>OX608049.1:29642816-31033890 GCA_951509405.1 Machimus rusticus | reverse complement strand
TCTCATTTTTTTCAGATTTAAAAGAAAATCACAATGCGTATTGTGTCTGATTAATTTCAGATTTAATTCCGAACTCCCTTAAAGGTTTGAATTATGAAGTGCTACTGTGCTACAAATATGATCTCAAAGAAGTAAACTTACTTGACTCCTTGAGCAGAGCACAAAAGCCAATGTTTTTTTAGATAATGCTCTTTAAGACTTAGGAAGAGCCTTGTGTGGCAGACAGATTTGCTTTTGAAACATAAACCTGAAGAATGGCAAATCCGCATGGATTCATGGTACCGCAAGAAGCATGGTTGGCTACATTTAATTGCCATAAAATTCGAAATTATAAATTTAAATGCGCATAAATCACTTGAAGCTGTTTATGCAAATTAAGGCGTTAAATTGGGATCAGCTTCTTTGTCAGGCGACGAAAAAAAAAATTTTTTTTTCGAAAGATACCCAGCTCCTGGCAGTTTATCTGATACAGTGACAGTTTTTGTCTTTTTTCGTTATTTACGTCCTTTTCCACGTTGATTTTCGTGACTAAGAAATTTGTAGCCGTGGGCTTTGTGTATCGACGTGAGGAAGGCTTCATAAACTGGTTAAAACCAAAAAAAATTGTGTCTTCATGCCGAAATTTTGTGTTTGCACATAGTGCAGTACGAAGCTAAAAAGTGTTGGGAAGAGCATCCCTCGGAAATTTAATAGGCTTCTTTAATAAAACGATGTTTGGAGTGTGCGAAATCGCTGTTTTCCCTCGACAAAGCTTTATTTTTACCCCGCGGCGAGAGGTCCTCAAGGATGAGGAGAATGCGGACTCCTGGCTGTTTCGGGTTGTCCCGAGGCATAGACATAAATTCCTCCAGCATTAATCAAATCATAAATTTATTGTTTGCCGGGCCCTGTGACCTCTTTAATGCTAAAGAATTTGAAATTCGACACAGAGTCACTCGGATCCCTAGCTTTCGAGGATTCCATCCGTTCAGGTCGATCTGCATAAACCGAGGTGCTGGGGGTAAGGCGTTTCGATTCTCTCAAAATCATAAATTTATTTCAGAGTGAACAGTAGCACCGCAATCGTGCCTGAATTTAAACGCATATCTGTCAATTCAGGTGTTTTATAGCCTGGCATCTCCTGGTTATGTTCTGTTCATGATTTATGATTTCCTCCAGTTTTGAGCGAACGACTTGCAGATTTATGCGAGGAAACTTCCAGGGAATCGGTTCTATTGAGGATTTCCAAGAGCACCTAACAATGGAGGGTATATGAGTAATGGGTTGAACGGCCCTGTGACAATGTTTGAATGATTTATGCATTGTCATCAGCTTTCTTCCTATAGTTTTGCCAATAAAGGTGCTGTTAATAAGTTTATCCCTTCAAATTATTTGTGTATAAATCGTATGAATTACACCCAGGTCGAAGCCTTCTTTTTATAAATGGAGCGAACGCCTAGTTCGACCAGGCCGGCAAAATGTTCATAACCCTCGTAATAAAGTTGTTGGATTAAGCAAGATCTTCTGCTTTTCACTAATTAGTGCAAATTTGTTGTGAAAACAGGTCCCTGTTTCGTAACCGCGATTTGGGTACAATGCGGAAAATTTGCGCGGCCCTGTCAATCAAGTTAATGGGGTTAACTTAACATAATTTACGGGGAATTACCTTTCTTCGAGTTTGCTCCGAAAATGAATTGCTCAAGGCTGAATTGAAAAGATTCAGAATCTGTATGAGTTTTAAAAAAAGGGTCATGAAATGAGCTCCAGCAAAAAATATTTTAAATAAGGAGCATTGTAAAAAGGCTTTAAATAAAGAAGATATTTTACAATTTCAGTCTATTCCTAGAATTTATTCTTGTCGTATATTATAAATATATGTATATTCAATGTACTCGGTCAACTCAGAGGTGTCTAATAAATATAACTTTTGTAAGCTGTATATGTATGTATATACCTCTACATATATTATATATTTAATAAATAAAAAGCATATTGAAACCAACAAATCAGATTACGTTCTTCTACCTGAACCCGGATTGAAATGTGTCGGCCGTTGAGATTTGGGAAATGTGCCTATTATAATTTATTTTATAAATAAATCCTAGTGGATTGGTTTAGAACTTGTCAAAAATGTAAACTGAACTAATATTCCAATAATTCTTGCCTGGTTGATTATTTTCATTTCGTGGTAAGCGTGTTAAATAGATATTTTTTTTTGTCTAAATACTCTAAACTAAATTGTTAAGTATGCATCAATTAATTACCTTGAATAATATGACTGAGTTAGTTTTCCTTTCATTTATTACGCTTCATTAAAATTTCTGTCCATAGTATCTAATTGTGTTGACATAAAAAGTTTATTTTAAGCTACTTTTGTATTTTTAATTAATTTTGGTAACTAAGTAGTTTTGGAGAAGTTTTACTCCAATTTACAGAATTTGTATAACAATTATAAAATAATATATGTTTTATAGATTGGTATACCGACGTAGCTGCTTTCTAGACAAAGATAAGAGTCCTTAAAATGGAATGTATTTTTAGAAACATTTCTTATTATAGACCTTTACATCATTATCAGTGGGAGAATGGGGATAACATAAAATCTGGCTATTTAATTATTTTTTTTTTTTGCATAAGTTTTATGCTGTTTTTGTCTTTCACGACAAATCGACATGTCTAAACCATAAACATTTCTGATTGAACTGACGATTTATTTCTTTAAAGATGTACCACCTACTACCTCTTAAACACTCTCCTGATTTGAAATAAAAGATTTAAGGTAACATATTTTTTATTATTTTGAAGACATCTCCTTCTTGTTCTTACAGTTTAGTTTGTTTCAATTTCAAAAAATGGATTATTTTCACCTGAATACCAAAAATTTGCCCATTAAAATTTATATTTATTTTCCTAAAATGACTGTCCAGAGAACAATAAATGTCTAATTATACGAATATAAAAGCCGAACTATTTTCCAGATTTCAATATTTTTAGTTAAAGATAAGTAATTTCAATCATTGAGGACGTCAGAACATCAGTCACCGAATTATTATTAAAGCTATTTATATGTAGTTTTAGTAATGGATACCCCAAAGTGACATACGAGGTGATATTATTCTTCGGGTAAACATATTTCTTCCTGGACAGGAGTGTGTGTATAAGCGGGATAATCTTTGCCATAAAATTGGTAATGGCAGCGCTATCGAGAACAATGATAAATGGAATCGGAAAAGTATCGAATGATTGAGCGTGGTCTTTACGGGAAAGGAATTCCGCTTAATTAAATGGAATAGGGAAAATTCTGCCCGTATTGATTGTTCTGGTGCGTAAGAAAAGTTTGTGGGAGTTGCTCCAAGGATTCGTACATTACTATAATAAAAGTGCGGATATACAAAGTTTTGGGTCGCTTCATCTAACTATTGTTACTTCCATTCAAAACACAAATAAAAACTCAAAGCAATATCTTTGGTTACCCTCTTTATAAAACTTGCCCATCTCCATTCTTTGCGCCATGGCCTTCTGCGGCATGGGACTGTTATCTTATTTGTTGAAATCTCTTTGCCCCAAACTTAAATGGGATTACATTGCCTCGAGGAAATCGCCAAAGGACACAGTTTGTGCCTCTTCAGTATTCCGCAAAAATCTACCAATTTAGGGAGTTTCTGTTTGTCAAACAAAGCCATTGAAGGGGTCCCAGCTGTCCGAAAATGAGTGAATTAAATTTATGGGGAAACAAAAAATGGAGCGCTCAGACAGTTGGGCAAACATTTCATTCCGGAACCATTCTGGGCTCCGATAACAGTCACATGGCGGAGCCGGAGCCCAATGTTTTATCATTTTTTGGGGGCAAAAAAGTTCCCGAGGGCGTGCATCTGCTTATCCAGCACCAAGGACGAAAAGTCAAACTTGATAATGCAATTGAAATGTCACAGCTCTGGGACAACGACTGTGGAATCTTATTCGGCAGAGTTGAAACCGAAATGTGCTAACACAGCAAAAATCAATTTTGCTATAGTTTGCATCCCCTTGAATATTTAATGTTGTCATTTCGGGCCGTTGCTTGCTAGAACCATTCAATTTCATCGCCATCTGGAAGAGCCACGTAAGTTAGCAACTTGAAAATCCTTAAAGAAGTTAACGGACGGCGCCTACTGAGAAAGTTTTACGTGGAATAAAAATTAAATGAATATTTCTCGGTCGGAAGATCAAAAGAATAACGCGATAAATAAGTAAAGTTTTCGAGGTAATTTTAAATATACTGAGCATTCTTTGAGATCGTCTGTCATGAAGTTAACTAGGTGGAATAAAAAAGAATAAGGTGGCACGGTCCTGTTAGCAGTTCAATGGAGCTGTTCGGGAACGTGACCAAACTTAAAATATAAACAGAGTCTGCAAAATAGCGACGACCTTAAAAGGGTTCGACTCTGGAAACTTATGTCGAGCCTTTAATCTTTGCGGTGATTTACTGGGCTGATTAGCATCGAAATTGACGTCCTGATTCCAATGCGATTTAGTGAGGTGTACCCGTCCGAACGCGGATGAGGGTACAGCTTTAGCCCAGAAAAATCTATCTTTTGATAGATGGATCGTTACTAATTCTATCATTTGGATATTTTGATGTTTTCGAAGAAATTTGCTCAGTTTACATCAAACTTCGATTATTCCCCGGCTCAAAGGATTAGTTCGAGCGAGCTGGGTCAAGGAGATTTTTATTCGAACATGCTGGGAATACCAAAGTTCTTTTTTCTTTACAGGATTGAGAGAACTTAACAATTTATATTCCTAAGCAATGGGGGGTCGATCCTGTAAGGATGATACTTGATTGTTCTTTTAATAATTGTTTATCCGTCTTGATTTTCGACGATTCCAATAAAACGGGCATAATAATTGAATGTTTTCACATATGAAATGTTAAATAGTAGCCCACTATAGAAAAATCCTTTAACTATTCGCATCTGATGTTTTTATTTCCGAACTACTTGGCTATAAATATAAATGAGTTTAGACTTGCCCAATAAGCTTAATAGGAGTTATGGAATAATTAATTAATATTATATTTCATTCACATATTTAGATTTTATATACTTCATACATTTAGTGTTTGAAAGAAGTTTTTGATGGTCTCATATGAATTGTGGTTAGTGTGAATTGAAGCATATAAAAGCAGAAATTTAAGAAATAAAGGAAATGTAGGTTTTTTAGATAGGATTTTTGCTTCTATGTACATAACTTAAAAGTAAAGGTTCATGATAATGAATGGCAAAATATCATTCTTGCATGCCCTTTGCATAAGTTTTAGTTTTTGGTCATTTCTTAGATTGTGATTTTACAAGGTAAGAGCGAAACATTTAGTGCTAGAATTTGTAATTCATTCATCTGTATTATAATATTTTGCTTTTTGTTAAGGGTGTTGCTCGTCCGCCGAGACTTTCCGAGGTCCCCCGAGGCGGACGAGGTGAAAAAATATTGGCGTTTCGATTCAGAATGCTAGGCTCTTCAGTATGGCTACGGCTTGACGTTCTTGCCACAGACGCCCGCGATCGTGGGGACGGATCATCGCCAGTCCTTATACATATTCGCACAATTGTAATTTAAAGTGTGAAGTATAATCAAAGGGAAATCTTGTAACAATATGTTAGCATAACAAAACAATTGTGTGTATGCGTTAAAATAGTTTACAAAACTCTGACGCATAGCAAAAATTTCGTTAGCAAATAACATGGCAAATTCTTCGCTTGTGTCACGATCAATATTTATGTCATGAATCCACTTTTTGCGTGTTGCTCTATAAATTTAAGAAACATTAATAATTTTAAAGTAACTAAATTACATTTAAAAATATACCTTTCTTCTCCATCCTCACATAAAACTAGATAATAATAATTACAAAGCATCTTCTTCGTACCTAGAACACATTTTCAGTGTCGTTTTTTCGCTTTTAACTCTTTCAGCAAACTATTAAACTGATTTGTAAAAATCGTATATGATGCGATTGTTCGCGTTTGTATGAAACGATTTGATCGCGATCGACATCGCAAACGCAAACGTAAACGCGTTCCTACCTAAATGCGAATGCGTTGTTGTAAATCGGATTTTAAGGTCAGGTTGTTGTTTGGAAAATAGTTTTGATTCATTTTGCGCGTAAAGAACGTGACTTGATTTTGGTTAGTATTTATATTTTTATTAAAATAAACTTCAGCAAATTATTAAAAATATGGTTAACTTCTTTCTGCGAGCTGAACATAACCGTATCCTTTGCATAATAGCTGTAAATTTACCGTTCCGATTCTAGGTGCAGTGCAGCATCCAGTGCTCGTGGCAGACTCTCCGAAACCTAGCCACGTTTGGACAACTGACCACCAGAGGCCAGGTGCGTAGCTTGAAGACGCCCCCACTCGGAGCAGGTTGTTATCAGACTCGGAGTCGCCGAGAGAGACGCCTTCCAGGGAGGGCAGCTCTTTCCAGCTCCGTTTGTAGCGTAGCGGTCTGGCCGCGGAGCAGATTCCTTCCAGCCGCCTTATCGCCGGATCCGTTCGGCGCATGCGGCGAAACTGCAGCGGCAGCGGTCTCAGCTCCAGCCCCAGCGCCGCGGTTCGTCGCTCTCCGGCGTGGCTTTGGGGCTCAGTCCTCTGGTTGCTTTGCCGCAAGTCGCTTCGGTGGAGCTGAGTTGAGTTGAGTTGAGTTGTGTTGTTCGGAGTTGCTCTGCTGGCGCTCCTCTTGTTTTCGACACGCGTTCTGAAAGGACTTGAGGGTCCCACCGCACTCGCCTCGACCCCGACCTACGCTGAGGCTACACGACCGTAATTAAGCAGGATCAACTGCGCCCCGTCAAGGATATCGCAGCGGGTCGCCCGCGCCAGACGACGTCCGGATCTCGCCCTGCGACTCTGATTGCGGCGAATTTTTGATAAAAATCGATAAGTTCCGCCTGCAGACGGTCGTCACGTCTTTGATTCGGTTCGTGTTTTTTTTTAAATTATTTGTTTTCTGTTCGATAAGTTTCGCTGCGGTGGGCCCGGGCCGCCTGGATACGGCAGTTCGCCCCGTGCGACTTCTAACGGTATTTGGTGGTGCGTCCCCGGTCGACGACGTGTGCACAAGTGTCACTTCCTGGTGGGCTCTGCTCCGCGCAAAAGAAGGGAGTGCTCGGGAACCGAGTGGTCCGCCTTTCGTTCGCAGGGGCTCCAACAGTTCTCGCCCCTTTGTGAGTTATTTTTTTCTGTTCTCGCTGTGATTTGTGCCCTGAATTATTCCCATTTATAATTCATTGCGGTGACTCGTGCTACAACAAGTGTCATAGTTGCTGGAAAATTGCCGGGACAACACTTTCGACAGGATGTCTTTTTTTAAAGGTAGGCAATGTCTAGTGTGCGGAAGGACGTCTTTCCGAAGCCTCTTTGAAACACGTCTCAAACGAAGAAATTTCTACTTTTCTCCAAATTAAATTGAATTCTGAAAAGGTTCAATAAACTTAACTTAAAAAAAAGAGATCAAATATCATGAACCATTGCAAGTAAACATAGAAATCTGTAAAACAGGTTCAATTCAAAAAGCTACAAAACTACTTTTCAAAGACTTCGATCGAGCAAAATCAGCTATAATAGTCAAACTGCTATAAATCCAAACTTTATGAAGTAAATAGCATTTAAAAGAATCTGTACTACAATGAAATTCCTGAATCAATTAAGCGTATTAACTCGCTGGAAAAGAAAATGAAAACTTTTATATCATGTAGATCAATAAAATAAAACACTAAACTGCTAATTAATTTTGATAAGACTGAAATTTGTAATTACAAATGACTCTTAATACCTGCATTAGCTGTTCGAGTGATAGAGACTGATTTTTTGAATTGCATATCTAGAGTTTAAGAATAAATGTTATATTTTCTCTTGCTTTTTGTTAACCATGAAGCAGAAATAAATTATTATTTTTATTTAAAAAATATATATGTGTAAATCTACGTCTACGAATCTGGCAAATAGAGTTAGCCTGCCTTAAACAACGCATGTGATAGTAAATAAGAAATGTGAAATAATTGACCACATCCCATATATGTACATAAATAAAATACTACTTTCATCGAACTTCTAAAGAATCAACTCCAAGTAGTAAAGGATCTGAATTTCAATTTCTGACGCAATAGTCGAATCACACAATTAGTGAAATACCTTTGAATCCTTTCTATTTCGGACGATCGAGACAAATAATAAGGATGCCGTACGGTGCAACAATATTTCAGGATTAATCTTAAGAAGCAAAAATATAAAGACCTAAGGATAACATACAAAATCCAAGCACTGGCAAGACTTCGCGTTAATATAGTCAACACGTATGGACAAATTAAGTTTATTATCGAAAATGACACCTATAGATGTTTCTTTCTAATTTATTTTAGAGAAGTTATCTGTTCGGATAGCGCAAGAGAAAGTAATGGGTGAGTAATTTCGTTTCGAATATGCATTTAGTAGACAGTGGTAGGTCTAGCGAAAACAGTAAAAAAACGACTATAATCAAAACTAATTTGTAAGAACGGCTTGAAGTTTGTGATTAAATAACAACAATTACCTAATCAGTTACATCGTTAAAGTTCGTTTATTGGTTTTTACATTTTATACGGATAATACATATTTAGATACTACATTTTTATTACCAGTTAACGAGGAATTTGTTTGTTGTGTTTTTATAGACAAACATTTTGAGGTTTACTGAAATTGTTTTTTATAAATCAGAATTCGATAGTTTTTGAAACTCGTTTTTATATACATACATGAAATATACATAGGTATATAAAATACGAGACTGATATTTTGCTCTTCACAGACAAGTCTTGAATACTATTACGCTCAATTAAAATTGCATCAGTATAAAATTTGAGCTTTGATTTAAAAATAACATTTGCAGAAGAATCAGCTTTTGTAAAACATTTACGCTTTATATTGATATATAAAAAAAAGCAGGACAATGATTTCTGAGCTTTGCAGTATGGAATCCAAGCGAATTAATCAAAAGTAATATTGACATTGAGAAAAACACTATTTTCGACAGAATGCAAAGATTCACCTGTGAACTTTCCAGATTTTAACATATTTAGACACGTTTTAAAGATGAAGAACCCAGGTCCCAAGAATCGATAAAAACTTACTGCAGAGATATTTTACCTGGTTAGGTAAGACCAAAAATTTATCTACGATATTTTTCACCATTGGGTTTCGAGGTTTTAAAGAAAACCTAACTCTCTTAATTACAATATATTGTTGGATCCTATTTTAAAAGATAAATAATTTTGCTGATAAAATGTCACATGAAAATTTTGCAATTCGATTTCTTTTTGAAATTATAGTACTACAAGTTTCACACTTCGTTCATAGTTGAAATCGCACCTGAGTAAATCGTTATGTACGTCTTAAGAGAAAATGGGGAACCGTGTTGATTAATTCAATCATTATCACTAGGCAACAAATTAAATTATTTTTTGTCTGGTTTTTTCGTTCGTTATAAATTGTCACGGAGCCATGTTTTAAAGTTTAAAAGTACGAAATTCAATATTTTGAGCATTTTTAAAATTGGTAAAATAAAGTAGCATGAAAAGAGATTTTTAGCTATTTCGATATTATTTTTTTTTTTATAGATTTATCATATATCACACTTTTCCATTGAACATTAGACTACATAACTCATTTTTTTCTCTTACAAGTGAATTTCAAATAATCTTCTAAAAAGCAACCTAAATTTTGATAGTTCTCCATTTTATGACAATAAATATTTAAGCATTAATCCTTGATAGAGAAATAAAAAAGTTACTCACAACAACATTTTAAAAATTATGTTAAATTTACATTTTGACAGCATCGCTTGTGGCAGCGCTTAGCGTAAACACACCCTTACGGAAAAAAATTTTCTTAAAACGTTCTTAGTCTGAAATTGTTCATATTAAGGAATTATGCAGATTTTAGTAAAATTAGCATTAGATCATCAGGATAACTTCATCGTTGTCCGAAGTTAAAGTATGGCATTTGTTCAGCCTGACCTACTCTTCAATTTGTGTAACTCTTCTGCAATTCAATTTTTCTTCATCAAATATGCAAAACTCTCTCTGTCAGAACAAATTTGTAAGTCAGTTGTGATGAGATTCATAATTATTTTATTATCGTCTACGGTCTACTCTTCCATCAAGAACTGAGTTTTGCGTTGCGTCTTGTTGGCCACTTTTATAATAAATCAAGAAGCGTGTTCCAATATCGGACTTACTATACATAAGTGTATTGTTTTTATTTCTTTAGTAGTATTTTGGATTGATGCAATTTTTTTCTACTCTCAATATAATTTCAGAAGGATTTCGTTTATCCCGTCAGAGCCGTTCTAAGTTTATTTACGATGTGGTGCAGCTGCTGATAAGACCCGCTCCCCATTAATTGACCCAAGTCATAAATCATAGCCTGCAGCGACTGCGGCAAATGCAACTTTAGTTCTCCTCTATCCCGCTGCGGTTGCTTCGGTGGCGCCACGCGTAGCGCTTTGTAATTAACTGCCATCGCAGCAGAAAACCGCTTTTATCACTATCTTTTTAGAATGTTGACGCTCGGCCAACACCTGTTTACACAAATTCCGAGCAGTGTTGCGCTCTTACGCCATGGTTACGTCTACGCCAAAATTGAAAACATGTGTTTGGTCGCGACCCAGACGCAACAACCGAAATTAATGCTTCGTGCACACTTCTCAAATTAAATGCATTTTCGCTAACTTCATTCATTACACATACGAGAGATTTTTTGGCAACAGGAAAAAACATGAAATCTAGTATTTCAAGTTTCAGCGATTATGTGTTTTTATTCTGAGCTTCAGTTCCGGAAATATATTCTTGTTTTTCGAATTTTTATTAAAGCTGTCTGCGGAGAGGTTAGACGGATTACTAATCATATTTTATACATATTTTAGTGCATACGAAAAACAAGTTTGCAGCATATTCATACTAAAATATAGTTCTGAATATTTATGGAGTTGGTTTTATTATTAAAACCTTGAATACAAAAATTGTTGTTGAACCTACAAATGATAAGTCTCATAACTCACCGGGTGCGGAAGGGCATTTTGATTCTTGATTCTAATGGACAAAAAAGGTTTGTACGCCTAACTACGAATGTATAAAAACAAAATTAAACTAATAATAAGCGAAAAATAATGCAATGTAATAAAGTTAATAGGTATGTGTAAGGTAGCAATTGTTATTTTTAACCCCTAGTCAAGCTACCTCAATAACCGTATTTTTTCTTCGGATGTGATTTATAATGCCTAATATTTTTCAATTTTTTGTTCACGTTTTTGAGAAAAATATAATACTTATGTATGAAAGAGCATTTTATATGTTTTTCGGGTTCGCACGTTAAAAAGTATATAAAATTGTACTTATACTACTTAATTTATAAGGATATAAAATAATACATATGCATTTGGAAAGACCTTAAGGTTGTTTAGTATCTCAATATCGGAATGATGATTTGAACAATCTCTCCATTTAAAATGTTTAACGAGGGATACGACTAAATTAAATTTAATGGCTCTGAGTTCATTATTCACCTTGACTCCGTTTGTGCATTTATCCTATAATAAAATTGCGATAATTATCGTCACGACTGAGATAATAGTGCGACGGATTAGCCTCACTACTCATGGTACCATTTTTTTCCACTTATTTTCGACGAGATATGCTTGATATGTTATCACACCGTACTTTCTTAATCTCTAGCTTATCATACAAAAAAAACCTAAAATAAATTTGTATGCATCTTCATTAAACATACATATCTGGTTGATTACATATAGCTGAAATTCTGCTAAAGTAAGAAGGTGGAACAAGCCAATAAATATTTCAAAATTTTTTTATTCCGGGAAAAATGTGATAAAATTTCCAAGTAATATACATCCAATACATATAGTATTTTTGAAGATAACAATATTACTTCGCCGACTAATTTTAAGCTACATTAAAGTAAAATGATATGTTACGAGTGTTAATACAATACAACAGATAAAATAAATAAAGACATAAGGACGCAATTACTGGCGAAATAATTTATGCTGTAAATAATTGAAAATAAAAGCATCATTGCAAATGTGAAGCGTTGAAAGGAGTGCGATTTTTACTGTGATTGGTAGAAAATACTTAAAATTGGGTATCATAAAATAAAAGTGCATTGCACCATAAAACTAAGTACACTTTATTTGTGAAGAATAAATACATGCCAGCAGATGAACAAAACTGCAGCTGCTCCAGCGTAATAAAAATGCTTGTTTACGACAGTCGCAGGCAAGGCCATTGAGAAAATAAATAATAAAATAATAATCGACGGGCGCCGGGGATGAATCTCAGTTTTAGTTAGAAAAAAATATGATCAAAATTTCCTTCAGTTTGTGTTAAGAGATGCATAAAAATCATATATTTATATATGTAAATGTTATTCAAAACCTGTGTGCATTTTAATCTTATATGCATCATTATATATTTTTATATTTTTACTAGTCTCTGTCCGTATAAACCATAATTGAGGGCTTACGATCCTTTTAAATTAAAATATTTAATTAGCATCGCATACATAATTTGAACTTTATATTTTTTAAATAAGTATTTTAGCTTCTAAAGTAAGCCACATTTTGATTGGAAAATATTAGGTTGCATCACTAGAATTGGGGAAAGTAAGTTTCGTCACACACACAGAAAAAACCAACACTAAAAACAGAAAAAACGAATCCACACCAACTTATTGAAGATTTGCTAATTTTGAAATAAAAAACAAGCATAATCCTAGATTTCGTTTTATGTTTTCCTGTAATCTTTAATAACTGTGCTGTTTATAAAAAAAAAGTTACTATATATACCATACTACTTTTGAGAACTATTTTATATTTAATTATCTTTAGTAGTTGTTGCTTAAGTACAGAATATAAGTATAATACTTAGGATAAATTGCAACTTCTTACATAACATAGATATCTACCTATAAAGTACTATTCAGTAGTGGGAAGAGACCAAACATACAAATTCAGTTTATGAACTAATGATACAAAAAATAAACCTAAAACAAAATAAAATTTAAACACATAAAAATAATGAAGCTTTTATATTTTATGAAGTGAATATTTATAATGGCAGAATTTTCTTAAACGCCCTCACAGAACTCGTTCACGCAAATGCACAGGAAGCGCGTTCTAAAAGCAAACGTTTTGAACCAAACAGAATTCTTGGAAAATGCTTTATCGGTCATATAGTTTAAGATGTATGCATTACTCTCCTAAACTGAAAAAAGAACTATAAGAACTACATTTTTGTATTTTTTCAATCAATTGTTAAAATATGTATGTACACCAGCTCAAAAATGATAGTTTTAAGAAAACGTGATAGTGTACTTTCGTAAAAAAATTAAGTTATTGTCAGTATGTTCGCTAAAATCAATTTCCAGAGGCTAACTGAAATTCTGTTGAGCCCCGTGATAGTTCTAGGAGCTCACGGGTCTTGTTATAAACTATAATATGTATATTTGAGTGTGGCTGCATTTGCTATAGGTATTTACATCCCGAACCCTTATTATTTATAATGAAGTGAATTGATTTTTAATAGTATATTGCTTAACTCTGCTTTAAAACACTACAAGTTATAAGATACGCATAAGGTGAATTTTCAAGAATATGTACACTGCAAAAAATAAAGTTGGTCAATTTAACAAAAAAAAAATTGTTAAATGACTGTATTTGTACATTTTTAACGATTTCGTTATTATAAATAGTCAGTTCCATCGCGCGATCGCAAGGTCTGGACCCAAAACCTGCGGTCGCATGCGATGGATTGTGTATGAATTGTATGGTGTGTTTTCAATCATTCAACCGTTGCATATGATTTCATTATTTTGAAAATCCCATAATCATATCCATTCAACAATTAGAAAACGAATGGCTATAATTTCGGGTTGCACGAAAATCGCACCGTGTGTGTACTTCAATTCGATCGTCGGACCGATATATCGTAAGAACACAAGTAGGTGCAATCGTTGTATCGTGTATTTCATGCTTTAGGTATATACATAGGTTTTCTTTATGACAAATTGATTGGTAAGCCCCAGCGCCACAAATTATTGCTATCACTTTTCCGCTGATAATTGTGACAGCCGATATACATCAAAAAACCCTGGCAGCTATAATTTTTTTCAGTGGAAAGTTATCTTTAGGCCTAAATATAAAAAACACATGTAAATTTGGAACTTTAGAGCTCTGTGCAAGGGCTTGTGAGTTAAGTGAACATACAATTCAGACCTGATTTAAGGGTAGAACGCTTAATTTTTTAGGATAGGATAAAAAGAATTATTAGACTCTGACTATCTATGAAATATATTAAATATATTAATTGCTTGAATTCCTAAATTATTGCTTTTGTGAGTGTTAAAATCTGGAATTATTCTATTATGAATAATGCAATCATGATCAATAAAGTTGTCTACGGGTGGTTCACAATGGGCCCGAGACAAGGAGTTCGAAACTTGCCCTCAGGTGAATTAGGCTCGTTCGGAGGAACTGGGCAAAGTCGGTTCAGGTGGATGTCGCCGAAACGAAGGAGCGGAGGCCGCCCGCCGTGCCGTTTGCAAATAATTTTCTGATTTCTGATTTCGGCCAACATCTTCATTGGTCCGGAGCTATTCGAGCCATTTGTTATCAGCGGGAGGTGGCAGCCCTGGTCGTTTTGGGCTAGGCCGTGATGAAAAAGGGAGGTTTCGGCACTTTGCCTTTCTGAGGTCATATTTTATGATTCGGTGGCTCTGTCCATGGTCTAAGCTAAATGCCACAAAATAATATGTCAAAATGTTTTCCGATTAAGCCCTTCGGCTGCTCTTTTTTCCTTTTACGTCACGATGCCTCCAATGATTTGTGATTGGGCGGTTATCAGAAGAGCGTTTCCAGTTCCATCAGCTAAGGGACAATTTTTGCCTCGATACCTACGCTTTTGGTTGCTTTGGCAACGACTATAAAATAAAAAATACTAGGCTACCCATCAATGATATCTCTATCATTTGTAAAATATGGCTATTAAAATAAATAAAATTTTTCTTTTAAAATCTTGAAAGGACTCATAGACTTTTGTAAAAAAAGTAACAAGGAGGGTATGTTGATTCCCTTAGTAAGATTTATGTACGATTATTATTTTAGACCCTAGTTTAAGTGAATATATTTTCGCGTGTGCCCAATTTAAAATTAATCTGGCATCTACTGACCACTGACTTTTGTTCTTAGCTCAAATTTGTTAATTAAGGTGGTGGAGTCAGTGCTCGAATTGTTTGATTAAAACCTTGTCACCAGTTTTAGCTTAAAGGAATTAAAATTATTAAGGATCTTCACTGGAGTACACCGACGACTGAGGTCTATTTAAAGTCCAAACTCCAAAGCGCTGAGCTTATAGTTTTTGAAAACGCTAGAAAAGGGCTGTTGAAAAACAATATGCTAAATATTAACAGATCTGTAAAAGAATTCAATTAATATTAAGTTTTCCACAACAAATCGTAAAAACAAGGGTCTGCTGTCTACTGCATCAAAAATCTACAACTTAACTAACTTAACTCGCTGGAAAGAACGAAAACGAAAACAGATCAATAAAATTAAACACTAAACTGCTAATTAATTGTGATAAGACTGAAATTTTTAATTACAAATTATTGTTAATTCCTGCATTAGCTGTTCGAGTCATAGAAGCTGAATTTTTTAATTGCATACCTAAAGTTGAGGAATAAACAATATTTACATTTGTTTTTTGACCATGAAGCGGAAATAAATGGTTATTATTATTATTATAGGAGAAGAAAGCCTTTTTCATTTAATTGCTTTTTACTTAATGAATTATTTACGGATTGGACAAAAGGCATTAACACTTTAAGTGCCATATCACGCGACATCGCATGATTTTAAAAAGTTTTCTTTAATCCAATTCATTTTTTAATGTAATGAAAGCTTTTTTTGTTGACTTCTGGACACAATATGTTTCAAATCATGAAATGAAAAATAAAAATTGACAATTACTGAATTGAGCATTGATTGAGTTTTTATTGAATTTCAAGTTGATGAGGTTAGCTTTACGTGTTTTCATTAGTCATTATTATACATTGAATATTATAAGACGAAGATCAATTAATGGCATTAATTTTTAATGACTCCACGACTACGAAAAGCTCATACGAATTTGCTTTTTGAAACAAAATCTCCAGAATCAATTCATATCTCTGAATAAGTTTTTATTGATCGCTATTTATTTCTATTCGCCACAAGTGGTAATTTTGCTTAAAATGCACCAAACAAGCAAAAAATGAAGCATTCTACATTGATTCCATTTTTATATAGTTTCATTACAAAGTGCATTGAAGAATATGCCTTCAAATTTTTAAAAATGAACTATTTGTATATATTCATATATGTATTTTGAAAGCTACAGTGAAGAGCAAAAATGGTGGAATGTTTGGAAACTTTTTGTTTCCATGCATGAAAAAAACGACAAGTCAACTTAATTTATTTGCTATTGTATTTCAATTGAGAAAACAATAAACAGCTCAATTTTTAAACATAAAGCAATAAAGTTATTGTGTTAGATTATTCCCTTCTTTTCCTTTACCCCCAGTACCTATACTCTTTGGTATACCCTCACATGTATTATATATATCAATAATAATATTTTGTGAAATACTATGCCACCCCTTTTCTGTCATCCACTAAAGTTAATTAATTCTGCCACGTGGCTTTCATGGCATAACTCGACAACCTGCTTTTTATGATACCCCACAGATTTTCAAGCGTTAAGGGGGTAGAGCTAGTTGGAACGGTCAAAAAAAGCTCTTTTTCAGAAATTTTTTTTGGCAATGCATTAAAATAATTAATAACAAATGTTTTTCCACATGAACATATGTATTTAGAGATAATATTAAAATTTGTTTTATTGCAAAATATTTAAAAATAATTGGAATACAGCACATTTGGGAGGGGTCCAAAAAAAAGTGTTTTTCGGTGATCACTGCTGCTCGTCACTGGATCATCGGAAATCAAAATAAGCAAAAGGGATCATTAGTTAATGACATAATGCTCCGTGTGAACGAAAGGATTTGAAAAATTTTGAAGTCTCACAAAATGGCGGATGTTTAAAGTCAAAGTTCTGTATTTGACTCAAATTTCAGTCGCATTTTCGGCTATTAAAAAAAATTATCGGTACAAAAAAACCCTTCGTTGACAATTATGTACCTATAGAATAAGTGAGAAAAGTTTCAAACCGATTAGCAAAGCCGTTCTTAAGTTACAGTGATCACCGACTTCGAAAACATTGTTTCGAGAAAACGCACTCAAGAAATTGCAGCTATTTCGAATACCTATGCACGTATGCACAGCTTGACGGCTCCGTTCAAAGTTATATGTATATCTCCATAAATAACTGTCCGATTTGTCTGAAATTGTCAGAGAATCCTTTTGAAATATTCTACTTTCAGAAAATACAAAAACAAAACAAAATTTAATTTTTTTCAAAATCCTAACTAGATCTGCCCCCTTAAGGGAAAGGATTTTGGGCTGGCCAGTGCAGAAAATTGACATTTTGGTTATCTAATCAATTTCATACAATTTTCGCTAAGTGATCTGGATCGTCGTTTTGAAATCTACATATGTTATATTATTTTGAATTTGATTTGATTTTGGAAATCTGCTATTAAGATACTTCAATTTCTCTTCAGATTACATATGTATATATGTAAGTTCATGTTATACGTACCTAATTAAATAGCTACTTTGTTGTTAGACACACTATTTGCTGTGCGCTGTTAGTGTGATTAGAAATTAATTTGTAAATGTAACCCCGTTGCGTTCCGTGAAATCCAGCGGAAAATGCAGACCGGCAACAATCGCCAATTTTCTATACTTTTCCCCAGACGAAAACTCGAGCGCAATGCCCGAGATATTTATCGTGAATTCTTTATGCGCTACTTGAGAGCTCTTATCGTTTATGAAATTCAATTTTACGAGCAACACTAGCTGCGCGCGCAGCTCCAACAAGCGGGTGGAAATTTTCGCAGCCGTAGCCGTGGTGAAGATTTCTAATATTTGTGCAGGCCGTGATTTATAAATCGAGTGAACGAGGCGGCCCAGAACCGACTGGTCGTCTGTCAATTGCTGTCAATTACTGGCCTAGTGATGCGCAGGCAATGGCATAAAAGATTTCTTCGGCTTACCTGTCGAACAGGTAAGAAAGCATAGTCCCACCGCCGTCAGTGGAATTTGATAAACGGCAGAAGACGATGATCTTCGAGCCGCAGATCTTCTCATCGAAAACGAGTGAAAGTCGCAAAGATGGACCGTCGTGCCATTTGAAAGAAATTGACAAGGTAAGCACTAGCAAGCGGCTCCGTCCGCTAATGATCGGTTCTTGGCGGGCCGGGGAAAGATGTTATAATGCCGGTAATTGCTCGTGATCGCAGCCTCCCAATAGGGAACAATTCGCGGTAAATTCGTGAGGAAAGTTGCCGGATGCAGACGCGCATCGCGCATCTGCAGAGAAAGGTGATCTCAGCAGATGTGCGGTACTAAAAGAAAAATTCTTGGGAACCCGCCGGGTTGGCTGGTTGATCATTTCTGAATTGTAAATTCCTTCGGAACTGGTTCTTAATCAGATGATCGCTTTGAGTGATCGAGACAGGTATAAAGGGATAATATTTTTATTTTGTTTGTAACGTGAAAGGGCTCGATGGAGAGCTCATTGACCTGAACTGAATAATAGTTATTACCCGTGTTGGACTTTTTCCTGAGTTTCGTAAGGTTGAGTAATGATCGTTTTATTTTGTTTGCAAACACGATTAGGTTAAAAGAAAACTCATACTCTGATTTACCTTATATGATTTAAAAGAAAGCAGTTTCTTTATCGCAACGTTGCGATTTTCTAAGACGATAGATCTAAAAGATTTATGTCTTAGACATTTCACTTGGTTGCCAATCAGAGGTTTTTGGAATTTAAAGTTATACCTGACTTTGATATTTTTTATTTGAAATAAGATAAGAAATAATTATTTTAAATAAAATGTACCTGTTCATTTCAAATAATTTCAAGATTAATTCATTATTTGGAATAAGATATGAACTTGAAATCTGTTTTCATGAGCAGTTAAAAATTTATTTATAAATTGCCATCTATTTACAACAAGTAAAGTATGTTCTCTGAAATGTTCATCAGATCAGTACCCAGCTAAATTTTACAATGTTCAATAGGGTAGGGTATAAGGCCTGCAAAAATTCTTTTATCTTAAGCAAACATTTTCAAAATTGCTAAGTATAATATGTGTGTGAGAGTGTTTTAGTTGTTGTAAATAAAGATGATTTATATAAATTCTTATTGAAAGACATTTTTCAGTCAAATTTTATTACGTTTGCATTTACAGCGTTATTAATTCAAAGATGTGTTTAATTTCAAGCAAAATATAAGATTTTATCAGTAAAGGTTATTTTATACATTATTACATTTTTAAAATGAATTATTATTTCATTAAAGTTTTATTTCAGATTAATAATAATAAACAATTATGTGAAAGAATTAAGTTAATTCATTTTGAAATGACAGATTTATTGGAATAATTAGCTTAATTCATTTCAAAATACTGACTATTTAAAATAATAAATTCATTTTGAAATAAAATTATTATTTGAAATAACAAATTAATTCAATTTGTACAGGTTTGTCTGGAATTTTGCAGCTATACCAGTATTGTCCATATTCCTGCTAACGTTGTAATATGTATTCATCTTAAAAAATATCAACTTTTCAAAAACTAAACCTAATCTAATCTGGTGACAAGTATCTTTCTGTGTTTTAACTGAAAATATATTTAGAATCATTATGTAAATAATGTTACGTCAAATTGGACTACAGCATGTCCTTTTACAAACTGTCAAATATCTTTTAAATGATAATACTTAAAAGAAAAATCGAATAACTCAATATTCAAAATAAATTCAAATTATTTGAAATCTCCATTCGAGTTTCGAATTGAATTCTAATGATGTCGCATTGTTACAATATTTGCACACTCTTAGTTCAATGCTTGATGTTTTGCAGTCAACGACCAACAATTTCGTGAGCACAGCAGCAATATAAATAATATTTTATTTCCGCAGCGGAACTATGTTAGGAAATGTGGAACTAACACAAAATATCCCACGGCAGATAGCAAAAAGACCAAAACTCTTCTAAATTTATTCACGAGTGATTCGTTCCCAACGAAGTAAACGGAGACCTACGAATTTGTATTTTGCCGTCCAAATTATTAAGAATTAATGAGTTGTTTAGTCGTCATGTCTGGCATAATCTAGCCGTTTGACTAATTAATTCAGACTATTCGAAAGTCTTGCTAACGCCAGTCTTGGACCGAATCTGTCTCTCTATCCCTAGACTAGACGCTGAATAATTCATGCATCCAGCCAAGCCAGTAAATTTCGGTTGGCCAGAAGTCAGCGACTTGGGGAGGGGGATAAAGCTGCTCCAATCCTCGATGATCCGATTCCCAATGTGCGCTCCCGTTAAATATTCACGGATTAAAGATACCTGCTAAGCCAGCGATGCCCTTGTAATTACCGACAATGAAAAACTTAAAATCCGCAGATCGTGCTTAATTAACGGCTTCCATTAGTTGCCAACCTGCAAGTCATGCGTTTCGAGCATACGTTTAATTTTGAGGTAAATGGGGCTAAAGGGTTATCACCCGTTTTCCTTTTATTAACACATGCATATTTTACGTAGGATATCAGAAAAATATAAATATTACTCAGATATTGTAATTAAATTAATATTTTCAATTTTCTATGACCACATTTTACTGAAAAATAGTCTAGGTGCTTAAGTAAAAAAATACTATATTTTTCGAATTTATAATTTTACAGTGCCGTGCATATAATTAGAAACGCTTTACCTGCAAACATTTTCGTCCTGGGCAAAACTATCTCTTACATCTAGCTACCGAAATTTAAACTAAGATTGTACTTCTCTATCATATCCTTCAAACTATAAAATGTATTCTAGGAAATAACCGTTACCTTCCATGTAATAAGCTCAGTTACCATTTACATGCAAAATAGATCGTGCATATAATTAGAAACGCAAAATGTCTTTAAGTGGATATTGGAAATTTGTCAAGTCTTTAGTGGTTAATCGCATTGGTATGACTAATATAACAACTTTTCACTATTTTTGTGTAATTATTTTTTCACCAAAGCATTTTACAAAATGGGAAAAAAGAAATCTTGCGATATCCAAACCCGAGCACGCATTGTGGAGATGTCTATAGATGGCAAGCCATATAGCCACATTGCTGCTGTTTTAAATTGTTGAAAAATAATGGTTTTCAATGCTTTGCAGCATTTTAAAAAACATTTTACAACAGAAAAGGTTAATCGGAAACCCAGGGTCCGAATAACAACAGCTTGGGAAGATAATTTGATAATTCGCGAGATCAAAAAATTCTCTTTCAAGACAGAAAGAGAAATTAGAGCAGCGGTTTTCGGTGACAATGATAATGGTCCATCCCTAGATACTATTAAAATACGTTTTCGTGATTCTGGACTTCATGCTCGTGTTCCCCGGAAGAAACCTTTGTTGTCCGAAAGGAATCGAAAGAAAAACGATTAGAGTTTGCCCACAAATATTGACATTGGACTGTTAAACAATGGAAAAGTGTATTATTTTCCGACGAAACTAAAATCAATTGAGCTTCTTCCAATGGCAGAAAATACATGAGTTGACCAAAGTCAAAAAAACTAGACCCAAAATATACTATAACTACCTTAAAGCATGGAGGAAGCAATATAATGTTCTGCGGTTCTACGTAATAGTGTGGCATCGGTGCCCTCAGTGAAATTAAAGATCGTATGTACAAATATCAATACACGGGAATATTAAACAAACTGATGCTTCCACATTCAGATGAAAATTTGCCTGTAATATGGATTTTCAAGCAGGCCAACAATCTAAAACACACGACCGTTTGTACTAAAAAATGGTTGAACGACAATACTGTGAGATTATTTGATTTTGCGTCGTGTAGTCTTGATTTAAGTCCAATAAAGAATCTATGTTGGATCGTTAAAAACAATGTTGGACCACTTGAGATTGGAAATTCAACCGATTTTTACGCAACAACACAAACAGCCTGATCATCTATTCAAAAAGATGTTTGTAAAAGTTAATTGAGTCTATAGCCCCAAGGTGTTAGGCTGTCATCGAAAGCTGTGGGTTTGCAACAAAATATTCAATGTTTTGTAAAAAAAACTATTAAATATAAAGTGTTTCGTTACTTAACCTAAGGCGTTTCTAATTATATGCACGGCTTATTTTGCATGTTCGTGATATGTGAGTGTACAGTTTGATAAGGAACGGTTTTTTTACAAAATGCAGTTCGCAATTTGAAAGAGAGGATTCAGAATTACACTTTTAGTTAAAATTTCGGTAGCTAGATGTAAGAGAATAATGTTGTCTAGGAAGAAAGTATTTGCAGTAAAAGCGTTTCTAATTATATGCACGGCACTGTAACTTGCTTAAAAAAAAATTCTGATGTATTAAGGGCAGGAAAGGTCCAATTTACTGCAGGGGTAGAATTATATCCGCAACTTTTATCTATAGTCAATTCAAAATACATAAACATTACTTTTATATTTCAGGTTTAGCAAAACATGTTTCCATCTGAGTCCTTATTTTTAAATTTTAGGGCAAACTGGCATTTTTGTAACGATTTTTCCCGCATCGAGTGAATACAACCATTAAGCTTCAATTTCCCATATACACTTTCTGATCTGACTTTATTAACACTATCGAGCTACTATTGATTCGTTTGCGGCCTGGCCTGTTTTGAATGATATTTCAAAATAAAAAAAAAAAACATTATTTTTGCTACAAGCAATATAATACCGTGAATTTCAAAAACTCTTGCCGATCCGATCGTTTAGGCATTGACAATTCTGTTCCATATTAATTATATTTGGTTCAAATATCTTCGAAAGATTTGGTTTGGGGGATTTGAGAAGAACAAGCTCTTCTATGATATGCATAGACAATTTATTTCGAAAATAAAATAGTATTTGCTGGAAATATATTTAAAAAAAACATTCGATTTTAGTATGTACATCGCGACACATCTTTTAAGAAAAAAGTCGATCATATTAAATTATGGGCAATAGGGAAAATAATTTGTTCTTTATATAAAAAAAAATAAGAATGAATTGGAAATCAATTATTATGCAGCCTTCTGCCGAGTGAAACATGTGTCACTTATTTGGTAGTTCGAGCATGACAATGACCCGAAACACACTTCGGGTCTAAATAAAAAAAAAATGGCTTCAGGATCACGGTGTGAATGTTATGAAGTAACTAGTACAATCTTTGGATCTAAATCAAAAATAGAACTTATCGAAAATAGCTAAGGAGAAAATTGGACAAGTTAATCGAAAAACCAGAACGAATTGTGGCTGCAAATTCAGGAGGTGTGGTAGAGTCAATGCCAAAAAGATGTTGTTGCAGTAAAGTAAGAATTGCTAATAATAATATACATATAATATTCATGACATATGAATATAACATGTGGCGGTCGGGTGTTTTGTTTTGGAACATAATCAGTTTTATTACTATGCATTAGCGCAAGATGTTCTTGTGGTCTGCGAGAAGGTGGCAACCCCAAGGCCCGTCGGAGGCGGGAAGTTTCATTTCATGTTAAGCGGAAGTGTCTCAAACCCTCGCCAAGCCGCAAGACAACGCCGGTAATAGTCGCGACGTTATCCGCGCCGCAACGCCGGCCCAGCGTGAGGATCGCAGGTAACGTGAGCGTCTTGGGTTTCAGCGCGGCGGTGAGACCACACGACCCAAAAGCACCCGGGAGAACACTTGACCTCGTCTTTTACCGGTTATCAATGAATAGCTGCTTTCGCCCCCGGCTCGTGTTTCCAAGGCTCCCTGCAGCTCACCTGTCGCTTTTAATTAAATTGGAGCCCGTCCGCGGCCCAGCGACCGGACCGACCCATCGCCGTGCAGAAATTTAAGATTCATAAAAGTTGCGAGATTTGATGGGAGCATTTTTTACTTGGCCCGTCCGCCCCCAAAGGGATTAGCGGCGCTCGTCGCGAGCCAGGGGGTGCAAGTTGCTCCTAATGAGCGACAACGCTGTAAAACTTCCGCGCGGCGCGACTATTGATTTTTCCCCGGCCTTTTTAAGGGCGAGGGCCACTCCAGCGAAAACTCCTAATGGAAAGTACTTAGCGGGGCTAAGTATGGTTTTCCCGGGGGCTTGAACAAGCACCAAATTTGCCGCAAAGAAAGTTCTCCACGGGGGGCCCACGGGGCTCCAAGGCAAAAGTTGGACCAGCGAAATCCCAGCGAAATTAAAAAGAGGACTTTGCCGCTGGCATGGCGGTGCAGGTGCCTCAGAGACCGGGCGGGGTGATTATTTTAATTGGCTATTTCCGGCAACCCCTGTGCTTCAGTTGCAGTTCATCACCCGGCCGAACAATGGGTCAGAATCCATTTCTAGGAAGTAAAATTGTAAGGGAAAGCAAAATACATTTTTAGTATTGTAATAAATGTGAGTTCTCAACTCAAGTACGAGCTTAACTTCAACAAAATACGCGGTAGTAAAAAGGACGTCTACAATATTATTTCCAGGGACTAACATCAAAACCCTCAAAAAGGAAAGAAGAGTTTTTGTTTGCCTATGTCGTTTGCAGCCGATTTAAAAAAATTGACGTTCGTGATTCCTTCACCGATGTATTCTATAAATACATGTTTCTAGGAAGGTTTTATTACAATATTAAATACATTAGAATATAATTCTTATATACAAACTTATAGCTAATTAATTTAATATACATACAATAGTTACGAACAGAATTAGAATAGCATAGAATATAGATTGAATTGAAATAAAATACAATAATTGACCTTTCTTTGTTCTAAGTTGTATATTTTCTCATTTTTTTAAAAACGTGTAAAGTCCCTTTTATCAACAGACACGATTATGTATGAAAGGGACAGTGCGTAATAATAGAAAGAAATCACCTAGTACCTTACTGAATATAAGAACAACAGGCAAATCAATTGAAATTAACACTACTATTATTCAATTGGAAATCAAGAAGTCTCAAAAACATTTTTTTTTACATTTTTTTAAGTATATTTCTGACTGAGTACCTATATACAATAAAAATAGTTCCAACAAAAAAATTTTCGAAAGAATTATGTAAAATTTATTTTAAACCACGAATAAATTCAACAGTAATAACACCGACATCTTTGAAATTACAGAAACTTTAAGTTCAAGGTGAATAGGTGTACATTTGCCTGTAGTTTGTAATTTAAAAGATTTGTTTAGTTTTTGTGTCTTAAATTTTTAATTTTTATTGACCTGCTAAGATCGTAAAAATGAAATAAAGCGCCTGTAAAAGGTCAGAAGCCCTAAAAAATGTGTAATAAGAATTTTTCTTAAAAAATAGAATTGCCTTCGAAAGGTCAGAAGAGCTAAAAAATTTTAAAATAATGTTCACTTGGGAGATCTTTTATCCCACTTACAGTATAACCATTCTTAGATTTTATTGGATTTATAATTGAAGTCGGTGCGAAAACTTGAGATGATGTAAGTTTTATTCAATAAATCGTTTTCGATTTCTGCACCGACTTCAAATATCATAATAAAATGTAAGAATGATTATATCTGAAGAAACTTTATTTTTAAGTTCGGATAAGTCTCATTATGCATTTTAAACCCTTACATCTTAGACATACCAAAAAAGGTTGCGTCTCGACAAAAAAACTGGGCGTGGAAGGGACTATCTTTTTCCTTTGATAAGCATCTAAACATACCAAGGTACTTGGATCAAATTTCCTATCGTATTTATTCTATTTCCAGCAGCAAAAATATTTGTTTGAAAAGGATTAAAAGCAGACAACGGCGTACTCATTGAAATGTTTTAACATTTTTAAGCGTTTCTTACCGTGTGTAAATAAATTTTAAATGAACTCAAAGCCTTGTTAAAAAACTCAATTGAGCGAACGAGCGAGTCGAAAAAGTTTCTGCTAAAAATTTCTTTAAATATTCTCCTTGAGAACATTGCAAAAATTGTTTCAGACGGCCTCCAGAGAGCGTTGGCATGCACCGGATCTCGGAACTCTGTGGAACCGAGGAAAATCACCTTAGAGTTGTCGTAGTTTTCTTAATGCCGTTCGGAGTGGCTTGTAAAAAGAACAACAGTGGATCAGATTAAACTCTCGACTTAATCTGCCGAGACGAAGACCCGGACAAATAGACGGGGCTCCTTCGGCCTCCGTCTAGGCCGTCGCCACGCCACGCCACGCCGCGCTGCGCCGCGACGCCCCATCGCCCCCGTCCCGCCTCCATGCTAATTCAAAAGTTCTTCCCAGTTGAACCATTAAATTAAAGTCGCTGGTGCCGCCGCCGCACGATAAAACAGCGGGGGAGGAGCGCCCGGTCCAATTAGTGCCTTTGAACCGGCGCAAGAACAGCGTAAACAAAACTTTTTCGAACAACAGGAGAAAGAATCCTGCGAACAAGCGAGAAATGTTCCCGAAGTTTGCGCTTCCATTCTAAAAACTTGGGAATTCCGAAAATTCCTCGTTGATCGAATGATGCGCAATGGCGGGGGCGCGGGGACGGGGGCGGAGTGGTCCAGGGGGAGGATGTTCGATGAAAGAGTTATCTGATGGACTGCGGCTTGCTTCCCGGAGGACAGCAGCTTTTCGGACGTTTCTAGGTGACCATGGATTGCTTTTTATAGAATCTGGACGTGGGGACATGATGGGTCCCACCCGGGGCTCCGCTCGGGAGCACCCGCTGTTTTACCCTGGCGGTGGTCGGTTGTTGTTAATTAGAGTTGGCAACCAATGCACTCGCTTTTTCCATTTTCAGATATTTTCGAATTTATTTGATTTCAATGAACACACACGTCTCAGTCCACCACTGGGCCCTTTAAACCAGCGTAGGAACAGCTCTGGCATAGCAAACAGAATTTAATCGGATAAAAACGCGAGACTGTCCAGGTCTGCTGTCGCTATGCAGTCGAAAAAGGAAAAACGCCCCTGGGGTTTAGCTAGCACCAAGGTTTTAACCCTCACAGCTCCCGCCCCCGCCTGTCCTTGCAAATCACATCAGAGCACGGCCAGGGCGAGTGAAGATATGGTCAAGGAAACTGAAAATTCCGAGCGCTGAAAATAAACTTTATTTTCTGTCACCCGGAAAACGAGCTCCGCTGCGATGTGACCTAGACATACGAGCTGACAATCAGGGACTTTTCGATAACCCTAGAATCGTGATCCCTATTAGGAAACATTGCCGAAATGGATTGATATGCATTTTTAGCAAGGAAATGCTGCTAGTGCACACTGCATATATTTGCATGCTTTTGCATTGCTTTTAGAATCACTTAGGCAGTTTAAAGGTACAAAACTGATAAAATATGTTTTGAGTCTTCAAATCCTACAGTGACGAGTACAACTGAACCGAATAAAATTGAACTTGAAGTTATTCATTAACTGTAACAAATATCGTAAAAATGATTGCGTAATATTGTAATTAAATTGTCTATAAAAATTCTCATTTAGCTACATTTAGATGTTCGATTGAACATTTTTAAGCAAAAATCCTAATCGTAAGGGTTTTCCGTTGCAACTGTCAATAATAATTATGCAGAGATGTATTTTGAAAAAATAAAAGAGAATAACGAGGATTTTACTTGTGCTTGTTTTAATTAACATTTTAAAATTTTAACTCTTTAAATTATAACTTAAATTACTTAAATTTTCGGTACAAAAGTACAAAGTGTATTTTTTGTAGGTATGTTAAGAAAAATATTGAAATTAATTGGTCGTACCCGTTTTTTGAACGATTAATAAAAATCTTTGAGTCACTTATTCATTCAAGTGAGTGTTTTATTTTTGGAGTTAGAATTAAAAACATACAAAAACTTAAGTTATCAGACTTTGAAGTGGTAGCCTATCCTCTTATCTCTGAATTCTATTATTATGCTGAAGCCTCATAAAAGACTTAAAGGATTTTTTCAGGTCACACATTTCTATCTTGTGCCTTTTAAAAAAATAAATGGAGCAGTAATATTATCCCAATTCCAAATTGCAAAAGTATCGGTATAGAAACAATCCTCACTTCCTCACTAACTTACACCTAAACTTAATTAACTTAGATTTTGAATTGTTAGTAATAACATAGGTTTATATAATTACTGACCGAGAAATGTTGGAAAAAGGAAAAGAATTTGAAAAGCTGAATTGGCACAGGCCCTAAGGTTGAAATTGAACGAGAAGTTGACCAATTTTTTTAATACTATTTTTCTCGAAAATAGGAATTTTTTTTTCTACGGAAAAAGTCCTATATAAAATAATCTGTCACTTGTTTGGAAACAGAGGAAAATTAAATTTGTTGATAAGTGTCATAGCTGCCGGGTCCGTGAAAGTCATGTCGTCAGTTGCAGGGTCAGGGCAAATGAAGAAATTGCCAAGAAAGCCGCAGATTGAGAGGCAGCGCAAAATAAATGCGATCCGCCGTCCAGGAAACGAGTTTGCGGCGACGTGACCCAGCAGCCAGCTGACAGTCAAAGGATACTTGCGGGGGCGAAATTGTGTTTACGGCGGTTAAACACGACATCGACGCGAGGCCGCCTTGAGAAAGTCCCAAGATTTGATTTTGGGGCGGCGGGGAGCTTAATCGAACAGAATCTTGTATCGCTGCTGGCTCACAGTCACCCTGTGTTTGCACAGAGGCCAGGAGGCTCGGTCGATCTTAATCGGACATTTTATCTAAATGGGCCTGCTCCGGAGCGAGGTGGGTTTATTATTTTCCTCGTGGGGTGTAGGTGGGGACCGGACGGTGGTAGTTGTAATAAAATTTGTAAGAATTTGGGTTCGGTCCTTTTCCGCAGGACCCGGCATTTACATGCTATTAGTAGCGACTTTATTTCACCCTATCACGAGGGCCATAACTCAAACGGCGAACGCACCTAAGGAATTGAATTGAACCGGCGATGGGACGCCCATTTGCATGAAATACTCTGGACATCCACTTCAGACCTCGCCCATTTGGGGGGCCCTAAAAGCAAATTTCTCGAAGAGCCGGGGCCGTTCGAAGAGCACTTGGGACTCCTCAAGTCTTATCTCGTACGGTACATTTTGACATCCCTTGAAATATTTTGCAATCCGCACTCATTCGAGAACTACTTGGGGCTCGGGGCCCCACATTCCTAGGCATATCATCAGTTTTGGCAAGATATCAGCATAACATCAAATCCCATAAGGACAAGCCCTAGCTACATAGGAGCCCCTCTGCATTAATGCAACCAAATTTTATGCAAATTAAGCCCTCATGCAAGTCAAAATCTTTAGCAAGAGTAGACTTTTATGCCCTGTCGTATATAAAACAGCAGCAGATATGTAAATATTAGGAGACGAAAATTGTTCTCATCTCAGTTGCGCGAAACCTCATCCAGACGTGATTCTCTTGTCGCCCACGGGATGCTGGATGCTTTTAGAGCACCAAGAGCACAGGGTGTCTCACATCGGTGAGCACTTCAGTGGCCGCGAATATTTGCATCGTGACCTCATTTTTGAGTAATTTCACTAGAAGTCATTAAATTTGTTGCAATTGGGGTTTCAGGGGAATTTGCGAAACAACGAACATTTCCACATGTCCGCTTCGCGGGGGTGGGTGCGCTTAACAGGGTCAGATTAATGCGTCTGGCAAAATGCAGCTTTTGCCTCTCGTTGTCTCGAGCTCTCGAGTGCCCTTCGAAAGTACAAATGAGTTTAGTTTTGGCCCTAATGAGTCCCAAGTGTGGACTTGAACCTTACCACCGTAGCTCCGTGTGTTTGACCGCCTTTTTAGAAATTTAACTCCTTTGAATTTCCCTTTTAGCACCATGCTTTAGGTATTTAGTGGCAAGGAGCTTGTGTGGTTGCAATTGTGCTCAAATTACTTTTTTCCACACCCTTTCCGTCCTCTCCTTGAGTACGCCTCTCAGGTTTGGTCTCCCTCACAATCCTCTCTGAATAACAGAATTGAATCTGTCCAACGCAGATTTATCCGTTTCGCCCTCCGTGACCTTCCCTGGTCTGATCACCTCAATCTTCCCCCCTATGAAAACCGCCTCAAACTAATCGACCTTCACCCTCTATCCCTTCGTCGCGATGTCGCCGATATCGTCTTCGTCCAGCAAGTCCTAGACGGTTCCATTGATTGCCCTGACCTCCTGCGCCGCATATCCCTAAACACTAACCCCCGCAACGTTAGATCCGTTCCCACTTTTCGTCTTGAGAGTCACCGTACTAACTATGGTCACTTCGAACCCTTCACCCGAATGCTACGGAAGGCTAACAACTGTCCTTCCTTTGATTTCCACATGGATAAATCCTCCCTTAAGCGATCCCTTTACCAGTCCGGCCCCCCTCCCCCCGCAATCTAGTCATAATTAGGTTAATTTAATTTCTTTAAGTTTTAGTGTAAGTATATTTGTAGCTTGTATTAAGCGGAAATAAATAAATGAATATAAATCACAGGATAAACAAAATGACGATAGTTAATCCTCTATAATATATTAGGAGAGCTATCTACTGTGTTGCAGATATATCCTGAAAACTCATGGTAAAAAATTGACTTTTGTATCTTTTCATTTTCTTTAAGACTATCAGACTAAGTTAAAATAAATTTAACCTCAGTTTTGGTTCAGATATTGAATTTTGTGACAAGTTCTTCATATCTTTTCAATTTAAAAGGAGATTTTTTTATGATAATTAGCTTTATCGCCTACATAATATTTCCTCTTCGATTCGATTAAATTTGGTGGGCTTATTATCCCCAACTTTAAAATTACGAATATGTAAACAGTTTTTTTAGGTCGCAATTAGTTTCCGAATAATTTCAATGTTACTTTCCATAATACCTACTTTTTATTTAATTGTATTTAGGCTGTGTGCCAAACCAGACTTTTCTTTTCAAAAGTTCGTTAAAAATGTACTAGATTAATTTGCCTGTGCCAAACAAGGAGAGTCTTTTCAAGTGACTTTTGTATCGACATATAAGCACACGCAGTACTTTGATATTAAATCGGGAAATGGACGAAGAAGGTATCGAAGTTATAATTTTATTTCTTCAAATACTAATAAACTATGTGTTTCAAATACATAACGGGGAAGAGGGGAAACTAAGAATTGCATGCAAAATAGGATAATCAATATGCGATATGCTCCTCACAACCTTCTATAAGGAAAAAGTACTGATTTGTCATTTGAAAAGTCTACTCGCCAGCATGTTTTTCGTTGAATAGTCGACTTTTGAAAAGAAAAGTCTGGTTTGCACACAGCCTTAGAACATTTTTCCATTGAAATTTCGTGTCCAGGTAATGATCCTAAAAATATACATCAAATAAGAGTGCAAGTACTTGTACCTACTTACCTTTCTGTTGTCCTGATTTGATTTGATTTTAGAATAAAGTTCTTCAAAATGTCTACTAACTATTTGGTATTATTTTATTAAAAATTATGAAATTATTATATGAAATTATGAACATACCATAGATTGGAAAAATATAAATTATATAAAATTTATTACATATTTATACTTTTTTCAATTTTTAGCCAAAATATTGTAGTATAAGCTAAAAAGATATTTTCAACAGATAAATTGCTAGACTATCACTCAAGGTGCGCAGGATAGACTTTAACTTAACTAGATTAAATACATATTCAGCATTTAACAGTATCATTAGAATCTAGAAACATAAAATAGTGAATGATAAACTTAAAAAAAAAATTCATCAATAAAAAAACTGTATTTCATTGTAAAAGTTTCCTTATTTTAAATTAGCATGTCTTATTTTAATAATTTCAGTAAAAGTTTTTCAAATATGAATCCATATATACATACGTATGTATGTACATAATTATGAGATTTAAAAACGTTTATAAAATAACATTTGCATGAAGTACCTATAGACATTACAAGTGCAAAGTACAAACATTACAAGTATAACAATATTAAGAAAATTTGAATATAAAAGAATAATAGATTTACATACCTTTGTTAAGTCTGCTGTTAATTACTTAAACTTAATACACTTTTTCCTCTTACCTTTCATAAAGAGGCTCTTCTTGCTTTCATTGCAGTCACTTGCATATGCAAAGCAACTTTTACGTCGAGCGCTTAGCACTGCCGAAAAGACTTCCAAAAACCGAGAGTGGGGTACCTTCAAGGCTTCGTTAATTGCACAATTAAGGCCCTCTATGCTCAGGTGTACCTTTTTGCAGTTCGGCATACCTGTGAGCAGTGCTGCAACTTTTCACGTCGAGTTTGCCGTACATTATTCAAATATGTCTTGAATAGTCTAAATGAGGCCGCAAATTTAGCCATAGAGTAGAAGATAAACGCACACTCGTACGTGTTTAAATATTTCACTGAAATCAGTTTTAATGAGATTGGTTCAGTGAAAAGATGGCACGGTTGCAACTCTCTTCGCCGCCTTTGGGTTTTCAATAATCACCTTCGGATCAATCATGGAGTTATAAAATATGTTAAGTAAAGTTGGGTCGATGAAAAGATACCCCAGAAAGTGCTACTTTGCTGGATAATGTTGCATACTCCTCAATTTAATAGAATTCCCACATTTTGTGCATACGCCTACTTGACATGCAGCCTGTTGGTGACTATATTTAGTCGAGTCGACTCGAATGCGAAAGTACTGGTCTGAGTCTGAGAGATACGTGAAGTGCAAAAAGATAGGCGGGGGCTGGGCTAAGCAGAGCATAAAACTCCTCGGAAATTAAGTATCTAAAAAATTTGTATTCAGAAAACAACGAACGTTAAGTAGGGTGTGTGCTTCCTTAAGCAAGCTTAAGCAGGGGACCGTATTTTGTCCTCGACAATGTCAAGAACAGAATTTTATAAACTGAGGTTTTTCATTAGGAGAATTTGCTAACAATAAAACTAGCGTTAAGAAGGGTACTTCATCTGCAAGTGAAGTGCTTCTATTTTCAGGCTTTTGTGTCAGAGGACGCATTTTGCCCGGACGAAGATAGAAACTGGATGTAGATCAAGGATGCATTCACCATCTTTGTGGACTCTATGTACGTAGCGAAGTTGAACGACTATATAAAAGGAAGTAAATCATCTTTTTGAACCTTTCACGATGCAGACTCTCGGGGCGAGTTTTGGATGTTCTAAATATACAACTCCTCGCCTTTGCTTTTATATGATGAAATAAAAGAGCCAAGTATCTTCTTTTGCATTTCAATTTCATCAGAAAATTTATTTGTTCGCAATATTTGCTTTGATTAACCGCAACCGCTGTTGATAAAAGTTCCTTTCAACATCGACCGCAATTCCTTTCATTTGTGCTGAATGGTCCTGGCACAGTTGCGAAACCAATCAAGGGCCATCAATATCCGAGTTTATCCAAATAAGGGTTTCAAGTTTTAATAAACTTCGCGTAACTTCCCTCGAACAAAACCGAGCGGTTGGATTTCGCCTCATTCTTACGCCCTCAATCGATTCAAAACTTCTGATCAAGGTCGTCTCAATGCAGGCCACTGTACGTGAACTTTCCCACGAGCAGTTGCTGAATTTTACTGCAGCGTGCTGCTCGGCCAGTGACGTAGGTGAGGTCAACTATGACCGAAAAAGAGGTACGCGTTCCGCCGCATACCTTCTTTTTGCCGCATTCGCATGGGTGTTGGGGCCGTCCGTCGTCCGTCACTGCCGTAATCAAAGTCAAACTTAATATGCCGGAATAGTCTGCATTTATTTTGACGGCTCGAATTTTCTAATTATGTGGCTAGAATTTGCGGTTGAGTGGCTTCAACATTTTCTTAAATTGTTTTTAGCCCAATAAAAAAAATATATTTGATTAAGCTACACAAAATACGGTTGTAATCATCACCTCGTCATGTCAGGAAAAGCAATCATGTGTGCTAAATAAACTTTGATGTGGCGTGTTATTATTTTGTGGTTGTTTTGTAAAGAAAAAAATTAAATTTACGATACCAAAAAACAATGTAAGCAAAATTGTGAAATTGCATGTATTGTAAATAATTTTATATTGTTTAAGAACTCTTCAGTTTTAGGGATTTTTTTATTCTGTTTTAGTTTTTTAATTTTACTTACGAAATTATATCCAAATGAAGAGATGTGAAACATTAGAATAAATTAAAAACCTATTTTTTTTTAAATATCTTGATAGAATTTATTAAAATACTCTATTGGAGATCGTTTGTAACTTATGAAACAGTATTTTATTGTATTAAAAGATCGTAATGAAATCTGAAATACGTTTTGTTTTTAAGAAATTAAAATTATTCTAACTGGCGAACGGATAATAATAGTTTATTTCATTTGAAATTATCTGCTTTAGAAATATTGCGAGATTGTTCAGTTGTAGAACTATCGTTAATTTTTAGTAAATAAATTACTCAGTGTATAAAATTTGATCTGCAATTTTAATGATTTTTTACTACAAGGGAAGGTCCCGGGATGACTGATAGATTTCGATTTGAGATCTGTTGGCGTTGAAAAAAGATGGTAATATTTACCAACTTTTGAAATAAAAAGGTTTAAATAAGCCTTTAACAAAGTAGTCATTTTCAAATATGAATATTCATAAAACATCTTTTTTTTAATGCAAAGATAGGCTCGCAGTTTCCAGAATGAGCTTTTGCCATCATCTAGAATATTTCTGATTTATTTTTAACTTAATATAACTTCCATTCTAAATTAATAGATTCATTGCAGACCGAGTTCGTTTTATTTTAATTAAATATTCTATAAAAATATTTAAAAATATGCTGGCCTATGACTTTATTCTATAGAGACTTTTTATGTAAAATAACATCTGTTTTTCTTTAAATATTAAATTGAACTTTAATTTAATTGTGGGTACGCATATTTGATTTTAAGCTTCGGTACTTTTCACGGCGAGTTGGTAATAAAAATAATGTTTGTGTAGAACCAATCTAGAACTCTGTTTTCCTGCCATCAAAGTTTATTCCTCGTCTAATTTACTAATGGTTCCGTAAAATTTTACTTCAAACAAGAATGGCAAATATTAGCTGAAATGTTTTGCTGAAAGCGAATAATTTTCTAATTGACTAAATGATGTCTTAGATCTCAGTGAAATTTTTGTTTTATTCCAATTTTTCTCTTTTATTTCCAGGTAATGCTAATTAATTGAGTACCCGCCGCAGCGACACGTGAGGAGCCTCCCGATACATTTCCGTAAGTGCTCCTCATATCGCAGTTTTTTATTTTCTTATTTCCGGACGACGCGACGTCTCTCAGTTAATATTTGATGATATTAGGGTTCGGCTCCATCCGCCCTTTCAGCAGCATCTGCTCGCTTCACAAGGGCGAAAATGGAAATTTCTGCACATGTCCTGGGCTGGTTCGTCGGTGTCACTTCAACAAAGCCACTGATAATATTATGGGGAATACATCAAACAGGGAAACTCAAATTTTCTCGCTGAATCACGGATAAATCGAATCAGAGATATTTGCAAAGCCACCTCGCAGTGGAACGGGAAATTCGCGCTATTGTTGTGCGCGAGATAAATCTAGCCGCGTCGCGTCGCCTCTTCCTGGTAGTCGAGATGGGCCGCCTTGACATTCGCGAGATCTCCGCCCAATGAATTTTTGATTGCTTCTATTGTGCCGCGAGCCTTCGGACCGCGTGCCTATTAACGACTTCCCCCAAAGTAATTACCAAATGCCGCAGGTACGCTCCTCGGATTTTTCAATTATCTCTCGCAGTTTTTGTCGCGCCGCTGAATAATTGAGAATTGTTCAGAGGACGTGACGGGAATAGTGGCGAGCTCGGAATTTGCTCGTCCTAAAAAATTTCAGGTATTGTAAGCTCATCGCGCCACGCTAGTATCGGTTTGATTGCTGAAAGGTGACACTTCAATCAGCCACAATTTGCCGATTCCATCAAGGTGCTCAAAAAACGCGGCTGCTCTCCGGCAGGTGTTTTTATCGCGTTTCTGGGGCCTTGTCCATCGTCACGATAAGAAACCCCAAAAAACGTTTAATTGAATTTCGACTCTCCGCCAGTCCGTCCGATCTATCGGCAACCAGCAAGAAAGAAAATTCTTGGCAATGGCCATGGTGCCCAATTATTGCCCGTCGACTTCTACGTCTTGGGTCAATTGTCTTGAGGGTTTCGTCGAGCCAATCGATATGAAATGCACGTAGTACCCGTTTTGTGATTTTCCGTAGGTAACCCGCAAAAACGGGACTTTTATAACGTTAATCGATCGTCTGTCTGTCTTCGTCTATTTGATTTATTTAAAGCTTATGGGCTTTGTTTTTGTAGCTTAGAAACTAATGGGCCAATTTAAGTTGGATTTAGGAAAAGACTAATTTGTATAAATGAAATTGTAATAAAGCTTACTAACTACCAATTAGAGTTCTTAACTGAACATTTTCGAGTCGATCTATCTACCACTTGACTATCGTTTGAAACGCTCAAAACTTTTATCAAAACATTATTTTTTTAAGAAAGAGATTTTCATCTTTGAATTTTCAATTTTCCTCTACGAATAAATGAAATTTTTTCTTGACGAATAAACGAATTTAAAGGAAATATTATTTTTATCAATTTATCGACGGTGACAAGCACGCGTTTTTCTTGTAAAATAGTAAAGCTAGATAATGTACATAAGTAGGTAAAGTTTCATTTTAATTTGTTTATTTTCAAGACTCAGAAATCAGGATGAATCATTTTAATTTAGGATTTTCTATAATAGTCGACAAAAAATTGTGGAAATAATGAAAAAATATCACCAAAAAACGATTAACTTGTAAGATTTGAAAGTTATTTAATATTGCGGAAATTATAAGCCACCAACAAACTTGTATATTCGTTACTTTTCACTTGAAATGAACCTTCCTTACTTATACTCGTATAAAAATATTTAATTAAAATGTAAGAAGATGTCTTTTAAACCCTATTATTCAAAAGCGTTATTAAAATACTTGATTTTCACCTAAATACTCCCAGAATTAACTCGTTTCCGATAATTACTTTGGCAAACCCGCTAAATGCAACTACCAATTCATACAAAATTATGAAAGAGGAACACAATGTTTTTTATATATAAGTTTATCAAAACATTTAAAAAACCAAATCCAAACACCTGGTCTTTTGCTATAAATTAATAAATCAATAAGTCCAATCGAAAATGTCAACGAAGTCAAACAACGAGTTTTGGCGTTTTTATTGGAGTTAAAACATGTTATTTTTATGCATACCTGTCAGTTGTTTTTATTAAAGACACTATTATTTATATTTATGTTATTATAAGGTCACTAAACTGTTGACATAAATAGATTTTGATGACCAATAACTTACGTGTTTATTTAAATATTCGAGGAAAATAAAGGTGCTTCAAGAGCGAATAACAATGGAATGTTGTAAGGTGAGTAAGTGAATAAAGGACTTACTTATTTTCACATGACATTTCCCATCTTATTACTTTTGGTACAACTAATTTCAATTCTACATTCTTTTTCGCGCACTCACAGAGTATCTAAGCCCCAAATACTTTATTCTATGTCTGCTTTATTTTATATTAGTATCAACCAACCAAGGTTTTTATGTGGGAATCGAATCAACAATCCATTCAAGGCCTCTGAATTTTTTTATGAATAAACACCACATATGGCATGGTGTTATTTCATTCAATTTTGAAAAATAGAAATATAATAAAAATTATATTTTTTATTTTACTGATAACTAGGAGTTCTTAGAATTAGATTTAAAAACTAAGAGGTTATATTAAGACTGTTAGTAATAAACAATATAATATTATTTTGTCCAAAGTAAAGCAAACTATTCCGCAGTACATATAGTACCTACAACTGATGAAGACACAGTCATATACAGTTTAAAATCATCTTACTTTCTGTTGAAAATTTCGGGTATTCAAATGTGATGATTAGGAGGTCAAATCATTATACTTAGGGTTCTATTTAATTCCAAGAGAACGTAGTTCAGTTCTTTAAAGACTTAAAAAGCAAAGTTCAAATTACACAACAAAAAGGTCTGCAAAAGTTAAATGCCACTCGAGTATGTGTTGAGAACATCATCAATAGCTCGAAGGTTAATTTACTTTTTATTGAAATCGTATTCTTTGAAAAATTTTCGAATGATTTGAATGTTCTCCACGCAAATTTTGTTGCATTTTTTAATACAAGAAATTGGGTATAATGGGTAAAAGAAGACTGGATAAGAACATTTGATGGTAACTGAGTATTAATATAATATTTGGAACAAATATTGATAGCGTCACCGCTCGGATTTCAATGAAATTGAGCATGTGCCTTTCGTTTGCCCTAAAACGGAAGGATCTAAATTTTGGTGAGGTCGGCTACAGTTTCCGTACTATTTCACTTGAAATCCGAGTAGTGACGCTGTTGTATAATTAAGCCTAATATTTTTTAAATACGGGTTGAAATTTATAAAATTCTCATTTATAAGGCTTTAGCTTCACTGTCACGAATTCCTGAGTTTTCAAGATGCAACCACTCAACTGAACTGATAATGAAAAAACGAAGGTGCCTTTTAATTTACGCACAAGTCTGTAGTAGTAACCACTCACTTTTTCTGAGTGCGAGCGATTGTTATGATGGGAAATTATTTTTATCGTCGATTGACTGCCAACTGCTGTGTGGCCCTAAGTTCTAAGTATAATGTCTCATACATATAAGTAATGACATAAAAGGTTCAATTAAATTCGTCTCTTTACGCTTTGGTCTAACAAAAGAAAATTCTTAACGACTACTTCGGTCCGTGTCCATGGCAAGGCGAATGGCTACGCCTCAGGTCAAGTGTCTTGAGGTTTTCTTTGAGACGACCGAGAACTCGTCGATTCTTGTTAAATGTGGCGATCCTCGTCTCAAGATTACAAGGACTCGGACCTGACAATTGCTAGTGACGCACGATTTAATTCAATGGTTATTTCGGGGGAGCCACCCGCATCGATTGGGGGCCCGGTCCATCGGCACCCGCACGTCCCAAGAAGTCTTGACGGACGAACGTGAGAACGGGGCCAGCAGGTGGCGCACCAGTTCCACTTCACACTTGGCTCAATTACGCAAGCTCCTGGACAACGGCTGCGAATTGTGCTGACATTTCACTTTCCGGCGACGGCGGCTATTGGCCACGAAAATTGCTTCTTAATCGATTCGATTGACGCGAGATGCTCAAGGCTGGCCGCAGCTCCGGCGTCTCATTGTCATGCAAATGCGGGAGCTGAACGGGGACGATTTATGGGTCGACCGGGGCTGAATTCGATATTTATTCGGATAGTGCGGGTCGCCTTCCAGCAAGGACGGCCTATCGGGTGACCTTTTTCGAACAGGTCAGACGTTCATAACTAAGATCGTCCGACGGAGACCTGGAGACAGCCGCACTTTCACTTTCGCGCGATGTCACCATAAAAGTGGTTAAAATCTTTTAACTGCTCTAACCGGTTTGGGGGCTATTTTGGTCCTTAGATAAAAAACCGCCCATTGAATTGATAGCTCATTATATTTTAAATGGTCGAATCGCTCGGCGAATTTATCACTTGAGGAAGGTGTCAAAGAAAACCTGCAGGCCAAGGGCACCATAAATATTCGATTTGATTTTATTCATTTATATTTTTATGCGTAAGACTCGCTTTTGTCTTTTATTTACATGTTGGTTTTTACTGAAACAAATAATCGATCGGGGAACAAAAGTGAGGACCGTTTTCGATGGTCACGTTTTACATATCTAATAACAGATAAAAGTTGCAATTTTCATATCAGAAATGATTTGAATAAAATAGCCCTCACCTATTCCTACCTACTTTTCGACAGGGTAAAGTACCTAGATAACTGCTGTGTGTCATTGATATGTAGATTTATAGAAATCCATTTAAAAGAATTACCTTATTTTGCGAACCATTTTTAGCTTTTATACAGAATGTCACAACATTTTCAACGTAATTTGAATATACCACATGAATTAAAAATTAATTGATTTTAATGAAAAATTGTCAAAGTGTCATCGTAGCTGTTTTTGTACGTAAAAACTACATACATTCTGTAAAAAAATGTTAACGGACTTTGGAGGTAGGTATTAGATATTACTTAATTTTCACCAACAAAGTGATTTCAATATTTCTACACACAAATGAAAGAATTAGCAATTTTAAAACGTTGAATACCGATAAAATTAATAATTAGATATTATATTTTTCATTATTAAGTACTAACATAGGAATATTTCATAAATTAAACAATTCTATACATGATAGATGTTACTTTTGGATGATTTTATCGATACAAGAAATAACAAAACATCTATTACAAAACATAGTGTTTAAAATTAAAATAAGTAGGTACCTACCTAAATTAAGTGCCAAATATTTGCCTATTTTTCTGATCTCCAAAATATTATTATAATGTATAGGTACATATGTTAATGTTTTATATTTGAAATTGTTTAATATTCTAAGAGAAGTATTTATTTGTTTGCTTATTTTGCTTCAGGTATTATTCAAATATTTGCTTTGAAACACAAAATTAATTATATTTTTGGTAATATACCTACTTGAATGTATGTATCAAGTTTTTGCCATGTACCATGTAAATTTTGAATCACAACCATGTTATTCACGTAAAATTGTGTATTTACGTATATATATATTATATACTCATATATAATACTTACATATATACATTAGAATAGAATAGAATACAGAATTTTCCTTTTAAGAAAACCTCAAAACCTTATCTCAAAATAATGTTGTTATGGATTTAAAATAGTCTTTCTCGGAATTATTTTCATGAAAATGAATCTTGCCTCCACTACCCCACAGAGGTGTGTTCGTAAAAAGAAAATTCACGAGTACAATTTATTTAAGTAATTCTCTCAACGAAGTAACCGAATTTTGTGAAAGGTTCCAGGAATTTGCAATTACGACAAATGAATTTCATTTTCTAAGCTACTTCGAAGATCCTCTTCAACAGAATCTTGTCAAGAATTCATCGGACCCTCACCACATGTGTGGAAAAAGAGGAAAACTGGGTACTTCTGTGAAATAAGGCAAACTGAGAAGCCAATTTAAGTCCTATTGAAAAGGCCGTGAATTCACTTAACATTTTTGGAATAATTGTCGATTCTGTTCTATTTAAGTCGTCCAACTTTAGCTACATGTATCAAGTGATCAGACAAAATGTGGATGAATCGATGTCGGGCCACCAGTGCGCTCCAGTGCACTCTGGGGTGTTCAAAGAAATTGAACCGAAGAAGCCATTCGGACGGCAATTAATTAAAGTTTCTTTGAAATACTGACCAGTGCTAATTACAAACGCGGAGCCGTTGAGGCCACAATTTCCAGGGCGGCTTGAAAGAGTCCAGGGTCCGGAAAACCCAAATGTAAGACCTCTATTTCACGGGTCAAAGTAAATTTGTGGGCAGAAGTTCTTTGTGCCGTAGCTGGCCGCACGGTTGACCCGATTCAATGTAATTAAACCCTTTAAGGAGGGGAACTGAACTGTTGGACTGGATAATTTCATTATTTTACCGAGCTGTACGCTTCCACACGTCTAAACAATTTATCATATTCATGCTATCGTCACGAAGCTTTATTTGCTTTGTAGATCCAAACGTGCTGAAGACGAAACTCAACCACTCCCTATGAGAACTCTGAAAAAGGTGGATACATCATTAATATTTATAAATATATTAAAAAGTATATGGGCGAATTGTAATATCGTGTCGTGCGTAAAGAACATAAAATACAACAAGGCTTACTCTAAGATCATTCCATATTAGATTTCACGGAATTAGTTTGCATTGAATTTGCAAAAAATAATATTTTTCTGGTTAAGATTATCTTACCATATAAAAGACTATCTTGTCAGTCATAATAGACTTTCTCTCACTTTTTTATATGTTCTGACCAACCCATAAGAGTTATCTTTATGAAGCAAAAAATGCTCTAAATGTCAATAATTGACAAATTAAATGCATTTAAGTTAAACAAACATAACATAATTCAGGTTTAGTCAAGATAATCGATTGTATGATAAATTCTTCAAATTGTTTTAATTTGAAATTACGTTGTTTTTAAATATCTTTGTACTTGGGAATTTTCGTGGTCTGTGATTTCAACTGTCAGAATTTATGAATTCAAGATGGCACACTGTCAAATGTTAAAACTTATGCGATTTCTACCACAGTTGGTACTTGGGGGTTTTGGGAAACTGTAGGAGTTTATGATATCGGAGTGTCAAATTTTAAAATTTTTGCGATTTCCACCAACCTTGAGAGTTGAGAGTTTTCGGGGTCGTTAACTTCAACCCAAAATCATACACCTTTAATACAAAATTGTGTACTACCTTTATTTTGGCATTTTCTTTTCTATTATTAATTTGTAAAGAGATCATTGCATAATTTACATAGTTTCTTTTTATTTTGTGCAGATTTTTATTTGATACTACAATTTATAAAGTTACTACGACTTCATTTTTTATTGCGAAATAGTAAATTTGTATACGTTTTTGGTCAAATTTACAATAACGTTTCTTTCAGTAATATAAACAATTTGAGAAGAAACAATTTGTCTGTCTATAATTTATTGCAATTTCTAATCATTCTTGCACATAAAACCTTATTACTGTCCAAACTTAAATAGATATAGCCAAATATACATAAGAACATCTTCAACTTGTTTTATGGTACTGCAATGGCATAACTTGATATTGCACAGCGCAGATTTCTCTGCGCGCAGTCGACATTTAACAAATTACCAGTTCGTTGGCAATTGCATTTACGTCTTGAAGCGAATAAATTATGCACGGGAACGTTTATAACCTAAAGGCCGTAAAATTCGAATTAAACTGGCACCTCTCTCGGATTTGATGACATTCTGAAGACGATCCTCCTTGGAGATATTTAAGTTGGTTGCGGCGCGACGGTTCTTCGCGTTTTCCCGTATCTTTTCAGCGAAAGTCAAAGGTCAGTCCGTTCGTCACGACTGAGCGAGCAGCTTCTTCGGGCCATGGAAATTCCTCCGTCGGTACGGCAGGTCCGGTATGTGACCTTTTAAAGCAGTCCTCGCCCCAATGGATTAGCAGAGTAAAAATAGATTTTCATGCCGCCGATAGTTTCTCCATGAATCGATTGGCTCCTTATCCCCTTGACGAAATTCCGGTTTTCTGTTTTCGAAATAGTCGTTAATTTTACCAACTAGGAATCCCGGAGTCTTTCAGAAATACCATCTCTAACAAGGGATAAAGGACTAAGTCGACTAACGAAATATTTGTCTGCGTTTAATCGTCTTACTTTAATCCCTCTGGTCTAATTCTCGTTTTTTCTCGATGTGTCGTTTTAGAATTGTTTAAGAAAAACTTGTTGTACTCATTACTTTAACGTCGTAATATAACATTAAAAATATGAAATGTGTTTTATTAAAAGTACATTAATACTTCTAAATATATGTATAACTTCCTATATTTCAAGTGGTTTGAAGTTTTGTCCATTAAATACAGGCCAAATGTATAATATTTTTTAAAAATTGTAAAAGTCTCTTACGAAAATATAATATTGTATAGTATAATCAAATCACTGTTTTTAACAAAAATAGGTTTAAAAGTTTAACAATTTAAAAATAAATCAATAAATAATTGTAAAAAGTTAAATGATGCTAATATCAAGCTATACATAAGTAGGTAAATGAACTAACTAAAATACCTTAAAACAAACCAATTTAATTTAAACTAGGTTAGATCCTATACTTAGTATTGTTTTAATATTCATAAAAGTGTTTTTTCTCTTGGGGTTTTCCGCACATTTTTTTCTTTGGCCTGAAATGGTCAAAATCGTCAGCTTGAGAGCCATCGAAAGGGGACAGAAAATATCAACAAATCAAATTCATACCCCGATATACTCTTTTTAGTAAAACAGCCAGAAAATTGTTTTCATTTTTGATTGCAAAATAAGTTTTTTAAATAAAGGTGCTTAATTATTAATAGAGAGGAGTATGCAAAACGAACTATGTGGGTATGTAATTTGGTTTTAGTTTGAATGTTTGGTCGAACTTAAAATATTTCTCTTAAATCTTTATTTCAGTCGTTTTTGAAAATACAAATTTCGGTACATTCCCTATTCGTATTTTGAGGAAAATATTATATGTATATTTAGCCGCTGTTAAAAAAGAAAAATCTATATAAATATATAGTATGTATATTAATCAAAACCTTGGTGTGCTGTATTAAACTTCTGAAGAAACGCCTACAGTTTTACACTTAAAGAACAGACATTTTTACTTATTTACATAAATATCCATTTTGGGCTGCCAGTAGCAAAATGGCTTTATTTTGTGTACCTGTAATATTGCAATGAGTTTTAATTAACTAAATTCCACCGCGTTGAGTTCCGCTTGATTTGTTTAAAAATTGAACTTTAGGTTCCACAAATTTGTAAATAAATGTCAACTGTAGAACTTGGGAAGATTTACGGCAGTTTGCGTGCCTGCTGAGAAATGGAAATGTTGCCACCGAGAAGTCTGCGGTATCGATCCCTCCGTGCCGCCTGCGTCGCCTAATGCAACTCAGTGTTTGGTAATTTTGCAATTTCGCAATGACAAATGTAAGCGGGTGCATTGCGACACTGAAACCGCGAAATTACGAGAATGTCGCTGAGTAATTCTAGCGAGACTTGATCACGGCTTGGCATCAATTCCAGGCCAACCAGGATAGGGGTTATTGTGTTTTTTACCCCTATTTGCATCCAATTTATGCTCATATTCAAGGAGTACAGGTGTTATATGGAGCCGAGGGGATTAGCAAGAGCTGCAGGTGAATCAAATCAGCATAAATATTATGCAAACGTTTCCGTGAGCTATAAGAAGTTCTTAATTAATATTCAACGCGACTGCTCAGCCGACCGCGGGCTATTACGGAGCGGAAGGTCTAGGTGGCTACGGCTTGACGTACTGCAATTATGATCATACGAACGGCTCTGACAAGTTAGAAAACCGCGGAACTAGTCCAATTTGCAGGTTTTGCTGCAGAAACTGGACTCTGACGGTGGCAGCTGGATTAGGATGAAATACTTAGAGACCGGGCGCCACGACCGTGATACTGATCTTGGAGGTTGCCCAGCATCTTAGTGTGCCGATCGGTCAATAGCACTCGCTGCAATTAAGTCGCGCTAATACTTTTGAGATCTTTCACCGTGATTTTCCGCCGGTACATTCAACTGGTCTGGAATTTACGTCTCCAGAGATGGCGGCTTTTAACCAAATAAAATTGCACGGTAAGACATAAAAGGTTTCATTAGCTCTCAGCTGCTGTAAAATGAAATATTCGTTCCCTCTGAAAATATTCTGAAATACACTTTGGGGCTGTCTATAAAAAATTCAATAATAAAATTTGTAGGTGGCGGCGAAATTGCTATAAAAGTGCTCTCGGTCGGCACCTTTGAATGCCGTATTATCGGTATTTCAAAAAGAGCTGAGTATCTAAAGTTATTACTTGAAAAGTATAAAATTCAATTTAATTTTAATTGTTCTTAAGTAGATAAACTTGTAGGTGTATTTGTAAACATGTATAAACGGATGAAGTCGAACATTTTTCTTTAAATATTTACATAACGATTTAGTACATTTGTGAACACTTTAAAATTGCCCCGAATTAAATTTTGGAATTGATTTTTTCCCTGTTGTGTAACAATTCCTCGAAAATATCTCAGGGGAACTAGAGTGCACATTCGGAAATAGCAGGTTAATAAATTAAAGTACATAACTATAGGACAAGTATGTAGTAGATTTTAAATTTAAAAATTGTAATTAAAGAATTAACAGGTAATTTTACAATTTATATTAAAAGGTAAGCTTTTGTTTTTAATTTATATATTATATATTTTTAGGATGCTTGTTCGTCTGTATGCCACAGTTATTCTTCTCACATGTCAACGACTTGAAATTGGCAAAATTTTAAAACTAGTTTTTCCTCCCCTGTTAAAATAAAATTCAAATATTGAATGCTTTGAGTTTGCATTTGCTTGGGACCTCTAGTTTAAAATTATCTTACTCTGAAACCAAAAATTTGACTTTTTTTTTATTAAATTATTCGCTCTATGTAAAATAAACATACAAAACGAAATAATTTTTCAAGTACAACCACATTTGTATATTTTTACTTCGAATTTTGTTACTTAATTAGCTTACAAAATTGTAAATTATGAAAATGTTACTGCCACTAATATGTTTTTTCTGATCAGAGTCCGAAAGGTTCAACCTTCATCTAATTAAGTATAGGTTATTATTATCCATTTGATATGGATTTCAAATAAATAAAAAATCATTCCTTTCCGCTGAAGTTCATATTAACTAGGTATGTCCCGCTGATTTACAATTCATACACAAGAGGGAATAATTGAGGAATTAACGAGCTCTAACCCACTATTAATTGGTAAAAATCGAAAGAAATCGCATTATTCTCTGGTAACTAAAATCGAATAGTCTGTGGGTCTCCCATCTTCGCTGGTTGAAGGTCTCTGTCGGAAATGACCACTTTGAAGAAAAATAATAATAAAGTAGCAACCGATTAGCATAATTTGTCATTACAAGCGTGGTTATCACTCAAATAGCCGCATCTTTTTTCGGAAACGCCGCAGGTAAAAGTGTTTGGCCTTCGTGGGCAAACAGAGATCGTCTGAATGGCAGTTATATTCAAATTAAACAAAACGACGCGGCCAGTGACCCTCAGTCATGACAATCGCAAGACAACTCACATACCTGCCAATTATAAGGCAAAACAAGATAAGATGATGACACACATGTCGAAAAAATCCGCAGCACCGATTTTGATGTTATTGCCCTCTTCCTCTGCATTTGCTCTCTCAGTTGGGAGAGACTCTTTCTTTTGACGCGCTAAGAACTATCTTTTTTTATATACTTATAATACATATGTACAAGTATTATATAATACATAATTTATTTTCTCTGGGTTTCTTAAAACTTTACTCAGTAATTCCATCTTTGGAATGCTTGAGCCGTCTTAAAAATCTTTTAGTGCCTTCCTATCTTGACGACTTTATTTTGATTTATGCTTCTCATAAAAATGTTTGTTTCCAATCGATTCGAATTAACTTGTTTGAGTTTAATTGTATTCGGATGTATAATTTATTAAAATTAAAGAAGACATGTCGAAATAAGACATCTTTCATTTGCTATGTTTACTTTACCCCACAAGTATATTTTTGTCATATTTGTGTGTGTGATGTCTGTTTATGGCAAATAATCATCATAATGGCGTCATACAGAATATTAAAATAATTAAAAGTTGTATAACGCGTTAGTTGGGATATAAAATGTAAGATTTTGAAAATTCGATGCTAAAAATATACAAATATGTATAAAATATTAACCTTTCACTAGTCTCTGTTCAAAAAATATAAAATAATTAACTGGATACCTCCGAAAAAGTTGAAATGGTTGAATTACTTTCGAATCACCAAAGGAAGAGTCTGAATCAGAATTGTTGGGTTTCTAAGTTAATTAGTATGTCTAATTAGAAGGCACAATATAGACAAAGGTTACCCGTTTGTTATATAATATAAGTATTGATTATTCCATTAAACAATGCTTTCAGCAAATTTTCTTCCTTTCATAAAATCTCAATGGATAATCACTTCTCGGGCAATCAAATGAACATAGAATTGTCTGTTTGTTAATACCCTTGGGCGTTGGGCAGTTTCGCTATATCCCAATTTAAATCTCTGCACTAATAAACTTTTTACATCATGTTACCTCGCAGTGGTTTAATTATACTAACAATAAATCCCGCCTCGTAAAATTCTGCTCTTGTTTATGGTGATTCTGGTGGTTAGAGTCGTTTCTTTTTGCTCCGAGGCTTTTCTTTTATGTTGATAAATCGAGGCTGTCATCCTCACACTTCTAGAAATGGCGAGTTCATTTTCAAGCTTTCAGTAGGCAGTTAGAAAATTGTTTTTAGTATCTCGTTTTCTGTTGTATTTTTTTATCGTGAAGATGAAGAGAGTTAATATAAAATTTAATTATTTTTTTTACTGGTTTCTCATTATTTTAAATCTACGACGATAGGGTGTCGAACCTACTGGAGGTTGATTTCATCGGACCCCGCAGATATCTAAAATCGCGAATAGTAATGATTGGGTCTAGGATTTATGTCTTTAAAAAGAAAAAGTTACAAATTATTCTGTTAAAATATAATGAAGAAGTTCAATCATTATTTTATTTTGAGTGTGTACGTTAGATTGCACTTAAATAGAAATGTATAATAGATGCAGTTTCAATGTATTTGTCTAATTTTACCAAAAATGTTAAATTAAAAACTTCATTAAATTGTTGAAAAATGAGAAATCTTCGAGTTTTTCCCTTTTTTCGGTTTTATAAAATTTCTGAGACATTTCTTTGTCTATTAGGTAGGAACCCAAAATAGCATATCATTTCTATAGGATTCCGTACCTACATTTCGAATTTGGAAATAAAAATATTCAACCGGCTTTAGTTGTTTAGAGTTGAAAAGTACAAAAGGCCATATTTTTACCGTTTCCATATGAAAAATCATTAAAAAAATAAATAATTCTTCTAGGACTTAATAACAAAACTTAAATAAAAGCTTGAATCTTAAACTATTACATGAAAATCAAAACAACTTAAAATTTTTCGGAAAATTCCTTGAAAATTATATTATTTCATACAGTGAAAGGTACCTAAATCAAAATTATAAAAAATTGTACAAAAAGATTTATAGATATATAACTGGTATTTCATATTTTTCAATTACGATTCATTGTATAGGTAATTAATTTTCATTTATACATATAGATATTTTGTACTTTTTGACCCTATTTTGCTCGAAAACGGGAGCCAATTTAGAACTTCTGTTTAGGCATTCATAATACATGGACAAATGCTTCGGAAATGACCTATTATTTGTTCTGCCGCGACAAAAAAATAAAAATTTGCTCCCCTGTGTTATTTTTTAACTATTTTCAAATTATAATTTTTTTATAAGACTCAAGATATTTTCTTTATTTCCAGAAGAAAAAATGAAATTCAAACCTAAACGAGTGAAATAAGTTAATTAAGTACAATTTTCAGAGCTGTTATTTTGAATGTTACACTTTAAGTATGGGCCGATTGTGCAAAAGTTCTTTTAAAAAGTTTCAAAGTGTGCAAAATGATGTTTAATCTACTAGTTGTAAATTACTAGTTTAAAAAAATTAAATGTTAATAGAAATACCAGCGACAAATGTCATCAGGAGTAGACAAATCGCTATCAGGAAGCAGTTGGATAAAACTAAATTTCAGTGAAAACAAATCCATTAATCCACTTCAATGAAGTCCGGTAAGGAAAAAAAACCGAAAACGGGGCAGGGGGCGTTTAAAAGCTTTACTGACATAAAAGCTTAGCAAAAAGTCGATTTAGTTCACAACTGAAATATTTTCCTGTTTGTAAATTGCCATAGAAACGGCACCCCAGTGTTTTCCTACTTTTTCTACTTTTTGTTTGCGATCCTCGACGAGTTTCAATGGACCAGACTCGTTTGGTCTCGACTCGAGTTGCATTGTGAGGGTCCCTACTCCACGGCGGACTAAAGCCCCACATCGACCCTATTGGAAGTATCTCATCCATCTACAATGTAAGGCTGCGTCTCCACTCCCTGCTTTGCGAAAGTTTCCTAAACCACTTAAAGTTGCTGTCAGTGGGCATCCAAAAAGTCATGCGAGGACTACTCTAACTTTTGATTTGTTTTCGTTGCCATTTTCTTAGATCGCTAGTTTTCGACAAATTGCTCCCCGGGGCTAAATACAATTGCCCAGGACACGACATGAATCCTCCGTATCGAAAGAAGGAAATCCTCGTCGAAATCTTGTGCTGCTATCTAGTAGACGACTTGCTATTTAATTACGACTTACTTATTTGTGATGTTTGAAATGATTCTGACGAGGAAGGACAATAGCCCTGGGAATGGACGAAATGGTCTCGTTCGCAGAGATGATGGCCATTTCCTTTGATTCGGAAGTAACAGAATTTCATTATGGATTTAGCTATTTTTAAACTTTATGTTTGGGACTAAAGATAGCTAGCGAATAGAAACATCTTATCGTTCTTTAAAGATGGTAGACAATAACTTAGATACTTTTGTAATAATTGTAAAAATTAAATTTTTAATAGGTCTAAAACTTACATCGATAAACTGAAAAAAAATTATTTTAAACGAAAATTAAACTACTTATTTTCTAAAACAACACTGTGAACAATATTACCTTTTAAACATTGAGGTATCGTTTAAAATTTAGAAAAAATTAAACTAGTAAAACACTTTCTTTTTATTTATAGGAAAAAAAATCTTACAAATTGTTTCAGGTGAAATCAGTTTCAATAAAAAACATGACTTTCAATTTAAAAGATAATTTACTTTACTTGAAATAGGCTCATCTCTCCCTGATTCTTCAAACCTCGTACAAATTTTTGTTGTTTGTACTCAAAGCAATTTTTTTCATTTTCTAAATTCGACTTAATACCGCATAATTTGGCTTTAATTGTAGGTCAACATTTTTCAAATCTAATTTCATCCTGTTACCTTTTCTAAGAAGAATAGGGTCAAAATGAGACCCACATGTAAAAGACGTAGTGGTCAGGAGTAGTATGAAATTTAATAACTACGAAATTAGACAAAGCAGTACGAAATCGGGTAGCCGACTTGGGTAACCTATAGTTTCAATTTAAATTATAACGAATGCTGTAGAAAAACAAGTGTTTGATTCTAAAATAAAACTAATTTTACTTCTTCAAACACGATAATCACCGGAAATCTTAGTGTTTTATTTTAATACACTAAAAGTGTTTAAAATACACTAAACTTAGATTTGCAGTGATATCATGATTTTCAAATTCCTCACAACTTTGATACATTTTATAATCGTTCGCTTTTAATCACACATATGGGTTACGAGAACATAGTTGATATATAATACATTATACTAGATATTCCCTAAATTTAGACCCAGTGTTACATACTTTACGCTCATCAAATAATTTCAATAAATTTAGTTTATAATAAACGAACATTTAAATTATTCTCACATTAGGGCTTTTTATTAATCTTGAGTTAAATTGAGTGTAAAATTTAGATTTAGCCATGTGTATATTTTGAAATTTGATATGAATAAACCGAACAAGTCTATATAGTAACGAATTTGAAAAGTAAATTAAATATCATATGTACATACGTTCATTCGTTTCTGATTTCCATTGAAAGAAAAAAAAAAAAAAACATATTGGTGCAAAATTGAGTCAAATTTATCTATTGTTGTAGTCGTAATTTCGCACAACAAAATCAAAATTTTAGCCTTGTTTGAAGGTTCCATCAGGTAAAAAAATGTAAAGGGATTCCTCTATTTTGAACTCGAGTATATTGGTGACTATAATCAATACAAAAAGACTGATTGGCAAATCAATAGAGTAGTGTTTCCTGAAAACTGCACGTTGAATTGCAACGGTTTGAGTGTCCCAATCGATTTTTTCGTGTATTGAAAACTCAAGCAGCGCCTGCGAATGTCAATTTATCGAATTGCTCTCAATTGGAGCACCACAGCCGTAGTTAAACGAAAGGATAAATGTTCCCGATGTTTTCAATTGCGTGGTCGAAAAATATTAGATAAGGGTAAAATTGCTGAAGTGTTGAACAACGAACGTTGGAGACAATTGGAAGCGTTGTAGTAAAAGCGAAAATGATTAAAATCGTTGTGAAAAATTGAAAAAAGCGTCGTTTCTTATCAAAGCCCAATGAAATATGTATGTGGAGTAAGCTCGGTGCTGCTGGAATAATTTTGCGCGATTATCTTTGAATGGGAATTCGCTGGTCTTGTGAGAAAATTAATACAATGTTCTGGAAACCTTCAAGAAATAAGCTCGACATGACGATAAATGCGCGAAATGACATGATCTGCAATTTTTGTTTCGTCAAGGTCCTATGATACTTAATTGTAGTTTTTACCTTGAGTTTTTAGTGCTTTGCATTCATTGATTTACTTGACTTGCATAAATGGTCGCAAATTCATCGTAACTAATTTTTATTTCTCTTCGTTTGCAGGTGAGATGATAATTCCTATAATTTTCTGTTCGTTTTATGATGTATTCAGAAGTCGTCTACCAGTGAAGGCGACATTTTCAACAGGTTAGACTTTTTTTTTGGATCGTTTTAATGTGCATCTTTTTTGTATAATTTGTGTCATACCATCACGTGAATGTATCTTAGTTAAATCTTACTTCAATTTTTCTTAAGAGTATCCGTTGCAATCGTAGTAGACATGCAATTGCAAAACAAAGTATATGTACTTTTAAAGTTTGAATTTCGGGTTTTTTAATTTACCTACAGCAATACCAAAGTAGGTAAAATGCGGGGCCAAGTGGTGGCAAAAATCATTCACGTATAACTAGCAAAAGTAGCATATCGCACCTACAAGTGATACTACGTGTCTGCCTCTTGATATTTATGTTCGGAACGAACATTTGACTACGAGTAGGCAAAGGGGCTACAGTCAGTTTGCTAACGATATTCTATAAGCACTTTACACCAATTATTAAAAAATGTTGGTTATATGTAAAATGCTTCGAAAGTTTTGCAAATAGATCATATACTACAGTTTCCCTAAAATTTATTATTTTATTATTCGTAATAAAATCGTTTATAAACAAATTGGTATTAAACTACGTAAATATGTAATGTTTAACAACAATTTGTTTCGCATATTTACCACCCCTAATCCAAATCTTGGCACACGTTTTCTTATTCCGAAATGTTTTCTGCATAAAAACAATAACATGGGTGACTAAAATAACAAAAATAATGTACAGTGGTGTGCAAATTATTTCGAACTAAAAGTGTAGTTTTCTTCGGTGTATAACAAAAAGTTGTATGCTAATAAAAAACCCGTCTTTATTATTCCTAGTTTGAAAACACAACTCTTGCAGCTTTAGTAGTTTACAAGTTTATGTGATAAGCAGTAGAGAATTTAGATTTCAGCTGCAAATGTTTTGCATACCACTGAACTTATCTTCAAGAGGGACAAGTGATAGATAAAATATTAATTTTAAAAAGTTAGGAGCCATAATTTAAATAAGTAAAGTTGTAAAATTTTAAAGTAACGATAAAATTAATAAAAATAAAATTTATCTCGATTTATGGTCTCTAATCTTTAAATCTCGTTACTATGAATTTTGAAATTAATCATGCAATAAAAAAAGAAGATAGTAAGGAATGTGTTGAAACATGTAAAAAGTACCTATACCTTCTGCAAACGAGACCTCAGTGTAACTATCGTTAATTGTATATTTGAAGAAAAGTGTAGGAAGCTCAATTATGGGTTTCGATAGCTTGGAGTTGGAGCTGCAATAAAAATTCCTAATAGCAAAATATGTGCAATTTATAATCATGTATAATTTCATTGCCGAAATTAGCCCACGTATTCTCTTTGATATTGCAACAAATTGCACTCATATGAATTCCGAAGCGCTACATACTTCTTTGCATCATGTACAATATTTACTATAGGTACATACAGTAGTGGAAATTCCCATAAAACCACTGACATTTATGCTATTTTCTCAAATAAATGTCGTTACAGCCCCAAATTTTATATTGCATTAGAACAGTAATTGGCTGTTATATACATGTGCATAAAAAAAATTTGATTCGGACTTGACTACAAAAAAAAAATTGGGAAACAAGAAAAATTATTAAAATTCAGGTGGAAATTCCCATAAAACCACCTTATGTTTTTAACAAACTATTAGCACTCAAAACTTACATTCATACTTATAATAAGAAGTGAGTCCTCCTTTGTCTTTTACAATTCAAACATTTATCCTGGCATTGATTTAACTAGATTTTGGAGCTTTTTTACGGAAATTTTAGACCACGCTTTTGTAAAGCGATTTTAAGCCTCTGAACGCTATTGTACGGTCGTCTTTTAGGGTACACATGTCTTGAAAGTATTGACAGAGATTATCCACATCGTTTGAGCCCCGACTTCTTGCAAAATAAGCTTATTGTGTCGATATTTTTGTCCTCCAATCATTTAAAAATTGTCTTAGAAACTTGTATGCAGCGTTGTTTTCTTGGAAAAGCAAGTTCAAACCACACAAATCTTCTGCTCGCTGAACCATAACTTCTTCTAAGAGTTGAATACTCATTTCGGAACTCATTTTTTGTGGAACAAATGCAATTTCCATCTTCCAAATGAAAACAAAGTCGATCCACATCACTACACTCTTTCCACCGAAGGAAGAGTTCATTCTTACTTCTTCATTTTGCCTTTTATCATACCAAAACATGTTGGCCGAAAGGAAAAATGAATAGGACAATATGTATTGGCACGATAAAAGGCTAAATGAAGAATTAAGACTGAGCCATATCTTCCGTGGAGGAAGTGTGATGGTGTGGGTTGGCTTTGCTCCTCATTAAAAGACGAAAATTGCATTTGTTCCACAAAAAATGAGTTCCGAAATGAGTATTCAACTCTTGGAAGAAGTTATGGTTCAGCGAGCAGAAGATTTGTGTGGTTTGGACTTGCTTTTCCAAGAAAACAACGCTGCATACAAGTTTCTAAGACAATTTTTAAATGATTGGAGGACAAAAATATCGACACAATAAGCTTATTTTGCAAGAAGTCGGGGCTCAAACGATGTGGATAATCTCTGTCAATACTTTCAAGACATGTGTACCCTAAAAGACGACCGTACAATAGCGTTCAGAGGCTTAAAATCGCTTTACAAAAGCGTGGTCTAAAATTTCCGTAAAAAAGCTCCAAAATCTAGTTAAATCAATGCCAGGATAAATGTTTGAATTGTAAAAGACAAAGGAGGACTCACTTCTTATTATAAGTATGAATGTAAGTTTTTAGTGCTAATAGTTTGTTAAAAACATAAGGTGGTTTTATGGGAATTTCCACCTGAATTTTAATAATTTTGCTTGTTTCCCAATTTTTTTTTTGTAGTCAAGTCCGAATCAAATTTTTTTTATGCACATGTATATAACAGCCAATTACTGTTCTAATGCAATATAAAATTTGGGGCTGTAACGACATTTATTTGAGAAAATAGCATAAATGTCAGTGGTTTTATGGGAATTTCCACTACTGTATATATGTAAGCGCATCGAGCCACACAAATAAGTGCTAAACATCATTTTCTATTATGGTGCTAGGCAGTTTTTTTCTTTACATATCTCATTTTTTATCGGTCATTAAGACGCGAGCGTACAGCTAAGTTGGAAATCATGTTTTCCGTAAATTTTGGGATTGCTGATTCAGAACCCGACTCGCAGGCCAGAAGCAAGATAGTACGACGGAAGTCAATTAAAAAAAAGTAGTTATCTTATCTTCTGAGAATGCACAAGTTGGTTTCTTTAATTTATCATTATCTAGTAGGATATACCCAACAACTTTTGTACAAACTCTGAGTTTTGCGAAGTAGAATATTTAGCAATCTAACGCTCGACGGCTTTTCAGTGTTTCAGTAAGCCTCAACGAACTCTGGTATTTCGAGATAGTCGAGCCAAGAATGCGCCAGCTGAGGCGAAGCAAATTTGCCGAAGAGAGTCGGTGCAAACTTTGGACATTTCACTTTACCTGTTCGCGCGGCGACAGCCGGGTGCGGATTTCGCGCTGTCTTAAGGCGCAGTCAGAAAACTCGAAGAGTAGCCTTGAGTAAATAGGTTAAACCGAACGAATAAACCCACGAACACTAAATATCTTATTATCGCGTCACAGTTGCAATTGCACACCACTCGGCTGGAGAAATGCAATGCAATGCACCTAAGGTGCGGTGGTGGATAAATATTTGCGAAAGCAATCAGCTCTCCAGCAAACCTGCAGCTTATTTGCAGAACAATTGCGAAATCTCAATTTATCTAGTTTTGTGGAAATGCAAAAGTAAACAGTGAGCAAGGGCGCCACTGCCGTAAACCACTTCCGGCTTGCACCGAGCTCCGCTGCCTGCACATGAGATCATCCCGGATTACTTTATGAGTTACGGCGTCCTTGGCAGCATCACCTGGTAAAAATCGCGCTTAGCTTTTATTCGAACGCAAAGAACCATAGCTCTAAAAATATTGGCGAGGTTAGTAATTAATAATGATGTGTATTTAACAAATTCCGCATAATTTCTGCTTGACTTTTAGAGATAAACAAAAATGATGTAATTTGATAAAGTATCTTATCTCTAGTCTCCCGAGAACTTTACAATTCCAGGCATAAAACGAAAGAGTCTTGAAAACACATTTTATTCAAAGCATTGTTGAATTTCAATTTATTCCGTATTGGAAATAATATTGATTATTAAAAAAGATAAATTCGACCGTGTTAAAGTGTTGGTATTACTTTTACGCTCCACATCAAATCGGTGCTCATTTGACTCTTTTAATTTGGATGACATTTTTTGCCAATTAATTAATATTTATTCAAAGTTTTTGATTTTTGTATTAAAACGTTCTATGAAGTCAAATAACATGTCAGTTTTATAAGATCAAATGATTTAAATCTCTGGCTAATTAAAAAGAAAAACTATGTAGTTAATGTTTGTTTTAAAACCCTATATTTTTCTGAATATTGAAATTAAAACCGTGTGAGGTAGTCACACTTTGGTGCAAATTTTTGGCAGGATTTAAAATCTATTTAATGTTAAAACTAATTTTCATTATTTCAATAAAATAAGACTCGCAATAAAAGAAGACTTGGAATTCGTCAAACTAACTTAATAGCCACAAAAAGGGGTATACGAGCTATTTGACATTTTTTTGCACATTTGCAAGTACGTTTGTGTAAGTGTAGTAAAATTAGGAGTGTTTACTTTTCGGTGCATTTTTATTTAAATAACAAATTTTTAGCATTTAGTTGGAATGAAAAGTGAGCACCCTTTAGAAAAATGTGAACGAGTACTAAGAAAAAAGTTGTTGGAAAATGATAATTGATAATTCCATTGACGATATATCTTTAATGATAGATTGAGGTAAATATGATTGTAATTTACATGTTTTTCATATTAAAAGTTTAATTTCTACATGCGGTTTTATTAAATGATATAAAGATAACGTTGACATAGTTTCGGAGGAGTTAAATGAAGACATCTTTGTAGTAGATACTTGCTTGCCGACGAGGTTTCAAGACTGTTGTTCCGAAGCTGGATGAAGATAGACTTATGTTCTTCTTCATACATTTTCTATAAAAGATTTGTGCGGCCGCGGCCGGCTTCTAAATAAATTTTAAGAAAGTATTTCGATAATTCAGTTAATTATATACTTCAACTTCGTGTTCATGTTTAAAAATGTTTGTTTTCCTCTTCCACTGTCCATTTTTTGTTAGATGACTATAGAAAAAAACGAACTGAAATTTACCTATCTTTCATGGAACTAATTTATTACATTAAATGTGCTATTTTTCGATACATTTTTTGCTGTTTATTGTTTCTAAAAATAGGAAACTTTCTACATACAAATGTTAAGCCACAGTGGTCCATAGTATCCTTTTAATTTTATTTTTAGGAACGAAAATTCCGTATGCTTTTATTTCATTATTTAGAATTTTCATAAATTTAAAGGGAAAGCGTTTTGTAATATTTATGTCTGAAATTATAGGAATTTTAGGAAACAAATCCTAAAGAAATTTATCTAACTTAGATGACGATATTAGATAGTAGATACAAGTTCAACTTCACAACCTTTGAAAACTCAACAAACTCAGAATATTAATTAAAATTCAGAAAAATTTATTCCATTAAGTTTTCAGTAATTTTATCTTGAAAAGAAAAAACAAATCGTCATATATATTCTTATTTTAGAAGTCATTAGATGAGTATCTACATAAATAAAATATAAAATTAAATTGATTAATGCTGAAAGCAATTTTTCTCTTGAAGTGGCAATTTTCTTTTATGGGTAAACATTTAAGAGGAGGAGTTTTCCTTTTATTATTATTATTTTTTTACCATATTATTTAAAAAGCTAAGCTTATAGTCTGCTTCCTTCTAGTCCTTCAATCAAGGCTTATGGCTAAGTGCATTTAATTTTACAACAGCTTCAGTGATAAAAAGAACCATCTAAAATTACAACCTCTCAAGACGACCTTAAGTCAAGATTTTGGTAAGTAGTGTTCAAGAGGTGGCAGTAAACCACAAAGATGATGCAAAGGAAAATCATTCCTCTGCTTGGTTTACAGTTTCTAGTCGATGAACCAACTCAATTTTGTGCCCGAAATCTCTCCTGGGCTTACACCTTTTCCATTTTGTCTTCGAACGGAGCCAAGACCTCGTATTCCCTTTGTAGCCTCGATGTTTTCGTATTTTCTCCAGAAAGCAAATCTATGTCTACACCGGACGTAAAACTTCAATATCGTATCTTGTCTCGAGCTCTTTAAAAGTAATGTTTCCTTTCAAAGGAAAACCTCGGGTTTTCAATTACCATTAAATTTTGGGATTTTCAGTTGTATGGCATTTCCATAGACACAAAAATGTAAATGTGTTTTACTCGAGAGTTAAATTTATTTTGCTTTAAGGGTTTTATACCAGTATCATTGGTTTCATGTACAATTTGTAAAATTTATTTTATATTGCAGCTTGCTTTTTATTAAGGGTGTAGTCTAGTTTGAAGGCTATAAAATTGGCTATTTTCGGGAATTTTTTTTGAAGACGCTATGGCAGATGTGGACAAAAAAATTATTAGGTATGGTAAATCAAGTCTTAAACACCAAGACAGTTTTTTTTATTATTCCTATTTTTCTCAATTTTTTTATACAAAATCCGTAGTTGAACGTAACGCCATAATTTGTAGGCAGGTCGGCTGCCCCACGATATATTGGCAACATCTTATCTGAACTTCCAAACCCGAAGTGTTTTAGATTCGGTATGACAATGGCTACAAAATGAACTATGGATATTAATTTTGAACAAACTTTGTTTGTTTTGTTGTTTTGTGTTGTTTTGTAAAAAACAAAAATAGTAAATATTAAAATTGTAACATGATAATAATGAGTGAGTACTTACTTCTATGTGTAGAAAATATTGTTACAATTTCAGAAGGATTGGACCCACAGATTCCGGAGAAATCGTGGGGGGCGTCCGAAAAAACGTTGTTTTGAGAAAAACGCGTTTAACATTTTTTTAATGAGAAATTTAAAACAAAAAATCTTAGCTTAACTCAATCTGTAATGTCCGCACTCCGCACCTTATAAAATGCCTTCTTTCTTTACTTTTAGATACATATATGTACTTCCGACAAATGTAAAAAACAACAAATTAGATTTTTGAAATTTCCAAACTAGACTACAGCCTTAAATGATGTAACACCTTTTTCTTTTTCTTTTAAATAAGTATACACTGAAAAAAAAGATTAGAAAAACTAACTACTGATTTAGCCTACTTAGATGATAGAATTAAAACATTGGGAAAAATATGCATTTGCAAAATCAATTGCCATCGTAAATATTTTAGTTGATTTCATTTTTAATTTTTTTTTTTGGTTTTCCAACTTTCCGATATTTTACCAACTAATTTAATTAGTAATCAATCAAAAGATTATAGTTAGTGTTTCTAATCTGTTTTTTTCAATGTAGGTATTGTATATTGAAATTGTGGTGGTCATTCAAATATAGGTACCATTAAAATATTTTCGGTCATTAATCCTACCTGGTTTCAAATTTAATGTGTTTAAAATTTATCAGTTGATGAGAAATTTTGATGTAAAAGCTAAAAATCCATATGTATATATGCATGCATGTAACAGAATGGGATAATATAATTGAGAAGATTGTTATTTATAAAACATGAAAATCAGGAATCATTCCTCCATGTCTTTAAAGAGTACGGTTAAGATAAATTCCAATTAAGAGTCCAGCACAGCAGTTAATTAAAGAAACAAACTTCATTTTCCCGTTGAGCTTCTTTCGCGCTCAACAGCATTTTCTAACTGCTTCTAGAAGGTGTTTGGCATCTAGTAATCTTTACAGAAAACCTGAAAAGCTGTATTTATATCTTGTTAGTTAGTTAGCACTTACACCTTTTGAGAAAGGATTTTGTAAATAATTAATTATTTCCGGCAAATCATGACTAGATTTCCTGCTGAAAGATTTATTAGTCTCTCATTGAAATTGTTAACAGGCTTTCTGAAACTTCTCGGAAGCAGATCAATATTGTAAGAAAAATTTGTGAGTAAAGTTCATTTATATATCTCCCGGAAAAATTCTCATCGATGTTACCACTCAAATAAAGGGCACATTTATATTTCAAGATATAATCAAGAAGATGTTTTAAGTTGTCTCAATTTTATGTATGTAGCTGTTTATTTCTTTTATACCTTCTAATACCAAATTATTCGTGTTTTTAATAATTATATAACTATTTTAATATTTTAATAGGATAGTATAGTAGAAATGAAATTATAATTTGTTTCTATTTTTATTTTAAATTAAATTTAAAAGATTTATGAACAAAATTTAAATTTCAACTGCGGTTGGTACATTTAGCTTGCTTGCGTTTCGTAAAAACTACGAAAATATTTTTAAGCTCGAATTTCGAATACCTAGATGGTGTTAAAAAATTAGTTTAAAATAAAAATAACATACATAGTTACTTTTGACATTATGTGATAGTCCAAAGATACAAACGAACACTTATCTTTGACTTATTAAATAAAAAGAGTAAATTTTGCCATAGATTTAATTGAATATGACCGATAATTGGTCAATACATGTGTATTTATTTATTTGTCTTCAACTAATACAATATACTATATTTTTATTAAATTTTTTGTACATACGACGAAAGTTAAGTAAGATTTAATTCTTTCTTTATATTTTTACCTAATCTTGTATTAGCAGGAATCAATTAAACATCGTATATCAATCTTTTCAATATTGTTTCAAGTCTTTTCAAGTTTTTTAATACAAAAACTTAGAATTTGTTGGTTAGTGTGATAAATTATTATGTTAGGTAGGTCTTTCGCACCTGAACTGAGTCAATAATTTACCTATACCTGTGGCGTGTCATGTCACGCAGTTTGTTATCCCCTGCAGCGAGTTATTTTATCTTTTTCCAAATTTGTTCTGGCACAGCATCCTGCTGCTCAGAAGTCAAACATTCTTGGTATCAAAGTCAGACGGAATATGCCCGATCGAAACGAAATGGCATTTGCCACAGCTACGGCAATTACACCTGTTTGGGATTAAAATCTGCCAAGCGCGATTTGGCGACATTCACTGCTCATAACTTAAGCCCATTTCGAGCTCCGGAGCTATCTGCAAATGGAAACGTCTCAGCTCAAGAGATAAGCCGGTGAAAAATCCGACGGGTTGTCATCCCGGGCAAGCACCTTGATTCGCGAATCGCGCTCAAAGTTGCATTTAATCGCTGAAAAAGAAACGCATCAAGGGCAATCAAAGTCGCGCGCAAGGTGTTTTATTTTAGCAGGCACGATGCCTTTCAGCGATTTTGTGGTTTGGGCCTCACCGGATGTTTTGAGGCAAAAATTTCGAATTCTTTAATTTTGGAACAGGGCAACCGAAGTCAGTCTGGTCAAAGAGAGTAAAGGGTATTTATAATGAAATTTTCATCGGAAAATGCCACAGATTCTTGTTTCTTTGTGTCGGTGAAGTTATTGTGTGCAGAAAAGTTTTTCCTCCGACCAGGAGCAGCGCATTTATTCAAGTTGAGCTCGAATGAAATTTTCACGAAAAAGTTTCCATTTTAATTCCCTACGCCTGCAGCGCACTTCCTGCAGATATCTGGCTCAACAAAATTTGTGCAGAAAGAATCACTTCCCCCGTCCGATTCAATGAAATACTTTCAAATAAGTTGCTAACTTTACATGTACAATTTTAGCTGAAAATTGTGTTTCAACTTAATGGTAATCGGATCCCAGGAGCGAAACTCCAATATTCAGAAAATACCAGTTCAGAAAATTGGTGCACTTTAAGAAACTTTCCTCAGTTTGCGAAACAGCTGCATTATTGAGAGCTGAAAGAAACTGAAAACTGTCGTTGTAATTATATGAAAATGTTGCCAATTTGCAGAATAACGAGAATTATCTAGCGATTGCTAGGGCAAAAAGTCGATTCATTATGTATGCTTTTATATACGAACAACTTTTGTTATGCATCTTTATTTTAAAAAACTCAATAATGACCTTAAAATAGCTTTTAGTTTCAGTTAGTTCATTTAGTTATTGTACCAAAGCAAAACTTTCTAGAGTACTTTATTCTCATCTTATAAAATCATGAACCAACAATTTTTTTAAACGACGCTCGATAGCCTCTTTTACTAATTTTGATGGAAATCCAATGAAATATTAGAATGAAAATGATTGTTTTGGAAGTTCGAATTATGATCTTTGACGCAAAATATTATGTGTTTAGTAAAGATTGTTTGCAAAAATAATATAGTTTAAGAAAAATTATGGATTTGCAACAATTTTCCTCGCACTGTAAGATCAACTTTTAGGAGAATCATTTTTAAAACTGTATCTAGGTATATAAAACTTGATAATTTAAAATTATTAAAACAAATGCATATTTATTTTTATGTTAATAGTGGAACAGTAAATTGAATTGCTGTGATTCAGTTCCCCTTCATATTCTATGTACATAATCTAAAACGACATTTTTAAGAATTTTTAAAGAATTCGTCTGGTTTAAAAATGGTTGAATATATTATTATATCTTAGAAATTAAAACGAATATAAGAAATTAGAATTCTGTTTTAAGAAAGAATATTCGGAGCTTGCATTCATGGAGGGTACATAAAACCTGCTTAAAAATGTAGTAAGCTTTTTCGTTATTGCAGAAACGTATTGCTTAGAATGTTAATCCTTTAAAAAGCTAAAAGTAAACTCGTTTCTTGAAGAATCCATTATTCGTTTCAGTTTTAATATTCGATTCAAAAAGTCAGACTTTCTGGAATAATATTTGCTTTTTGGTGGAATCGCACACCTTGAATTTTTTATACGTTTTGCATTGAAGCGTCTTACATCGTCTTGGGAGAATTCTCAAGCAAATTTACGGAAATAAGACTTCACCTAAATCCCTAGACGACGACGTGTCACATCTACCTGTACAGGAAAATCCAGAAAATAAAGAAAATTCAGTTGATTTTCTTGCACACGGTCCAAAACATTTGCTTCCACCAGTCTGATCATCAGTTCACCAGTCCGGAAAACCGTAAACAAAATGTGGGTGGGCGGTGGCTGGCGAACTGAATAATGGCAGTCGTGCTGGGGAATCTGTTACATGTAAAGGTAAAGGTAAAGGTAAGGGTAAAGGTAAAGGCACGAGCGTTTTGTCCACAGACGACGAAAAACCTTGCGGCAGGAGCATCGAGCAGACGTAAGATATTCAGTTCATGAATATGCAAAAGATCCGTCCCGGCCGGACCTGAGTGCAGAGCAAGCAGCCAGTTTATGAGCTCCTCCGCTACTTCCATTAGTTATGAACAGAAAGGATCAAAATGAGCCAGCAGCAGCCCCGTCGGAAGACCGTCGCCATTAATGTGTAATTGGGCGGGCAAAAATGTACCCGGCCGTAATTCAATTACTCGTGTATTGTCACACGATAATATCTAGGCTAGCTAGCGTCAACCTTCCCGATGTGCTTCAAAGTGCATAATAAAACGAACCGGGATAGAAAGCAACCTTCTCGGGCCGTGCCTGAATTTTAATGGCTCGACAGTGTTTTTCCCGATGGCCCAAGAGGGACGAATAATGGACTGAAAATTCAGAATCATCCAATTACCGGACTCCCGCATGGCCGAGCCAAGGCACTGCCAATTTCTGAACGGGCCCACCACTCACTCTGATGGATGGCCGCTTCGTCTGTCAAATCGCACTTACACTCAATCAATTCCGGGAGGATCCCGGAGTGGGTGCGGGTGGTTCATCGGGGTCAGCTTATCGAGCGAATCTGATTTCTGGGCGGGACGGCAACTAAATCGATGTATCCGGGCTCTTCCATCTGGTCTGAGGAAACCCATCGAATAATTAAGGTCCAAAGCCAACATGTAGGACTAAGAACCACTTTGTCTTGCGTAAATTCTGCAAAAATTCATTTATCTGAAGGTCATGCTCGAGAAATTTATCCACAGGCCGCAGTTTTCTTTCTTCCATTGGACGATTTCTGTAAATATGAGTTACTTACCAGAAAACGTGAAGATTGGAGCTCAACGCAAAACTCTCTAAACGTATGCAAGTCAGATTACACAGAGCTTATTCCTTAACCAGTAGCTACATGATATAACATTTCATTGAGATTGTGTGAAGGGTTCAGAAGTCATGGCAGAAAAAACTTGTAATAAAATAGTTGAAACATATATGTATATTTCGGTTGTTGATCTGACCCCCTTCCGATACTTTTTAACATACATTATGATATTTATTTGAAGTATACTTTATTATTTGTTTTTTAAGTAGGTATGGAAAAAACATACATTTCTTGGTATATTCAACATTGTATTCTAGATTCTAGAGCTCGTTATTGTCTTTTCGCAGTAGGGGTTTTTGTTTGATTTTTAATAAATTGCACTTTGCTTTAAAATTTTCTAGTTTTGTTAATAATTAGGGTTTTACGACAGGAAAAGAAAATGCCATTATAAAACGCGCTCATAATATTCCTAGTCAACGATTAGAAAAAAAATTATTTTAGATTAAGACGGGGGCTCATCTGAAGGAAAACAAATGGACGAGTCTGACGACATTTCGGCAATGAAATGTACATATGTATATATAATATAATATGAATGTATAAATGTACTCACATACACCCGAAAAACATTCAAAAATCACCAATCATGAAAAAAATAAAACAAATTTCGAAAGTATAGTAGTTTACAGAAAAACCTTGCCTTGCAAATTTGAATGTAATCATGGTAATGGGATAACAATGAAACAATTCTTTGCACTAACTAATTATTTTCTATACCAGTTACTTACATACACATATATTTGCACTTTATTCACAGTCTTTCTATCTATCTATCTAAATTTTCAAAAAACAGAATAACTATCAGACGTTTAGCAATAAAAATACGGTTAAAATAAATAAAAAATAATAAATAAAATATATGAAAGCCAGAAGCCTCGATTTCGCATTTTGAATAAATAAATAAAATATATCATCCAATTCACACACAAATGCTTCCTTTTTATTTTGGTATGATGATAGAGAACTCGACTTTTTAGTATTTTTTGATCCAAAAGTAAAACTCCACTAATTGTTTCTAAATTGTATCGGAATTTACCAATTGCATAGTTCAGGAAAAATTCATGGCCTAATGGAGTAATGAAATAGAGGAAAAAATCGATAGATTTCGAGCCTTTGACTTTTCCCCTCTAATTTCACTTAAAAGGTTTATTTTAAATGCACCGATATTGCAGAGCAATTTTTACGCGTTAAACTTATAAAAGATTTGAATTTAATTTCAAACCTTATTATTAGAATTCAATACAACTGTCGGGTTGAAAACATGTGCTAAAAATTTTCTGTAGATAAGAAAGAGATTGATGTCCAGTTTGAGGTCCATTTTAAACTGAAATAGATAACGATCAGGTACAGAATAATTTGGTGTATAAAATAATTTTAAAGTAAAGATTTACCCACTACAAAGTACAAACCCTATCTACGTTCTAAAGTTCTTTCGACATAATACAAGACAAGAATACACACACATATTTCGTTGCTGTTATTTGCGTAAAAATTAAAGTTAAAAATTGAAATTGCAATAAAAATGGCTGAGGTATAAAAGCCAATTTGGCGTGTTGCATATATCTGCTTATTTAGTTAGGGGCCACATCAAATTGGTTGCCCTTACTCGGCATTCATAATGCGAATTAGCAAGGGAGGTACTGATGGCAATTTTCAAATAATTCAGTGTCTGCATCTGTGCCAGAGGCCGATTTGCGTATTTGAAACCGGAAATCAATTTTCACCTGAAGCTGTTTGTATTTAATCACTGGGATCTCATTACAACACCCCCGCACTGTCAACAGCCCGGCTGGCATAGCCGCAATGTTTGTTCGGATTAATGGTGGAAATGAATAATTCCGAGTGATGTTCTGAACACCACTCCGCAGCTAACACCTAGAGGAGGCTAATGCTTTCTGCTGGAGTCTCCGACTCCCCTGGGGCTGCGGAATCCTAAAACAACTCCAAATCCATGCTCTCTTCTACATAATCCTTTGGAACTTTATTCAAAGAATTAAAAGGATTAACATGTGAAATTTGTATTCTGTATTTTACGATTCATCTTCAGGAGTGTTTCGTCGAGCAACTCAATTCCCTTGGAGTAAATCCGCAAAAAGACGCAAAATTTGCTATGCACGTGCAGGTACTTATGTACTTTACATAAATAAAGGTGTAATTATTTTCGACACTCCGACGGATAATAATTTCATTAATTATACTTTTCCATCGGTGCGAAATGCTTTTACTTTAATGAATTAAAGCTATCGACAACGCAACCTGCAAAGAGAATAATTGAAAACAGTTTTTCAATAAGTATTTTATATTAACATAACGGCCGACATTAATGTTAATGAGCCGGCCAATTAAATTTGGACGGATACCAATTAACTTGTCTGCTATTTATTATACTTGGCGGCAATTAGAGCTTTGAGGTGCAATTTAATACCTGAAATGGTGGTATGCCGACCACCAGCCATTGCTATTGGTAAATATTTAGGGATTTTCGAAAATACTATATTCGCGGGATTTAAATGAAGGTTTTTTCTCCATATTTATTTGCATTTCAAACAAATAAATGCCTGTTAGGGAGATGAATTGGCCATTGAGGAATAAAATTGCAGAGGATTTGAGCCACAAAGCGCCCAATATGTGAGGAATTTTAGCCAAAGGTTTTATTTATTAATAATGGAATTCACCGAATATTCAATTTAAATAGTTTTTATAAAAAGCTAAGTTGTGGTTGTATTTCATCCCAGTGTTTTAACATTCAATACGCACGATTGGAGCTAAATTGCATAAAACTAACTCGCTAGTAAGCACCTACTTGTATTTAGATACAAAGTACTTTTCTAGCGAACTTTTTTTTTTAAATCGTATTAAAAGTTTTATAAATGTCATATTATTAAGTGTTGTGTGACAAAGTAATTTTTTCTATTTTACACTATTCTAGTCAAAAGATAAATCAAAACCCATTATTTAATCTTTAGTTGATTGATTGACTTGTAAAGGCAGGGTACCTTATAATTTTATTAAAAATAATTTGATAACTACGCCCTTCCCATCGATATCCGATGATACTCTGGTTAATCAAACTGCTCTTTTGCTTTAATCTTAAGACACGCGATGGGACAGAAGGATCCTTTCACCATCACCGCACGCTATTCGTGAGAACAGCTTAAATTTTAATATTCTTTTGTAAGAAAATGAACCTGACCCTCTTACGTAATTCTAAAATACTTTTTATCACAGCAATAAAGGAAATTTTTGGGCATTTCTGCTGACTCTAAAAAAGATTCTTGATTCATTTTTATAATGGGATTTTCATGTTTTTAACTTTTTCCCTCTAACTGTTTTTGTCATCTTTTAATGAACTTAAAAATGTCAGTATCTGTACACGATTATTGTATAAAGCTTAAGCAGTTAGAAAAATTGTCTATATCAAAGTTATAATTGTAAAATTTATTTCGTAGTTTTAGATTTCCGATGGCATGAAGGTTTTTCAAAACTGATTTGATGCTCAGTACGTTAATTGCTGCAGTTGTTGATTTTGTCCCATTCTAAAATTATAATTTTATTTTGGGTATAAAATAATCTAATTTCTAATGTTTCTATGTAAATATATACCTACATAAACTCTACTAAGAAAAAATGAACAAACTTTAAATCCTTTATACTATAATGGATACATTTTCATAAAATGTTGAAGGTATTTTGTAAATTATGTAAAAAGTATTGACCGGAATATTTTTTTAACATCAAATTCATAAAATCATGAGTGGTAGCATAGCCATAAGTATCCCCTCTTTAAAATTAACCTCGAAACTGATTTTTATTTAAAACCTTTTTAAAGTAGGTAACAGATTTAAAAAAGAAACTTGAAAAATTGAAAAAAAAAACGTTGACTGATATTGGTTTTTGGGACACCCTGTAAACCTTTTTGAAGCTGCAGGCCTCTATACTTTAAGATAGGGTATCAACTATTTTTTGTTTGATGTTTTAAAAAAAAAAATTTTTTTAAAACGAAAGTGTAAAAGGGCTATATAATAATGTCGTTGTAAATTTAATAAGTCATTTCCGTAACATTTATAATTTCGTAATAAACGATCCTAAACAATTGGCAAAAAGGAGTCAGGAAAAATGGAACTTTATAGCTCATTTTTATCTTATTACTAAGAAAATTAAATTCATGTTTATTTTCGAATGATGACAAGAAACATTTACACAAGCACTTTTCAAAATTTATCTGTTATGAATAGAGACAAGGGCAAAAATATTTTGAAAATATTATACTTTTTTTAAAAACTTTTGGCAAATTTCATCTCCATTAAACTTCGTCCAAATAAAAAATAGTTGAGTCCAACTGTTTGTTGTTTTGAGGAATCATACTTATTTAATTTTTTTTTAAATATTGTTTTAATATTTTTCAACAACTTGTGAAACTTTGATTCCAGTTCTTAAGTATTAATAATTGCGGTCATAACTTTGAAACTGACTGAGTATAGCGTTTCTATAATTGCGATGGCATTAGCCTTGGCGTAAAATACTTTACAGGGGTGATAAAACTGAGTTAAGAGTTAAAACATTTCTTGAAGAATTATGTTAATGGCGAAACACTGAATTTTAATTTAGCCGAGAAATAGATACCCAAATAAATGAAAAAGCGGCCAATTGCAACAGGTTTGCGACTAGCAGCCGCAGCGACTAAGTAAAGGCAGCTCCGCAAAAGCAGTTTTTCTGCTGGTCCGAGTGCGGCTCCCGCCGACACCCGGGAGACCGCGACTTAAAGAAGTCAACCATTACTTGAACTTGAAGACGGCAAGAAAACATCGACGGCCTATCGCCGGCGGCTCGCACCGCGGTTCAGTTCCTGGCCTCCACGCACCAGTCAGACTGGTTAATTATTTTCCTATAGTCAATCGATAGTCGTCGATATCTCGCTATCAGCGGCTAGCTACAACGCCAGACCTGATTTACTTTTTGCCGTGTAATGGGCTTTAACCAGTGCCTACACGACGTTTACCTGCGGCTCCGTGTACTTGCAGCTCCTCTGCGGACGTGCTTCGCGGCCGCGGCGTCCCGCGACGCGCGCCCCTTGGCAGCCGCGGCCGCGCACCAGACGTGCCCGGCACGGCACATGTCACCGCGGAATCCGCGGCGGACCTTCCGCGGCCGGGCTCAAGGAACAATCGAAGTACGCGAGAATTTTAATGAATCACACCTCGTTACCGCCGACCGAGGTGAGCTCCTCGCACCCTGAGCCTCTGCAAGGACGGTGAAAATTTCTTGTTAATTAAAGTCCTGCTTCGCTGGGGATTTATTGGACTAATTTAATTCGCCCAGCTGGGGAGTTTAATTAACGCTGAACATCGCCAGTTTCCTCGGGCTCCGCAAAATTGTGATGAGTTTCAGTTTTCAGGAAATTACATACATATGGATTATACGTGTGTGGGGTATTTATTTTGATCCCACCCCGACCGGACAGAACCCGAGAAGAATTGATTCCGTGCGAATTTTCCAACTGAGTGAGCCCCAAATTGATAACCCGAAGCGGATATGACCAAATGGTTTGATATAAATTTGGTTGCGGATTAAGGGCAGCGGACTCCCTGATAAGGAGCTTAATCACGGCTCGATGGGAGCGGGCGGAATGCAGAAATTACCTAGGGACGGATTGATCCAACCTGATCCTCTTCCATCGAGCCGATGTAATGCAACATTTGCCGGGACATTTTTGATGGATCCCGAGTATTCAATATAAACATGGGGTGACACACTTGCGAATATTTTGAACAACACGATGGCATATTATTGGCATTTTTCAAAAGATAAAAGATAATTGAAATAACTTTACCCACATAATTGAAATGTTGGTTTCGTATATTACAGGGGATTTTCTGTGAAAGAGCATATTTCTGTTCAATAAAAATGATTTATTTCAACCCGACCGACCTACATTACATACATTTATGAGAGGCTTCGCCGAGTTTCGATATTTTCAGTCAACATATTTCAGATAACTTATGAAATGTTCATGTAATCGTACTTTTTGAAGGGTCTTTCGATAATACGAATATAGATACATATATAATTTTAATATTTGTCTAAAAATTTAAGCACAGCCCAAACATTTTAGCTATACAAAAATCATGAATTTTTATTCAAGATCTATGGAAGGAAAGTTATCAATATCAACGTTTATTAATTTTACAAAACTTGAAAAAAATAAAAGATATCTTTAATAGAAATTGTTTTTTATGTGCTATATTATGTACGAATTCGGAACGAACATTTTAAGATCATGGTAAGGGTCTTAAATCTTAAACTATTCTATAAAATATGAAATGGTTTGAAATTTTACGGAGTGCCTTACACTTCTTCTTCCGTAAAACATAAAATCTCTTAAACTTTAATGGATTTCCGATTCTAAGTTGCTATGAGAGAACCTCTGATGAATAATATGCTCCAAGAAAAAGTTTTATGGATTACTTTCTTTTGAAATAGCCCCCACAGTTTAAACTTGTGTTAGAGAATTTTCGTGTTCAGATTTCACAGATTTAGAAATTGGTTTATTTTCAAAGAAAATTAATACCTAGTAAATTTTTAACTTGTAAAACATAATGAAAATATTATACTTTAACAACTTTTGGAAAAACTCTAATAGTTTGAAATACTTACTGTTTCTGGATTATAACAGAATTTTAAGATACATATATTTTATCATAGTCAATAAAATAATTATTTATTGTTTATTTTATTTTAATAAAAACCTGTGATGACTACCATCTTTGTTTCTACATCATTTCATATAATATCACTAAATGGCTTCTACTAAAAGTTAATTTGTAAAAACATATATGATTGCTGTTATTTAAATTAATAATAAATTAAAGACATCCTATATTCACGGTACAGAAATTAAGTACTAAGAAACGTATAAATAATTTTCTTTTGCATTACAACTTTTAATAATTCTGCTCGAGACTTCATAAAGTCACTAAAATATCTTCTTTCTCGGCTTTTAGAGGCCTCTCAAATAAGCTATTAAAACTTCCTCCAGTTTTAGTAGCCAAATTATGAACTCGGAAGGAAAGGGTGGTGTGAAAATAAAATTAATGATGATTAAAAATTAATAAAAGCAATTTGACCCAACGGAGTTAAGTTTTATCACTAAATTTTAGAAACCCATCAATTTTTGTACTAAAATCTACAGCAACCTTAAATTTTAATTTTTAGTAAGTTTATGTTCTTACTATATTTATATAGCGCGAACCATCGGTATATGAACAGACGTTTTATGCTTTAATTTTGTGAAATCTTTGGAAGAATTAAATATTGTATATACTGATTGAATTGAAGTTTTCTGAAAAGATTATGTATGTCATTGCATTTACTATTAGTACATTAGGTGCTTTTGAAATAAACCTGCGGTAGTTTTTTACGTTGCGTGTACACTGAGAAAAAATGTGTAAAAAGATTTAAAGTTATAAAAAATATTTCTTTGTCTTTAAAATGCTCTAAATTTGATTAACCTAAAGGTAAAATTCTGGTTATTATAAAATATATCATATTCCCTAATAAGATTTTTAAGCAGTATGATGTCTGTTTATTAAAATTAGATTGCATTTACAAAACTTATGATTGACATTTCATAAAGTATATAAGACATGTTTCGTAACCGATAAAATATAAGTTATAAAATTGAAGTAGATTTATCAACTTCTTTAGAATATAAGTTGTTTTCGTTCCATTCATGAAATATGCTTCATTAATAAATGGCAACACTTTTATAAGAACAAGAAAAGACAAACTATTACTGAAATTGAAGATTTTATTTCCTTTAAAAAAATCTGAATTTACATAGATCTACTTCTATTTTTATGTAAAAAATTTATAAATCTTATATATATAATTCTTCTGTACGTGTGTATGTCACTGAACTCCTTCTAAGCAGCTAAACCGATTGTGATGAAATTTTTGGTGTATGTTTAAGTGGCACCATGTATTATTTAGATTTACAATCGGACCCGGTAGGAGCCACTAGATGGCGCTGCAATACATCAACTTCTATAACGTTTAGACGATCGTCATATGCAAATTGGTATATGCAGGTATTTCAACATGGTGAATATTTTAGCGCCATTCATTTTGTTATAGCTCGCCAATAGATGGCGCTGCACTACATCAACTTCTATATCGTTCAACCGATCGTCATGAAAATTGGTATGCATAAATACATGAACACAATATTTTAGCGCTATTGACTTTGCTATAGCTCGCTACTAGATGGCGGTGAACTACATCAACTTCTACACCGTTTAACCGATCGCCATGAAAATTGGTACAATATAAGTAGATACTTGAATATGGTGACTATTTTCGCGCCGTCTTGCTATAACTGCCACTAGATGACGCTGCAGCACATCAACTTCTGTACCGTTCAACCAATCGTTGGGAGCGACGAAAGACCGGGATGCCCGGGCAAAGCCGGATGCGGGACAGCTAGTTATTATATAAATTATTATCTATTATTATTCTGACTGAAAATACTATTACTCCTTAACTATATTCATCGCATCAGTTTTATGAAAAACATTTCTTAAACCATAATATAGTATTTCGTCGATCCCAAGACATGCCTAATTTTACTTAGGATTTATGTAATTTTCCTTTGACATAACGAAAATTTGTTCTGGGTTATATACATGTTGTATTCCTGAGCCATTTTGCAGATTTATAAAATTTGTTTATGTGGATGACAAAATTTCCTCTACATTACAAATACAATACATTTAAAAGTAGTTGAAGCGATATCTGTAAATCGGTTCAACTACAAAACACTTTAACCGGCTTAGAAGATACTGCGGGAGTATCTGAAAGCGTCATTAATTTTGCTGATGAGGATCAAATTCTCCAAGAAGTAAATGTCAAAGTACAATCAACTCTTAAGAATTCTTGAAAACTTCTTCGGAGGAGTGCGGACAAAGAATGGGTTGGGGGCGTTGTGGCGTTCGACTAAAAATGTAAATCGATTTTGTTAACTCTTCTCGTTAGACGAACCTGGCGACCCATTGACATAACTCAGGAAGCTTTAGGGAATCAGTTCCTAAAGTCGGAGGAATTTGTTGGGACGACCGATTCGTGATGTTGCTCGGACGTTGAGGGTTCACAACCCTCGTGTTTTAAGTTATATAAGAATCTCATTAATGTTAGGAAAATCTAGACAGGGAACTGTTCCGTAAATTGATGTTTTCTTGTTGCCACCGGCAATCTTCTTCCTTGCGGTATCCCGAAAAAGGATGATTCCATAAATATGACTAAATTGCCTGCCCATTAAGACGAAAATGGGAACTTAATGTAATGCAGTAAATTGAGTCAATTCTTCTCTGGGAAAATTTTCGTACATAATTGTTTTCGCATGCAATTAATGCGGCGTGATTCATCCGGGAAGTGTGAAGTGCAACCTCAACCAAACGCCGCACGGATTTTACGCCAACGGCTTAATAGAACACGAAGATAATTCAGCTTAAAACGACGCTGGCTGCATTAAGGAAATGACCCATAAGGAATTTGTGTAATGGTCCTTGAAGGAGTGCCAAGATCCAGCAACAGCTTTTATCGTTATTTTTGCTCTAGGCCCTAGATGTAGCAGCTCGCTAATATTACAGGACCATCGCCGCGGAATCTGGGGAAAGCATCCCGAAAATGCGAAAAAACCACTTCCTCGGAAATAAAAAATACGAGCAGATATTGCTAGTCGGATATCATTAGAGCACATTTATTGTCGCAATCACGCACATCTTTTCAAACTTTTAATACCCGGCTATACTTATAGTAAGTTGTTTCAAAACGTTTCGTCCGATGAGAAATTGCCGCCATTAGCCATTCTGCTGGTGGCTGTTTTCTTCAGAAAATGACTTTTAGGTGTCTTTTTGGCTTTTTAAAATCTCTTTCGAAAGCATAAAGTACATAATTTTGGTGTCGTTGACAAATGAAGAGAATTCCTTCCGCCGGATGGGTATGCTAGGTATTGCCGATTAGTTCTCTGGGTTGGGGATTATCTTAATGGGCAATTTCCGAAAAATTATTTGAAACCTTAATTTCGTCGCAAGAAGTCGCTTAGAAAGTGATTTGCGGCTTAATGGCCTCCTAGATTGCGCTAGAAGAATGAGGATAAGATTAGGCGTTTAAAGAAAATAAATTAGTTCCAGAAGAAAAATGTTGAGCAGTTAATGTAGCAAACAGGGGTGCGTTGACTTGTTAAGATATCAAAATATTTATTTTTTTTGAAATATTCCCTACATTTTAAGAAATAATTGAGTAATTTTGCTTTTATTTATTTAACGACAAAGATTGGCTTCATAAAACTCTTTTTCCATTGCTTACGAAGAGGTTTTATGAAAATTAATTATTGCGAAAAATATATTCAACATATTTACTACACGAATGTATAATTTTACTTGTTGTTAATGTACGTTTCATAAATAATTAATATTGTATAAAACTTTACTTTAATTCGGTACTTAACTTTTGTGGTCTAGAAAGGACAAAGATATTTATTTGCGTGTGATCTGATTATTTTAATCAAAAATATTAAGTATTTTAGCAGCGTATTTTACAACACATTTTTCAATTTTTCTTATTACAATAATTATTCTGATTAATGTACAAATCAAAAGTTTGCTGAAATTCTATAATTCTCTAAACAATATGTTTTTGTTTTTTTGCAGGTAAAAAGAGTTGTAACTAAGCAGCAAGAAAAGGATTCAACTGCATGTCTTTCTAGTCAACAAGTAATTTGTTTTATAAAACCATATTATGTTATGTATATGAAGTTTTTTTGTTTGTTTACACTATAATCAATTTGGAATTTTCATCCAGCGTGATAGACAAGTTTCTGAAAAATACAAAACTTAATTTTAACTACGTAAACTGTAGCGATTTTGTTCAATATACAAAATTAATTATTAAATCCAGTTACACACAAATTAACAACAAATTGGAATATTTTAATCTTCCTAATTATGTAGACTAGACTTTATAATAGATTTGCGAACAACTTTGGGATCGAAAATGTTTTTTGCGTATTATCATCAGTAATGTCCCAGTACAACAAATTTCGGGAAAAATTGCTGTGAGGGATTCATGATTTATTGAGTATAATTGATTTAAATCATAATGTTAGACATTGAAAAATCGGAATGACTGATCCAAAATGACAGCCTGTTAATGGGAGCCCTAATTAAAATTGTACAAAAATATAATCGCCGATTTCAGTGCCCAATTTTGATAATTATTGTAATTAATTGATAATCATAAGTAAAATAAAAGTCAACAATTGAGGTTACATTTTAGATGCTATTAAAATAATACTTTGTCATATTTCGTGAAAGATTCTTGGAATTTAACAAAATTGTTATTAATTAAATTAATTAATTAAAAGGACAAATTGATTAATTAAGAGAACAAAGAGTCGGAATATTGAAATTGTTTCTTATATTTTTGGGGTACTGCCTTTTTTGTAGTTTTATTCTTTGTACAAGTCGACGTATTGCAACTGCACCTTCGATTACTATGATCAAAGAGTTATGCTGATTTAAGTGGTTGCAATGCAAATTGTTGTTTACATGCTTTATATTGACGATGACGAGTCTCTGTGAAGATGCTATCTGAAGGGCAAAACTCGAATGTGGTGAATGCATCGAATATTCAATAAATTAGGCATATCTAGAGCTAAGTCAGAACGCCATGTCAGATGTAGTTTAGCTGGATTTAATATGAAATATTTGTGGAAAATGCCCCCAACCACAAGTGCCACACAGCTCGGGTGAAAGTTGTAGTTGGATCCGGCAGCAGGTACCCAACCACTTCGGTAAATATATCCCCGATGTAATTAAATTGAAAATTTCTGCTCGAACAACCAGCCAAATGAGGTGAATTGCCTCGCATAGCAAGTGACTAGAGTCGGTAACTCCAAACTATAATTAGCATCCCAGTCTGAAAATTGCAGGGTAGGCGCACATGTCTCAGCAGGGGCTGAGCACCCACAGCCCTTTCGAGCCAATAGATCCAGCCAGTTGGCAGGAGCCGGCTAAGTGGTGTAATAATAATTGTATCAGGAAAATTTACGTGTACATTACGTTAGATTATGCAAATGAAAGCTCTGATGTCGCCCCGCTGAGGGTGCTCTAAAGATGGCAGAAAATGTCGCCTCCTGCCCCAAGAATTACTGCTGCGTTTTCATCTTGAACATAATCCAAGGTAACTGGCAGGTGGCTCCGCAAAGTTGGGAATAATTTTGTATTTTGCCTCGCAGAGGTTGTTCAAATTAATGTGGTCGTTAGAATTTTCCCCCCACTAAGTTATGGCGGTTGTCTTATCAAGGGGAAACACAAATTTGTCTATAGTTACTAGCTGAGTTATAGTGATACAAAGCTAAAAGCCATTTCGACTAAATTAGGTCAGATGAAGTCGAGGATCGCAATAAACAACAATTTGGAGCCATATCCTCCGGTGATACTGTGAAATGCGAGCACTCATTTGGCTGATAAGGTCCTTGGTAATGTTGACAAATTTTTCTCACTAGAAAATTCCATGAGTTCATAGAACTCTATCAAAACCAACCGAAATGCAGTTTACTCTGAGTAAATTCGAACTACATTTTCAACCATAAAATAGCAGCTAAAAGCGATTAAATTGCAAACTACTTTTAAATGAACTTTCATAACATTTTCCAACAAGAAACTCAGTATCACGTCTAAACGAGTTCAAGTTATTTATTTCTTATTTGAAAAGTTTAACCTGCTTCTTGCTTGCGTGGAAATCAAGAGCAACATTTTTGCGAAGGAGCAACATTTGTTGACACGGTATTTTATTCACCCATAAAACTTTGTACATATTTCCAATAAGGCAGGTAAGTTGTTATCAAATAAAACTTTTTCAACTTAAATCCGTCGAGGTATGTTGGTTCATAAATCATAGAGTTGACATATTGATTGCGGTCGTTTTAGCAATTTCGAAAAATTAATTCAAAGGAAATTTGTAGAATTCACGGACACCTAAAGTTATATCTATAAATCTTTGGTTATTGTCTGTTAATATTAAATCGCGTCTTAAAATTGTTTCGCATACGTGTGATTTTGTGAACCATTTGAATGTATAGGACGTAGGTATATTTAACTAGCATTATGTCGACGATTTTATTATAAGTGACGAACGTTTATTATTCTTTCTCTAAATAGATCACTACGAAAGTTCCTAGTAATTCCACCAAAAACGGAAAAGCAAAACATTTATAAGTCAAGTCGAATTTGTCATCACTGTGTTATTTATTCAAGAAATTAAACCTAGAAATTTTGATTTATTTGACTTTTGAGCGTCCTAGTGAAACCTCTTTTGGCTTGCAAGTGCACCAAAAAACTTTGAATACAGAAAACTATACGACAAACAATTCTACAGAAAATTATTTTGAGATTCTAAAATTAAGATTAGATTTTGGGGTTGTGCAATAACACATCAGTTTTATAGGTTTATTCTACAATAACTTAACTAGCACAAAAACCAAGACGCGAAAAACGAGTTTTAATTTAAGGTTTAATTTTTTCTTTGGTACAAAGCACTAAGTGAAACACGATGGTATTAAACGTAACAATGTACAGAATTATTGTCGTCTTCAAAGTAAAACAGTTTTTACTCAGACACAAATCAAAATATTATTGAAAAACATCATATAATAACTTCAAAGATCATGATTTCAAGTTTAATAAACAAATTTAAGATTAAAAATCAAAAAATATAATCAGAACATCATTTGTTATGTCGAGCTTGATTCGTCGACAAGTTATTCGACTGCATTTTCGGTATAGATTTAAGTTTTAAAAAATCTATCATCATTACAGATCGTTTGCTCTTGCTTTGCAAACCTTTATAAACTTTTAGGCAGATAAGCAATTTTGAATATTTCTTTTAAATATTTTCGCCCTTCCGGCAGAGAATCGTTTTCTAAAATATAAAATTCTATCTTTTTCGCCACGTCCAAATAGTTTCCCAAATTTCCTAAACCACATTGTAAACTGCGTTGAAGGAACTTCTTCGCATTTTCTCAACCACATTGCAGCCAAAATGAAAATGCGTTGTAAAAGCATCGCGTTACATCCCTACTTGGAATTTTTTTTGTCGGTCTTGGAAAAAACAAATTTTACTAAATTATTATTACCAATGTTACCAACGTAACGTGTCAATTCAAACGATTCTTTTGAGGATTTGTAGTTAACACGTTCCCTACCACATGTACCGAAAACGGTACACAAATAAAAACTCTCTCTCAGCAAATGCATTTTTATATACGTGTAGGTATCTCACGAAAACTTTCTTAAAAATTCTGACAGGGAACATGTTTCATCTATCAGTAGATGGCGCCATAGGTCCTATTTTCTTTAAGTTAACTTGACATATTTTAAGTTGAAAAATTGCTGGGGTGAAATTTACCCAGTTTGACTAAAAAGAGTTAAACTAACATGCCTAAATATTTCACGAACCGTTAAAATTAAAGTTTAGGAATATAATTTTAGTTATCGAATAAATGTAAGTATAATTACCTATTGTGTTTAACAAAATATATCATGTATCTTTGCATTTTTAAGTTTAGTTCATATTTTTTAATTTAACTTGTTTAACGTTACAGCAATTGAAAATTAAGCTTACATTTTTCTTTTATTCCAAAATAAAAGGTATTCAGTGTGATACATCTTATTAAAAGACATAAAAAGGTATATAAGGTTTGAGTGGGTCAAGTATAAGCTGGTAGTTTTCACTACAGCTCCTGAGCACATCATCAATCATCTTTTTCTCTTCTGGATTCATTTTAAATTCAAAATAAGAATGTTACGGGTGTGTAATTGACCTCTTCATCATTCTGAGATTACACGAGGAGACTAGAACAATTCAGGTTGAAAAAAGTGATTTCTCAAAAACCCCGAATGTGACCGTCAAGGTAAAAATTGTATGTTCTTGTTTCAAGGGATATCAGAGATGGAAATAATTTTTCCACTGTTATTTCCTTTGCAAATCCCTGGGAATCCCTATTTAATCCGGGAATCCTGCTCCTGGAGAGCACTTATCCGACCTCCTGCAGGGGATGAATTTTATTTTACGCTCTAAAAAATTTATTTACTTGCTAATCATGTGCTTTGAGTGAGATCTCCACAGTCTCCCGCGGCGCAGGGCATACTTTAAATCGTATAATCATCCCGGTTTCGTTGAGGAAGACATCGCTCCACCCGCAGCCCATTTCTTTTACACCTGAACGCTTTCTTTACTTTTCTTATATGACGTCGGGGCGCGGAGCCCGGGAAACGCGAAGAAGCCGCAGGGAAGAACTTGTTTTTAAGCTCATTTGCAGGTATGCAAAATGCCTCCGAACGGAATGCTGCGATCCGGGGGCGGAGGTGGTGACATAATAACGAGTTTAGCCCACGAGTCACACATTTGGGAGCTCTTTTTATTCGATAAAAAAAGGTGGAACATTTATCACCGGGGCCGGGAAGAAACCTCCTTTTTGGCGGTATAAAGTCACAGGGAAAGGATCCAAACCCCAGATGTGTTCTTCTTTTTGACTTCTTATTTTTTTATTCCCGCAGGAAAATCAACTCAGGCTCGTCATTCATCACTCAGACCGCGCGGCCCTCAAATTTAATATCCTGGCGGCCCTTCCTCCTCGGAAGAGGGCGGCGCATAAAATGAAGGGATGATGGAATTTTATATTACACGCCTTTTTCCGAGTCCTGACGCAAATAAAAATCCTCCTCGCCGCCTATAATTCCGGCCATCAGAAGCCGATAGCGCCTTCCTGTTGTACATCAACCAACGAAAAATTATTAATAATAATAATTAAGTTGAGACATTTTCCGCGATAACGAGATATCTTTATGTGGGAAAAGTTTGACAGCAATATCAGCGCACTTAATAACCACTTGGCGAAATGGCACGGCTCCAGAATTTTCCGGAGTGGCTTCCATACAGAGGAATTATCGGAAATTATTGAGCGTGAAGTGAGTTGCGGCTCATTATTTTCCACGCCATGTCCCAATTTGGTGGGGCCGGAGGGCGGCGGGGGCGTAAAACCGACACCGCTCCCACGCCGTCAATTTGTGTTAATTGTAACGCAGGTTGTCAACTATTTGCGTTGCGTATCGCGGTATCGCGGTATCGCAGGGTGTATATAAAGCTCGCGCGATGATCGATGATTGCCGCTCTGCGACAGTAATTATGAGGTGTCGTTACCTGAACAGGGCCCAGGCAACTGCCACTATTTATAACAATTTCGATGGCAACCAAGTGGATTATTCTTGCGGTTATTTGCCAGCACCAGCGCCAACAACTCCTCTGGCGGGAGGTTCACGCAATTAGGAGTGATGCCTTCAGTTGATTAATGGGTTCGGCGGAATGAAAAACGACAGGCGCATGATTACCGTCGATTTAAAGAGCCACCGAGGTTCAGACGCTGACGATTTATGACGTACCCTTGTCCAACTAAATTACATATGCTCATTCTGCGGTTAAAAACATAAAAAAATTATGTTTTAATATTGGTTAAAGGGCTCCCACATTTTAAATTTTACGTGCGATTTTCATGCACATCAGATTTACAACAGTCTTTCATAAAACCTAGCATCTTATGTACCATACATTTGTTCAATTATGAATGAGTTATGGCAAAGTTTACGATCTTCAAATGTAAATATTCTCTGAAAATAACGTCTTACAACATATAATTTATTACTAATGGAAGTATAAAAAAGGCAATTTATGAAAGTCTATATATTATCATATTTAAAATTTGCGCCAATACAAGTTAGTAAATGCTTGGAAGAAAGATTATTATTACATTATATTATTTAACTTACATACAAATGTGGAGTTTTCCCATCTGTTCAAATTCCTGCTACTTTGAATTCGAATTTTTTAAATCCCTTTGATACACTTTTAAATTAAGGGCGGTTGAAGCTTTTAGCTAGATTTAATTCAGATAAATCCAAATCCGGTTTGAGCTACACGAGAAGGCTACTTGTATAGTAATAATACCAGTGAAAATATTGGTAGATTTTAACCTATTAAGCTGAAATTTGATGTATAAGCTTAACATCTGTAAAGTTAATTTGCCAAATTATAGAATTTTTTAAGATATTATACCTACATATGTACATATATAATGGTATGTATGTCGGGATACTTTTCGTTCATTTTTATTTAACTTATTTTAGTAAATCTATTCAGAGATTAGCAATTTTATACCAATTTCTGAAAAATTAACAAGAGTAGAATTCCTTAATTAAATCTCTGCCTTCTATCCTAAAAGTATTTTTTAGCAATTCCGTCGAATGTGCTTCTTGAGGGAAGAATATTATTACTTCACGTTATATTTTTACCTTAAAATGAGAAAAATCACAGGTTATGTTTTGTTTAATTTTATAAAGTAAAAGGAAAATCGAATATTCTAAAAAAAATGCACAAACTCGAAACTTTTGTGGGTACCTGGTATTTCTTGTGGTGCTGAAGATAAAAGTTTCAATATTTAAGGACTGATAATAACGACCTTTTTTGAAGATTTTAATTTCGAGGGAAATTAATTTTCTTAATATAACATGTTTTAAAGAACTCCTTTCCATAAAATTTATTGTTTTTTACTTGTTTTATTGTTATGAAGATAAAAGGATTTTAATCAAAAAACTCTCACGCTATGTTAAATACCCATAAAAAACAATAACCTTTAGAAATTTAAATATGAAACCTCTTTGTATCTCCGCCTCTCGTTTTACTTATTTTTTGAAATCACCCAAGAAAACTTAATTTCTAGAAAGATGACTGGGTGATAAGTTGTCCGTCATTACCTCCTTCACAGAACCTTATAATTAATTCTGCGCCACAAACTGAAATTGTGAGAACGACGTCGGAGATGAAACATGCTTTTTTTTTCTTAGCGCTACGGGTCTCATGGGTGCTTTAATAAAATGCTCTTCGCGAGATGAAAAAATTAAATTAAAGTGTGCGATCTGGTGGCTTTAACAATTATATAAAGTTCCACGGGCTGAAAATTATTAGCATACAGATGGTGTTCTATATATGTAGAATCTGAAAAACCGTCGCTTTGAAAATAATGCAGCTTCCACGGACCACGTCTTATAGCCCTCTGTGCTTTAAATAATTAAAGAGCATTTTATTAGAAGTGCTCAATTAAATTTTCATTAGGAAGAGGGAGTTATGTGCTTTAGCGCGGTAAACTTGAAGTCTGCGTCTAATTGGTACAACTATATAATCCAAGTTTAAATACTGCATTTTACGATTTCAGTTGAACTTAATGCTTGGCTTAAGATTGAAATTGCATGCGGACACTGTAGGAGTAAATTTAAGGGGCCTTGGAGACAGAAAAATCGACCAAATATTTGGGCAAAGTAGTTGCTAGAGAAATGCTAACGTGCATGAAATTACTAAAGTAGCTTCAAATTCACCAAGCGAAGATATTTTCATTTATTTAGGGAAGAACTTTGAAATGGACGAATACAAAAACGACGATATTCAACAAGTTGGTATGGCAAGAGGTTACCAAATTAATTTAGTTAATTTTTTTCTTGGTTGCTCTACAGGATGTCACTTTTGAAATACATATATATATTCAAATTGCTTTAGAAAATATAAATGTTGACGAAGTCCGTCTATTTCGTTTTCAAACACATCAAACTAAATAAACAGTGAGCGAAATTTCTATGAACGCACTGGTAAATTTACACAAAGTTTTAAAATACTTCTAACCTAACTTAAATAGTCAAACACCAAAACATTTTAAACTTTGGCACATGCCGGTGCGCCAAACTAATTCAAATTTAATTAAACATTTCATCTAATCGCGTTACCTCTAAAATACATATTTTATTGTATCAAGTTTTCTTTGAAATTTTCATGAAATGAAAATTAGAGATTGTTTTGTTTAGTTTTTAGTTTTCTTCGTTAATCTCGAAATTGACTTATTTAAGTTTCTTAACCCTTAATTACTCGCAAAACAGTGTACTTGCCGCGTTCCGAATTTCTCTGCGCCCCGCCATATTATAACAAAGATATTAATTCATGTTTTTTCTTAAAATTATAATAGTGTAAATAAATCATTTTTTAAATAATATAATTTTATTTACATATTTATTTAGTACATACATATATTAAAAAATATTCCTACAATTTGGGGTCACCTGAGACGTGCGAGTAATAAAAGGTTAAAATTAAATGTAGATATCACTTTTAAATTTTATTTTGACTGTTTGTAATTAAAATTCGAAAATTTTATAAAATTAAATATGTTAATTAATGTATATATGTAATAATAACTTTCAATTTAAGTATTTCTAGATAAAGAATTTTATATAGAAACTAAAGGTTAACAAAGGCATATAATGCCAAGGATATTGGACGATTCGACAGAGTAGTAATGAAATTATCGTAAATTTAAATGGAAAACCGCATATTTAAAATATGGAGAACATGTTGACCAAATGAAGGTACAAAGTTAAGCAGGCGGCAAAAAAAATTTAAACGTGACAGGAACTGCTAAAAATTTCTTGTATTGCTTTAAAAATTGAAAAATTGGATTTACTGGTGTGTCCAACTACATGTTCTAAAAGATTTGAAAACCACACCAACAATATTTTTTTTAATAAATCATCCTCTTAGTATGCTGTTTACCATAGATGACATTTTAATTGAAATATAGGTTTCACAATTTCATAACATTTCTAAAATAACATGCTTTAATGATTTTACCAAGTCTCGTAATGAGTGTATTCTTAAGGGTCACAATTTAGGAAAACTTTTCGTATTTTTGTCCCCATTCCCCGATCAACTGTTTAAAAATACAAAAATGTGAAAATTTAATTTAAAAGAAGTGATGAGTATAATAGAGTTTTGGAAAAGGGACCAACACATTTGCATATTCTTAATAATAATTAAAGGCTCTCATCAAGACGGTGAATAATGGTCTGTCCGAGGAGATCATGGACATACATCTTTTTAGCACAGTTGCCATCTCTCCAGTGCATGAGCAGAATTTTTGATGAGTTCCTCGAAAAGAGGTAATGATGGGGAAATCGTCACTGTCGTCTTTTCTTCCTTTCTTGGGATCTAACCATTGATGGAAAAAGCCATTCACATCAACTTATATAGCTAGATGGCTCAATGACCACAATTTAGTGACTTCGCTCAGAAAGACAACTATTAGTCAAACTGTGTTGACAGTTTGCTTTCAGGCAGGAAAAGTTGTCGGTCGGAATGGGCGTGGATGTTATGGAATCTTTCGAGGTTGGAGGAAAATTCCTTTTACGAGCTGAGATTTAAGGGCCATTTATACTTAATTCTAATTAAAATTAAACGTCTTAGCAGCTCTTAATCCTAGACGGGGAAAAAAGCAAAATATTAAGAAGGAATGAATTCCACTTAATAGAAATGTGAGAAAAAGAATCATCCCCCAGTCTTTTCGCTCAAGGATAGACGTAATTGCAAATAATATAGACGTCATTTTCACTAGAAAAACAAAGAAATTGGATCACGAAGAAAAAGTTTCCGTCCAATCCGCCAACGTGGCATTAATCCTGGCGATAGCAAAAAAACGGACGCGCTCTTGAAATATCTTCGCTGCACCACCAAGGGACTGAGGAAAGTTCGCGCGATGGAAAGAATTTGTCCATTCCGCCGAGAGTGCAAACAGAAGTAATTTTTTAATTATAGCAATTTACCGGGAATGGCGGCAGCAGAGGAGCACTAAATCGCGAGGGTCAGGGCAGAGCACCTCGCGGCCTTTCGTTATTAAATTTCTTGAGATATATCGAAGTGGTCGTGAGACTGCTCGTCGACGGGGTTCCCAGCGACTGCCCGTTGACTGTTTACGGGTGACTGATGACTGCTCGCCCCAAAATCGATGCTCGACTAATGACCCTGGCAAATTCTCGGGCTTCTGGCGAGGCTTAGACAAATGGGGCATCTTGGGGGCATTAATCACCGGGCCCCAGCCGAGGCACGACCGCCGATTAGAGCGCCGATGAACCTAGCATGGGGTTGCCACCTTTTTCTAGAATCTCCGTGCTCGAGTTTGATAAAACCATTTATAGACACATAACATGCCATGCCCAAGGCTCTAATAAGCATAAAATAATAAATATAGAATTAATTTTCTCAAGTATTAAAAATAAATAAATTTAATAATATCTCACAGTGGCGCTAGCAAAGAAAATTAAATTATCTTATATCAGATACCAAGCCTTAAACGATTTATAACTCAATACAAGCAAATCCTAATTTTATGTATTTATCGCGAATGCGCATAATACTTAATTTTAGATTACTCCACCGAAATTCCTAACTCTACCTCTAGAGTATTAGATTAAAATATCAATAGAAATGGACATATCATCCATAAAAACATTTAACAAAATCAAATTTAACAAATTTCGATTAATACATTGGACTTAAGTCTTAATCAATGATTAAGTAGTACTAATTATATTAAGTAGTAATAATTATATTAATTTAATATTGCGGCAGTGTGTCAAACAATTTTGAACATTGTACTTTCATAATGCTCTCAAAATTCATGATAATGATTTTGCAATGTCAGAATCTTTTAATAAAGTTCTGCATAGAGCATGCCTATTTGAAGAATTCGCGAGTGTTGCTGGTCCATATAAATTGTCCTTGTCCTTGTTATAAATAATCAATTAAAAAATCGTTAAAGCTCATAAAATTTGGCACTTGTGAACATGACATCTTAATGATTTAATTAAAGATAAAAGTCAACATTTCTGTCCTGGGTATATCTCTTTCTTTTATTCTTATGACTCTAACCTCTAGAAAAAAAATAATCATTATCATCTTTGCGTTTGTTGATTTTTAGTAAAATCTTCCTTCAAATCCAATTTGAAAAGAAGTTCTAAAAATACTTTAAATATGTTCGTTCTTTTTTTTTTTAAAAAAAAACAAAGCAAAATTATTTCACAAATTAGGTAATTATCTTGAAAATGATGTCAAACGATATACCACATGTCTTCGACGTACATTAGTTTTTCTAAAAAAAGAACATCAAAACAAAAACTATAACTTTAACCCTTATCTAATGGTTGGTAGGTTCAAAAATTAATAAATAAATAATCGAACCTAAACCTATTATTAATATACCTGTATTAAAATACTAATATCGATATTTTTTTGTTGGTTTCTTTCAAATGCCCAAAATTTCAACTGGTTGGAAAATTGGCTGTTTCTCATTAAAATGAGTAATTAGCGGAGCTTCGGAATATGAAATAAAATTAAATGTTTTCTTTCCTTTTATTTTTCTATACCGGCCAACAAACTTTCTATTTTTTCGATTTTAAAAATAAAATTTAGGACTTACACTTTCGGAAGTGTATGGTGTTAAAGTTGAAAATGAAAATGGCAGATAAATAAGTATTTTTAGTGAAACTTTCATTATAATATTTATATAATCTTTCCTGTTAGGTCTCACTGAATTCATAAATACTATGCTTTATATGGTCTGAACAGCTGGGACACGGAGATTTTTTCGTTTTTCTATTTTAATTAATAGTGATAGTAATTGAAGTCTGTAATGAAGTGTTAATTTAAGAATTTGTTAGACACTATTATTATAGTGAACTTAATAGTGTAATCGACTGCTTTAAGATGTTTAGTTTGTAAATTGTATGAATTTGGCAAAAATCGAAATAAAATACGACTTTTTTTCATTCGTATGGGTGGTAACTCTGAGCCGATCCCAAAACCAGTAATCGATTGTACAGTTAGAGGGTAAATTACAGAGGCGCGCGAGGGGTCATTAAACCATTCATTGATTGCTGACGAGCGAAAAGACCCACTTGGCGATCTGGGGGTTCGCCGGAGCAAGAACTGCCAATTTGTTTAGCGGAGCACTTTCGAGAAATGCGAAGGTAGAACGAGTCATCAGGTGAGAAAAGTGCTCGCGTGTCCGTGCCTCCGTGCCTCCGTGCCTACATGGCGAGTACACGGCGAACCTGGAGGCGACCGGCGGCAGTTGCGTAACCAGTTTTGAAGAAGAATTTGCGGCAGTAATTCACTCGGGCGGCCTTTTGAGGCAAGTACTCGACCAAGACCAAGACCAAGACCCCGGCCAAGACATGCCCGACCATTGCCAAGGATGGAGCGGGTTCTTTGACCTTCCGAAATGGCGAATTGCCGCGCTTCGAGTGCGGTTTGTTTCTCGTTACAGTGAAGCCGCACGTTTATGATACTTATTTATGTTATCGTTTCACTGGCCGTGTTCACTGGCGACCTGAGGCCCCCGGCACATCGTTGCGAGTAACCAGAACGCTGCCGCAGGGCACGGTCCGTAGAACCGCAGAGCCATAGAGCCGCAGAACGAAGGTAGGACGAGTTCCATAACTGGCTCAATTAAATGGCTCAAATTAAAGGGCAGATGTCAAAGGTCTGCGGCATCCTCCCGGGGTGAACTGTAGGAAAACACGAACCGCCTTGTGGGACCGCACAAATTAAAGGTTCACTATTCAAAGGAAATTGAAAGTCATGTTCGCCGAATTGAACTTTGGGTTCCAGAGCATTTTCAATTTCACGGAAGAGTGCTCTCCTTGCGTACTGAGGTAATTGTCGGCTCGGATGTCTTTTCCTAATGAATTAGTCTCATTATTTCTGGCAAGAGGCGCGAACAGCGATGATCTTGGCGAGTGTAATGATACCGGAGTTTTTGCCGTACAATGTGTAAACATTGTTTCCTGGGAAAATATTCGCACGAAATTTAATTAAAGTTAAACCCAACGTTGACTGTTCATCTGGGTAATTACATTTCGTGGAAACTGCTTTTTGAACATAAAATCTCCACTGTTACATACGTGAAGGAGTAATTCTTTCGGATTAAATACATTTATTTTCAAGAACTGGGATTAAGGTTTTACGTGCAGACATTTCAGAACCTCTTTTTCTTGTACATACGTAGGTACAAAGTTGTATTCGCAAGTTGATATACCTTCATATTTAAAAACAAACACAAACAACGATTACATGGAGTAACTACCTTAAAATTTCTTGTCAAGATTAATTTCTTATGAGGTTGCTGATTCCAGTATATTATGCTGATTTCACGTATAATTCGCTTATGTGCCTAAAAAATTGTATGTAACTAAACTTTAGACAACATTTGTTACTCAAATGTGTACAGAAGTTTAAGGGGCGAAAATCCATTAGGAGGATTATTTTTAAGCTTTTGTTATGAATTTTTTTAGACAGATAAAAAAAAATATCTCCACTTTGCAGGAATTCTGTGTATGTTACAATTTTGTCTGAAATCAATATATATATATTTCTTATATTGCATTATTAACATATTTTCTAGGAATATGAAACGACCTGGAAGTGAAAATATTGAACATTGAATATCAATCTTATTTTTGTTTTATAACGATCGGTTAATAATTTTTTAAGTTAGAGTTTCCACAAGTCGAAAAAAGTTGTTTTGAAAAATGCATCCGAAAAACAAATTAACGTACGTGAATAAAGGAAAAATAAAAAAAAAAAACATTTTAAACTTTTGTACCTACTGAATATGTATTTAAAAAAAAACCATTTAGTGGAAATTAAAAAAATCCTTAACTGACAACTCAATGTTTATTGAATTTCACACGGAAGAAAATTTTTCAGAAATAGCCCTGTATTTTCCGACGGATTTTGGGATAGTGCATTATTTCGGTAGCATTTGTGAAAAAATACAGGGACTTTAACTAAAATTTAAGGGCCAGCCTAAAATGTTGACATTATTTCCTATACTGTTAAGGACATCTGCTGTTTTTTCAATATATGTTGTGAATTTTATAACAAACGTTCGTAAATTGGTTGGGAAGATTTTGACTATCCCAACTTTTTTTTCCGTGCATAAAGTTTCATTCGAAAAACTTTGTTGGCTTGAACTTCAGTTAGAACTTTCAACATACCTATGTACATTTATGTACAATAAAAGGAATATCGATTATAATTTCTTAATATGAAAAAAAATCAATTTTCGAAATGCCTTTCTACTAAACTTAAATTTTATTTGGAACTCTTGCTGATTAGGTATAGATATTTAAGTTAATAATAAAATGATTTAATTAACTTGAACTAACATAAAAATAACTTATAAGTTCTAACAGAACTGTAATCTTTTACGACAAGTAATAATGTAAATAGCTTTAAGAAACATTTTTGTTTTTTAATTTGTTGAAGTAACGAAAGAAGAAATTCATTTGCATTTTACAATAATTCAGTTACTTAAGACGCCCTAATTTATGCAACTTTACGACGAGCTAGATCCCCTTTTTTTATTGACTTAGGCTTCTGGTTTGTACTACATTTGCTTTAATTTCCTTTACAAACCTTTACAATGATTTTTATGCTGGTTCTTTAAGTTTTTATGATCATACCGTGAGCTCTTTGTTGATCCAGTTTAAATGTTTTTCTGAACAACTAAGGATCTTGATGTTTTTATGAGAAGGAGTTAGCCCAAAGAAAGAAATTGCATTTGGGATATATGTACATAAGTACATATCTATATGAATTATGATTAGTAAAGATGTAAAAAGAGTAATTAGCAAATTTATGTAAGAATAATTTATGTTTAGCTTAGCTCAGATAATTATTCAAAAAAACTAAAGAAAATAGAAGAAAATGGGAAGCAGTAGGAACTAGAATTACTATAGTTCGGGGCTAAGAAACTTATGATCGTATGAAAATACAAAAATTAAAAAGCTATTATTTGATTTTATATACCTACTTATACCGATGAAATAATGTTAGCATTTAAATTAAGAATTAAAATAGACTTCTGTACAAATACGAGCATAAGCTTCTTAAAAGTCTATATAGTTGTTTAAAATGTTATAATTATCTCGGGTATGCTTAACCGCAGATTTCAGATTTGTTTTAGTACAAGTATAGAGCTATCTAAAAATTATTATTTTTGGTTAAGACACGAAATGAACTTATATAACAAAATTCATATTTCAAACTAAGCTATATAACAAAATTCATATTTCAAACTAAACCTTCGGCTTTAAATTCTACTGAAATATTTTTTTTATGTTAATGAGTGTAAAAGTTGCAAAGGTGGAACTTTAAAACTCGCAAAAATGGAAGAATTACCTAAAAAGTATGGAGTGAAAACTACAGTCTACCAAAAATAAGCATTCAGTTAGGAAAGTTTGGATAAGTTTAGTCCTTGTATGTTCGGTTATTATATTATTTACATTTATTTTGTGGCAGTCCTTGTAGAACTTACTAACTGCGCTATGCACTAGGGTCAGTTAGTGCATGTGGCCAAACTTGCCCAATAGCTGTGTTTTTTTCACAACGACTCACTGAGAAAAGAGTTTGTTTGTAGCAAACAAATGCTTGTTTGATAATGGCGAAATAAATATTTGGTTGTTTAAATCAAGCTCCTTTTATCATAATCATAAGCGTGGTTAACTGGACAGCGCTTATAATTGAGATAAATCAACATTATCAAACATGCATTTGTTTGCTACAAACAAACTCTTTTCTGAGTGCTTTGGCTCTGGGTTTACTAGGAAATTTTGCATTGAATTGAGATTTATGAATAGAAACCCATATCGAACTTTATTTTATTTCGTGAACATAAAATCGAATTGCTTGGATTTATTTATATACATACCTACTTTTCGGCAAAAATGAACCTCAAAAATTTATCTGGTTCAAGGTTCGAAGTTTCAATTGGCAAGTATCATGGCGATTTGATGCGTTTTTCGAAAAACTTAAAATCTTTATATAGTTTACTGTTTTTTAATTCAATTCAATGCAAATTTTCCTAATAAATCCAGAACCGGATCCGTTAAAAAAAAAACACAGCTAATAAGTTTCAATTCAATTCAACATAAAATTGTCTGTTGATTTGAACTTAGGAAAAAAATGCACTTAAAGTGTTTTTATTCCAAGAAATACATATATTTATTTAAGAAAAATCCTTATTAAATTTGTTTGCTAATATTTTGTGAAATACTTACTGTATTATAAAAAACCGGCCAAGTGCAAGTTAGACTCGCGCACCGAGGGTTCCGTAAACAAATATTTTTTTTTGTGATGTAACTACAAATTTACGGTTTTCGCAATTTTTCCTTTATCTGTGCTATAAGACGTTGCTTCGTACCAAATTTCAAGATTCCGAGTTAATGGGAAGTACCCTGTAGGTATTGATTCCCTTGCGAGTGTCGAAAATTTGCGGCATAAACGGCTGTATCTTTTGATTGCGTTGGCTTAGAAGTTTGATTTTTTCACAGCTCCAAGGGACAGTAGACCTGAGTATTTGATATAAATTCCAGCTTGATACCTCCACGCGTTCCTGAGAAAAAGGGTCTTGACAGACAGACGGACGGACAACAAAGTGATCCTATAAGGGTTCCGTTTTTTCCTTTCGAGGTACGGAACCCTAAACACTATAGAAACAACTTACAACCCTAATCTTTCAACTCATGGATTTGTGTAACTCGTCTTAAGCTTCATGTTCATGTACTGTCAGAATTTTAAGCGACTCTATTTTCACGGAGGATTAGTCGAGCCGTCTTGGAAGTTGGACTAATTAGGCTTAGCTAGAATAAGTCGATTCATTCAAGACTTCTTTTGTGCTCAGCTTGTGACGATAGTTGTCTTAAAATTGTAATCCCCGGGAGCGACGCTCAAAGGAGGCCATCGCCCCCGAGCAACGTGCTAAGCACTGCCCGGGATTTCATAACCGGGGCGGGCGGGGTCTGCCGGAGTCGACAAACCCTCGTGCACTTTCAAAGAGTCAAAAGTCAATGAATGCGAATCCTTCTCCGGTGAAGAGACGCATTTAACACGATGACCCTGCAAACAGATTTACCGCACAATTACACCCGCCGGGAGGTGAGAAAAAAGAAGCGACTCTTTCTAGAAATTCACGAGCGTCACGTCCCGGCGTAACCACTAAAGTCGTTCCCCGTGTCCTCGGCCGCCCCCGCATCCGCCGTGTGCACACAGAGCTGCCCTAAAAACCTTCTTCTTTTCATGTCCCCAAGAGCCCCACATGGGGCTGGGGCGCCTGCCGAAGGTCCTCCCGCTGCATGGTGACGTATGCTAATTCAAAGTGGAATCCTCCCTCATTTCCAGGGAAGCACATTCACCTGGAGCCAAATTAAACTCTTTTCGCATTCACCCACTCTGCTCGGTGCCGGGTTAAGCACCCATCCTCCGGCAGGAAACTCGGAAATTCATTTCCCACCTTTCCTCTGCCTTTGAGCCGTCGAGAAAGGGAAAGCGGCGTTAGTTTCAGCTTCATTACATGTTTTATGAATCGAACGCGGAGCACCCACGTCCCGTTAACTGCATAACGAGGATCCCGGCTTATTGGGCGGAAAATTACAACCTGAGCCTTTTATGAACCCCCCCCCCCCCCCCCCCCCGGAGGGCTGACTTATTGCAGTGATACGCCGCTGCATCTCGGCGTCTTGAATCAACTTAAGACGGAACACGTAAGACGTAGACGCCTTTGCGAGTTGTCACTTGCCTGACAATAGTAACACAAACTTACGGTTTAATTTCCTTTAGGCTGACATCTTCCTGCAAACTTTATTCCTATGTACCTAAATTGGTACACAGAGTAAAAGTTAACGTGACTCTTCCTAAGGTATTGCGAATGAACCTTTTGGTCTTTTTCTTCATTCCTAGCAGCGCCATCTAGCGAATGGCAGAGGCGTTTTTGTTGGTAGTCTAATAGATAGGTATTCGGCTTAGAATATTGCACATTTATTTAAAATTGGTATGGCATGTGGCATTGATTTTATAATGAATATTAAAATCTTTTAATCTATATATTGTGAACAGTAAGAAATGTTCGAAAGTTATATGTAGTCTTTAATGAATGAATTATTTTCAAATCAGTGATGTAAAGGATTAAAGGACAACTGTTTTAAATCCCAAATTTGGTATCGATATGTAAAATCAGTGAATGAAAAGTGTCGACCTCATTTTCGATCGGCAATATTAAAACGAATCTCAGAACAATTATTTTCGTTTATTTTACCTCACTTGTGTTGCCCTTAATCGCCGAATTTCATTAAATTTCCGTGGGATTGATTTTAATATATGTAAAAATAAATTCAATATTTTTGTAACACTTTAATAGCCCGTACGACTACGCAGTAAAACTTCGCCAAGGGCTGGTAATTTTTTAAAGAATTAAATAAAAAAAATATTATATAAATTCATTAAATAATTTAATACCTAATTCATGTTTAATAAAAAACCAGTAGGCGACACACATGTTGTGTGATCGACCGCTAACAGTTGTTCACACATGCTGTCATTAAACTGTTAATATTAAATTGTGATATTGAATACAATACAGAAAAGATAAAAATAGTCTTGTAAATATGTATATTGTCAGTACAAAAGGACAAGTTAAACCGATATTTATATTGACATAGAAAGTACTGCTGTTTTCGCTAATAAACCTAGGTACTATGTTTTTTAAAGATAAAATACATAGATATATTTTTAAGACGCTCTGTTTTAAAATAATAAGCAAAATTGAAATTTTCCATTTATTTTAAGAACAAATACCTAGGTACACTTTTGAATTATTAAAATTTGATAATAGAAATATTATAATTTAGGTACTTTAAAAATAATTGGTTTTTTTTGTGTGTGACATATGGGATCCGCCATTTTGAATATTGAAATTTTTGTAATAAGACTGCAATTTTAAAAACATCTATATGAATATACTATATGTATTCACTTGGTTTCAGCATAATCCAGTGTTGAGCAAATAATAGCAGCCATTATAATACAAAAATTTAATTCGTTTTTTCGTTCATTTTATTTATTGCGAAATAAAAAGCTATTTCGTATTTTTCTTGTACTATAAAACATTACAAATAGATACCTACCTTCGCAACAAATTAATAATTCCTTTTAATTAATATAATTGAAAAAATAACGAGTGTGTAAAACTAAAGTAACCTTTTAGTACCCCATGTACTGCGTATATGTAGTAGTCTTTATTTTGAATAACCTCAGAGCACCACCGTGGCATAGACGCTATTGAATTCATAATAGTAAATGTTTCCATTAGATCTGTTTTATTTCGGAAACACTGACATGAGACTCACCATTTAAGGATGCCGAAAGGATTTTCAATGGGATTTAAATCTGGTGATTAAATCGACTTAATCAAGCATTTGAATCCCATTCTCATAACAGTCGTTTGAATCTATAATTATATTAATATAATAAGCATAACTTGGTCGGTTATATCTCGAAACTATAGTTGTGTTATTTTTAAAAAGGAATTCAGTCTACATATGTAGTGTTCTAGATTTTTTGAGATTTTTCCGAAATTGCGTTTAGGGTGATATCTTGGCATACAAATCGAATCGGATATGACCAATGGAATCGAATGTTTTAAAAACACGGCATAATTTTGAAAACGTATTAAACCTCATAATGATTTTAAATTTCCTTTTGAACGATATCCCACTCGATGGGATAAGTAAAAATATATATATTTGTTTAAGCGCGTACCAAACTTCAGTGCTACAGTCCTAATAGTTTCTGATGACATACAGACGGATGGACGGACGGAAATGAGAAAATTATAAGGGTTCCTTGTTCATTTAATGTAAATTTATTACTATAATGTAATAAGAAAAAAACAGTCACAATTATTTTGAAAGTAAGATGAAAACCACATATGTAATTTTCATAATATTCTCACAACCTTGCGAAAAGCGAAAAGCACATTTTCACACTTATGGTGGTACTTACTATGTACTTATAAAAAGCTAATCCATAAGCATCGCAAATTCGCCCCTGCTGTGAAATTAATTTGTAACACTCCGGTAATGAAAGTGAATATCCTCCGACAAAAACGAGTCCTAAATAGGAAAAGCAGACTGTCATGAACGAGGTCTAAATACCTACCGGTTGTGAATTTTCAGCTACCACCGGTGGCTTCCGTCTCTTTTAGTTGTACCTGAAGTAATCTCTATAAATATCCCGAAAGCGGCTTAAGTACTTTGCTCCTGTGATGCAACATGCGGTCCGCAGCCCTGCAGCACCCTGCAGGAGCCATCTCCAGCCCATGCACAAATAGCAGCTTAACTTATCAGCGTCAGCCCAAAACTATGTCCGGGAAGCGCCATCTAGCGTTGGGAACGACGTAATGTGGCTGGGCCGTCCCTTTTTGTATATGCCGAAGGGCTTACGGGCGCACGTCTCCATGTGATATTACCTGGACTTAAACAGCCCCAAGAAGCAAATTTCGAGGTTGGCTCGGCTTGCTCCGACAGTAGGCAGTGGGCTTAGGCACCCTCGGCGTACGACGGGCAGGGGCTGTAAACCACTCCGGGAAGCTTGCCAAAGTTGCAAAATAAAAGGATTAACAGTCAGGCTGTTTGCAGGAAAACTAACTACTGAACAAAATCGACCTTCGAGTGGTGTCAGCATATTTCGTCCTTAAGGACACCGCAGACTGACGTAGAAGTTTCCATTGCCAACCGAATGTCAAAACAGTGTGTGACCCTTGTATACGCACGTCTAGCAGAGGCATACATAAGTACATGTCACGTTTTTGGAAGATAACGAAATGATTTTTGAAAATTACTATTTCCCACTAAAATGTTGAGGAAAATTTTATAATTCATATAAACCAGAAAATAATTGTATTGCTTAAATGTTTGGATTAAAATTTGAAGCATACACACTAGTTATATAGATTACTTCGAACAGAGTGCCTTTTTTTACATATTAGATTACTTTTATGTTATAATGTCTTTTTTTGAATGTATTGTAGCTGCAGTACTTATATACAGTAAATTTTCACCTTCTAAAATTAGGCATATGTTTTGATGATCTTCAAAGCGTTCAATCCAATCTTTGTTACATTAGTTTATGACCTTACTATGTAAGTACATACTTGAAAGCTATGTTATGGAAGTAAATTATGGGACATTATTATAAAAAATAATTAATATGCTTTTCTATGCGTCCTAAATGAAAAACGAATACCTATCCTTACATTTAACATAAATATTTTGACAATATGTGTGGACTTCTTAGAAGTAATCATTGCCTCTCCAAATAATTTTTTTTACTTTTCTAACTATATATGTATGTATGAACATATCATCATTTAAATACTTTCTTACACACATTGGGCCTTACCAATATCGCTCTACTAAACTGCGAATTAACTAAAAGGTTTTAAAATTACCAATAAGTAAGTAATAAGTACCAATAACAATTTTTGTACTGCGATTAGCGTTAGTAGAATTCTTAGTTGTAGTTGTATCGAATTGCAAATAGCCTATTACTTGTGTCATTTGTGTGATTTTTGTTGTAAAGGTATTTACTTTTGTTATATGAAGGAACTCAATTTGACAATAGTTTGAAACGACTGGGTAAATCGACTTTAATTATTTTAGTATCGTCACTAAATATGTTATTGGTACGAAAAGGTAGTTGAACTATTAAATTTAGTTAGTAACATTTAAAGTGGCCATTAAAAATTGTTATTGGTAAGGCCCATTAAAATTATCTTGAAAACCAACCAAGTTATAGTTTTTCAGTCACCGGCTACGTGTTTTTAGTACGTCCAAAACAACAAACATTTTTATATTGAATTAAAACTGATTAACGGTTTCCCAGAATGGGTTTGAAATTCGCATCAATAATGCAATCAAACTGCCATGATTTTTCACGCAAAACTTATTTTTCAAATTAATTTTGGACTTAAAAGTTAATAACAGCGTTTGCAATTTGATGCCATTTTTAGACAATTTTAAATTTTTCCTTCAGGTTATTCAAGATATATTTGAAATCCATATATGTATATATGTAGTTATCATTAAAAGTCCTTTATGTTAATTTTATCCAACCATCAATTTAAACAGTTTGAATTACATAAAATGGAGATATGAGTGTATGTACATTTAAAAATTATATAGTTGGTATATTCTATCCACTAATTTTCCCGTAGAGAAAATTGCTAGGTATTAGCCTAATACATATACGTGATTGCGTCAATATTTGGTGGTTGCATAACTCTCAGAGTCACACGAATCATAGGGTTGACATTTAAGGGTCGAGTTGAATAAATTATTATGGCTACCGCTGTCAGTGTTGTTCGGGACAGTTTCAATTACCGGATCAACGAAACCTGCAGAGGACAGTAAAAAGCAACTAACTGACATACGGACATATGGTTTAGCTGTGACGCTAAAAACTCAAAGTATTTCGGGGGATTATATCCCGGTTTTTCCTGATTGTAGAAAAGTCGCTTGGTAACGTGGGCTCAGGATGAACAGCAGGCGAATAAAAAACTCTTCCTCGTTGCTTGTTTTGATTAATGACACTTTCCCATTTCGTCTCGTGATATATGGGCGTCTCTTGGCAGCTGGGGCAGCTGTTGCGTATCCAGGCTCCAGTTCATCTCCGGAATCTGCTTCCGCAGCAGACTCCACCAAACTGCCGATGAGAGGCAAGTTTTCAAAAAAAATAAATCTCCATTAAAATCAATATTCGATTAAATCGAAAAACAAAATGTTTAAAGGAGAAAAAAGCTTGTAATATGCAACATCTCAACTCATTGAATAATTAGTTTTCATCAAAATGTTTGCATCATAAATTTAATTGTCTAAGTAATGCTACTCTACGAGTACTTAGAATCTACAATTAATACACTAATTATTTTTGTTCGGTTTCATAACTAGGTACTTATAAGTGGTAAATCAAAGAGGAGCTGGCGAACAAAACAGTCTAATTAAAATACATTAAATCCGGTAATGGACCCATGCATCTAATTTTCCACTCTTTTTCAATTAAAATGTCCTGAAAGTATGTCAAAATAGAGTCAGAAATTCAATAATTTTCAATTGATTTCAAGCAAAACGGCGTAAGTTTTAACAAGTTCGAATAAACGAACCCGTTTTTGTTGAAAATGGAATAATTTTAATCTTTAAAAGATGTAATTTTAATTTTAAATTTTTGCAGTTTTATATCACACTTTTTAATGAGACAAAAATGCTGAATAATAATGAATTTCCTAAAAAAGCGTTCAGTTTCGATGTGTTCAGGTAGTTTGGAGTGCAGTCAAAACGTGTCAAAACGTAACAATTGCAAACAGTTGCAAACAAAACGAAATTATTATGATTGTTTTGTAACTATTTATGTATGCAGTAAAATAACGGAAATTCAATGTTTGTTGTTGCAGTCGTCAATAAAAAAATTCCATTTATTATTGGACAAAATTAAATTCTAACAATTAATTACCACATATTACAAAAAAAATGTTTTTTATAGTGTTTTAAATAACTTCTTCTTTGATACCTCACTTGAATTTCTTAAATGCTTTTTCAACAACAATTAATAATTGTTCAACAAGTTTTGAAGACTTGAAATTTTTCATTACCAGTCACTTTGACATTTTTTGCATCAAATTTTTAAAGTTTCATAAGTGATACGATAGGCCCCTTTAAAATGAGTCTAGATCCAGATTTTTATCTGAAGCCGTTCCGAGATATTGAGGAAAGAAATGTAGATAATAATGACAAAATTTACTCAAAATATTAAAAAAGAAAATGTTTTCCGTGAATTTACTTAATGATATAATGAACAAATTCAAGAGCTTCATTCATATTAAAAATGTTGTTTATCGACCGGCAACTAATGTTTTGATTTGTTTTTTAAACATTCATATTCTTGGCTACCTTCTAATGTTTTATTGCAAATACCTAACTACACATATTTATGTATTTAATGTAATTAATTATTATTTTTTGGAGCAGTTGTTCATTTTTAAAACGAACAATTAATGTGGTACAATTTTGGTAAAACAATAATTATCTTTCACCGTAAAAATACAGAGGTATTGTAAATTCAATTTTTACAATTCTTGTTTTTTTGTTTTACATGTTGAAGGCGTAGTTTTTGTTTAAAACAGATTATAAGGAAATAATGTGCCACGCTTTACTTCTTGTCAAATTGCGTTTTATGTGAGCCCGATAATTGCGCGCTATGCGGCGAAAAGGTCTCGGTGCATGAATTGCTATTCATAATCTACTGACCTTAACCACAAAACCACAGACCGTTGCTTCGCTCTGACCCAGCCTCATTGTGCCTCTGCCCCACTGTGCCTGCATCTTTACGCCGGAGCCCACCGTGGGTAATTTAGAATATTTCAGCAGTCGTGTTTGATAAATGAGTTCCCCGGCTCCGGTTTTAGGGTTCTTGGGTTCATCCATCAAGGCGACTCGGCGTGCACCAGTTATTCAATGAGCGAACCGCGCGCCGCCGCCGCCGACAAAATTACGCCTGGCGAAAAGTAGCCTATGCAATTTCCACCAGAAGGTGGTGAGGCTGAGACGCCACAACGCGTCGCCAGAGCGGAAAAGAAACAAGAACGATTTAATGAAAATCGAAAGCCAGTGAGGCGTTTTGGAATTCGTGGCAAAAACGATTTATCAATGGCATTCCACGGCCCTGTGATGGAGTCGCTGAATCACTGGGGATCCGGACCTAGGGCTCGTTATGGTCTAATCCCATCAAGGACCCATCGTCCCTCCTTCCTTTTGACAGGTCTTCGGCCCTGAATAGCCAGGACAGGGATTTTTTCCTGTTTTAAAAAGGATGTCGCGAAAATTCTGACCTTTCCGCCCTTTTTACGGGATGGATCCACTCTTCAGTTCCTCCTAGGACAATTTTATTTTCCCTTTTTTGGCGATAAGCACTTCAAATGGTTTTTGTCTGTGAGGCCTTTTTCCATTCGCTGCCCTTTCACAATCTATGTCATAATTCGCTTTCCGCTGCTCCACTCGCTCTGATATTCACTCTAAGCAGCAACTTTGCAAAATATTTGCCGACTTTCAACGCCTAATGATTCGTAAATTCTGCTGATTAGATAAGAAGTCGGCCAATATCTTCCCTCCAGAGTTCATAAATTTTCAATGAGTCTTTTGTTGTTTAAACAGAAGAAACAACCAGCACCTGGGTGTTTGAGGTTTATTTTCTCAATTTATGAACCATAATTGGCCTTTTTTATACGAATACATATCTTCGGTCTCATAACCTCAATTCTTACAGTTTATCCTATCAATTTAGAGTAAGGTTCACATATATTTTGATAAGAAGTTAGAGGTTTATTGCACATAAACAATATTTTTTATTGTAATGCATTACTTTTAATAGCTGCGTTTTTTTTGCAATTTGATCTGGGTCAGATTTAGCGGGACCTTTTTGCATTGAATTGAAATTTATGAACTATTACCCATATTTAACTGTTTTTATCTCGTTGAAAAAAAAATCTAAGTGCTTTGATTTATATGCACTTTAAGTCAAAAAGTTAATCCAAACAATTTTCGGTTCAATATTTTAAGTTTGGATGAATACAAATTATGGAAATTACATGTGTTTTTAGCAAATTTTAAAATTTTTATACAGGAAACCTCCTATGGAAGTCAATTAAATGAAAAAGTTTCCTAATTAATTTAATCCGGACCCGATTGCGAAAAAAAAGACAGCTAAAAGTAAAAAATGATTTTTGAAGCATTTCCATAATGAATAGCAAATATTCAATTTTGTTTCCTTGTGCAAAATGTCTAATCCGTTTTCAACTTAAAAGTAATTTTAACTAGGTAGGTACATTGTCTCAGTATTTTCAACAACAATTTTCAGTTTGGTTTGACTACATTTAAGTGTCTTTTAATTGTATCATGTGATTACATGAATAAGATTAATTATATTTAATTACGACATTTACGTGTTTATCTGATATTAATGCAAAATAAAAAACTTCGAAACGTTTTAATTAATTTTGTTTGCAAATTGCAATTGAAACGACAGCAATACGTATTTTCAGAAATAGCACTTTGTATTTTAGTGTAATTATGAATTTATACATTTTAACAGCAGATTCGAATTCAGTAGCGTTTATAATTAAAAGATCATTTACCTATAATAATTAAAATTTATCAGAAATAATTGGCTATTATAATATAATACAATCTCCATATGTTCTCAAAAATGAAATTTTTAGTCACGTTATTGGATTCCTCGACTTAAACTTTTAATAATGGACAGCAAACCCAGAAAACCCCGGGTAACAATTTTCACGAATGAATTAAATTTTAAATGTTTTATCCACTATTTAATTTTATCAGAATAAAGTGTTTCTTTTGAATTAATAATTCAATCAATTTATTAGTGTTTTTAGGGTTCCGTAGCCAAATGGCAAAAAACGGAACCCTTATGGATTCGTCATGTCTGTCTGTCCGTCCGTATGTCACAGCCACTTTTTTTCCAAAACTATAAGAACTATACTGTTGAAACTTGGTAAGTAGATGTATTCTGTGAACCGCATTAAGATTTTCACACAAAAATAGAAAAAAACATTTTTTTTTGGGGTCCCCCATACTTAGAACTGAAACTCAAAAATTTTTTTTTCATCAAACCCATACGTGTGGGGTATCTATGGATAGGTCTTCAAAAATGATATTGAGGTTTCTAATATCATTTTTTTCTAAACTGAATAGTTTGCGCGAGAGACACTTCCAAAGTGGTAAAATGTGTCCCCCCCCCCCCGTAACTTCTAAAATAAGAGGATGATAAAACTAAAAAAATATATGATGTACATTACCATGCAAACTTCCACGGAAAATTGGTTTGAACGAGATCTAGTGAGTAGTTTTTTTTTTAATACGTCATAAATCGCTGCTACGGAACCCTTCATGGGCGAGTCCGACTCGCACTTGGCCGCTTTTTTTTTATATAACTGCTTAATTTCATAATATTAACGATAGAAGGTTCTCTTGAAATAATCCTTATTTTGTTAAGAGTCTCTTTCGAGAAAAAGAACCCTTCACAGCTTTATTCCACGCGATGAAGTTGCACGATAGTACAAAATATGTAGCTCGACTCAAAGGGCAAATTAATTAGTTCTTCGGGCTTAAATGAACGAGATCTAGTGAGTAGTTTTTTTTTTAATACGTCATAAATCGCTGCTACGGAACCCTTCATGGGCGAGTCCGACTCGCACTTGGCCGCTTTTTTTTTATATAACTGCTTAATTTCATAATATTAACGATAGAAGGTTCTCTTGAAATAATCCTTATTTTGTTAAGAGTCTCTTTCGAGAAAAAGAACCCTTCACAGCTTTATTCCACGCGATGAAGTTGCACGATAGTACAAAATATGTAGCTCGACTCAAAGGACAAATTAATTAGTTCTTCGGGCTTAAATAACTAAATATCGCTACTCGGCGCAACAAAAGGGTTTCTATGATATAATTTTGTCCTTCTGTGAATGGGATAAGGCCAGTACCACAGCCCACCCAGAAGTCTTTTGTCTCCGGTGGAGGAAGGGCGCTGCAAGTTGTAGCGGCCGTATCAACTACAGAAGATATCAAAACGAACAATGATAACAAAGCAAATTACCTTCCTCAGTTTAATTAGTGCGAATTCAATTTACATCGAGTATCTGGGGAGATCGGATTCCTTTCAGCTGCCCTAAAAGGATTAAGCTGATAAAAAATACGATTCAATAGGCTTGATTATATTTTTGCTTTTATCCAGAGGTGCTTTATTTCGAGTCGGTTCGGCTCCATTGTGCGACCATTGTCCGGAAGCATCGATTTGCGTCCTTAATCGGGCCGGCGGCGGCGGCGGGTTTAAATTATGAATTTTTGCTTTTAAGGAGTTTTGCGGCATGTTAATGCCGCCAACCATGGCAATTACGGCGATGTGTTTTAATGCTTATCCCGACCGCGTCCTTCCGGATGCAAATATCGCGGTTTGTTTTGTACCACTTTATGTCTTGGCTTGCTCTAAGTTCTTGTTAAGTGCATCATTCCCGCCGCCTCTCCGGGCCCATTTCTTGGCATCGAGGCACTTCCGCGAGGCTAGCAACTCGCTTTTCATCTGCACTCGCGCTGCAGCAATTATTTGGGATGTTATGACCACTGAATGTGCGCTTCATTGATTTTCATCGCCAGCAAGCACAAAGACGAAGCAACAGTGGCTTGCAAAATTTATTAAACAAATGTAACTACCGTCCTTGCCGCAGTATTTCTAAGTAGGAAATTATCGATTTGCATATACTGCAGTCATAGAAAAACGATTTAAAACAAAAAGGGACTTAACAAATCTTTAAAGTTAAATATACAAGTAGGTAGGGGAGAAGTGGCATGAAAGAGCCAGTTTTACACAAGGCCCAAAAAAAACAATAAGGAATGAAAAAAAATTTTTTTTACAATAAAGTTATCATTTCGACAGTATAGAACAAAGTTACGTAGGCGGAATGAAGAAAATTTACAAGATTAATATTTATTTTTCGTTTTGAAAAAAAGTTGATTTTCAGCTTTTTCATAACTTATAGGCGAATTAAGAAAAGGACAAAGAAGAAATTTAATAACATACACCATATTAATAGTGATTGTAACGAGATATTTTTGCAGAGGAGACGGAAGACAATATACACTTCTTAAAAAAATGATTACCTACCTACAACCTGAAAAATTGCTTTTAACTTGCAAAAATTGTTGATAATTTGAAAAGAGCATTAAATAAACTCGATTTTTTTTATTTGTTAATAATGATTAAAAAGTTTTGGGAGTTGATTTTGTTTTCGATCATTGTGGGATGTCAAAAGTGTTAGAAGCCCCATTTTTTCCCACAGGGTTCATATTGACCCCCTTTCCCCTATATTTTAACAAAATGGCTCCTTTATAACTTTTTATGTTAAAAAACTTTTTATGTTAAAGAATTTAGAAATAATATTAGGTCCTTGAATAAGTTTTCGCTGTTTACTAACAGATAGCATTGCCAGGATTTTGTGCATGTAATTTCAGATGGTAACGCATCTAGAAAGAAGTACTATTAGTAAGCTCAAACTCCAGTATATGCTAGTTCGTCACAGTGTAAACGAGGTTTTATTTTCTGAATTCTAAAAATGTCAAGTCTTGTGTCGAATAAGCGTCATTTGCGGGAACTTTTGATTTCACCTTTCTAATTTAAAAAATCTTCAGCTGCGGCGCATTGATTGCTTGTGGAAGCATATAGTGAGACTGCTTCAAGTAAGACAAGTTGTCCTGAATGGGGAATTTGACATGGAAGACATGTTGTGTATTTAGTAGGATCAGCTTGTTGTCGTGTATTATGAGTTGCTCAAACCGGGCGAAACCATTACCGGAGCTCTCTATTAAACACAATCAATGAGATTGAGCTGAGCACTCAAGGAAAAACTCGTCCATTACTACTCCAGGCATAAAAAGTTATTCTTCTACATGATAATGCTCGTCCGCATGTTGCGGTATCAGTGAAAACCTTTTTAGAAATACTTAATTGGGAAGTCCTACATCCCCCGCTGTATTCATTAGACATTACTCCTTTCGACTATCACTTATTCCATTCGATTGCACATGGCCTGGCTAAACAGCCGGGTCGATTTTTGGATAGTCTCAAAAGACGAGTAATTTTTCCGAGATGGAATTCATATGCTACCAGAAAGATGGGAGAAAGGAGTGTTAAGTAATGAACAATGAGTGATATGTTCTTTACCACATACTTGAAATAAAACATTGACTTTTACTAAAAAACAGCGAAAACTTATTCAAGGACCTAATACAAAAAATTAACTATAATTGCTTTCATATTATAATATATAATTGAGATTGAGCTCCAGTTTTCTATATAAAAATTAAGATTGAGCATTTGCTCAGTTTTTATGCATAAGAGCCATTGTCTAGACAAACAATTTTTAGACCAAAGATACACTTATTATACAATGTCTCTTTATTAATAAGCAACAATTAAAATGAATGAGGTGCACCATAAAATATCGAATATCACAAACGTTGTAAGTTATTGTCACTTAAAATTATTCGGTATAAATAAATTATTGAAACTGCTAAAATTATTGTTTATCTGTGTTTATTATCTTATCTTATATTTTTCGGTTTTAAATTTTCTCAGAAATAATTCCGCAAATATGTAGAGCATAGACGGTTAGTTTTCGAAAGTATTCGTTAGAATTTTGAAAACCTTCGGATGATAATAAGATCAGTTTTAGTTATTGCTTTCATTTAAAAGTGTTGATAGCGCTTAACGATAAAAAACTTATTTGTTTTTAATACATATATTTTTAACTTTTTCCAATTAAAATAATTATAATAAAAACTATGTTTTTAATTTTTGTATAATTATAATTATTAAACCTCTGGCTGAGCTCAACAGCAATTGATTTTGTATTTATTGAGAAATTTGTTCACTGGACTCCCAAACAATTTCCAAAGCCACTGTAGGTTAAATGCAGTGCCATCCGCGAAGTGAGGGCATTCTTCAAGCTCATTAGAATGCAATTACCGACACATGCGGATGCTGCATCTTGCTTTATACAGTTATTGCCCGCGAATTTTTCAGCATTAACCTCCTTCGAGTTGAACGAGAAAATCGTGATTTAGGACCGCAGCTGTTAGCCGCAGCGCGTCGCGCTATTACTAACACAATGCGGCTGCCGCGGTCGAGGAGTTCTATTGGCTTCCTTCTTTCTTCCCAGGGGTCCGGCTCTGGGTTAAGAAGACCCCCGGCTCCTCCACACGCGGAGAACCCGGAAGAAGTTTTCGCAGAACGAGTTTTCCAATTAACGGTGCCTCTGCAGGTGATGCATCTCAATAGCGCCGATCGATGGTCGGCTGGTCGCGGCCACGACCGCCTTTCACATACCTGCGACAATCTGCGACAATCGCATCGAGTGCAAAATTAATCGTCGCGTCGTCCGTCCGGCTGGACCGCTTCTAATGGCGGTCTGACAGCAGTTCCCGTTCTAATCATCCCCCAACGGGACTTACACGGGGCTAATCGTCGGAATTGATATGACAAACGGCTAAATTGCCCTAATGGCTCCCCTTTGTTTGTACTTTCGGAGATTTATTTGCCGTCGGAGCCAAACGCACAGAAACATTTTCCAGGTGGGAATGACATCATTTGATGGCCGCCGAGATTCGCCCGGTGCACAGTCATTAGCTATAAATAATTACTCCGGGCGAAGCGCTTGTGACATGCGGACAATGAATTCTCTTTGCAGGTTGTCGTCGTTAAAATTGCCATTTCGACTTCGCTAAATCCAATGCCGCAGATGTACCTTCAGTTTTTTTTTTATCTATCTCTTTACGATCACAAACCAGTCGACTAAATGAAAAATCGTTCACGTGAAAATAATAAATAACAGGTGTAGTTTCAAATCCGCCACATTTGGTTTAGATTAACACAACATGGGTTATTGTATTGTACTCACCATACGCTTTTATTTGATACCCCTATCAAAGCGTCCGCCATGTTTAATGTAAAATGATATTAAATATACTATTCTTACAGTCACGTCACTTTTCGGCTCACTTCACTTTTATTGTCACCTCACATTTTATTTGATATTCCCACTATTAAGTGACGTTAAATTTTTATGTGGAAGGTAACTCTGTAATTTGTAGAGGAATACAAGTGCTATCAATTGTGTTTTCATTTATAAAAAGAAGTGTATTAATTCATAAACATGAACAGTTTTATGGACTAGGAAATGTTTAACAAGATTTTCAATAAATTTGAATTTGAATCCTCATCACTCCTACATTTGGAAACGGATCCTGACAAATGAGACATCGTTGGGAAAGTACTTTTATCGTTTTTTTAAGGAAGACCTTATCAGACAGACAAGGACTTAACACACGCTATATTCGACTGTGACAATACCATTGTCACTTTTTTCACTTTCCGCAAGTGACGTGACTGTCGGAATAAGGGTAACTTTGTATATTTTAGTATCCTCATGTATTTGCAAAGTTTCAAATCAACCATAAATATACATTATAAGTATGTCCTTAATAACTACGTTGGGTCTCTTAGACCCATTACAGACTAAGTCTGAAACACTAATTTCGAGTTTTTTCAATACGGCTAAATCAAACGCCATTAAGGTTACCAGAGTAAATATTTCAAAAAACTGAAGATCAAGTATGTCTTTTATGTAAGATTTTTCTGAAAAATATGGTTTTGTTTAGGTTCTGTGCAAATTTAGAAATACTGTTTAGTTTTTAATGCAGACAAGGTCGCTCTATTTGGTCTAGGGAATTGTTAAAAACTATAAACGTCATGTGCCCTTATTTCATGCGCCGATATGAAGATTTGTCTCAAATTCAAAAGATATTTACATAGAAAGTGTGTGACAGATAGATAGAACATTCACTTTACATGTTGGTATCTAACACATGTTTCTTGAACATTTTTAAACCTTTTAACTTAAAATAAAGAAAATAAGTAAATAAATTTTATATTAATGTTCATAATTCAATCATACGACAAAGTAATTTACTAAGAAAAAATCATAATATTTTGATGAAGATTAAGATAACAGCATTTTTTTCACAGTCCTTCTAACGTCTTTATTCGACTGCATGATTAATAGTATTCCTTTTACAAGGAGCAATGAGGTTAAAGATCTTGAGATAATCCTGACATCAGATGTCCTTTGCGGCTCATATTGAGTTGACCTTATGAGAGTTTTTATGCCGTCACATAATGCCAGATGTGTCCTTCTAGGCTTATCATGTTCATGTCTTAAATTTCGATGAAATGCGTATTTTGCTGTTTTTGTTAAAAATATTCTGTCATAACATACTATATAAAACCATCAGAGCTGTTATCATTGCTTCAAATATGTAAATATTCCATGGATAGGCATTATAGGTCTATGTTTTAGTATAGTATTAGTAGTACTTTTAGGTCTATGTGTAATAGTTTTATTTTCTCTCTGGTAAAATTTCGCTTACCTACAGTTAGTAAAGCGTTAGTAGCTGCATTTACTATTTACTAAAATCACAAAATTTAATAATTATATTTTATTAAACTAGAACATTTAAAAAGAATTGCATGAGTCGTGTTCTCTGACACTGCCAGCTTTCTTGTGAATCTCATACATTCCGATCGGATTTTATTTCCGTCGGAGTGTAGAATAAGGGTCATTTATTTCATTTCATTAACGTGTAAAAACAATCCCATGTTTGATAAAATTATATCAATTTTGGCCAAAACAAACCATCACGTGTCTGATACGAGGTTCTCATTTTAGGCGCGGAAAGAGGATCACGTCTTCCCCCACACGTTGTTTAAGGCAAAGGGTGATCACATTTTATTTAAATATCTTCAGGATTACTTTAGCTAATACATAGTTTGAAATTCCTATTTCTGGCTAAAACTTTGTTATGTCTAGCCAAAAACTAACTAGCCAGAACTGTACAGAAATTGCGCATTTTTTTTGCTTACCTACAGTCGTTAGTTTAAATGACATTCTGCTTCAAAATTTATTCAAGTTAAGAACGTTTATTTCAGCACATAAAACTTTTTAAAAAGCATGTTCTGGGATTTTCTGTCTTTCGTTGTGATTTAATGTATGTGCGCAAGATTTTAATCTAAATATCATCTTTTAATAAAATGAAACATATTTCAAGTAATAATACGAATTTTTTGACATTTTGCGAAGCAGAACAAAATAATTTGGGGCTTTAAAGCATATTCTTGGAAATTATGAGACACGTTAAATATTTTCGCTGCTTGCCGGTTCAATTACAAAGGGCTCTACCTGTGATATGGTTGACATTTCTCTGACAGCAAATTTGAACGTGTTCGTGATGGAAAAAGCAAGTGAAACGAAACGCGTTGGTCCTCGACATAAATAATTCATTTTCCAAAAAAAAGGGGGCACGTTATGAGGGAATATATGTATAAAAACAACTTTTCATATGTCCAGCACCCATGAGAAAGCGTCCAAAGACGTTTATATTTTAATTTTTTGCTGTCCGTTTTCTACGACTTTGTGAGAACGTGAACTAAGAAGTGGCGTTGCGTTGCGTCGCGTACACTGCGTGCAGCCGAGAAACTGGAAATGCGTTTCCTTTCGCTCTTTTTGCGTCAAGCGGCGCGTTGCATTTTTCCTAAGGTGACGGAGGGCGTGCATAAAACATGCAATAAACTTGTTCTCCGCTCAAAAGGCAGCTGGTGCACTGTCCGTGCGCTATATTCGCTATATTTCAATATTATGGCAAAAACTTTTACTTAAAGTCCTAAAAGTTAATCAAGATGAATTCCCGAAGTTTCCTCCGTATAAAAAATTTTCCTTCATTCTTTTAAAGGACGAGGGCGGAGGCCGTTTCATTGTTATTCCATCCTCGATTCGCCGGGTATAAAATGCAGTTTAAGCCGAAGATATTTATCACTTTTTTCTAGAAATTGCTCCCTTGTAGCTAGCTCCATATCTATGTAGTCCCCGGAAGATTTATGGCGAACTTCTCCTTATTTCTGCAAAATTGTTCAGAGATACACGTGTACGGGTGCAGGAGAGGTGAAGGATGCAAAGCCTCCCCTGGTACCAAGGTGCCTGGTTTCTGGTGCCAGGTGAACTTGTTTCAGTTTGCGCCGCCTTTTGCACCAAAAATGCGATTGGGAAAATTCCTTACCTGTGTTCAACTCAAAGCGAAATAAAAACGTTAAATATCATTTGCAAAACAATTTGTTTCCGGAATGCCCCAGATCCACGATGGTATCTGACATTATCTCGGAACGCGAATGGCACGCGAAATGTTTACAACTCTACAGCACTCTTGGCTATTCTGTTTTAAATATATATGTACTTTTATGTATATTTATATAAATACCTACAAAATTTTACGTTTCAAACATATTTTGAATTTAATTTAAATTGAGTTGAATTTATTCACTCTAATGAGGCCGTTGCATTCTACGCATTTTATACAAATCCAGGGTGAAAAAGTCCAACTAAAAATTGACGGAAAAATGTGCCTATAAATTTTGTCTGTGTTAAAGGGCAGTCGAAAATGAATTGAAAGTAGGTTGAGGTAGTGAACAACAGACTTAAATTGATAGATATTTCAGTTCATTTTCAGCATTTTTTCCCTCTATCAATTTACATCTCTTGTTCACTCTTAGTCTACTAAACTGATAAATTTTTATGTTTTTAATACTTACATATCTTTTCAGTTTCGTATGTCGGTGCTTATCAAATGTAGCTAATAATTCAATCTATTTTCCGATATATTTATGCTAATATAAAATATTACATAAATCTAGCTCCAGTCTCGTTATTACTTGTTTTCAGTCTACATATTTTCCGTAAATTTTCAGTTTTACCATCACACGAAATACCATCAAATATAAAGTCGTTTAGAAACGAAATTGGGCTTGATTACGATTTCATTATCCCTTCGGTTTGAAAACGATATCTGATGTAATTTTATATCACTGTAAAAATGAAAAATTCAATCTCAACCAATTTCCGTCAAACTTCCCGTCTTCACATCGAAAAAGACGAAAATTCACTACAAGTATATTCCACACTATCTAAACACTCGCTAAATTTAATCGATCCCTTATATGTATGAGAAATATACGAAATATATTCAGGGAATAAACATTTTGTTTAGGAAAAATCTTTAGTCAATTAAAATTAAATACAGTGCTGTGAAATTTGGAGAAAACCACCGCAAAGATCTTTATCAATTGACCAACAGCCGATTTTAGGGCCTTTTGTAATATGACCTTTCATAAATTAGATCCTTTATTTTCAGATGTTATGATGTTTCCTGTATTTTTGTTTTTCACCCAAATTAATTTTAGTGATTATTTTGTAAGTGAAATGTTTTTGATTATTTAAATTAAATCATAGGAGTTATATAACGAAAGAAGGTTTTTGAATTCATTTAGCAGCAAAACTTTAATTTTAAATGATTACATACATTTTTGAAATACATACAGGGTGACTGGAAATTGCTGGCATTCCTCTCGGGAGAAGAAACTATGGCCAAATTTGAGTGATTTAACCTATATCATTTGGGGGTCGGAAATGCGCCATTTTCGAGACAATCGACTTCGTATTTCTTTTTACAAAAATCCGAATATTCTCACTTTTTTGTCCGAATTTTTCCATGATCTCATAGTTTACTAATTGGCGAACCTTCCTTAACCTAAAAACCACGAAAATTACTGTTAGATTTGATGTTGTGTTACAATAAATAAAAAAATAAAATAAGCATTCTTCACAGAAGTGTCATTATCATAAAACAATGCATGGAACTTGTCGTAAAAAGCATTGTAATTAAATTTTAGTATCCACAGCTATCCAAAAAGATACAATTTTCACAAAAAAGATTGTTAGTTTTTATTTTGAATTTTAAAATGTAGGAGTGGAGCAGTGTACAATAAGTAGATTTTCTCGAAAATGGTGCATTTCCGACCCCCAAGTGATATAGGTTAAATCACTCCAAATTAGTCATGGTTTCTTCTCCCGAGAGGAATGCCAGCAATTTCCGGTCACCCTGTATATAAGTATATTGGCGGAATAAATTAATTGTTAGTAATTTGTGAAAGGTTTTGAAATAATGATCAGGAAATAACATTTCAAATCGGTATACGTTCGGAAAATTCACGAACAAAATGAAATTATTTCCAACATATTTCTTAGATAACAATAGAAAAAACTTCCTGAAAACTTCTTAGCCTCTATGGGACAGGGTTAATACAGGAAGGGATAGAAATTCTGAAAGTCACTCAAAATAATGAAGAAAAGGCGGAAACTACACTTTTATTGATTTTGCTCTCAGTTAAGAATTTACATGAAAAGTAAGCTTTCTGTTATATTAAACTTTTCTTTGAAAAGGGCTAACTTTATTTGGAAAGAGTTCTAGGTAAGGACTGTCGACATGGGACATGCACACAATCCTTCGAATATCGCAGCTTCAACTAAAGAACTTAGCAGAGAACTCGAGCCACATAGCCTTTTATTGTCGTCTTTATTTATTACAGAATTAAATTTAAAGTTTGAATAAAATGTGAATAAAGGGAACTTTGAAACAACCTTTTTTCGAAAGAATTAGTTTTATTTTTTCATTTAATCATTAAGAAATCAGTTTTTTGTCAAAGATACTATTGTGCTGAAAGTAGTTAGACTGATACATCAACTATTTTTTCTTTTACGAAAACAAATTACAGGCATATGAATAATTTGGAGGTTTAAATGTTATTTTATTAAAAGCAATCTCTGGCGTATTAGTTTATAATAGATTAAGAATATTGAATCTTCCACGCGTTAGTTAATTTTCTATAGGCACTTTGCCCTTGGCATTTTCTAAAGAACTAAGAAATATTCTTTATCCATTTTTTGATTAATGTATTAAGAGCTCTTAATAAATCACAAAGGTTCTTTAATAACAAACAAAGCAAAAGGCATTATATTTCAGATTTTTGTTTGGTAGAAGAACTGCGGCGTTTAATTATTTTGTGGAAGCAGATATTCCTTAATTGTATTTTCTTTTGTATTCACACGTCGGCTCCATAGTTACAAAGGGATCCTTTTAATTATTTTACTGGGGTAGCTATTTCCTCGCAGTATTTTACTGTAGAGTTTCCTCTTTATGCTTTTCTCCCAGTAACAGAAGCCTTAAATATTTCCGACTTGGAATTTTGTTTGTGCTTTTAATTAATAACATTGAGAATATGCAGAATAATTACGATTTTGGTATCTTTATTTTATCTTTGTATGTATACAAAGTGTTATTCTCTTTTTTAGCTTAAATATCTGAAATAGATAAATTTTGTAAGTTTTCTTGATGAAATTATGAAAGTTATTTCATGGTATATGTATTTGTTTAATGTTTTATTTATACGTAATATAAAATAAATAATAAAGTTAGGTTAAATTAGTCATGATATTTACAATGTTAGCGGTACAGAAATTAATTATTTTCAAAATGAAGGTTCACTTTTTAAATTCTTAAGTTTTATGAATACCGTTGCACGTGAGTTAGGTTTTATGGCCCTAAGCCATAATTGTCTAATTGCTGGTGGTATACATGTTAATAACATTTTTAAAATAATTGCTGATTATCATAGACCTACACCAAACTATAAAATCGACTCTATTTTATTAAGTGCTATACAAGCTTAACATAAAAAAAGCATTAAGTCATTGTTGAGACTTTATTACATCCGGTAATTTATTTTATGATTTAAAGTTACAGTTATTTGCATATTAAGTCGCGTAACAACTATGCAAAACTTTATTTAACTGAGTATGTGAGCGTGATCTTAAATTTGCAAATCAATAAATAAAACTAAATGATTGTTTCAAAATAAATTTATTTTATCTTTGACATTCTTGAATTGAATGGTCCCCAAATACTAAATATTCTTGGAAGACTTTGTAACATTATTATGATTCACTTTTTGCTGGCATTCGTGACAGAAGGAGATTCAATTCAAGAAATGCAAAATTGTGCACGATTGAGGAAAAGTAAATGCATTTGGCCGTAAGGCAGCAACGGCAGACTGTACGTGCTGCTTAATGTCGCTAGTCACGAAAATGATGAACTTTACCTCGATTCGCCATTGTGTACCTTCACGACACGTTTCGAAGATATTGATTGGTGCCTTCGGGATAAGGATTTATGATCAAGATACGCTCTTGCGCCGGAATATTATTTTTACTCCGCCCGTGGGTGCTTTGTTCGATTCGCACTTTTTATCGCATTTATAAAAATTTTCCACAAAGTATGTAACGTAGAAATACCGATGATACCATCTCGTCCTTAGGCTACTTCACTTTTATAGATATTCGATTCGAAGATTTATGAAGCAAAAGTCCTGAAAAGATGTTATATATTTTCATTATGTAATGTATGGGCCGTATGGGTCATAAATTATCTTCAAACTAAGAATAATGACTATTAATATGAAATTAAAAATAAGCCACTCTCTAAAAAATAAATTGACATTTATAAATCATTTCATGAAGTTGAATTTTACTTCAATTATTGTATTAGAGGGCTGTGTTTTAAAGTAAACATCAACGTTGTATTAAATTATATTATTATATGTTGAAAATTCAGACATTGCTTATTTAATTATAATAACAAAGTGTTTAAATGTACAATCCAGATGAAATGTAAAATCCATTGTGCTTAATTCAAATCTATTGAAACGCAATTCTAATGAAATTCATACGTGATATTTTTTGTTATTAGCAGTCCGTGTTGGGGTGACTACACCGTTTTATTAAAAATTTAACAAAATTTTGTTGAAGATTCAGAAATTGGTTAATTTTGAATAACAAGTGTTTAAATGTGCGCTTTAGATAACATTTTCTTTTGAATTTTTAAGTCAAATTTGACAAGAAAGTGCAAAATTAAAAATTGTGATGGGCTGCAATTAACTATTTCACTTTATTTCGTCGCAGCTAGAAAAATACTGTTTCTGTGTTGTGTATTTGATTCGGAATTTAGTAATGAAGGACTTTGAACCGAAAATACTTCAATATATACAATTGCAATTAAAGCGCAAAGATTATATTTTTATTATGTAGGTACATAAAATTATTGCGTACTTTAAACCTTAGGTACCGTAGATGCGGGTTACTTTAGCTCTAGGGGGTAACTTTGGGCTCAAAACAAAAAAAATTATTGAATTTCCCACCTCTTCGTAGCCATGACACTAAACGATCTAGTTCGAGTCGGAAATGTTAGATGGTTTTACTGACGTCTATTTTTATTTGGTTGCACGAATTTTTTCAAATTAAATCTGTCATTTACGCTTTGTACTTACCTTGTGTGAATATTTACGTATTTTAGCTCCGCAAACTTTCTTGTGTAACAGAGGGCTGTAGAGAAGTTAATTTTTGTTTATGTTTTTTTTTTTAAATTAAACGTTTTTGTACGTCGGATGCTTCATTTGTTTATTTTCTATTATTTCAAAGGACTTAAATTGACTCAATACTTGCTTAAGTATATAGGTTTTGTGCCCAAACCATCTGCAAGCAAAAGTAATAACCCTCCTTAAAGAACAACTTGGGCTCAAATTTAAAAATAATAAAAAATATATTTTTACAAACTTTTTGCTATAAAAAAGATTATTACTAATTAGCTATTATCCTCATCTATCAAATGAAAACATTATAACATCTCGTAGTCTAACACAATCTATATATCAGAGCGATTTCTTAGGATATAAGAAAAAAGTAGCCAAAGTAACCCGCATCTACGGTATTTGCTGTGAATTTCCCGATAATGGACACTATAGCGCAATAAAACTCAAATATGTACATATAATCAATCTTTAAACAAAGTTTAAATCTAAACCACAAAAATTAAATCTAGTTGAAATTTACAATCACTTATTTAATACTAAATATTGCGAATTTTATTCATATTGAATATTAAACATTTAAAAAAGCTTGAAGTGTTTAAACTTTTTAAATTTAGTTGCCTATTGAAATTCCCTTCAATTATTGTAGATATGTAATTGGTTGTCTTTTTAATTGAAGTAATATTCAACAAACATTTTTTAGAATACAAGTTAACTGATAATTCCTCAATCAGTCGTCACTTAATGAAATATGAAAGTTCTGAATCTTCACACGAAATTTAAAGGGACTTTGCAAATTTTAAAGGGATTAATGTTTAAAAAATGTCTTCTTTAAATTCATAGAATATATGCGCATAAATTCACACCGAATAATTAAAATGTTAAATTTTAACAGATTAGCAGAAGAAAATTTCTTTGCTTAGTGACTGGGGATAAAAATATAACTTAAAAGGTTTCAGGGATAAGTACATAGAATACCGGGATATAAAAGGTAGGATGGCTGTACATATGTATATATTAAAATCCAAAATCCCACAAAATCTCCTCAACTTTCCCAAGGGACCCACTATGCCCTACATCTCGAGGTCTGCAGAACTCTATGTCAGTCGTCTATGGAAATCCTTATTGAGATGGAAATCTCTCCGAAGTTTATGCGGGCAAGTAATAAAGCGATTGAGAGGAAGTCTTACCATCGTGGCATAACAAACAGACAAACCCTATGACATATTGGAGCAATTTGTAGCCACTTTGTCCCCGGTATTAAACCGATTCTCGTCATTTAGGCAATTTCGGAGTGAATGAAGCCACTGATGTCGCGCAACCGTTTTAGAGGGAACTTCAAACGAAAATGACATCGTCGTAGATCGGCTCTGTCCTAAGGCATCTGGCACAGGGGCTCACACATGCGGAAATATTATTTAAGGAATAATTTGAGACTGAGGCTGAAGGACGCGAAAAGACCCAAACCGTCTCCAAGGAGCCTTCGCTCATTTCTTCACAATTTCCTCGGCGAGAAATTGTTTTCACGCACGGCACCTTCCTGTTCTGGCGCAAGTTGTGCCGCTTTGTGCATGGGTCTTATTAATTCAAGTGTTTGCCAGGCACCTTGGCACCTTTGTCAACCTCTGCGCTGGAGTGACATGTGTAGAGTTGGAATGAAATTAATTGAAAAATCCAAGACTACTTGTGTGTGCATACGAAGGTTACACGTGAAGAGGTAATAATTTGAAAATTTTAGAACAAGTGTGACAACAGCTGGTTTCCAATTTGTTTAGTTATGAGGAGAGTTTTTTGTTCCATATTCAAGAGACTGTATCCAATTTAAAGGGGGCACCTAGTGTAGAGAGCCAAACAAATCTATTTTCTTTTTTTATTGCAAAATGTTCCAAATCTAATGTAGAATAAGCCTGTTAAATATTATAAAGATTTTCGAACTATTTTTCGAGTTATACGATTATACGCAACCGGTTCTCACTGTTTCCTCTGCCTCACCTCTCTACATTAATTTTAAACGCGTTTTTTTCTCGAAACAAAATTTTCGACATTTGCGTGCAAGATAGATATTCCAAAAACTATTTCAGATTTTTGGCTGAAATTATAACAGGTTTTACAAAATAGTTGTAGTTTCTAGTTGAACCTACTTGTTTGGAAAAATATTGTTGAAAATTTTGTTTATAAATGTTTATAAGTCGAAATTTTATACTAAGAGCACAATTTTTTTTCAAACTTCGGATTTAATACTTTTTTTTCAATTGTTTGTATATATTATTGGTTTAACTACGAATTATATGAATGTTATTAACAAGAAATTTTTTCCCTGAATGCACGCAAATCAGACATTGCAACGACGACATGTTTGACGTCACCGCCAATAACACCGCAATTTTGGCCACAAAAAAATTTTTAACAAAATCTGTAGTGCATATATACTTTATAATATGTATTATAAGACCACCATGCATTAAATTTGATAAAGTTATTGTGTCATATTGAATAAAATGTTGCAAAAAAGCGTTTTATTTAGCATGTTATACTAGATTTCCCTCTTAAAGTTGTCTTAAAAATATGAAAATAAATAAAAGTGAAAATTTAAAAGTTAGTTAACAATTTAAGATAAACTCTGATATTTTTTTTTAATTTTTGATTAACTTATGTAGTTACGTCTCTTAAATAGTTCAACGAATATTTTGAAAGTTTAATTTTTATTCCTCATTAATTTATGTTTTAAATTAAATGTGAAATAGTCACTTAATTTCTGTTTACATTATTCAATACAGCTAACCTTTTTATATTTACTAGTATTATGGTAAATGAGTAATCCCCTGAAGCATCTAAGAATTTTATTCCAGGAAATAACGTAAATGCAACGCAAATGCTAAGTTGAAACTTGACTTTTCATTATACTTAAATTATTCAATTTTGGTAGTTTTCAAAACTGTGACTTTCGAAGAATCACCTTTGAAGCGTCAGCTTAGAATTCTTAGAATTTACAAAGTTAACTTTGGAGTTTCGAAGTAGGTACCTACTTAGCGGAAATATTTATAAGGCTTTATTTTATCTATGAATTTTTGTCGATTAAGAATTCAGCAATTGAAATTTTTTACTAGGTCATGTTTTTTAGGAAAATAAGTTTAAATTGAGGATGTAAGTTTGTATGAAAATCCTGCATTTTTGAAGATAAATCCATGAAAACTGGTATTTATCCTTTAAGTTAGAAATTAAGAAAGACGTATTTCAAGATTTTTCGAAATTTGTCCCATAAAGGGGAAATAAAATTTATATGGAAGTTCAATTTTGTTTAGTTAAAAAGTGTTTTAGTGTTTTTGGAAAATCATTCCCCTAGGGGGTATAATAGGGGCTGAAACTTTGAGTATGAGAGTTCCGTCATTTCTAAATTTAAAACCATGAAAATTGCTATTGGTTAAGGGTAGATTTTCCTAAAACCTGAAACAATAGTCTTAATACCAAATTATGAGTCCTTAACTTCTAAAATAACGGATTGCCATACAAACGTTTATCCTCCACTTTAAACATAATATCTTTATTTCGAAATCCACGCAGACGATATTGCGTGCAGAGAGCTACATAGTTGTAAATAAATGTTATTTCCTGAAACGAATTATTAGTTTATTAAGAAATAGCATTCTGGTGGTATTGAAAATGCAAAAATTCCCAATTTAAAAAAATTTACAAACATCCATAGAGAGAGAACCATCATTTATCTTCAGTCCCGAGAGAAAACTCGTGTGCAAATGTCGGCCTTTTTTTATGATATGGTATATCATATATATAATGCAAAAGGATTTGAACGTTTAACCCTAAATTCGTATTTTGCCTAGCTACGGTTTCAGATGCTTAATGTTTAGTTTTAAATTAAAGAATTTAGCCGAAATATTTGAAAATTGCTCTAGGTATTTTTGTCTAAGCAAAAATATGTTAGCTTCGTTTATGGCTAAATACCATTGAAAATCACTGTGTATAAATTTTAGTCTTCAATAGTATCAAATAACAAATTAGTGTTATTATTAAGCTAAGACTGAAGAGACTATGGAAGAACCAGTCAAACCAAATTTGTAGCATATTAATTATCTTTTTCAAGCCGAGCTAAAAAACATGTTGCATGTGTGATGTACTTATTCATATGTGTGCTTTTCTGGTTCTCATTAACACCTTCATTATACGTCTATTACTGAGTAAATAGTTGAAAAAAAAAACCAGTTGCCAACGCAACTTTTATTATTAATACTGAATCCAGGGCTTTGCTGTGGTTGACTTTTTGAATGAAATAGCAACTCTTTCATCCCGGAGATAGAACTTATTTTATTTGGAACATGCTGTTTTGCAGGTACAGCAAAGCTTCATTAAAATTCTTGAAGCGCAGCACGAGACCTGCATAAAATTCACATTCTAAAGGTGGGACAATTCAACAATAATAAAAAAAATAAAAAACCCTACTGCCTCGCGCAGTGGTGCTTCAGCTCTAGTGGCACCTCTGAGTGTTTTGGAAGCTAACAACAAATTCTCCGCATTTTTACGTGAAACTACTCGAGTACATGTCCTGGGGCGGTGTAACATTTTCGGAGCCCCGGAGAAACAATTTACTTGGAAATGTTTTACCGGTGCTCCTCTGGACGTCGCGGCGCAGCGTGCGACGCGGCCGGCACAAAGGAGCGTTCGCTTTGAAATTCTGCGTACGGAATCCAGGTGACGAGATAAAGGCATCAAGGCGCTTTGTTTGCAAATGCACCTGTGCTCACTTTGTTGTACAACGTCGCGTAATTTATAGCAGCTCCTAAGCTAGTTCCTAGAGGACTCGAAACTCGGGAAGCAGTGTGCACCGGGGCTCTGCATAGTTCATTCTGGACTTATACTCCGTGCTCCATTAACCGGCGCCACCGCATTTAGTTGTTATTGTCGTGGAGCGGAACGAAAATTAACTTTCCCGCCCACTGGCGCATACCTGCTGCGAACATGGACTAGGACCTTACATCCATTTCGCTCAAGCGGAACGTTTTCTAGCGCTTCCTGGCTGGCAGAGAACCACTGTCGGGTCTGGAAGACGTAGTGCTTCTCAAACAGCGTCAGCCTCTAAAATTTATCTTTAGGATAATAATTAAACCAGAAAAAAAGAGTGAAAATGTTTGCAGGATGGAATTGGAGCCGAGAATGGTTACAAATGAATCCTCGTGGCTCCACATCCGCAGCTCCTGCAGAATCCGAACCTCTGCCAGGACATGAGGAGCGGATCTTCAGAAGCAGAATCCGGTAGCTTCTGCTAAGAGCTTAATTCAACCATCGTAAATTTGCTGTTCTCCTCCTGATAAGCGAGTGGTTTCTTATCCCGAATCCTTTGCTGCACGTATTCACTTGAAACGGATATAAATTTGCTCTGTATGAGTGTTCCCCACCTGAGTGCGGGGGCGGAGGCTGCTCGGAGGCGTCGCGACGGAGCGCCGGGAGGCGAGAAGAAGCCTGAGTTATTACGGTTGAAAGATACCAGTGAAACACACAGCGGAAGTATTAATCATTGTGCTCTAGTGAATAAGGAAAATTGCAGGAAATTTCTGATCTTTTCTGTCGGCTCGCCGTACACAGGTCACTTGATTAAGTTCAGAGCTCGTTCCGTTGGCACTTTATTCTCCGCCAGGACGTCTATTAGAGTAATTGCTTTCGGATGCAGACGGTGGACTTCTTACAACTGAAATTAATTCGTTATAACAGCGGCTGTGTGCACTTTTGTACTTCGCTTCCTTAAATTCGCTTTTACAATGAGAAAGCGTAGACGGCATAACATTTGAAAGAATTCTTGCAATAGGTACAGCTGTTGCCCTACAAAAACTAAATTTCTTCATTTATAGCAAAAAAACAACTAAAATTACATTCCTTTTACATAGTATAAGTATATAGCTTCACTTACTAAAAATTAACTCTCTTCTTAGTACAAGAATTATACTTTTGTTGTTAAGAAAATTGGCACAGTTTAAGATAAAAATGTCGTTCTAGACTCATTCCAAAGCTCGTAATTAATAATATTGCATATTAAATACTAAACATTTAAATAGAGTGTCTTCTTTATAAAATGTATCTTTTGTCATCAAATATACTTAAAACTTTTGTCGTCACCCACTGAAATACCTCCTTCAAATTTTCATTTTATCATCATTGAATTTTGTATAACATATCGCTTTCATAAAACATATTCGGTTAAAAAAAAATGAAATATTCTAATTTGGATAAACAATTCTTATAAAATACATTTCAAATATTTTCATTTCTGATCAACTCAATGGCCGGAATCCTGGAAATTGTTTCAATGTCAAAAACCGTTTTCAAACTCCAATGCAACTAGAGTTGGCTTCCTAGGATATGGTAATCTAGTGAATGTAAAGATACTAGAAATCTATTGACATATTTTAGCTATAGAATTCCACTTAAATATACAAGAATTCCAGGTATAAACGATAGATAGAAATCGATTATCATTGTTTTAACTAGTATTCAAAGGCATTCTGGTTAAAATCACTAGAATTCTATTATTTGTCTCCCACAACTAGGTTTATATCTAAACTCATTGGATTTCTAAATCTAACCGCCAAAATTCACTGGATTTTTGTATCTTCATATATCTAATATAGACATTTTCAAAAATATGAGTCGGAACAGCGACGTTTCCCTCAGAAAATATTTTTTAATGCTGAAATAATTGCGGAATAAAATGATAGGCAATGTACATGTATCGAAAATTTTAATGTAATTAAGTAATAATTTCATTTTATTTACATAAATGAAAAAATGAGGAAAAATAATTTTAAAAACTTTCTGAAAGCACTCACTTTATATGAAAAGCAGACGAGAACTTACAATTTTCATACCGAGAGTTGCTTCTTTGTTTCGAATGTGTTTCAGAATCAAAGAACTAGGATTCCACAGAAGGGCAATTCAGTGCACTAGAATTTCAGTTTATAGTATATATATACATAGATTTCTAGTTTTTTTTCGCTAGATCTAGTGGAAATTGTACCTTTTTAGATTTAAATGCAATTTTAAAAGAAACTCAACACAAGATACAGTCCAGTAACACCTAGAAATAAAATTTAGAGTGTGGGTACTTTGCTAAAAAACTAGAGTTCAAGATGTACCTAATAAAAAATAAATTTTACTTTTCCAAAGAAGCTTAATATGCACAATATAAATGTAAATTGATAAACTAAAAACCAATCAGCCAACGAAATCTGAAATACTCGGCAATAGTAAGAATAAGGAATATTTACAACTTTGCGCAATTTTAAGGAAAAATAAAAGAATATAGGTATGAGGCAAACTTTTTTATAGATGACTTAATAAGATTAGGATTATTTCAACTTCGAACATTAATTCTAAAGCAAGTTATAATTTTAAGAATAGGACATATTACATTTAATGCTTTGAAGATTTACATCTCTCCTCCAGTAATTTAATTAACAAAGTGAATCAAAGCATTGGGCATCAACTGCAGTGGAAATCTGCAATAAAATGAAATAAAATACCTCTAGCGGAGCATCACCATAAAAATGAATTTGAGCCCTTTCAGATCTGTGTTATAGAAAAGTTTTATGTTTTTTTAAAGTTTCTTTTATTGCGGGGTAGTTCTGAAAACTCCTGATTGCCCTTCTGTTGAAAGCACCCTTAAATGTCGTTGATTTCCCAAAAAATCTGCATCGCTCGCTAATGGCAAAATAATGGTAGATGCATGTAGTTAGGGGCGGTTCCGTGAGGACGCCCATCAGCGCTATTCTTGTCCATAAAAAGGTAATTGCAGCGCCTCGAGAGGGCAAAAGGGCCGTAACCGTCTTCGCCTGGCGAAAATTGATTTTGGAAAACAGAGAAACGCTTGGCTGTGACGCTGGCGTTGGCGTTGGCGTTGGAACGTGAGCGGCTCACCTGCTCCAAAATGTTGTTTAGGAACACTTTACTTGGGAATCGATAAGGGAAAAGACAGAAAACAATTTCGAGAAGACAACCAGCAAAAAATCTATCAAATTCAGCTCAGTGAACAAGAAAAGGAAGGATTTGCTCTTTGAGTTCTTCTGGCGGAAAGCGGGAAAAATCTTTGCCCCAAACATGGAGCCCCGGCGCTTATCCAGCGGGACGGCAGCTGGCAGCTAGCAGCTAGCCTAAATCTGGAACAGTCCCCACTTTAGGAAACCTTGTCGAGGGCGTAATTATTCCCGGAAAGACAGCACTTCAGTGGAGTCCCCGCCCTGCTAGATTCCCATTTCTCCCCGTCTTGTGATTTGATTTTCGTCTTTCACGGCTGACTGAGCTCGTCACATAATACCCACCGGAGCGGGGCTGAAAAAAAACTTGGAAAAGTTAATTAGCCACTGGAGCGCCTTCCGAGGACGTTTCACTGCTGGATTATGCTGTTCGTTAATTACGTAATTAGCTGCCGTCAGGTTAAATAAAATTGACTTTTACAGAAGCTGGAATAAGTGCCTTTCTCGCATGTGCTTCTGAGGCCCTCGAGGCACCGTCAAGCGGCGGCAACGCCCCACGAAGATGCTTAATTGATGAATTAAAAAATCAATGGCTATTCTTTTAATCCTAAAGCCCGCTCAGGTGGAAGATGGAAGATCCAGGTCCATCTCCGCTGTTTGATGGCATCTCACGCTAATGTTCTTCCGATTCAGGACCACCTGCCTTCCCAATAAGCCTCGCGCCCACCTGTGGCGCGAAGAAATTCAAAGCGATAAATGTAGGAAGATTTCTTCTTCTTTTTTGCCCTTTTTCTTTTTCCAATTACCCTGACAGCTTGACAATCATTTTTGCATCAAATTACTTCACACATTTTCTTGGATGATGGCACGTTTTATTGCGTTCTACTATTTTCAAGGGAAAGGCGCTAGCTTTTCGAGAGATTTTGACTCAAAACCTGGGTGTTAAAGATAATGTCAATTCAATATTACATTTGCCATAAACCCCATTACCCACCGATTTTCATGAAAAAACCGTGAAATCTAGAATTTGAAAATTCAATTGAGTTATTTTTTAAAACTATGTAAACAACATTTAGTTTTACGTAGTTTTATCTTCCCAAAACTGGCTTTACTTCGTTTGTAAACTCTTTCAAGCCAGTTTAATAATATAGATTGACTCAAACCACATATATTATAAACACTTTTTCGAAACGGATTGAGACTTTCAAACCAAATCGACAAGTCTTTATTTCATTGTATAGTTTAAACCATATATGTACCATGTCATAAACATGTGTGGCCCTGTTCTTCAATCCGTTCGAATCGAATAGAAAAGAGCTTACAAAAGATACTTTTGGACAAAAATTCCTTAATAATGTTGCCAAAACTATCACAAATTTATTTAATTTATCTTTGACTAAAATTAATTTTTCCATACATTACATCAAAATAATTCTATTCGATTTTTCTATCCGACTATTTTAATCAGTTTAAACGTAAAAATTAATTGAAGTAAAAGGTAACTGAATGAATTTGTTAAAGATGTAAGAGCTTTATTCACGGATTTCAATTCAAAATGGGCTTTTCGATCCGAAAGTATAAGGCTCGTTAAAAAAAGGACATACATAAACACCTTCGTATTAGGTTTGACTCAAGACGGTTTTTAAATCCGGATCAAATTTTAATCTGAATACAATAAGTCATAACCGAGGTATTATGTATGTGTACTTAAAATTAAACAAATAGCCTGATTAATAGGTATTATAAATAGATTAAAACTTTATGCATATTGGCTTAAAAAAATTCATTAGTGTAGTGAATACTTCATTTTTTATATTAATTAGACTTTCTACTCCCTGCTTATACTGACTATTTAAATATTGTCAACTCTACTTGAACTTAAAAATTCTCAGAATTTCGAAAAGTGATAAAAATATATGTTTAATTACGACTATGTTATTAATCTTAACTGTAACCAATTGTAAAATCATCCTGCAAGTTAAGATTGCGTATTGCAACATATGTACACTCTAATGTTTTCCACTTTACGAATGTATGAAATAATAAATAAATACCCTGCAGATTTCTATGTAAGTATAAACAAAATAAAAAAGCATAGGTAAAGCAGGAATAGCCCCTCATCATGATTATATCTAAGTGTAAATTAATTTTTCATGATGTTGAGGCATGAACTCAACTAGGACAGACTTCAGCTCTAGGAATTCTGGTGCAACGCTTTGTGGAACCGGGCTTATCGGCAGTCTTTTCACTTTGGCTTCCAGGAAGTTCAAAGAAGTCTTTTGAGAGGCAACTTACGAGGAGATAGTCTTTACATATTTTCGCTCAAGCAGTCTATGTTTTTCAATTAAAATATCTGAGGAGCCCCGGCTCAGATAATAGATGCTCGCCGCATAAAAAGATGCTGCAATCTTCATGGTTTTTGTACTGCACCAACGTCTTTTGTGTTTGAAACTATATAATTAGTTTTTAATTAATTAAAAACCCGGAATCAGTTTTTAGGACCCATCGTATAAATTAAGTCGCAACTCATTATTCTGCCATTTCCAGCACGAATCCATAGAGCTGTATAATTTTTTCATTTAAATTAAGTGCACTGGAGTAGTCCTTGATTAATGGCAGAGGTTTGATAAATGAACTTTCTTAGGTATTTAATTCAATAGGAATACCAATCCACCTTACCACCAAAACCAATTTAAGAATTGATTTCTTTCAAAGAAAGTTCCCTCTGAATTGGGCGCCATTAAAAGTTTATGCTCTTCTAGAAAGGAATTACCACGACTTGGTTTTATTTAGAAATTTGTTTGTCTTTTTTTTTTAATTCTTAAATACAAATGTAAATATGTAACCTACTACATATATACTATAGTTTTTTAGATTAAAGCAAAACAATTCAAATACTTTGGTCTTGTTCATTTAATTTCCACCTTATTTGATTTTGTTCATTTGATTCATCGTATGCAATATTGAGAAACTATACTCTATGTCTCGAAACAATACAACATATAATTATCAAAATACGATATGTAATGAACTCCCGGCCTTTAATTACAAATTGTAATTATATTAGTGCACTATCAATCGAAACTAGCACGTTACGACCCATAATTCCTAATTGAAATCGATCATAAATTATATTGTAAAATAATTTGTGGCAAGCAATATAGATTTGTGTCAAAATAACGGAGTATGTTTATAGATTTAATTGAAAATAAAGGTTATTTATTACTCATCGCAAGTATTTCAATTAGTTCACTGTAATTAAGAAGATAGTCATCCACTGAATAAAGTGTCGGTTGGCTTTTCAATGTTATATGGATGGTGTTTTATGGTCAGCTTACAAATTTAGTAGTAAAATTCAAGCAAAATCGATTGATACCTGTTCACAAACACCCTCCAAAATTTCGGGACCGTGGCGAAAACATCAAGACATTTTACGGATCATTGCTCGGTTGGCAAACAGCGATATATCATCAAAAGCGGGGGTGGGTTCGGTTCGGCGAAGTCGCTCCTCGAATGGAACTTTTAAATTATCTCGTCTACTGGAAGATGAGAGTGTGCTTACCGCGAATCATCCATGGAAACGACGACTTTGACGGCGATGGAATGTTCGCTTCTCCGTGACAAAATGTCTTAAAGAATGTCTTTGAAACGGCGAAACTACGCAAAGTTTCCGTCTGTAACCGTGTCGTGTAAGTTATGAATTCTAGTGAAAAGACTATTTGAAGGATTTAGAGCACAATAAGATTTCCTTTCGAGTTATAAAATCCTTCGCTTTATACATATATGTTTTGTAATATTTTTCACTTACTAACATTGTTACTATTAAACAATATTTACAAAATTCAACTAAATATTACGATTTTTGAGGAAAGGCCGATTATTAATTTTCTAGTCAAATTTTCAATTAAATAATTCTAGTAATGAATAATCCCGTACAAATTTGGCAAGTATAAATTATGCTCGAAAAGTTAGTAGCTAGCAAATTAAGAGATGGATAGATACCTCGAAAATGGTTGCAAATTCCTTTATACGTTTTTAACTCAGGTGGTTAATTAAGATGGGAAAACCCTTTTTACTTCAAATAGAAGATCTAACCGTAGAATTCATCACAAAACTCCTTGGTCCATGGTAACGTTGTTGTTTTTCTAAATGTTAAAGAAGAGAGCTTTTGGGGAAAATCGAATGACAACATTTATGTTTCCAAGATAGGGATCTGTGAAATTCTAAAATTTATTCAGCAGTCGCTAATTTCAAATTCACTGTCATTTCAAATTTATGTTATAATGGAATGTAAAATTTAATTACTGTGTTGTTTGTTAAAAATATTTTTTTCATAATGTTCATTTATTAGAAAAAAAAAATCTTAACAAAAATTTGAAATTTTCATGCTGCCCAGAAGTGAAATTTTCGAGTACCTGCTGTAGAAAAATAATAGTTATTAATTGGTTTGTCTTAAATCCCCATTATAGTGGGTTTTTGCCATGTCAGCTGTCTCACTCGTTATTTTCAATAATCAATATCAGGTAAATAGTAGAAATTAGAAAATAATTCTTTTTAAATCATCTGTAATATTTGACAGTTATTTTTCAATCATTATAAAAATTGTTTGATAAAAATTATTGCTCTAAAAATAGTAAATTAACAATTTCATATATCTACTGTTTTGAAAAGTATACATACCTATGTATATAGAGGTACATGTATTATACTGGAAGCCGATATTGATTGCGTTTCTCCAATAACCTGCGTACTTAGGAGTATTCCTGCAATAATGAATATTTAGTAACATAATTAATAACAATAGTGACGAAGTCAATCCTGAAAAAGAAATGCATGAATTTATTGTAAGGATAATTTAAAATATGAGTTATCCTCGTACGTGGGAAATCAAAAGATACATCCTATTCTGAACTAGTGGCCTAGAATGAAATAAAATGAATAAACTAAAAGAAATAAATAAAATATAAAATGAAATATTTTGAATTTGAATTTGAATGCAATAACAACATTACTAGAAATCGTGGATGCTTGAATGAATAATAACTCAGTTGATGCAAAAATTCGGAAAACATAAATTGAGAACCTTAAATGTTTGAATTTTAAATAATATAGATATATTAAAAGGGCTCATGATAATTGAAGAAAACCGAAAAATTAAATTACTTTGACAGGTCTAAGACACCGACACAATTTGAAGTATATTTAATGCAATAAGGGAATATAATGCTGAATTCTCCACATCCTTCATCGATTCATCTTGATTGACTTTGTAACACGAATTAGAACTATATGTTGTCAATGCGTATGCTAATTTTGGTCAATAGCGGTTAGGAAATATGACAGTATTGAGGTCCAAATCATTTTAATACAACTTACATAACCCCTATTTCCTCACCCTCTTAACCAATTCCTCCCAGTTACGAACTTAAATATTTGAGATATTGGTAGGATAAACGTAGGTAGGTATACACGAAATTTTATCAAAATCGATTAAGAAATATGGTCTCTAACGTGTAGTTGTATATGATTGTCCAAATAAATTTTATTTTTGAAGTCTACGACCTCTAAAACGAATTTTTGGTATCATTCATTTTCCGAAATGTTTTCATCAGAATATCAGATACGCTGCAATAGGTAGTATTTCATATAAAATCTACCTAATTAAATTTTTAATTTTTTACATCTTATTAAGAAGCCTAGCAAGAATAAACTAAAGAAAGGAATAAAATTTCTTCAAAAATATAAAATACGAACAGAATAGTTAACAGCAGTTTATAAACTGAAATATAAAAAAACAACTACTTTCGGTTTAGTGTAAGCTTTCCGGATTAGGTTTTGAAGCAATTTCAATTGAGGCAATATAAATTTATAAAATACGATCCAAATGAATATCAGTGGAATTTGCATGAATTCTGGATGAAAACTAAAACCTAATTCCCTAAGTGTTTAGCAATGTTTCATTATTTCTCTAATTAAGTGAGTGCCTTCTGAAATAATCTCGAAATGATAGAGAGACAAATTATTGGTTAGTAAATAAAAATAAGTAGATCAGGAAATCTCCGAATTGCATGTGCAACCCAATTATTTTCGTTGAGTGGAGGTGTTGCAGCAAAGATGCATGCGATGCAATTAGTCACGAACACGATAAAAGTGGGAAGACATAGGGCCGGGTGTGTTTTCTTGCATAACCCCACTTGAGGTGCAGTCAACCCGGTGGGACATAAGAAAACCTTAAGAAAGCAGACTTGAACTTGTCTTTTCGGCTTTCGGCAGTTCTGCTGAATCAGGGCGCGCCCCGTGTTGAATGAAACTTGTGAATGGAGCGGCGCGTCGGTGGCGGCGACGCCCCGGTTAGAAAACCAGAAAAGCTAGAATTTTCGCGTATAGTGCGAATTTTATCGACCTGAAATCCCTGTGCCACAAATAGCCGATTCTGGCCTGAAATCGCAACAATCCAATTAGCCGGAGAGCCGGGGAGTGATGAGCTCGACCGGAAAATCAGTGCAGTGACCGGGCCGAATCGCGGAGTGAAACTGCCTTGACAGCATTATCGCGTCGCGGTGGAAGTACCTGCAGAGGTGTTGCGTAATTAATCAACTCGATGCGATGCACTTTGTCATGGATTTTCACTTTTTGCCTTAATTAATTCAGCGCTTTTGTGCATTTGAGGGCCGGTGCGAGCGTCGCGTCGGGCCGCCAGCTTCGATTCGCGGCTTTCTGCGGGTGGTTTGAGGCCGTGACGCTGGCCGCTGTTGACGGGGATGAGCGCTGTGCCAGTTTCTAGCGCTGATTAAAACTGAATGCATTTGCATAGAGCCACACTGGTGGCATTAATATGATAATTAAGGCAGATGCCTCATTTTTCGCGTTTGAATTTACTTCTGGCGCGGCAAAGCGATCTGCCTTTCAAACCTTGCGGGGAGAAAGGCATCCGTCAAAACCGAAAAGCTAACAAATCAAGATTGCCCAAAAATGGAAATCCGCTCGGTGAATGCATTTCCCATGGTTTAAAACCTCTAAAAATCACGAAACGTGCAAGAGCCCAAGGAGACGTGCACTTTCGATTTCTGTTCTGCTTGGGACCGATCCGACTCCGGTGACGATGCCACTTTTACTTCGACCGCCTTCTTACTAGACGTGCTGAGACGACACGGCTAGAAATTTTACTTTTTGGCTAATAAAGGTGAAATTTTGCACGATGCTGCACCGAATTTACATATCTGATTTTAATCGTGGCAATTAATTAAAACATTTTGTTTGCCTGATCTATTGGGTGTGTGGATGCGCGAATTCAAATCAAAGATGCATTCATCATTGCGAAAATAAAAAGTGACTCTAATATGGAAAGGAATTTTATCAGATTTGTCATTTGAATTTTTCGAATGTTAAATCTTCAACAACTTCCAGAATTTAAAGTGAAAGCACATAAATTTCATTAATGATGGTTATAAAATAAATTTGATTTTGGGAATTCTGTCATAATATGAATAAATCATGATTTAATATTCCATTCATAAATTTCGTATAACATTAGGACAAATTGGAAGTCATTTCGGATTTTCTCTGGTATGTAATTCAATATTATTTAACTGATTAATAGTTTTTGGTGCAATTATTGGTTTTCAAGTTATTTAATTTAATTAGAGTTTTAGAGATTAAGATAATTTGTACTTCATAATTAAATCTATTTTTCCTTAATGATTATTTACCCAATTCAATTTACTTAATTCCTGTTTTTAATTTCGGAAAGATTTTAAGAATACAAAAAAAAATTGATTAAGAAAACGAACTATTTGGTAATTATTAAGACTAATGGGACATAGATGATTCAGTACACAGTACATTTTTCAGGCTGTAAAGTAAAACAAATCAATTTATTTTCTTTATCCCACTTCTTTTAATGTCTTTAAAAAACGTTCGTTTCGAAAGCGTTAAATGGCATTCCAACGTTAACCGGATTGGGAAGACACGTTACATAGATCTACGTAAGATTTGATTCCCTCGGACAAGATGTTCCTTATTGCATATACTTTGAATATAATTCACAGAGTATCCTAGCCAAAACGAATTTAATTTGTTTTAAAATCTTAAATCTCTAATAAATCGTAAACGACAGTCTTGCGAAATTCCATGTCTTCCTGCAATTTATTATGAATCGTTTTCGATTCCCGCGCCCAAACCAATTGCACACCTTGCAAACGATGATCCGGGTTGCTTTGGACACCGCGAGCAAAGGTGCTTCCTCCAATTTGGTTACATCATCAGTCACTGGCATAATTTCAATTTTCCACTACCAAACTGTGAAATAAAAGCGAGTTTGATGCGATGGCGATTTCGCTGAGCAAAACAAAAGTTGTTCCCGGGGCCACAATTGAAAGAGATGCTGCTCCAGAGCCCCAGAGACGAAATAATTGTCATGCCGCGGATCCGCCATCCGCGCCTCCCGCGATGTAATCGCGTGCGCCCATTGTTTAAATTCCAATATTCATTATGAGCCCCAGGAAGGTAATCATATTTTGGAGCTCGGAAGAGATTTATACGTCCGAGAGACGAACGAAAATATTTCTGGTTTTTACTTGAATTTAAGTATTTCATAAGTAAATGTTTCAAAAGGTTAGTAATTTATTTGTAAATTAAAGCATTAATTTGTGAAAATAAATAGACTTGACTAAAATGAGTAAAAATTTGATTAGTATTAGTTTTGGCGACGTTCGTTAATTAAAAATGTATAAAAAGACATGTCGTTATTGACACATTAATATGCCTATAGCCCAAATCGCAACAGCTGCAACTATGAAATTTGTAGCGTAACTAGTCGCATTTTATGAGGGATTCAAAAATGGATTTTTCGAAACTTATGTCTGTATAGCAAAAAAAAATAATTCTCTATAAAACGAACACAATAGCATTTTAGGAAATTCAACCTCTTGAAGTGCAAAGGTGAAAGCACGAATCGTATATAAAAAATCGTTTAATTTGCACGATAATACTTCCCAAAAATATAGTAAAACATGTCTAGCGCATATTTTCTGTAGGAATTTTACCGTAAATTTCGAAATTGTAAATAAAAATACTCAATTGGCTTCTGTTTTCAATAAAAATAGTATTAAAAAGTATCGAATTGTTCTATGAGTTAATAACATAACTTATGTAAATACAAGCTTGAATCTTAAGTCTTAAGCTCATAAAAATAAAAAATAAATAAAAAATAAAAACTAAAAACTTGTCGAAATATTCTCTGAAAATTATATACATGCATGAATATAAATCATAACAAGCCCCCGCCTGCGAAAAACTTTTTCACTAAATTGTTCAAAAAGACATAGATATTACTGGTTTTTCATATTTTTCAATTAATTTTTTAATTTTCGGAAATATGTATGTACATACATAGATATAATAAAATACGATATTTTGTAATTTTTGACTCTATTTTTCTCGAAAACCGTAGACAATTTAGAACTTCTATTTAAGGATTCATAATGTTCTAGGAATAACCTATCATTTGTCCTGTCGCTACAAAAAAATAAAAATTTTTTCCCCTGTGTTATATTTCTAGATCTAGGGTTTAGAAAGAGTGTGCTTGAAGCAGTCAAATAATGGATTGCTTTGTATATTTCAGATGGGCAATAGCCGGACGCAGCCAGGAGGATTAGTGGGTCAGCATCTGGAGCAGGAAGCCATTGATCTCGCAGAAGGGCCGCAACAAGGCCGGCGCCGCAATCAGCACGTCAAGCTGAAATAGCACGAACCGGCAGGGAATCCCGAGGGGGGCACTCGCAGAGTCAGCGCAACCAGATCCCGAGGGACGCACAGCACATATCCGGGCGCCGCGACGTCCCGACCGAGCATATCAGATTAGAGCTTTGAGCCCCGAGTCCCGAGTCCCGACCCCTGGAACCAGGAACCAGGAACCTCCGCGCCCGGGCTATGCGGGCTTGATGAAATTCCGGAGACATTTGCATATTCGCCGCGCCCCAGAGCCAGCCTAGTCCCAGTCTCCCGATCCGCGGCCCACCGCGCCCGCCAGGCACCATGGCCTTCATTTGGCGGCGGCGATCGGCGTCAATCGTGAAAATTGTCCTCATTCTGAGCGCCATCTGGTTCACAGTCGCGTTCCTGATTTACACCGACGACAGCCGCCGCGGGCAGGGGCACAGCCTGCCGCTCGGCCTCAAGGTGAGCGGGGGCAGCGGCAGCGCTGCCGGCAGCAACGTCCTGGACGCCGCGGCCGACGCGGGCAGTCTGAACGACCTGAACGAGGGCGGGGAGAGCGTCGTAAACAACGTCGTCGTCCATCCGCACGAGAAGCACACCCTCAAGGGGAACAGCGAGAACGTGAAGCAGCACCTGAACCCGGCCCCGGGGGCGGGCGACGACGGTGAGTAACTTTTAATTCCACCCTGTTAATTGAATCCGAATTTGCATGCAAATCCCCCGGCAGGACAGCGAGTTCGGCCGCCGCCGCCGGGCTCCATAAATTCCGCCAGTCGGTGCTGCAGCCTGCCCTGCATCCGGTTTTTCTGCAGCTCAGAGACGCCCACGGCCAGGGTGTCACCCTGTAGTTCCATTAATTGAACCTAGGCCCACCGGCGGAATCGGTTTTTCTCTGAAATTGTTTATCAAATAGGTGCTTAAGGGAATTGGGAAATGGATTTTCACGGTAGGGCTTAGGTGAGTAAATATTTCTCTGGAGGCGAGACAATTTCCTGTTTGCAGGTCTCCTTTCCCGCGGCCTTAAACCTAAAAATAAATGTCAACCTATTTAATTTCGTTATGGAAATTTCGAGGTGGGCGTAATACCAGTAACTTAAACCAAAGATATATTATCAAAAGGTTTCTATAAATAAAATACTGAATCCCACGACGAGTAGTCATGTTTATAATAGGTCTCAAGCTTGATTTAAGAACGCGTGGGTCTCGCGACCCTCGAGAGAAATTAAATTTTATACCAAATCCTCCGTTTTTCAATTAATAAGATTCTTCGTAACTTTTTATAAATTAGTTTGGCAAAAGAAATAGTAATACATTCGTATATTTTTACTTCTAAGTTTCTTGAGGGACATTTTGACGTCAGCATTTGGCGCAGGGACCTTGGTGGGGCTTGATTTGTATGGTCCTGTCGCTGTGCAAGGCATCGAGCAATTCCTAGGATTAGGGCAATGCTTGGTATCGAACTGCCATCGCTTTCGATACATTGCGCCTATAGAAATTTCATATTCATTTAAAAAAAAACCTTCCGTACGAATCGGGTTAATCAGAGTGTGTACAAAATTTAAAATTTTCATAATCTGTTAGAAAAAGGATCTGTCATACAAATATTTTTCGGTATGTTAGAGTTCAAGCTTTATTTCAAGAAACGCTAACATGAATATTCAATCTTTACCAAATATTTTCCTGTCCTTCAAAATGGTTTATCATATCATTTCTCAAAAATGGGATTGGACGCATCGCACCCATACTCAAGGAGTACGGTTAAAATTAAATGTGGCGTATTTAACTACGATAGTTTATGAACGATAAAAATTTACACCCCTATCATGAATTCCGCGTGGAATAAACTCCACTCGAAATCAAATTTCCACCGGAGTTCGAAAGAGTATCATGAATTCCACTGGAATTGATGAAGAGCATTGCCATACGAAATTTAAGATCGAACTACCTTGCGAGTCAAATGTCAGACATTTCTTCGTTGTTTTTGAAATTAAACTGAATAGTTTTTTTGTGAAAATGGATAGTGTTGGTTTTTTTTTTGTTGCTGAAAAAGAAAATAATCTTGCAGCTACAGAAATTTAAGACAAGAGTGGTGAAACCAAAGTTATCCATTAAATTTTAGTGACGTCGCATAAATTTTTCATTATTATTTATTCAATCTAATATACATTTCATTAAAGAAAAAAACGAATTTATAACAACTTTTCCAGCGTTCGGGAAGCCTTTCGTTATGCACTCCCTTTCATATAACATATTTATTATTTTTTTGTATTACGAAGCAGTTGTCGTCTTCGCCATTGTTTGATAAAAACTGTTCAAGAACAAATTATTTATTTATTTTAACAATTCCCAATACAATAGTTCAATATTAAACATGTTTTCGTTTAACAAGCAAAGTAAGCGTTAAAAAGGCAGAGTTTACTTACAGCAAATACGTAAAAAACGGTAAAAACAATTCTGTTCCACCGCGTTTAGCCAACGGAGAGAAAATTGCAAAATTTGACGTTTCAGTGGAGATCCATGATTGCACTCCGGTGGTACTCATGATAGCGTTCAGTGGAGTGGACTTCAAATCGAGCCTCCGGTGGAATTCATGATAGGGGTGTTATGCTCGTGGTTAACCTCCTAGTCTTTTAACGTCAAAACCAAAGTTAAATATGGTTAATTATTATTTTATGTAATTAAATCTCATTGTGATGAAATTTTGTTGATAGAAAGTAGGTACTTATTATAATTCTTATATATAGCCGATACTGGTTCAAAAGATCCATTAATCATAATGTGCAAACAGTACTTGCACACCGACAATATACATTTTTTCTTATTAGAATAAAGTGAATCTCAACTAGAGTTGGTTTCCTAGATAGGTATGTATTTGGAAATCTAGTGAAAAGCGCATAACTAGAATTCTATTGTAATTATTTCTTACATGTACGTATTTATATTTTAGTTCAATGCTTTTCCGGGAAACTAAAATAAAATACAGGCAAACTTTTTACCTACTACGTTACCCCGTTTCCATCAGAAATACAATTTAACGTTAAACTAATATTGCAGTAACTTTTAAGTGAATGCTCATAATTCAGTAAAACTAAAGCAGTATTGAGAAGCGTTTACATGAGCATGCTAACTGGGTCAATTTAATATGATTGGGCGTTTCCATCACACTTCCTATAATTGTCCAACCTTAGATAAATAAATAGATAAAGAATGTACATTAAATTCTCTATTCACTTGATAAATTCAACTAACATTTTTGCCAATAACTTGAATGACAAACTACGTATACGAAATGGGTTAAACCTTCATCGAGAAAGTTGTGCAAATTCACTAGAATTTTAGTTAAGTTAAACAAAATTTCAGTAAATTACAACTTCCAGATTATGCAGTGAATTGCAACATAGAAACTTTTTAAATATCAGGGTTTTGTGACAATGTGCCAGAAATTAAGTTTTAATGTACATAGATAATACTTTCCGGTATTTTCAGATAATACATATGTATATGTATATAACTCAAAAATAATATACTAAAGTCCATTTAGTTAAACTTCACTAGATAAATATCTTAGTGGGTTGGATTAATCGTAGGAGTGAGTTTAAATTGAAAAGGTGTATGTAAAAGATAGGGAGAATTTGTAGCGCTAGTTATGACATCGTGCACGGTAATAACCCTAGCAATTTCCCTACGTTTTTAAAGAGTCGTTAATCCCAAAAGTATTAACCTATATTTTACACGGATCACTCGAAGGTAAATGTCGTAAACGCCGAAGTTTAAAAGGAAGGAAAAGTTTTCGAACTGCGCACAGTCTAATGAGGGTTTCAAATTATTTATGCATATTCTAAGATGGGTCGGACAAAAGCACAACATAAACCTTTTAAGAGGTTAGGATTTTCAAAATTTGGGACCAGCGGCGTTTGACGAATCCAATATTACACCCGGAAAAGTTTTTCGTATTTTCAAAAATTACATAAATCCTAAGAAAAATTAGGCATGATTTGGAGCTGAAGAAGTACTTACATTACGGTCAAAGAGATTATTCTTATAGAATTGATACTGCATCGCATCGGAGTTTTAGTCAGAATTAGAACAGAGTTTCTCGCTATATAATTAAACATTTCATATACATATATTTTAGGAATTTTCTTCATAATATAGCTGTTTAGATCTACATATTTAAATTAAGACTGTTTTAAAGGGAAATAAAATCTTCAATTCAATAATAGTTTGTCTTTTATTAGTTCTTATGAAAGTGTTAATGATTTACATTTCATGAAGCAAGCTTCACATAGGTACGGAATGAAAACAACTTATATTTTAAAGAAGTTGATATTTCGTTAGAAAAATTTACTTCAATTTTATAAAAGAATGTTTGTTTGTATGGGGCTTATATGTAGACATGGAAATTACTGAACGAATTGAATTCAAATTTACAGGCTATGTTTGTATTGATGTCAGAAAGGTTTACAACATAGTTTAGCAATTTTTTGATCGGTAGTGCTATTTGTATATGACATTAAAGTTTTTAAAATTACATTACATGACACATGTATTTTACGATCTTTTTTTGTAAATAAAATAAAATTTCTTTCTATGGTATTGTTTGCAAATAAAAGCTTAAGAAATTTTAGTGAATTTTGTATCAACATATGAATGAAAAAAAAGTGTTGTTGTACTTAAGAAGTCCTTACAATTATTCGCGAGTAAATAATCCCAGTAAAGATTGGCGGTGGGAAAATATCTCCCATTAAGAAGTTTGTCCCCAACGAATTAAACCCAGATTTCTCAAAAAAATTGTGAAAGCTGCATGCTTTTTTGAAACGCGGTAAGACATTTTCCGATCCTGGCGTTATGACTAGTCACAGGTCACAACGACTTTTACCTACTTAAAATGTTGTGACACTTCTTGTGACTATTTGTAAATTTTATATTCTGGGATTACAGTCACAAGATGTGTCTCAAAAACTCTTCTCATTTGGGTGGAGAATTGGATATATACTTAAAAATAACAAGAAGAGTGTGCCAAATGTAATTTATTCTTCAAAAAATAACAAGGTTGGTGTCGACAGAGTGACCGGTGCAATTTATTAAAAGGAAAAGAAGTTCTCTGCACACTACTTTCGGAAGCCTAAAGCACTTTACGAAAGTATTTTCGTCCGCATCAAATGGGTCCGATTTATCGCGCAACATTTGAAGAGAACGTCTCCTAGATAATAATCTGTTAAATAAATTTTTGTATTTTTACAAGTTTGAAAAAATATAAAAAGCAACTTTTTATATTCTTCTTCCGGCAAGTACAATAAAAACTTTGTTAATTCCATTTCTATGACCGACTATTGCAAGCGTCACAAGTTACGACCTTTTTGTGACTTGTCAAAATTGTGATGGAAGCCTAGAATGTGAAAAGTCACAAACATTCTTCAATCACAACTTGTGACTATTTTGTCTTGTGACGGGTCAGAATCGGGGTGATTATGCCAGTAGGGGTGAAAGGGTTAAAAAATCTTATTAGGGAATATGATATTTCTTATAATCACAAAAAAAAACCTTTAGGTGAATGAAATTTAGAGCATTCTTTGATCTCAAAATTAAAAATTTTATCAGTGTAGCTGGACTTATTATATTGTTAATATATGACTACCATAATCAAATCTATAGCATCTATAATTGGAACCAAATTTTCATTATAAAAACGCAAATAAAATTAATTTTTCTTTTGTACAGCATTGCTTGGGTTAATTGAGATAAGGTATTCTTGTACCTATGATGTACATATTTGCAATAGACTTTAGCAAAGATTTGTTTCATTTATATTAAATAAAACTTCGAAATCAAAGATGGAGAGGTTTTATTATTAAAGCATTTTAGTTGATTAATAGTCTGCTTTCCTCTGTGTCCAGAGCTGGGAAATCTGCCAGTACCAGTACTTGCCAGTACCAGTACCTATATTGGCAACTACTTGCCAGTACCAGTACCAATATTGTACTGGTACTGACAAAATTTTGCCAGTACCAGTACAATATTGGTACTGGTACTGGCAACGACAGAACCAGTTTTCATACTGGCATCTTTCACACTGCCAGTACACTGACTGAATTTTGCCAGTACCAGTACCAGTATATATTGGTTCTGGTACTAGCAATAGCAAACAAAATTGTACAATCAAAGCAAATTAATAAATAAAAAAAATTCCTCTGACAAAAACTGATATAATTTTATTGTTTGGAAATAAATATAGCTTTATTTGCTTTAAGCAACACAAGTTTTTCAAAAGATTCATTCGATAAAGCATGCCTTTTTGGAGCATTTATCATCGAAGAAAATGAAAAAAGGCGCTCAACTGGTGCGGATGACGTTAAACTAGTATTGTATTTCAAAAAAAGTTTCAAAATAATTAGAAAATTATGTAAAATCAATAGTATTATAATCAATGAAGGTCCCACGCAGACACTTTTTTTGAATTTGGTACCGAAACAGAAGAACCAGGTAATCAATTTTATCTAAACTTTAAAGTTATCTTTAACCTTTTTCGTTTCTATAGAATATTTGAATTCAACCTCAACAAGAAGTTATGTGGAAAGTGAATACTATGCTTATTTGGATAATAAGTGTACAAATTTTCATATTTTACATAATTTTCCACTTATTTTGAAATTTTTTTTAAATGTACAATACTGGTTTAACGTCATTCACACCAGTTGAGCGCCTTTTTTCATTTTCTTCGATGGTAAATGCTCCAAAAAGGCATGCTTTATCGCATGAATCTTTTGAAAAACGTGTGTTGCTTAAAGCAAATAAAGCTATATATATTTCCAAACAATAAAATTATATCAGTTTTGGTCAAAGGAATTTTTTTTATTTATTAATTTGCATTGATTGTACAATTTTGTTTGCTATTGCTAGTACCAGAACCAATATATACTGGTTCTGGTACTGGCAAAATTCAGTCAGTGTACTGGCAGTGTGAAAGATGCCAGTATGAAAACTGGTTCTGTCGTTGCCAGTACCAGTACCAATATTGTACTGGTACTGGCAAAATTTTGTCAGTACCAGTACAATATTGGTACTGGTACTGGCAAGTAGTTGCCAATATAGGTACTGGTACTGGCAAGGTACTGCAGTACATTTTACTGGCTAAATTCCCAGCTCTGTCTGTGTCGAAATAATTCTTTTTCTTTGCTCCCTTTTTTCCTCGAGGCGTTAAAAATGGATAAGTGAAGATGCCTCGGACATTGAGGGCATTCGCCAGGCAATTTGCAAGCCGAGCTCCCTCCAAAACTCCGTAGTCAAGTGGCGGCCAGTGTCTCGCTGAATATTTGCTTTCAGCAATTACACGCCTCCACGCTTTGCAGCCTAAATAATTCAGACGGAGGCGCTGCAAATGAACACGGATGGGTCCTAAATCTCCCTTAATAATTTATCTCGCCCGCTGCTTTCCAAGATAAACACGGCAGAATTGTTTATGGGAAACCAATAATCCGGGAAGGGCGGGCCGCCGCCCCTGTCTCGGCGTTGTTCAACACGACCACCCCCGCAAATAGCCGGGGAGCAATAAATTCGAGACTTTGTTTCTCCAGATTGCAGACGGCGTAATTATTTCGATAAATTTTTTCGTTTGTCGGTGGTGTGTCACCAGCAGCCCCAACCACAGACCCAGTCGGAAAGCAAAAAAATTCGGTTAAGTTTCAATTGAAATATTTTTCGGGAGTCGACCAACTCCCGGCTACGGATACATTTATCGCGCTTGTACAGGGTGTGGGTGAAAAATCGATAAAACACTAAAGCCGACAGGGGGCCTCATAAAGCTCAAATGGCACTCGGGCGGGGTGGGGTTTCGGCGGGTTCAGGGCCCGGCCCGCAAAAACTCTGACTGAGTACTTGCCAGGTGAAATATGACCAAGTTAATACACCCGAACTGCTCCTGGTGGGAAAAACGAGTGGCGCTGCTCTCGGACGTGATTAGCTCATTATAATAAAAAAATAATGCCTTATCACTTGCTGCCGGCTGCTTGCGGTAGTTCTGCAAAGATAAATGCCCTCACATGAAAATTGAACTTGCTTCTTTCCTAATGAGGCTGCACTCCTTGCAATTTAAGAAAATAAGGAATGCCTATTCCTAAAATGTTCAATGTATTTCTTCAAAAATGGCTAAAATATACATATAATATATGTAAGAACTACCGATATATCATACATTCAATACAATTAAAAAGCGGTCATATCTGTACATGACTTTTTGTTATTATTTTATAAATATATTTTTTCTATTATTTTCACCAACATAATTTGGAAGCACGGAAAAATTACAACAGAAATCTATCATTTTATACAAATTTAAAGTTAAATATCCCCATATCTAAGGAAATATAAGCAACCGTAGGTTTTCTTCTTTTTTGTCGCCATTTTTGATATTAAATGGACATTTATACAAAGTTTCATCAAAATCCGTGAAGAGACCTCAAACTCAATTTATGTACATATGTCAAAAATTTGAAAAAAAACTTTATTTTAAAATTGTTATATTTTCGCAAAAAATTTACGGATTTAAGTAAATAAAAGCTCGTTCGAAAGCTTGAACTAGTTTTTAAATCGAGATTTGACCCTTAAGGCACTTTAAGTGATGATTTAAGGTCATAAACTCGATTTAAAAACTAGTCGCTATGCGGGAGTAGTTATGGATAGCCACTTTTTATAGCTACTTTCATTAGTATGAGTGTAGTAAAATCTATCAGAGCTATAATGAAATTACTACATAGCAGTAAAATCTAATATCATTCGTATAATTTGTAATTGATTCAACTGAAAGAGTAATTATTCCTATAAAATGTTGTGTAATCAAAATTTTGATTACATGTAGTAAAATCTACTAAAAGGACATTTAATTATATATATAGTGAAATTTATTAAAAGCTGGTAAATTTTATTGAAAGTGTAATCACTTTCTGAAATGTTTGTCATTTTGCTGCTTTTGTAAAATTGATTGCACCAGAGTAATTGATTTTACTACATCATTTTTCTGTGTGTACAATACGAAATCGCACAAAAGTGACAATAGCCACTGTATAGTGTTAACCACTAACATTAGCAGAATATACCTCAATGTTTGCACATGGTAGTCTGTTATAAGCATAAATATGTAGTTATATTTCTCGTAGTACCATTCTGTGTTTTGGAATATTAAAAATTAAAAAAAATCCCAAATTTTCCAATTTTTTTAGAACGAGTACCTACAAACTGTGATAAACGGTTTTTAAAACGTGGATTGACATTCAAAATTATTCTAATGCACTCGGTAATTCAATTAGTTATTAAGGTACCTACATAAATTATATTTGTAATCTGTAATGTAATGTAATTTGTATCTTAAGAAACTAACTTTTAACATTTTTGAATTTATTTAGAAATGAATTAAGTAATAAAAAGGATATATATTTAAGGATAAGAAAACAATTTGGTGTCCTATTGCCCATATTCAGGCAATAACTTAATATAGAAAATAGTAGAAATCGATAATATACATATGTATATTAATTACAACTTTAATACCAGTTTTTCTTGAAAACCAAGTCCAAACACAAAATTGTTAGGACATCTTATACCTCTAGTTATTTTCAGATAATTCAACTTGGTATGCAGAAAATGTAATATAGACTATAGTGGTACTCTACATAAACTTATTGTTAAAATAATATGTTTAAAATAAATCCCAATAGCTTAGAAAAATGCTTTTTTAAAAAAACAGCAACATTTAATAAACTCCAAGTTATGGATTAATCCCCTCATAGCCAAATCCTGTCCATGTCCATGACGACATTGTTAGGAAATTTAACGATTCCAGAAAAACGCCTTCGTCTCGCGAAAATCACCTTCTTCTTCTTCTGAAAATGTTCCCTTGTTACGAAGTATCTGTCTTTTTTTTAACTGCAGGGAACTTCGACTTCTTGAGTGGCTCTTATCCACACGGCAAGGGAATAGCCGTAATCTTCTATAAATTACCAGTTTTATGGCTTTCTATGACGGACGCTTTAAAACACTCCTCTGTTTGCTGTAACTTTTTAAAGAAAAATTTAAAAGATCATGACTTTTCCCATTAGTTCCTTTAATCTGACGGGGTCCCGACGGTGATAGAAGGTTGGCCTCAGCGGTTATGGGTCAATATAAATTGATGTCCGCCGTAAATTTCTTATTGCTTTGTTCAGAGGAAAACTCTGGTTCTTATAAAGAAGCACATATTTGCAGAGGGAAGTGCACATTTTATTTATGGTAGTATCCTTTCAATTTCATTATAAATTTCCTATTTTTAACTACGCCATTAAATATACGTAATTAGTAGTAAATCTTTTCTCGTTAAGTTTATGAATATTGATAAAGCAATAAGCAGCACTACATACATACATTTTTTTTTTTCGTTTTGCGCTTTTTTTACCTTTAAGACATATTATCGTCTACAAAACTGTCTATCTATAAATTATAGAGGATCTTTGTGGTTAAAAATAGATTTTGTCAATGATGCTTAAATAAGTGTTTTAGTTTTTTCAATTTTAGTACGGCGTACTAGAAAGGAAATGAGATTTCCAGAAGAGGTCCCAAAACTATTTTAACTGATATTCATAAAATGAGGTCGATTTCAATTCATACACGGTTAAAAATCTTAGAGTAAATTTTAATACTACCTTAATATTACAGCCGAAATGCAATACAATCTGTATTTAATTTTAATTGGTGTTAAATATTGAAAGTATGTAATAAATTTTGTATTACAGTATAATATTTATGGTATTCAATTATAAAACTAATATCGATGGGCATTGACTTTCATTAAGTCGGATTAAGTATAAATTCTCTAGTATTTATTTTTCATACAATATATATTACTTTTTAAAAAAACGGTAAAATCGATTGCCAGTCCTTATATCCGCCCGATTGAAATTCGAAGGGTGAAGTATAAGCGAAAGAAAATCTTCTAACTAATACGCTGCTCTTAAACTGTAAAACCGTAGATGTGTTGATGGATCATAATAGCTCAGGCCTAGAGCATCGGTCCGCAAATTCGGAGGACCCGGGTTCGAATGTACCCACGGTGAAGTCGGAAAATCAACTTTCTAAAAAGGCATCGGAACAAAATGAAGTAACTCGGTAGGTTTAGAGCCCCGCCAATCCGCAGGTCGCAGGTTTCGAACCCAGCACCGGATTAAATAATAATTTTTGCATTTCGGGGTATACTCCTGAATCCTGATCAATTAAAACTTAATATCAACTTTCTTAAAATTTAATTTTTTTATGTACTTAGTTCTAATGTCAGCATTATTAAATACCTCGTTTTAATATTTGCAATTTATTAGTTTTTAATATTATTCTGGTGTGGTCATATATACAATACAAAAAAGATTAGATTTCACTCCAAAATTTTTAACCGTGTATAATATATGATTTAGTTATTTATACATTACTATACATTTTCGTATGTATGTATGTATGTACTATGTACCTAGGTGCATAGATATGAATATGTATTGAAACATAGTAAATATCTCAACCGAGTCGAAAAAATTCTGAAATTTCCTAGTGTTTAAAAGGAATTACATATGTATATAATTAATTGTTAAACACGCTTAATCCCAGAAAAAGGTGCATAAAAGTTCCCAGTTTTTTTTATTTTTATTTTTGTTGCCCCAGTTGGCACTACTAAAATTATGTCATTTTTCAGCTCTCACAGAATAGTAAACCAAAAATTATCCAAGGCCGTAAATAAGGAAAACGGAAATTCTCCCAGCAGATGATATCAGGAAGTGTAAAGTAAAATCTACTAATGAAGGTAGATTTCAAAAATTCCGAAATTTTTTTAATTAACAATTCCACGAAAGCGAAAGTAATGAGCGCCGCGTTGAATTAATTGACGGTTTGAACAGAACCATTTTCTTGTAAGCAACAGTCGCTGCCTGTATGCTTCACACCGGTGCGACTTCCTCCGTAGGAATTATTTCATTCGTAAAATGAAGATTAATTAATTAACGGAGTGCCTCCGCGCAGTGAATTAGCAGAGGAAAAACATGAAAAGTCGATTCCGCTTTACAGGAGTTAGAGTTACCCTGCTAACGAAAGGTCTTATTTTTATTCATTTCTTATTAAACGGAAATTTAATAAATTCCATTGCATGTTTTTTTTAAATCTAGCAAAGAAAGTCAAGCAAAAGATTTGTTATTTTGAGACTTACATTTTACTCCTTCCTTTCTTATTTTGATAAATAATATCTAAAATTCCTAACAATTACAAAAGGTTTTATTATACAATAAAAAATAAAAATAACGAAATGAACTTACATATGTACGTAGATATATGTAATTAAAAAAATTTAGCGAGGAATTTTCTTAATACGCCTATCTTAAAACCATAAAGTTGGATGAGTGCGGAAAATTTCATTATGTCTGTGAAATTAGCATTTGAAAGTTATTTTACATCTTGAAATGCCTATTCATAATTTTCACTATGTCTTTAAAGGTCAGTTGACTTAAAAGGGTTAATTTAGTAATTGTTTCAAAAGTTAGCTTGATCAATAAATTTATGCTGCGCGTTCTTTTTTAGGAGCCACTTTAATGGGGATGGGTAATTCTTGTTATTATAATTTTTAGAATTTCGATCTCTAATTTTGTTAAAATTAAATGTTAGGGTTCCGAACCCTGAAATGGTGCGACGTTTTCCGTCTGTCTATTCATCTGTTACAACTGCTTCTTTCAGCAACATACTAATGCTATCAACTTGAAATTTTGAATATTTTTAAATAATGCTTGCCCTCGTTTATTGCAAATGACATACTTTGCAGAGAGTTTATTTTTATTTTCATTACAAAAAGGGTAAAAATGGTGAGTCGGAATTTTAAAATGGGTTTCATTTCTACATTCTAAAATAGGTTTTCATTTATTTTATGTCGCAGAACTTATGATGACGAATGTCTAAAACTTTTTACTTACATTTTAGTGGAAAAATATATATTTTTCTTCTTTTCAAACAATCAAAACTGGCGGACAGATAATTTCTCACAAGCTACCTTTAGTGGCCTTTATTTAAAAAAGTATAAATGTCAGTGTTATTTTTAAGTTTTTAACCAAGTTTCAAATAGGTACCTACTCAAGCTCAGCGTTTCCATGTGATTTTTAAGTCAATTAAATCATATCCAGTATTCTCTCTACTATAATGCATGGTTCATGTCATCAGATAAAAACTAAATTCTTGGATATTAAATATTATTATTTAATTTTTTTTTTTCAAATTCTACCATACATTACTTTATATTAACAACGTCTAGAGTTATTAATGAAGAAAGACAAGTTTTAATTATATTTTTATAATAACAATAAGTCAAACGATAGCAATAACAGGTTGAAATTTTCTTTTTTTTAATTTTAAATTCGTTAGATATTTTTCAATAAACTGAAACACTCACTCATAAGTCATAAGGTAAATTTTTCTACTCATATCATGATGCTTATAGCACAAAATCTCATGTCTTAATGTCTTAATTTTTTGTTCATTTTCACTGGAGGCAAATTGATGAGCTATTCTCAGGTAAAGTTAAAACGAGCCGTAAGCATTTTGCACCTGTTAAGAGTACAATAACAATAGTAAAATTTCATTTCCCGGACCTCGTTTTATGTGCAATTTCTATGCTACAGCAGTTCTCGATGTTTGTAAAAACCTCTGCAATTATTCCTGTTGCCGCATAAAGTGAAAATGCTGTTTTCAGCAATGCCACCGGAGCGATGAGCGATGCTCGGCGCGATTTTATCTGTGGATGTTTATTTACTACTTCAATAGTTAATTTGGCACAAAGCATGTTCAATGTTCATGAATAAAACTCGCGAGCTCCATCAATAAAAGAGGTTTTTTGCCTTGAAGCCCCCCATTCGCCGGGGATGAGCTCCAGCAAGTGCACGCCGACATGGGAATCAAGTGTCGTCATGAGAGCTATTGAATTATTGATTACACATCAGAAATCGTTTGAATTTTAAAACAAAGTGTATTCTCGCCGTCCCGGAGTTCGAGGACTCATGTACGCATGTTTCTCGAAGAAATGCTAATTTTTCTTCAAAACACATCTGTAAGGAAACAATGCCCAAGAGCTTTTTGTAAAATATTTTCTAGTTTAGAGCTAAATATGTGCGTATCGATTGGAAAGGACATGGCATCGCAATTACTCTGCTCGGTATTACAAAGTCATTACATCGATTAATGGCTGTAATTACGCAAATGAGTGCTTGTTTTGTGCGGAAAAGGCCATTAACTAGCCGGCAGAACTGCACCTTTCTCAATCAAAATTATATCGAGCGCTCGCGTCATCCCGAAAACGATGGTGTAATTAATTGGACGATAGCCATTAGTGTGCAAATGGACTATTAAATGAATGGGCCCAACTAAACTGATGGAACATTGGTGCCTGACGTGATTGCCAAATTATTTCACTTCTTTGGATTTTAAGTTTCGCAAAGAATGGACAAACCAAATGGATCGTCGCAAAAGAAGTTTCTTATAAATTAGAATTCAAAAATTTTTTTTTATAAGGCAATACATTTACAGTTCATTCATTCATTCATATAACTTCGTTGCAATTTAAATACGCTTTTCACATAATTTAATTTAAAATTTTCTCTTCTGCAGAAATATTTTAGGAACTAAACGTTTTATGAAATAAAGACACAATCATTTTACAAACTTCTTTTTAGGACAAACAAATGAGCTGTGACAGAGTGAAATAGACAAGAGAAAAAACTTTTTAATTCTGCATAAAGTTTAAATATCAATTATACAGATATAACTAAGCTTTACTTATTATAGATTTTTTAGTCACACTTTAATGGTCGCGCGTCTACGCAGTAAAATTTATCTAGAGACTGGCAATTATTTAAAGAATTGAATAAAAAAATATATATATGTATATAAAAAAAACAGTCGGCGATAGCATCACACACATGTTGTGTGATCGGCCATTAAAATGCGGTAGCAAAAAACTATTAGATCTTGTACCTAATCTTTAGAAAAACCTATTTGTTTTCTCGGCAAAACAAGTATAGTATCGAAAAATGATGAATGACAATATTTAAAAATAAATACACAATATCGGTTCCAACCTTTTGGAAAACTTAGCAAATTGATCGATTAGAAAAATAATACCATCATTTTGAAGCCCAAACTTTCATGTTTTTGAACTATTAACTCAATCCTGAATACTTACTTGTCATTATAAAATTAATTAAATAAATAAATTGTGATTGGACTATAAAGATTTTTATTTCTTTTGGAATGGAAGAATAGAACGAAATATTTCATACATTTTAATTTTATAACTTCATGATACCTAAATACGTTTTGTCATTAATTTCCAGCTTTCATGTTCTTAAAACAATAGAAAATAGTCCTCGACAAATATCAACAGAATTTATATCAAACTCGTTCTAAAAATGAAAATGTCATGAAACTACTACACCCAAAAGACTATTTATATTTATGAAAGATGCTTCAAGCAACAACTAATACTACTAATGAGTTATAAGAGAAAACGAGAGTTGGCACTGGCAAGCTCAAGAGTCACTTTCAAAACGAAAATGTTGTATGTATGTTCATCCAAGCAGCGTGTTGTCACTTGGTGCAAGAAGAATAGACACTCATACAAACTTTTCTAATAAATAGTTCAACTCCCACAGAGATTTCAATTTGCTGGAAATTCACCAAAATAAACGACCAAAGTTTAACCACATTTTGAAACATTCGTACAAACAAAATTTCTGAGAATAATGGAAAGTTGACGATAATTTTGCCAAGCACAGTAGTTACGAAGCCATAAACAATTTTGAGAATTTAATGAATTAATGGGGGTTTATGTAGATATCAATCCAACCAAAAGCACTCAAAGTGAATTTAATCTCTGACAAGAGTTGCCCTGCCCCTATAGAAATCAAGTCGTCCGGGACGGAAGACGGAAGTATGCTACAATGCTGCGGGGAGCCAACTTGGAAATTAAATTAATTTTTCTTGGCGCTTTGTTTGAGGTACAGATCTTTTGTTTAATGTCGAATTTTGTACAAATGAAAACATTTGACAGGAACACTTGTTTGTTTTAAGTTTTCTTATTGTTGGACGAATTCTGAATTTTATGTCCGCAAGGTACTTATAAATCTTATTTTTTAAATAGGATAAAATTTCTATTAAATACTGCAATGTTCACAGAGAGTTTGTCTACTCGTGCACTCGTACACATTTTTGTTACTAATAAATTATTTTTCTTTATATGGCAGAAAAGGAATAGTATATCAGTAAAAAAAATTTGTTTCAGACAAACAAAAAAATTAATTTTGGTAAAAATACAAAACTTTCTATAAACAAATCATACATGATATATGGGTCAAACGCAAAACAGTCGATGTAAATATATTAAGTTAAAATCAGCACCGATTTTTTTTATGTTTCTTAGTAATTTCTAAATGAACGTTTTGGTTACTAGAAAAATAGAAATAGAAGTCGTTCACCCAAATTGACTGAAAAAACGGAGATTTTCAATTGTATCTGACCAGAACCACAGAAAATACAAAAAGTAGTATTTTATACAAGATTACTCTAATTAGTTAAATTAAAAGCAATATAACTTAAATTCTACCTATTTCCTAATTTTTCCTCCAATCATTCAAAAATAACCTCTAAATTTCCGCGGAAAATTCTTATTTCCTTATTCTTATTATTTTTGCTTCAATCATCAGTTTGAAATAATTTTACAATTTAACAATGTAATGGATACTCTTGACAGGTGCTTTATCTGTAATTCATCTTCAAAAAAAAAGAAAAAATTATTTGGTCTTTTTTAATGATACTGCAAAATGCAGTACATACATATATATATTGAAATAAAATTCTTTCAATCGTCTTGTAAGTGCAGGATAAAATCCAAGAATTTTAAGTTTACAGAAAGTGCATAAAAGTGAATTTAAAGTAAATACATAAAATACATATATAAAGAAAAACTGCACTTTTATTTTATCATTATTGCACTTTAATTTTTTATATACAACCGACCGACGATGCATTTTACAAACTCTTTAGGTATTTAATTTTTATCTTCTTTGTAAAATACCCAATACCCATACTAAAGAAGCTAAACCTTTGTCCGTAAGGGAAAAATTTTATATCTTCCTAAATCGTTACAAGGTACTTTACGTAAATATCTTTGCAATTAATCGGTTTAATTAAGCTCAGCAAATCGAAAATCTCTCTCATATATCTGATTGCGTTGTACAGTGGTTTCCACTTAATGATGCAGTCGAGAACCTCTGCAGTCGCGGAAATATATGCCAAGGTGCAAGTTGAGGAAGCTCATGAACCGTTCTGAGACGAAACATGAAACATTCTCGGTTCGCTTACCAAAGAGCAAATTAGTAAAGTATCTAATCAGATATTCGTCATACCTCCATAGATAAATTGCAAGAGTTTGTCATCACTCCGCAATTAAATAAATCATATGCTCGATGGCAGTAAGTGAAGGGGCTCGTAAGATCTAAGATTCGATCTTCTCATTTTGCAACCAATAAATCAATGTAAGAATTTAGCGCCATTTCTCATAAATCATTCGTTTTTTCTTACAGGAAAAGGAGTTTTAGTCGCACCTGCTGACAATTCTCAAGATGATGCGCCCGGCGAAATGGGCAGACCGGTCGTTTTGCCAACGAACATGTCTGCCGAAATGAAGAAAACATACGACGATGGGTGGATGAAGAACGCATTCAATCAATATGCTTCCGATTTAATTTCAGTTCACAGGAATCTTCCAGATCCAAGGGATCCATGGTAGAATTAATTATCTTACTAATGGTTATCTGAGGTTTTATAAAAATTAATCTTCCAAAGGTGTAAAGAACCAGGTCGTTATCGTGAAGATCTTCCTCCGACAGATGTTATAATTTGTTTCCACAATGAGGCGTGGTCTGTTCTTCTCAGAACTGTTCATTCAGTTTTGGATAGATCACCTGAACATCTTATAAATAGCATTATTTTAGTGGATGATTTCTCAGATATGCGTAAGTAAAAACACTGTTAGGAAAAATCTAAATCTAATACAAGTTTTTTCATATAGCTCATACAAAAAAGCAGCTCGAAGACTACTTTCTGGCATACCCAAAAGTGAAGATTATTAGAGCCAAAAAGAGAGAAGGACTGATTAGAGCTAGATTGCTTGGAGCTAGACACGCTAGAGCTCCAGTGCTTACATATCTTGACTCACACTGCGAATGTACAACGGGTAAGTTCTTTGCACCCTTTTTTTAGTTTGAAATTGATCACTAGACTCACATAATTGATCAATGAATATAATCCCTGTGGAGCCCGTAATTTACAATGCAAAAACCTGAATTTTTTCAATGTAAAACCGAAGACAGAGTGAAAGTAGAAGTAATGAAGTAACCTTCTGTGATTATCTCATTCTTCTGAGTGATTTTTTTTTCATCCAGGAATTCCATTTAATGCTTTTAAACTGAGTTTATGTAAAAAAACTTAACGATTTAAATTTGCATTGAATCTATACACGCACATATAAACGATTGATTGATTTATCTGTCGAAAAGAAAAAAAAGTCAACTGGCTGAACTCAGAACTGAGTCTTTTAATTCTTTTGCAAAAATACATATATCGAGAAACGCTTTGTTTAATAAAATATTGTATTTTATATTTTTTCTTCCTATCAATTTAAAGTAAAATAGTATCTAGAATTTAAAAAAAAATTTTATTTTTGTAATAAAAACCTCTTTCTATAGAATTTCCAAGCCTATTTGCTTTCGTTACGTTTCATTGTAAATTTGTCAGAAATGATTCAAAACGATAAATAAATTTTTGCACAAAATTAATACAAAACTTTTAAGAACTAAATTGCAAATTGCTGCGTTTTATAAAACCAGATGATTTGCCCTGTTTGTTATAATCAGATTATCTAGTAATGATGGTGTTATTTGTAATTAAAAATATGAACTATAACTATAATAAACTTCAAGTTATATGGGCTTTATTTACTTGTGAAAATGTTGATACAATGAAAAGAATAAAAGTACAATATTTACTTATAAGTACATAATTCATATCAAACTGCAAGTTTACTTAAATTTAACCTTTATTTTATTATTATTTATTATTATTTATTATTATTTAAAATAAATAAATCAGTCATTACAAAATTATTTTAAAAAATTTTGTTGAGGTTCGTAATTTTGACAAACACAGTTCTAAATCTAATTTTGAATTGGCCCACTTGAGAGTCCCCAAAAACGCTCTAAGCAGGGAATTATTCCAGATAAGTTGAGTTTATATGGTATATCAAAATTTTGATTAATGCTCCAGTTCGTTCTTAAGGGACTTATTTTAAAATATTTTGCTCAAAAACCATGTGTATGCTTTTGTGCATCCCGGAGAGCACCAGTTCGGTTCGCTGTTTTGAATCTTCCTTACTCGTACCCTACCATCCATGAAACAGATGTGGATACAAATAAGCTTTGAAGTAATATTTTCCAAGAATATCAGAGTGCAGCTCTCCGAGATAAAAGGCACCACGTGAATTATTAATATTTCCATTAAATGCCTTGTTCCCATTGTGAGCAGAGGTAGAAGAAAATCCAGCTGATTTCTTGAATCGAGTTTATGCTTTGAACAAAAACTTGTGCAGGGAAAGAATACGCTTCACTTTACTGAAACTTAACGAAAGAGAATAAGATTTACCCTCCTCCTGTAAGATAAAAATGAAAGCATTTGCTGTTTTTTGTCAAGGTAATACATTATTTATTTAAACCGGCAACGCACCAAACGTTAGCTTTGAAGCTGTTGATTTTATGTCCAAAATGGTTGAAAGGGTTTGTGCATAGCTTAACATTTTTGTCTATTTGGCACAACCTCATAATTTTAAACCATTTAACCCGAAAGCTGAAAATTTATTATGTGGGAGCTTCACATGCCTGCGCATATTCATGCGAGCAAGGTCTTCGCAAACAGAATAAAAACCTTAATGGTGGATTTCATCTGTCCTACGGTGCACTTTCAAAGATATCACGAATATTTTCAGGGTATTTTTGTTAATATATAAATTTTACAAGCTCACATACATATACATATATGTATATGCTTGTTTGCACCTACATACATTATGCTTGTTTGCACCTTCATCTGCATTTTAAAAACCCATATATCATAATTTCATGATTTACACAAACTTAAATATCTTTTTGCAGAATATATATGCTTAGTTCCTCACAGTAAAAAAGTTTTTACAACATAAAAGGCAACAACTATTAGCCATCACTCAACATGTAGGTAAAATTACACTCCAAAAGTTTAGTTAATTTTTCTTTGTAAGAAAAAATTGTTGACTTTGACCAGGGGTAGGATTCCAACCTGCGACCCACACATCCATACATTTTTTCAATTACATTCCAAAACAAATGTAATTTCCTATATGCGTGTTTAAATTACTAACACAATCATGTAAAAATAAAATGTGTTTTAAATATACATGTTTTAACAGTGGATTGCAAATTGTTCAGAGTTTTATAAATGCACATGCAGTGTGCAGTGCATATTAGTTGTGGTAAAATTCAGATTATTTTTTTACTGTGCTTCTAATCGCGCCAGCTCGAATTCATCGAAAGTCGTTCACAACTAACTTCGATTTGTTATAGAATTCGAAATTAGTTCGGCTATTTTGTAAACTATCGACTTGAAATTTAATGTACTCACAGTGCTTGCTTGTCTGCATTTGAAAGTCCAAAATTAGTAGTATTTTCAAATCATTCAAATTATTTCGTAAATATACAGCAATTCAAAAATAGTAAATCAATTTTAAAAAGTTTCGCAGCTTCTTTCTTTCATCATATCTTTTAAAAGCCATATCCCAGTTTGTTTAACCAACGCTTAAAAATGATAAAAGAAGGTTATTTTTAAATCCATGTTATTGCTTCACAACTTTTTTTACAATATATCTACAAGTAGATCTAAAGATGTAAAATAAATCGTATTATGTAGTAAAGTAATGATGAGGAAGAATTATATTTATACTTAAAACTTAGTATAACATTTTATTTTTAATTATGTATCTTTTTGCAAGAAGTAGTCATCCAAAAATCGAATATTTTGTCGAGGTAGTGTAGTATTTACAATGATACGCATAAATACATAGTACATTTTTTTTTTTATCTAAAGTATTAATCGCGCAGCAGAAGCACAGGGTGCATATTTAAGCGCTATCCCAGTTAAAACGCTGGAGGTAGAACTCAGCGAAACGATAGCTTTGAGAAAAACCTATTCCCAAAACGAAAAATGCGGTCTGTAGCTACTGATATTTATCATTTACCTCGTTTTAGGTTGGCTGGAGCCCCTGTTGGACAGAATCGCCCGAAACTCCACGACTGTGGTGTGCCCGGTTATCGACGTAATTGACGACACGACGATGGAGTACCACTGGAGGGACTCCGGAGGCGTTAACGTGGGTGGATTTGATTGGAATTTACAATTTAATTGGCATGCCGTTCCCGAGAGAGAACGCAAACGCCACAAGGTAAATCGTAGGAAAATCTCCAATTTTTTTCAAAGGACATGTATTTTTAGGTATCTATATAATATGTATGCGGATCTGCCAGTGATTCCTTGAACTCTACGTCATTCGATTTCTAATATTTCTCCTATTTCTTCCCAATTGATTCGAACCCAATCCTTTCATAGCCTGCGTTTTGTCTGGGATATTTTTACGTGTCCTTCGAGAGTTCACATTTGCGCATTATTTCTCAAGTTGAACTTGGGGTCCGTCCTCAGTGCCTCCGTTATTACGATTATTGGATTTTGCCAACTCCGACTACAGCTCCAGTAGCAGGAGCAGAAACTTTTTCGCAAATAATCATGATGATAGACCCCGTTCGGGCTATTACGTTACCAATTCCCAGCGCCCATATGTTATTCTTGTATTTCCTGAAAGTTTATCCGAACGTGGGCAAGATAAAAATAGAAATACTCCGGGGGCAGCAACCCTGCATGATAAGGAACACCGTGGAGAATTTAGTTCCGGTCCTCCTGCAAGGCTGGGAACTCAGCTACTTTGTTATTAGTCTGCCACTATGGCACTATGGCTAGCGAGTTTTGCGCCAGTCTAGAGTCTAGATGAAGACAGTATGCGACGGAAGAAGCTCAGCATAAAGAAACTATCTTTAATGGATGAAATGTGTCATCTAAGCATTCTCGGCTGTTACGGCGCAAATAAAGCGAGCAAGTAATTTACGGCATTGCTGCAAGAACGGCAAAGTGTATAACTTCCGAACTGCACTTAACAAAAGTTTACTGCCGAGTGCCAGTTCTTCAAGTCTATGTTCTTTTTAGTTTGACACCAACTTCCTATTGCCGGACAGCGCTAAACAGCTTCCTGCGGCAACAGAGGTGCTAACAACTCCCTCCCGCAAAACTTTCCACTTTAAGTTGTATTTATTCGGGGCAGAAAATAGCATTTTATAAAAATTTTCTTTTCTCAGAACGCATTTTCTTTCTTTGTTGTTTTTTCAGAATTTTGTAAAAGTTTTCTTTTCTTCAAAAATTTCATTCGCAAACAAGGCGCCTTTTATGGGTACATGAAAAATAAATTACATATTTAAAAGGAAAAATATAAAGCCAATGTTATGTAAATGGAAAAATAAAATTCATAAATGCAAAGCAGTGATGCATTGCGCAATCAAGACTTTGAAATTGAAAAAGTTCACGACAAAATTATAGCCTATTTTTGTGACATTTTGCAATTTTGCTCAAATGAATACTTAATTGTATTTTACTTAAATATAAAAGGCTAAAACATTTCTTGAAATATGCCGTAATTTATTTTAGTTTAAAAATTAATTTAATTCTCAAATACCAAATTACATTTTGTTTTCTGTTATACATATTTATTAATTTATTGTAACATTCCTTAGAGAGATTGATTGCGTCAATTAAATATAGCAATATGAGCTGTAGTTATCTAATTTCGAATTCTTTTATAATTTATAGGTCGTTAAACATTTTTAAATATGAGCAGTATTATTAATCCACTTTCTTAGCAAGGCTACATTGGTGTAAAATGAAGGATGCTTTGATCCACAGCCATAGCCCCAAGATACTACTCCAATTAATTTTCCCTTATAAGCAAGTGGGCCTCCAGAGTCACCTCTGCATGAATCTTTACTACCATCTTTTTCTCCAGCACATATTTCTCCTTTGTAAGGATTCAAATATTTTTTGCATTCAGATTTTTCCCAGATGGGAACATTGACATAGTGAAGATTTGTTGTCTTTTCATCCGAAAATCTGCTGGTAATTCCCCATCCGCTAACAAGAGCTAGCAATTTTTCCGGTATGGCTTCATTTTCATTTGGCAGTAATATTTTGTTGATATTTTTATCGAATGTTAACTCTGTCTTTAAAAATAGGATTGCTAAGTCGAAGTCATTGGTTTTCAGATTGAAATCAGGATGCTGTTGGAAACTATCCACAGAAATCGAAACTCCTCCACTGAGACGGGATAATGAGCCCGCGACAATTCCTAGTGTGCCTTTTTCCACGTCTTCCACACAATGGGCTGCGGTTATGACGATTTTTGGGTCCACAATGGCGCCTCCACAGATATGGTTTCCATTTATCTCTAGATAAACTTGGTATGGAATTAGTCCTAGTGTTGCCTCCTGTCCACCAGCAATACGACTCTTTGCTAACTGAGCTGCGAAGACTCCACTGCCAGTAAAAATTATCGCAATAATCCAAATCATTTTTTATTCCGTTTCATGAAAGAATCGCACTTTTATACTCTTTGAAAAAATTGTTTCATAAGCAAACAGAATTTTGTACCAACTGTGCAAAGAAGACTGCTTTGTTAAGATGCATTAGTGTGTACCAAAGACAATGAAAGTGAATTTACGTATATTCATGTACAAGAGAGTTTTTCAATATTTAACCAAAATTTATTCTTTGTGATATAATGACACAAGCTAGAAAGTTGGCAAGATAGAAATATTGAAAGAGCTATAAGATAATATAGCAAGTAAACTTCATTCAACGTGAAATTTGGACAAATTTTCCTATACCAATTCACAAAATTTGCTTTTCAGTAAAACGTAGGATGGCTTCACATTACAAAAGTACTTTTTTTTGTATTTGCAACATTAGATAATACCTTTCCAATAAACTCGTGATATATTTTTATATCTTCCTCAGAAATTCTACATTAGTATCTAAATATGTAAATATTCTTGAACTAAGTCAATATTTTAGGTTTGAAAACATTTAAAAACTCTGTGGATCATATAAATATAACTTTCTTTTAATAAACCGAATGGTTCTAAAACAATATATGTATTTTTAGTTAAATTACATAAATCGCGTTCAGAAAGAATCCTCTCGAAGTCACGTATTATTACGTTTTTATACACGACTCCCAAACTCATTAATATGGCAAACCTGCACTTCGATGGGGAGATAGAGCCATTCATAACTTTCTGATTGCCCAGAATGGAAAAATCGGAACCTGATCAAGACTGATGCTATCTATCAATATTAATAAAATATGATCGCTGTTCACAACTGATGCCATCTTGATGCCCATAATTTGTTCGAGTACATCTGAAGACTGAATAAACACCCGAGGGCAAGTATTCAATTAAATAACCCAAGATGCATAGGTGCTGATTGCGGGCAATTTTTCTGAATTATGATTTAATACACTCATGAACTTTTAGACAAGAGTAACACTTCAGAGTAAAAATTACATTATTTTATGGCAGACGTGCGATTACCATAAAAGGACAGGAAGGATTATCATGGGTCTTACTCACGTCATTCAGTAATCTCCATTAATATTCCTTCCATTGAGATATTGGTCTTTTATCGTCCCGGGGAATGCTGACAGTCTCATAATTGATTTCTTAATATCTTGTCATTTGGCTGCCCCGGTGATACATCTTTCGTGGGCAAGTAAAAACCGGTCCCTGAAGTCAAACGTCTGTGGTTCGTCCTGAGGCTCTTATTAATGTGCAAATGCTAATTGGCTAAGTCATTAAGAAAAATTGCAAATTATACAAAAGCGTGCATGAATTGATAAAGTAAGAAATGGTCATTATTTTCATTTCCTTTTGAAGGAGGATGCTTGCATATAACTGGGCCTTCATATGGAGAAGACCGTTTATGTCAAGTTATTTAATTATTATTTTTTGAATGATTTGTATCATGTTTTCAAAATTTAACTCATAATTTCAATTCCTTCTGTCTTTCATTTTACTTGGTAAATTCCTCTAAATTCGAAGATTTCAAATGGAATCTGTTTCAAGAAAAAAAAAGCATAAATAATTGCTAAATATGGGACTTAAAAGTTCAATCAGTTCAACTCCCCAAAAACTTAAAGAAAAAATTTTGGGATTTATGCACCCAGCATTACAACGTTTAAAAAATGTAGCGATACTTGTTGTATAACAAAAGTTCTTCATTTTAAACACTTAGGTATTTTAATAATCATTCACATAAATCAGGAATATCACATTAATTTTATAACAGCTCAAAGCATAACATTTTCCAAACAAATTATCAAACCAACCGCATTTTGAAATTTACAACTCATAAATTCTCATTTTCTTAAAAATAATTATAAAGAAAGTTAGATTAAAACTCTCATGGGAAGTGTCTAAAATACAAAATATTTATGGCGAATAGGCTAAGGTACAAAACTCATCCTTACTAAACTTAGCTAGCTTTATAAACACACTTTATACTAAGTTTACACTTACATTTCTTTGTGCCCTACATCTACCTATAAGATCATCTACTGTAGTTTTTTCATAAATATGAAATTTCTTAAATGAACTGACTTGAGGTTAAATCTTAAAATCTTACTTTTTGAAATAGAATAAATTTTCTTCATTTTCTTCCCTAGACTCAACTTACCGCTGATTCCCAATTACATAACTTAAAAATTTTTGATAAAGTATTGAAGTTTTTGAAGAAGTCTTTTTTTTTTTTTTGAATAAGAAAAGGCAAACAAAATCTAAATACTTACAAAATGTGTTTACCATAACTTTTCATGCTTGTAGCATAAATACTATGTAAATTTAATTTCCTTGCTTTAAGATAAATAACCATTAAAAGGGGTTTTATTTTAAAACCAACGTGATTCGTTTTCTGAGTCGAAAAGGCAACCAGAAACAATAAAACAAATCCCATGTTACATTCGCCCTGACTGCCTCAGTTTTTTCCGCAAAAGTGTCGATTTGGACCCGTTCCTTGAGCCCTTTTCCGCGTCTGGGACTAAGTTTGCGAACAGACGATAAAATTAACCTCATTCGTCAGTGGGGTGCGGGTAGAGGCGGCGAAATCCACTATAAATCCAGGCAGCGGGTTTGCGTTTGGAACCCTCCCCTTAATAAAACCCCCGCCGCTGCTCTGAAAGGCAGCATCAGGCTTTCTGGAGCCTAGCCGCACTCCCAAAATAATTCAATGTTTAAAATCGGCAATGTGAGAATTTTGCAGCGCAGTGGCGGTCATTAATCACGCTTTTATCGAGACCACTTTTGGGGGCAGGGCGCTGCTCCAACGGACTCATACATGGGGGGCACTTTCGGCAAAATTAGGGATTAATGCTAGCGCCCTTCTTCGCGCGCCCGGGTCCCGACCACCCTCAAAATGTTATTTTCCAGGCCAGGCCCGCCCGGTCCTCCGGCTAAAAGGTTTCTTTTGTAACATTTGCACCTGAAAGCGAAATCAATTTATGCAAAACCCTATTGTTGGCCACGTCCGCCGCTGCCAGAGAACTTTCTTTAATATTTAAATTTGATATTTCGCTTCAATTACAGTCAGATAGGGCGAGCTGTCGACTTTCGAGTGACTCCGGGGCATAAATCGGAATACGTAACGAGGTGCCACATCACCAGTCGGAACTCGGTTTATTTAGTTATTGTTTTTGCAATATCCAATTTGAAAAATATGAAATTAAAATTTTGATCTCGGCGACAGGAGATCGAATACTTTTCGAAAAGTTGTGGCAAAAGTGATCACTGAGATCATAGTCAACTTTTCGAAATCACAACATAGTTTCACTTTAGTTTCACCTTAAAAATTTTTATCAGAATTACGCGTATTACATAGAGAAATCATAGTAATTATTTAAGCAATATGGTTGTTAAAGGGATTAACGGAGCAAACGCATAAGTTGATTTCACAAATGCGCATTTTCCCCTTTATCATAATATGTATAATGTAACGCTTTCATTTCGAATATGACTTAAATTAATACCTAATGATAATAACACCATAATTTATGAGATTATATGTTAAAATAGTAAGTAAAAGTAAGTCCAGTTAGTAAGTAAAATATTCTTTAAATATTACTCAACTATTAGGTAAGCTCTAATAAGAACTATTGACAATATTTTTTAAATACCAGCTCTACATATCAAATTAATTCAGCAGTTAATCTGTTCCTTAATGCGACAAATGGGACTATTATTCGTCAGTTAATTTTTTACAAATAGAGTAAAAACTGGTTTACAAAATTCGGTGTTTTGGTTTTTTTACTTTGTATAAAATGTATTTTTTAGATTTCTTTAATGAGAACTAGTCGCTAACGTGAAATTCGTTTATTTCCATCATGTCAGAATTTTTGAGAAAAATAGGATGAAACCTAAAACAAATCGTATTTTGAGCATATTTGACAATTGAAATAAAATATGCAATGCAACATGAAAAGTGCTCATAACATGGCTCAAATGACACACACACAATAAGTATAATAAAATGATAACCGAAAATTTTAATGTATTTATTTCATTTTATTAATATGAAAATAAATTACTTTTTAAAAATTTTCTGAAGGCACAGTAGAGAACGCATTTCGACTCTATATGAAAATCAGACGAGAAATGACAAGTTTTATACGAAGAGTTGCTTCTTGCTTTGAATGTGTTTCAGAATCAAAGAACTAGGATTTCAATTTGTAAAAAAGTGCACTAAAATTTCAGTGTTGCCAATCGGTTTCTATAGATTTCAATGAAATTTTAAAAGAAACTCAGTCAGAGTGACTTAGGTATTGTGAACAGCACTAGAAGCCTAGAGAAACAACACTAGATACAGTCTGGTCTAGTAACATTTCCCTAAAAATAAGATTTAAAGTGTGCATCGTCTTTTAAATTGTTATCTTTTAATGGAAAGACAGTGTCGCTATTCTCGTAAGAGACCACGTCTACATTAAAATTTACAGGCTCTTTCATCTCCAACAAAACCAGAGCAAGGACAATTGATTTGCCCCCATATACATTCATTAACTTTTTAAACCCTTGCGATTTATCTTTGTTAACATCAAAATTAAGCTCATTAAATCTCGCTGAAGCATCTCAGGTGGAATATTGCTGAACGCGAGAACATAATTCTTCGTCGACCGGAGGAAACTTTCTCAACTGAACTCGCTTAGAAACTTGAAATTACGTAAAGGGTTGCTGTTTGAGTTCGCGACCTTACTGCAGTAAGTAGTCAAGGCGACTCCGTGGAGTGCGGCCGTCCACCCCCGCGTGAAATAACTCAACCTGAGTGAAATTAACACGTCCCCGTGGGTTACTTAACCCGCTCGACGCGCTGCACGCTTAACGTACTCGAAATCGAGTGAGCTGCAGAACTGCACTGCGACAGTTTCATTCTCCCATAAATAGGTTTGGCCGAGGCGCCAACTTCGTATCTCGGTTGAATTTTAATTAAATTTCGGAGGACCGCAGAACAAGTTGTAATGAGAGGGCAAAGGGCCGCGACTCGCCGGCCCCGGGATAAAATGCCGGCGGGCGAGAACCGCAGCGTAGCGTTAATTGAAAAGCGCACTAAGGCCTCTGCCACACTCCTTTGCGAAGTTCTTTTAGCCTTAAATCTTGTGGGCGGACACAAAATCCCATTTTTCCTATCGACCTCAATAAATCATTATAACGATACATTCAAAGTGATTTGGAATTAATAATTTAAACGACCTTTTTCCAGTTGTTAAGCAGATTTGTGCTCTTATACTCTTATACACTGCACTCAGCACTACACTGCACTATGAATTTAATTTATAATCCCTCCTGCTTAAGGGGTTACACGCAAATCCAGCATGCATGATTCTGGAATATTTTGAGCGCTGAAAATGAAATTAAAATTGCTGTGATGCTGACATTTTCGAGTTACCGTGGAGAAGATTGTCCTTTTGAGAAAAACAAGTTTTGAACTGCAGAGCATATCATAATAAATCTATTAAAACAACAAATTTAACACCTCATCTCAAAGTTTTTGTCTACGTGATAGGAAACAAAATATTTTTACATTTAAATGGACTAAAAGATACATTTTGTACAAAAGTCAATTGAAATATCCAAACTAGTGTAACTAGTTTGTATGTATAACTCAAACAAGTTTGGGTGATTTTGTTACTTTTCTTAAATAATTTATACGCATTTCTATCTGTATCACTCAATGTTTGACGTAAATCCAAGTTTCGAAAATATTCGAACTTTTTATGTGGGAACTACCCAAATCCGACCTGTCACAAACAAGACTATGGACATGGACATGGACTTAGAGCCTTCAAGTGTCAATTCTGCTAAGGTATATAGACAAATATACGAGAGGCATTTTTTTTTATTTTAAGATGCTGTTGAGAAGGAAAATTACAACATGTAAATGCGTTAGGAGAATTAGAAGAACCAAACAAAATTAAAGAATATGAACAATATGGATCTTGTATAGGAAATTAATAATTAACACATGCGGCACACCTTTAACCTTCATATAAATATGTATATGTCACACAGTCACATCACTTACATATCACGCATCTCTTCACCTATGTACGTACTTATGTACGTTGTGATTCATGGGGTTTAAACAGATGTTTGTGAAAATTAATTCTGAAATTTTATATGCAATAGATTGCCGATGTAGGTACGTTTCAGTAGAACAAAAAAACTGTTTATTTTATTTAGAAAAATGCAGAACGGTTAGCTCTACAAAATGTTAATTAATGTCAGAAAGATTCTGAATATCAAGTTATGACAGAACCACGAGTACGCTGACATCCCATACTACGCCAATAGGATGAATATAGAATTCTTCTTCATTTATCATTCATGAATCTGGCTCAACACCAGAATTTGAAACAAAATAACTCCTTTGAATGTGCCAGTAATTACTAAGAATATTCAATTTAAACCTTTGTGTGAATATTTGAATAAGAGTTTTTGTTAGTGCCTTTTTATTCAAAGTTGATGAAAAGAAGTTGTAAAACCACCCTATATAATTAATATAAGTAACTAATTTTGTTATGATTCTTCTGCTAGAAAAGCATATTTGTCAAATTTTAGGGAAATAGGCGCTAATACTTGGTAAATTCATTGTTCTCCCTTAAAAGGGACGACATGTATAAAACAAAATCGAAAAAAATGTATGGCTCTTAGCCTTCCATAGGAATTTCGATAATAGCAGTCATAAGATTAGGATACGACAAGACTTCCGAGTTTCACTGGCCGTAAATGATAACATCTATAGAAATGTCCACATCCTTTACTGGCTAGTGGTGATGCAACGTTAAGATGCAAGATATAGTATTTGCCCGCCAAACTTTTAACCCATCTATATCCTACGTGATACTATAAAAGTAATTTGTCACCCTATTTTTTCAAATTTTCAACTGAAACAATTTTTCAAATGCTTGGACGACCGTAATAAGCCCGAACAAATTGAACGACGTTTTCAATTTATCGACTTTAAACGAAAATTTACTCGTGTATGCTTCAAGTTGGGCTCAGAACTTCCTCCCTCCAAACTTTCTACGACTCCATCGCCAGTGAAGCCGAAAAGTTCTTAAATTGAACGATTTACATTAAAGTGCACACACTCGAACTCAATACGTAAGTAAATTGACTTCTCGCAGATGGTAAAAGAAAGAAAGATAAGAAGCTGCGTCGGATCGGGCTCCGCCCTAGTTCCCCGTCCGGACGTGATGAGACTCCCTAAAAGGATCCTGTCATTCACGAGAAATGTCTGACACACAAAAGACCCATTTCATATGGAAACTGGCGAGGCACTTTATGTTTGCTGCTTTACTACACCCCATAATTTTGGGATAACGCCCCGAGCGCCTGGAGGGAGCCCCCCAAGCGGTAATGGGACCGCAGATGGAAAAAATTTCTGGTGACTACCACCAAACCAAACCGAACCTATCGTCCGTCGCCAACCTTTGTCATATTGAAATTGATTGCGTGTAATCCCCGGCGCAGCCCTTCCCGCGGCCCCACCGGGACGGGGACAATGAATCGATGTCCTAACGCCATTATGCCCATAAAAATGTGACTCAATTCGATTTTACTTTTGCAACATTTATAGAGTTCGGCCGAGCCCGTCTGGTCACCCACAATGGCTGGTGGTCTCTTCTCCATCGACCGGAATTTCTTCGAGCGGCTGGGCACCTACGACTCCGGCTTCGACATCTGGGGCGGCGAAAATCTTGAGCTCTCCTTCAAGACGTGGATGTGTGGTGGTACCCTGGAAATCGTGCCCTGCTCCCACGTCGGCCACATCTTCCGAAAAAGATCACCCTATAAGGTAGGAGCGATTTGCTGGACCTGAATTTACGGCGCTGTTCCGCTTCACTTTCCTAAACGATTCACTTTACATTATCTTTGCAGTGGCGACAAGGTGTGAATGTCCTCAAGAGGAACTCCATCCGGCTGGCCGAGGTGTGGATGGACGAATACGCCAAGTACTACTACCAGAGGATTGGAAATGACAAAGGCGACTTTGGAGATGTTACTTCCAGAAGGGAATTAAGGTAATTTGCGCAGTTATTTCAATGGTACCATTACAAAAAGCCCTCGATTTGTGCTAAAACTACTCTTAGAAATGTCTAGAATACCTTTATTTCCGATATTTTTTTTTTAATTCCTGATAGTCGATAATAAAAGTTGAACATAACCTTCTTTTTGATATACGAAACTTAAGAAACTTTTATTTATATAAAAAGTAGGGGAGACCGGGTACAAAAGTAACGGCGGGTCGAAAGTAACAAAGGCTCTGTAGGTCCATCCAATAGTCAAAATACCGCTTCGCTGCCATCAGGTGATGGTCGGTGGCGCTCCCCTCTCTTGCATTCAGTAGCCGCGCGCGCCATGCGATGTTAGGTTTTGTGAGAGGACGATAAGTGATTTCACAAGTCAAAAGTAAGTTTTTTGACGTTCACTTATTTTATGTTTACGTACAGTGTGCAAAATAATTATATTGGACAAGAGAAAATTTCAAATAAAGTAAAGATAAATATTTGTTTCAAAACAATTATAATGTTATATAATCCGAGTTATAAAAGCAAACCTAACAGGAAGATTTCAATTCAATTTTTTACATTTTATTTATAAAATAAAGTTTCCATTTCCAAATACTAACGAAATAAATATATCATACAAAACATGAATTCAGCCTATTTTACAACTAATTTTAGTAAAATATGGTTCTAATAATTAATGCGACCTCCCTTATTATTAATCACATTAATAAGGCGGCGTGGCATTGAATTCACTAAAGATTGAAGAGTGGACAAGTCAATTTTTGCCACTCCTCTTGGATTGCTGTCTTTAGTTGTAATAACGTTTCAAATTGCCGACCTCCAGAGTAAACCCGTTGCGTTATGATTCCCCATAGATTTTCTATGGGGTTTAAATTGGGACTGATGGCAGGCCACTCTAACAATGGTATATTTTTGCTCTCCAAGAAGTTTTTTGTGTATCTAGCAGAGTGTATCGCAGCATTATCCTGCTGAAATGTCCAACTTTGTCCCCATAAATTGTCTCCAAAATCAATAAGCACATTGTCGAGAAGTTCAACGTACTTCTCCGAAGTCATTTTGTGTGAAACAAAACAAATTGGAGACTTCCCAAGGTATCCAAATGCGGCCCATATCATTACAGAGCCGCCTGGAAAGTTCCTGGCGTGACGAGTTTCCGGCTCCCGACGAGTATCTCTCCAATACTTGTGGGAGCCATCAGGCCCATCTAAATTAAATTTTTTTTCGTCACTAAATATGACGGAGCGCCACTCGGTCTCCCAAAATTTGTGACGTTCAGCAAATTCAAGTCTTGCGGACTTGTGGCGAGGCAATAGTCTTGGTGTTGCCAACCGATTTTGATATTTAATATGGCTGTCCTCACTTAATATCTGCTGAATTCTTCTCGTAGTCACAGACAGAGATAACTGACATTTTATTTGAGATGGGCTAACACTTTTATTCACGGCCAGGCGCTTTATTTGCCTTTTTGCTCTTTCATCGATCTTGGGTGGGCGACCTGATCTTTTTTTGTCCCATAATTCTCCGGATTTTTCAAAAAATTATTTATCGTCGTTTTATCTCGACCTAGTTTTTCGGCTATTAGACGAATTGTTGTACCACATTCTCTGTAAGTTAATATTCTAGCACGCTCCTCAGTTGAAAGACTTGTACCTCGCGGCATTTTTTAAAGTTAAGGACTAAAACAATATGATTTTTTTAAAAAACACAATAAACAGCTGATTTAATAACACTACTTACTCTTTTGTGATTCAAAACAACTAAAATCTTAAAAAATTGTAAAATATTGGATTTATTTAAACCTGTCTGCTATATTTATTTCGTTCAACTAAGTACGCTTTCAAGTAAACACTCAAAGGTATTCCTAACTGTAAAAGAAATACAAAATACTAGTATTGCCAATACGTTACATTTAGAAACAGAGATGCTATAATGCGGCTAGGTATAAACAAGATGGTTGCGTTCAGTAAGAACAATTAGATAATACTTTGTCCGATATAATTATTTCGCGCACTGTAGTATTAAAAGGATGATATTAATCTGAAAATTTGCACATAAATTCTATATTAGATTTATTGCACAGTGTTTTAATTCATTTTTGCCTAGCACGTTCCGTTTTCAGGTTATCGTCCAGGTTTTAACAAAAATGTGGTAGGGTACAAAAGTAACATAGCGCTATGGGTAGATAAGAAACATGTTACTTTTGTCTTCGGATTGATTTATTGATTGCGAGTCTGAATAGAAAACTGATACTGAATAGTGTGATTAGAAAAAATTATTGTCATACAATAATTTATGTCATTAATTACTAAACACAGTTTCTAAGGAAGAGTTAATAATATTGATTTTATTTTCGTAAAATATATATTTTTTTAGGATTTAAAATGAAAGTGCTTATTTGTGTTATTAATAAAAAAGGTTTCTAATAAATAATTTGTTAATTTAATATGTTATATCATAATTATTACAAACCATTTTGTCCTGTTACTTTCGACCTGCCAACGTGGTCGAAAGTGACAACTGACGAATTTTTTTAAAGTCTCTGTGAATCATACGAAATACACAATAATCAGGCAAATTAAGATACTAATGTAAAGAACATGAACGGAACTTTTATATGGCTATATTAATTTCATCAAAATAATAACACCTAACCAGAAATCAAGGTAAAAGTAAAAAATGTTACTTTTGTACCCGGTCTCCCCTACATACATTCGTAAAAAATGAATTTATAAAATGTTAAAAGTAAAAAACGTATTCTAGTCGTCAAACCCTTTCATATGATACCCAAATCAATAAGGTTATGAAAAAATGGTATTCTGCCATATTGGGGTTTTTGTCATTCTACTTGTCAAAATCTTTCATTTGATACCTAGTAGTTGTACAGGAAAACGTTATTAATAAGCCACTTTGAAATCGTCCGCCATATGTATTTAGAAAGATTTAAATATACTACATTGCATTGTCAAAGGACTTTAAAACATTTCCAAAAGTTCTGTCAGTTCCAGTAAATAATTGCCAGTCTTAACTACTTCAAAAGGAACTGACGACAAAGTAATGAACTACAATTAAACATATATAATTTATGAAACATTCGTAGAGATACGTCTTTACTAAGCCAGAACGTTTACTTTATTTTATCTGATTTACATATTTGTATGTATACAATAATAAATAATAAATAATAATTTTGATGTGAACGAATATAGTAGAATATATGGAATTTCTTTGCATTATTAGAAAAAAAAAAAACTCCGAATATACTACAAAAGTGTACAGCAGAGATAAATAATTTAAAAATTACAATATAAAAGCTTACAAAAATGTAAGCTAACTCTTTCATGTCCATACATATAGGACCCCAGCCAAAAATAACGATTGACATCTTACATAATTTGTTTTTCAGAAAACTTTAATTTTCAAAATTTGAGCAATCGCGATATATGTATCTTGAAATAAAACCGAAAAAACGTTTAAAAAACACAGCTATTTCTGTAAAGGGCATTTTTAAACGTGTAAAATCTCTGATAAAACAATCAAAGTGTATTTTGAAATCTTTAGAACAACAATAAAATTGTCGGTTTTATTAATGAAAACTTGAAAACAATAGACTTTCATTTCGGATATAAAAGATAGGGCTTTAAGCTTGCTATAAATTATATTAGAAGTTTCGCAATAAATAACTTTGTTTGAATCCCGTCTGACACGAACTTTAATCCGGATAAATTTGCTATAATGGTATTGGACTTCCTAAAACGTTCAAGTTGCTGTCGTCACCTGGGCTATGTAAGTGTGTTTGCGCTGTTGCTAATCACTTGCTAACATTACACCTGATCCCTCCAGAGGAATTAATCAAATTCACCAAAAATGGACTTTTAGTCCTGAAGATTTATTAGATTATACGCTCATTGGCTCGGAATTTATCATAATTAGGATATACATCGAAAACAAAGTCCGTTTCCTGGGGGGAACTAATTGACGGAAATGAGGAGCTCACATTTCTTGGGATAATATTTTCAGACCGTGACAATTTTCTTGGGAATAAACGTCTCTGTACACATTTCCAGAAACATTAATTAGGACAACAAATAACGAAGTCGTATGGAGAAATCTGGTACTGATGTTAGCCAAGGAAAGAATCTCAAATAAAACTAGCAAATCACATACGGTGGCTTGTAATTCTGTAAATGTTGTTCATTCGAAGCTGACTAAATCTGCAATCTTAGAAAATACAACTGAAATAGAATTTACTTCTTCATCATACCTTAAAAGCAAGCTTCAAAGGTTTTCCCTGCATGAATTTGAGATTCATTTGCATATAGATAGTGTAAGATATCGGTTCAAGGATATTCAAAATATTATTCAAACGTACGTGATACTCATACCTCCGTACACGCAACGTGATCCATTTTAATCGATTCATGGCGTTATCTGGTAAACTTAGCTATTTACATAGAATCTTTTTATAAAAGTTGTAGGGCGTCAGGATTTTGAAAGGCTAAATAATTATTAGACCTCAATGCTTAAGAAAAGGCGCCTAATTTTGATTGTACATAGGAATTATAACTTCATAGATTTCCATTGAAATTGACTGGACATAGCAATATTTTTGGATTTGCTTAAGATTAAATTTTGGGACTATTGTAAATCCCCGATTTCTGGTTATAGGCCTAGGTTAAAGCTTCTAATAATTGGCAATTGTATCCATGGAATAAGAGTTCCAGACCAGTTTAGATCTTGGAAAAGCTTCACCTGGCAAAAGCAGTAACCAATTCAATTTTTCTTTAGTTCTTGACGGATTACAAAAAAAAAAACAATTAAGCGAATTAAGTTGGTTTAAATGTCGCAGTCTGTCACTGCTATTATAATCTGATGCCAAAATAAGGAAACAATTTTTTCTCCACCTAAATAGTACCATTTTCGATGTGACTGGTTTTTATATGTCAAATTTTTTCATCCACCAAACACCACCTTTGGTATCTACATGAAACTTGTTAAATTCGTGCAATTTATGTCTTAGCTTCAATGTTATTTTGCATTAAGTTTTTGGTCTATCTTAATCTACTTAGAAGGAAATCCGTCTTTTTGTATAGTGTATGTGGATTTTTGTACCTACATATGTATACGTAAATATGCTGCTTGGGTTCTAACGCATATCAAAAGTAATAAAATTCGGAATAAGGCTCATTTTGTGGAAGAAAGTGCTAATTGACGAAACTATTTTCTTCTAGTCAGGCTTGCGTGCTTGTCTGAAATAATCGGGGCTCTCTCTTCAAAAAAATTGTTTGTCATTCCGAAACCGTGCCAACGATTTTGTTTGAAGCTTGTGCCACTGTTATTTGTCAGGAAATGTGTGTTATGTGTGTGGTAGCGCGAAACCCAATTTTTGCGCCCGGCACCAAGAAAAAGAAGGGAAAGACTTCCTGCAGAGGTGTCCTGGGAGGAAGCAATTGTCAACGAACTGTGAGAATTTAAGTGTTTCCCCCAAACCTTAAGGGAATCTGCAAGTCACCACCTAATGAAGACGATGAGGCAGCGGCTTCAAAGCGCCTTTCCTCCCCGACTAGAATTGTTTCAGACTTAAGCTGAACACCAACGGGGGGATGTTTCTGCTGCGTGATGATTTTCATATTTGGCATGGCGTTCGTCCGTACGCCACATCCGCAGCCAAATCGGTGATGCAGTGGAATTTAAATTCGAGCTCGGTTGAGATGTAATCGGCTCCGTCGTGATATTTGCTACCAGCCCTGCTCTAGGAATTCCGCCAGAAGTGCCCAGACTTTCCGCAAGGAAAATTTGGCTGATTTGAGTTTGCTGAAATTCACAGGATTCCATTTGGAACATGAATCGATTATGGAAATGTACAAACACTAGATGGAGAATGGAAATCTGCTCCCATCAGGAGGAGAAGCCTTGCTACAGATGAAATGCTCGTTTTATAAAGATTCTCGGACCATAGTGAACGAACGCATTTACATTTACAGACTGGGGTTTGCTCCACTTCTGTTACTTAGAAATCACGTGTGTCAAAATCAAACCAATCTAGTTTAATTAATTTTACTTTGCTAGGAAAAAACAATGCTATCTGAATCTTTTCTAAAGATTAAATTCAACTCTCAGAGCTCCAATCAAAATTAAACTTGCAGATCTTCACTTAAACTGTTGACGCTTATTACTTAAGATAAAAACAGGTTTTAGTCTAAACTGCTTATTCGACATTGTATGAGTGTTTCAAGAAAAAATGAATTTTTGTAAATATCGCTCGTTCGCTTTTAACATTACGTGATAAATTCGATGTATTTTTAGCAACATAACAAATTACAGGTCATTTATACTAATAATTCTATCACCAAACTTATCACGTTCTCGAGTAAAAGCGGCTTATCTGTTTGGATAGGTACAATGAACTGAGTCGTATATGCAAATAGAATATTTTGTGTAAAGAATTTATTTTCTGGAATTTTTGCTTGTTCGTCAGTTTGTATATGTATCATGAAAAACCTCACGGGTTGATTTTAATGACTTTAGTAATACGTCCATTGCGAAGTTCTCAGGAGATTAATCGATAAACTATTTATTTGCTTGTTAAGCCGCGTCCACGTCAAAGAAACATTTATGAAATATAAACAATTTTGAAACAAACTTGTATTCGACTATTTTTTAAATATTTTTAAAATGTTCCAAAAACATTTCAGAAACATTTTTTAAATATTTGAGAAATATCCTAAATTGTTTCTTTGGTGTGTACGTGATTTTTCAAGTTTCTGGAAACAGAAATGTTTACTCATTTGAAGTGGGAAACAAGGAATGTTTATTTTTTGTTGCAATCAATTCATCCATAGTTTTAGTGCATATCTAAAGGCGCTTTTTCTTCTTTTCTTTTTAATTTTCCTTACAGAAATGTTTATTACCAGATAACAGGCAGAAAATAGTGCCGCGTGATCAGGCAAAGACGTTTTATTTTAAATTGAACACTGGAACAACTCGGAAACAAATTGTTTCCTTATTTCTTGTAGAATAGTTCTTCAAATGTTTCGAAAACGTTTTTCAAATATATTCGAAACATTTATTAAACAAATTTAGAAACTTTGAAAAACATTTCTTTTGTACAGAAACTCTGTTTTAAATTTGTTTCTTTAACAATGTTTCTTTGGTGTGGACGCGGCTTTAGTCGAATACTCAAATATTTTTCATTTCTTCTGGAAGGTAGATGTGTATTACAATTACACTTTAAAATTTTCACATCAATAGATAGGGAATTCTAAAATACCAAGTATCAACTTTAGGCGACTGATTTTAGCATTTCAATCCCACACTTAAACTTGAATTGGGTTAAATTTAAAATTAACATATAAATTAATAAAAACTAAATTAGGACACTTAAGAAGAGCCGTATTCTACCACTCAGTGTTTTTTACAGCGACAATCAAAGGCAATAAAAAGATCAGTTCATTATTAATATTAAAGGAATGTTCATTTTAAGTTTTAATTACCTCTCGCATTATTACAATTTTTCATTCACAAAATCCAGCTTCTAATTAGAAAAAAAAGTTTCCATTTTAATAAAAAAGCACCTTCATCGTATGTATAAACATTTCATGTATAAATTTTATGTCTCAAAATTTTGGTGAAAACAATAATAAAACCTTGAAGTTAAGCGTTTCTACACAAGTAAGAATTTGGGTTAGAATAAGTCAAAGGCAAAAAGTTTTGTGGAAGAAAACTTCAGGTCTACTCAAATATTTACTAAAACTCTTTAGAAGCAGAAAATATATACATAGATACATATGTATTTCTTATTTTATAAAAACAACTCTTTGCAAATATTAAAAATTGATTTTTAATTAAACGTTGTTTTGCACAAAAAGCTTTTGCATTTTGAAAATTGCTCGAAAATTGCTTTATAATTTTGCAGATGGGTTGTAATATAACATCAGGTTAAATTTAAATTTTTTTATTACGACAACTGAAGCAATTTTAATACACCCAGAAAATATGTGTCCGAAGCAATTAACCATTAACAAAGAAAATAAGCGAATGCAAAATTCATTATCAGGCCTTTGAAATTCTGTTCATGATAAAAATTTAATTGAAGTTAAAAAATAAACGATGGAAACGTGAATTGATAACTTAATTTTAAGGAGTAAAGCAATTATGGGCATAATAAATTTCAAGCAAAATAATACACTCACTTGTCTTATTGTATGTAATGCTAACGTCATGAAAAGGTTTTTTATTATTTTGGTTCATCAACATATTCGTATATGTCTATTTCTTTTCGAATTGAAGTTCAAATTTGAAATGTACCACCAATTTATAATACAAATTTTAATTTTTATGTTATGAGTATTTTTAAGCAATAATTTTATTTTACAGGAAGAGGTTAGGCTGCAGAAACTTTAAATGGTATCTCGACAACATCTATCCAGAACTCTTCATTCCTGGTGACGCGGTCGCATCAGGGGAGGTATGTAAATTAGCTTTTCGATCATACAACATAATAACATCGATTTTGGCAATTAACACAATTAAAAAATCATAAAATTTCCTTGAGTGCAGATAAGAAATCTAGGATATGGCGGTCGCACATGTTTGGATTCTCCAGCGAGGAAGAGGGACCTTAAGAAGGCGGTCGGCCTCTACCCGTGCCACAACCAGGGAGGAAATCAGGTTAAGAAAAATTCCTTCTGTTACAGCTACCCGAAGCAACGTATGCGACCGCCACAAACTTCGCCGATCGATCGACAATCTTACTTTTGTCTGCTTTCGTTAATGTCCTGCACATTTGCATAATTCCAGATTGCCAATTTGGATACAGATTTGTGTCTTGACTCAGCCGCCAAACCCGAGGACATGCATTCATCGATTGACCTCTGGGAGTGCCACGGTCAAGGCGGAAACCAGGTACTTTCGAAGCACTCATTGCTGTTAAAATCAGTTCAAGCCAACCATGAGGTTTCCAAGAAAAGCATTCACAATAACTCAGTAAAACAAAATTCAGACATGGCAGTCTCATCCTTAGAGAGCTTCTAAAACAATTCGATTACCAAAGAATGGCTTTTGATCGATAATTTCTTGGCTTTTCAGTAAAGTGCTTCAAAATAATTTAAGACCCATTCCGCTACCCACGGTGAGGATAAAAGGCGCCGTACTAACCACGAGTATATTTTAATACTTACAGCAAGACCATAATCGCATTTAATTTACTTTTATTTTGACGTTTTTCACAATAATTTTTTTTCGTTTCTTACCTGAGCTGATAATGTAAAAAGCTTTTACCTCATAATGCATGTCCTCCATGGCAGGTGGTTGCGGATTAATTTTTAACGAATTTTCAGAGTTTGTGGCAAAGTATACTGGCTGCTGCTGGTACCCCATTAATTCAAGTAATCATAATATTTCGTTGATTTTTTTAATTCCTTCCGTTTTTATTGAGCTTAAGTAATATTTCTGCCGCTAACGGTTTACTAAGTTGAGTATTATGTTTTCTACATTAACCGCGACTCATCGGTACAACATATTCTGCTACGTTAAAGTACATGTTTGCAAAATAAAATCGCCGCCGTTAATTTAATATTGTTAAACAAATTTTACGAATTAATCCTGATAATGAACCGAAAATCGTTAAATTGAACAACCGAATTAATTAAATGAATCGAGTAATTAAAAATGCTGAATAATAACCTTGTTAACATTAAGGATCGTATTGATTTTATATAACAATTGAAGCTTTAACACGAAAAATAATTTTAATTTTACCGCTTAAGGGACGTAACATTTATTAATACATAATACTATACAGCTAGTAAAACATGTTTTATATCCAGAGTCATTCCTGATTACGTAAAAAGGAAAAACTTCGAGAGTTATACTTTTTTTTTGTTCTTTATTTATTATATTTATTTGACGTGCATATTTAATGGTTTGGTGTAGTTATATTTAAATAGTCATACAAGTATCACATGCTATCACATCAACATATTTATAATAATTTAATTTTTATTAATATTTGAATGAAATAACTCTGCATTAGCACTAAAACAGGAAATGCATACATAGTATAAGAATTCGTTTATACATAGCCATTTATAATAATTTGATATTTTTAGCTCGAATTTGAAGATATAATTTCAAAATCATTAATTTTTAAAATTTTTAACAAAGAATTGCACTAAAAAAACCAGTGAGAAGAACATAAAACATAAATCTATATATAATCACACATATGTATATACACATACATATATATTTTACATAAAAATAGTATTTCGTAACCAAGAGACGAAAAGACGTAAATAGATGTAGATTCCACAATTTTTATTTTTCATAAATATTATGGTAGATCCAACTCTAAATTTAATAATTTCAAAAACTTAACTCCTTTTAAAAAAATTTATGTAAGTAACTTCAGCTGTTTGTGTGTTGTGAAATTTTGCAACTGCTTTATTAAACTGAAATTTTGCATTTATACATATGTATACTTTGATATCATTCTCTAAAGATATTTTATTCCTTTAATATCTTCTTTCTCGTAATAATAATATTTTGTGATATGGTATACCTTGCATTGTTCCAATGCCTACAGCCATCATCAAATTTTTAATGAAAATTTGCTTTATTAGGTACATATACATATATATTACCTACTTAAATCACTTATTATTATTACTAAAATTTAGTATGAAAATGAAATGACATAAGCTTTGTTTTTTTTTATATTTCTTTTCAATTTTCATTTAGGAGAAGAAACGTTAAAAAAACTGGCGTAGACTTTTAATATTTTAAATGTTTATGTTCAATTACATATTTTGTTAAAGCCGAATTTTTAATTAAAAGGAGGAAACAAAAATATGATTGTAAATTAAAGTCACAGAAATAATCGACTGCCGAAATTCATATCGACAAAAGTTTGTTGTAAATTTTTGTATATTCTTGGGAGGGCAGATATAACTTTTGAAAATATCCTTTATGATAACTCTAGGAATTAAAAAATAATTTGTAGTTAAACAAGTTGAAAGTAGAGACGGAGTATAATAAATTTTTCGGAAAAGCTCTTTATAAAATGCTAGCAGAAACAAGGCCAATTATATGTAGTACCTCAGAAAAGCGGATTTTATGCTATTTTAAAACGAGTTCACAGACAAAATAACGTAAAATTTCAATATCTCCTCTTCCCAGAATTTAATAAAATGTTCTGCGAGCAGTGAGGGTTTATAGTCATTGTTTACCCGGGCTCTGTTGCGCTCATATTTATGAAAAGGACTCTTTTTTCCAATACACTTTTTAACAGGGTAAATTGAACAGGTCCTGGAAAGTTCACTTTTGTTTTCCTTTTCCCGAAAAGTTTTCTACTGGTACAAAGGAATAAAAACAACCGAGGGGGAATCGGATTTTCGTTTTTATTTTTAGGGAATTTTTCCCTGTTTTATGTGTGTTCCGTACGCTGCTGCGTTCCGGTTATTAATACGCAAATTTTGCAAATAGGGATTTCTGGGTGAAAGAGGACTGTTTACTTAGGGAAGTTTGGCAATCAGCACCTTTCGTGCGAAAACGCTACTCCTGAAAGGCCTCCTTCGTCTACCTTTCGCAGTTCGTTTAGCCATGAGCCACTTTGAGATTCAAAATTTTTTAGGCAAAGGAACATTCATCGCTGATACACAGACCTCATACCTTTATGAAAGAAACCTTTTATTTTTGTAGGTCCTCTCTTTCCTTTCAGATTTTCCCAATTTGAGATTTCTCCAAAATAGGATTAGATGTTTCGATGTTTGCAGTTTTATATCTCATGATCATCCAATACAAGATTTCGATAGAAGTAATTTGTTGAACTTAAATGAATGAATCCATTTTGTATGCCACTTTCGAAATATCTTTAAACGAATTAGACACACTCGTCGGTATTATATTACAACTTTCCTCGAAATTATTATGATTTTTTCATTTTAGCTTTAGTTCCAAGGACTCAAGGATTAAGTGGGCTGCCTCTTCCCTCCGAGTCTTTTAGTTCACCAGATGAGCTTCCAAACACAAACCCAAAGAGATTTTCAACCAAGCAGAAAACTTTTGGCCATAGAAAATAATTGCGCAATTAAAGGCATCTGTTTGAGCTAATAATTTTATGGGAGTTTTTATGGTTCTACGAATGTGTGGACAGATGGAAAGTTTTGCTGCTTAGCAACCGAAAATCAAATTACGAAAGGAATTTAAGTTGAATGGGTTCTTGTGAGCAAACATCAAGTTATCCGCTGCTATTTTGTCCAACTCAAATGATTCATTTAACTTGCAAAAGTTAAGCGCTCCCAAGTTTCATAACCGAAAACATACCTGATGGCATTTTGAGCTGTCCTGTCGGCGAGCACCCGCCACTAAACGCACAGATTTTCGGAGCTAAAGTCTATTATTTGAAAGTTTGCCATAATATGCCGCCATATAGCAGAAACATCATATAAACTTAATTACTTTTAGGACTATGGAATAAATGATGTTCCTGGTTTCCTGTAGCTGCTCGCCCCTAGGCCGTTGACCGTGCATGTTATATAAATTAATGAAATAATAAGAACTTTGCTTTAATTAAATATGCGAAAAGTTTTGCCTTGGAATAGTTGTAAAATTACGAGAAAACTAATATTTTGGTAATGGCAGTTAGCGAAGTGCTCGTCAGGAAAACGGAATAAGTTCGCAGGGAGCTTATTTCACACTGTTATCATTTCCACACATTGTTGATTCATTAATTATATTTATCAAAGGGACAAATTTCCTCTCCCCACGGAACATGAAGCTAAGGGTGACTTTTTGAATAAGTGTAGTTTTAATTAGCTTATCCAATTTTTCGAAAATGCAGCATAGCTTACATGGAATTTGACGCAGCGCAGTTTAAATATTCGTAGTATGTATTTGTAACATTCTCTCCAAATCGTTGTCATGTTGACTGTACTGTAGGTACTATAATTTCATTTTTTTTTGTAATATGACTTGGTTAAATCCACAATAAATCTGTTGTCAAGTTCAAAATAAAAATTACATGACTATAAAAAACATTTATCATATTTTGTAATTTCTCACAAACAAGGACAAAAGTGTTCGTGTTTCGAGAACTATAGCCAAACGCCATCAGATTCTTACCTTTTAAAGCAAACGAAAGGCTCCTGAGAAATTTCGTTGAATTCCGTGAGGTTCCCCTATTCCTAACTTATTCCCAAAGCTGATTTAAAAATATTTTTCAAGTAAATCTAGGCAATGTTTTCAGCACTTTACTTTTACCCCTTAAGTAAAAACCTTTTATTTCTGCTTCGAACTCGAGAAATAAACTTGATCCAGTACAAACCTTTTTATTGTACTAATTTCACCTAGGCCTCAAGTCCTACGCTTAGAAGACTGTTAAAGCCGGTTAAAAGCATAGTTGTAACTAAAAGAAATGTTCGTTTGTTTAGTTCGTGCTTTGACGTTTCAAGTAATACATACACTTGCGTGCAAAAAAATCGACTCACCTCGTACAAGTCGATTGGGAACAAATTTAATAAAAAAATAAAATTAATAAAAAAAAGTTATTACTGTTGTTTGCTAGTCGAAAAGAGAAGGATTCATTAGACGTGTTTAAACTCGCACAGATTTTTTTTATTGATTTTATAGACTTATAAACAAAAACACTTCTTTGGAAGGAAAAAATGATCTTTAGTTCATATCCGGGCTTCGTCTAGGCATTCTAACTGCCAAACGATACATCCAGAACATGCTAGAGCAGCAAGTCATACCATACGCTGGTTTGTGGGCGAAGATTTCATGCTCATGCAGGATAACGCCCGACCACATATTGCATACCAATTCTAAGTTTTTTTGTTTTTAAATCTGTAAAATCAATAAAAAATATTTGTGATAGTTTAAACACGTCTAATGAAACCTTCCTTTTTTGTCTAGCAAACAATAGTAAAAACATTTTATTTTAATTTTATTTTTTGATCGTGTTTCCAATCGATGCGTAAGGGGTGAGTCGATTTCTTTGCACGCAAGTGTATTTTATTTCTTAATTCAAATGTATCTAGCCTTAGTTTAATTGATTGAATATATTGTACCTATATGTATGTACCTATATAATTTTTTTGTTAATTCTTTTTTTTTGCATAATTCGCAATGCGTATTAACTTTTTTAATGCATTTGTTTAATAGGGTATTTTTAGCAAAAAAGCGTTTTATAAGAAAACCAACGTCCTTCCTATCCGATCCAATCGACCTTTTCGACCCAATCTCAAAAGAATTTAAAATTCATATTTCTCAACATAAAAACGAAACTCATTTACTTTTTAGTTGGCTGTGCTCAATCATCCTTCATGAAAAGGGTCTTACAGGAATAATAACCCCACCTGTCAGCCAATAAAAATTCATTGTACACGACGCCGAAAAAAAATATTCGCAGTCGTCCCTTCTTGATGGGCCAGAAATTGACGCCAATTCATCTTAATTTCATCCCTTCTGTAAAAGTGCATAGTTTCGGTCCTGAAACCGACCTATCTCACCTCAACCCCAAAAATCAAACAATTGAACCTGATTTGATATGCGAAGATAATATTTGGAAGATTTATAGGAGCTTCACGGTGGCAAGTCATCGCCATTTATCGGAAGCTCGGTTCTCAGTATCGCCAAAATCATGCCGTCCTGTGATAGGTTGTTACAAATTTGCATTTAATAAATGATCTTAGCACAGGTCTCTCCCGTGGCGTGTTTCACAGGATGCGGCCCAAGCGAAGGCCCTGGAAGGCGAGCTCAGCACAAATTTAGGGCAATTAGAAACTTCTATCCCTCGAAACTTGAACGTCTTTGTCAGCTGAAACCCCGGGGGAGGACGGGGACAATGTGGGGTCTTAATTCTGCCTATGGGCGATGTCACTGCAAACAGCCCTCGAAAGTTCTGCGTGGGCCCCTGTCTGCCCGCCCGCACCCGGATGTCTTTGGGGTTCCCGGGGACAAAACAGGAGCTAATGTCACACGATTTTCATTAAGCGCTCATCTCCGCTCCCCGAATGTTTGTGTTCGGTGGTTGGAAACTTCAAAGGTAGTAGAAAAGGTCCTTATGAAAAATCGGAATTATACCATTCGACAGTTTTCTATTCATGAAATTTCTTTGAATTGAAAAATAAATATATAAATATATTTCTATATTCTGGAGTAAACGCCTATTACGATCAACCGCACACGTTTATTAAGAATTTAATAAAAAAATTTTTACCGACGTTTTTCTCGGAACGCTCAAAGCAGAAAAGTCGAAATGAATTCATTTTCTCCCCAAATATAAATGAAACCAATAAAGGTTTTTAAAAATATATCCGTATTTCTTTATCTGACTTCGTCTTGTGTAACATTTTTTTATTTAGAAATGTCTTTAAGAGGAGGCTTTTTAATTTGAAAATAACGAAAATATTTAATGTAATTTTTCTCTATAAATTATATATTCCTTAAAGGGACAAACAAAAAACGATGAATTTTAAAAATTAGAGGCTATTAAGTGAAAGGGCATTTAGAATGTTAATTAATTAAAACATTAATATCACAAAGAGAAAATAAAATACGTTACCTATATTGAAAATTAAGGCATTGGATTACGATGGAAAATCCTGAATTGTAAGTTTTAGTTCAACCAATTTGAAATTTGAGGAATATATTGGAGGCATATTAAGTTCACTAAAACCATGGACTAATCTTGAAAACTTGAAAAATGGCATTTTCTAAAACCCTTCTAAAAACCTAAATTTTATGGTATTTTATTTTTATCTGATTTCATATATTCAAGTCCACTGAATGGTTACGAAACCATGAAGCACCAGAAGAAAGCTGGTCGCTCATTTTCCTTAATGTAAAATTCAGTCATCACAAATCGAGGCTTGTCCACTAGAAGATTTCCTTCTATGTATATTTAATTCCTCTAGAAATGTTCGAATTAATACTATTGAGAAACGTTTTAAGATTTTAACAGTTTCGTACCTTGGATTACTTTCGATTTCGATTTCGATTTACTTTTAGAATAGTTTATAGCGCAACAAATCACTTTAATTGTATTTTTCAGTAAAGTGTAGTGAAACATTGTATTTAATTGGCTTTTTGGCTAGCACCAAAAAATAATTAATTATCCGCTTTGATTCAATGCGTAAAGAGCCATATGTACCTATGTATGTGTTCTTCATATACAGTATAGTGCCAGAAAATTATAACCACTCTAACAAATTTCAAAATTTGAACTCTGATTACATTTTTTTCGCAAACAATCAAACAGATTAACATTTCCTTGAAGAGTTGCAATCTTTCCTCCTTTGTTTTCATTGTTTGAAGAATGAGTAATCGTTACGTTACGAGCCAATATACAATATGCAAAAGTATTCCCTCATTCATTTATTCCAGTTCTATCAAATATAAATATCAATAAACAAATTTTCATGTTTCCAAGAAGTATTACATGGTATACCATTTCACTTAACGCCGAAAGCATAAATAGTTGCATCGAAGAAAATCGCGGAGATTAACAAGTGTTATTAAAAATATGGTTAATAATACTAAATACTAGAAATATGAATTTGCAAAATATGTGAATTTGCCCTTAATTTAATGTTTATTTTAAACGCGTACGAATATAATAAAGTTTTTTTCAAAATAAAGTATGGAAGTATAAATGTTGGTGGTTATAATTTTTTGGCACTGTACTGTAGCATGAAAAATGGTTAAAGTAGAAGTCGATTTTCTTCATAAAATAAAATTATACTTTATTAAATTTTAATACCTTAAAAGGGCATGTACAAACATAGAATAAAATTTCATTGTTAGTTTTCCCATGCAAAATTCACATAGGTGAATTGCAATAATAAAAATACGAAATTTTTAATATCTCTTAAATATTTCTTTTAGAAAATAGAATTTCATTTTGTTGCATAAGAGCAAAGAGTTTACTTTTATTATAGAAATGAATTTTTGGATTGAAGTAGGTAAAATATTGAACTCCCAGACGAAAATGTAAGCCTATATTCCTTTTTCGATATAAAAGAGGCTTTTGTTGCCGCATTCTAATTCATGTCCTTTTTATACATGCATGTCCGCAGAAGGAAGACCTTCGTTGAAAGGAGCGAGGACGCTATTTCAGTACGACTTCCTACTTTTTCTAAATACTTCTATATATTGTATTATAATTATCTCAATCTCTGGTAGGGTTTTCTGATCAGGAAATATCATAATTACTATTGTCAATCAATCTAAGAAAATATGAAACTCTATAAAAAATTAACATATACATATATTTCTGTAATACACTACAAATAAACAGGATAATATGCGGTCCGTAAAAATTTTTTTCATATTATATAAAGACAATTCTTTAATTTCTCTCTGTCTCTGCATTAAAATAATAGGTACAGTATTATTTCATTACTTTCAAATTAATGAACCAAAACGAAAATATATATAAACGAGTATTTTTTTTATCGTAACACTATTCATTTCGCGAAAAGCAAACATGTACTTCAGCCAGCAGGTGTGTTTAAATAAAACCTCATCTTAAAAGTTTCTGCTCACTTACAGTATTGGATGTTGAGCAAAACTGGAGAGATTCGACGGGACGAAGCGTGCCTAGATTATGCAGGACACGACGTAATCCTTTACCCGTGTCATGGATCAAAAGGAAATCAGGTAATAACAGCCTCCAATAAATTTTGTAAAACCAAATGTAATAAACATTATTGGTCCGATTGTCATTTCAGTTCTGGTCATACATAACTGAAACGAAACAACTTCGTCATGGATCTTCGGACAAATGCCTGGCCATTAACGAGCCCAAAGATAAGGTCATAATGGAGGAATGCGACCCGGAGAAGCAGCGCCAGAAATGGATGCTGGAGAACTACGACCCGAGCAAGTTGTGAGGGTTACTATTGATTTCAAATAGCTCAAATTTTATCGTTCATCCGACGCACAAATGAGGGTTTAAGCGCCACCGGACCGCAACCCTCGCATCTCGGATGAACACATCCTTCCTTTAGTATTACGACTACTTTACTATTGCTTTCATTACTTATGCGTAAACATTTCTACTTATTGTTAGTACTTAATTTCCGATTATTTATAAAACTAGCCGCGTACTTAGCTAAGGGAGAAGATAAAGTGTACATACGTACTTAAGACTCCTCAGGAGTCAAAAATCATAGATAAAAAGTTTAGATGAATGGATAGAAAAAAACATGTCTCTGAGCATCCGTTGGTCCTTGAGGCAATTTTATTAGCAAGCGTTTTGTTCGCAATAGTCTCTAAGATTTAAAAAGACGTCACAATTTTTTAGTTGATCAAAATCTGTGCGAGGTTAGTGATATTTTAAGACATTCCACGAGCATTTTAGGCTGTTCTTTTTTCTTTTTTTTATGTGAATTATATTTAGTTACATTTTTTGTATCTGTTCGTCTTTTATATTTTATTAGTTCGTAATAGTTAGGACAGGGAATCCAAGCGGTACAATTTTGACAACCGACCAGCCAACGCAGAAATGAGTGCATTTACTTAGGACTTTTTAAAGGTTTTTTACCAGAAGATAAAAAAATTACATTAAAATGACTCAGGCAGAGACCTCTTTGTGGTGGCGGTTAATTAAAACAAAAGACTTGGGGGCAATGCCATCAATGAAATATTTGTTTAAAAACCCAAAAGAGGACCCTTAATGTAAAAAACGGGGTTACCTCGTTTATTAAGAAAATATTAATAACGGAGGGCGGGTTAATCCCAGCCATGGAATTGTGTTTGTTTCCGTGATAAATTGTCCACCCTGACGTGCAGTATTAATAAACAATTTAGGTCGTAATTGTGCCAGTTAACGCTGCAAAAATTCATTCTCGCGCGACGATAATTTGTGCAGAATTATTGCTCTAATGTTGCGGAAAATTGAGGACTTGAATGATGGCGCCTGCATGAACTTTGTTGCCCTTTAAATCTACCTGTCGGGCCTTCCAACTATATCACAATATATGAAACGAAAGTTTCCAAAACTTTTCCCCGATATTTTAGAAAATTTAAAATTATTTTCTTTGCTTTCTATAAATTTTCAATGAACGAAAAATAGTTTATGGTACCAATTTTTGAGCAAACACTTGGATAAACTTCCCGATTACGTCCTTCACCTGACTATATTTTATGGAGTAATAATTCTACAGAAAATTTTAATTTATTATTGTGCAGAGCTATCCTGCAAAAGACCATAAAAAATATTAAACAAATATTTTTCCACATAAATATCTAAAGGGGAAAAGCAGTGTAGAGGTAATCAGATTGAGGAAAATATTGCAACATGAATGTAGCAGCGAAATGGGAAAATAAGCGTGATTAAAACCTCTAAACAAAACTACAACGGAAAAATTTCATTCAACGTAGCCCATAAATTTGTACACTTCATTTTTATTTTAGGTTCAATTCTTTGTACAGAATATTTTAATGTTAAATCATATTTTTATTTATGCGTTTTTAAGGATTGAACATAGAAGTAATTTATATTAACAGTTTCTTCACTTTAAATCACTTCTCAATAAGTTTTTACTGAGCAAAAATACAATAATTATAAGGTTTTTAACTGCTGTACCTTTTAAATGGTTTTAAATTCAAGGAAGATTTAATTTTTCATTCTAAAAATCATTATGTTCGAGTTTTTCAGTCTGATTGACATATGGTGAAGACTGTTTACATTTGAAAGATGCAAGTAAAATTTTGTCTTTAGAAATAAATCTAAAGCATAGAACATTTAATATTTACTTTGGTACTTTTCGTTTTCCAGTTTAAAACTTGTGTGTAGGGCGCTCTGTTTCTATTCAAAATATTTTCTTCAAATAAATCTTCCTACTAATTCCAACTCTATAAGCCGAATTGAATTTAAAATCCTGCATCTTAATTTGTTTGATGTTTAAAAAAACTTTATGTGCGTTTCAATCCTCTTTATCTCGAAAACTATTAAATAAACTGAATTTATTTAACCAAAGATGGTTTTTTCCCGAGAAAAATGTCTATGACTTTTAATTTCATTAAATTATAAAAGACTTTTTCTGCAATAAAAAGAGATAAGTAAATAAAATTGTTCAAATGCGTAAGAGAAAGCTTCATAAACTTTCCGTGAACTTCCGCATCAGCTTTGTATGAAAAAATTATAAAACCAACAGAGTTTTTATAAAAATCCCTCCCCGCGTGGGCGTCCTTGATTTATTTTTGCTCCTCCGCCCAAGCAGCAAAATGTTTTAATGCTGAGCGCCATCATAAAAAACAAAATGAATTGCAGTTGTCCTTGCAACGAGATACAATAATTCCCGACGTTTATCGCGAATTCTGTGAAAATAGCACCATTTATTTGGTCATGTTTTAAATATCAATAAAATTCGAACAGACACCAGAGAGGCATATCTGGGCCTACGGTGGAGTCCGTTGCGAACGGATTTACAATCATATCATTGCCAAAATAAATGCAGCTCGGCACGTTTCAGGGGGAAGGACTTTATCGACAAACGAAAAAGAACTCTTGCTGTGTAAAAATTAATTTATATCACGAGATGAAACACATATCGATCAAATACGAACAGAATCATGCATATCGACGAATTCACATATGCACGTCCCACACACGTGGGACGAAATACACCTGCGTTGCGGCCCTGCCGAGAGTCCTCGCAGGACATGGGGCTCGTGAACGACAGGAATCTTATTAATAATTTTTATATAGGACGTAAGGAGTATTTCTTGTGGTGAAAAGACACGTTTTACACGTCGTACTGCTTAGAACATTTCTAATTAGCACTAAGTGTAAGCTAGGCCAGTGTGTGTGCGTACTTAAGCTATACTGTTCCCAAGCTTTCCTATCACATAGCGCTGAGGTGATATCCGAAACGTAGCCGTAGAATTTTGTTATAGACCTGCATAGCCGTAAGCCAGGAAACATATATCTGTGAAGTCGATGTTGTAATTAAAATGTAATTACTTGTAAGTACGCTTAATTTAGAAGGTAAGAGACGAGATAGCCTCCCACCGTCGGGAGAAGCACGAGACTAGTTGGTTTCATTAGTCTCTGCAGAGTTAGACATTCCACAAAGTTCCCACATTCCTTCAGGACCTAAACATTCCATGGACCTCTTCCTTATTTCGATAATCGCGCATTTAACCAGAATTGTGTATTTGATTAAGGTTAAGGTTTACTTAACGATTCGTCACACAATACGATTAAAATAAAAGTCATCAGTAACTTCTATCAGGATTTCCAGCAAATGTGGAGCCGACATGTTTGCAAGAAAAATGTGCCTTGAAATGTATAAACGTGTACATACGTCTGTATAAATATATTATTAAAGCTAATAAACTCTATTTGTTTTCAAGAGTTTTCTGTTTTCATTTTTCAGAACTCCATCCCCCGTTCCCATCCTAATCCCACTTCTGAACCAGAGATTTTCAATTGCCATCCACTGTGATGAGAGGGGCTCGGTGATGAATGCTTTCGACGGGTGTGAGCCAAATGAATATTTTTCCAGCTGCGATCTACTTTGCATTGGAAATTTTAAGAATTTCCACTTATGGCAATGATCCGGAGGCACAAGAATATTTTCGTTTATCCTAAAGAAATGTGAGGAATTTCATTTTATACAAGGCGATAAGTGCGGCTACAGGATTTGCGGGAAATAAATTTATTTTCTACACGTTACTCACTTTTAGGAAGGGAAAAATAAAGCGTATGCGACACGGTGACCTACTTTGTATACATTTTGCTGATAGAAGATTTGTCATATTTTTGTGTATATTAACTTTACCAGTATATTGTTTCAAGTTGTTTTTAATTAGAAAAGTTTTCATTAAACTTTACTGTATCATAATCCTATTTTAATTGCACTCAAAAGCTCAAGTTATCGTCAAATTCGTCGGTTTTCAAAACATTTTGAAAGCTAAATACTAAAAAGTACAAAAACAGAAATATACTTTCAAAATTTAGGTAGGTATTTATATTCGTGAATATGAACACTGCCCAACATACAACAAGGTAAGAAGAAATAGCACCGTTTCTTCGTTAAAAGAGTTAAAAGGTAATTATTAATCTTAGTAACTACAGAACCGATTTTAATTATTCTTTCTCTAAACTTAATATGAATGGTCATAAATGATATTTTACTACTTCATACTTTTTCTAGTAAAGGATATTATACTATAGAATACTGTAAATAAGAAATAAAAATATTGCAGAAACAAGACATATGTATTAAATATAAACATTTTTGAAAAAAAAAGTTTTCATATTTATTTATATTGTTTCAAGAAGTTCACGGTTGGACTTTCTTCATCACAAAATTTCGCTATCATATCAATCGTCAATTTCCAGAATAAAAAATGCAAATGTTCTGTAGATTTGGAGAACAAATGGCCAAACCGAACCGCATTTGTCAGGCAATTCATTTTTGTTTTCCCTCAACCGTAACATGAAATGAAATTTGTATTGACTTGTAATTTTTATATAATTCTATTATATGCTCCTGATTCGGACCAAGTTGCTTAAAAACATGTGAACTCATTTAGTGATGCCTAACAAACTTGATAAGGGTATAATCCTCTGAACATTTCCAAATTTTCATAATAGAATTATGTTTATTAAAACTCTACCAAAAACCAGTCCTTTCAGATTTGACATTTTCCGTAGAAGACGCAGAACAAAAACAAGTGGTTGAAGATTCAATTAAAAGTTTGTGCGATTTGCTACTTAAAAATGTAAAGCTTTCATAAAAAATAATTCATTTTCACAAAATCTCTTCGTTTTATTAATATACTTTTATTTAAAATTTTGACCCTATTCAAATCAATGTCCAATGTTTTTAGAAACTTCCGCTAAAAGTAAAGCTGAAGATGAATATATTTTTTCGTCTAATGAGCATTTCGAGATGTGTTTTTTTCAAGCGAAGTTTAAATGCGGTTTATAAATTTTAAAAATTACCTACATAGGTATCTAACTAATATTACAATTAACTATAACATATGGATTATACTAAAAGCGAGATTTTAATTCATCAATATTTTCGTATTCAGCTTAATCCTCAAGAAAACTCAGCTATTAGTTATTAGATAAGTATCATAAACTTGAACAGACTAATGAAAACATAAGTTTTCATGAATTCGAATTAGTATTTTCGGTGTTTTTTATTAGTTATGATCAGTGTTCTTCCACAAGGGTAGTCTTAACATGATATTCAAAAGAGATGAATAGGGTATTAGAGAGAGTCTTCTATTATGGTGCATTTAATTAGTCACAAAAATTACGCGTAAAGCCTCTTTGAACTTTATACTAATAAAAATGTTGCTTTACTTATATTTTATTTTACGTGACTAATGATTAATTTCCCCCTAAAGATCAGAAAAATGCTTATAATTATAAAGTCTTAAACTGAACGAAGCTGGTGCACCTAATTCCCCTTAATTGCTCCAAGCTGCACTCGTAAGACCTTCCGTGAAGAGTCGTGAGATTTGTGCAGCCCCAATTAGATGAAAGCGACTTGCATCTGCCGAAGCTAGTCGCAACCAGTCCAAATCCCTTGAAAGCGGGTTACCCGCTTTTCCGTGTCGAAAGGTAAAAGTGCCAAGGTCGCATCTCTTCGAGGAATTAATTACAAGTCCTTTGGAAAGCAGCGGCTTTAATTTATATGGCGGCAATTACTAACCACTAGCCGGCTCTAGGGATGCGACGCGCTGGCACTTTACAAGCCATCGAACATCCGCGCTTTTGTCGCTCAACATTCGTTAGCTAATCACATGAGCGCGCGCACACATCCCGCGGAAACTCTTTGCCGGTTAAAAGCGGCCCGGGCACTTTGGGCAATTAGATTGGGATTTATCATCCCGCAACTTTGATCCCCCCGGGCCGCTGATATGAATGTGAAATTCGCGGATTTACATGACGCCATGATTCGCCAGATGCCCCAACACCAGCAATAATTGATTTGGAATTCTAAGTTCTAGCGACACCCGCCGCACTAAAGATGGTTCTGCATTTTAATAGCCTTCTGCAATTTCTGTTGCAATACCTACGGCGATGGCTGCTCACTTGGTCGGGGTATCGCCTTCATTGGCTAAACTGAATCTGCATATTCTAGCTAGACTTCGGTTGAAATAGCGAAAATACAGAGCTGGAATAATTCGATCGCTTCTATTCACAGGCAGTAAGCTTAAGTTTGACGCAATGATAATTCAGTATGCTAACTAGCACTTTAGCTTTATAATCTTGTCGAAATTTTCAACTCGTTGCGTTCAACTTACGTATTTTAAATGTACTACTTAAACTCCTTTAACATAAGTAGAGCAACCGTGGTCTAACAAACAGAAACCTAAGCTAATTTTTAAAATAACTATATATTTTCTCCATAAAATTCCTCCCTACTTCTAAATGAGTTATGCGAAAATGTATTTTTTAAGCATTTGGTTTTTTAATTTTCCGCAACAGGTCCATCGTTTCGCGAGCTGTATGGCATGTCGCACCGTCTTGTTGAAACCACATGCCAACCAGATTCAGCTCGTTTATTTTGGGCTTTAAAAAGTTGGAAATCATTGAGGTGAGATACCAGCAGCTATGCTCGAAAAAGTCACTCAAAATTGGACTTCTTCCAAGCTTGTTTTCTTTTTCTTTTTTAAAATTAAAAACCAAAAGCTTACAAAATCACCCTTTATAATCAACAATAAAAAACTCAGAATTTATATATTGTATGTATGTAAGTTAGAGTAAGTTTCGTACCAAGTATCAAACACATCAATTTTAGAAATAAATTACATACATAAACATACATATGTATATGTCGCCCGCAAATTCGTCGGCGTAATCACAATAAGTAGTGGAACAAACGTGCCTTTGATGATTTTAATAATTATAATTTTTATTTAGATAAAGCTAAAAAGCACTAATTGTTCCGGACTCAAGACCTGGAAGAAAAAGGAAGACCCACAAAGAATCCTTTAGAAAATGAATTTTTTGACGCAATACTTATCTGAGTAGTGAAGGTGTCTCGTCGTTTATGACCAGAGGGATTGTTTCATATTTGATTTATTGGATTAAAATTGTTAAATAGTAGTTAATAGATAGTAGTAAAAGTAAATAAATCACTTGTACTTACCTCAAACCGCGGCACCACTCAACTTGACACTTTGATCACTAAACTTCAAAGCTTAAGCTACACAAAGTCGACAGCCGGTATGACCTGATCGCATTTGCTCAGAAAAGAGGTACCACCAGGTTAGGGGATACTCCAGATCCCGTACCAGAGGGGAATCTAGCCTAAGCTATTGCCTTAAAAGGTAATCTTCTTTTCGTTCAACCAGACACTATGCAACGGAAAATTGCTCCCGTTTTTCTAAGGGGAATTTTTAACGAAAATAGATAATCAGCAAGAAGTCGTTTGGAAACCTTAAAAAAGATCGGACGTGGTTGAGTGGTGTTGTTGTTTTATTTTGAAATCGAAAATTTGTAATTGGCGCAATAAAGTTTGTAACGAGCAGAAACCTTCGAGTTTTCAAAAAAAACCAAATATCTTGGACCCTCTATTCTAGCTGCTAAAGTTAGTGAACTAGGAACCATTTCGAGCACGGTTGAACATAGACTCGTATCGTTCACTAATGATTAACTGAACTGCACTACGAGTACAAAATGTCTTAAATTAAATCAAAATAAATAAAAACAATGCCTATTAACTCAAATGTAGCTAATGGTAAATTGATTATAACGAAATAATTTGTGACTACGAAAGTTTAGGAATTAGGAATTAATTAATTCCAAATGAATAATTTCAATGCCTGCAATTTCTCATCATGACAGATTAATGCAAATATCTATGTACATATGTATGAACTGGTGAATTAAAAAAAAACAAGTAAGTATTCGGCAGACCTAATATTCTAAATTAGATTCTACTGCTCAATTCTCATGCGGAACAGCGCAATAATTTCTATCGCAGATGATAACTGCCACTGAAAATTTAAATTTATGCATCATTTACATACTTTTTGCTTGCGTTTTGATCCAACAAAGTCACCTAAAATTTCACAAAGTCTATATTTTCATTTCAAACTAATACAAAATGTCAACTGAAACAAGGACGTATAGTTTCAATTGAAAAAGTTTGTTAATTTCACGCATTTTATATTAAGCATTACGAAATAAATTTGAAATGTTTAACTTTAGTTTGTAAACATTTATTTTGTAATGCTTAAAATTCATGCATGAAATTAATAATTTAGACAAGTTTGGTAATATTAAATATTTTTGTTTCAATTGAATTGAAATGAAAATATAGGGTAAGGTTGCTCAAGTCGTACCCCCTAAGGGATAATTACTGTAAATTTTAGGGTAATTTAAATAAACAAAATAATTTTCCTCCACTGAATCTTTGTTTATTAAACTATCAACCAATTTTCATAAAAATACAAAAATCTTTTATCAAAATATGTATTTAAATATTTTGAAAAAATATCTTCGGGTCAATCAAGGTTGCCTAATTCTTATCACCTAGGAAAAGCCTAATCGTATTTAGAATATCGATGATATCATAAATCTATAAAATAATATAACAAGACCTCATAATAACAAATTGAAATCTACAAACTAATTCTTTCTTAGGAGATCAAAATTTACATTATTTTTGCGAGTTTTTAAAATTAAATTTATGTGTAAATTACACGTACCACGTACCAAGAAAAATATAAATTTCTAAGGAAAAATTTGCTTGACATAAAAAATTAATTGGTAAACGCAGATGTCACAGATGTATTTCTTTATTTTACCTTCCATGCCACCAGATACTCAACCTCTACATTTTAAGCACGAAATCATGGAATGATTAAGGAATTCTCCACAGGTACGACTAAAGCAGCGAGACTTTTAAAGTTTCAAATCAGAACTGCTAACATAACCTTAAAATATTCTATCGTTTAATTATGCTCAAATAAATAGCAGAATACCGCGAATAATACGTATGTACATGAAACAAAAAAATTACTTTATCATCGTATTATTTTCTGAAATACAGCTTGAAAATGAGTAAGAAATTTTAATGAGAAATATATAAACCCTATATTTTTTAATTACATATGTATTTCTCAATCATGAAAGCCGACGGGACGTCCACTGATTTTTCTTCACTCGCACGACTAAATAAAAGAACAATTTGACACCACTAGAAGTAATTTTATATAAATACAATAAAATACACGATACAATTATTGCACGAACTTGTGTTGTTGGAAGATTGCATTGAAGTATTCACACGATACGATTTTCATGCAACAAGGATTTATCGAAACCATTTCTATACTCCGAGCTCCGAAGCAAAATGGTTTTTCAAAATAATGAAATCTTTTACCAACAGTTGTATGATTGAAAATACACTATACAATTTACATACAATCCGTCGCATGCTATCTCAAGTTTTGGGTCCAAACTTTACGACCGTGCGATATCGGCCCAACCATGACTTTCACGAGCACACACGATACAATCGTCGCATATGCGACATGAAATCGGTCCAATGGTCGGTACAACAGTCGTACCGTGTATTTCTCGTTTTAGGCTGTGGTACTACTAAAGCAAATTTCCCGTACTTCTTGAAATTTAAAGCGAGTTTAAGTTAACTTTAGTTTGTAAACATTTATTTCGTAATGCGTAATATTCATGTGTGAAATTAACAATTTAGCCACATTTGATAATATTTGAAACTGTTTCAATTGAATTGAAATGAAAATATACTTCTTCAAATTTAAAGCGAATTTATTTGACCTAATATTTAATAAGCAAATGTTTTATGTACATACATATATAAAATCTAGATTAATAAATATTATTAAGAAAAGTTAATATAGAGAAACTTGAAACCATCTACCTAAGTAACGCCATAAATTTTTTAGTGAGACTTACACATGACAAAGTCAAATATACTCAAGTAACGTCTGCGAAAATCTGATCGCAAATAGGTGTTTAATGTATTTGCAGCTTTGCAGCGTGCTATGTTGAATGAGTTTAAGTCGATATAATTTTGTTGATATAAAACCTTGTGAATTTTGATCGAAATGCTCTTAAGGAGCAGCAACTAAATAAGTTTCTCTTCATAAAAATTGCCAAATGTGCGCATGACTTCTCAACAGAAGAGTGTAAGAAATCTTCTGTGCAGATAAAGCTACAGTTGCGCCATCTCTATTCGAGATTGAGTAAAAGCTCTTATAAAAACGAAAAGGTTGCTTTCTTGGATTCTAAAAATGTTTATCGTAAATATTTTCCTTTTAGTAGCAAACAAATAAAACTTCTTGTGAAAAGCTTCCTCCGTTTGGTGGATGTGTGTCAGCAGAAGATTTGCAAAAATAAAAAGCTATGCAAAAATCTCCTAGTGCATTTCAATTTTACTTTGATTGTTCGATTATGAAAGATAAGATTATCCTACCATCAGTTGTAAAATTGAGTTCGATAATACATTTTAACTTCTTGAAAATTAAAAACTTTATACCTTACTTTTTATTAAAAAAAAAAAAAAATTAATTGAATAAAGCCGCGTCCACACCAAAAAACATTGTGAAAGAAACAAATTTAAAACAGAATTTTTGTACAAAAGAAATGTTTTTAAATGTTTCTAAAAATGTTTAATAAATGTTTCCGGAATGTTTCTAATACACTGCTCCAAACAATTAAGGGAACAAAAAAAATTTAAATTTTGTAGTGATTTTTGACGGGCTGTATTTAAGCGAGAAATGATCGTATCGACGATCTAAAACAAGCGTCTTAAAGCTCCAAACCTCTTTTGATTTGACCACCTTATGGACCAGGTAGCCTGTCAATTCAGCTTTAATTTTATTTTTTCAAATCCTTGCTAAGTCGATATTCAATATCCGATATCCGATATTTAGCGAAAAAGGACACATTTGTATTCAACCATCAGGAACCAAATTTCCTAAAAAAATCTGTCAAGGCATTTAAAAAACAATTTTTTTTTATATCCGTAATTTCAATTTAAAAAATGTCAAGAAAAGTGTTCTTTTCCCTTGTTTTGGTAAATCGAACGAATTTTTGCAAATACTGATGGAAAGGCTAAGGTTTGTAGGTTTTTTTACACCTCAGTGTACCCCCAATAGTCCTGCAAATCCGCAGATCGACCCATTGGACGGTTCCTTCGGCCCGATTGATCAAAGTTTTTGAAAAATTAAAGGAACAAGAATTGTGTTCTTAAACAACGGGTATGGTAATCTTCGTAAAATTGGAAAAAATCATTTTTTTCGACTTTTCTTGCAATAGTTCATCAGTCCCTTTGTAAATTTTAGAAAAATCGAAAATTAAAAAATATCCAAAATAAAAAAAAAAATCTTTAGAAAAACAATTTTTTTCCCGATTTTTTTTTTTTTTTTTTTGTTAATTTTCGATTTTTGTTAATTTTCGATTTTTGGAATATTGGAAAAACGTTTTCGATACATTTGAAGAGCTATTTTACAAGAAATGAGGAAACAATTTGTTCAGTTTAAAAAGAAATTTTTGCCTGATCACGCGCCACTATTTTCTGCCTGTTACCTGGTAATGAACATTTCTGCAAGGAAAATTAAAAAGAAAAGACTAATTTGGAATCCCAAATTAATCTTCCATTTCAATCTTTTTAATTACGTCAATCATCTGCTCCACATCCCACTTAAACGTTGGCCATGTTTACAATTTCAAGATTAGGAATCAACTGACAAATATGCACTAAAACTATGGCTTAATTGTTTGAAATGCAAAATGAACATTCATTGTTTGCCACTTCAAGTGAAAAACACTGAGAAAACATTTCTGTTTCCAGAAACTTAAAAAATCACGTGCACACCAAAAAAACAATTTAGGGTATTTCTCAAATATTTCAAAAAACTTTTCTGGAACATTTTAAAAACATTTAAAAAATGTCTCGAATACAATTTGTTCCAAAATTGTTTATGTTTCATAAATTTTTCTTTGGTGTGGATCGGCGTAAGGTTTATAATTATAACATAAGTAAATATTGTAACGTACAGTACTAGAAATTTGTTTTACAAAACTGCCTAAAGTAACTAACACGGTGTCCTTGGTCGTTTCAGGATCAAAGAAAAGGGCTTATTTGCATAATAAATATTAAAACACCAAAGCATTAATTAAAAAACGAAAATAAAGCTGGAGGATTAAATGTGACCGCATTGTAAAGTAGAGCTATTTTGTTTTAATTCGTTGATCAAAAATGAATAGAATGGTAATATAAATTGATATAAGGAGATTTTTCTGCAGTATACGATGAAAAGGAAACAAACGATTCATAAAATTTTACTAGAGTTAAGTGAACTTTATATACAAAATAAATAATAAATAATAAAATATATAATTTTAATTTTGTTTGAACGGTTTAGACAGGTATGACCCAGTGAACTTACATGTAAATACTAACAGCCAAATTATTTTCGCTTTTTATAATCCAGTACTAAAATTTTTCGTAGTTAAGGCAGTCAGATTTCAAATATTTGCAAAGAAGATCACTTATGCATATAGGTTATGTTTCATGAACAAAATGAGTCGGAAAGTTGTACAGTCTTTAAAATAAATATTTTTATTTAGCCAAGTTACTTAGTTCCGTGCATATAAAAACCAACCTCATCAGTTTATATAGGGTTTAAAATTTATTTTTAATTTTAGGAATAGGTATCTTTAAAAATGCGAACCATTTGCTGGTAGTAATCCGATGTATGTAACCTATATAAAAACCAAATAAAAATGGTCATAATCTTTAGGTATATAAGAAAATTGAACATAACGTAGGTAGTATTGCGTTGCACCCAATCTAAACTCAATATTTTTGGTTTCATTGACTCTTCTATTAAATTTTTATTTCAACACGACTGCTGTTTTTGTGACTTTTACACTCAGATTGCAAATTGATATTTGTTTTATTTATAAAAAATTAAGAGAAGTTTAAAAATTAAATTATAATTAACCTTACAGATAAAATATTTATAAACATAAAATATTAAAAAATATAAAATATTAAATTAATAAACTTTATTTTCTTTTTAAGAATTTTGTATAATAAACAAATTAATAAGAAATTAAACATGAGACTAAAACAAATATCTATAATAGATAATAGTAAGTAGTAAGTGGAGTAAAAAGAAACCTATCCTACCTCGTTAATTTTCTTTAAAAGAAATCCGGTTAGAATAAGTTAGTTATGTTAAGCATTTTTGTGTTTTTGAAGACGACACATTTAACATTAACATTGTTCTAAGGAAATAACGTAAAACATACATATGTATGTCATTTTGTTAGTGGATTGGGATTTCCGGTTCAGTGATTTTCAAGTTGTATCGCCAATCTAGAAAAGTACGCACGAATGACCTTCTGTACATAAGTTGAGTTTCTACATATTATACCTAAGTAAAGAATAAACAGTTGCATTCATAAAGGACATCATGTTTGTAAACAATTAAAATACGCATGATCCGATCCTAAATTCGGTAAGTCACGAGGTAAAATTAACACCTGTTGGACAGAAAGGCAGTAAATAAAAAATTGTTTGTTTGGAATTACCGAAATTTTATTGATTGAGTTCCAACGCCGACGCATTTGACTCTCGGCAGAGGACCAGGATGAAGTCCTCCCAAAAGGAATTTTTCTTCGTCAGTTGCAGTGCAGTGTCTGTTCGCGTAGTGTCGGGCTCAACTGTAGCCGAACCCTAGTTAGTTTGTAGTTGTTTTACCAGCTTTCTTCCTGCTTTCAAGGCTCAACGAAATGTAAAGGGAGTTCCAAGAGCGTTTTGCGATTTAATCCAATAAGTTTCTCAAGTGTTTTTCTTCGTTTTTGACTGAATTTTCAGAACCCCAGTCCTCGCCTTATAGGAAATGTTGATGTCCCTGTTTTTCCTCCACCTGTAGTTTTGAATGTAAGTGCCCTTCCTGTTCCCAAGGTTTTTGTATATGAATTGAATTCGGTGACCCTTTATAACTTAATTTGAAGTAAATTTGAAGTAATTGAGTGCTTGCCCACCACTAGATCCTTTACATTGGAGCTGCAGCAACCAACATTGATTATTTCAACAGGTAAGTGCTCGATATTGCGCTTCTGGTCCTTATCGATTTTTCAGGCTTTGTTTGGGTTTCGGGCGATCGGAGAAAATTCGCTCGTGCTCAGCCTGTAAATTGAAAGAGAATTTCGCGAGATTTATATCTGATTTTCATTAAGATTAAACCTTGATTAGTTAGGTGAAGGTCAAACGCGTCGAGGACGGGACTGACGTCGCCGGAAGGGCAATTTAGTCAGTTAATTAACTTATCTGAAGCACACCTGCCCAGGTAACAAATTTGACCCAAATACCCATCTGCTCGTTGTATTGAGCTTTTAAGGATATATTCGCAAATTTCCTTTCCCCGACCGATTTAATTCAAGTTATGTCACCGATTTCGTTGTATGCGTCCATCCTGCTCGTTTATCGATCGTTTTTAATTCCTATAATACCTCGCATATGGTTCGAAGAAATTTTTAAATATTTTTTAATATTAAAATATTTTAGACGACCAAATGCCAGAGGCGCTGACTTTGTCTGGGATGGCTGATGCCGAGCCCGACCTGTCGACGTTTGAGAACAAAACCGGGCTGGCGGAGGACATGAAGTTCTTGGCGTCTATGCCGGAACTGTGCGACGTTACGTTCCTCGTCGGGGACACCCGGGAGCCGGTCTGCGCGGTCAAGGTAAAGGTTCAAAGACACAATCCTAGAACTAGAACTAGAACTAGCACGATTTTAGGCTGTGCTAGCGGCTAGATCCCGTGTCTTCGCGAAGATGCTCTACCAGCAGCCGTCGCCCCAGCGGAAGCGCGAAACCTCCACCAAGGAGAACAAGCTGCGGCTCTTCCTGAAGAGGTCCTCCGAACCTTTGCTCAATCTGCAGAACGCCGCCCAACAGGTAAGCGCCCTTTTGAGCCCTTTCCCCGCAAACGCATTGTAAATATTCAGCGCTAGAAATGAATGAATTTGAGTGGTGTTTGCGCCCCTCTCCCCGTGGAATTTACGTGTGCACCCTTACCTTGGTGTAAATGGCGAACTCAACGCCGAGGAAACAAACTGTGGAATGTAAGTGAAATGGTGTCTTGTGTCGGCCTAATGGGACCAGTTTACATCATAATTTATCTCAAGGCCCGTCCTGCGTAGTAAATGTGACGTGACTTGAAAATCAAATTATCTCCCTTCAAGGGCACGGAGCTGCTGCTCCTGCTCATATAAAATTGTTTTCAGTGATGACGTCCCGAAACGTTTATTTGGTAAAATAACTTCTTTTGGACATAAAAATACAAATGTACCCACACAAGAATGTTGTTGACTATTAAATTCTGCAATATTTCTGGATAAGGATTCCAAATTTTTTTTAATGACGTTTGTCGAGATATCTCTTGAACGCCTTCCCTCCATTGTTAGAAGGAAATTGAAATTTCATAGCGGATAACATATAATAATAAATGTCTGCTTGCACGAATATTTAAAAGATGGTATCAAGCATTATGAAAACGGTAGAACTAAAGGAAATATCAAAACGAAGCTCTTTTAATTTCTAATACAGAATATCAGAACAAAATTTTCTTCATTTCATATTGAATCATATTACTTTACTTCAAATGTAAAGTAAAAGTGGTTACTCAGTACAACAGTAGTAAACTTTATTTTATTCATTAACTTCACTATGAAGAGTGTTCCTCTCATCCTAGCAAATAGTGAAAATAAATAAAACTGCAATTTTAAAAAAGTTTTCGAATCAATATTGAGCGGAAAAGGTTGGAATGTTATCATAAATTTAATTACAACTTGTATTTTCCGGTAATGGTATTGGTACGTCCTGCGATCATCGAATTGGTTCTTCGATGATGCTTATCAAAGAGCTTCGAATAATTCTGAGTTATGAAGAAAAATGCGACTGAAAAATTATATTTAATAATTAAGAATGTAATGAATGTAATAGACTACCGATTATATGGCATATTACTGATTTAAATACCATAAAACGTGTTGATTTCAGGGTTATTTCATTTTTTTAAAATTATGATAGAGTTTCGAAATTTCGAGATGGGAAAATGTTATTTTTTTAGATCATGTTGTCGTATTCATTATTTATACATTCTAAAAAAATGTACTTAAATTATATCTAAACTTTGCGTTTTTACATTTTAGCAAATGCATACTTATTTTGAGGGTTTTAAGCCCCTCCCCTTGCTCCGAAATTTGAAGACAAAATTCGCTGATATTATCTGCACTATTAGTGAGTCTTCTACAAATCACAAGGAAAAACGATTTACTTAAATTAGGATTAAAGAAATTATTCATTCGATCATTATTTTGGAGCCAATATCTCAAAGAAAATTTTAATATAAACTTTAAATATTGCAGTACCTACTTCTATTTAATAAAAATTAATCACATGCATATAAATAAAAGTATCAATCACATTTTTAATGTAAATAAATAAATTTGAGCATAGCTGAAAGGGTTGCTTGTCTCTGTCTCTGTCTCGGACGGATTTCTGTCTCTATGTAATCACTTCTAAAAATAACGTTTTGGTTTAAACAACCATCTTTATCCCCAAATTTATAGGACGTTAATTAGATTCGCTTACATATCTGTTCGGTTTTGGTTGAACAATACACATATGTATGTGCTTACATATACGTAAGTGCAGTGTGCTATCATATTTTAGCTTTCTGTATACATAATTTATTTATAAATATAAATAAACTTACAAAATTTACTACTTACTTAGCACTGGAAAAAAAAGATAATTTTCTGGTTTATGAGAATTGAGATTCGAACTTAATTCTTGATTTCGGGGATTTCTAAAAGCTTCAATTTGCCTACACCAGAGACGAGTAGTTCAAAAACCAAACAATTTCGTATTGAAACGATTTTCTTTGAATTTCATAAAAAAACATGCAGCGTGATATATGTATAATAGTTTAACCATTCGTAAATAAAGTTATTAATACATTCTGCTCCCTTTACTTCTGACTCTATTATTTTGTATTACATATAGAAAATGCAATTCCTAATGTTGCGCTTCGCTATTATAATTATTGCAGTAATAGTGTCTATTGAAAACTACATGCGAATTATAGTTATTATATTATTATTTTTTATTATATTTATCATTGTCATTATTAATTATTTAAAAAACCCTAAAAGCATATTTTTCTGTTTCGATTAAAACGCTATCTGGATCACATTTGTTGATACTGTATAAAAAACAATAAAAATTCGACAGACATTTAAAAAGCTGAATTTTCACCCAGAAAACCATTTCTACTTTCACATAAGTAATTTAAATATTTATAAATTAAGAAACACAAGACATCATTGAACAGACCCCTTAATAAATGTAATTAAAAGCGTAAACGCTAAAACAGTCCCATACTTGTATATAATTTAAAAGAAACTTATTAATTCAATGTTTTATGTACTTAGAGGAGTGGTTTCAGCCAACAGTTGGCTCCGATTCCAGAGGTAATTTTTTTAATATGATTTCCGTGTTAATATCCTTGTATGCTGTTTTATCTTTTTATGTTCATTTATTTAGTAAATAGTGGGTTTTCTCCTGTTAGGCTTTTCAGTTGGGCATCAGTGATCGTCTCCTTTACTGTTCGCAATTTATAATATTATATGCAATATTTAGACCTCACTCTAGGAGAGGCAAAATAACATTTTTAAAATGCGAATTTGGTTTAAGGTTAATTAATCTTTATTGCAACAATGACAAACCGCTGAAATCGAATAGGTGAAAACAACTGTTGACAACATTGTAATGCCTAAGGGTTTTGTAGAAAATTTAAATGGATGTTGAAAACTACTTGGCATGCATTTCCGGTGGAATTATTTGTTAGTTCTGCATGTCATCGTTATGCTCACGTAAAGGGCAATCTTCTTATATTATATTTATTTGCTGCACAGCATTTCCTAAGCACTGCATTGTTAATTGTATATGCACTCGTCTTTTGAAGTAAATAAGTCTTTAAAAATCTTTTTCAGCCACCTGGACCGCAACATCAAACTTTAATCATTGAAGAGTTTGAGCCCGATGTATTCAGACAGCTGATTGAGTACATCCACACAGGGTGTGTCACTCTACAGCCAAGAACACTTCTGGGTTCGTTAAATTATTTTTGAAAATTAACATAATTTTATAGAAGTATTTCAACCAGGGGTTATGAATGCTGCTGATTATTACGGTTTGGAGGAGCTGAGAAGGGCCTGTGCAGGTTTCGTGCAGTGCTGCATAAATGTCGACACGGTTTGCGCTTTGCTAGCATCAGCCGAGAGGTACATTCAATATAAATGCACGAAGAGTTTGGTTCAAAAGGTTTTGGAATTTGTCGATGAGCATGGGAACGAAGTATTAAATTTGGGAAGTTTCACGCTTTTGCCGCAACACGTCGTTCGGCTTATACTCGCCCGCGAGGAGCTGAGGGCGGACGAGTTTACAAAATTCCAAGCCGCATTGATGTGGAGCAAAAAGTACTACGACAACAATCCGGTAAGCTACGAGGATTTTCAAAAATAATATATTTCTTCCAAAATATGAGTTTTGTAGAATGTTGACTTAAAGGAGATCCTGGGAAACTTCCTGGAGTACATTCAGTTCCACAAGATTCCGGCAAATGTTCTAATGCGTGAAATTCATCCCCTTGGACTGGTTCCGTATTCGATTATAATGAATGCACTTGCCTATCAGGTAAGTAATTGCGACGAGGAAACTGTTTGAATATGCGCAAAAACCTGGCTTTAATGAGAATCTTCCCCTGTTTTCCCTTTTCTGATTCTAACCTTTATAGGCAGACCCAGCAAGTATCGACCCCGGAAAGCTATCTCCAAACTCAAGCCGAGTGAGGCGCGCCCGCCAGTCTCAAGGCAGATCGATGTCTGTTCAGAGCTCGTTGGACCCCTACGGTTCGAATACAACTTTAAGTTCTAGCGGCAGCAGCGACCCCACCAGTGGTCCCCATAATAGTAACTAACAAAGGCTGAACGGCCCCTCCTCCTCTTCCCACTCTAAAAATTCATTACCCAAAATTCGAAAAGCCAAATCACAGAGTTTCCGCACCCGACGCAGCCCTTCCGAGCGTCGGAGTCCCAATTCTATTCTGTCTGGTCAGGGGCCGTTGACACTAAACGCTGAAAAGAAACGCAGTCCTTTAACACCTAGAAGCCCTATTCTTCCCCAAGCTGAAAACAAAAGTCCTGGAAGTGTGTCCCAAAAGATCCCGACAACTCTATCGCGCCAAGGCACACTGCGAGCGTCGCACCGACGAAAGAGCAGCATGACGGGTTCGCTAATTTTGTATCAGGGTCGTCGAAGTCCGCTTGGGTTTACGGACCAAAGAAGCCCCCAGGGCAGGAAGAGTCCGGTTTTCCTTACTCACGACCGCCTCCGAAGTCCCAACGAACTACAGAACAATTTCTTTGATGCAAAGAGTCCAACGGGTGAGAAAAAGAGCCCCACTGATCGCAGAAGCCCCACTTTCAGTATTCATACGCAAGATCGCCGAAGTCCTGTAGGGATGTTAGAAGCCCACCGCAGAAGCCCTACTTCGACTGTCCATGTGCAGGACGGGCGCTCCTACGACCACGACCGCAGCCCCGACGAATCCGCTCGCACCCCAACTGGCTTAAGCCTGTCCTACAAAAGAACTTCGATTGGACTCTTCACCCCTATTCAATTCGGAGAAAAACGCAGCCCGGTTTCGAACATCCCAATTCCACCAATCACAGTGTCGAACCCAAGCGAAACTTGCAAAATTGTCGAAAAAATGGCAGAGTCGAACACTGCCGAATCGACCCATGATACAGAGCAGGAAAAGGAGAAGGATAAAGAACCCAGTGAAAAGAAGGAGAAAACTAGTGTGATGAAAGAAATCCTTGCATTTGTTCGAAAACCATCGAAAAAGGTAACCACCCGGACGGGACGTTTTGCAGCTGCATTTTCTAGGGCAGAGTCGGGATCTAGCGCTGCTCCGCTTATTCGCCAGAGCACCTTTTCAACTGCACCCGCTGCTTCTAGCACTGCAGCTAGAAGCGCTATAACCAAACAAATATCTGAAGTTGGATTTGAGCCAAAAATGTCGCTGAAATTTAGCCTCAATACAAAAATGTCCCTGAAATTGCGTCGATCAGCCGAAGAGAAGAAGAGAGACAAAAAATCTAGTGGAGATGAAGCTTCTGGACCGGAAACTGATTTTAAACCTGAGCAGGTAGGTAGAACCATCGCCGAAGTTCCATTTGAGCTTGCCAATGTACACTTTGAAAAGGTAGGTGAGTCGTATATTAAGCACGAGCAGATTAAAGAAGAACCTTCCGAAGAAGGCAGTAGCCCAATTCAAATAGTCGCCTTGTCAAATGAAAACGCACAAAAAGTGGAATGTAAAAGCGAAAAGGTAGAAAATGACACTCGTGAAGAGCAAAAAGTTGAAGAACCAGAACCAATCGAAGCCATTGCGCAACTCAGAAGTGAACTCGAAGAACATGTCACAATTAAGCCAGAACCGATATACGCGAACTTAATTGAGCTTCGGCAGGAAGAAGAAATTAAAATTAGCACAACTCCATTACAATGCCCCACCTTTGAGATAGAGCCGCCTTCAAGGCGATCGTCTTTCGATCCTCCGAGATCACCGTATCTGGAAAACCTGAAAAGTCCTGGAGGTGAAACCGATCCCGAATTGATTAATTTAAACAGGCTAGACTCAGGCGGGGACAGCTTCGAGATCGTCGATGGCGATCGGAATAGAGAATCGAGTTTCGAAGATCGATACTCGTCTAGAGATACAAGTTTTGATATTTCAAGATATCAGTCGACGAGCTACGAGGATCAAACCTCAAGTTTTGAAATTGTCGAAATCGACTTTCGCACGGAAGATAAAAAGTCGAATGTCGATCTTCGTAAATCATCTATTGAATTGGTAGATGCTGATACTTTTCAACGGTCTGGATCTAGTGGTAGGAAATCATCGCTAGAGACTCACTTTGATTACAATCCTTTAGATACGACTCCTACAAAGGCGGCATTTCCCATAACTAAAAAGCAAAAATCCGAACATTTTCGTAGCCGCGACCTACACATATCACCATTTAGTGGCGTTTCAAGAGCTCGCAGTCCTCTGTCGAATCAAACTTCGTCAAACTATAGTTCAAGGGACAGTTACGACTCAAGTTCTTCTTACGCTCATTCGCACCATGACCCAAAAAGTCCCTACGCTGACCCTTCCAAGCAAAATTTCCCTCTTTCAATAAAAACCGAAAGGGAGGAATCGAAGAGCTTCCTTAGCACTGACAAAAAAGGTTCAACCTTTGAGCCACGATCGTCTTCATTTCTTGGTCAGTGTACATCCAGTGGCAGCGAGTTCGAACCACCCTCACCCAGGCGTGCAGCAAGTGCCTCACCTAAACATACTTTTACTTTTAGGATAGTTTTAAAGAAAGTAGATAGCTCTCCGGACGCAATTTGTCCCTCCGCGGAACGCCGTCGCAGTCGAGAAAGGTTCGAAAAGAACAAGCGCCGGATCAGTGCCAAGAAGCGTCTAGCCGATGCAGGGAAAAGTTTCTAAAGTTATATCGTCACGAGAACACTTATTAATATTATATTATATGTATATGTAGCACCTACGTTTACCTTTTAGCTTGTATGTGATTTAACGTACACGCGTATTTACAATTTACTGAATTTATCTCCTGTTTTATGGGATGTTTCAATACACACAACTTTTGACAATCTTCACAACAAATTTTATTTTAGGTCACACGTTGCTAGCGTTTAAGGGTTCGGTGTTAACTGCTCGTATGTTACTATACTTCGTAAGGACCGTTATATTATAGTTAATTTTTCGAAAATGTATACAAATTTCTAGCATCAGCGTCCAGCCCAATATGAGTACAGGTTCATGTTTTTAAGATTCCATAAATATAGTATACTTGCCACATAATCATCTTAATATTTAGATCAATCAAACTCTTTGATAAATGTTAATCTTCATCATTCACTCGTTTTTTATTGAATTTTTAATTTACATAGTAACGTACTTTCTATTCGTGCATATCAATCATCGTTTGTCTTTGTTAGTAGTAGATATGTTCGCTGTCTTTTTAGCATACCGTTTAGGTTTAGGTGTCATCTGGTTTAATCGTAATATTTTACATTTAGTGTGCAGACTTCGTTTTTATGAAGTTATTTACAATGGCAATATTTTTGAGTATTTAATCAAAAGCAATGTGCAAAAGCAAAAACCTGTTTATAATATTTTTATTGTTTTTTGTGCGGTATTCAAAATTGTTTCTATTATATCGTTATGGAAATTGTAATAGAGAGCAGAAACAATTTACATATATTTTCTGAAATGTGTTTTTAAATCTTAAAATAATTAATTATAATAATAACAATAGCAGACTATTTTAAACTGTCCAATTAATAACAATTCAAAATAGACTAGACACAGATAATACATTTTTTTTTAAAGTATTGGCGGTAAATACACGAATTAAAGCAAAGAACACAAATTTATTTTTATCAACCTAGTATAAATACATTTTGATGTTAAATAATTGAACGTAGAAATGCATTCATTCATTTACTAGTGAGTTGTATTATATGAGCTTGTGTGCATTACTTTAGTATGCTTTTTTATAAAATATAATCATCCATTATTTAGTAAGCTCATCACCCAATAAATTAACTACGACATATGTATATGTAGGTATCAGAATCCAAATGTTCTGAACTAACAAGTTTCCTTTTGAGAGCTAAAAACACCATAATATTAATAAATTTATAATACCTATTTTTTTATTATTTGGATAGACTAAATTAGCGAACTCTAAGCAGAGTTACATAAAAGACAAATTATTTTATTTGAAACACTTTTTGTTGAAAAAAGACATCGATTTTAGACGGGCTTAAGCCCTGTTCTTAGATCTGTGATTTTAAACTGTGTCCAAAGTTCATATACGAGCCGTTCACATGACAAATTGAAGTTCACTTTTGAAAATTATTCAAATTTAAGTGCCAAAACACTTGGGGTGAGACATATCTAAACTTTAATATTTCAAAAAATTATCCTAATAATTTCACGTAAAATTCAAACACATTTAAAAATGTTTATACGATTTTTTATTCGATTGGAAGAATACATCATTATTAATAATAAAATAAAATTATTTAAATACATATACTTTTTATTCGTGTAATTGGAACTCATTTTTTAACCTTTTGTATATTCTTCCTTAGTTTTATTTGTTTTTTAAGCTTTAAAACTCAAAGAATACCATTTATTTATTTCTACTTTTATTTATAATTTGATGCTCATAGATATTGCCAATAAGTATACTTACAATAAACTTTAGGACTATCAGTCATTTATGAATTGCTCAATATAAGTACGATCAAAGCAATGTTTATAAATAACCCAGAACATTTTAGCTTTAAAAAGAATTAAAACCCTTTGACAAATCATAAATTAATTCTTAAGTATAAATTTATTCATATCTGGAAGCATTTAAATCTCTGAAATAGAAAAATTTACATACGTTCCAATGAAATGTGCGTATTCATGGACATTTTGACTATTTTAATTGAAATCAACTGAAGCAAAGTCGCACTTAGTTGGAAAAAAAAGGTTTATTGAAGGAAGAGAATATTCTCGGGAGCCAATTTTGTTAGCTGTGGAAACCGAAAGGACCAAATAAGTATAAATGTATATTTAGTGCTTTTTTTCATAAAAATAGTAAAAACATTTAAATTGTGCAAAATTGACTGCTGAATTACTACTGGTTTTTGTGAAGAGAACTACAATTAAAACCAATAGGTTTTTATTTTTATTTTTGTAGAGTTGTTCTAAGGTGAGATGTCGTTTAGCAGTTATTTTTGCAATAATTTCAAATTTAATTTTTAATAGATCGTTAATTTTAAATAAAAAAAAAAAAAAACAAAAACGAAAATACTTTAAACATCAAGCTGGATTAGGGGCCGTAAACTAAAAATATAATTAAAAGGAAATCTAAATAGGATTTACTCGTAAATTTGTTGTATAAGTGACGAAGTTGTGTTAATTAAGTGTGACTGTCTTTAGGCCAATTATAAGTGAATAAATTTAGCTGTATATTTCCGCTTCTTTGTGTTTAAGGCATTAATCTGTATAATTGGCAAGTTTTTTGTTATTTTTCCAGTAAGTTTAGACATGGAAGCAAACTAATTAAAGTCGCCGGTGTTGCAAAACCCTGCCTTTAAAAAAGAACATATAAACAAACAATGTCTTACTTTTACTAAAGTCGTTAAATGGCTTCACGGACTTTAAGTAAATGAAAGAAATAGGAGACAAGAATCTTCTTTAAATGTTGCCAAAATAACAGAAATCTTGTTAAAATATATGCAGTGGTATGTATTTCTTCCATCTTTAACTTTTCACAAGACACCCTTTTCAGCAGAACAATGCTTCTTAAGCTTCCGCGCTTTTGACACGCCACACTTTTCACTAAAACACCACTATCCATAGAAACAAAAGCATGCTATAAAAGCGTATTATAGCCCTAAAGCTTCATAGCAAAGTAGAAAAAGTGTTTGTTTGCTGTTTTATGTAGCGAACCACACAAGAACTATTTTGAAAAGTTTGTGGTTAATGGTAGCAAAGTGGCATTCTCTTAGTCTCTAGTAACCTGCGGTCTTTCTTTTCCAGACATGTTCTTTTTTAAAGAGCCGGTTTACCCTGACGAGGTCTTTTATCATTTGTGTCGTAGGTTCCCGTGTCATGTTGTAAATTACGTGAATAGTGTTTAATCAAACGATTCAAAATTCAGGAAGAGGAGGCATTTTATTCATGTAGCTAAACCACCTGTACGATTATAGATGCCAGTGTAGAAGCTACATAATTAGTGTTGGTTAAATAAATAATTGTTAAAGAAATAGTCAAAATACATATAAAAAAACAAACCTATTAACGATGTTATTGTCAGGCAGAGTTAAATCGTTGTTTGTCTACTTGTGTAATGTCCATGATTAAATCACATTATTTAGATCAATGATGAAAACATGCTTATTAAATTATTGTATTAAAATTATATTAAAAAGAAAACTATTTTGAAATTAAAGTTCACTAAGATGTTAAACTTTGATGTTTTAATTACCTTATATTCCTTATTCCCCTTCTCAATGATATAGCGATTATGACAAAAAGTATTATACTTTCTCTAGTGGATTTTTTATAAATTTTGCGAGAAGAGGTCGAAGTCTATGCATAAGGGGTTTGGTTAAATGGGTCTAGTATAATGTAATGTAACCAAACGGAGGCAAATACATTCAGTTGCAAAGTAATATTATTTTGATCGATTCACAATGATATAAAATTTATAACAATAATCACAGTTACGAGCTAACCTAAGTACCACAGACCATGCAATTACAGGACGAGAAGTCGAAAAATTTAGGCTTTCAGGACTTGAAAAATATGGTTTTTATTAATATCTTAGATATAAGAATCAGTATATTTAAGTTTCCAAAATGTATATACAGTATAGTGCCAGAAAATTATAACCACTCTAACAAATTTCAAAATTTGAACTCTGATTACATTTTTCTCGCAAACAATCAAACAGATTAACATTTCCTTGCAGAGTTGCAATCTTTTCTCCTTTGTTATCATTGTTTGAAGAGTAATTAATCGTTTCGTTACGAACCAATAAGCAATATGTAAATGTATGCCCCCATTCATTTATTCCAGTTCTATCAAATATAAATATCAATAATCACATTTTCATATTTCCAAGAAGTATTACATGGTATACCATTTCACTTAACGCCGAAAGCATAAATAGTTGCATCGAAGGAAGTCGCGGAGATTAGCAAGTGTTATTAAAAATAATGGCGAGTATACTAAATACTAGAAATATTAATTTGGAAAATATGTGAATTTTCCTTCAATATCATTTTTATCTTAAACATACGGACGAATATAATAAGTTTTTTTCAATATAAAGTATGGAAGCATAAATGTTGGGGGTTATAATTTTTTGGTACTGTACTGTACGTATGTGCATTTGTGGAGCGTTGTTGTTTTCGTCTGCAGTATTTTATCTGTGTAATGTACATACATATCAATATTAAATATCAATATCTACTATAAACTTGAATTTGAACATAGCGTAAAATTTTAAATTTACTTCTAACAAAATCAAAAATATCTATTAATTGATGTAGCAAAATTTTATGGTTGAGCGATTATAAAAGATAAATAGGTACATACATTATATGTATGTATACATGAATATATGTATATGGTGTTTTTATACTTAACGATTTTTTTCGTAATGCCAATAAATGCACTATAGTAGTAGATTTGATGCTAATAAAATTCAACTATGTTAGAAATATAAACATTTTAAGCTTACTGGTGTATCTCGAATAGCAGATAGCAATAGGCTTTCTGATAGTCCAGACCTGCTTTCAAATATTTTATAATTCGAACGGGAATGAATTTCCGCTTATTCAAAATTTGGATGATTATTTCGATTTCAGATAAACAGAGATTGAATAATACAATGAAATGGGAAAAAAGAAAAAGTTGAAAATAATAGTATATAATTATATATTTTTTCGTTAGCACAGAAACAATATCACAACCTAAAGTTTTGATCCGACATGAATGGCAAGTACTCCGTCGAACTCTTGTGGGTCAATCGTAATTTGGGCAAATGAAGTGCTGTCGACCCTAACCTGTTTCCCAGTACATTTTCCACCAATTTTAGCCCCACTGATGATGTCACAGTACTCGCCGGACGGCAAGCAGGTTGCCAATCGGCGGTTCAAAGGTTCAGCGTCTCCGTTGAAGGCTATAAAACCTTTGTTGCCTCTGCAGAAAGAAATTTGATTCTTGCCGTTGTCCCACCACCCGATCACCACCGTGCCTTTTACGGCGTTTTTGAATCCGACCATGTTGTAAATCTGGCGCCACCGGTGCTCGCAAATGAACCCATTTCCACAAGTGTCATCTGGATTTATGCTCGGCGAAATCAAGTTGCCCATCGTGTCCGCAGGCGGGCCTTGGTCCGTCGTTGCAAACCCAAAGGAGCTCATCACCCGCGGAATTCCGTAGTCGAAGGCCAAACCAAACGCGGTCGCCATTTTGTACTGTTTTGCGGTTTTGTAGGTTAGGATGTTCGGGTCACCGCCCCGCTGGTTGTCGTGGTTGTCGATGAAAACCAAGGCGTCTTTCGAAGGAAGCATTCCCCAAAGAGGGCCGAAGGTTCTGAGCCATCTGAGGTCATTTCTTCCTGAGAATGCTCTTCCCAACTCAGCTCCAAATTTGAACTCGGTGACGGTGCCGAAAGAGTTATATTCAAATTTGGAAATAGCTTCACCGCCTAAATCAATTACTTCCTGAGTTATAAATGGCTTCGCATTCGCGGGGAATCCGTGCTCTATGTTCAAATTTTTAAGTCTGGCGTAAATCGCCTATTAAAGAAAAATAAGTTGAAAAATATTAAAATAAAATATGGGTCTATAAAATAACAATTACAATATTATAGATTGAATTATTTTTTGTTCATATTGTTAACTATGTAAATTAACAATTAATTCGATTGGTAGGGACAAAAGATTACTAAATATTTTTGCATTAACACTAGGTCTACGGACATTTCTTATATATATATCTTCTATCTCTACGAACACGCGTCAATTTGACGCATGAACAAATACATATATTTAAAAAAAAAACAACCACTTACATAGAAAGAAATATTATTATACACTATAAGCACAGCTATAAGTGAAAAATGAAAATATGAGATATATATTTATACAAAGTTTTTATAATTCAATAGAGATAAAATAAAAATGCGAACGGTTTTGTAATTTTCCAAAAACTCGAAATGCGTCAAAATGACGCGTCCCGTAAATCTAGTGTTAATAATTTTTTAACAATTTCGGATAGAAAATGTAAAAGCTACCTCAACCTACCCACACATAATTGAATTAAAAATTATAAAGAAATCCAGTTCCGGATAATGTTTATTGTAGATAATTCACCAAATATCAATTTTTCTGTCCATTCTTAATTCTTTAAATATTATTTATTGGAGAATTTGATTAGTTTTTTAAATAAAAAGCACTTTGTACCTACTGATTACTGTCAACATATATTATAGTGTAAGCCTCTAATTTATGTTGTTCTGTTTGCTAGATTAGCAAGATTTCTTATGGAAATAAGACATGGCCCTGTACTATTTTTTATTTGCCTAAAAAGAGCAAGAAATAATATTGACAAAAAATTAATTAATTTCGTTTCGCATTAAAATTGTTGACTGAGATAAAATAAGTTTTTCCGCAAAAATTTTATATTTATTTTGATCAAACATAAGCGCTTGCTATACACACAATTTTATGTGTTCAGTGTTTTAAATGTATTAGCGGTAACATGAACAAAATGCTTTATTTAATTATGAAGTTAGATTTAAAAGATTTAGAACTTGAACCCTCATTCATTTACTTGTTTTCTCATTTTTGAGGTATGTAGTGTAAAACTGTAAAATATGGTCTTAAAAGATTATAGTTCTATAACATGCTGAGCATATCACAGTTTTTAATCGAGTTATCAAAAAACAAATCTTTAAACGCTTTAAAGCAAGATTTTTAATTATGACAACGCTAACCTTGAACTGTGTAATGAAACGATTAAATTGTTTCTCCTCTTTAAGTGTTTGCTTTCTGGAAAGCAAATTTCTTAAATATACGAGCATATATGTAAATTAAATGCATGTAATTAATTAAATTAATTTGCATATTTTCAATATGCTGTTATTCGCAAATTTTTAGATAATCTTTAGATTGCGTTTTTATATTTCCGATTTATATATGTATGCACATACATACATTTCATATGTATGTGGCCGTTTTTGGTTTATTGCTCGGGAAAAAAATCTTAATATTGACTTTTGTTTTAATTGACTTAAGAGCAAATATATAGCATGAAAAAACAATTTATACATACTTAAACTATTATGTATCTATAATAATTTTATAGAAACTCGATAAAAAAAAAAAAACGGTTCAAAAATTACGCGAGATTCAAAGGATTTCGATTTTAATACATATTTGCTATTGCATGAATATAATTTTAGAGCATTTGATAGAAAAAAACTTTAAACATTTTCTTACATAATAATAATAATAATAATTTGAGAAATATATAGTCAGTAATATTACAATTTTAACGATTGTCTAATGAAAATAGTTTTATTTACCTTCAAATCTTCCGGCCACATATGTTTAGCAGCGTCGACTCTGAATCCAGCGACTCCGAGGTCCACCAAGTGATTCAAAAAATCGACAATCCTGTCCCTGACCCAAGGCACTGTTTGGTTTAAATCTTTCAGGCCAACGAGCTCGCAGTTTCGGACCTCGTAGGCGTTGTTGTAGTCATTAATCTGGCAGGTGGGATGGAAATCGGCCATTTTGTAGGGAACAGCCGGGAAATCTTTCTCTTTAATATTCGCCGTTGAGCCTCCAGTTCCCACGGGCGAAGGATTGTCAGCGGCCATGTGGTTGAAAACTACGTCCGCGTAGATCCGCACTCCGACTTTGTTGCACCGGCGGACCATGTCAGCAAAATCACTTTCAACACCTGAACGAGTGGTTAGCAGGTAAGACATGGGTTGGTATCGTTCCCACCAAGGTCTTCCGTTCACCACCACATTCTCGTTCGGGGGCGAAATCTGAACACCCCCGTACCCTTTGGGTGCAAGGAACCTTTCGCACTCATCCGCAATGTCACGCCATTTCCATTCGAACAGGTGTACGATCGTGCTCCGATCCGGCCACTGATGAGGATCGTGCTGAGCAAGTGCAACGCCAACTCCACACAAAACGATTAAAAACTTCAACAACATCCTAACCGATCTTAACTAGACGATCGACTGATGAATGAAGTATTTATATTGAACGGCAATTAATTAGAAGATTGCCCACTTCGTTTTTAATAAGATTACGCTGAGGGCTTATCTGCGTTTCAACGATTTCCGCAAATCGAGCCCAAAAAATACTATCAGTTAATTTATCAGCACACCCTGAGCAGCTATTGTCTTCTATTTGAGAACCGCTCAAATCAAATCAACTAAAATTATTAATCAATTTACATCGATCGAAATTTGTGAACAAAGATCAAGCTCTAGGAGTGCTAGTTAGTGACTAAGAGTATTCGTCGAGTCTTTCACTGATTATAAATACCCGCGGAAGCTCTTCTTTTCGGAAGAAAGGGAAAGATGCAATGATCTCAATCTTTTAATTTTTTCAAGAAGTGGGTGTGAGCAGATTAAGACGCGTATGCCACTCTGAGCTATTTGAACAAGTGGTTTCGAGAAATCTTTTATACATATATATGCGGGGCCTCTCAGGTGCAGCCCCGGTTTTTCCTTTTGGTATCATTAGAGAGTGATAATGATCTGCATTATCAGAATTTATTATTTTTGGACCTCTTCACCTTTGAATTATAACAAATAAAAATTCTTTTGTAAATATGGTGAATTTAGAATCAACATCCTGCTCTTGATTCGCACTTCCATTATTTTATAATTATTTTTATTTTCACACATTTAACTTCACTCAATTGGATAAATTTTGAATCTAATTAAGATACCCAATTATTATTATTTTGAGAATAATCTAGTAATTAGGTATTATAAATTATCACGAACCCTCATTCTTGTAGGCGCAGTGTTAGTCTTGCTTTTACAAGAATGGTATTGGTATAGTTCTTGGATTTTTTTCCAAGTAAAAAAAACCAACACCAGATTCTATTTTAACTATAAGTGATTGTAAATCACAAAGGTTTAACAATAAAATTAGACTACTTAATACACGAGGCAATAGCTATTTATAGTTAAAAAATGTTATAGATTTCATTTTATTGATAACAATATTGCAAAGGTTTAATTTAAAAAATTTGAAATATTTGATTTTATAACGGAAGATAGAAATCGAATGTTATTCTGAAGCTATTTGTTATCTATAAAATATGTCTCTTCATATTTGAGTAATTAGCGATTTCTTAATCCTAATTTACGAGAGTATAAATATATGGAATGCTATTCTTGCAAAATCTTTATTTGGTTTGAATTGTTTTTTGTTATGTTGTATTATTTATCACGCCGCTATATGATGACTTAAGTTTTAGAATAAGCTTCTTAACCAATAAAATGTTTTCCTGTTTTAAATAATGAGTGTGACTGTTATCTTGTAAACACACAATTCAATCAATGATAATTCTATTTTTTTCAATTTCAATTTACTTCAATTCAACCTTAAAAGTATATACAATAGGAATTATACAATTTAGTGCTAGAATCCAAAATTCATTCATCTATATTATTACTAGGATTGTATTAACAAATAAATATTTATAAAACATATATCTGTTGGGAAAAATCATGATAATTCTAAAAGTACGTCGAGGAGCATAAATTTGAAATGTTTCAAATTTTAAGAAGAATGTAAATGTATTAATATATTTCTAAAATAAAAATATCGTCCCGCTTTGAATTGATATAAAAAATTGGAGATCATATCATTCAATCAGTATCAGATTTGACTTCAATTTAATTCTACAAAAACAATAGGTGTGAGTTCTATTCAAAATAGTACATTAGTGCATTACAAGAAGGATAACAGAAAAAGTATAAAGTCACTAGAGAACCCTTTTCAATTTATGAACTTTGGCCTTACCTCGTCTGTTCAACTGGTTTCAACCTGTTTGCCATTAAATATCTTTTAAACGGTACCTCACCATGGTAGTGTGAGTGTAAAGCTGCGCAAATATAATTTTTTCATATACCTTAACATCCATTGTTAAAGCTGAAAAAATAATAGTAAACATTTGTTGATTCCAAATTTTTATTGTTAAACGAACCTAGAAATCTGTTGTAAGACATTATGATGCCTTAGAAAACCAACAATATCTAATGACTTCAAGTAAATGTCCTCTCTTCACCCGAAAGAAATTTCTAAATTAAACGTCTCAAAACCATGAAAAAAAACTATTTAATAACTTCTTCGGCGAAACATAAAAATACTGAATTACAAATTCCAATTTCAAAAATTAAAAATATTTAAAACTTAAATTTCATACATGTGTACTACAAAACTAACTTTGTAAGCAACAATACTACCGACAAAAGTCTACGATAATAAAATTTATAAGATACCCACAATGAAATAATAAAAACCATTAAGATTTTTATACCCCGGAAAAATTGAAAATTCTGGGTAAGAAGAAAAAACGCTGTAATAGGTGTTTCTGATTTGAAACTCGTAATAAAATAGTAACGAGGAGGAGGTTGAGGTCACATTAAAATAGATGAAAAGCCCTTTATTAAACACTTAAGCGAGCTTCCACATAATGATGTTGAAAATAAAGATAAATAGTTAAATCAAAAACAAAGATTTGAAGTCAAAATCATTTCACGAGGCTACTGGAAAAGTCTATTTGTCCGTCAATCTCAAAACAATTGATATGTTGATAAGGCCTCCTTAATAAGTATTACAGTTTTTTATATTTATTAAATATGATATAAAATTAAAGCAAACGACAGTGTAGCCGCTGCATAAGCTTTTTCACTTAATTTTCAAATGGCATCACTATCTAATTTATAATCTCCAGAAGGTATGCAAACATTTGGAACATTGAACAACTTATTAGCTGCCTGTATTTAGTGTTTGTATTATAGTAAATTAAGTTAGTGCCCCACTGTATGTGTATTACATTAAATTGAAATATTTTATTTAAGTTCTATGAAATCAAAAAATTTAAAAATGAAAATCACTTTTAATTATGTAGTTCTTTCTTTGACATTTTAATTAAAGCTCTAATGCCAAAAAAGGTTATACTGTACAAGAATAACTGGAAAATTTAAAGTGACTAGAAAATTCAAATAAATAAACTATACCTGAACAGATATTGTAAGTTTATATGATTTTAAACACAGCAAAAGATTTTTATTAATTTTGGAATATCCTCGAAAAGTGACTATACAGTTTTATATGAGTGTTTAATGGTTAGTTAGAGTTGTAATATAGTTAAACGGTTATGCACAACATTTTAAAATTGCATAATTCTGTGTAAAATTAAAGGGCAGATGTCTTTTCATAAAACTAAAATGTACGTGCAAAATTACATAACATCTTGTAATTACTTTTCTCTCACTATATGGACCTATGCGTGTAAACCCTTAATGATGTTTTGAAATTTATCAGTATCTAAGTAAAACAAAATGTATTGTCAAGCTCAATGACCTGAAGTTTGTTTCCGAGACCCCAGTGTTAATTAACGCGTAAGACAACAGTCCAAAAAAAGATAATGGTAAACAACAGAAAGCTTAACGTCATCGAAAACGCCTGACCGAGTTCTACATAGTGTAAAGTAACCTTGTGCCCGGCGCTCGTTTATTTAATTGTGAAAACGATCTTCGGATCAAGTAACTGGCATTGATTATTTAATCAATGTTAATGATTAATTTTGTTATAGGTACAGTGATCTTCGAAAACGATGGAATTTTTTGTATTTCTTTTTTCCATGGAATTATTTGTTATAGCCCAAATATATGCAATCTTACCAAATGTTTACTGTTGAAAACATTTTTATTTGTAAGTAAAATAATGCAATTTTTAATTAATTTTATGTGGGGTAAAAAGCGCCACAAATAACGATTAATAATATTCATTCTATATCAGTGACTTTTCTAACTAGTCGGAAAAAAGTTTGGGACCTAAATATTACATATGTATAGGTAATTTATTATTGAGCTAATAAAACTATAGGCATATTATATTATCAAAATCGCCTTTGGTGATGAATTTATAATTAGTAATTTTAGTACCGACAGGGCAATTTAAATTTTTAACGATTTTTCTGTTGCCTTAGATCTATACTTAATCTATACTAAACCTTAAATCTGCTGTTTCGACGGCTACACTGAAAAAACAAATAGAAGTTCTAACTAATATTTTCGTTGATTTTCAGCCAACTAATTGAATAGTTGTTAAAAAAATCCAAAGTTGCGAAACCAAATAAAATAGTAAAGATATGTTGATTTCCTAGTTGAGAAACAAAATAATTTTGTAAATTTTTTTTCCCACTGTTTTAGTTCTATCAACTAATTTAATTAGTTGGCTGAAAGACTAGTTAGTTTTTCTAGTCTTTTCTTTCAGTGTAAAACTATCATTTTGTAAATAATCATTCAAAGATTTTCGGTGTTTTGGACACTTTTCGTGGCAAGTTAGTAATTAGTGAACATATATTATATTTTTCCGGCATTTCAATTTTACTTAATTCACAAGAATCACAAGACTTTAATTTTATTTAAATATTTTGATCAAAAAGCTTTTAACGAGACCTAGCACCTTTTGTATAAATTTATAATACTGAGTTTAGGAAAAAACTTATCCTAAGAGCATGAAGCAATATATACCTAATAATTTTTTTAAAAGCAATTAAGTCACAGTCATAACAAGACAATTTTCCATTTCTAAAACGTTTGCCTCAAAGTTAGTCTAACCAGAAGATTTATAGAGCTGCAAGCTATAAACCGCAGATTAAAAAGACTAAAAAAACTGGATAAGAAGCCAAAAATATTTTATAGCTCCTTTTTAATACCCGTAAGCAGATTTTTGGCTAAGCACTTTATTAAAGCAAATATCAAAAATTTTACAAACGCATTCTCAAATCCACGCATTTGCTTTGTATTTAAAATTGATATCTCGAAAAGAATACTCTTGGTAATCTTCCTAGCTTTAACTCCAGTACCATACAAAATTGTTGAGTGTTTATGGTTTTACCAAATAATTTTATCCAGTTTAACAAAAGTGTAAAGAGTCTGATAAGTTAAGATAATTTTTTAATAAATATTTCAAATGCACATCTGACAGCACATTAACAAGCATAAAGTGAGTTCAACAGTCGGCGATGAAAGTAAAATTGTAGCTTATCTTTGGGAATTCATTCCTAAACCTTTTCCTAACATCATTACTGGCATTAAAGCTGAAAGCAAATACAAAATTAGTCATTAGAAGTAATACTTGAAATACAAAACTGAATTTTGAAAAGCGACGAAAGTTAGGAGAGCTTATAAGAAATTATGACAAACGAAACGAAAATATACAAAGATTTAAATCTGATCAAATTTTGTATAGAGCTCTGATTTGCTACTCGTATTGAAGTACTTCGCTCTGATGCATTAAATCTTAAAAGAAAGCCAAGAATATTGTTGTAAACAAAAATATGATAAAAAAAATAAGCGACAGTTTTCCAATTATTGAAGTCGATTAAAAGTAATTCAAAATATTGGTATGCATAACGATACCACCACTGAGGATGAGTTGATGAAACTTTTTCCAGAGACGACTACATCGATTATAAATACTTTCTTACAAACAGAAAAAATCTTTACTTACACATTACTGACTGGTCACGAGCATAACGTACACTCGTGTTTACACAAAAGTTTTGGTCGGTCACGAGCTAACTCGTGTTTGCGAAAGCAGTGTAGTATAAAGCAAAATGTTCGGTTTTATTAAAATTTATTGCGTCGGTTTTACTTTATGGTACAACATCCTCTTTTGACACATAGTCGTTAAATTTTAACTTTTATAGCTCTAGCGAAATACATAATATATGAGTTGCTTGTGTCGGTGAATAAACGCAACTGAAATTGACTTATATATATATGTACATATATATGTATATATATGTATATATTATTCAACACGAAATATCTGATCTATAACCTAAATTAGAAAATACCTATTTTGTACTATTTTTGTTTTATTTTTTTCCTTTACATCCTTATATTAGCTGATAATTCATTTTGCAAAAAAATTTATTATTGATGAAAAATATTCAAACAACCAAAGGATGATGCAAATTTTGGTACCCCCCTCCAATAGCTATGTGTAATACATCGTTGGATAGCTCTTTTTGAGCTGAATAGAAGTCACTATGGCGCCTAGTTCCAAATCCTTGTGTGTTCAGAGTTATACTGTGCTATACATGTTTCTCATTACCATTCTGCGACTATTTTTTGATATATATAATGATATATCATTCGAAAGGTATTAACGGTTAAATCAAGAATTCCGATAGCGCTTGTCTTGATTCCTTATCCGATCGGAGTAATATAGCCTTAAGCAGTAGGAATTTTTTTACGTTACAACGCTCCTTTGAATTTTGATTTTGTTAATAGTTGCTCATTATAATAAAATGTAAACAAAACAAAATGATAAGGTATTTTCAGTTGTTATTTATTCATTAAAATAAAACATTTCTTATTCATCGTCTACTATTACGTCGTATTAAGGAATAAGGCAGGGGCTGTAAATCCCGCACGCCTGGCGTACCCTAAGTACCTTAACGACGTAATAGTAGACGATGAATAAGAAATGTTTTATTTTAATGAATAAAAAACAACTGAAAATACCTTATCATTTTGTTTTGTTTACATTTTATTATAATGAGCAACTATTAACAAAATCAAAATTCAAAGGAGCGTTGTAACGTAAAAAAATGCCTACTACTTAAAGCTATATTACTCCGATCGGATAAGGAATCAAGACAAGCGCTATCGGAATTCTTGATTTAACCGTTAATACCTTTCGAATGATATATCATTATATATATCAAAAAATAGTCGCAGAATGGTAATGAAAAACATGTATAGCACAGTATAACTCTGAACGGACAAGGATTTGGAACTAGACGCCATAGTGACTTCTATTCAGCTCAAAAAGAGCTATCCAACGATGTATTACACATAGCTAAAAAGGGCCGTGAATTATGAAAAAACGTTATTTGGCTATTGTTAAAACTGATATGTATAATACGGTATAACTCTGAACACACAAGGATTTGGAACTAGGCGCCATAGTGACTTCTATTCAGCTCAAAAAGAGCTATCCAACGATGTATTACACATAGCTATTGGATCGGGTACCAGAGTCCATACATTTACTGGCATCATCCTTTTTCATGAATAGAAAAAATTAAATTTAACAAAAGTATGCTAATATTAATATTGTCATTTTATTATATGTATACATATATTTTACTTACTTACTTTACTGTATAGTCTAAATGGGTAGTTAGGTTAGCAATATATTAAAATCGAAATATACTATTCCAAAACAAAATGCTATACCTAAATGATAAAAGCAAACACTCGTGTTCTATATTTAATGGTTCAGGCACTTAAGGAAAAACAAATAGAGCATAATAAACGATTTGTTTTTGAAGTAATTGTCTCCCTTTGACACAATCAAGCAATATAGAGTTGATCAAATATAACGAACGCATGTTTAAATTCATAAACATTTTCATGGATTCAATTGGCAGGTAGGCGTTTATCATATTGTTGGCTCATATAAGACAATTTTCTTGAATCCTCAGTTCGGGAAAGATTATTACTTAATTCTAGACGGTTTAGACTGCTTCGGGAAAAATGAAGGCCTAATCTTTTCATTTATCGGGCAATATTTATCTAATCTTCAATGCCTCATAGCTGGCACGTTTGAAGACGCATTGTCATCATGAAATCACGCTTTTCTTCAACGTTAGAATTTCTTTTTTCACGTGCTGTAGCATTCCATTATGTTTTCAATGTCGCTAAAAATGTTCCGGACAGCGATAAAACTTCTAATTCAGAATATTTGTCTGTAGATTAACATCTAATCTGTTTAAAAAAGGCCTTGCTGAGGCTACAATTGCTTGTTTATTATGGCATGTCTCCAGATTTAACAATGTAAAATAAACATTCGAAAGGCAGGACGTCACATTTACATTTTACGTCATTTTCTAAAGATTACAATAATTTTTTTTTTTTTGTAGCAATTCAATTCTAATATTATCATTTTATAAAGTGAAATGATATCGCACAGACAAATATTTTCGTAACTTTAAAAAGGCTGTAAATCATCTATAGTTAATATTTTCTTTGAGTTAATAAAATTTGTAAGTGATATCACAATTTTAAAAGAATTGTTCCGGGCTTTATAAACTATTTCACTAGCTCAATGCGATTCATGAGAGTATATAAAATCGATTATGAGTACCGATTTTGTAATTTTCTTTGTTAATCACTAAAGCACCTATAATAAAAAGATTTGATAACGTCGGTAAGTTTTATTGCTTTAAACGATTACCGATTTTCCCGACCAATTTTGTATTAAACGTGAGCAAACATAAAATATGCTTCTGAAGTTGGCACATAAAATGTTGAAATAATAAAAAGTAAAATATTCCCAATGGTTTCTGCTTAAGTCTAGAATTCCAGGAAAGAACGAACAATTTCCAATTCTACATAAAAAAATAAGATCGCGTATATCGACATCACATACAAAAGCGAATATTAGAGACATTTTTTCTGAAAAAGGCATTTTTCGGAGTTAGATTAGTCTGCAGAAAAACGTTGCTTTCTGTAAATGATATAATTTTTCTTTCCTAAATTCAGATTTCATGATATAATACACACTCAACTCAAGGTGAGGTATTATACAAAATTGACATTAGTAAGCATCAGTTAATACTATGTAATTTTATCGTTGTTCATAATTAAGTTATAAAAGTCATGTGCTTTTCGCTGTTCTTGAAATCCGCAGACATATAATAAAAGCCTTTTGAAGTAAAGTCCACGAAGATATTTTTAACATAATGAAAACAAACTTAACTTTATTGTATGAATGTCGCAGTAATGAAGTTGTAACTCAAATATATTGTAAAATAAAATCTTCTAAAGAAGCTAAATATTTTGAATTTCAATTATTACTTTATCATTTCTATTATTTAGTTTATTGTAATTGAGTTAGGTATATTTTTTAAGGCACATATTTAGCTGCACTCTTATAAATACATAGAAATACATATACAATTATAGGTAGATAAAATTGAAGGTAAATGTGTGACACTTGCCAAGGCTTAGTAGCAAAAATATTTTTATATGTTTAAAAATAATTTACAAAACATTTTATTTTTATTACTGCCAATCAGGCGCTTTAAAAATTGCATGTACATAAATGACAGTTGAACAAACACTGAAATTTGTACTTTAACTGATTATAGGGCTTTCTGAAAGTAAATTGTGTCAGTGCAGGCTTTAAATTGAAAGAAAAATAAAATAAAAGCGTTGCTTATAATAGTCCCCGATTGGGAAAACCGGGTCAGGTTTGAGGGTTCTACATGCCTTCATAATTATAGCAGTCGTATGAAACTTTGTAAGTTTAACCACTTTTTTTTAACTTCAAGTTGTTAAACATTAAAAATCGTATTCAATTTTTTCAACTGCAATATTGCACTTCTTAATAAGGTACATAATTACTTAAAAATGCATAGGCTAAATTAATCTCTAACAAGTAATTATCAAAGAAAATAATGTTTTTTTTTACAAATTGGTATGACCTTTTGCATACCAATTATACTCTCAACGATCACTGCTAAAATACCTTCGATTTCTATTTTCGGAAGGGAAATGTTAAAGAAACATCGGAAAGCTGCTGTAAATTTGAATGGAGTTTTTTTTCTATACAAACTTCATTAAGTTTCGGCGCGGCGTGATTCAACCCGACCTGTTCAACAACCTTTGTTATGTTTCGCTTCAATTGCAAACAGAGCAGCCTTAATGATGCCTTCAAGCCAAAGATATAATGAAATATTTGATGCTTAGAGTTATAATGATTTACAATCCAAGCAAAAGTGAATGTTCGCAAAAAATTTAGAAAATATTTGTACATCTATTGAATAGTTATTTACATACAAAAATGGAGGAGTTTACTGAAAATGCGATTGTTGTAATACCTACCGTCTCTTTAAAAATTAGGTGGTTCGTTTTAACTTTTATTTATAAAATTATATAATATATATTATATAATATTATATTAATTCTATAGTTCTCTAGAGTAACAGTTTATAAAATAATAATTCTATAGAAAAGGTTAAATTGTACGACTTGTCAAATTAGGTACTACAATTTTGAGGTGGAAGATAAATTATTTAGCTTAACAATTTTAACAGAAAGGTATTATTTTTTGCGTTTATTAATTTAATTTGTTATTTTAGTTTAATAAAACTAATCACTGTATCCCGACTTATTTTTTCTGAGAAAAAAATAAAAAATAATGAATTTGCAATTGAGTACAGGGAAGACGAGATAAACTTTAAAGATTTAAATATAAGCACACTTGAGAATAAACTCCTATTTAACATATTTAGGAAAAACACCTTTGATGATGCGGTAATCCCATTTTCATCGAACCATTTATGAAATGTAAAAATTTCGGCTTGCCAGTTGGAACTAAATACAATAAGTAAAAGAGCCACCAATAATGGATGTCAAAAATGTCTTACCTACATATATAAGCAATTCTTAAAAACAAATCCTTTAAGCAAGGAAGGCATCTAATCTATGCAGAACAAAATAATACGGCTTCATATGAAGAGGAAGCTGAAATGAAGATCAAAACTATTCTGAAAAATAATGACATCAGTCCAGCTTTTCTCAATAATTATATCTTTGAAAAGGTGTTATGCAACAATAAAATTAAGGTTTTTTACAATATTAACCCTCTTTAGGGTTCTAAAAATTTTCCATTTTCGAAATAGGGGTTACAGATTTTACCTAAAGATGCCCTAAAAAGGCACCTACTTTTTTTAAACTTTAAATAAAAGAAACATTATTTAAAATATGGACTAAGAAGAGTTTTTATTCTTGGAAGAATTGCTTTCGAAAAATTCAAGAATGGAAATACATATGTTACATGTATAATGTATGTAACTCTATATATATAGTTCCTGAAAAAAGGGCTTTGCGAGAAACGAAGAGTCTTAATGTAAAAATTACAAGTTAATTTTGAAATCTTGTTAATGGCTGATATTGTTTGCATGCACATAACATTGAAATTAATAAAATTTATAAGGTGCATCGATTTCATTGGAAAGAATCGACTTTAAGTAATGTGCTCTTGAATCTTGATGAAAACCTCAAAGCCTTGATGGTAAATTACTGAAACAAAAAGAAGGTCTCACATTCAGAAATTATTATAACACAATTTGAGGCACTGAATTAAATTCTTCCAAGAAATCACGTTTGAGATTAAATATTGATGTTGTATTTTAGCTTCATATTTTTTATACTTTAGTTCCAAATACGATCAGTGCTTATTTGTTCAATATCGCAGGTGTTTATCAACATTGCGAGTAGTAATCTTAACCATTTATGTTTTCATTTGAAATTTGAAACCAACTTCTAGATAATGTTGCGATAAACGTAATTAAACAGAAATAATATTGTAAACTGTTGCAACCGATATGGAGATAAATTAAAAGTATAAATCGGTTAAATTGTGTAGGAAAAGTGCCAATGTTTTATATATTGTTAAATTTTGCAATAAAAACACTTGCTGGTTTGAAGAAAATTTCCCTGATAGTTCAAGGATATTCCCCAAAACTAAAATGTGCCCATACTTGAAGGTTCTTCGCAGTCGCGACGAGAATATTAATTTGCGCGAATTTTGAAGAACGCCGGGCAATCACTCCAGGTAGGCAATAAGATCTCGACGGAAATTTTGATCACGACACAGGTATGCGCGATATTACCTGTATTTTCGGCGGGTTGAGACCGTGATGATAAATCTGCTCTTGCGTCTTAAGGCGGGGGCATCACTCCTCAGTGGCGGTGCCCTCGGCACCTGATCCATTGGCAGAATTGACGAATTGTTTTAGCGTTCTTATCGCACAAAGTTTGAGGTGAGTTAGCGACTGGCGAAATAACCACTCGAGCCCGAGCGCAGCACGTAGACGTCCGAGCGGCGAAGCTTTAAGTAAACGCTGAAGCCGCTGCCTCTATAAAACCATTACCTTGCGGCTGAAGTACATCAGAGCCGTCAGTAAGCGTCGTCTGAAGCCGCGTTCAATTATTCAGAGTAGTTCCACGGCAACACTCAAATCGGAAGGAAACCTCTCGGACTCGCGTGTGAACGTTTCACCTGTTTCACCTGTGGAAAGCCCATTGTCCAAGTGTAATTACCTTCGAACCTTTAATTCGGACGTGTCCCGATTCCGAACAAAATTGTGCTACACAACTCATAAAAATGATTTCGATACGAGCCTCACTTTGGCGGACCACAGAGATTTTTCTTAGCCTCTAGTACTCTCCATCCCCTGTAAGTGCACTGTGAATTTCTTAGTTAGGTTTTAAATTAAATCAGTCAATGTCGAGATCCGTTGAGGATTGATGCTGTGTTTGCTTTAATTACTATGAGCAATTAGGTCATCTTCGGCTAAGTAACCACCTTGTGGCTTTGGCTCGCTTTACTGATGGACCAATTTGTCTAGTCTTTTCGCGTTTTCTTGTGAATGCATTCAATTCAAAAATGCAATATTGTTCCCAGCTCGAGGCGTGCACCATCAGTTCATGTTTTGAATGTTCGTATTTTTATTTTTTTTTATCATAATTCACCTGAAGCCGGGAAAAAATTGTTTTTTAAAGTTTTAATTCCCCCGCGATCTGTACTTCACGGTCGACTAAAGACCGACAATACAACGATGATTTTCAGAATTGTGCTCGTCAGAGCAGATGAAGTGTATCTCTATCAGATGTTTTTGTTGTTTTATTTCGAAAGGCGGAAATTAAAATACCCACGAAAACCGTGCAATTGTTCTTGTTTTCAATCGGTCACTGCAATATTTTAGCCATAGGTGCTACTGCATTTTGTTTTCTGAAGTAACAAGTGCGCTTTCCCAATATATCCAGATTTTTTACTTACGAAATAACGCAAGTCAAGACTTATTAAGTTGCTTACACCTGCACCGATGGCTGCAAGGTGTTTTCTGATTAAAATTATATTTTTAAACATTTATATTTAATGCATTTCTTTAGTCCAACAACCGATTGACCTTATGGATCATAATTCAGTCAATTTTCGAATCGAAATGGAGTTTCAGAAATTAGCACTAAATTACTGTGTTTCAATATGAGTGCAATAACTTAATAACATTTTTTTTAGATCCAATACTTTTAAAACCTATTTGAAATAACAATTTTCCAGTTTTATGATAACGAATAACATTCTTGAATCATAAAAAAAATTCTCGACTTAATGTGCATAATGTTCAACTTTTATCTCAAAACAAATTTGAAAATATATGTATAAAAAATACAAACCTTTATACTTTTTTTTATCGATTCTTTTTCCTCTGCCAACAAGTTATTTGCCTAAATACTTTTTAATTTGTATTACCATTTTCTTATTTTTATTTTATTGACATCAACATAAGTCTTAACACACTCGTAGTGTTTTTAATCTTCTTTTAGGTTCAAGGTTAAAAACTAACTCTTTTCGTAAACAGAGAGCTTAAAAAACTACTTCATGGAAGAGCGTTAAAATATGTTTCTACTAGTCAAGATAGAATAAGGGATCATTAAGCTCGTTTTTCTAATTATTTATTTGTTATTTTTTAAACTTAGTTACTAAAGTGTTGGGATTCTTTGACATAATGAGCTCGGTTCATCAAAATTTCATTATTTTTTATATATGGAACAAATAGTCCTTAAACCAGCAGTACATTGTCAATATTGCTCTAAAACCTTGCCCGGCAATTCTTTGTTCTAAAACCAAACCAATTGTCATTTTATCCAAGTTTACTTTTAACAAAACCATGTATACAAAATTGAAACAAAGAAGTTTATTTGAATTTTTTTGACTTAATTCAGGATTTTAAAATTTGAATCCTAATAACACCTTAATAGTGGATATCTAAAGTGATTTCAAGCCGATGTAACCAATCTATGATCTTATATACATAGTTTTCAATTTATCTAAATACTTTTTTTCTTATTCTTTCCTTTTCATTGTCTTATTGAGCGACATTTGAAAATATTTTCATCTACTATACAAAAAGAAAAAAGTCCTAATTAATTAATTATCTTTGAAAATAACTCATCGTATCGCTACTGTATATCTTATCTGGTTTATTGAGGATTTTTTATCAAGCTGAGGGCTTTTGTTTCTCTAATTCTCACTATTTTACGCAACGACTGTATAAGTGCAATCGGAAATAAGTGCTACTAAAATAGAAATATATCACAACTCCTTTCTCAAGTACATACACAATCAATATGCATAATTGGAATGGAAATTAAATATCTATTGAAAAAAATAATATTTTTTGCAATGTTTGTATTAGTGAAATCCTATATTTTTTTAAATTTAATAGTTCTAACTTTTAAAGAAGATGAAAAAAGATTTTAGCACACAATAATTTTCCTTATTATTTTCGTATATAAATTCCTCTTGCGTTTTGCAATAAGTCATATCAACAGTAAATATTTACTTAGACAACAATATTAGATAAATTATTAATGCTATCTTCTTTACATAATATAATATTTAATAACATAACGCAACAGTGTTACGAATTAAATTTGCCAATATTTTGGATAATAGAAACAAAAAACATGACAGATGAAATTGAACTAATTAAGTTCAATTGCATTTTGCAGTTATGCAAACTTATTACAAATTGATTAAAAATAGTGTGCACGATAAGTTAATAAAAACGTGCTTTTTCCACTCATCAAATGGGGAATCCCGACGTATGAAGTGGGTATCACAGCGGGACTTTCAAAAGTCTTCGTAATAAATTTATTTACCTCACAAACATTTTTTTGACAGCATTCATAGGGTATTTGTACTATATATATGTACATTAAGTGCTTTTTTTTCATTTTTTCCTTTTAAAGATGTTATCTTTTGTTTAATACGGGGATGACGATTTCATATCGGTGAGAGTTCCCAGAATTATAAAAAAATGTGTGCAAAAACGTTACAAAACACGTAACATTATTTTGAAAATGTAATTCTTTAATTTGACGGCATTAACTAACATTTTTTAGATACTTTCGTTATTTTTCTTACAAAATATTTAAAGAACCCCGCAACTGACGAAGTATCTTGTCTCGTTTCTTTATTATAATTAAAATTTGTTACATCGATAAGCTTCAAGATGTGTTCTGAAATTTAAGGAAAAAATTAAATATTTATTTTAATTAAACCAGGAAATACAAAAAAGTACTTTTCGGTTGAATTAAAGTGGTGTTAATCTTATCAAATTTATATTTATTTTGTAGATTTAAATTTGCTACCAAATTCCCCCCATACACGGCCAAAAACACTCCAACATGGCAAAAATAAAACAATGATTGATGAGTGATAACATTAAATCTGAATAAATCGTAGGTATTTCGATATTTGAATTAATAACGATTAAATCTCAACACTGTCGAAACGTGAGCGATTAAAATATGTATATTATTAAACTAGGATTAAGTGTGTTTTCGTTTTGTTCTATTTTATTGATCTTCACTTTTTTTGTTTTGAGCACGGAAAACGGATTATTGAATGTACGGATTATAATCTCATATTTGAATTATTCAAGTACTTATAAACAAGTAATCGAAACTGGTATAAATGTTTTAAATAATACATTAAAAAAATTCAGCCCGAGTAACAAATTTCGGGTAGGTAATTAGAATCAGAAAATTAGTATTATTAATTAAATACATTGTTTTAAAGAAAAAGAGTGTGTTAGTTATAAAATTAAATATAAAGAAGTCATTTCTTTTTCTAAAGTAGGTAACTTTAATTTCAATAATATAACAATTAAATAACACTATATCACATTTCCTCGTATAACAAGTAGTCATTATAAAAATCTCACTACATATGAAATCATTAAGATGTTTCTTATCTTCCAATAATTTATACTTAGGACAAAGATAATATATCTTCAAAACAAAAATTAAACTTTATTTAACATTAGTTAGGTATTATTTCGTTGAGAGTAGGTCGTTTTTTATTACAAGGTAATTAAACCAAGTGGTTTTTCCTTATCAAAAAACAAACTGTTCGGCACAAGCCAATTCATAAAATTTTCAAATATTCCCGCATGCAGGAAATCTTCAATTAATATAAATCCTAATATCGCGTCATCGATTAGGTAAGAGTAAACTCGAGTAGTTCCAATGTGAAGTTCATGAAAATAAACAATTAATACGCATGTAATTAGATTTCTTATCGGCGGTGCCTTATTTGTAATTTCGAATTAACTACGCTTTGTAGTATTTTTAATCATTCGACTACTGTTGAGATAATCTAGCGTTTAAGTATATGAACTTTTAATGTTATCGGTCCCGCTAAACTTAATTATTGTATTAACGCAATTAATATAAAATAGAAATATTATTCCATCATAAAAACTTCAAAATAGAATATACGTATCTAATATTATTGTATTTGATATTACAAAACCGCCGAAATGTTTTTACTTTTGATCCAATAGAAGAAAACATTATTATTTCTTGTCACGATCATTGTATCGTTTGATGCATAGCTTACTAAACCACTTTCTTAATGTCATTAATTTTTTATTGGTAGTTGACAAAGTTATATATGGTTTGTTTCTATTACGAGCGTAAAACACATTTTCATTCAAAATTATTTATGCTTCGGCTTTTCTTTCTAATTGACTGAAAAGTTGGCCTCGAAACCTAATACTAGTAGAAAAAAAGTAACTTATATTCATTTTTATTTTTTTTATATAAGAATACGACTATCAACTTTTTGCTTGCGAAACGATGTTGTTGGTGCAAAAAATTAGATCATTCTGCAAATAGTAAAAATAGCTAGACAAATAAACCCGATCACGTTTATTTTTTTACGATTCAGATAGCAAGTGTTAGACGCATCTTTGTATATGCGAATGGCTAGGAGGCTTTCCCTTTCATCAGACTTGTAAATCAAAAGTTTCCGCTAAAAGATAAGGTGTAAAAGATACTTAAATCATGATAAGTCATCTACACGACGCACTCTCGTGACTTTTCTCCAAACAAACACCTTTATGATGATTGGTTCACGTGAACCGCCGTACCTTAGAAATGTGTACGTAATTGCAGGACAATAAAATTAAAGCGTTGAAACAATTTTAAAACGTGCCTTGGAAAAACACAGTTGGGAGCAATAAAGTTCACCACCTACATATTATCTTATCTTAATCGTTAAGACAGACCTAAGACAATTCGTCCTCTCTTCGCTCAAAAATCCATTGGTATTGAATATTATATATAATACATATAAGTTTTGAAGTTATTTATTACAGGTGCTTACGCCCTGATTAAATGTTACTATGGATACAACTTTTCGTTTCTTTTAATTTATGAGCAATAAAATAGCATTGTTTTAATCTCTAATGAACAGAAGGTCGCCAAGCCGGTAAACAAGCACATGGTAAAAGGAAATCTAAATAATTCAACATTGTTAATTCCATTCACGGATAAATTTTAAGAAATCTGCAAATCAATTCTTCTAAGAAACATTAAAATAATTATATTTACACAAAACAAGTAAATATACATGGGCTTGTCAAGCTATCAATTAAGTGGAACAAATTAACAGAAAATACCACAAAACACAAGAAAATTACTTTTCGAACGAACGTGTAAGCTTAACTTTGTGCAAATAGTCAGTCACAGTTTTTAGAGGTGTAAATTGCTTTAAAAGCTGGTTAATTGAGCAGAAAAAATTTGCTTTAATAGTAGTTTCAATATATTTAATGTATGACGTATCTAACAAGAAAGGTAATAAGTTATTATTAAAACGTGAGGCTCACCAAAGTTGCTTGTGATAAAAATTCGAGATATATTTTTTCCGCATTCAAATCTCCCCAAGACAAATATCTGGTTTTAGTTGTAATTAATTCAAATTAAAAGCGATTTAAGGTTAAATTAGCGATTTCAGCAGGTTAAACATGATGCAGTAGAATTTATAAATTAGAATTATTGTTCGTTAGAATTGTTTAAAAAAGAAATGAAACTCATCGCAAATAGGCGCAGGTAGAAGTATAAAAACAGAACCTTATTTTATAAGACAAATTGCATTTGATTTGAAGGTTAAGCATTTTAAGAGTCACCTTTTAAATGTCATTATACTCATTTCTGAAATAATACACAATTAAGATTTTTTTTCTCTCCTGTTGCTTAAAACCACAAGCGTTTTAATAAAGTTACGTCTTTCTTTGTATCTGAGGAATGTTCTAAAAGATTATGGAATGAAAATATTTGTTTCTCACATATTGCTTTGTACTGCCAAGCTTCACTTTCAAGACTTAAATTCCGCAGGCGAGGTTTAAGAAATAAGTGATACGTGGAATATTAGCTTTCGTTTTGAAAGAATTGTTCAATTTTGCTGCCACACTTCATATTTGAGTGAGCTACTGTTTCTTTAACTTCTAAAAGAGTACAATGTGATATAGCTTTAACATATAATTTTAAAAATACATTGCCATTTTGGTCGATGAATATGGCGGAACAGAATAACCACTTATTATATGAGCCACTCAGTGCACAAATCGATTAACTCCACCAGTCACATAATAATTGTAACATTATTGACGATCATTTTTTGGCTATTCTTTCTTATTAATTTTATATATGTACGTTAGATGAAAACTACATCTGTATTTATAAATTATACAATATCTATTTAAATGTATATAATAAAGGTCGTTTTAAAGAAAAAACTAGTTTATTCCATCGCATTTCTCATTTTTTTGTTTTATGGAGTTAATCGATTTGTGCACAGAGCGGCTCATATGTAGTTTTATTAATCAAGCAAAAACACTATGACAAACATTAAAATTGCTTAAAAATATTTTTCGTTTTTATAACGCATTTTACGAAGATGCACAATAAAAACTCGTTTTATGGTTATAAAATCGCAAATCACCTTCTTCCTTACATAAAAAACTGCAAAATTATCAATTTCCCAATTTTACAATTAGAATTTACCCAAAAATCCCCTTAGCTTAATTAATTTCAACCCTCACTGAAGCAAAATTTCAAAGAAATGCTCCGCGAAAATGCAAGGTATGGGTTTGGAATAAAAGTAATTTTTTTTTATTTAATAATAGTACATATAATATTTATTAAGGTAGCTTTATGTTAAATAATATCTTCAGTTTAAAACCACTCTCTCTATGTTGTAAACGCTACGTTTTCTATCAAATTAATTTCACTGATTTAGCCCAGTTCCGATAAGTACGAGCGTATGGAGGCACACATTTTAACCATTTTACTTGCCCAACGTGGACCTAGAAATTTGCTAATATTTCATTTTTCTCTGTACTTTCAGGTTTCCTTTACGAAACACTAAATCAATAGTCATCCGGCGTTCATCCGGCGTGTGACTTTGGCGCTTCTTCATATCTGCTGGAAAATTTCTTCACATTTCTACCATCATCTACCTCGGTGCGCAAATTAAGCAACAAAAAGTAAAAACGCTTAGCTTTAGGCCAAAGAACAACAAAATCGACAGCAGGGAAAAAAGCGCAAAACTCATACTACCCGTTGTCCACGACTCTCTCTAAGTATCTTTAAGACTGCCGGCGCAGAATACCGGCCAGTCTGCGAATGAAGATCTGTGATACCGCGTAAGTCGCGAAACATATGTCAATCCGTCACACTGTCAAAACCGCGTTCTTGGAAGCTCAACATTATCGGTGTTAAGAGTATTGTCAACAAATTGCCGCCGTTCAGTGTTCATTGTGGGATTGATCATTTAATTTTAAAATAACGAAAAGAAAAGCCCCTAGAGAGCTAAGATGACAGTTTCGAAGGAGTTCATGGGAACCGTCAGCGAGGAGAAAGAGTGCAAGCCAGACAGTAAGTTAATTTTCATTATTATTTTTTTTTTTAAACTGAAAGTCGACCCATGTGATAATCACCTGTGCAAAATAATTCAGAAAAAGTAGGGTGACGAATATTGTTTAGCGACATTTATATTGACTTTCTTAGGAGTTGATCACTTGCGTCTACATTCTAAGGCCAGTGGTTTTTATAAATTGTGGAAAGAAACATTTCAAGTTCAAATTTAGTATATAAAATGTTTTACATTTAAGTGATATTTCGCTTATCTATTATAGTATAGACCTTTATTACTATACTATTCAAGATCTTCTTAATTTTTTCAACTCCAAAGTAAATTAGAAAAATAAAATTTCTATTTACAGAAAGAATAAAGGTTACATAAGATAAACGAAAAAGTGTAAACAAAAATGTGACGTGTTCAGTATAAAATAAAATGATGTAACATTAATTAATTCAGATCAACGTGCGATTGTCCAAAACAAGTTTCCTTAATTTGTCTAATGATTTGAATTATGAGATGAGCCTATTGAACTTTCAAATAGCAAATAAATTAGAAACCCGTTAATTAATTATCATTTAAAAATATGAAATTGCATCATTAATGATTCCTTATAAATTAGCAATTACATAGGGGCATAAATCGAGTTTGGGTTCATTTAAGTTCAAACGTCGCGAACACTTATGTAGGTATTTAACTTTAAAATTTGGAAAAGTTATTTTTTTTTTTTCTGCGTATTCCAGTTTTGGTGAAAATTAATGAAAATTCTCAAGCTGAAGGTAATTCCATCCTTTCTGAACAAAAACCACTAAAAAGTTCCTGAATGTTTCATTTCTCACGACAAATATCTACAGGTCGCCGTTGCTGCGATAAGTCGAATAAGCTATTTGCTTTTATTTTTTTAATATATTTTTTGTCTGGAACTTATGTAGCAAAATTTGGAAATGTTTTTGACTTATAATTTTTATATAATTGAAAAAAAAACAAAGTTTCCAGAAGCTCAAACATAAACATTCTTATAATATGTATATTTGTCACTTTTGATAGGAATAGAGCATTAGAACTGTTCTGGTGTACTACTCTCAATAATAAACACAATAAATGAAATGTTTCTTTCGTGGTTGATTTCAAAAGCGAATATAATATGTAATATAAGTATAATTGCAGTTATTGTACGTAATAAAGCTATCGCTTTTTTAAACACTCGTACGTTTTATCTATACAATGTTAAAAGTATGTAAATAAAGAAACTGGAACCATATATTTTTGAATTACAATAATAGCTTTGAAATCGTTATGAAAACCGGTCTGACGTTTTTATTCTCTAGTTTATCTAGCCCGTTTTAAATAACAATTTTTCCAACAGAAATAATACGTACTCCTTCAAGAAAAAAGAAAATGTTATATAGTTCTTTATACCTACATATGTATATGAAGGGTCACATTGAATGTTGAGAGTGCAAAACAACACATTATATGTATGTCAATGTATATTATTTAACCTGGTAGTTTACTTCGAGTCAAAATAAGTACCTCTAAGAAAATTCATTTTTCTTTTTACTCAAAACATTAGACGGATTTTTACGAGGAATTTTTACAGCACTTAGTTTTATAGCCGCTAAAGCTTTAGTGAGGTTGGTAAATAAATGTCATGAAAAAAGAACTATCTTTAAATTTTCTTTTTAAAGGTTATAGTAGGTGTTATATCCATTTGTTTTCAGATAATGCAGCACTTTCATTATATTCCAGATAACTAAAAAAATCACATTATATACATATGTATATGTATATATAGTTAAATCACAATTGTTACACTGTGAATTCAATTCTCAATACCCCCAATAACTCCAGTATAGTTCAAAAACGTCCACAGGTTCAACATTAGCTTAAAAGAGTTCCAAATATATTTAATTTTTAAATGATATTTTAAGCAAATTAAAGAAGTTCTAACGATTAACTTGATTTGCTTTTTGTGAGAACAAGTTTGTTATTTTCAAGTGAAAACGAGTTTGTGGAGAAAATTCCTCCAGTAATAAATAAATGGCAAATTAAAATAAAATATTTAAAAACACTTGTAATGTTATGCGAACAATATTATTTTCTGATGATTTCACATGAATCAAGTTTTAACTTATAACTCACATTTGTCAGGATGAGTTCAACTTCCTTTGTTTTTGTAAAAACAAATTTACTACCAAAAATTCAGTCAGGTGACAATAGCTTAGTTTATTATTAGGTACAAAAAATTTAGGCTATATTTGGCATTTAGTCAGCTTTCACACACGCAGAGTTTTTGGACTTTGGGTTCATTTAACAACTATAATACAAGTATAGATAAAATATCCCATTTTTTTAAATATTTTGCACTTTTTTGCATACGAAAACAGAATATAATTATGTAGATACTTTACGTAGTTACGTCAGAAGAAACATTTTTTAGATGTCCTATTTAATCATTTAAAGACTTAACTAGTAAAAAATATCTTAGTTTTGGTAATATTCTATTTCATTAAAAAATACAATTTCTTATCAGTAAGTTTGGTATTTAACATTTTTATAAATGATTTTATTAATTGTAAATTACTAGGTACATGTAGGTATAGAAAAGAATGGGACATTGATTCAAAATGTATTTAAATTAAATTAAGAATAAAACAGTATTAAAGAAAAACATTAAAATTATATAATAAATAAAAGTACTGCATTTACCTATACCACATTTTCTTGAAAAACGAAAAGATGATTTTGCAAGGTTTTTTAAATACTTACTACATAAAAAGAACATAATATGGGTATTCACGCTTTGTTGTATATCCCATTGCATCGTTGCACTAAGTGCAAAATTTTAAATTTTCATAGTTGTTTCTATGGCAACAAATTTTTTTGCACCTTATACAACGAAATGCAAGGGTACAAGGCCTATTTGCACTAAAGCGTGAATACCCATAATGCTTATCAAGTAAATTCATTAAAATTTCTGGAAAGTTATATTCTGTCTCCATGTTCATGACAGTATCCAGTTCTTGGCTTGAATGGTATTTGATATATGGAAAAAATAATATTGACGATTTTTATAACAAATCTTGTTTTGAAGTTATAATTAATTTTTGGTTTACAAAACAAATAGAAAATAAGCAAGTAGGGATGGCATTTTCCTGACCTCTAGATACTCATTGACTGGCTGTCGTCCAACTTTTCCCGTGCCGCAATAACTTTTCTTCACAGATTAATGCATCAAGTCTGATGCTGCGGCAAAATTGTGTCAAGTGCACAATTACAAATGAATGAAATCTAAAGAATTCTTAATTTACTATATGTTTACCGATTGCTGTGATTATTTCCTCGTTTATTAATAAGCCATCCACGTAGCAATTTCAAATATAGTACTTAGCATGGCCGTTTGTCAGGTTACTGGACGACAGTGTTTACTTAGCCGGGTGCTCGGAATCGGAAACTCTCAGGCGCACGCATGACTAACAGATAGACGACAGATACAAGTGCTGTGAATGGCATTCCCGGGGTCGGTTTTAGTTAAAGTTTCTTATTATCACGCAATGAAACGTGTATAGTAACGTAATGTGCTATTTCCGCTTTGAAGATGGTCACAAGGAATGATTAAGAGTTGTCCCTAAGCGCTGCAGTGTCGCAATATGCGAAATTCAAATTAAGCGTGTTAGTGGGAATTATTCTGCTCCACTTTTAAGGCGTAAGTAATTCAATGAGTAGGCGAGATTTTGGTTTCATAAGACACTTCACATTTGCTCGGTGGTATCATTTGTCCACTGCAAATTGTGCTAAAATTTATGTTATGTCCAAATTTTAGACGAGCATTGAAGATTTATTTCTAGAAGATCGTCTCGTTCACACAATAGAGCGGAATGATCTTTATGCATCACCAGGATATACATCACCTTTATTAAAAATTTTGTCTAATTCTTGTAAAGATTTCAACCACTGCTATTTTCAAGCACATGACTGTATGTAAATATGTAGATCAATCGAAATTTAAAAATTATTTTTGAACTTTCCTTCATAACTAATGCATTTTATTAACATGTAAATTAGCTTTTGGGATCTATGTCTTTTACACCAACAATCAAATTCCATTCGGTCCAATTTAAGTCCAAACTATATTCTCGTATCTTGGTCTAATCCAAGCAAGTTTCAAAAAATCTTCTGCTTCTTCTTTTATTGAGAGGGTTGCGCTTGTCTGTAAACCACACTATCCAACTTTTTATTTAAAAATTCGTTTAAAACTATATGCAATTATTTTGACTTGCAAATAGCTAGAAAATAATTATAAATAATTTGATGCAATTAATATTACTTGTTTGGAAAATTTCCACTCAATTTAACCGAGTTTTTAAAAATTATTTTTTGCTGCAGACGTCATTTTTGTAAGTAATAGTCTAGCAGCAAAACAAGAGAAATTCCAATTAATTAACATTAGGAGGTCATAACATAGAACTAAATTGAATAAAACTTTGAATCTTTGTGCAATTAAAGTGTCACCGGTCAATTAAGTGCAATTATCATTCCATAGTAAGCAGGAAGACTATGAGACTAATGCGGAAATTGTTTTTTGGTGTCATTAGACGTTTTAGGAAAACTCAAACTCTAAAAGATAGAAAATTGCACTGTAAATTCATTGAATTTCTTTAATCCAATAATCGGTGTAATACACTATGCACCAAGGAATATATCCTTTTAGGGATAATATCGTATTTCAAGAAGCATTTCAGATATGTAATTAAAACAAGTGCATTTATGGAGAAGCCAACGAAATTGGAGCAGATTTCCAAATTATTTGACTTTTTCCACAAATTAACTGATTTTAAAAATTTGAGATAAATTAAAAACAATTATAAAAGTACTTAAAACAATTTTAAGCACCATAGCTTATGTTAAAAGCTCAATAATTCGAGGTGTGTGGCGCCGTAATTGTCATTGTTTGTTAGAATAATAAAAAGTGTAAAAGCGTCTAAAGGGAAATCACCGGCTAACTGACTTAAAGACGTGACAGCTTTTATGTTTTTTATATTTCCGACGACCTTTTGTCATTGCAGAAAGTAAAAATAAATTTGCACAGAGCAAAAAAAACGAAAATGCTTAAAATAATTCGAAGCAAAAAACAAGATTGAATGTCATTCCTCTCCTCCTAAAGAGTTACTGTGGGAAGTAAAAAGCTATTCAACTGAAAATTTTTTAGAGAAACAACGTTTTCTAATTAGGGGAAAAGTGCCGGTAACTGATTTTTAACAAGAAGTTTGCTGAAACAGCGTTTATGTAGTCATTTTAACTATTTAGCTTTTTCTTCATGATGTAATTAATTAGATCAAGTTGACATTTGGACACATAAAATAAAATGTATTTATAAATCTTCACATTGCCGTAATTTATTTATTAATTAGTAACTTTAATTCAATTTCATATATGAAAACATAAAACATGTAAAAGTATTAAGCATCTTTAAAGAGCTAGAATTCAAAATTTAAATATATCTGAATACACATATAATCCAGAAGTTGTTATTTGGCTTGAAATGTGTATGTAGATCATAACAACTTTTATTTGTACAGTCAAATCGATTTAAATCACATAGTTACAACAGCGGCGAAATCTTCTTATTTGCCGTGTCTGTGTTATTTGATCATTTTCGGCCAATTAAAAGGTATCACCGTTGCTGCTTTACCTTAACCTTTTCCTCTACGCCAAATGAGTCTTTAAATTATTAAATTTATATCAGCAAATCTCTTTTTTTTGACGTGACAACGTCTTATAATTCGATGGAGCCGGCTGCACGCACGAAAAAACATGACTCATGCGGCGTTACCTCGCTCTGAGGCGTTCCATTTAAGGCTTGAAGTGCAAGCGAGAGCGCGGAACGAGCGACAAAGAGGCACAATCGGCCTCAGCGTTCTTATGAGGAAATCTTATTAGAAATTAAAAAGACAATAGGCAATCTTATTAGAAATTAAAAATTCAATATGGAAATTCATTATAAATTCTAAGGAGTGGGAACTAGAAGAATTTCCTCTTACATCAACGAAACAATTAGCCTATCCAATAAATTAGAAATTTAATAAGGAACCTATTTGAAATTAAAAAGACTTCTTATTCCTTTCAATAGGATGTTGTTGTTTATTAAACAGAAATTGTAAGATCCCCTCTTAAGAAATGCATGTTTAAACTTTTTCAGTTAAATGCGCAAAATGTGCTGTAAAGTGAGGTGGAGCGCAGTCGTAATGAGTGACTTATTTAAATTTCTCATTTTTTATTGTTCGGATTTCATTAAAAAGTGCTTAGTGTGACTTGTTAAGTGCGAAATGGCGGAAAATATTGAAAATAACCCCATAACCATTGTTTTTTAATAAACTTACACAACAAATAATACGTTGTCACGTAAACATCGATCGTAAACCGACTTTACAGACAATCAACTTTTTTAAATGCATAAGAAATTAAAAGCTAACAGAGCCATAACTCGAACCTGTTACTAGAAAAACCTTACAATTCAAAGATCTTTGATATATACCACCAGAAACTTTTAAAAGCTTCGGGAAAGTATGGCATACTTCTCGGGGTATTTTAATTGTTTATAATTGTGTTTCTCAAAGTGTCATTTGAAATTTAATTTTTCCAATATATTTACTGTTTTAATCTTCACTCTAATATTTACTTATCTTAAATAGATAACAATCTTATGGCAGCAAACAAACTTTTCATATTATTCTTGAAAAACATTATATTTATTTGATTACACAACGTTTTTTTACTTTTAGTACTAAAACACTAAAACGACTAAATCAATACCTGTGGACCCGTGCGAAATATCGCAAACAAATACTTTTGTTCGTATCCACTAAAGACGTTAGCCTCTGGTGTTATTTTTTCTTTATTTAAACGCCAATTTAAAAAAAAATAGCGCATTTTAATTCTAAGTGAGTATATGCGATGTCAGAAGCGGAAATGAAAACGCATCATTTGGTGTTTGATTTATTGAGTTTGATGAAGTAGGTAATAGTGAAGAAAAAGGAATGTTGACAATAGAAATAATATATAAGGTATATAATATAATATTTCCAGCGCACAATTTATTAAACTGACAAAACTCAATATTTGTAAATATGAATGAATATATGGTGGCACTTGCATAGAATAGACTGTTAAATTTCTGCTCCAAATAAGTAGACTAGTATAATCAAAATATGACTGGTTTTAGCCACTTACATAAGTTACTCAATTCAGCAATCTGGTAAATAGATAAAACTAGAGGAATAAATATTTGTGATAAGAACTAAAAATTTGTAAGACATGGTCGTGTCGGGTGTTTCGTAAAGATTCAGAGCTCGACTGAAAACAATGGTTAAATCACCTTCGTCTATACTATCAACTTAAAAGGGTTTTCATAAAAATGGACTTCTAAAATGTCTCTAGGTCACTCATTTCGAATGTGATATAATTTTTATTAATTTATGTTTTTCAGTTTAAATTTAACGTTTTTGTTGTTAAAATAAATAGCGGATATAAAAATAAACTGCTGAAAGTCCTTACCAGAGCTTTCCGAAATTTATAAACATATATGTATGTTGTTTTTACTAAATTTCCACTATAAAGATCTTGAAATAACAAAGAGAAGCAAATGGAAGAAGTCTTAGAATAAAAAAAAATATTCAGTCTAAAAATCTAAAAGTTTGTCATGGATGTACACAAATTTTATGTTAACATAGCCCATAAGTTTACAAGCTAGCCGATTTAACTTCTCTAGTAAAAACATAAACATATAAAATTCTAATTTTTCATTTGGTTAGAAATTTGCTTGTTATATATTTTTAGTATTATATCCAGAAGGAAATATCCTTTAAAGATAATAAAGCTTTGGTTAGTTAAATTATGCTAATTTTCATTTCTGCTCTTAATCAAGCATAACACCACACGTGCTAGGGTGAAAGTTTTGTTTTGCTTACATAAAATAAAGATGTTTACCACAAATCTCGTTAGCACGAAGTTGTCCTAACCACTTAAATGAAAACAGAAAGGACTTGGGCAAACATATTTCACATCAGAAACGCGGTAAATCGATTTGACGTGCTTAGACTTCGTGCATTATAGAAAATCTATTGTTTTGTGTGGGCGACTCTTTAATTTGCATTTCATGAATGTGTACAGCGAGTGATATGAATAAATTGGAAATATTAGGATAGAAATTATCGTCAAATATGGTCTCATTGTATTTATCAGAGACAATTAACAAAATCTGATAAAGCTTTGTAAATAACAGAAAAACTTCAAAATGAAATTGCTCTGCTTTTCGTTGAACTCAAAAGTAAGCTAATTAGCGCCAGACGATACGTTTTATCTTACAATTTTATCTCTAGCTCACGTGATTACGCCGCATAGCACAAACCGAGAATGAATTCGTCGAGTTGATAAAAATAAATGTAATTTTCTTCTATCCGGATTTAATTTGCAGTTTATTTATAAAAAAATGGATAAAGAACGATTTGAGAACAATTTTGTATGATAAAAAAAAATGTGAATTTTAGCATAATATATTATGTACACTGACCTCTTTGGGATTTACAAGCCAGCATTTATTGCGCGAATATATACAAAACAAATACTAGAAAATAAAAAGAACGGCAACTGAATATAAACAAGAACGAATAAAAATCTTGAAAATATAAAAAGACTTCTTGAGCAATATCCCCAAACGACTCTGAGCTCACGCAAAAATGAGATGAAACGAGTGCAGGTTCAATCGAATAACGAGAAAATTAAAGCTGTCGCCGGGATATATTTAACGCGTCAACTCAATTCAGAGCTCGTCTCCAAACGAAGAAAGTCTTTGAGACTTTGGCCTCTGGCATCAGCTCCGACCGCAAACTTCTGAGAAGAGTTGGCAGTTGGAGTAATTGCAGTCTTGCACAATCTCATTTAGCGCCAATTTGAGCGTATATTAAAGCTATTTAATAAGGATGTGCTAATATCAGAGATAATCCGCTGGAACGGCTTTAGGAAGCTTTAATTCAATTAAATTTCGCGACAATTAATAAAACGCCTGTGGAGTATGCAATTTTCGAGTTAAATTTTAACTCCACAATGAATGCAGTGTGGGCTGAGTCGTTATCTTGCAAAATTACTGGTTGCCAAGCATTACAGCCGTGACTTGTGGAATCAACATCATCGGAACTGAATGATAATGAGGAAAAAAGCGAAACCATTATCATCGACTCATTCGCACACGACCTTCACATTCTTTCATGGACTTGCTTCAAGAACGTCTTAGAAGACGTCTGCTTCTGCACTGGTAGGTAGTTATTTGCCTCATGATAACTGCCTGACACGAGATCAGTTTTTTTTAGCTCCTCGAAGATCACTCCATAGAACGACGCATTATCACCAGTGTTGTCACCTGTTCGAAATAAAATTAAGTGGGTCGTATAAAAAAGCTTCAAGTTCATTAACCTGAAAATTGCTCATCGAGAAAGTATCTGAAGATTCAAGCTCGGATCTTCATCAGATCACCGCCGTTGAAACGTCGTAGATGCGAGAACAGCGCAATTTAATGCCATTCTGAAGATCTATTACTCACTTGTTTACCACTACGTACATATTATGAATACATTTCAGAATTTATTAATGAAATTATAATTCTTAATTACACCTAACACTTTTATTACAAGGTCTTTTCTTACACGATCATAAACGATCCACAAAGAAGAACAAATACTCTTTTTTTTAGAAACTATTTTTTCTAGCACGAACTCCAAAATAAAATTTTATGTACCTAATTAAAAATAATAATAATAAAACTTTTACGATGCCTTTTGCCATCTTATACGGCTTTTTAATTTATAAAATAACAGTTGAATGTAATTGTAAATTGAGATATTCGATGTAAACGTAACACTACGACACACTTACCACGAGAATGTTCACTATTTTAGGTATGTTAATTTAAAGTGTAAACAAAAAATATCACGCGTTTATTGGAGACTAAGCATTTCCAAATAAAAATTATATTTTTCATTACATAATTAAATCATTTCAACAAGATCGTTTACAAATTGTAACTATTAGGATTGAATTATTATCCACAAATATGTACATAGAAATATAGCTTAACAATTTTATATACATATTTTCATTTCATATGCATAAAAGCCAGTCGCAGAAGAATTCTTAGAAACATAATTTCAAAGAAGCAACATTTCTGAGAATTATTTGGGCAAAGCATTTGGTGATACTTTACATATAAATTTTTACATATGTTTAATGTACATATTTACATATATAGAAAATTACGGAATAATTAATATTCAGAAAAAGATGGAGTGCCTTAATAATAATTTATAAAATGTTTTACCATATTTCTTATTTATATTCAATAATTTGTCTAAATAGGTCTACATAATGTACATACATATACACATTGCCACTTGCCTGCACATGGGTTTTTCTTGACGTCAATGAAAGTTTTGTTGACGCATTTTTAATAGTGTAACATGGATCGCTGTTTTCCCAAATTGAAACATATTGTAATTTTATCAAATTTATGCTCACAATTCTTGGGAAAATTTACCTGCATGGTTTTTAGAAGAAGTTGATGACATAAATTTATCATTAAATTCTCCCGTGGGTATATGTAAATCATTTCATTAATTTTCTAAGAATAATTATATTTGACAATAATATATTCATTAAATTAATTTAGTATTTAATGGAATTGGCGTCTTTTCGCGATAAACAAAACTTAAATCGTGCAAAACAAGCGCATAACAAAATTATTCACATCCAAAAGAAGAAATGTGTGTTGTTGCGTAGGGGGTACAAATTCCACGGAATTGTTGGCACAGCCATTGAGTTAGGAAAAAAAGAGACACATACAAATATTAAATAAAAAAGCAATTAGTACTATTAGTTTGTAAAAGAATATCAAAGCTAACCATTGTAGCTTGGATAATCAGTAACATATCATATTATTTAGTAGGGAAAAGATCCTCAGGTAGTTTGACCAGAATTGTTCACTTTGAGTAAAAAGTGATGATTTTTAGGTTGTTTGTATATCTGTGAAAACGGCATCGTCGACATTTTTTGCATTGGTACAAGCTTAATCATAAAATAAGCACATATCGACAATATTTCATTGAAAAAAATTGGATTATATGTATGTACATACATATAAAAGAAGTCACATAGAAAATTGAGTTTTATTTTTAACTAAATTAATGTACCTATGTCAAGATCAAGGTGTTTTTGATTTGGGTTTTGGATTCTGAAAGAGCATACCTGCTGAAAAATTCCTAAATATGAGATAAGATTGAATTATTTTTTTTAAAAAAAATACATTTACGCTGATTGGGAGTTCTTACTTCAAAATGTTAAACTAAATTGAAATAACATATATGTATGATAGATAGTAGGTACTGTTCTAGCTCTAGAAGATGTTCTGAATTCTAAAGACTTCAAAGAAAGTTGTTTTACAAATTACCCTAGACATGAAGTTTTTGAATGAATGCTAATGAAATGATAATGAACCCGAGGTGTATTGGAAACATAAAACAAACTTCTTAAGACTGCTGTTCTGAATGAAAACTTCTGTTAAACAGACGCTGTCCTTAAACAAATAAGTTACAGTTGAATACTCAAAAGAGATCGATTTGTCAAAATGTCAAGCAATAAAATGATCCAATTATTTACTCATACAAAACAACATTGATTTCATCATCTATTCATCTGTCTCCACGGGCCTCCTTAAGCATCGAAACACAGAAAAAAAATGCTCTTAATATAGAATGTCAGCCATGAACGTGCAACGGACAAACATTTCCGCACGAGCTCATTGCTGTCAAAATTATGTTTGCTACGTAAAGAAACTATAGAATAAAATTAAAATTTAAATTTGCTAAAATCCAATGCAGTCACGAGACTTTTCCGAGTATTCAAAGCTCACGGCTGTGGTGGCCTCTCGCTATGTTAGAAATCGCTTTATAATCATACCAAGAGCACGTGGTTCTATTTCTAGCCCGTCAAAGACATTTTATAAACGACTTTTTTTTCATCAAAGCAAAGCGTCCGCCTGCCGGTAGTTGGTGTGTGTGCTATTCGCGCTCGCATAGCCAACCTAGCATTTTTGGAGACACTCTCCGAGATGAGATTACATAAAAATCTCGAAAGATTTCAAAAATAGCTCAACACTTCTTCATTGACACTTTTGAAAGTGCATCAAAAATTCCCAAAAGTGATCATGCGCATGTTCAAACCTGTCGTAAACTGCGTAGGCCAGGTCTGATCTCTTTCCATATTTTTTTCTTTTTTCTTTTCGTTTTTTGCTGCTTTTGGGAAATTGCCTGCGCCAAGGTGAATCGACGAGTCACATGTGCAGGCAGCAACACGTTTCTCCATCCATTAGCCATTCGTTACCATGTAATGTCAACAGGGCGTTTGTGCATGCGTTGAGTTGAAGAGTCGAAAAAAACATTGGCGGTGTGCACCGCGGCGTTGTCGTGAGGATATCTTCTCAGGCAGGTTGAACGCCTTCCTGTGCCGCTTCTTCTGATAAGATCAGAAGTTTACCGGTACCGGCGCCTTTGCTCTTTCTTAAGGTTGTTTCAATTCCAATTGGTTTCGTCTTTCCTGCTGATAACGAGCCGTGTCTGCAATTCATACTGATAAAGTCGATCGGTTGGCGCTTGACCACTGTGCGAACTCACACATCTCGAAACGTGAACTAGTCTTGGAATTGACTCTCTCGGGTCTAGTCGCGTATAGTCGCCGATTGGGTGCTACTACACGAATTCTCGGTATTTTTACTAGAAAATATCTACAATTGCGAGTTTAAAACTAGATCGCACTGGTAGTAGTCGTAAACAGACACTTGCGAGACATGAGAGATGTCGCCAAAGTGAGCGAGCAAAATTCCTATCTTATCTGTGTGAAACGACTAGCTCCGATTCTGAGTAAAATAGGCGATCAGGAAAATAAAAATGCGGGAAAATACTTTTATCAGTATGAAAAACAGGCGACAGCTCAGCACAGCGGAGGCATTCAAGTGAAGCAGCGGTCCACAATCGATTTAAGATCAGAAGTGTTTCGTGAGATCGCCTGAAGAGATCGCGTGTACTCCTGAGACGGTGACCAGAATAAACGGCGCGGCTCCAGCTGAACAGTTCGATTAAAGCGCGAGTATACATCCAGCTGATTGAATTTTTATAATAAATATTAACGCGTTCGGGTGCACCACCCAATTGTCAATCGCCAAAAGTCCAAATCGAAGTTAGATTCGCACTTTTCGATTTCCAAGTTCTTAGTTTTGGTAAAAATGTGTTTTCTAGTGAGGTTATGATAGACATGAAATGGTTTAAAAGCGTTAGGAAAAAGTTGTAAATTAACGCAATAGTTGTTGAAAATTTCGCAGCTTTAGAGTAGATTCGCTGGTGTATATATTTCTTAAATTATTTCGTTTCAAGTGATATTAAAAAAATTAAAAAAATATAAAAATGCGCATAAATGAAGGTAACCGCCAACGAAATGGGCATGTGCTCATTTGGGAGCAACCCGGTCTTCAGGACGATATTTCTAAGCCCACAAGTACGTATTGTCGGAATGGCCTTTCAGTTTATATTTAATTAAAATTTTACGTTAAATCTTGATCGCTGCCTTTCAGAGGCGTTCACAATTTATTTTTAAGCTCAAAGCATAATCGTTGCGATAAACTTTGTGTGATTTTTTTCTTCGATAGAATTGCGAGAGCAAAATGTTGCTTCCCGCTCGAATAAACGTTTCTACATCTTTTCACACGCTAGAGGTGAGACACATACGTCAATGCGTCTTCAAGGCACGGCAATCCGAAGCTTTTGTTTTTATTTAGTTTAGGCCATTTTATTGCATTGCATTCGCACTGCAGGATTGAACAAGAAAATTTAATCCAAGACATCAACGCCGGCTACATAACCTCTTGCAACACTTCACGTGTACTTAAAGCGATTAGAGTTTCCTTGACTTATCATCATCTTAAATTTATTCAGACGTGCAAAACAATAACGCCAATTTCCGTCTATTTAAGTTCTACGAAGAACACTCAAGACACGATCCGATCAAGATCAGAGTCGGAAGAATCAACTTTTCTTCTGATGAATTTGATAGTGAAAACTGTGCGGAGGTAGACTGATCGCTTCCTCGGATAACGATCGTATCTTTGTAATTTAGCGAATTATCTTAAAAACCAATTAAAACAAAAAAGAATCATAGAAATATAAATTATATTAATATGAATCATATTATTTGGACGATTCATTCATTTATTCTTAATTTTTATTTATCTGACCCAAAATGCCGTCATAAAATTAATTTTGATTTCGCTGTTTTAAGTGTGTCTGACAAAGGTCATTTCTTTGGCGATTAAAACAGAAATATTTTTCCAAGTTTGGTGTTTTCTATAGTATTTACAAGCCAGTTACGAGCACTTTTAACTGCTCGAAACGTAACAAATTTTGAATGAACAATTCTAATTCAGAAGAATAAAATAGCATGTAACATTCATTCATTTGCCAAAATTAAACTTTAATTTCGAAGCAGCAGGTGACAATATCTGAATATAGACCAACTATCCATCTATCAATGTCAGTTGTAAAACAGAAATTGTTCATTATACTAATTGCGTAGAAGATAATAATCAAATTCAATTGGCATTGTTTCTCTGAAAATTAATGCAGATTATACCCGCATGCCGCATCCGTGAATGAAATGAACAAAAAGTTTTTAACTAGCGGAACTCATATGTGATCAGTCCAATTACTCGTTTTTTTAAACTATTTTTTCTACCGTAGTTAGTTTACATTCATTTTCAAACAACAACAATATATTCTGTACATAGTTTTTATTCAACTAATTTCAAATTTCGTTGGTTGATGTTTGTCATTAAGTCTGAAAAACTCATCTATGTAAGGCAGAAACAAAAAAAAATCATTCAGTCAAAATCTTTTATTTTCATGGATAAATGGTATTATTAATTTTATTATAGTTTGTCAAAACGAAGAATGCAGAATCATATTTTAAAGAAAATCCACAACAATTGCATAAATTCACTGATTCCTATTTATTTTTGTTATGACTCATAATTCTTAGCTTCGTGTTGTGTTTGTTAGATATTTGTATACAACATACAAAAACATCAAACATAAGATATCAATGAAAGTTTTACAAATTTTTGTCTAAGCTATAAACAAAACAACAACAGATAATCATGTAATTTACAATTATCTACACTTTTAATTTCTTATGGATTTTTTTAGGACTACTTGAGATTGGTGAATAAATCACTATACATAGTTGATTTCCTATTGGTTATTTGCCATTTTGTGTCTAATTTTATATCAAAGTGTTTCTTTATATATTGTTGAGAGCTAATTGAATCTTAATGATTAATTTGTATCGAAATAAACTCATGACTATACTATATATGAAGTCCAAACCCGGAGTTAAAACCCAAAATATCATTGACTTACTTTTCAGAAAATAAATTTCATAAAATGAGTAGCACAAATTAAATTCCCTGAGCCATAAAAGTCGTAATAATATTCAAAACACTTTGCACGAAAGATATGCTGAAAGCGCAAAAATAAAATTTCCACTGGAGTTTATTTTTATTCTGGTATACTCTATAATATCTCAAATCACCAGCCGCAGACGTTTAACCATGTGAAATAGTATTTTTTCCTGAGAATGATTTCATTCATTTGATTACACTACCGCTCTGGGGTTTGAAGTCCAGCTGTAGTAATCCCTGGAATTGACTGGCGGATTCTTGCTATGAGTAAATTAATTAGTTAATCACCATAGCCAGAAAATCGAATTATTGCAAATAATTAACAGAAAAACGTTTTACTCATCACTTACCAGCAGTCAGCACAATCCTCTCCCGTCGTTGTACTTTTCCGAGATTCTTCTAAATCCGAGTTCAGATGGTCAGTGGCGATAATTAATTGCCCTGTTGCATAGACATTTTCAAAAAATCAGCTAACTATTGCTACTATGTGTTAGCAGAGGTACTATAATCGCTGAATTTATAACTTTCAATTATCACTTGGCTGACCACTGGGCAGCTATATCCACTATGTAAAATTCGTCCCACTCCGAAATTTTATACTCTTTAGAAAGAGAACTTTATGTTTGCAAGTAAGGCTTTTTAATACGCTTCAGATCTGGGAAAATTATTATGAACTCGTAGAAGGCTAATGTATACATGTTTATTTCTTGCTTCAGTGAAACAAACTTATCTTGGAGTTTCTTTTTTTTAAACAAATTTATCTGTTATTCATTTTGAGAATTTTTGCGGTTAAAAAATATAAAACTTTTATCGAAATTGGTTATTTGCATTCAACTGATTTGACAAATTTCCAAAATGAGAGAATTTATTTTAAGTTAATGGAGACTGACGCAATTTTGGGGGGAAAGGTATAATAAGATTATTAATATAATATTATTAATTTTCAAGTATATGATTTGTATATTTTTTTTTTAGATATGATGTCTGTTTTCATAAATTTTGTCAATTAATTTTAATTGGATTACTGAAAATGACGATATTACATTTTAAAGTTGATTTTTATAGTCCCGCGACGGGGTGAAAGTCATAAACAAAATACTTGTCGAATGTAAACATAAGCGTGATTATCGGCCGCCGCAGATACTCGAGGTATCGTAGAATGGGTAATTCAGGGGCTGCAAATAAATCGATGCGCATCGATCTAGTTATTTCTGATTCTAGCGCTTAGTCCGTTGATGATTAATTGTCTCGCTCCAAGTGTCCGTCGCAGTTGGCAACCTCTGGTCGCTCATAGTCTTAAGATCGTCTGCGGGCGTCTTAAGAAGCGCGGCACTCCTGAGGTAATAAGTAGCTCCACTTGGAGCAAATCGCGAGTCGGCCGCCGATTGTTTTCCCCTTTAGGTGAACTTAAGTAGCCCCGACAGTAACCTTGTGTTAGTTTGTGCCCGCGACGAGGAGGTCATTGCGATTTCTCTTTGATATCTTAAGCGAATTGCCGGTTATCTCTCAAGATTCTTGTTGCGCTTGGAATTGAATTCCTTTTGCAATATCTGTGATAGAAACTTCTTTTTGCAAAAAAAAACTAATAATTTCATTTCTTGCGCTGTAGTGTGTCGCAAGAAAGTATTTTTCATTACAAACACATCAGTGTCTAAAAGAATAAGTTAAAAGACTAACTTCTAGCAAAAATATTTCTAACTATAACTTGTTATCAACCGTTTTTCATTTTCTCTATCTGAAGCTTTTTCAGTCTCTTAAAGTATGTTTCATTCTAAACTTACGTATATGTATTTTTCTAACTACATACATATAAGGATAACTAATTATTTTTAGCAGCTTCTAATTTCTCTGAAAACTAATTAATTAATTTATGCTATCTCTTCAATATTTCAAAGTCAATAAGTTCAAAAACGCAAATGGGTCAAACGCAAAACAGTCGATGTAAATATAATAAGTTAAAATCAGCACCGATTTTTTTTTTTTTTTTATGTTTCTTATTAATTTGTAAATGGACGTGCTGGTTACTAGAAAAAAATAAATAGAAATCGTTCACCCAAATTGACTGAAAATTCAATTTTTTCTGACCCTTCTGTGGACCAAATAGTCCATAGAAAATACGAAAAATAGTCTTTTAAACAAGATTACTTTAATTAGTTCAATTAAAAATAATATAAGTTAAGTAGTTACTACCTATTTTTAATTACTATAATGAATTCATTTTTGCTCCAATCATTCAAAAATAACCTCTAAATTTGCGTGAAAAATATTTTTTTCCCAAATTATTTGTGCTTCAATCGTCAGTTTAAAATAAATTTTAGAATTAAACAAAGTTATGGATAGGGTTACTCTTGATAGGGCTTTATTTGTAATTCATCAAAAATAACAAATAAAACAAAAAAAAACAAAAAAATTATTTTTTTCTTTTACACTGCCCGAATATTATTTTTGCGTTTGACCCAAATATACATCCAAAGTAATTTAGTATATTTTATTACTTATTTATTTTTAGTTTTATAGTTGAGGAGTGACGAAACAAAACATGATAATTCCAAATGACCAACTTTTCACAAAAGTTCAAAAACCTGTAACTTCTTTGCCTTTATATAATTTAAAAAAAAATACAAGTGCTAATAAATAACTAAAGGTAAGAACTAATATACAGGATTTGAACCACACCAGCTTAAAGGGTTATGTAATTTATGGTATTCTGTCGAATGTTATAGGTATGTATCTTTTTTTTTAAAGATAAAATGGAATTATCATGTTTTGTTCCGTCACTCCTCAGTTTTTACCTCAAAAAGTAAGATGATGTAAATTCAAACTGAATCGCGCATATTCTATAAAATTATTAAAAGCAAGCAACGCGATCCTTTTGATTAATATTAGCAATTGTTGAATTCGATCAACTTAATTTTGATTTATTTTATTTCAAATGATTTTATGGGAATTTAAGTGAATGCTATGACGGAATTTAATTAAATAAATTGGAACATATAAACTACATTACATTTTGTTTTGGCCGCTTTGAGGAATTCAGTGTTCTAAATTTAACCTAGTTAAATGCGTTTTATGCAACACAACCAATTCAGTTTTTATTTTGTTTACATATAAACAAAAATATTATTGCTCTAATGCAGAATACCCAAATTCACTAAAGTTTTTGTTTATACGAATAAACTAAAAATACAAATATAAAACTTAAATAAAAGAAGTTTTCATCTAAAAGATATCTCAGAATATTTCGGAAATATTACTATCTTTAACTTTTTTCCTCTAACTTTCATCTCCACTAGAATTTTCTATTTCTGTTCAAAATTCCATAATTCGTTTTCACCCTCACACAACTCACCATAAGGCTTTCTCAATTAATACATGAAAAAGCAAAGCAAATCAACTTAACTAGAGTGCAAGTTAAAATTGGTTTTGTTTGACATGACTAAGTAAAAAAACAAAAAACCGATTCAGCCAAAATTCAATACAATAAATTATATTATATATTAATTATCATTAATCATTATTCATTAATTATCATTAATCATTTTGACATGGTATTAAAAATCATTAAGACAAATTAATAAGCATAGTGTCGGTAGGGTCTACAATTCGCAAGTCAGGTATATGTAATGACAATTATTTTAATTGCGCCATTCATAACGCATTATGGTTCAGGATAAGTCAGCGAATTACACAACCGGATGCATTAAATCCCTACTACCGAGAACTTTATGACTTTATAGTCATTGCACCTGAACTTCAAAAAACATTCCGTATTTACCACCTACAACACGTACCTGCAAAGTGCAATGCAATTTAACCATCAAATATTTACGCATCATCCAGCTACTGACGCGAGACAAAATCAGAGGGTACCTCTATAATTTATGATTGAATTGATATATTGTTTATCAAAACGTGCAATGATACCAAGATTACATAACTGTCAAGCTGTAACAATGATATTTGCGCTGTTAAAGCGTAAATCTGGCAATTGTCTTGACTTGAAATTTACTCCCGAAAAAATTGAATATTGCGTCACTATTATTAAACTCATTTTCAACACCCCTTCGGTTGACTCACGTTGTGCATTATTTAACTTTGATAAAATAATCTTGGACAAATATGTGTTTGCTAGATTAATAGGTGTATTTTACAGCTCTAGACAATTGTAGGAAACATTTACTAATTGCTAATTATTTTTCTTTCCAGGATGGTGGGGCACACGACATTTTGTAACCTTCATGCTGTTTCTGGGTATGGCGAATGCCTACGTCATGCGGACGAATATGTCCGTAGCTATTGTGGCTATGGTCAACCACACTTATGTTGAGGCTGGTCAAAAGGAAATTGTGGATGATGAATGTCCCGACAGTGGTTATACAGAACAGGTAAGAGTCTATTTAAATGCATGATAAATTTTAATCAATCATTCCAAATGTTCCTTTCTTTCAATTGTGGGAAATGGAGCATTTTTGTTGTCTCAGAACCAGAATTACGTTAATAAACCAAAGAAACTACAGAATGAGTAGGCAGTTTCAGAATATTGATGTAATGACCAACATTTTTAAATTTTTGGTATGAATATAATAATAATTATTGGATTTTAATTTATTTTTACAAACTTTTAAACGCGAATTGCGATATGTTAATAGATAATCAAGTTGACCAAGTTGTTAATAGTTACCGTGAAATAAAGAAAACAACCAAAATGCTGACACGAATTGAAAGTGGAAATAAACTCGAATATCAGGTTTTAGGGTTTCTTCACTATTTCCAATTCAAAATTCGCCATATACTTTAGGTATACATATTTTGTGTCAATTGCAATTTTGACATCAACTGCAAGGTTAATAAGCCTGAAGTTACTATATAATTATTTAAATTGATTATTTTGTGTGTCCAGTAAATTTTGGTAAGGGATTAAAATGTCTTGCTTTAAGATATTGTGAGAACCTTTAAATGACCTATTTATTTTTCTCAACATTTGCGAGAAGGGATATACATTTTGAACTAACATGCGATCATTGTTATTATATTTCCATTTTTGTCTAAACAAAAAAACTGAATAAACCTACTTTTCAACAATTTCTCATCTAAAATTCACTTAATAATTTGATTTTGATTAGTTCAAAATTTTTTGTGTCTCAGAATAAGTAGGTGTCTGTAAAATGATTTAAAAAAATGTAACATTTCATTAAACTTATTAATTGAATTCTGTAAATTTTGATAGTTTTCTCTCTGTGTGTCAATTCACAAAATATAGGTATAGCAAAAATAACTACGCTTCAACGCATCTTGTTTTACAAGTTTTCATTCATTCGTCCGGAATCAATTAGCATTTATGTAAATACTTTGCATCACTTTTTGACGCGGTAAAACCTGAACATAAGGTAACCAGTTTACGAAAAGTGCATCATCGCGCACCGTTTAGCATAATGCAGAGGCTTTAGATAGCATGAATAACTTAAACAGGTTCATAGATGATCTTGATTAAGGGAAACCCCACTTTTGTGTGTCAGCGAGGAAGAAGAATTTGAAATAGGATTAGTGAATTGATAAACAGAATTAATGTGAATGACCCTGTTGACGCTCATAAGCAAATGACGGTAGTGAGTCATAATCTTAAATCTTGCTCGCATTTCAAAAGCCAGTGACGTCACATAAAATGCATTTACGTCAGGGAACCGTAGGTATTTGAAAGGTGTTTTAGCGGGAAATGTTTCACCAAATGGAGAGCCAAATAGAGGCTAGAGTAGTTTAATAGTTTCACGAAAATAGAGGGTTACGAAATATTTTTTAGTTTTGGTATTTATCATATATAAGTGGTAATTAATTATAGCAATGATTTTATATCCTTGTAAATATCAAAATCTGAACTAAAAGTAACATTGTGTTTACTGCTATACTTTGAATTTAATTCCTGGATAAATAATATCTATGTACTTATTCAACTTATATGTATATGTAGTTTATCTATAATAATTAATTTTTTTTATCATAACAAAATAATATTCACAAAAGATTGCAAGCTCTCGTTTCTTATAAATATTTGTTTCAGGGATATAATTTAAAATTATGATAAGAAGTTTTCCCATTGTAATATTTCATGCCACTAATTAGGCTTTATATGTATTTCAATACATTCAAAAAAACGTGGAGTTACAGAAAATTGTTTGAAAATAAATTTATATATAGCTTTCCACAAATGACATCAATTTTCATGTTGACAGTGTCCCCATTTGAACCGTTTGAAGATCACGGGCCATGCAAAGCATTGTTTTCATTCATGATCACATGTGGTCTTAGTTATCTCGTCCAATTCGAGTCACTTTTATTTATTTTTCTGTATCCATTCTAAGCTTCTGAATTTACGATGTAAATTTAAGTTTATTTCATAATTATGACACGTTTTTACTCAGCTCTATAGAAAATTAAAGTCACTTTCATAAATATCACCTGCAAAAATAAGCTCTTGATTACAAATTAACTTGTCTCAAACACTTTGGGTTTTTATTTTAACCGTAAACAAAATTAATTCCTTATTGAATTTCTTAAACAAGATCGTTTTGACAATTTAATTATATAAATTTTATCCTCTTCGTTAATATTTACATACTTATCTTTTACTATTTAATCTTTAAACGAGAAATTTGAACATTCACATAAATCATTTCAAATATTTGAATGACGTGCTTTCAACTAAAATATCTTGGTATATACAATATTATTTAACGAAAAGTTTTTTTTTAAATTATTAACAATCATCTGTTCAACATGTGTGCTGCGTTGCAGTTTAAGGCAAATTAAGAAAATTTTATTTCTGTCACTTCTGAGTTTTTCTCGTAGATGCTATTCTTAACGATTTATAAGAAAGTCAAGCAACGTGTTGGTTATTATTTTGAATGTGAAAATTTGTCGTAATTTTAAATAAAATTTGAAAAAAACGGGCTTATACTTTCTATAGCATTTGGTCGTATTGCACATTTTTTATTATGATGTTTATGAGGTCGAATTAGGACAAATATCTTTCCACGTAATCTTTGTATTTTTCGAATGAATTTGCAGATAATAATGAGAATAATATAGCATTTACTGGTTAATGTCTTAGACATTTTTCAGATCTACATTAAAAAATAACGTGGTTTCTATGTACCTGAAATTCTTTTTTAAAACTAAATATTGAAGATAATCTGAAAGATATCAGATATGAAATATAACGAATTCAGCCTTGTGGGATTAGAAAGTGGGTATGTAATTTTGTTATCTTATTTTTTAAGTGGATTAGTATAAAATTAAAAATAGAAAACTTTCCTTCACAACTTTGTGTGGTCTTTGATATAATCTTATAATTTTACAAAGAAGTACATAAATAAACTTTTGTTATACTTGATTTTCATGTAGAATAGAAACTTTGGTATTATATTAACAACCCAAGATATATAGAGCTATATATTTTACATTTTACTAACATTTTTTATTTATTTACGTAAGCCAAAATGCATCAAACAAACTTTCGAAATGTAAACTCATTACAAAAGCACATCCAAAAATACATTTGAGAAAATAATTTCTTAGAAGCAATAAAATTGCGGACTGTCATCTTGTTTACTCTTTCTGCTAAGTTAACATAAGTACTACAGAAGTAAATTTTAGTCGAATTTTATTCCATTTTATTTATTTTTTTCAATTGGGATCATCGTAATACTCGCGCCTACTTCATTTGCATATCTCCACTTAGGAGTACGTGGGTTTTCTACTGAACTGATACTAAAAATTAATTGAAAGAAAACGAACTGCAAAAATGCTTTGAAGTCTGAGTCAAATCAGACGCCTTCCGATCGGTTATTGAACCAATTGCATTGAGATAGCAGCAGCTGCATTCGGGATCAGTAAGTCTTAAGGAATTAATAAAGATTCAATTATACCTTAATTATTGTGCTATATTTTAATCAAACAACTGAAGTTTTAAAATGTTGGGGACGTTATGTTTTTTGTTTTATTATTATGCATCATTTTGAATTCGATCCAGAGCTGTATTTTAAAATTTTTAATATAAGAAACCGATTAGTCGAATATAATTTATGAAATTGCAAGGATATGATAGTGAACAACCGTCTTTTTTACTATTTCAGCTAGCGCCTGATGATGGAGAATTCAAGTGGAGTTCAAGTTTACAGGGCTACATTTTGTCTTCTTTCTTCTACGGTTACGTGTTAACACAGGTAATAAAAAGTAGAAATTCATCCCCATAGAAAAAATATTTTATATATATTTTGTTTAATTTAGATTCCATTTGGACTACTTGCGAAACGCTATGGTGCTCTTAAGTTCCTCGGCTGGGGGATGTTTATAAATTCTATTTTTGCATTCCTTGTACCAATAGCAGCCCGCGAGTTTGGATTTGTTGGACTTTGCGTGGTGCGATTCATTCAAGGTCTAGGCGAGGGCCCAATTGTGCCTTGCACGCATGCCATGTTAGCGAAATGGATCCCGCCGAACGAGCGTTCACGCATGGGAGCAGCCGTTTACGCAGGTGCGCAATTTGGAACAATTATTTCAATGCCGCTGTCTGGCCTCCTCGCTGAATATGGTTTCGATGGCGGATGGCCCTCGATATTCTACGTATTTGGGATAATTGGAACTCTGTGGTCGATCGCGTTTATAATTTTCGTATACGAGGATCCTTCATCGCATCCAACCATCGATGAGAAGGAAAGAAAGTATATCAACAGTTCGCTTTGGGGAAATGCTAATATGACCGTAAGTTTAAGGTTTTTATTCTAAGACAAATAAATAATTCTAATAAAATACTTCGATTTCAGTCGCCGCCAATTCCAGTTAAGGCAATCTTAACATCACTTCCTTTCTACGCGATTTTGCTGGCCCACATCGGCCACAATTATGGCTACGAGACCCTGATGACCGAACTGCCCACCTACATGAAACAAGTTCTGCGGTTCTCGATAAAGGAGAACGGCGTCCTGTCGTCGCTGCCATACCTTGCAATGTGGCTGTTCTCAATGTTCATCTCGGTCATCGCCGACTGGATGATCACCTCAAAACGCTTCACGCATACGTCCACTCGAAAAATCATTAACAGTATTGGTAAGTTGCTATGCTTTACTTTTCCAGACATTACAAAAATCTACCTAATAAAGCTTGGCAAAATTACATACACACACACACATCTAAATTATATCTAAATTAAATAGAAAACAAAATAATGTCATTAATTATAACTCAAAAGCATTTATGATATAATATAATTGCTATAAAATCGTGAAACTTAAATCTATATAAACATTGAATATATTTCCCCATTCATTCATGATAATAGGAAACAAAATCAGTTAATCGCAACTACCGAACCTATTATTTAGAAGAGAAATTGATTTATTTCCATTAAAATATATGACCAGTATTTCCGCAATCATTAACTTGTGAGGAAATTAAATAATCAAAAATTTATCAATGATCACAAAGATAAGATACTGCGATGCGATTCTACAACAAATTAGAAAAAATTAGATAACGAATGGTGATGGATCAATTTTTAATTTAATGAATTAGGCTTTTGAATAATAATGTAACCAAGCACTTTTCGGTTTTTGTATAAAAATGAAAGTCTCAAGTCTCATTTTATAATTGATTTAATATTATAAATTGAAATTAAAAGTTTCTTCCGAAATTTTTTAGTACAAAGAGATAAGATATTCAAACAATTTCCAATTTAGTGGTAAAGTTTAGGTACAATATTAAATATGTATTTGAGACCTATATTTCACCGCTAATTACGCAAAATCCTCACAAAATTTAAGTGTTGAGGTAATTTTCGAACTTCCGCCATGCTCCTGGCCATTTAGCCTATATAAAAATTAGGAAATTTAAAACGACGGCCAGACTAAACTACACTATGAAATTACTAAGAGATTTTCGATAGTTCTTATTCCGTATCTGTTTTCAAAATTAGAAAATTCAAGATGAAAAATCAAACAGCCACTGTGACGGGTAAGAAAAATGCCATTCTTTGATAATTTTTTTCACAGGTATAACAAATTGTTTAGTGATCGGGTGAAGAATATATAATTCATTATATATTCAATTTGTTCAATACTAATTTGTATTGAAAAAATATATAAAATTTAGAAGCTACGAGCCATGAAGCAATCGTTGAATGCACTACGCAGCCGTTTTTTTCCCATTTTTTCACAAAATGAGAGCGATTTAAAACTTTTTTTCACTTATCAAAATTTTGAAAATCGGATTCTTTAAACTTTTTTTATACATATATTTTTGAATATGTATACTACATTGAATTACAGAATACAAAAAAGAAAAAGAAAATAGTTTAGCCGTCACAGTGGCGTTCTTCCTTTAAGGATTTTAATTTAGAAATATAATATAATATATAATATAAGGAAATGTTTTTGTCCAGCTCAGAAATGTTATAGTACAATACTATGTATAAAATGATTTGAATGATGCTAATGAAGATTCACTCTTCTAGGTCAATACGGTCCTGCCGTGTGTCTCATCGCAGCCTCCTATACTGGTTGCGATCGGATCCTCACACTGTCGCTCCTCACCATTGGCGTAGGGCTGAACGGGGGCATCTACTCAGGGTTCAAAATCAATCACCTCGACATCACGCCGAGATTTGCTGGAATTCTCATGTCGATCACGAATTGCACCGCCAATTTGGCCGGATTGCTGGCGCCTATTGCAGCTGGAAATCTCATCGATGGAAAGGTAACAACCAGATTCATTTAAAATATGGCGGTCTATTAACAAAATTTTATATTTTAGCCAACTATGGGCCAGTGGCAGATCGTCTTCTTCATAGCCGCTGCTGTTTACCTTTTCTGTGGTACCTTCTTCAACATGTTCGCGTCCGGCGAGCGCCAGTTTTGGGACAACCCCGCGAACGACGAGCCCGTCCCGTCCGCCATTCTGAACGGCGTGCACCAAAATGGGAACACGGTCATCGAAACACGGCACTAGCCACAGGCTTTAGTCTAAGGGTCTAAGCACATTTTAAACGATTGTATTTTGGATCTAATTTTAAATAACCTAGCTTTTAAGTGGAATGATTATGAGCAGCCCGCTTGCGGGAGTAGGTGTGTGTGTGCATGCTAAGATCCGAGAGCGGATGCGTTTTATAGGTAGGGGCATTTTAGGTCCCATCACTGTAGTCTAAGAGTCTGTAAGAAGTTTTTTAGCGTCTTGCAAGGAAAAGAAGCCTTCTTGCGAAGATGCAAATAAACTAGTGGAACATTTGTACGGTCATTTGCGACTCCAAGAGCCTCTGTATTAGACCAAATGTGTGAGAGCAGGGCCGCAGTGTCCTCGTTTCGCTGTATTTAATAATGCTATTAAAAATACACTTATTGTGATACATACTTTCGTAATGATTTCGATCGGTTTTTAAATGATTTTTTTAATTCGTTGTTTTTTAACTGAGCGAGTAGCCAGGTAGCAATTCAGTGAGTTCAACCAAGATGTTGCACACATATCTAAGTCTTTTGTAATTTTTATTTCATCTGTTATTTTTCATTTTTGTTGATTTGTTACACCATTCGCAGATTAAAAACTTTGCAAAAACCCTGACACAGTTTATTTTCATTGATATTATATTTGTTTTGTAGAGCTGCCCTTCCTTCTATCAAACAATTTTTCTGCATTCATCAAGTGTTGACACACGCTAAATGTGGAGTAATAAAAAGGTGATAATTGTGGCTGCGTAAGATTTCACATCAATTGTATTTTAAAATTACTACCATTCAACAGATTTTTTCCATGAATAGATTTAATAGATTTATTTTGGTAAATATTTATAAACACAAAAAAACATCAAGGAGATGGTAGCAAATCTTGAATTAATGCTGTTAATGTCGAACATGAAATTACAAATATGAGAAGTATGCATATTAATAAAATACCTGTTGAAGCTAACATTAGCTTCAATTTTGAAAATTGTTTCGAAATTAATATATGAAGATAAAAAACATTGAAATTTTCAGCAATTTTTATCCCTACCTGAGTTCGCATTTTTATATTCATCTCTAAAGCATTTCCATTCTATTAATTATACAATGAAAGTAATTAACTTAAATTTGCTACAAATTAATTATATATTTGTCCTTATTTATTGAGCCCGACTGTTTTTTATCGGAACAGAAATATCAAAACATTTCACGAACAGTGCTTTCGAATCTCCTTTTATTGTGAACCGAATCAGCAAATATAATGTTTTTTACTTTAATTGTGTATGAATTTATATTCTCCAAAATTAAACTTAAAAAAAAAAACCAATTTTAAAAACGTCAGTCTTCTATGTTCGAGAAAAATTGCCTTAACTTTTTTTTCTTTCAATGTAAGTTTTTAAAAAAAATCTTATAAATCAAAAACAAACCTTTGCTTCTTGCATGCTATGGCAAAAATTTACAAATTAAGTCGACATTAAAGTTACATATTTTGGTGCTCTTCCATTCGTCACCACCAAAGCAAAGATGGTTTAACGCGATCTTTTCCGAATGTTAATTTATTTTAGGAGTGACACACGGCGGCGTATTCATACGTTTTGATAGTTGAACAATTTTCTTTTCACAAAAATAATTTGGACGATACAACCATTAAAATAATCTTAAACTTTCATTTTTATTATGACTCTTTTTACAAAATAATTGTGACATAGCATTCAAAAATTGTGATGAGGTGTTTTACATACAAATAAATTGTGTCCCTATACGCCTCATAATGTTACAAAATGCTGTCGCGCAAAAAAATCTTATAGAATCTTTTAATACAAAAGCATTTATTGACCTTCTGAAATGTTGTCATTAAATTAATTCGAAGGAAATAAAAATAAAGGTTTATGATTAAATAAAATATATTTTACTGACTGGCTCCCGCTGTATATGATTTTTGTTACTTCCTTCTGTAACTCTTTTTACAATAGTATATTGTGCAACAAGGGCGGAAAGTAGCCAATTGCGCACGCTGGCAGCAATAAACGTTTAGCTGCCAGCGTAAGCAATCGGCTACGCACCGCCCGAGTTGCACATTAAACCACGAGTGGATAATAAGCCACTTTACAACCGGAAAGGCTTGCGTTTTAGTTTTAGTGACATTTTTCCCTCACAAATGGGAAAGATATTATTGTAATATCTGTTTTCTAACATTATTTGTTTGTTTCCTAGTAATTCTGTCTTGTATTCCCAGTTTTATAAGTAATTCATAATTAGGTGAATGGTGGGAACCTCGAACGCATTTTACACCCCTGCCACGAGGCACCACTGTCACTAAAACTGTGACGGAGTGGTACAACTCCCCAGCGGGAAAATCGGAAGCATCTTCCAGAGGAAGCAGCATAGAAGTGCTTCCACACTGCATCCTTTGCATGCTATGAGGAAGATTTACGCGTTTTTCGCTTCGCTTTTCATATTAAAAACAACATCGTATTATCAGAGTTGGGGTAGCTCGTGGGTAGAGCAACCATATAAGTCGCCAATCTGCAGGCCCCGAGTTCAAATCTGGCCGCGGATAAACTACTTTTTACATTTTTATTCTAAACATCTTCTCAGGAAGCACTAATGAAGAAAAGCTTTTGCCTTTGCTTCCTCCCAATGACATACCCATGTTAAAAAGATATGGGATGGGATACGGAGCGTAAGTGATTCCAAGCTTCGAAAGATAGCTTCTTCATGACTTCTTCTATGATTCCAGTTCCCGCTGGGTCGTGACGGAGTACCTAGTTATTTTTGTGTGAAATTTAGAGCCTTGAATGATTTTCACAATAGTTAAAAAAATATCAAGTTATACTTCGATGCTTTATATGTATGTTTCTGAAACCTACGATAACCGGACAATAATTTAAGACTCATTTTATTAAAGAAAAGACACATTTATTTTTTGACAAATCTAAAAATTTATCGCTCAGATTGTCGGTAGAAAAGAAGAACGTCCCAAATAAGTTTTTAGTAACTTTACACTGTAAGCCAGTTTTACAATTCATTTTCTATGCACATAGATGTATGTTCTTCTAATTATTCTATCGTTGTTGTATGTAATGTTATGTTATGTTCTAAGTAGCAAAGAATAATTTGAAAGTAGAAATAATTCTGTCGTCTGATTTTTTAAGGCAGTTGTTTATTTTTAACTTATTTGCATATTCAGCATATTCAGCTCAATATTCAGCTATTGCCAATCTCGAAGAAACTCGTGGTTGACAACCAATGAGTTAAAGACAAGCTCGATTTTAAGATAGTTATGGAATCAAGAATGAAGGTAGGAAACAGTTTTATAGTTGTTTCAGCCGTGGTTTTACATTAGAATTTCACTCTGAGGTTACGGTTGAGCTGAGGTTGACACCGCATAAGCTCGGAAGCTTCAAAAGCTGCGCTCGGTGGACCGTTGCTCCACGAAGGCTTTTCTGCTGAACTTACGGTGCGGTGCGTGCAGCTTCAACTCGTTTGGAACGGCGGACGGCGCTGAATATGCCGTCAACATGTTTTGAAAGTCATTTGCCGCTCGATTGCGCCTCCATTGCCTTTCTCGCGAAATTGCCCAAACTTCCATGAACCGGTGTAATTCGAGGCGACTGGCCCGGTCGTGCCACTGGAGGCTGCTCGGGTGCTCCGCCGCCGCTCCACGAATTAATCTGGGGCACATGTGTGACGACGGATGCGGCGCTCCAGCGGCGTCGAAAACTCGAAAGCTACGCAGCGGTTCCCCGCGGAGAGCTCCAAGTTCCGCCGCAACTAGTTCTAGCGAAAGCCTGAAGAAGGTAAAAACGCGACGGGGCCTTGTGCGCGGATCGTCGCCTGTTCGCTGTTTCACGTCGACGTCGCTGGAATTTTTGCGCGCTGCTGGGGCGAGTCTTTTTCGCGGGGTGCATATCCTTAAATTGGGGCGCGTTCAGAAGCTTTTCGCCGGCGGGTTGTTGTTACTTGTAGCCCCCCCTCCCCCCATCCCCCGTGTGGAGTTGCATAGTACGAGAATTTTGCTTCCCCTAAACGCCAGGGCTGCGCACTGCGTGGCCCCTTCCTCCGTAAACTTTGCCCCTCTACGGCAGACAACAAGTGCACGAACTTTTTGGACGTCTTGGACTAGGACCCGATTTCACTTCGATTTGAACGCTTGCTAGTGGCAGACGGTCTAATTTTTTTGCGGATCGACATCCAGGGCGCTTCCACTTCGTGTGAGCTTAGTTCACTTCTGCATCAGTTTGATTTTGGGGCAATCGAGGGGTGTGGGCGCGAGGCCGCGGCAGGTTATTTTTCCACGCGAATCACTACACAAAATTGATTCCTTCGGGAGTTTATAAAGAAAATCCATTAGTCTTACACCGTCTATCGCCCTCTGTCGGCGAACTCTAGGTGGCTGTTTGTGCTAACGTGCCTACGTTTTGTGTTGTAAGTGTTTCCAGTGCGCCAAGTGTTTCTAGCTACTTTTGATTGAAAATCGCGCCAGTCAAACCGTTCACAGTTCGAAGTCGGTAGAAAGGAATCGCCGCCAAAATGGCTGATGAAGAAAATAAAGTTGAAGAGAAGGAGGAGAAGGGAGAGAATAAGATGAAGAACAGGGGCCGAAAGGGTGCTCTCAAGAAAAAGAACGTCTACAACGTCAAGGATCACCACTTCATCCCGCGGTTCTTCAAGCAGCCGACGTTCTGCTCCCACTGCAAGGACTTTATTTGGTAAGTCTAGTCTAGCGGATAAGAATCAGGGTCAGCTCTCCCCGCAGGATCAATTCGGCTCGATATCAAATTATGCCTAATCTGAAAATCTCGGAGGCTGGCTGGAGTCCGCTGATCCGTGGGGCACACGAGACCTAGACCCAGGTCGGGGGTCAGGTCGCCAGCGCGACTCGAGCAGGGTCACGGCAGCGGCGCCCCCGGGCTCCTCCAGGAGGCGGCTCGAACTCGAACTCGGTGCGGCAGTCTTTTAGTCGCCGACATTCTGAAAACCCGCCGCAAGAACACGACGCAGGGGCGGGGGTGGGGCCGGAGCGTAACAGGTTGCAGGTTGCCCCGAAGAAGAGGCTCGACTCCGCCGCCTCTGGGTGCGGGGGCTTTCGACAATTCCTCATGTCAAGGACCCTTCACTTATCTGTGGGGATTAGGCGAAATCGCTTTTCGTCCTCCTGCATGAGGGCGTCACAATTAGAAGACTCTCGATGCGTGCCGTGCCGTGCCTCTGGACGGTCGCCGTGACCCGAAAAAGGCCCCTTCGCCATTCAAGTTTTGTTCCATTGACATCGCCTCCTTAATTAATCACAAAGGGGATTCCCCGGGAAGATATGAAGAAATTGCGCAGAAAGAAAGAAACTTTGCTGGTATTGAATTTCTAGCCGAAAGACTCAATTGTGGAGACAAAATATCCTGTTTGTGTTTTTTAATTAATTTTTAATTAGTATCTAATTATTTTATTGCTACTTTTATTTCAAGAATTTGAATTTTCGACTTGTTTTGTACAATTGTCCCTTCTGAGAGCTCGTCATTCAATTTATTTCGTAGTTTCTGTAGTCTAAAGATATTAGAGTCATTCCACGAAAATTGGGTAACTTGACATTGCCTATTTTACTAAACTAATATAACATTTTTCTCATTGGTCACTCAATTTGAGCAGCTAAGTTTTCTTAAAATTGACAACATATTTTAGGCATGCAAAAATTGTATGTGTACATGTATGTAATTAAAGTTCATTAATCAATTAATTACAAAAAATAAAATAAATTTACCTTTTCCATCAGTATATTATGTATGTACCTATGTCACCTGAAAAAGGGACTTTCTTTCTTCGGTGTTCTAAGAACAATGTACATATTTACATCTTCAAGCTGAGGATTTTCGGGAGTTTTAAAGTTTTTCCGGCCCTTGAACCTTTTTCCAATTTTATTACAAATGATCGTATTTTTTCCTCCTTGCTTTTAATATATTAGATAAAACAGACAACGTTATACTATTGGGCAAGCGAATTTAACGAGATACTATGTATTCTTTATTTCCTCAAAAATCTCGCACTTTCTGGTGGAAGGCAGCGTTCGGATTATGAAGGTGTTTGGATTAACTCGGTTTCGGACTATAGAGGCTGTAAATTTAAAAAAAAAATTAAAAACATTATAAATGTTGAGAAGATATTTCTCTGTCGTCATTGTTGTTGCATTTTTAAAACATTTATTTCTTCAATCCTCTGATTTTGTGATAGAAGCACAAAAATAATTATTATATTATCCAACAATTCCATATAAAATATGAAACGTGCATCTCACTTTCTAATTTGCACAATAATTCCTTCAAAGTGACCCAATTTTCGTGAAACTGTCCATTAAGCAAATTAAACGAAGAGGAACTCACTTCTGGTTCTTTGTGAAATATTTATGCAAATATCGGAGCATTCATTTATTTTTATAAACGCAAACTTGATGTTCAATAAATATTTTAAAAAAAATTGTTGTTTGTTCAACCACTTTCTTTTTCTTACAATATGATGCTTCTGTAGGGGTAAAAGTAATGATCTAAAAAATTTTTCATTATGTGTAATTCCTCGAATGTAGAAATTTTAATTTTTGGGATCAACATCTATTCACAACAGAGTGAAATTTTAACAAGGGATTATTCTCATCCGATTTATTCAAAAAATGAACTTATATCACTTTCAAAAATAACGAATTATATAACTATTGTATATGATTTCAATGTTATTTCTGGGATTTTTACTTTTAAAAAATCATAATACTCATAAATCTCGTATACACAGCCCCAGCAAGAATATCAACGACGTGCAAAACTCGTATTTATAAGTGGTACGATTTAGTTCAGCAAGCATGCGAAACACTTCAAATTTTATTAAATGCAATCAAATTGCAGTGATTTTTATCCGTGCATGCATAAATTGAAATTTTGATCTGCACATTTTTCAGATTAAGTTTTTGGCTTGAGTAATGAAATTTTGATGTTATTTTTAGAAACTCGTGATAAAATGAGATGTGGTCGAGCTCTATATTATCATTAAAAATGAATATGAAAGCTGAACACAAAATTAAACGGGCTTTTAACTTTCCTGCAAACGATTGAATATTTCCACTCCACACAGTTTTTGTGCTAGAAAATAAATGTAGTTATTCCGAGACCTTATTGCTAACACACTTTTTGAACGTTCAAATGTTCAAAAATTAATCATTTTTACGAATTACATATAATGAAAAATTTGTGTAGATAGATCTGAAGAGAATTTTGACAGTTAACTGAAGCATTGTTAAAATATTTTAATAGAATTTGTTTGCTATACAAGATGTTGGTAATGGTCGTCAACTAAGAGAGTACTTTGGTAAAATCTTAAGAAAGTTTAGTTTAGCTCCTGAATAAGATACTGATTTAAGTAAGTTCGAAATGACATATAAAACTTGTCATGTTTCTTTTGTAAAACACATGTCCATAAAACATCTGGTTTTCTAATTCTATTAAAGATAAAATGGCAAGTCAATGAATGGCTTTAAGTAATGAATTATGAAAAATATCCTGGTTTTTATAATCGTTATGCAAAACCATAACTTCAAAAGCTTTTCAATTACCTAATTTACATTTGTGAGAAGGTGATATGGTTCAACTTGCATTGCAAGACTTACTCATGAGATATAATACTTTCTGCAAGCAAGCAAGAAATTCCATATGATTTTCTCTATTTTCAGATGCTCCAATTGTAGTTTAAATAAATAGTACATATGTTTAGGTATCATTTTAAAAAGTTTTGGTTTTTCGGAATAACGCCTCCACACGTTCTTATAAACCATGATCAAAATTCAAAAACGTGTCTTCTATTTTTCAATGTTAGAAAAAATTCAAAATTTTGAAAATAACCACGTTGTGTTAAAAGATGAAGTTAAGCAAGAAGTACGATTTCATTCAATTTTCATACTGTCGGCTCAGCTTGGAAAAAAAACCGCTGAGCAAATTTTGCTTATAAAATTTATTTTGTATCTAAACATACTTTCTAAGAAGGTTTTCTTAGAGGCTTTCAAATTTGAGCCGGGAATTCATAAAACGGCCACCGTCGAAATGGAGCAACGGCAGAATGTATACGCACTTAATGCCGAGAAGGGTTCTCCCAATTATTTCTTTGAACTTCTCGGTAAATACAAATAAAACAAATTGTTTAGTTAGGATGAACAATATCCGCAGGGAAATATCGTAAATGTCACATTAAATTGTTATCCCGGCCACCTTCCCATTTTCCAAGTTTTCATATTTTTGTTTTCCTTATTTAAATATTGTTCTGTTTTTCGAGAAATGTTTGTGGTTTGGTAACAACAGAACGAAGATTTGAGTTATTCCATAAAATAATTTCGGACAAAATTGGGAATGAGGCGTTGACATCTTTTAGATTGAATGGATCGACGTGCCAATTTTATTATTGAAAGGAAGCTCTTTTAGACGCAATAGAGAATAGACTTTAGTTTGTATGAACAGAATGAACTTCTGGGAACTTACTGAAGTGGTCAATTTAGATGAATTGATATTTTATTAGGTAATTTATTCCCTCTTCGTGAAATAATTTCATGGCAGCCGAAAATATAGAAGGAAAAAAATTACATATATTTTTAGTGTAGGTATATTCATAAATTATTAAACCTTTAATATTAAGGACTTTGTATGTACAGCGTTCTACAATATTTTCTGACCGTCTTCCACAGCTTTTCAGACTTATATGTATTGATTTTACTTAAAATAGAAAGACGTATTTATATTTTGCTTTCTATCTAGGGCATGTGGGGTATCATCGTTTAAAGTACGGCGGATAGAATTTTATATTTAATTCACTATAAAATGACGACATTAGAAAGCCCTAAAGCGAAACAAATAGGTATCCATTTGTTGGAGACATCATTATAACAATTCTAGCAATTGTTTTCAGTTCGATTCAATTCCGGACAACCAACTCGTCTAATTACTAAGCTAATTAATAAATAAACTAACAAATTTCACTATTTTCACGAACATATTGCTAACTTATCAAAATTAAAAAAAAAATCTAGGTGTTTTACATGCATATTTGTTTAAATTTCAAATTCTCTAACAACTCTTCTGATGTAATTATTTTCTAAAGAATATTTTTTGCATAATTGCTACAAAGTTTTCCCCTTATAGGAAAACTTCACCTAACTTTAAATGTACCTAATTCCAAATTAAATTATTAAATGAATTAGTTGTATGAATCTTGGTGTTTCATAGTAATCTTAGGGTAATTCTAGTCAAGGCAAATTTAAATAATTACGCAGATGTTTCTTGTAGGAATCGGTGCCTTGGAAGGCTCTTAATAAATTAGAACAACCCTCCCAGTTCTTGAGGTGTGCCTGTTTGGTATTCAGCACGTAGATTTAATATTCAGGTACAAATGGAAATTACAGCACATCTTCCGTAAAATTTTTCCATTTCATTTTTTTGTTCAAGTCATTTCTAGAAAACGTAATTTTGGCTAAGAACATCTGGAGATTTTTACTATTCATTTCCCAAAAAGAAACGTCGTTGTACGATTTTTGGTGCTTGAAATCTCTTACCTTACTCCCAAGTATGTTTACACGAGTGTCTGTTCTCTTGTCACGCGTGAAATCATTAGATGAATTTGGAACACCTTTTGTTAATGTATCTAGTGTGTTCGTGACCACATTTGAATATAATTAAAATTAGATAGATTTTGAAGGAATGACATTCGTTAAAAGCTATAAAGTTATCAACAATTATTAGCAGACAAATTTCTACTTTAATAATTTTATTTGTATTTTGTGTTAATACATATTACAATAAAACTATTTTTTTCTGCTCTATGAAGGTAATTTATAATAGAATAATAATAATAACCTCGGTAATATACCTCGTATATAAGTCGTTTTCGTTGATAATTGATTATTAATTAATATGTAATAGGGCAAAATAAGAAAAAGAAAGTTATAATCGAGATGGGCACTTAAAATATTATTACCAACGCAAAGAATCTCACAGCAGGTCACTCGTAGTACTTTCTACGTTCATCTGAAAATATTCATGTAATAAAGCGATAATCTTTTAAGAGATTAAATTTCAGAAAGAAAGTACCTACAAGAGAAAAACGAAAAATTTCATTTGAACAGGGATTACAACGACTTTAGGGTTTATTAAAATTTGCACTCAATTTAATTTTTCATAATTGCACAGGGACTTGTTTCTACTTGAAAATACTTTCTGTGCTTAAATTAAAACAATTTCTTAAACTCTACGAAACAATTTATGTTACTCTCTTTTCTTAATTAAAAGGTTTTACTTTGCCATCACAGAAAATTCTCATAAGATTTGTTTTTTGATTCTTTCCGCTGAACAAAAGGAATAACTAATTTATTTATTTATTACTTAGAAAACAGAAACACAATATGATAATTAAAACTGGTGATCAAAATATGTATGTAGTATTATAGCATGTTTTAAAATTTTGAAGGCAATTACTTCTGATAAGTTTTGACTTAAAAAAAAAATGCAAACATTTTCCAAGAATAGTGGAGGAGGTGTATTTGAATATTTTTTAGGTACTTAATTTGGATGCAGACTCGTCTTTAGACAAAGTATTTGCAGAGTAAGGTTGCCGGTGAATTTGCTATTTGCTGAATTGCGTTCGCCAGAGGCGGAATATTTTTTTGCTCAGCGAGCATATTTCTTAACCTACTTTTCGAACAAGCACTTATGAACAATTTTATTTTCAATAACTTCAAATAGAAATCTACGTTGATAGATGTCAGGAAAGAATTTTGTTGATCGATAATGTTCTCATTCACTTTTCTCCTGTCTTTATGCCACTATAGCTCGGCCAAATTTGTGTTTTGATCCTAATAGATTTAATACAACTTTAAACTCTAGTACAAAAATAATGCAACATTTAATAATGTATTTTTACAAATTTATCAAATTAGTGGTTGAAGAAATGAATAACACATCGATATTTTTCCATATGAACTTATTTTAATCGTTTTTAGTAAACGGATATTGATATTTGATGATTTTTTTTTTATTTTTCAATAGGTTGATGTGATATTTTCCTAATAATTTTCCAAGTGCCTGGAACTTGAAAACGAAAAGTTTTTTTCAGCTGAACCAACTTTAATTTTAATTTGGCCCCAGGCGTGACTTTAAATTTCTGTTGAAAATTGGAAATAAAGTTAATATGAGTTTTAGCATACCTAGTGTGAAGTGAAGTTTTTTAAAGATTTACTCGTTTATTTCATTCGTGTTCTATTTTAACTTTTACAAAATGATTAAACAAATTTAATTATTCAGACACTTCTAAACTTTGAAAAGTAGAATGAAAATATCAATTAACCGGGTACCAAACTCCAGAGGTTTTTTAACTAATCTACGTAGTAAATATTTGTTCAGTAGAGCTTTTAATCTGTTCATCAAAATTTGCCTCCTATTTCGAGCTACAGAAAAATATTTCCACTCGTCTAACTGGTGCAATTAATTCATAAAACAATTGCCACATTGTTTGTTGTTTTTTGCCAAAAACTCGATGATGACAGTATTTCGATGAAAATAACAAACCTATGTGAGCCTCAAAATTGCAAGAGTAACTTTTCGGCAGAGATGGTAGTTTTATTTTTGCTGCCTATTATGTTACAGGATTTTAATGGAGTTCCTATATGTAACTCTCCCAAAAATTCATTTAATTGTTTAAGTTTCAATTTGTACATTCAAAATTTTAAAATCAGACAAAAAAGTAGATAATGTTGCTTTGAAATTGCATATGAATAAAAATAAAGTTTTCTAAAACGCTTTGTTTTCCGGGAAATGGTGCAAATTTTTTATGGTTCCCTTTTATGCACACCAATGCTCAGCCAGGAATGTAAATCAATTGAAACTTTTCTGAAATTTGCATAAAAAGTCGAATAAACTTTGTCCCAGAGTTAATTTTGTATTTCCCTTCCGGGGCATCGGGCGAGCAATGTGAAATGCTTTCGCCACCGGCCACTTCCTTATTTTTTTCAATTTTGCAGAGTTTGCCCAACTCAGTTGAACGTTTATGGACGAACATATCCTCAGCGAAGGTAACGCGTTTCCTGAGATATTGTTTCGAGGTTTTTAGAACCATAATGAAATTATGGTAATCCAGCGCATTGAAAATGGAAATCACATAAAACAGATCCAGTATGACGCACTTTATGTTAATCGGAAGAGTATAATACCTGGCTCATAAAAATGCAAATTTATCCGACGCAAGGATGGATACTTCAGGCTCACAACACCACTATGAGAAATAATAGGGCTCATTTAGAGGAGGATTAATGAAAATAATGAAACGCTCGCATAATGCGCTCAAGATTAATTTTACTCGAAGTAATGAATATAGCAGCTATTGTACTCCGATTAAAGACAATTTTCAGGAGAAAATCTAATATTGGGGAAGACCTGAGCGATGGCCTTTTCTATTATGAAAATAATGGCTTTATATGCTGAAAGAGTAAGCTAAAGCTCAAGCTGATCTTGAACTAAAATTATGTTTTGTATACAAAAATCGATTTTGAGGTTTTCTTCACTTTTATTTGAATATTAGCTAACGCTTCAGAGCATATCACTTGAAATAGTTTTCAATGTCCAAGTCGCAAAGTCACTAAAGCCTTTTTTGCATTGTAAATTAGTAATTTACTTCTTACCGTAAGTGAAAACTTTGAATATCTAAGCTTTAAAAATTAGAAAACACGCCAAGCCATAATTTCTTGTTAAAACATCTGAATAAATCATATAAATATTCAAATAAATATTAAAATACATAAGTTTAAAAAGACACGGTCGCGGACGCCTCTGAGAATACAGAATACAGAAAATAAAATTAAGATCATGCATTAATCAACGATACTACAAAATTTGTTTTTAATTTGTTGAAAAAAATATCCTAAGAATTTTTTTTTCTCAAAAGATTTCGTCAGTTGGGTACAAATTATAAAACAGAAAAGTATACGTTACATAATTTATCTTATTATGTTGTCGTCGACAAAATAACTTCTTTATTTATGAGTAATGTATATAATTAGATTTCATTTAAACATGCTTTCCTCAAACTATCTCAATGGATGCGTTTCGAGATGCACTTCCGCACTTACTTTAAAGTTTTTAAATTGTTGTTCAAAATGCAGGAAAACTCCTAAAATGTGGTAATTAATCAAAAGTTCTGATTTAAAAAATTACAACTTAACTTTGACTCTTAGGAAGAAGTCGCGTTTGGCCCAATCTAGAAATTATTTGAGTTCTCGACACTTAATTTGCAAGTCGAATTAATTTAAGGTGAAGTAGGTACTGAAACTTTATTAGTTTCGTAACTACATTAAAAAATCTAGAAATTTGATCTTATGTAGTACAAATGCATGCGTATTTTATTTAAATTTCATGGGATTGCAGAATGATGTTAATTTTTTAATGGCCTAATGGTAAACATGAAAAACTATTTTAAAGCAATATTTTTGTTGTGTCCGTTATTTCCATATATGTTCATATGATCGACTTGTCTAGTCCAGTTTTTGCAACATTTTGAAAACGAATTATGTAATCGAACTCCCACTTCTCTTGATGAGAAGCAATAAAAAAGCGTGGTAAATACGAAATTAAAGAGCATAAAAGCGTCGTAGAGCAAACGCGATAGAAAAGTTATTCAGGTGGTAACGAGCAAAACAACCAGAACATGCAAATTGAGGAGTTCATCCTCTGAACGCAGTGCTAATTGATTGTTGTCATCAATTAGACCGAGTTGCCCATTGATCGCTGCTTCCGTTCATTTACGCCATTGCGATGCAATCAAAACAACTTTGGATGTGGCGAGCGACGACAGCGGCCAAGTGACGAAGTTGAAAATGAGCCGGGCGCAAGCCGGCGGCCGGCGGCGCGGCGGCGTGTCCGCGAAAACGGCGACGCTTGAACGCGAATGCAAATTGAGAAAACGAGATTTTGCTCGCCTTGAGAAGGCGCGCACACATGGCGCCCACAGCAGAAGCTGACTTCGGCGAGCTCTCATAGTTGACGTACGGAGCCTAAATGGCATTCTGTCTGTCAATCGGTCACGTGGTTTGCCCTCCAGCCACTAAATTGAGCTCTGCCTTCAAATCGTTTTGGTGGTTGTCATTCGATTATCGCCTTAATTGGACTAAATTAGGTTAACAAACCTTCTTGCAATTGAGTGAGACAAGTGCAGAGTTTGAGGTTTTGCAAAGAATATCACATGTTTAATCGATTTAATTCACTTGGACAGTAGGTTTTCTTTAAAATGCAATATGCAAAATTTCATCTACGCATTTTGTAGAATCTTCTCATTCTACTGTAGACACGCATAATTAAGTTCTTTTCCGAGATCGATTAAAAAAATACAATAATTCTCGAAAAGCTATGCAGGAATCGAGCCCACGGCTTTCGAATTTGACTTTCTAACCAACTGAATTGAATAATATCGCCAATTTCTTGGTTTTCTGCGACTCTAACATGGCTTCGTCAACCATAAGAACTTGATACTCCAAATGACCTCAACGTCTTATCTCTTTTAATGAGTCAAAAGGCATATTCATTGTATGTTTATTTATGAGGAAAGATATGAACATTTTTGTGAAAACTACTTTTATGACGGAAATTTTAGAATCACTTATGTTAATTCTTGTATTATTATACTCTTTTTTAAATAACAAGAGCAAGAATGCTCATGCATCTGTTTAAAAATAATAAAAGTTATATAATTTTTTAATGCATTTCACTAATTAAGTGAAACAACGTTTTTGTCTCAAAAATACTTGACGCAAAAATCAAGATGCATTGCTTGAATATAATTTTATTATTAGATCAATAGGTCATCAATGGCAAACTACTAAAACTAAGGAAAATAATACTATCAATCGCAGTTATGTTAAAACATATTTTACTTTCATAAACATAATTAATCTTTACATACTTCTTACACTATACTAAAATTATAAGAGGTACCATACAGACATATGTATGTGGTTCTGTCTGTTTCAATATAATAACTTGTGAAATCTGAACCAAATAACGAACCTTAATGACATCTTTAATTAGTTATATAACGAAATATTCTTTCGAGATGCGACAATATTTAAAAAGAAAAATTTAAATATAATGTCTATTTTTGGAGACAATTTTAAAACGTAAAAGTGTTTAGCATCATTAGTTTGTAATTCGTTCGCATAATTTATTATCATGTAAAACCGGATTATATGACGTCCAAAAATAAATTCAAGAATAATCTGTCTGCTTTAAAAATTTAATTTTGAAATGTTTGTAAGATAATAAAATAATAAAATTATACTTAATATTTTGTTTTTTAATTTTCGCTGGCGTTGAAGGCATAAATTACGTATACGTTATTCGAATTCGAAGTAAAATTCACTTGTTCGTCATTTCATAAAAGCTTCATTTTCCAGTTTTCCAGTTATGTTGGTGAGTTGTTATTTATCCGGACACACATTCAAATTGAAATCCTTCACCAAAAAGAGTTTAAAGACCTGCTTAAAAAGGGATTTTTATCCAGGAGTGGTAGTTATTTGGACAATGCCGGAAGCGTTATTCGCAAATGACCATTTTCAATTTAATGAATGATGCTTTCGGCTAATTAAGTAGGATTATTGTCACTGGATGGGTTATGTCAAGCCTGCGAACGAAAGGGTTAAAAGAAGAGAGTATTTCAAAAGCATGCCTTCAATTCCATCCCTTGTAGCCGTAAATTTTTCAGAGGACCTGCATCATTAATTGCGAAAAAAGAGGCAGCTTCTACCATGAGTAAGCTGCTTCCACTTCGACAACACTTCTCCCATATCAAAACTAAACTAACGTAGAATTTCGTTTATCGACCGAGAATTTAGGGGTTGGACTGTGTTGTGTTGGGTTGGGCCGGGTATCTGCAGGTTGGGGCTGTGCTGGTCGACCTGTTTCCCATAAGGCCATTCAACTGAAATGCTCCACTCAGCAGTCGACTGTTGCATTCGGTTTCCGGCGACTATCGATTTTCAGGGTTTCTTAGAACCAGCCAGGTGATTTTGTATCCGTTGCGGAATGGCTTCAGCGCGCTACATGAACCAGCTTGTGGAAATTGCTCCCGGGGATGCCTCGGAGTAGTTTAATTTACTCAGACCCTTATGCACCACTTGGTTTTTATAGTGTCTTCGGGCATCTTTCTTCCGAGGAAATTACAATTTTTGCAGCGCGTGAAAAAGGCTCGGCGCGCGTTCCACATAATGTCGCAGCGGTCAACAATGTTAAATGGCGAATCTGCGCTGGAACCGACGTACGTTGGTATGTTGGCCCAAAGCCATCAGTCAGCAGGGGTGTGGAAAGGGAAACATTTCAACACGGGGACACCTGCGAACGGATGTGGCGAGCAGGTGGCTGAAATATTGATTTTCCTTCCTGCAACGCTTTGTGTTGTGGTTGAATGGTCCGGCCGGTGGCACGGCCACTGTGTGGGAGAAAGCTTACATGTTATGTTGGCAGCATAAACTCGTATCGACATATGTGACCGCATCAAGGCATAAATCGATAAAGGATTCCCCATAAATTACTCACCGGATCGATTTTTTTTCCCTTGCGCTTAGCGAAAATCCGGTTTTAATGGGGCTAATCTGGTTAACACATACGCGTCCTCAATGGACTTAGAGACGGATAAGCATAACACGGTCGCTTGCTTTCACAGAATGATTAACGATGAAAGCGTTTTTCAATTGGCAAAAATAAATTTGATGACTCCATAATTTTTCACACCATAGAGAATTCAATTAAATTTTAACAGCACATCACAATATACCCTCATGCATTTTTAACCGCAGCCATAATTTTCAATAAACTTAACGTAAACTTTCTCATGGATGCTGAAATATTTCTAAAAGATATTAAAAGGAGGAAAAGGATACGGGTCTATAAGCTTAAAGAACAAGGTAAAGCATATTTTCCAAACTTAGTTTTGAAACTACATCATGAGTGAGCTCTTTCAACATAAATTAAAGTTTGGGTTGGTACGAAAGAAGGAAAATTATTTTCCTGCATAAGGTATACTCTTTCCGTTTTTCTAGTGGAAAGTTTAAAAGTGTACTAATTGACTACCCACGGTTAAAATTTCACCGGAAAAGTTTATATTATAAACATATAAAGGGAGGAATACGATGAACTCCATCTAAATTCATAAAGTTCATTTATTTCAAGATTTCTTTTATTTGAGGGCATATTCTTTATTTTTTAAGTGTTCATAATTTGAATAAAGAGAGAAGAAATTGTTTACATTACAATTCCATTGCATAGCATTCTCTGGATAAAGAATTTGTTGAGCTTTTCCTTCTAAATTCAATTTTTTAACAACTGGTTGAATTGTATTTCCGAAATTACAACGCTTCATTAGGTATATCAAATAAAAAACCTTTCAGTTTAATAACTGCTATTAAATCAGCAAGATAAAAATAATTGATTAAAATTCTTTCATTTTGAATTAAAGTAAAGTTGGTAATTGGTAATTAAAGTAAATTTGGTAATTGGAGGTTAAGTAATAAAATACAATCCTCTAGTCGTTAAACTATGACATGACCTTTCCAATCATTTTCAGCTTTAAAATGTGGCATACAGTCAGCTTAAAACATGTTTTATGTAAGTATGTCGGATATCTTTACATCATTTACAAAAAAAAACCATGCCTATTAATTAATTAAACCGGCTTCTAAAAATGTGATTGAAAAGATAAAATAAAGACAAAATTCATGTCAGTAAAAACGGAAACCAAAATTTGAAAGTTGTCTAAAATACAGTAGGTATATCATGCTATGTGCCGGACAGTTTCTGTATTTTCTGTAAGAACAATTATGCAAACTTTCACTGAAATAGCACAAAAACAAATACTTTGTTATAAAACTACTCTTTTTCAGGATATTCAAAAACTGTTGGTATTGGTTTTGACCTAAGATGATCTTCTAGTAACATTCACCAGGAAACTCTAGTTAAAATAGTATTTTTAAAATAGTTATGTCTTCTGGTTAAGTTAAATAATGGAGAATATCAAATTAATTATTTATATCTACAATTAGAAGACGACTAAGCTTTCTTGTTATATAATTTTAACAAGATTTCCATTCAAATCGAAAATATAAATATATATACATATTTTAAAAACGTTTTCAGGTTAAAAGTATTTTTTAACAGTAATGTTAATTACAAAACTTGAATTTAATTCAGCATTATTTTGGTATGGTACTGTTTAAAACATCTTAAATTTTGTTCAGTGTGGATGCTATAGGAAGTGACGAACAATAGAAAATAAATTACATTTTTCCGTAGTATTTCTCTACTGAAAAGTCATCGAGTGCACCCAATCCTCCTCGCATATTTTATCACTTTAAACTATTATACTTACTTTTACAATAAAAGTCTTACGCTTGAAATACTTCTTTTAAAAAATCTATACTAACCTTTTATACTGATATTTATTGGTTCGCTAATTTAACTCTTTTGCATTCTTTCTTTTAATAGTTCCATCCCGCTTATTAATTTTTCTAACAACGTCAAAAAGACCGGGGTAAAAGCCCTTTAATTATATTTTCTATAAGGTAGCTTTACTGTTGTGTATAACACGTATAGGCTAATTTTAACTTCCCCTTAATTGGATTACACGTTGAATGTCAAGAAAATAATTTTTTGGTGCAGTGGCGTGTCTCGGATATTTTCCAGAATTAAATTTTCCAATCATTCGCCTGGCTACCGCTGCAATGGATTACAAACAGAGCCGTTCAAACAATTAATTCTTGAGGTGTGTAAGACGTCAATGATTATAGAAAATTGCCAGGAGGAAAATTCTGCATAAGCCAAAGAAAATTTCAAAGGTTACGTCCGTCGCATGCATTCGGCTCAAGAACACCGAGCCTTGTGCAATGGGCTTGGGGAAGCCGCAAAAGGCTCAGAAAATTAAGTGCTGGCCAGGCTCAAAATTCGTCGTGATGGTGCACACTTTGAAAGGGTTTTACCTGCTTTGCGGCGCCGGGTTCTTACTTTTGAACCCATTGGGGCTCTGTGGGGCTTCCGAGGACTGGTCACGCGGACCCGTCGCACTTACTGGCTTCGTTATGTGGGTTGATTACATATTTAATGCAATTTTCATGGCAATGAATATTTAATAAGAAAATCGTCTTTTCTCTTGCGCAGGAAATATTTTCCGGTACTTTGTGGTAGGCCGCCACCTCCTGTTGTAGCTTGGGTTTGCTCCTTTCCTGGGGATATTTGAGACATTCATGGAGATTATCCAGTTCGAGGACATTTGTCGTTCGGTTTTTTCCCTTTTCTCGCAAATAAACGAGCTGTTAAAATGCTCCAGGTGTTTGCATGCAAGATATTTTGTCAGTTTCCTGACAATTGTACGTGACACCGATAGGGCGAATTGATTGAGTGTCCACCCTAAGGAAAAGGGTCGGAGATTGCCCTTCGATAGCCCTATTGCCTTTCGATGGCGCTCGAGTAAGATGTCGGTTTCGGCAACCCTGATTTCAATGACAAAATAAGAAAACTGAAACTGGCATGAGAACGTTTTTAGGACACTCTACACGTATGGACAATAAAGTAAATTTAACGAAGTATTAGTGGGTGTGTCATAGTAATCCTTTTCTTTTGCTTCTCGGAAGACCCTTTTTATGCCCTTTTTTTTGTAATTTTGCGAGAAGCTCATCCGTTCCTAATAATGAATTAATGACACCCGTTGTGCCTAAAGAATCGTTTAATATAAATGAACCAGTTAATTGAATCTTTAGGGGAAACAGTAAAAGAAAATTTATATCGCCTTATATGAAAAGCACTTTATTACTTTAATTGCAGTCATCAGATATTCTGCATTGCAATGATGAAAATTCGTGCGCAAATTATCTCTGATAAAAACTCCAAGCCTTCTCGATTAAAGGAAAGACTCAAGGACAGTTAAACCACTTTCTCCAAAGTTGGTATTAAAATTGATAAAAGAAAAGAAATAATTGAAAGATAGTTTGGTTATCTATGTATATTCTAAATTTAAATGATCAAGACCACAGCTAGGGGGCGATCCAAAAGTTTTCTGGCTCCTGCCAGAAATCCGCTTCACCAAACCATAAATATATTTCTTGTCAATGAAAGCGCTATTTACAATATGCCAAAAAGCCACTTGGGCCTCTAAATTCAGTAAATATAATGCAATACTTATAATTAGTGTTTATAGTTTTAGAAATTTTGTTCGTACCGCAGAGTTTGTTACTTAAATAATTAAATAATTTAAGCTAATTATGGCATGATTTGTCCATTTCCCAATAGATATTCTACGTAAATTTTTTACAAAAAATTAATCCACTTTAAAATTATCATAATTTTTTATTTCACAAATACTTAAAGGGAATTTTTAACCAATAATTTATTTTTATGTTGTTTTCTTGTTGACGCGGGCAATTTTGTGTGCACATTAAAAAACTTCTTATTTTCTAAGAAAACAAAAAGCAATTTCATATTATTCATTTTCCTTATTTATTTTTGCCAACCCTAAAAAAAGGTTGGGTTAAATTGAATTTGCGATTTCTTCAAGAGTTTTATTGACATTTTATAGAAACATCAACTTTAGATCAAAAGTAACGAATATGCAGAGAAGCTATGTCGTACCTACCCTTTTACGTTCTGAGACACTTAATTTTAATATGTCTATCAGTTGTCTGTAAACAATTGTAGGTGGAAAATTTTTTAACATAAAGTATTTAGTAATCAAACAATTTTAAACAAATCTTTATGAGAACATGCAGCAAATCGCAACATAATCAGACAATCGATCATTTTATACTATAACTTTTCTCTTGTAGCCTACGGATCGTCGTTATTCAAATCAAAGAAAAATGGTACATTTATAAATTTAAAAAACAAAAAGAGTAGTTAAGCAACAAAATCGAATATAAAATTATAACTATGGGACCGGATACGCACCATTATATTGAATTATTATTAATTTATTTGATCCATATACTTACATACGTGAAAAGTTTTGCATCAAAACTAACATAAAATGAAAAACATTTATTTATTAAATTCTCTAAATTTAGCTTTTGTTGTATGCATTTTCATTGTATGTAGACAGTTTTATTGCATTGGAAGCAGATCATTTACTTTTTATATCGTAAATCAATTTACATTGAAATATATGTACATATATATTCTAGATTTTTCACCTGCAATTTGAAATGAGGACTGAGCACTCTATATTTGCTAGAAATCATAAACCTATTTCATTTTTTCTATTACCTAATTGACAACACAGACTACGCCAGTCTTTTTAAATGAATTCCGTACTAAAAATGGAAGCCCCTTTTAACCCGAACTCGTTGACTATACAAGACGTTCCTTTTAACTTCTGAGTATCACTCCTCATTTAAAATTTTCTTTACAAATATCATATATATTTTTCAATCTTGTTTCATTGCATGTTACAACACAATTTTATAAAAGATTTTGAACAAATGTATAAAGAAATCTTGAAAAGAATCGATACCATGATTTTTTGATACGTTTCTGTATCCGATACTTTATTGATAGCGATACTTTTTGTTCGATCATGAATAAAATATCGATATTTTGGATTACGGTGGTGTTCCTTATTCCCAGCAAAGTGGGTAAAGTTAGGTTTACACCGAAGAACTTAAATCAACTTAAATTAGTTGTTGCATTAAAGTGCACTTAAATGTGAAATAACTTACAATAGCCGCACAATTTTATAGTGCAAATACGGAGGTATAAAGTCTGAATTAATGTGAACTGCTAAGGTGCAAAAAGTTTAGAAAATCGTTCTAAAAGATGTGGAAGCACCAGACTTTGACGACTTTAGCGAGCGTTTGAGCCTGGAACAAAGCCAATTTACCGTGAAAGGCTCATATGCTGCGAAAAGACGCACCTGGATCTAGATTCCCGGCGTAGTGCGCCCCATTTACATCTGGCATGCAAATTCCCTAGCTCAGGGGGGCTCCGCATGTCGCTCCCGACTAAAAGCTTATTGTAGCAATGTGTCCCCATAAAACTGGAGGAGTCCCCGGCCCCCGGGGCATGCACATCGGCCCCTATTATTTCACTTCTGCAGCAGAACCCCCGGCGAACATGTTCTGCTCCGCCTTGTGTGTCCCCATTATTTTTGCCCGGCGCTCCAGGGACGTGTTCCGGGACCGCTCCTGCTGCTCGGGCAACATTACCCAGAAAACTCACGGCTGTCGCGTTATTTTCTTAATAGGACTGCGACCCGGCCGGGATCAAGTCGACTTCTGAGGACTCTGTTTGCAATGCTAATTCTGCGTGTTCCAGACGGAGATGCCGTCGGAGCCGGAGGACGAAAAGGGTTGAGTCGGACATGAACGGGGCTCCGCCGCTGAAGATGTGCGATATCAAGCTGCGGAAATGGCCAGGAAATTTCTGTTTTGCCATCGCTACGCCATACTGTCGGTCACCCTTGCTAGATAGTCGCAGTTTACTTGCTAACTTATATGCAATACAAAACATCTCTACTCGTTTCACTATCAGCAAAACGAACAGTTTTAACATTGTTTACAGTCAAGAAAAATCCAAGAAAAATCAAGGAAATTTGACGGAAATTCGAAGCAGCTACGCTACGTTCACTTGCATTGTATGTAATTGTTTAGACTATCTTTCTTGTTTTTGTTTTTAGACTAGCTCGTATAAAAAAGTCATTGCAATTCAATTTCCTGAAAATATAAGTGAATTCCGCACTTAATTTTTTTGCAGTGGGTTGAAATACCTTTTTTTATGATAGTAAAATAAATGATTATACCTAATCCGAAATTATATAAAAAAAATAGCCAACTCCGAGCAGAACATACATACATACTTAGTTTCCGATGTTTAAGACGTGTTCTACCTTCCAAATTTTGGAAAATACATTATTAAAAACCGATTTTTTTACAGAATGAATAAATATGTATTTAGAAAATTATTCAGGTAGGTATATTTATTGATCTTTTTTTTCAATAAAAAATCACAACATGGCAGACATTTTTCGAAAAATCAGTTTTTTTTTTTTTTTAATTTAAAAAATCGACTAAGAATCGTAAAATGTATTATCCATCTTTGTCATTCTGGTTCATACGATAGCCATACATTTGTAAAATATCATATGAAAAAGTCAGAACCAGTCGAGTAATTTTCTTTAAATCGCAAGTCCAAAAAACGTGGTTTCAATAAAATCACATTTATGTTTTTGAAACTATATATTTTGGTTTCAAAGTACCTCGGTTTATACTTTCACAAATAATTTTTAAATTCAAATATTACTCTTAAAATACTAAAAACATGTTGATGGTACATACTCTTAAAAAACCTAAAAAAAATATTGTTGATTTTTTGAAAATTTGAAAAGTAGAAAACCCCTCAATTTTGAAACGTTCTGAAAAATTTTAAAAACTTTTGGTAGCTGTTACGCTTTTGTAATGATAATTAAGAGAATTAAAATTTGTTAACTTTCTCTTACGAAATTGTTTCCAGAAGTGCTTTAAGTAAGTTGTTGCTATTTAGAAAGTACTGAAACACATGCGTTTTTTTCAAAACTTATTTTTTTGAAGTGATACCTAATAAAAATATATTGAAATCCGCTGAACCGATTCGTTTCAAAAGTTTTCTTTAAATGATTATCTAATTCGTAATTTTCGTTGTTAAACAAAAACTGAGGAATTTTTATTGAAAAATTGTTATTTTCTATTTAAACTTCCGCAATTTTGTAAAAATTCATATTTTTAATTTTAAAAAGATGGTCGTCGGTACCTACTTTAATATTCTACATACATATCAACTTTTTGATTTTTGACGAACGTATGTATATATTTACATCTAGTACAGTGTTTGGTATTTTCTTAAAGCGGTTTCTTCAAGATTATATCACTTTTTTCAACCATGCTAGGTACCTACTTTCCCGAAAATCGTAAATATGCAAAAATTTCTTTTGGATATAACCCAGTTAATTAAAAACAATAAATTTCATCAGAATAAATAATTGGACAAAAAAATCTTCATGTAACATTATACAAACTCTTGACGGGAGCTCATTCGGCAATTAGTTCAGCGTTGATTATTTCCATAAATAATAATCCTTCCTAAGTGCGGGTGGAGGCCCCTTTATCGATTAACTGAACGATAAACATACATATCAAAATACACGTCTCTTTATCGTCCAAAAATATCTCCGTAAATAACTCAGGTGATATTCGTTCATCTGCTTTGGGCTCGAAACATGTGTAATCAAGCAAGAGGATACTTCCAGTGTGCTTAAAGGATTACCGAAAAATTAGCTTTGAAGCGCCGTAGAGTTGCATGAATTTGAGTCGAAAGAGGGTCTTGGGCTTATGAAAAATTAAGATGAAATTCTTAAGGAATATCTTTTCGAAAATATTTATCCCTCCAGCAAGAGATGGATTGCCAAGAAAGCTCAATAGTCGAGGCTACCCGGGATCCCTCCCGGCACGGATTAAAGAGAGTTACGATACTTGGGAATTTATTTGAAGTGATTTGTCTACGAATATTGCCGTGGGTGTTATTTAGCCCTTTTTCCAAATAATCGTTTATATCTCCACAAAGCAGGGGTATTCAATCATGGGTCGAAAGCAGCTATGCAAGATAAGGAACATTTGGGAGAAAATCTGTGTTAAAGTCAGAAATTGAACATTTCATCTCTTGGACACTGCCTCGTCTGCCTTTTCTTTTAGTAAAAGTTGATGCTGATCCAGAGCATAACAAAGGTTTCGGTCGCATAAACCATTCACACCGCGCATAAATCATGCATGTAACACGTCTCTTGGGGAGTCCCCCAAAAAGATTTTTACACGACGATTGGGTGAAGTTGTAACTTTTACTTATTTTGGGTACTTAGAGTATTTTTGTGGAGAAAACGAAACAGCAACTTTTTATAATTTCTTTGAAATAAAAATGGCCTAAATGCGATAAGAGTGTCCCAAATAAATAAAAACCTTCCTTTCCTAATGAGCTTAGTGCCGATCTCATTACGAATTCGCATGGGCAAAAAAAGATTAATTACGCGAACAAGAATTCCACATGTTAAAAGACGGATTTTTCCGGAATTTGATTGCCGTTGGTCATTTTTCTTTGTTAGCTTTGACCCTCACTCTTATTTATGAGGAAATTCAACGTAACAAGAGTCTTTAGATAATTTGTTTTATTTTAGAGAGCCTTTATGATATTTTATTAAAGTTGAGTTTGTTCATGCTGTTTGCACAATAACAAAAATAACACAAAGTTTATTAAACAGCTTTTGTAAACTCAGCGCTTTTCAGTGCAAAAAAAAAAAAAATTAAAAAAAAGAAAATGTCTTTTAAGTAAACCAACAACATAAATGCTGAACGTTGTTGTACTATATCATTGAAAAATAACGTAATCAGAAGGTTATGCAAACAAATTTATTGAAACGAACATTTCTTTAAGATGTACAATTTAATTTTTACAGTCATTTTCCCCATTATCCTAGAACGATCGTCTCATATATCTTTTTAAACAAAAATTATACCTAGTAACAATTTACAAACGTATGCGACTGTCAAAAGGGACAGTCTAATCAACCGATGTGAACAAAATTTGCATTTATACAACTACGCGATACAATTGTTTTGAGATTAGTAATTAAATTAATTTATTAAATAATATACTCATAATTACAGATATTTCAACGGCATACAATAGTTTAGCCAAGTCTATCAGAACGGTTAGAATATACAATATTTAAATATGCAAGAATATTTTACATATAGTTTTGTCATAAGAAATTGACATAGATTAGGTACGTGTTGTGTCTTCCATTTCATAATTTTAAATACCTAATGCATAAAAATGACTATAAAAATACATTAGAAAATTTATTTTTGTTTTGATTCATTTGTAGTAAATAGAGGGAGCTTTCGGCACCCAAATGAAGTAATACTTGACAGAGATGTCAACATCATCATCAGAAAAGAAATATTCAAATTATTCCCGAATGTGAAGATTTATTCTCAAAATTGATTAAAAAAACAATAAAAATACTCAAAATTGACCAAAGGTGATTATTATGTTACAATGCAATTGTTGAGTGACGTTGTAGTCAATTTCATTAAATTTATTATTAGGTACTAACTCCTCTATTCAGAAAGCAGTCAGAAGTATCCATAGTCACAAAATTATGACTACTGTATAATTTTTATAACTTTTGGTATTCAGGAAAAAGTCGAAAAAGAAGATCACAAGGAATAGTTTTTACTTTTTCTAGAGTTTTTAGTAGCAAAACGAAAGTAGGCTAAATATCTCAATAAAAAATATATTTAATTTAAAACCGACCAATTTAGTGGACTTCGTCGGGTCGAGTTGAGGAAATTGGAGCCTACCAAAGCGACCCATCTTCTTTATCAGATACGAGCTTCACACAATTATTAAGGATAAATTGTTGGATGAAATGGCACCATATGAACGACATTTCCTTTTATATTGAAGGGATATTTTCTTCATATATAAATTTTACTAATTTAAACGTTTCCACGAAATTAGAGAGATTGTTGTGATTTTTCTTGTGACTGTAATGCCAGAATACCAAACAGCTTATCGATCACAAACAAAACAACAACAACCAAAAATTTGTGACTTGTGACTGATCGCAATTTCTGGTAAGTTTCCCAAAAGTTATTTCCGCCGCTGGAAGTAAAAAAATAAAATAAATCCCAATTAACTAATAAATCTATCATCACCATCTTTAAAAATTTAATTCGCGAAAATGTGTTACATCGCTTCTGAAACTTTGGAGTTTCTGAAAAGCTGACGAAGAAAGGCTACATATATTTTAGACATTTATCCCATAGAATGGCCAAAATGCACGTTCAGGATAAAACCAATTTTGACATGTTTGGAAAAGTTCCAAGTCATCAATACCTAATACTTTTATTAAAATACGCTTAAAATGAGTTGGTCATGTTCCATGTATAGATGAATCAGAAACGCTTTTCACAATTTTTAATACAATCCCAAGACGAAAGGCTTGTGGGAAGGCGATAGATGGATCGAATCTTATGAGATACGTAGATGGGTCAAACGCAAAACAGTCGATGTAAATATAATAAGTTAAAATCAGCACCGAATTGTTTTTATGTTTCTTATTAATTTGTAAATGGACGTGTTGGTTACTAGAAAAAAAGAAATAGAAAGCGTTCACCCAAATTGACTGAAAAAACGGAGATTTTCAATTTTTTCTGACTCTTCTGTGGACCCAATAGTCCACAGAAGAGACGAAAAATGGTCTTTTATGCAAGATTACTTTAATTATTTCAATTAAAAGCAATATAACTTAAGTACTACCTATTTTTAATTACAATAATGAATTCATTTTTCCTCCAATCATTCAAAAATAACCCCTAAATTTCCGTGGAAAATTCTTTTTTCCCAAATTATTTGTGCTTCAATCATCAGTTTAAAATAAATTTTAAAATTAAAAAAAGTTATGGATCGGGTTACTCTTGATAGGTGCTTTATTTGTAATTCATCAAAAAATAAAACAAAAAAGAACAAAAAAAATTGTTTTTTTCTTTTACACTGCCCGAACATTATTTTTGCGTTTGACCCAGATATCAAATGTTTTAGAAACTTGCAACTTGAAAGAAAGACTGTAAGCTGTAAGACTACAGACTGGAGAAGGGAAGAGACCGATAAACAAAAATCATTTTTATACACGCGACTGTTCAACTAATTTTTATAAAATCCCAATTTTAATTTAATTGTAAGTTAAGAAATAATGTCATACACTTCAATAACCTATTGTTTTTATATTTTAACACTTGTATATTTCGCTTCTGTTTACAAGCCATAATGAAAACTAGAAAATATTCTAATTGAAAGATATGAAATGACGAATAATTATCCTAATTTAATTTTTTTAGTTCTGCTATCAGTTTTATAAAAGCAGGATTTCTACAAATGGTGTGATAGTTGAAGTTGCCCCAACATTGTTTTAATACGGGAAGTAATTTTACCTTTCTTCTTAAAGAAAAACTGAATATCGTTCAAAAACTCATTTTTTAAAAAGAAAATCCCACAGGGGTTTGCTTAATGTCAATCACGGTCTCCTAAACCATCTCAAAAGTTCTGAAGAACCTCCATCAAATTACGTTTGAAACATTGTTTTTAAATAAGAGAAGAATTTCAAGATTGTATGCGGATTCTTTTCTACATATAAAACTTATTCAAGTCGCTTTTAAGTAAGACGTAAAGTCTTTTAAATTGACAGTTTTCTCTGCGTTGCTGTTAAAGTTAAACCTGCTCTGTCCGACGTGGCACGTAGTTCCTAACAATCAAGACTAAAATCTGTCACGAAAAATACCTGAGGATTGAATACAATTTCTTTTATTATGCTTTTCACCTCCAATTATGTAAGATAGGTTATCCCTAAAATGTCGTGTTCCTTTTTTTGGAAATACATAAATATATGCAAGAATGTATTATTTTGAATTACCTCAATTTTAGAATTATCCGCAGTATCTATATTTCAGTGATTTGTTTTTCTGAATAACATTTTACAAAATCGAATTTGTCGCAATATGGTAATTGTTTTAACTTAAACGCCACCTTTTTAAGACATCATTTATGTGCATATATACCTGCATATGTAATGTAATGTATCTGTGAATAAATATTCTGAACTCTTTTCTCAAGATACAGTGAAAATCTGGGATAGCGGAAAAAAATATGTAAAAACATATACCTTTATGGGTTTGTTTAAGATCAAACACAATTGGGAAAAAATTGATGCATTAAATTAAAATTTCAGAAGGTTGGTAATGCAAATTCGTAGAAATAATTATCAATATTTAAATTATTCGCATCGTAGGTCTTATTATTACTTTTAAGAACTTATAGGATTATGCCTTTCGAATCCAGTTGATTGGACTTTAATAGTCTTTTCCAGGTTACCTTCACTTAAAAAAAACTATTTTTTTTAATTGTTTTTGAATTTTTATTTCATGCTACAAAGTTCTTAGTTAAATAAATGCTTTTAGAAAGCAAGACAGTGATATTCAAGCATATTTACAAGAAAGTTTGAAATCAATCTTTACAAAATTGAATTGAAGAGAACACCAGACATGCTGGATGAAATGTAAATACATGCAGCACTTATGTTATTCATCCTGTCTTCCCTTTTTCTCACAGAAATGAATTCCAAACATCACTTCACTGTGAAAACAATCTCCCCAAAGGATTCATGTTACAAACATGGTTACTTTGCTACGGATGTAAGCAAGTGTCAGAAAATGAAATATGTGTTCTGCATTCCAAGAAAACCATTTTCAGTTGTAATCTTTCAAATCGGTTTCTGGGAAACTTGTTCAGCTAGCACCTACCCAGATTTAAGTTTTGTTAGAGTGAGCATTTCACTCGTGCCTTTAAAACTTCTTCATTTAATCATTTAGTGCTGAAAATGGCACCTAAGATATAAGGAAAAGGAGCATACCATTTCATACTGCATTGTTTGTTTAAAGTAATTTATAGAGCAATCCCATTAGCAAAATAGTGGACATTTAATAAAGATAATTGAAAAGTTATAGATGATCATCATGGTCAAGTTTTAGTAGCAATTACGTGGAGGAAGTGCAGAAAAAGAAAAATATATATTATTTTAAAATATTTAGTTAAACAGACTTCACAATTAAAATATAGCACAGTTATTAATTATAACGAATCATTATGATGAAGAAATTAAAGTTCCCTTATAAAAAGCAGTCAAGTGCATTCCAGAATTTTCTCTAGAACTAAATCTCGATGATGATGAACTCGGTCAGCTGTACGCTTCTTTCTTCCAGATATAAATTCTCCAAAGTGGATTTCCCTAAAATAGGACAACATTTTTGCATGACCGAACGCCCCCACAAAGGCGAATTTGGCCATAGCAATTTGCATCTTGTTCGGTTTTGGGTTTTAGTTTGCCAATTCCTGTGCCAACCAATAAAATTAATTTCCGTCTTCCAAATCATCTGAATTTTATAAAATTATATGCTCGCATAAATAATAGCATCACCCAGAATCTAAATCAATTTCAAATATCTACGAAATTTGAAAGAAACTTCTTTGTGAGCAAGGATTAGGTGGATATAACAAAAGTAATTGCATGGGAATTCCATTAAAATAGTTTAATGATGCTTAACTCAAGTCATAAAAAGGAAAAAAGGAATAAGATTTTCATTCAGAATAACGAATTAATTACATTTGAGAAATTAAGATAATAAATCCAAAATGCTTTAAGAATTTTTATGAAAGTTTTTAATTGGCGATTTTCGATATTACAGATTACAATATGTTTTATTTATGAATTCTATAAGACGAATAAGCCATAATATAATTCGTTGAGAAGAAACATTAAGTTTTTTAGATTTATAACTTGAAAATATGTGTAACATATCTACTAATCCACCTTAGATCGTAGATCTGGAAAGCTTCGAATTATATGATCACATATAAAAGTTATGTCTTTTTAAAAAGTACTCATAAACCACATACAAACGACAAAACTGAAATACAATATCTATAAAGCTGAGCACTTTGTGATTTATGGGTTAAATAAGTGAATTTATATTGGGCACTTTCAGATGTATGCTCTTTTATTTCACGTCACAGTTGAATAAGAATGCTAAAATTTTACCACTTTATAATATTTGCCCCTAAGCAGATTGTATTTCAGCTAACCCATATATATATTTAGACTTTTTGAAATGAACATTTACAGTGAGTCATATTATTCAATAAAACTATCAAACTATCCTTTTAGAAATCATTTTTAGCCGTACCTGGATTAAAATATCATTGATTGATTGAACAAACTGTTCGACCATAATTTCGCATTAATTAAGCTTTATTATTTTGTTTACTAATAAAAATTATTCATCTTTCAAAATATTACCTCTTCGGGATTTTGATACAAAAACTTTTTATTTTAACTCACATCAAGATAATCAATCTTTAATCAAAACAATTTAAATTATTTTTTATGTCGCTCTAATTTTCTATTTATTAAAAATCGTAAAAATCCGAAACATTCAATGACAATGTAGGTAGGTAGGTACTATGAATGACAATAAAATCTTTTTGATCGGTAAATCGCCATAAAGAACGCCATAAATCAATTGCGACTGTCGTTATTTTGTTACAAATTTAGTATGGCGCTTAAACGACAATATAAATTGAATTATGAAAATACTAATTTTGTATGGCCCTTAAAGTTGTATACAGCGAAATTTTGTTCCCAAGAGTGAACCGATTCTAACCTAAAATTACGCAAAAGTTTCATAGTTGGAAATGCCCTCGAAGAGTAGGGAATAAATTACAAAATTATCCCTTCTTTCGCACATTTCATAAGCAATTACCCGTTAATTACAGTAAATTCCATTAAGTAGAATTAAATTGCCCGCAGTCCGTTAAGTTCGCCACTAAATTTGGGCAACGGACCCTTTGGAAATTTGTTCTGGTCGTTAATCGGGGACATCATTAGGACTGTAAGAAGGTCATAAGATGGTGTACTTTATCGACACTAAATCTGGGGTTTGATCACAATTAATCAAAGCCAAAATGCAAAATGTTAAATATCAAGGAACCTTCCGCTGAAAGTCACTTATCCCTAGAATTTCTAAGGCGACAAAGCACTTGCGTCGGATCTTCTTAACTTTTTGGTCTATTAAGGTTCACGGTAACTAGCCAGAAATCTGGAAGAATTCGCGACCTCGGATCTAATTAACCGTCGTAAGGAAGATATCCCTCATAATCCAAGGCAGTTGTGCTCCATTCACCACATCTGTGCAACTTTCTGGGTAAGTCCTGATGAATGGTATCAAACCAACCCAAGCGGTCTGCTCATAACCCAGAACTGGGTCATTCCTCTCCAGAAGCGAGATTAAGGCTGGGGCTTGATGCGCACCGAAATGACTGGTCCTAAACACCTTCGGCTTAGCACGAAGCCCGATCATTTTGAGGATGGCTTCGTCTCCATGACTCAACAAACGCTGCTCCCTAGGCTCGGGCCACAGCACTTCATCCATTCCGTCATATACTTAACTCGCGCATATCCTCCGGGTGTTGTCATCAAATTAGAAAAGTTTAATAGCCTCCAAGCGGCGCGACGCTACTGTGCCTAATGGAATAATTTCAGCAAATAGCGGAGACGCCTAATTTCGAGATGAACAAACGAAACGTGAAGGACACTTCGCTTAATAATCGGCGGAACTATAAAAACAAAGGCAGTCTTACTGTTGGCAATTATTTGCACGTTTTGGACGAGGTTGGAAAAAGACCAACACCGGAGTTGGCCATTCCAGGAAGGAAGGAATTTTCTTTTATTGCGCTTTTATGGCCGTAAAGGACGGATAAAATTTCTCATGGAGAAAGGAGAAAGCAGGCGCAAAAACTAAAGGCTGCCCTTTTGCAAATACTTGCTGTAAACATCACTCAGCAAATAAGGCCAGTGATAAGGAAAACTAAATGAGACCTATACTTTCGGCACTTAATTTTATTTGATAGCACAAACAGACCGAACGAAAAGTATCAAGTTGATATTGAAACACCGATTAAATTCAGTTTTATTGTGTATTTGCAACTATGCAGAACTGATTAACTTATTCTTTTTGCAGATTTCTAGAGGTCTCAGAAATGATCCATACTTGAATATTAAAATTGTGCGCACAGAGTAAACTCTACACTTCTTCTACTCCAATATCTACTATTCTTCTTCTTCTACTCTACACTTAATAAACTCTTCTATTCCACATATTATTATGGCAAAATTTTTAATCACATATTTGACTTCATAACTAAAACGAAATAATATATAAATTTAGAAATTATGTCCAGCTCAATACTTATTTCAAAACAAACTCAAATTTTGAAAATTACAAATAAGAAAATAAGATAACGAAAAAGCGGCTAGACCTAAGTATCTCAATATACTTAAATTAACTTCTTTTGTAAAATTCTTTTGTTTCCATTATGTCATATGGTCATATGTATTTTTGAGAAAATGGGTTTAAAACTTACAGAAATCTTTTTTGAAGCATATTTAAAAATTGAAATGTGTAAAGTGTTCAAAACATATTTTAAATGAAAGCCTAAATTCTTATCTAGATATTAAAAGTAACACAATTCCATAGCTCTGACTATATTGGGGACTACTTTTTCCTGAGTGAGAAAGCAAGTAAGATTTTCATTCACTATCAATTGTATGTATAAAGTCATCGGTTAACAGAGAAAAGCCAAATTCAATACTCTATGAAAGAAAGTCTTAAAGACTTTAATATTTCAATATTTGTATAATAGGTGAAAGTTCAAACTATTATTCGAGCAATATTTCAAACTCTTACAATAATCCATTATTTTGTAACGAAAATGTTAAAATTACGTTATTTTGTACTCTTAAAATCTATTTTTCTCAAAAAGATAACGAGATGTGATATTTGTAATCTATGGAAAAAAAATTTATAGAAATGATATAGCACTATTTAGGATCAAAATGTTAATCAGTGTATCCCTATCTTTTTCTAATAACATATTTCCATCATCCCAAAATCATGATATTTGGAGAAAATAATAGATTTAAAATGAACAGATCCTAAAAAACCCTTTCAAGCCAACAAAGAATATATGCAGGATTATTAACAACAATATTAAGTTAAAAAGTACCTCCAAAATCCAAATAAAATGTTACTTCAACTCGACTATACATTCCTTACTCAAGATTTTGAGAATTATGTGTTGAGTTTCAGCAAAATCCTAATAGTAATAATTTATTTATTAGTTTTCTCAATTTTTTGCAAAATTCACGATTATTTAGTTTTCCACCTTTATTTATTTCTATTATAATTACGTTAAGAATATAAGTGTTCCAAATCATGAAATTATAAGCCCCTTTATAATTATTTCCCAGATTAATTAATTAAAGTCAGAGAAATTAGGCTTCCTTTTTACTAAAAATGTAGGCGTATCTTCTTATGATTGAGAGAGTTCAAATATTATGGTTAGGGTGTTTTATAATATTTAACCTCAAACACATTCCACAAAATTTACGCTGAATTCTGGTAGAGGCATTTGCGTGTTTTCTCATTAGATGAAATATTATTTTCGAGAAACATCAAGATGCTTTTAAATTTTCTTCATTCCTTTAGACGTACCACCGTTATAAAGACAGCCTCTTTATGGTTTTGTAAGGTTTTTCGGCTGACTTATCTCGGACATAATTTCAAATTTTTATGTTTTGTCGTAAACCTCTATGTCCATAGCATCCTCTACCTTCCATAAACTACAACACGATATTAATGCGTCCCCTGGCGACGCAAACAAAGTGCCCTCCTCTGAGGCCCTTTAGTTCTCTTAATCCAATTATCCAGACTCATCAGGATCTGAGAGATAAAGATTTTTTCCTTTTTTCCCCAAAGAACGCATTTTATTGGGAAAGGAAAAAGTTATAACTTGGAATTATGAACTGTGGCCCTTGTAGTTGAAAGGCCGTCCTTCCAGGGTGGAACTGTGACCCACCCTTAAACAATTTCTATCTTATTCAATTAATAAGAGGCGCATTTGTGGCTTTCGCACGAGTATCCGACATAATAAGATTTTAATGTGATAAATAATGAAAAGCACAACACTCGAGTGTCCGTGTGGCCGGGGCGCAGGGGCGTGCGTGGGCGGAATCAATAACTGCTTTTTCCCCTTAAGTAGACATGTCACTCAATCATTGAGTAACAATCCCCACTATCAAGCAGGGATCAAGCCCTACCAAAGTACCCTTGCTGTTTGTCCCCGTGGGCATTCTAACGAAGGTTCTGCGGGGGCGGCGGAGCCCTTCATCAGCCCCGAAAAGTCTTCTGTTTCATCGCGCCCAAGCAAAAGGGCAAGGATTTTCAGATATTTTTTATGTCTTTAAATAATTTATCTTCAAGTGGGTGAATCTTTAAATTTCATTAAAAACCTCTTTTTCGTCAATTATTTCTCTAACTTTAAATCAGTTCTAACCGATTTTTGTAACAATTGTAGGAAATCTACGATCAATTCCACTCACCACGAAAAGTTTGACTTTGGGGCGGAAATATTTGGAAACTTTATAGAACCTGACCAGAGCAAAGAGTTTGCGATAGTCCGGGGGTTTGAGGGCTGCGGCAAGCCACTTGTAGAATTTAAGACACAATTCAATTAAAGCAAAACGCGGACGATTTCTATGAAATGACTGCGGTGTTTGCTGAGAGTGGTTTAAATCGAAGCAGCTGAAGTGGCCGTTGTGCGTGAGTGCTTGTGTTGTGGCTGCAATGCGTTTATTGATAAAATATTTAATTGCTTTGGAAACTGTGTCGTTAATTTTATCGTTTTGGTTACACGCGCAATGTTGAAAACTTTTCCTCGTCTACCATCTAGCGAGAGTTAAAGTTGCTTTAATTAACCTAAAACCTTAAATTAACCAACAAGAAACTTTAATACTTTTGTTTGTTTCAAATTACCAAGAAGCAAATGGCTACTAAGTTTTAATGAAGCTGTCACGACAGCCCAAATTATATTAAACATACACTGAAAGAAAAATATAGTTGATTTTACTATAAACGAATACAAAATTAACTATTTACAGCAATGATTTTCAGCCAATTATTGTTTAATAATTTTTATAAATTCAAAAACGTTATATTTACTATGAAGAAAGTTGAAACAACTATTGAATTAATTAAGTCAACTACAACTATTAGTAAAATTTAAAACTCTTCAGTGTGAAAAATATTTATTCTTCTAACGACGAGAAAAAGTCGATTTTTTCCGATATTGCCGACCGGAGCTAGATTTGAACCTGGTCCTGCGGATTGACATCTTGGCTGCTGTGTACCCACCGAACCACGCGCCATTCCGATGCCTTTTTAGAAAGTTGACTTGTGGCTCCCACGATTCGAACCCAGGAACTCTGAATTGGCACGCGCGTAGCTCTACCCTCGAGCCAACATACGCCAGTGGGTTTTGAGCGATTCAACGTTAATAAAGCGATGTGTGGCTTTGGGATTGACTATTTTTAATAGTTAATTTGACCAACGAAATTCTTAAAAATTTTCAGATTTTTATGGCGCGGTATTTTAACAATTTTTTTGGTCAAATTAAAATTTATTATTTTAAAAAGTTGACTTGACAATTCTAGAAATTGTAAATATGGCTACTCTAAATAGTAGAGCTTATAAAAATAGTAAATCGTAAAAATTGTTAGTTAAATTTAACTCAAATGTTAATTGATATTACTATTTATACATATTTTTAATAAATAGCAATTATAACTACATAAAATAGTTAAAGTTATTAAAGTTTTTCTCTCAGTGTACCTATGCTCTACGCCATAATTGATATCATGAACAAAATGGTTAACCGAATAAAATCTTTGTATGTAAATTACTAGTAGCAAACGATATTGAGGATGCTTTTTTATCAATATAATTTTGCATCACTCCTTTTTGGTACATTCATAATAAAGTAAAAATTCCACCTTTTCTCGCTACAGATCAATTGAACGTTTAAACACCTGCACTGAAAGATTTTAATTTTGGAGTTGTTATTAACACGTTCACGACGGCGCTGCCCAGATTCAGTCTCATGCGGGCCACCGGTGGTACACGCCGGCGTGAACGTGTTAATTTACCATTTTATGAATTTCGATTAATCTTTAATAGTAATATCAAAGAATTTATAACTATTATAAAGTCTTTGGTAATACAAAAGCTTAAAGAAACGCAGATCTTTTCAAAAAAATGTATTTCAATTTATTTGTTTTACTTTTGCACTCCACTTTAGTTGTTGTTTATATACATATAACAAAATATTTAATTTTTTCAATTTAATTTTTTTTTGCAGGTACGTAGGACTTCTCAAAACTAAATAAAATTCCAAGCATTCACAAAAAATTTTCCATAAATTAAGTGAGTAAAGCGTTTTAAACATTTAATTACCATCTGGGCTTTCAATTAAAAGTCCCATTTTCTTTTAAGTTTTTCGCATTTAAATTAAACTGTGTAGTTTGCCTGTGAAGTCTAAATGCGGAACTTTTTAGTACTAATCGAGACGAAACTATGTTAAATATTCATTTAAATCTCTTTTTGCGCAGTATATTTTTACACGATTTGGAAATAACATGGCGGATGAAACCATCAGTTGTTTTCTTTTCGGCTGATTAACTATAACACGATTTCAAAACTATTTACTGCCAAGAACTGTTTGTATAAATGGTCTGAATATCGGTTTTACGACTTTTCATTTTAAGTGCACTTTTAATGTTTTTATTTATGAGTTTAAATCAGCATTTATTCTCCAAAAGAGCTAATAATAAATATAAAATAGTTAATTTATTAGAGATTGCAAAACAGTCAAAATTTACAACCAGTTTATGTTTTTTACTTAAATTAAATGACTGGAAACGTAAAAATCAAAACACATTTTTCTGCTTCCGCGTGTGAATATAATCTAACTAACGAATTTTTAGCTGAATTATTGTTCGGCAAACGATTGCAAAATGATAAATTAGTATTTGTGGCATTGTAAAATACGCAATAGCAATAATAAACTATGTTCTCTTCATGAAAATGAAGGAGTTGCATCGCATCATAGCATCCCAATTCAAAAGAAGCTTATTTCACAACATGAATATATTTAAAATACGAAATAATTTAATCTCACTTCATGTGTAGCCAAGAGTTTGAGAATGAAATTTGTAATGTTTAATTCTTTTTATGATTCAAGCATCAAAATGTATGGATTAAATTTGCATGAACGAATATTATACAAAGTATGAGTTTCATTGTATCTGTAATTCTGCAGCTCAAAAATAATATATGTAGTTGGTATTAAAAGATTTGTTTCACACAAACTCAAGCTTTGAATATTAAATGTATAAATTTAGTTCAAAAATTTAATAAATGGTTTTTATATGAGTGAAGGTCCTTAACAAATATTAATTCTTTATTCTCTTCATACTTACTATTCTCGCATTATAACTCTTTCTTGAAATTTATGAAATGGTTCTTAGTTCTGTTTTAAATTTAATCTTAGTGAATTAAACAGGTTTTCTCTTTAAAAGCAAAAAAAACACCTGCAACGATAGCATTTTTATTGCATGGTATAATTAAATAATTTATAAATTAAAAACGATTAGAGGCGTCGTGAGAAATGTTTGCAGTTCGCAAATAATAAGACATTTCAAAAATTTTTTGAAGTGAAACTTCTATAGTTTGTCAAGAATCCCGAAGCCCGCGTTTTTTTTTTTTATTACCTGCTGTTAAATTCTGTAAATTAAATTATGCTATAAGCAACACATCAGACCTTCAATTATACAATACAACCTAAGTCTCATACATAAATCAAATCACATAAATTGATCATACACAAACCTTTAAATTTTCACGCATGGCAACGACGTCGCGGTCGTGTGGGTTTAAGAACTTAAAGAATTGAGTTCAATCTCATTAAATGAAAAAATAAATTCGCAGGGAAATTGATAATTCATGTAGGGCGTAATCCTACGACGGTAAGAGATGAAGCATAAATGCGCTCCAATTATGTAGGCCATCCGCCATCCCTATAGAGATGTCTGTCTGCGCGGTAATTTATGAGTCGAAATGGAATTTTGCTCACGTGAAGCAAAAAGTCACAGCCTCACTTTTGACTCGGGAATCGCAGCCTTGCCGACGTTGCCCTAAAGTCACAAAAATAAATTCTTCAGACATTTTTACTTTGATTTGTTTGGAGAAGATTTCTGTCGCCTTGATTTATATATTGAACACGAAAACAGCATTAGGTTGCCAGGCAAAGGTTCATCAGTGTAAGCACTTTTACATTGAGAAAAACAAATTGAATAAAGAATCGCCCACCCATGTTAAACCTTAAGCCTCTTATGATTCAAGTACTTAATCAAAATATTATCTACAGGTGATAAAATATCACATAATTTTCCCTCACCTTCGAGTCCAATTGCACACGATTTGCGCTCGTTCCGCCCTGCCACTTAATTGTTACAAAGCCCTGGCTGCAATTGACCGGGGAGATCCATTATTTGGTTTTGTTGTACTGTATGCTGTTGTATTGTTTTAATTTGAACGACAATACGTAATTAGAGGTTTGCAAGCCACAGCTTTATGAGTGCCGCCTACGGGCGATTAGTCAGTTTACTACATTGGAAATCTACGTAATTCGAATAGCATTCTGTTTAAACAATAAAGTAAAATGACGACCTTATTACAAATTTATTTTTAAAATATATTATCTGAAAAAAGAATAGCTGGTTTATTTAATTATATTATGGCATAATTTGAGATTTTGATAAAAAAATTTAGGAATGGTCATTTAGGGTCAAAAGTCAAAAGATATATAAGAACCATTTGTTGGTCGTTTATATTTCCTAAGATATTTAACTGTAAAAAACTGAAAAATGATTTTCCGTAAATTTCAAAGATTCTTGAAAATTATATAAGAATGAAAAGGTGGAAATGCCCTTAATTTAGGGTATTTAATTCACAACGAAACTTTGCGGATATAAGGAAAAAATCACTGCGGCAAAATGTCAATTTGCGAAATTTCAAAATTTCAAATCTCGCGAAGTACCTGCATACAAGTGGTCGACAATTTATTTTTTCATATTTATCACTTTTGACTCCAAATGAACACTCCTACATAATTTAATCAAAATTCGTTAAGAGAACTCAAACTCAATCTATTCCGAAAAATGTATTAGGTACTATCAAATACAAACTTTTCAATTGATAGGAACAAAACTTTCAAAATAGCAATGGTAAAAACAATTGCGCTATAAGGAATAATGAGATTTCTATAACATGAATTTTTTGAATCTTCAGCTCAGAAGATGTTCCCTTGCAGAGAATTTTACTTTCTGTATAATGAACGTCTTTAAAATAAAGTTGCTATTTTACTAATTAATTGCAAATCCTTACTAATATTATACAGGGTGTTTCGTTTAAGTCTATATATGCAACTGAACCACTCTGGCATGAATAACTTCAGAGCACGACATCGGGTTCGAGTTCGGGTTATTTCTAGATAAAGCCACAAGACACGGGACAAAGGGCCAAATTTAAATTTAAGGTTTTAAAATTGCCTTTTTCGAAATTTTAGTTGTTTATTGACGGATTCTAGGGCTAGCTTTCTAACATCTATCAACCAATATCCTTAAAGAATCGATTGGCTATGCTAAAGTGAGTTTGTTTATTTATTTATTTCTTCCATCTTCACGCCTCAACCCTTCAACCAAAAATGTAAAAGCAATATGGCATATTTATACCTACGTGGTTTTTTAACAATAAGGATAATTTCACAACAGATCTGTGCGAACTAAGCAATTCCTTGCAATTACTTTAACTTAAGGTACAGGAAGTCTGGCACAATATATGCAATAATTCGAGCATTGTTTGCCTTGAAACTAATTACACTTTGTGCGTAAAGGGAGTCTTGTATTTTCCGTCCTCCAAGAGATGATTCTCGGAGGGCGCCTTTGTTCGGATGTGAGCACAGAATCCGTCCTGAATTTAATTGTGTCGTCGACAATGGCTTGCTCCAGTTGCCTTCTAAGTGGTGAGAAAATTTAATAAAAAATAAAATCTGCGAACGACCCTAATTAACTTCCTCAATTAAAACAAAGAAATGCGGATGCTAGCTGCGAGCCGTGACGCTAGAGGTCGCATTGACCACGAATGGATTCGAGTCGAGTTGGCGCCAATTGTGGCTCTATGGACCTCGTGAAAATTGAGGTAGTACCTAATTTATTGCCTCCGAAAATCCCGAAAATCAATTTGATATTCGTGATAGAGGCCGGGAGTCTATTAGGTTTTCGGAGCCAATTTGCGGAATGAGAAAATTCGGTTTTATACATTAATTTACTCAACAGACAGGTAATTAATCCGCTTATTGCATGGAAACTGAAAGTGCCAACAAAAACAGTTTTGTTCGTATTTAAATAAAAGGATATTACTTCCCTTACCTACAGTAACCACGAACTGTATCACGGATAAAAATAAATTTCCCTACACCATTTTGTTCAACAAATTTGGGATGAGTAATCGATGCTATCTGCAGAATTGATACCAGAGCAAAATTATGTAATTGACTTGTCCCAACTGTTGCTCAGCGCCTCTAGAGAGACGAAAATAGCCAATTTGAAATGTTGGCGATTTTGGCGGAAAATTTTATTTAAGCTGGCTATTTCAATTAAGATGGTTAAATTGAGCCCATCTTGTTCAATGAGTTGTGAAATCTGTACAAAATAGTAATTTCCCTTTCCAACTTAAGCACAAGTAACGTGCTGTCCTGTGAATATCTTTTCGTCAATTTCCCACCCTGCAAATAAAAATCAAAATCCTTGTCTTCTCCGACTCATTTCTTTAGGGCGTTCGTTTTTAGCGAAAAGGCCTTTAAACTGCTGCAGCAAGAAAAATGTTTCCTTTGAGAGCTTTTCAGTGTAAATAGAACAGAGCTCGGGGACATCTATCCCATCGTCGAAACTTCCTCCTCTGCCAAGTTCGGATTGTGGAAAACACTTTAATTTATCTTTTTCTTTGAGTAGCTTCTTACCACGCCAAAAGAGTTTTGAGTTCTGGGTCATTTACTGGGGGAACAAATTCGGGCGAAACCTTGCAGAAAACGCTATCACTCAATCCTTGACATCAAGTATCAGTTTCGCTTCTGGTACTTTACATATGTATAATTCAAGAAAATATTTATTTAGGGTAATATGGGACAACACTTACATTTATGACTCGTCCAAATCTTGCTCTTCGATTCTCGTTAAACTTTTATAATACCAGCTGTAACCAAATTGATTAAACTTTCATTTCTGCAAGTTTGTATGAACAGTTTTCCATTTTAAAGTCTAGTCATTTGTTATAAATGACAAACATGTGATAAAATTTCGCGAGATTTCCGAGTAAAAAACTGTAAGTGAAAAAAGAAATTTAATATAAACGCCTACACCTACATATTACCTTCTCGACTGAACGTCTTTTTACAGAATACCAAAAAAAACAAGCATTTAACTCAGGGTTCAAGAGCTTAAAATTTTGAGCGAATTTTATAGAACCTTCAACTGATCTTTGTAAGTAGGTATTGAAATTTCAGAAAACATAAAAAGAAACGATTTGAAGTAAAGAACGCAGCCGTAGGATTTTCGTGCTATTAATTGTCTTTCATTCTTGATAAAGGCAACAATCAAATACAGAAAACGCTCCTAAAATCTCATGAATCCACCGTCAATTTATCTTTTAGAAAAATACCGGGAATTATCTTGGCAGTATTCTGGAAAGCCTTCCAGTCCATTTAACAATTCTTTACGTTAATGGTATGCCTCCAATTCATTTTTAAGCATTATATTAAATGCAAAGTATTTTCTGCTTATCAATTTTCTTTTTGGTCCTAAGTCATTTTATTTGACTTTAATCCTCATGAATTTTAAAAAACACACATCTTTATAGCTTCGGCCATTTTTTTACTGGTCTCACGCTTTTCCACAATTCCTTCTGTACCAGAAAGTAAAGGGAATTTTTCTAAAATTGTAAGATAAATTTTGTTAAAGGTAATTTTTTACAAATATTGCCTGTTTTTAGAAATGATCATCCACTTATCAATTTATTGCGATTACTCCAGTCTTTAAAGAGAAAAATCTTTGAACTGATAGGCTTATTAATAAAAAATAATTAATGGCTCCTCATCACTTTAATAATTTCCCTTATAAATAGCATAAATTTTTCTTGCGGCGTTGCAAGAAATATGAAACGCTTGCCATTTATAGCTATACCAAATATATAGTACCAGCTTTAATGAAAATTCAAAATGAGTTTGGCAAGGAGATACATCAGCTTTAAATGAAACTTTTGACTATTGTGTCAAGGATATTTCACTATGCGAAGAAAAATTAATTTTATCTTTTCATAAAAGTTAAAATTAAAAATGTAAGGTTCCAAACTTGGTAGATTAATGGATGAACTAGGTATTAAAATATGCCTGCTTTGAAAAAGAAAAACTCTTAATGAAGTGATGACAATGACGCCTTGTGCTCCGTCATTCATCATGATTAATCAATCAGTGGATAATTCCTTGAAGGGTTTATATGACTTGATGCATGGCAATTGTTTGATTAAGTGGAATATGTTTGTTCATTCTGCTTCTTGATACATGCTTCTTTAATTACTATAATTCACTTATCATTTTGTTGTGGTAAATAACCCAACTTCGCCCGTTCGTAAAAATGTAAAATATTAATTATAATTTTTATACGAACCGACAAAGTTAGTCGAAGCAAAGTTATAGCTTGCACTATTGAGCAACATTTTTCTCTCTGTAAATAAGTTATTTTTATTTTATTGTACAAATATCAATAAAGAACTCAGTATGTATTTAAAAGATTCATGGAGTAATATTTTTCACTAAAAACAAGTAGTACTCAAAACATTTCATTTTCTTTATAACATTTAATATTGACTGGTAGCATTTCCGGGTTTGAACTATAATTAACTTTGCTGCATTTCATTTGAACATCATGCTACTTATTTTCTATGCTTTCAGTGATTTTCTCTTAGTCTAGTCCAGCTAATCTTACATACTAAATACTAAATAAGATACCCAATAAGGATCCCATCGAATTTCCTTTAAAGTTTCAGACATCCGGCGGTGTGGATAAAGTTAGAGATAAAAGCGAAGAGACGATTTATTTGGATACATCTGTACCTTACTCAAAACGCAAGGATTGGTAACGATTTAGAAAGTTTAGTTTAAGACCAAAATTCGTGTGGTTTGTAACACAGGCACGCAAAACCATTTTCGTCAACGTCAAAACACACTTTGGAATTTTGAAGAAAATTTTAGATTCGGCTTTTATCCTAATAAATCAATATGACGCGTGAAAAGTAGAGAGGTTTCTGAAAGATGAAGTTCCTTTTTATGTTGTAATTTTATGATTGTTACCGCTAAAGATAGGTACAAACAATGAACGATTTTAGTCCAAAATAATTATAAACATGATCTTACCTACTCATAAGTAGGTACCTCAATACCTCAATAATTGAAAAATTAGTGAATATCGCACAAAAATTATCCTACTTCAGCTGATGCATCCTATATGTTAAACCAATACAAAAATGCAAGATACATAATAAGATTTTAAAGCATAAGTAAAATAAATTATGATTTTTAAATATTGTATATAATAACTATATAACTATGTACTATTAAAGCAGAAGCGCTTTTAGCACGCTTTATCATTCCTCCAATCTGTTTGGCGAAAACTTAAAACTTCTAAATCTTACGGTGTTACCTATAGACTAAGAGCTGGGGTACGATTTGTTCAAAGTGTTTTATATCAAATTTGTCTCAAATATATATAGACAATAATCTGTCATACCAACACCAGTCCTAAAACATCCGTTATATACATATTTATATATTATTTGTATAGGTAGTGTTAAAGTTCCATTTTTACTGCAATATAAATTAACGCAAGAGACACTTGGTAATTTTTATTTCTGCAACAAAAGGTTTCTAAAATAGTCTCTTAAAATGTCAAGTCGTATTTAACTTCACCATTATTTTGCCACTTTAAAAAAATATGATTAAAATTGGTTTTAGGTTCCGTGTTACTCAGCCATGTTATTGGCATAAAGTTTGCACAAATACAATGTATGTATATTTGAGACAAATTAGAAGCAATATAAAACACTGTTACCGGATTTGCCGCAACCGAGCGGCTGGCTGACAAACGGCCCGACTTGACCCCGCCTACACCTCATGCTTTACGCAATTTTTTTTTTAAGGATGTTGCTCATCCTCCGAGGCGAACGAGCTTAAAAAAATTCTGGCGTTTTGATCCAGAACGCCAAGCCGATCTCTTCAGCGTGGCTATGGCTTGGCCTTCTTGCCACAGACGCCGCGATTGTAGGGACCGATCGCCAGTTGCATCTTTGGTTAAAACAATTTATAGAAAAGATTCGTGAGCCTTAATTATATTAAGAGGAATTTACGTGAAAATCACCATAAAAGGTATTTCGAATTTGCTCTAAATCTAAATAGCAGAAAGTCAAATTCACGGGCAAAGACAGGTAACCTATAGTAAAGATAGACAGATTTTTCGCTTATTGTGCTTGAGTAAGTAACCACCTTAGCGAGGCGACAAGACTCCTTGACTGAGTTTAATTTTGTTTAGTGACTATTCTTTGATCATTTCTGCACTGCCTAGTGAAAATCGAATTTCAATTTCACGTGTCGTTCAATTCCCACGTTATAAAGAAAATGAACGCTTCAATAAACCTCAGACGAAAAATTCATGAGGACACAAAGGATTTGGAGAGGAATTTACTGCAGCGCTTTGTGCGCGACGCGACGCCCACCGCCGCGCCGCGCCGTGCAAGTCGGCAGCTGCTCGCTCTACTTCGCAATTTGAGCTTGAATGGAAGAAAATTCCGAGGGCGAAAAGTAAATTTTGAATGCCGCGGCATCCGTTTTCATAAGTTCGAGGTGGCACAATGTAAGACGCCGCCGGGGAAAGCGCGAAAGACGCCGAGGTGCGCAACCCCGTTTTAAGCCATTCAAGTGCTTCAAACAGCGCGTTTTTGCCTCCGCTCAAGCGAGAGAAGGTAATAGAAAAAGTTCCCTTCGTAACCGAGGGCTGCCCGGGACTGCCGGGGGCGCCCTCCGCGAATCCAAAGAAACGATGAGCTATAAATTATGCACCCTTCTGCCGCGGGAATATTATTCTGACGATTTTGATATCACGCCGTTCGCATCCGACCGCGGCCAAGAAATTAGGATAGCACGCGATCTATCAAAAACGATTTCGAGGCAGCCCCCGCAGTAAATTTGTTGAGATTCGCCAACATCGCGGCTACATCGCGACGCCCCCGCGCGTTTTCGCGAGTTCGCGGGCTCGCGTCCTCTGTAAACGGTTCGCCAACAAGTGTTTATTTACGACGGTTGGCGGACCGGGAGCCCCAAATTATGGTAGTTATCTTCAAAGGCTTTTGCGGCCGATGGCACCTTGCTGCTGGCCATGAGTTTCAATTAGCTGAGGGATCGCGTAAATTCTGTCCCTTAAATTAATTTATGTAGGTACTTGAAATTTCCTCGACTGCTCTGCTCAGTGGAAACCAACTCGCTTCCTAGGCTAAAGGCAACATTTCGAAGTCAAGCAGCTTATTTTGGGAAATTATTTTCCAACTCTAACAAAATCGGGGCACTAAACGAAGACTTTTACTTTTTGAATGTTTCAAAAAGCACTTTAAATTGATTACATATCCTATTCACTGTAAAACAGAATTGGATATGCAAAGTGTTTGAGTATTATTCATAACCAACATTTATTCTGAGAACCCTCTTCCGCCTCTAAACTGCGCCATTTGAGAAATTTGTACGCTGTTATGTATGTTATTATTTTTTTAAATTCATTTTGATGAATGCCCAATCAACTCTCTGTTCCTCTCCAAACACAAATTTTTAAGTTAAACAGTTTTTACGACCATTACAACCATATTAAATATATTTTTAAGAATGTGATTCTACGAAATTGTCCCTTTCATTTAAACCACACACCTGCTTATATCCCACCATTTCCAAATTTACTTGTTTACTATCCAATGCTTGTAAATTTTTCTACATTTTTAAAAGATTTTTATAGATTGTAACCTTTAAAATAAAATCAAATCTTTCAATAATTTTGCTGGGTATGCTTAATTTCCCATTAATAAGTGCTTCGTATTTAATCCTTCTTAAAAAGTCTTGATATCCTAAAAAGAAATGTGTTATAAAACTTTTGTATTTTGCATAAATAAATAATTAATAATAAAATTTATTATAACGTATTTTGCACCTGTGGGCAGTTTTGTATATTGTGTACAGAGCCAGAGCAACATTATTATCTAGTAATCTTTCATTTTTAAGAAGAGGACGCTTTGTAATTTAAGAATGATTTTTTGATTTTAAAAAACTGTTGACTTTTAATTAATTTAAATAAAAAATTGAAATTCTCAAATTAAATTTGTATATTGTTTTTTTTTTTTTTCGTCGGGGTCATAAAAGAGTATGTACTCATTTTGTATTCGAAAGTACTCCTTTTTAAATTAATCTTCGTGTTTTTTGTCAAAACTATTATTTTTTAATTAAAAGAGTTAATTGCTTTTTGAGATAAAATATATTACTAACTATTATATTACTAACAATCTTAGTGATGTACTTCTAGATATTTCTAGTCATGGCTCATAGGGTGAATAAGCGATTCGGCTAGAGTACCTACATATGTCATTTCGCGAGGGTTGGTGCGTTATTACAATGTTATTATAATTTTTGTTTTTAATTTTTAAATGTGATATTACAAATAGTACGTGAATTTATTATGAAATATCAGTAACTACAATGTACATATTTATTAACTACTACAAATAGTAGTTCAGCCTGATTTATTTTTCTGACTTGTTGTCCTTTTTGAAATCTAAAAAATACTTAAACAACTTTAAATTCAACTAGTTTTTTAAGTGAATGGTTATTATACTAGTATTCGAGCCTATACATATTTATGCAATGTTTAAACTTTTATAAAACCTTACAATTGCTTACAAAATAATTAATGAATAATAAACGCATCATCAAAAGGCAAAGATTTTTCATCTAACATATCTAGACTTTATTGAGAGGGACAAAAATACCCTCTTAGCTCGAAATTTAATGGTTACAAATTCCTGGACCGATTGGAGTATCTTTTCTTAAATATTGTACATATTCTGTATTTTGCCATCATTATTGTTTCAATATTTTTAAAAAGTTTTTCATGTAGTTTAAAGCCACACTAAAATACCCTTTAAAGAAGAATGTTGATTATTGAATCTGGCGATCTAGGTATTTTTGTTTGAAAACGTGATGGTATTCAATCTTCTCTTTGCAAGATTTTACGATAACGTCGAATATATCTATTGAAATTCCGAAATCCATTGCCTGGTTTTATAATGCACTTATTCATTTTTATTATTACTAGAAAACGATAATCCACGCCATTACTAGCTGAAAACTTCATATTTAATGATATCCTGTATGCAATCTCTGCAGTCGTACCACATACTCGGCTAGTGCTAGACACAGCGATTTATCGTCTAAACGAGTTTAAAATATCGCGTTTGTTGCTTTACGAGTAAAAGATATTGCAAAAGATAGCTGTGAGTGTTCAAGAATGAAGTAGCAAATATATATCGCCAAGAGTATTTTCAGCCATGAAAAGAAATGGCTCCAGACGGTTCTGCAGGTTAAGTCCTTGTAACTGCAGTAGGAGTTTGCTCACAGAGGTTTGATGACTAATAAAAAATATATTTTGTTGAAGACTTCTTACATTGTATCTAGCTTATCCAGTGGGCTCGTATATCCTTTTACTGAAATGGTTACGATTGCATAAAGTTGTCGAGACGATTGAGAGTTACTGCATGGGTCAAAGGCAAAGCACTTATTCGCTGCAATAATTCAACAGTGGATAATGGCCGAAATTACTTGGCGACGGCTTCAAGATAAATTAACCAAATGCCTCACTGGTACTTATAATAGAAATAATTGCCCAAGCCCGGGAGAATCCATTCCACTTAGATCTAGCACTGTATCCTCCTATTCCTTTGGGGCGATGAAGGCCGAAATTAGTCACGTCCTCGACAGAAGGAGGTCATCATCGCAAATGGGTTCACAACGTCCTTCAACTTGCGCTTGACGTGGGTTAGCCGCATTTACCCAAAAGTACCTGAACCTGGCTCTTGCCCTTGGCATCTTTTGCTAGGTGGACCGAAGGAACGGAGGACCTTCAACCTGGAGGCATCGTCGGGAGTTTGATTGATTGGCCCAATGACTGATGGACTTTATTTGTTCTAACTTTCTAGAGAGCCGTTGGTAAGTTAGTGCCCAATTAAACGGCGACAAATAAATTGACCAACATAATGACCTCAGAACCAAATATATATATACAATTAATTTTTGTCACGTCCTTATGGCAGGACAAATATCCGTTTGGCTCAAGGAAGACATCTTCGAGTGAAAATATAAATTCCTAAGGAGATACGAAATCTATTAGTTACACTTCTGGTGAGGTATAGACTTTTTCTTATATATTCCCTAATGTTTCCCCAAGGGAGCATACCTTTGTGTTAATAGCTCATTAGAGGGACTAACATTGTCTAATTAAGTTACCATTTCATAGGAGTTTTCGGGATCCATTTTGAAGGATTATGATACATTTTATATTTTATATTCCATTTGTTCCTTGTTAAATATGCAGCAGTATAAGTTATAAAGGTCATGTTACAAACACCTTACTCCTTATTCTCGGAAAAAGGTAGTTCTAATGAGAATTTTGGGCACAGCATTAAATCTAAGAAACCATATATTATATTTAAAACATGTGAAAAGGGAAATTATTAGGTAAAAATTAGTGATACATTCTCTAACAAAGAGGAAACATTAGAACTTAATCTTTTCATCTCCTCTAAGCGATAAACGTCAATTGAAAAAATAATTTACAAATTAAATTTGTATTATCTGTACTGGTAATATAAGATAAGTACTTTAAGACGAAAAACATTTCATTGGAAATATACATACACACGGAAAAATTTTTATAGATTTGAGAGCTGTAAAATGGTCATGATATCAATAATTTTTGTAGTATAATAAAAAACTCTAGAGTTATAGTTCTGGCATCCCTAAGATGGATGAGAGAATATAGTTTTATAGTTCTGGCATCCATAAGATATAGTCCATTGAACTATATTTATGATTCTCCCAGAATATAGTTGAAAATTTCTTTCAGTGCATATGTATATGGACGTGTTAAGCAATAATGTGCTGAGATTTAATATTCTTTTACAAATACCATGCTAAATTTAACATATTACTCGCAAATTCAAAACAAATTTTTTTCCAGCAATGTAAGGGGTTTTATAATTTCCTAAGGGATATAAGGTCACGAAATACGAAGACGATATTGAACGCATAGGATGAGCAATCAGCTTTTATCTTCAATTTGAAAAGGACGAAATGACCCAAGTTTATTTGGAAGAAAACAACAAATGATAAAATATAAACGAGGAAAAAATTGTACAAAAACTTGAAGACTAAACGAGCCATAAAAATATGCATATACAGAAGATAATAAAAATAATTCTTAAGATAATACAATTTTTGAAATTATTTTACATAGTCAAGTTTAGTTTTTTTATATCCTTGTATTCTAAGCATGCAAAGTAACCTTATTAAAGGTATATCTTTTATAAGAGTAAGTAAGATATAATAAAACAGTCATTTTTCTTGATTAAGACCTAGCATTGAAGGAATTATTTAAAACTAAGTTTGTTTTACCCATAATATGTTTTGAAGGCTATTTTTCCGACATATTTAACGGGTAAGAAGGTCATTTGCATAAATCCCAACGGAATGCATTATTTTCTAAATGTTTAAATTAAAAGATAAATTTTTGATGATATACTTACATTTTCTACGAAATATTGTATACCATATATGAAACATAATAGCAGTTTACTTTTTCGGATCCTTTTTTGCCAATTGTATGTTAAGTTCACATGAAAAGTTTTTAATATTGCCTAAACCAAATCCATTTATTGGCAATAAAATTTTCCGATTTTTATTAAAGTAAATATAAATTGAGTTAAACATTTTTAACGATAAATAAATCTACACGCCAGTACCAGTAATCAGTCTGAATCCCCTTTTTTTTCTTTTACAATATCAAAAGTAAAATATCCCAGAATTAGGCACTGTGGGTTTACACGCGAATGCTTAACACTTTCACATATCCTTGTTCATGACTGGTTCTGTTAACGTGGAGTCCATTTCACATAAATTCAATAAATGAAAACATAGCAATATATTTAGTTAGAAATATCGAAATTTAAGTAATTTATCGAAAAGTCAATACATATATCTACCTGACTTATTTTTATTTTTTCAATTCGATATGTTTCGTCGTTTGCATAGACACTATTGATTATTTGAAAAATTAACGAAGGCTGAGTACGGGTCGCTAATTTGGCAATGGCTCTGTTTTCACCTTCTGTCCCTCAAGGTTGATTATCTTGAATCTTTACTTATCATTATTTTCATTATGTTGGATAACAATTAAAGACCCTTGAGGGAAGGAAAGCGGAATTGTCAGGTCGAGCCCTTTGCTTTGTTAGGCGATAACCTTTATTAAAAATCCCTTGTGCTGCTATTTTTAATAAATGTTATTCCTTGGGTGTTTCGTTCGATCGTTGGTATCAGGGTAAAAGTTACGTCAACAATAAATTGGTTTTTTTTATAGCAGGGTCTCAGGTCTCAGATCCCGTGGACTTACGAAAAGCTTACAATAAATATTAATTAGTGCCTCGGCAGCAAATCCACACAAAAATCCTTTTTCATTCAACTCTGCCTCGAAATCTATGTAGGTTTTTATTTCCCTAATACCCACCCAATATCCCACGAGACTAGCTTTTTGTAATAATCCCTTTGTGTGGGTTTATTTAAATCCATCTGGGTTGTAGCATTTGTCCTTCAGCACAATTCAAAATAAATATGAGAGTCCCGGACGGTGTCACTCCTCCAGAGTCTTGAATTTTGGTAATTCGCCTCAAAGCCCCGACGGTACGTGGTCTGGAAACCGAAAGTGATATGGTTTCCACTTTTTGATGAATGATATCACCTATATCATGTACAATTGTGTGCGAAACGTGCAAGGACTTCCACATGATGAACGTTCCTTTTCAAGTATATCTCTTAAATTTTTGCTCGTAACGTAATTATTTTAATGGATACAATAAAGCTCATCTGCGGGAAGATCATATTTCATATCATAAGTAATTGTTACACATTTCAATTGCCGCCTACGTACTTTGACACCGAGATAAGCCTAAATAAACGTATTATAAATTGCCAGCGTCAAATAAAATTTTAATATCGTAATATTCCATCATAAATCGGGACAGATGTAAAGGACATCTTCTCAGAAATATTGAAAACCATTGAATGCCGAAAATATTTCAAATATTTCAGTGAAATTTAATATCTACAATATTTCACTTCAATATTTTGACTTCTTTGACAAACTCTTCACCAGGGGAGGCCTAAGATTAATGGTTTCACTATCTTTAGGGGAATTATCATCCTTAAATTTTGTCTTATCTCCCTTCACAGACTTTGGGTATCTATGGAATAGCTTTAAATTTGTTAGATCTCGTTTTGGGGATATCCACTTTAATAGTCAGACCCATTCTAACGTACTGGAGGTCCTGCATCCTCGTGACGAAATTGCGCAGCCAAGTGGGTCCATTATAAAGAGCTCTTTTCATACTTACTGGCGATTTCTTGTTCGCCTAACGAAGGCTCGTTGTCCCAAGTCCTTTTTTACAAGTTGTTAGATTCCCATTAGAATTAGATCCATTTTGTGCCTCGGTGGGAAGACTCACGATGCCTGTTTGCACAGTCGGACCTTCCCAACTTCGACCTTTTCAGTGACCCACACCAAACTTTTGTTGTTCGCTTCCTCCATACTGCATTTGGGAGAAAATGTTAAATTAATAGAAGACCAATTGGATGAAATAATCTCCAACTGCTAAGGGAGATTTATTGAAACGTTAGGTTAAATAAAAACGTATTTATTATTTATATTTCTTTTTCTGCACTTATCATACGTAAGAAGTCGTAGTTACATATTATTCATACACGCTAAAAAATAATTGAGTAATTTTACATCTTTAAACGTTAAAATTTTCCAAAGTTTAAGGTTGCAAATTTATAGAGCACATGCAACAACGTGTAAAACTGCTATAAGGTAATGTAAAAATACCCCAGGTGACTTACTTACATTCATTATTTATAAAAATACTATTCGATTAGGTGCAGGGATATGTAAACCAACTAGATATTAAAAGTACGGGGCTTGTTGTCACTTAAACCTGAACAATTAAAACCTATCTCTATAAAACACACATGTTTTGTACCTACTAAAAGAAATTTGTGACATTCTACCCCGCTGTGCTTAATAGTTGTCACAGTAGTTGTGACCAATTGTCACATGCAGGTTACAGGTATATGAAAATCAATTGTGTTCAGGAAAAATCGCCTTAATAATTCACCACTTATTATGGGAAGAGTAAGGTGTTTTCTTTCATTTTTTGATATTTTTTTCAAACTTTTTTAATTGAAAGTATATCATTTCAAGATTATTGTGTTAAAATTTGAAGTCGATTGAAGTAAATCTGACGAAGATATGGAACTGACCCAGACTCATATTGCTTAAAATTTTAAATGCATTTTTCTCAAAACTACTATTTTTAAAGTCGGTGGATATTATAACTCAATAACCACTGCATCATTCCTTTTAAAATTCTACACACTTTTTCCACACATCAATTACGAGGCAATGACGTCGACTTTTTTAATTTGTAATAATTTTAATCTACTTTACAAAAAAAAAATCGCCAATTTTTCTACCAAAAATCGCTATTTGGAATTCTAAATGCTACCAATATTTAAAAAATCAATAAAAAAAACTTACCGATGAAAGAAATCTTTTTGAATTTTTGATATCAGATGATCCAGTAATTAGGTACTATATAATATCTTAACCAAAAATGATTGAAAATGCGTCTTTTTTATATGCAAATATTACATATACATACATATGTAGTTACTTGTTGTAAAAAAAACTATGGGTCATTACACATATTATTTAGAGGATTATTTTAAAAGAAACATTTTGTTAAATATCCCTGATAAAAGACAAGTTAAATGTTCATTTTTAAATTGCTACAAAAGAGAAATTCATTTAAACATTTTCTTTTATGTAACTATTTCAAACGTTATAAAGGCACGCGTAAAAAACAATTCGTCACGCATTCATTACTTTAGGTCTGGACACAAGGGAACAATATACGTGTCATATGTATGAATTAAATCTGAAATAACAAAGAAATAATTACAAAAAATACAAAATCCTAACAACAAAAAAATACTTGACTTTTCTTTATAAAGTTGTTATAATTAATTTTTTATTTAGAAGCACGTAGGACCTAAGAAAATAGAAAAATAGCAAGCAAAAGTGAATGATGTTCCGAAAATAAGTGCGTCCTACATCTAAAACATAAATCGCCTTGCAGGTTCTAAAAATACAAATATATTATGTAGGTTTATATATAATACATAATATTTCTTTGATTATATATTTCAAACGGCCAAAGTATTTCTTAGATTTCTTGCCAAAGATATTCTACATAATATCTTTTATACCTGCGTAAAAATAAAGTCAATAAACATGTAAAACAAAAATAAAATAAGAAATATAAGAAGTATCCATTTTTCCAACGGAAACATTAAAATAAAAATATCAGTACTATCAATTTAAGTAACATTTTGCACCAGAAACACATTTAAGTGAAGGTTAGAATCTTCAGCGTCTTCTGGCTTCTGATTTAGCTGCAGAGCTCCCAATATATGAGCATTAAAGTCCCATATCATTTATACAATATTTTATGAATTCGGTTCGAACTTTATTTGTTTTTCATGCTTCGAATTCACTGGAGGAGTGTTTGGCAGCCTGTGGGTTTAATCTTTAATTTTTGCAAGCCCTACTACCGCCCTTTGTGTGGGTCACAATACGCTTTCTCAGGAGTTTATTGATCGGTTTCATGTGAATTATTTACGTTGAAAAGGGACAAACGAGAGTTTCTTTTCGTATGATTTTCATCCAGAGAGTCTTATATTGGACCCCGCAGCGGTGGTCTATTCAGCCCAAAGCCACTTTTCTCAATTGCCCAATTCAATCTCGAAACCTCTTCAGATAACATTTCGTATAAATTCTTATACAACGCGCTTTAAAACCTTGACTTCCCGACATAATAGAACTCCGTCTTGAGAAGACGGGACGAAACAGTTTTACCATTTTTGTTTTCTTTTGCTGACAAGAGCATAATTTCTTTATAATTTAGCTAGTCGTACCAGGAAAAGTACCTTCATTACAAAAATCTCTTGAGTGGAACAGACATGTTACGACCTATTGGAAAAATTATGCTTATGGATGGTGATGTAACCGAATTTGTCCATCTGTGCAAACTATGACGACTCGAATCTTTTGTTCCCTTTCGACAAATCTCTTTATGATATCACGAGAAGTCCACAAAAGGGCTGCTGTTTCATGGTTACGTGACTCTGAACCGTGAGCATGGAGTTTATATGGAGGCCATTTTCCAGTAATGACCAAGCTTTTTATTTCGGGAACAGTCTGACCACAAAATTGTTGGAAAATGTCCTCAACTCTGCTCACTATGGATTTGTTTTATATAAGAAAGTTTTATTAAGGATTTATCTTTGTATTTTGGCTTCTTAAAAGTTCAAATTAAAAAAATGTATTCATTTGTTTGTTAAATTTAATCCATTTTTCTATATATAGTACAACAACTGAACACTTCCGGCAAAAAGAAGTAAATTGCGTGTACTGTAAACACTGTAAAGCCTATATTTAGATTTGTAGGACCTATAGAAACTTATTGGTTGGATTTAAGATATTCTAGTAGAAACAAATCTGAATTTATTTATATTGCTCTTCATAGATTTGCAGAATTCATTTTTTCAAAAATAGTTATATTGCTTTGTTTTGTTTTGTTATTCGTATTCCCTGGGTCAATTCGATTTGAATGTGTTAAGAAGTCTTAAAAGTTATGAAATTCTTATTTAAGACTAAATTAAAACAAAAATTAAGAAATTTTGGCAAGTCTAACCAGTTTCCGACTTTGGATTTGTTAAAAAATCTTATTCGAAATAACCGCTTAAATAATGCACATATTACTTCATTTTCAAAAACCACTATCAGCTGATTTTATATTTGTATCAACATCGATATACGAGTATAATGATTATTGAGAGGTTGTCAACCAAGTTTCAACCCCGCAAAGACTGGAGAATTATTTTGACTGATTTCTTTTTATATAGCTTTAATAGCTTAATACTTTTGAATTTTTGCATACTTGATATACTCGTAGAATTTCGAGGGAAAAATTGAAAATCTTCAAACAGTTATAAGATAAACTCTGCCAAAAACACTTCTCTGAAAAATGTGAAGTTTGATTAGAGAAAAAATACAATAATATCAAATATATAGCCGTCATTCGTTACTTTCTTGACCTTGGCTTTTTAAAGAAGTGTTTGGATAGAATATACACTGAAAGAAAAAGAGCAGCAAAAGTAACTATTTTTTCAGCCAATTAATTAAATTAGTTGATAGATCTAAAACAGTGAGAAAAACATTTACAAAATTAGTTAGTTTCTCAAATATTTTAGTTGATTTCACTACTTTAAATTGTTATAACAACTAATTCAATTAATTGGTTGATAATCAACAAAAGATTAGTTAGTATTGCTATTTTTTCTTTCGGTGTACTTTACATAGTTTAATATTAAGTATACAATGCCAAACTAGAATGGTGCAATTGTCTTGTAGCGTTGAATCTCGTCTGCGTAATAATAGGATAATTACTCTGAAAAAAACCTCAGGAAAGCAAAGTATGATACTCGTCCTTCAGTTCGTATGTTTTCCTTCCGCTTAAATTGCTCCCTCAGGCACCTCTGAGACTAGCCAAGATCTCACACAATTGCATGAACTTTTTACATTTTCTGCAATTTTCCAAGAAGCAAAATCTAAGTTTCATGACTATAAAGCAAGTTGTTGTACTATTTTAAGAAACTACATTTTGTAATCAGCACGCTGGTTGTAATTAAATCGCACGAAACAACTTCGTGGACTAAATTTTCGAGAGAAGGATTAATTTATTTCAAACAAATTTACGACGATTCTAAAGTTTCAATAAATTTCAATATCTTGTGAACGCGGATTTGGAGATAGTTATTGAGAAAATATTGAAAGACTTATCCTTCAAAACTTGATGCGGAGATGTTTTATATTTTATATTAGTTAACTGAATGTTTCCAGAATAAATTTAAGTTCAGAATTATTGATTTCAGATTTGTTCTTAAATTTTAGGTATCAAAAAATATTTCATTTCATAATCTCACATCAGCAGGGGTAAAAAACCACTTATAAGAAAAATATATTTTAAAGTGTAGGTACCTTTGCAATTTTTATGAGGAAAATACTTAAGGAAAATATTTAGTATGCATTTTTTTTCGTTTATATTTTAAAAACGAACCACTTTTTATTAATTTCATCAGCAACTGCAACTTAAAATTACTGAGTATCGCGAAAAAATAATTTTATTTTACCCAGCTTATTTTCCATATATAAAATTAAGCTTACATTTCAAGAACAGAATTCTTCATTTTCTGCATAAAATTCGTATTTTCATTAAATTTAAGGTATAATAGATTTTCCACACTGGAAAATTACATTGATTATAATTTATTAATGTTTTTTTTTTTATTTCGTCCCAAAAGCCATATCAGTCATCATGGTTTCTATAATTATCGACTTAAAAGAATTAAAACAGTCTGTATATACATATATGTACATACTACATCAATTTTTAAAATATCATGTAGGTACATATGTAGTACATATATCAGATGATGATAAATAAATCAGTGGTATCTAAATAATTCCACGAGATTTGAATATTCAACTAAGAATATTCGACGTATGTGTGTAAAATTGCTAAAAATCCTTTAAACTCCAGCCAGAGCGAATTAAGAGTTTCGTACAAAGGAAACAAATTTAATCAAATTGTCAAAAATCTTCTCCGGTGCTCTCGAATTCACTTCAGCCCCAGCATGCTCAAAGCAGCCCCATTACGATCCCGGCCTTACGTAAGCGAAAGATTGCTTACAAACGAAGGCTGTTCGAAATTACTTTTCCCCAGATATAATTCAACTGCTCATAAGGCTTTGATCACACACTTTTCTGCACTCTTTGATTTTACATGCGTAAACTCTGTATGTAGAGTGTACACAACGCGCTCACATTTTGTGGCGCGTATCTAAATCTAGTTGGTGACGTACGAGCGCTGTAGGCTCGTGTGTCGCGCATAATGTTCCGTGGTGGCTTGGCGAAAACATAAACTTCCCCAGCGGAGATCCATTTCCCTAACATCATTGTTGGAGGCCTTCTGAAATGTATCCTGAGGCCAAATTCAAATTTCGCCAGGTGAGCGATGCCTTAAGCCATTCCTCACTCCCGGCTACATTGACAAACTCCCAAGCTCCACCGGGCGGAGGAATATCTTAGAAGTCTGCACAGGAATTCGGATTCCTGTGCGAGCGACGTGCAAAATACAAAATTTATATATCTCCAGCGGAATGCTATAAATTATGAGTTCGCTGCACACCAGGAACGGGTTGAGACTTGAGAGCATAACTTACTGTGTCGTGTGATCGATGAATGATTTATGAACACGTTCACGTTGCGAAGCAGTGCGTTTTGCGATAAACTTATGTGAGTCTTGTGCTCGCATTAAGTCTCAAATCCTCACACGTGAACGCTTGGGCTGCCACAGCCTCGTTAAGGAAAATTTGGGTGAACCCGTTCAGCTCAGCCTGGGAAAGTGCGATAAATCAAAGCTAAGCTGACTTAGAACAAAAAGTAATTTACTTAAGTGGTCTGGGAAGGCAATTTTATAGCTGATTTCTTGCAAATGTGCTTGATACAGGCAACCGAGAAGGCCCAATTACACCAAATGAAATTCCTTTTCATCACTTGGGTGCAACATTCAAAATATGTATGGGTGGCACCGTCCCAGTCCCAGAAAATATTTCAACTACAACCTTTTCATATAAGTAAGTAATTTGGTTATTTTAAAGAGAAACTTCAAAACTAGATATCCTATCGCAAAAACATCTTTCTCTAATGCGTACACTATTCAGTAACTTTCTTAACATGTATGCCTATGAAATGGTAGTCTGAAAGATCAAAGAGTATAACATGATGGGAATGACCATGAAAGCAAATTAAATCAATCAGTGCAAAAGGTTTCAAAACAATATTATATTTATTGCAGTGAACTAAATAAAGAAGAACTAAAAATTGAATTATTCATATCACATAAGAGATAACTTGAATTAAAGAAAATATACATACCTATAATATAAGGTATACGTATTAAATATATAAATAAATAGATCGTTCTGTAATTCTAAGCAAATCGATCGAATTTGACTGATTTGTTCATTCTAAACTGTTAATTAAAAATTTATTTTTAGAATAACAAGTGTGCTGATAAACGAGAACAATATTTTCAATTGACAAATTTTTTATCTGAACCTAAATATGTACTCTAATCATTAAATGTGATTTTTTTAGAAATGTATTGTAAATTAAAGGAACATGAATTATGATTTTATTGACAAAATAATGATAATACAAGCAAAAGCAAACACTAATTTCAAGGAAACTCAAAAACAGAGCACAACACACGCGACGCGACTGATCCAAACCAAAGAACTAAACTGACTGAAAACACAAAGGACGCCTGTTAACTCTGGTTTATCAAACGATTACTTATTTTTAATACAAACATACATTTAATTGTGACAGCAACCCTTCGGTGGTGACAACTACTCTTGTGGTCTTGAATTGTTTCATTCGTTTGTGTTAACTGACCCAAGGCTTCGATGTTATTAGGATAATAACATTTCGTTTGACTGTTCCTTTAGTTGATTTTATAAAATTATTATTTTACAGTGAATAAATAATTTTGTTGCGGCAGCAATTAATTCTTTTCGATAACTTCGCTATGTGTTTTTAGCAAGAAATACTTTCAATAACAAATTGTTTTGTTCAGAGCACCAAATTTCGTCTGTGATAATCAGCAAGTTGTTGAAGGATTAGTTAAAATTCGGTTGCCATGAACATTTGTTCTCATGAACGATAAATAAAATATAAATCAGTTACTGCGATTGAAAAATATTTGATTTATTTGCGAAAACGGAATGTTACGTTGCATCAAGTAAATTTAGATTGTCATTAACAATTTTTTATTGATTTAACTAATTTTTGTTTTCGGTGAATAATTTTTAGTTCCCAGGACTGTCTCCAGATTTGATTATTTTCTCAGTGTATATACCTACCCGAGTAAAAATTTTTCGTTGGAACATACGTGCCCAAATGAGACGCGGATTTGGATACTTAAATGTTTTAAATACTAACAGCTTCTTACAGAAATAATTTATTTTATACGTAATAACTGCTGCAAATTCAAAGCAAATATTAGGTACCTACATATATAAAACCAGCCCTCTTGGTTCAACCTTATTCATGCGAGTTGTTTTAATAAATATAGTATCGATTTCATAATTCTATTGTTGTACGATATTTTATGAGGACCCCATCTTCTCCTACTCTTCCCTATATTGTACAATAAAAAAATGAACTTTTATTTTAATTTTATTATTGAGTCAAAAGAACAATAAATAATGAATCTCAAGTAATATTTTTTAATATACATATATGTAACTCGAAAATTAAATTCTTTCTATCTACATTCTACTACAACAAAAAATATTTCAAAATTGTACGCCTACTGCAGAAGTATCAAACATACATACAAACAACACGCGTCCTTTTCATCTCGAGTTCTTTTGTAAAGTTTTAATACTAAGGCCAATTCAGAATACTAATTGCAGAAATTGATTACTCCACAAATCTCTTATGTGTCAGCATCGTCTTTTATTCAGTGACGGCACGCCTCCTGCCCCACATACAAGTCAGGGCCAGTTCTTTTCATAAGATTTTTCTGTTCTTGACACTGACAAAGAAGCAATGGTGGAAAAAACTGGAAAAACATTTGTAATCGGAATAGGAAATTATGGAAGTTTGGGCCTCTTAACCATGGCCTTGACAATACCAAGTGATGAGGAGAGCTTCTCCATTTTGACTCGACAGATATGAGAATTTCTTAACCTTGCTGGTTTTCTTCGTTTCCTGCTTTAAAACTATGAAGTGAGGGTGAATTCTCAAGGGTCGTAGACAGAAATAAACTCATTTCGAAATTGTAACACTCTCACAATTCCAATGGATATATGAAATGGGGGGCCGTTTGATGGAGTCAATTTTTAATAAAACTCAATCGAGCCTCTCGAGCGATCGAACGGCTCATCGGATATCCTAATCTTTTTAGGGATAATTTCACAAGGTTAGGGAAGCGTTGATTTTCAAGTGGGAACGAGCGGCCGGACGAAATCTCGAACAAACTTATTTTATTTCAAGAATAGAAAAAGAAGAAATTTGGAGAAAACTTGAAATTCCTTTGATGATAGGTATATTAATAATGATAATAATCTTATAGACAATTTTTCGTTCGTTCATTTGAAGAAAAATTTTTGGCCTTAAACTTTTAAATGCACCTAAAACATTATAAATAATTCTTACACAAAGTTTTTAAGGCTTATCCTGACAACAAAATCGTTTAATGCAATGTCTTAAGTAATATTTTGAAAAAGTTCTTTCATAAAGTGCTTATTTATTCTACTGCCAACGACCAGAATGTATTGATATCAATTTATCAGGATTATGAATTCATTTATCTGCACAAACGTATCTCCACGAGGGGACGGCTAATGAAAGAGGCAGCATTTTGATTGATTAGTGAAATTTTTGCTTATTCTAGGATTTCATAATGCATAATTAGTTATTTTCAATTATAATTGCTAATTATCGACGATAAAAACAAACTCTATAAACAACGCCATCCATATTGTATCATAATTGGAAATACTCGGTTATGTATCATATGGTATCCTTTTACAAAAACAATATTCATCCGAATCGGCAACACATAAGCAATTAAATATCTTAAACTTACTACATATTGCAAATTTTAATCAAAATGTACACTTTGCCAAAAAGCGAAAACACTTCAAAAAAAAAAAATTTATCCTAAAGCCCCAGAAATTAATTCTAAGTCGACTTTTAATAGTTTACGGCTTTGCATACATATTTGGCAGTTTTGAAAATACAGCTTTTAATTACATTTTTAAAAATTTTCTGTTCTTCCCCTTTTTTCATACACTTGTAAAAATTATTCATGACATTTTGTAATGGACACTTTCTTTACAGATCCAAAATTGATAATACACTACTTTTTACAAAAGTTAATCGATGTAATAAACCTATTTTAAATTAATACTTACTTTAAGAATAATATGTGTAGGTATTACCTTTGTTGAAAATGGTAAACTAATGGTGTACTTAATTAAAGTTATAGCAATTGGTTTGAAAAAAAAATCGCGAATTAAAAATTTACGAATAATGGACTAATGTTTAATCAAACATTTTAAGAATTTGAAATCATTTTCAAAGTGTTCGAAGTAAAGATTTTATTAAATGTTTGAGTGCAGAAATAAAACCTACTCCTTCTCCTTTAAAACCACTGTTAGATCAGGCTAATTTTTAATTTAACTTGGAACATTATACCTAATAAACCTACTCGATGTATGTATTTTAATTAGGAACAAATCATTAATACATTAAATATGAATTAATCTTTTTGCTTTTAGAAACTTCGAATAATTTTAAGGAAATTCAATTTAAATTGTTTCCCCTATTACACAACCTAAAGCTTGCTTGCTGTTTCTATTCTATAGATTATAGTCAGCATAATTAGACTCTAGATTTTGTAAACAACATTTCTATTTTAATAGTTCTGCCTATTTAAGATTAGCTCACTCATTTAACTTAGAAAGTTGTATTAAATGTAAGTACTTCTGAAGATTAATTTCCAAACTGCGTACCTACCTAATTTGTAAGCTACGTGGAATTTATCTATGTATCTCTGTAAAGTAAAATAAAATATAATCTCTTAAATGCTTAGGCGCGCCTGTGAAAATCAAAAGATAATTTCACTAATTGAAGATTATTAAGGGATTAAACTTGTTGTATAGCCCATAAATGTTTTGCAAAGATACATTAGGGATATAAATTCCAACTTCTACAATGTAACAAATAAATTCATATCAGAATTATTGTCTGGTTTAAATCTTAAGCAAGTGAAAGATTATGTTCTGCGATACATTTCGCTCCAGAATTCACACTAAGTATATATGTAATCATGTATATTGTATGGTGTATACAAGCACAATTACATAACTACGCAGCAATTAAAAGTTCTATCCTCGAATTTGTATGCTACTAGACTACTAGAGGAATAGCTGGTGTTAGCGTAAAGTTTCTTAGCTCCGGGCGGGTTATAGGGTAAAAGAGGCTTCCACTTCTCGCCTAAAATTGTCAGAAAGGGCTTTAAGGCTGTTACACTTAAAGTTAAGGAAGCGCTAATTACATCTATTCATGAAGCGCTTTGCGAAATGATTTACATCTCGTACGTCACCGCTATTAAATAGAGCTGAGCTGTTAACGAACATGCAAAAATGTCCATTTCTTGGTATTTAAAATGCGATTTGGGCATGAATAAGACATTTTTCTGAGATGACTTTAGAAAGCAGGCATTGCAAAGAGGTTCGTTAATAAATTATTAGCACATTCATCACTCTTAATTACAGGCAAATTGTGTGAGTTCCCTTTTTCTCCTTTCCGCTTTACTTTGACACTTTTAAGAATACAAATGTAATTGCAGTACTCTTAGCTTTAACTTTTTCTTAAAGCAAGATTTCTCAACAATGTGTAGGAAGCATTTTTGAAGGAAACTCATGTAACGTCTTAGTTTAGTCAATATGTGAATTTTACAGATGAATTTCATTAAGATGAAATGTTAGCATAATCTCCAGTGGGAAATTGAGGAATCGATTACCGTGGAAACGAATGTTTTCATGTATGTTTAAGGAGAAATGGTAACCTATTACCAAGGAAGAAATGGTAATGCAAAACGGAAGGGATAGCGAACGAATTTTTCGAGAACAGCAGTAAGCCACTTGCAACTGCGTATTGCGCAATCCAAAAATTTTCTTTTCATTTTTCTTTTCATTGTTAGTTCAGGTTTAGTAGGAGTTGATGCACATTGAGTCGTTGTTTTTGAAAGTGGTATAAGTCCAATTTTTAAAAAATTCACGTTTTAACTAGTAAAGATTTTGCAACAATATGATAAAAAATGAACTTACACCACTTTCAAAAACACCGGGTCAATTAGGAATTTCGACATCGATTCCCTTTCAGTCATGCCATCATGCATTAAACTACATTGATTCTATAATCGATTCCGGGTAATGCATAAAGTAGCTGGTATCGCTTACCGCCTAATGACATCGCAATGTAAAAGTCATCGATGTGTTATTGCAAAAACGATCTGTTTCCCATTACCCGTATATAATACAGCATCGATTCCGTATACCATCCGTTTCCCACTGGAATCGACCCCTAGATTTTGGTCCATCGACACACGCACAAACAAAAAATAGATATGTTTTTATGAGAGTAACAACATTTTTTGATCTTTGTGTTTTCTCGTACACAAAAACTCTAGAAAATTATACAAAAAGACAAATAATAGGTACTATATTTAATTAAAAAGCATTAGGATACTCATTTCCGGCTTTGTTATAGCATGTGGGCATTGAATGAGCAAACACAAGTTATGACGGATCCTAGAGTTCTTCGACTGTTACTATATAAAAATATGTCATTTATATTTTTTCCAACTGAATTGGTTTCAAATTTTGTGAATTTTTGCCACTGGTGGACAAAGTCAAATAAAAATTTATTAAGTAAAGGCAGGAAAAAGAAGATATGCTAATAATAAACACATGAATCAATATAATTTCCGACAGTATACCTACTATATATAGATATGAAAATATGAGCAGTCAATTATTTATTTTATAACAAACATTATTTGCTTTTCAAGAGAGACAGAAAAATGAAATCGGATTTATTTCCCTCTTCATTTATGTCGACTGGAAATATTAAATTGTCATTATTTCCCTTGTGTAAACTGCAGAAGGCCATTTTGATTTTATTTCTGTCGGCCGTACTTCAGAGCACCGGTCAGATGAAATCCCCAAAATAAGAAATAAATTAAAAATTAAAATTTAATTCACGTCCATTCAACATTCTATTCATGTGGTCTGTACTTCTGTTATACTAACCTACGCATATATGCGTAATATACTTAAAATAGGTTTCATTAGACATTTTCAGAACTGTCATCTAACAATTACATATGAAATTTGGAAAAAAAAATCTCTTGGAGTAATTAAAATTTCCATCAAAACCTCTGTTCGATTTTAATATTTAAAGCGAAATTCTTGTAGGTACTGGCACATCCTAAATTGTTGCAATTCCTTATTAAAGTGCAAAGAAATTCCTTCATTTCTGCCTGTGCATTCTTTAAGTTTAATTGAAAGGAGTTTCTCTGATTGAAATTATCTTGAGAAGATGGCTTCTAAATTGAGTTTTGTTACTGAAGTGGTTCCAGATATCTAAAATATTTCCTCCACATTTATGATGTCCTCAAGAGATAAAATATTTACTCTATTTTCGTCATTGATTTTTCGTATATTCTGATTCTAGGCAATGAATATCTTACATTTATTGGAATCGTTGGAAAATAATTGCTGGAATATTGTATTCATATATTCTTAAGATCGAGTATATTGATGAGGATTTCAAATACAATAGAAAGGTTACCAATATCATCAATATTCAGTTGAGTAACGTATTTAATATTTTTAATAAAAATGTAATATTCGCTTTATCCTGCATCACTTTTATGTTGTGTGATACCGTCGTCGCCGTACTTACAATAGCGTAGAGCTGCACCTTAATAATAAGTGATTTTTACTACGCTATCACAGTAAAAGTTACTTGATGGCACAGTAAAAAATTCTTGCACTACCAGCACAGCAAAATTTCATGTTAAATATTGCGGTCCGAAGAGAAATTTTACACTATAAATTTTACTGGATATATTTTCGACTTCACGGTTACAGTGACAATTATTCTTAAATAGTTTTCACCGTATAGCCACAATATTTCATCAAAATTACTTATGGTTTCTGGGTAAACATGTTATGTTTTCGATAAAATCATTATGATTTTTAATGTCCCTGCTTTAAAAAGTTATAAATTCTAGAGGCAAAATATGTACCTTAACGATCCTTAACGACCAAACTAAAATCACAATGCGAGAGTATTGCGAATTAAAGGGGCGTGACATAAATGATATAGGCGCAAATTGTGTGATAAAATTAATCAAATATAGGTAAATCATGCATTTTAATCAGGGAAAATATTGTTACAATTTTGCCCGCCGCCATTGTTCTTCGCTATAATTTTTTGTTCAGGATCCAATACTCGTCCGGACGTCCGGCTAGGCAGACGAGCCCAAAAATGATCAGCGTGTCGATCCAGAGCGCCAGCCAGATGTTATCTTATCAGTGTGGCTGAATGGCTGGCGTTCTTGCCACATACGCCACGATCGGGCGGATCGAACGCCGATCCTTATAACCACTTGATTAAAATTTCAAGTGTGAATTAAAGCCAAGGAATATTTTGTAACAATATTAAGGTTTTAATAAGGAAATTCTAACTATATTTTAACATATAAAGCCCAAGTCTCATTAACCAGCAAATATTTCTGTATAAAAAACGCAAAGTAACGTCGTTTGTCCGTGTGTCAACAACTAAAACTGAAATTTGTATCAAACATTTTCATCGCTAATCGGCTTCATTCGCCTCTATGGTTTCGGAAGCACTCCAGGGCAATTCGTTATGCGCTGTAATTTGACGTTATCCAAATGGCGAGTAAATTATTAGATTTATTTGGTCATATATTATTTGGGGCCGCTCTTCCCGAATCGGAGGGTCGTTCCTTGGAGTTTGTTTAAACAGGCCCTTGACGAGGGTTGGTCACTTTCCCACTTCCCTGCGAGCAAACAGCGATTTCGCTGGAGTTCTCTATCCGGATCCACCGGTTATTTATCGCTGCAGTAATGGAAATTAATTTCCTTTAAACACATTTGAGGCACTTGACACGGAGCAAACCACAGAGCCTACACAGAAATTTATGGTTCTTTTAGAATTTTTTGTTTCCTTGATAATTTTCCTAACAAAGATTAGGGAGGTTATGTATGGAATAGATTAATTCCAACTTTGAAATAAATTTTATTAACGACCTGTAGAGCAACATTATTTTAAAGTTGTTTTAGTAATAATAGTTGTTGTAACAAATTTTCCAAACCAAAGCCTGTTTTTATCCAACTTCAAGAATTAAATACCTATATGATACATATTATTAGAGAAAATAACTTATCATTCTGATCTCGCAATTCACAACTTCTATTTCTACTTTGGCTACCATAAAAATGTTTACCTTGCATTTCAAGGTAAAATGGTTGTTTAATTAAACCTTCCTTTTAACTCATTTGAAATGAAAATTTAGTAAATTTCAATTTCAAGATGTGATCGCAGAGTTAAAGAAGAAAACAAATTTTTATTTTTTTGTAGTAGCAGGACAAATGATAGCTCATTTCTAGTGCGTATTTATAGATTTATGAATCCTTCAACGAAAATTCTAAACTAGCTCCGGTTTCTGAGAAAAATAGAGTAAAAAAATACAAAAAATCGTATTTTAACTACTTTTGAAAATTTATCAATGCTTCAAACATTGCTCAGTTGAAAGCCTGAATCTATACATATATAATCTACATATCTATCTGTCTATATATATAAATCTTTTTGAACAATTTTACTGAAAACGTATGACAATTGAGTATTTTTATTTCCAAAATCGAAATGAACAGAAAAAATCGAGTATCTAAAAAACTTCGACACTTTTACGTTCTAAAATGGATTTAAAATTAGCACATTTTATTAATACATTACGTATATATATACTTAAAAAGTTTAATTTCGTAAAGCCAAAAAGGTTACCCTAATAGTTTTTATTTTAACTCCTGCTTTACGGGTACGAGCAAAAATTCTATATACGATAAATTTCAAGTCGATGAAATGTGCTGGTTTCTAAGAAAAATAGCCGTGACATTCCAACAGACAATACCAAATTCCAAGCACATGAGATCCATTGTTATTGATATGAAACCCTAAAAATTAAGTATTGAGAATTATTTGAACACGAGGTTTTTGTTTGGTTTAAAAAACTGTCACCATACTGTGCAATCTAATACATATCCAACATTAAGGAATTCATCAATTTATCTATTCTCTATTAGAGTCGAAAATGAAATTTAAATGAATAGTATGTCCTTTTTTGGTGGTGAATAAAATAGAAAGTGTGAAATAGAATAGAATAGAATAGAAGAAAATTATGAATATGTATAAGAAATAGGTTAATTAGGATGCAAAAATGTTGCAAAATATTATTAAGTCAGTGGCCCAAAATAAAAGTATTGATACGCAAAATGAAAAATATTTTTATTAGTAGGACCTTTAACCAAATTTTCAGAACGTTACTCAGCCCTCACTTTGATGAGAAGCACCTGGAGAAAATCGATTCTTCTGAACCCGAAGAATGGGTAGGAATCTGCTGATTTATTAAGGCCATTGTGGCAGCGAGGCAAACAGGTTTTCGTGAAAATGATGGCCCGATTTAGTCTCTTGATTGTTCGCGGAATTAATTAGGTACTTGTTTCCTTCCGGCGTGGCAATTGCTTTGCCTCTACCGGACATAACCCAAGTTTGAATTTCAAATAAGCTAAGCAGACCGATTTGTGCTCTTTGGTTCCTTAGCTTGATTTCCGGAGAAGTGATTTTCTCGACTTGAACGACAATCTCTTGAATATCTTGATTGAATTTTTGCATATTTTGATGTCATTACCACCCTTATCAGTTTGCTAGCGGTTTGCGGTTTCGGTAAGACATTTTCGTAAATAATATTTGCTTCAGATCACTTATTAAATATTTAATTAAAATTTCAGACCTAATCATTTTGAAAAGTAATTTATTTTACTAATTATAAACGTCGATAAAGGTTTTTGTGCTCGCGGTTGTAACAGTGTTCAAATATCAGCAAAATGCCTAAAATTCCTTTAACCTTTTCCTTACGAGGCGAAACCATCCCACTTAATGGAAATGCCATATTGAAAATATTTTCTGTTAAATTCTTGTTGTTTACCTCACCTCTTAAATATTTTAACGGATTTGATTAATTGCTGCTGTGACAAGTACAAAAGCTCAACTCTGATGACTTTCCAGAGATTTCTCTGTATAAGAAATGACTAATTACGTGCTTCGTTAAATTCGTGGGGATCGTAGTAAAAGTGTTCCAAGTGAATTAATGTTTTTATTTTGTTACCACTTTTTCTTAATCGATGTATAATAATTAGTAAAACTTTGCATATTGGACTTTATAATTTTAAATATAGTAATTCTACCTATACAAGATGAGGAAATTTTTCAATCTGAAATGTATATTATCACAAATAACAGATTTCTCATATTTTTGAATTTTTTCATAAATAAATCTATAACATTCATATTAAGGATATGAACTCTAAACGTAATCCCATATGCATGAAATACTTTTGATTTAAAATCGGACGATAATAGCATCGTAGGTATATTTGTTAAAAACATGTTCTTTTCGACGAACAATAGTGAAATTCTAACAAGAAGATATATTATGATGATTCAGTTAAAATTAGAAACACTTTTGTTTTGCATTTCGGATCGGAGAAAATATTTTACATCTACACGGTTAAAAATCTTGGAGTAAATTTTAATACTACCTTAATATTACAGCCGAAATGCAATGCAATCTGCATTTAATTTTAATTAGTGTTAAATATTGAAAGTAAATGTAATAAATTTTGTATTACAGTATAATATTTATGGTATTCAATTATAAAACTAATATCGATGGACATTCACTTTCATTAATTCGGATTAAGTATAAATTTTCTAGAATTTATTTTTAATGCAACATATCACTTTTTAAAAAAACAGTAAAATCGATTGCCAATCCTTATATCCGCCCGATTGAAATTCGAAATGTGAAGTATAAGCGAAGGAAAATCTTCTAACAAATTCGCTACTCATAAACTGTAAAACCGTAGATGTGTTGATGGGTCATGATAGCTCAGGGCTAGAGGCTAGAGCAGCGGTCCCCAACTTTGGAGGACCCGGGTTCGAATGTGAAGTCGGAATATCACAGGAAAGTCAACTTTCTACAAAGGCATCGGAACGAAATGAAGTAATTCGGTGGGTTTTAGAGCCCTGCCAATCCGCAGGTCACAGGTTTCGAACCCAGCACCGGATTAAATAATTTTTGCATTTCGGGGTATACGGTATACCTACTCCTGATCAATTAATTAATTAATTAATTAATTAATATCAATTTTCTTAAAATTTATTTTTTTATGTAGGTACTTAGTTCTAATGTCAGCATTATTAAATCCCTCGTTTTAATATTTACAATTTATTAGTTTTTAATATTTTTTTGGTATAGTCATAATATATTAATATTTTTCTGGTGTAGTCATTTTAAAGAAAAGAGTACAAAATATGTGGGTAACCTTGAAATATTCACGAGACCTTAATTTCTGAAAATTTCAATACAGTTAAATTAATACGTAATTCGAAATGCAAGATCATGAAAATAAGCTAATTTAATTTTATGCAATTACCACAATGCAATTTTTGGTAGAATTAGATTCATATGACCAATCTGGCAACAAACCAATTGCGTGAAGCTCTAACCATGTCATTTGGCTGTGATCTCCTGCCGATAGAACCACTAAATATGACGGGGCGCCATTTCCGAGGAGATGAAGTCAATTAATGCCTAATGGACTGTGGCATGTCCCGGAATTGCCCTTGCTGATGGCACCCAGTAGCACATTACATGAAAAGTGGGACGCCAAAAATAACAACGGAAACAATTTGGCTCAGTCCCTTCTGATAAGCCAAGAATGAGTGTCCGCAAGTTGTCACCTGGGAGGCTCAAATTGATCGGTCGTCTGCCTTTTTTATTATATTACCAAATACGCGGCAAGTTTCCGCTGATAGTGCGTAGCAAATTTGGGGAAATCTTAAAAAAATATGTAGAAAAGATTCTCCAAATTAGATAAGTGGGAAGTCTCAGCACGCAAATGACAACTAAAAGGTGCCCTCACCGAAGGGGCGTTAATTTCTTTTTAATAGATTAAATATGTACATATACTTTGGGTTGGAAAATGTCTGTAATTTATCAGCTACGTTAATGCTCTAAATAAACCATTTTCGAGTTAAATGTTTTTCTTATGGAAACAGATGGTGCGAATTGATATTTTGTTGGTTGCTCTGGGGCAGTTCTAGAAATTACTACATTTAGCAAATGCTACTGTGATGAATTGTGTCTGAACCCATCCGAAGGGACACAGATAAATAATAAAGGACCAATGATAAGTATGTAAATGTGTAAAAGTAAATATACACGTGGTAATACACAAACATTGATATAAGTATGTAATATTCTCATTAAATTTTTGCTTTTGTAAAAAAATCTGCATAGCGCTAGAAAATATTGCTTGTATAAATCTATTTGCAACATAAAAATCGCTGGAAAATTCTTTTAGTCATAGGCTCTTCTGTACATAAAAATACACTAAAAGTAACCGCAGTAATGAGTAAAAACAAGCCCGGGATGATCTTGTTGACTTTTTAATCATTGTTGCAATTCAGGTCTTGGTTTTAGCCTTGAATTGATGCTCTTAGTCTTGAATGTATTTTTTGTTATAACTTAAGTCTTTAAATGCCAAACTTTTACATATCCTAGAAATGCTAGACAATAAAACACATACATTTGTACGTGCAAACATTAAAGTACGGTTTGTACCTAAAGCAAAATCGATATAAAAAAGTTTCTTCTTTCTTTCTTCAAGAATGATATCCAAATGATTTAATGTGGATGGAAATTCTTTATGTAACTCCAAAAGTGGATTTTTCGAGGTCATGGCACCGTTTTATGGGTAATTTAAACGCGCTCGAGTTTGGCTTTTCATGATAGGTACAATGTATCAACTTATCGTCATCATCGCCAAAATTCGAGTAGTGGAGACATATTATTTTATGAAATCCTAGGTGACGTTAGAAATTCAACATGGTAAACCAAAAATTTATTGAACCGCGTTTTTCTTGAAACCATATTTTTCGAGCTGGCCGTACCTATGCTTTCAATTCTCAATTTTGAACAAAATGGCAAAAAAAATCTTCGATGAAAAACTGGTTTTAATGCTTAAATTATGCTGTATAAATATCATTTTAATAAGACGAGTAATTTTCACAAAATAGCGGTCACCGTGTTTGAAGATGCAGTTTTGGTTAAGACGCATCTGAAATTTCATTCATTTCTAACGGATACATTAATATTATGTTTTATTTTGAAACAATGACGGATTTTGCACACTTCGACCCCATTTTCAAATATTTCATAAATCAAAAATGTATATTTGCAATTTTAATATATATATATGTACGTCATAGTTACATACACATATTCAAGTCGTAAGGGGAAATAATTTTACTTAAAATTATCAGCTTTTTTTGCAATTACTGAATTGCCTTATTAATAGATTTTATAATTAAAAAGTATTTAGCAAAATTGTTGCAATTTCTCGTCTGTTTATTTTTATTTATATGCGTCAATTTATATATGTATAATCAATATGAATATTTATCTTTTTATTTATTTTATTTATTTATTTAGTCTATCAATTACATTACTTCTTGGGCGAAGAGGTCTCTCCAAAGCGTAAAAATTAATTAACTCCAAAAACTCAGGACAATGGATATCGTAGCACAATCAATCCTTAATAAACAAAGCGCAGCAGCAGTCACGTCGATACACTGAAAAAAAATAGCAACACTAACTAATCTTTTGTTGATTATCAGCCAAATAATTGAATTAGTTGTTATAATATAACAATTTAAAGTAGTGAAATCAACTAAAATAGTTGAGAAGCTAACTAATTTTGTAAATGTTTTCCTCACTGTTTTAGATCTATGAACTAATTTAATTAGTTGGCTGAAAAAATAGTTAATTTTGCTGCTCTTTTTCTTTCAGTGTATTGAAGGGTTTCTAAGCCAAACAACAGGCGTCTTGAATCATAACTAGGCACATCTGATTTCCACCAGTTTAGTTTATAACATAAAAATCTGGTGAAGGACTTCTGTACCGCTTCAATTCTGTTAATATATGTAGCGTACCTAAGACTCCATATAATAGCACCATAACAAGAAGAGATCTCACGAAGGACAAATATAATACCTTTAAACAAAAAATATTAGTAAATTCGTTTTTTTTGCCTTAAATATGACATGGTCAATATGTTGAGAGAAAGGGAGTTTCCTATCCTATCTTAAAATTTACATTAAAATCCAAGCTTGTGACTGCAAATGTCATATCACATCGTGTTGTGCCACGTGATCTAAAGTGTGGTCGAAGTCGTTGCTAAAATGCAAATTTGGAAAATTACTGAAAAATTGTGTCAATTAAAAAAACAAGCGTCTTTTGATAAACGCCCCCAACTAATTGGAAGGAATGCGAAGGTGTTGGAAGACTTCTTATCTAGTTACTGTGTTACAGAGCTGGGGAGGAATGTAAATGCGTCTCCTTAAAATTTACAAGGCACGCCTTCGCTGTTATCAATTAATTTATCAATTAATAAATTTGACATCGTCGTTGCTGTCATAGGCACAGGGTCGTACCCACGGAGCATTTGCCTAATTGGACCCTCCAGGAAACGGTGCTGTTTATAAATATTTACGAGGGCGAGGCAGAAATTACGGAATGTATCAAAACAATTACTTTGCACAGATGCCACTCAGCCGCGGTTGTGTGTTCTGCGGCGGATGGAAAAAAGATTTATTTGCGGAGATAAGTTGCCGCGATGCCCTGAATATGCATGAAGGGACCCGCAAGTACGCAGCTTTTCGCCCGCCACAATTTAATGCCCCCCAAGGTCGCATCGAGGAGCCGGCGAGTGGAGACGCCAACTCCAACGCCAACTTCAACGCCAACTCGAACGTCAACTCCAACGCCAACACCGCGCCGGCACGCTCCGCCTTCTGACTACCGAGGCAGGTAGACGAAGAACGGCGACATGTCTTCGAGCCGAAAACTCAGAGCAAGGATTCTTTTCAAGAAAATCTCCTTGAGGTGGGTGGCGCGCGGGGGAGGTACACTGGCGCGGTGTAATTTTATGATAAGTGGAAAATTTAAATGTGGGGCCGGGGCGGCTCATGCTGGGTGGCTTTTTATCGGGACAACATGTGAAATAAAAGCGAAATAATTGATTGGCTTCCGCGCACAAAAAGGGAAATTGAATAAGCCGAAGGTAAGGACCAACTCGCTCCCGGTGAGGAGCTTTAAACAGGAGTTAGGTTCAGGTGAATGGTTTATAATTTTAGACAACCAGTGAAATTTGAACAGCCGGATTTTGACTTGTGAATATTTTATGTCCTTGCCAAATTCATCTTGGAAGGATTCTTTCTGTCTAAAGCTAAGCTCGCTGTAAACAAAACTCATATATTCGTTTATGAGTGAGGCTCGTGTACGAAGGGTCGTAGGGAATTTCAATTGTTAATAAAAACAAAGTTGCTAAAATTCCACACAAAATTGGATTCTTTGACTGAATTATGAGCCACAGCCGTTCGTAGGCACCCATCCGGACAAAATGTAATTTAATAAAACCAGCAGCAAATGAAGAATGTCGACCTTTTTTAAAATTGACCGCACGTGTAAATAATTCTGACCTTTAGATTGCTCCCGTGGAGAACAACCCTTAAATTCTTTATGTTTAAAAACTCATTATAAATATATTGAGAAATAAAAGTTTTATGAAAGAAATGTTTCAATTTCGAGAGATTTCGAAGTTATTAAAGAACTACATATGATGGAACCATTTCCCATAACCAGTTTAAAGGCTACAACAAAGGAAAGCAGCGCATAAAAGCATATGACTCCTAAACTACTGCATATTCATCGCATGGATTTTATGAAAACAATTTCTTAAACTGCAACTAAGTCATGGTTAATTTTTCTTGGGATTTATGTAATCTTACTTTGATGTGATGAAAAGTTTTTCTGAGTGCAGTTACGTCATTTTTGCGAATAAGGACTTAAAAATGTACGCTCATACTTCTAAAAATATGAACTTTCAGAAAATGCAAAGAGCAAACTTTTTTTCTTTTTTAACCCGTGACAGTGGACAGTAAAAAAGAACATATTTTAAAATTGTGAGAGTAGAATACTTTGCATTTTGAATATTAATATCATGTTAAAGTTTTTAAATTTTACCACGACCTTGGGAGTTTTTATAACTTATTTCTTGCTACATACTTGCCTATTTAAATATAAATACCTACTAAACAAAAATTATGTGACTAAAAACGTAAAGTTATAGCTGTTTAGATCTATGTATGTAAATAAAGAAATAAAATCTTCACTTTCAATAAAAGTTTGTTTTTTCTCAGTTCTGCAATTTATTAATGATAAGTCCGCATAGACGATTACATTAAGGATTTACATTTCATGAAGCATGTTTCACGGAATAAAAACTGAAAACAACTTATATTTTAAAGAAGTTGATATTTCTTAAGTAAAAGGAAAATCTACTTCAATTTTGTAACTTATATTTCAACGCTTAGAAAACCTTTCTTGTTTATTTTATGAAATTAAGTGCAATTATAATTTTAATAAAAGTACTTATCATACTGTTAAAAATATCTTTTTAGGGAGCATGATATATTTTATAATCATACAAACAATTCCTTTATGTTAATGAAAACTAGAGCATTTTAAAGGCAAAGATATAAATTCTTTGACTTTGAAATTAAAATTGTTCTCATTGTCAGTGTGAAGTCTTTTAACTGAGGACAGTCAACAGAGCTGTTCACGTAAAGTTTAATTTGCAATTATTCTTTTCTTGAAACGAAAATTTAAACAAGAAACAAGGATTTTCGTAATTGGGTGTTTAGCTATCGGTGCACTGCAAATCTTAGTATTTTATTTTAATACGCTGGTCTCCTTAATTACTCATATATAGGTGTTTCTTAATATTTTTTAATAGAAAATTATAACTCAAACAAATTTTTTTTACTTGGATATCTCCACAGTTTAAAACTTTGAAATCATTCAATCTTGGTGCATCTATTGTAATTTAAAAAATATATTCATATATATTAATTTTTGTGATATAGCGTGGGTAAGAAGACTCAGCAACTCACTAATTTCATTTCAAAACCTTGCGTTTAATTAAATTAAAGATGTTTAAAAAATGGTCAGACAACCTAAATTAAATTAGCTATCCTGTGGAGACTTATTTCAGTAAATATCTCACGTCTGTGCAGACAAAAAAGGAACTAATTAGATAAAGCATGCAACCATTACATCCATCATATCGCATAATAACCAAAACTTGTTAAGACAAATCCCACCGAAACTCCACAATGAGTGAAGCTAACCTTTTTGTATTTGTTCTCTTGCAGGGGCTTTGGGAAACAAGGGTTTCAGTGTCAAGGTAACACCCGCAAACTTTTTCCTAGAAAAGTTTGCAACAAATTAAGTAACTTTTGGAACTTTCAGTTTGTTCGTTTGTCGTTCACAAGAGGTGCCATGAATACGTCACATTTAAGTGTCCTGGCAAGGATAAGGGAGTTGATTCTGTAAGTATTTCATTTGAAGAAGATACATATTATATAGGTACATATATGTTTTTTAACATGTTAATTAAACGAAACAATGTTGGAGTTTCCTATATCTTTGGATGTCTTTACTTATATTAGGCGAACGTTGAGTTTCCTTATTGGTTTCATTGTGAACGTCTCGCACGCACTTGTGATTTGTTCAAAATTGGCATCCTCATCCGTTTTTCTCACTATTTGAGCGCGCAAATATCAAAGCTTTTGAATCATTTATGCTGTTTTGCTTAAAATCTTCATATAACTCGTTAATAAGGCTGCCGAAATTCGCGATTTACCTATAAGAAATTGCTGATTTTCCTCGAAATTGAATTAAGAAAAAATTTAATTAGTAAAAAGATTCTACAAGTCAGTCACATATGTATGTTATTGTAATAAAGAAAAACGAAACCTTTAAGTGAGTCTCAACTCAACAGAAAGATTTTATATTAATTTACCTGAAATTATAATTAAACAGGACGCCTTGAAAACCAAGCACGATTTCCAACCTTTCACATATTCCGGTCCAACGTTCTGTGACCACTGCGGTTCGCTACTGTATGGTGTTTACCACCAGGGCTTGAAGTGTTCAGGTAACTTCCTTTTTGTGTTAATGAACTTTTCTTAAAACTTCCCACCTGCTTTTCTTCCTGCATGCCAAACAATTTAACGTCAGTTTAGACGTTTCTTTAAGATTTTTTGCTTATGCTGTATTTTTTAAATTCAAATTATAAAAACTTCTTAAATTTGTTTTGCATGTTTTTTAAGCTTTCATACATTTTGTATGTTATAACCGATTTAGTATTTTTTTATGCCGAAAAAAAATGTTTGTCTTATGGCAACAACTGAGAGAAGTTTGGTTGGGAATACCTTAAACAATCTGAGGTTTTATACAATAACTGCTTATTTGCATAAAAAACTTTTTAAAGAATAAACAAATTAGAAAAATTGTTGCTTGTAGGTAAGTAAAAGCTTCAAGAAATATTTTTAGGTACATAAGCAGTTATTCAATAAAACCGAAGCAGATGTTTGCACTATTAAATAAAATTTAAGCCCTTGGTTGGCAATGCCAGATACATTTGGGAGCTGCTGTAATATCTCTTCGGAAGGTATAAAATGTCGCAAATAGGAATGTGTGGAAGCCGTACGTATTTAACAGATAGAACAAAACTCCGATTTCAAACAACAACCACTTGTTAATTAAAAATAAATATATGTCAATTATATTATAATTGTATTTTCAGTAAACTTAAATTGGAACATTACATATTTTTAACACCTATACGTATTTTAATATCATTTTTAATTAATAGAAAATTTTATCCACTTTTTATGTTCGTTTCATTTTCATATGCGTTATATTACATAGAAAACAAATGCATCGGCTTTACAATTAATTAGGTAATATTAAATACATATAAAAAAGAGGTTCAAAGATGGGTTTAAAGAATTTTAACTGAATAACAAAAGTGATGGGGACGTTTACCACATGTTTTTTTCTGGAGTGCTTCCAAAACAATCCCTAGTACTTTTATTGAATTTTTTACAATGGAAAAAACTTGGGTCCCTCTATTCTAGTCTAATAGCAAACCGTAAAATGTATAGTGGAAACGCTTCTTAAATAACACAGGTCAACAAAAAAAAACAATTTTCTTGGGTTTCGGTTTATTTCGTGATTTTTTTATTTATCATGTCTCAAAATAATTAAAAATTACCTACAACTTCCTTAAAGTTTGCTTTTGTAGTGTTTGTAGCAGTAATACAAAATTTAAAGACCGTATTTTGACCATTTTTGAATGAAAGCTTAAATCCTAATCTAAGAGAACCGAATCCCATTTACATGATGGGTGACTACATTTGGGGGCTAATATGAGTAAGTTCTTACTTACACACGACAAATACCAAAATATTCATTTTTAAAGCTTCTTTGTATTCTTTTTTGTATCTGTAGGTTTATTTTTGTCGTCGATGTTGTAGATAAAAGTGATAAAAATATATAGGCCAAAGTTGATTTTCCTTTTATACACAATTGAAATTAAAAAAATTAAGATTTTCCTTAAAATTTGAAATTTCGTTCTAGCTACAAAAGCAAACTTTTTTAGGAAAAAATATTGTTTCTTTCATTAGTTAAGCATAAGTAATCCAAATCAGACATGCAGAACTTAAGCTCAAAATTCGTGTTGACTTGTGTAATTCATCAAATGGAGTTGAAGTTTTTAAGATGTCTTGATGACTTTGCCTTCTGAATTTTGATTTCAGATTTAAAGAATTTTTAAGAAATGTAATGGTTTAGAGAACCGTCAACTATGGTTATTTAACTACATCTGAACGAATTTTACTTTGATATGATTATATTTTTCGAGTTAAATTTCAATTTTTATGACTCATGACAATTGCGACGGTAGTTCTGTATGAAGCTATACACCTCAAATCAAATCAAATCAAGTGAAGTATTTCTGCAGTATTAAGAATCTTTTGCGTCGGTGGTTGCAATACTTAAAAACGCTTTTCTTTTCCATAGATAAATTTCAGTTTCACTAAAACTAAAGAAACTACAATATTTACGGCCTTTCTTCTCCATTTATTCTTGTTTCTTTTTTTCTAGTTTTTAATCCCATTACTCTGCTGTCAATATCTCAGTTTTACGGATCATAAACAACACCGGAGCTCTTGAACTTTCCTTCTTGAAACACTCCACTTAAATTAAATTTTCTTGGGACTTTGTCCATTAAATTAAATGTTGAAAGGTCCACATACTCCTTCGGTTCGAACATTCTCTAGACATGTCCTCAAGGATCAATTAAACCTTTCTTCTTGTGCTTGTCGTTGCTCAAACTTTTAAGTGAAATCCATCTTTCCATTTTTAATATTTATATTTTAGAAGGATTTTTTTAAGATACCTTGAGGTACACAATTCACAGAAAAGAAATATTTTTTTTTTCAATTATTAAAAAATTTCGTTTTAATATTCACATAAATACACTTTTACACATGTACCTACGTACTATAAACGTTTTTAAAAAGTTTTAAAAAATAGCGCAGTCGTGTATAGAACTTTTGTCATGACTTGCCCAAGAGGCGGATATCGTAGGATTGTCAGATTTCATCTGAAATAAGAAAACCAAAGATTTTTTATTGTAATATTATAAGTGTTGTATAATATTTTCATGTGACGTTTCCGAATAATTAAGACAAATTTTGAACGCGAAGGTGTGATGAAAAATATTAATTGACATCTTCTGAAAAAAATTTGCGTCACATTTTAGATAATATTTATTATTAAGGGGATATTCTCATCAGGAAACCGATTTTTTTTTCATTTCATTATTACATATATGTTATGCTATTCCTGAATAATCTCACGAAAGAAATTTCCGAAAATGAAAATTGGAAATGTTATACAGGTTTATGAACTATCTTTCACGTTTGAAACTTTAAATACGATTTTCTCGGAACCACATTTTCCGAAATTGTGTAAGCTTTAATTTTTTAGCGAAATAAGTTATCGATACCAGTTTTATTTTGATTTGAAAATAGAGTTAACTTATTGCAGCTTATATATTTTTACAAATGCGGCAGCTTACATAAAATAGAATTTTTGCTTTTGGACACTTGTGTTTTATCAAGCATAATAGGCTTTGAAGACATTATTTTTACTTAAAAACGTGAAAGAGCTCTTAACATTTTTCCTTCTACAGTCAGCTTAGCAATAGTTATATATTTATATATAAAATAAAATAAATAAAAACAAAATAACTCGAATTTTGGAAAATTTCAAGCCTAACCCCTTAATATTATCATAACATACACCAGGCCCATTAATTTTCTTCCTTATTTTAAATTATTTTAATAATAATTTTAATGTGGAAGAGGTTATATAATCGATCTAACATTAGCTGTTTTTTTTTAATGAGCTGGATAGGTTCTAATACATTTTCTCCGCATGAAAACCCGAAAACCCAGGTATTATCTGGGTTGCTATCAAGGTTACGGGGAAATTTCAGACAATTTCCACTTGCAATGCGGATAAAACCTGGGTTTTCGAGTGGAGAAAACGTACTAAAACGTATCCAGTTCATTACATTTAAAAAACGCAGCTATTAATTATTATTATAGCTTTTATATTCTTGTGTGCGGCCACGAAAGCGGATTGAATGATTTATTTTGAAGCACAATGCCCCGAAAAGTCATGTACACGGAAAAAAATTTTTCAGAAATAGCCCTGTATTTTCCGACGGATTTTGGGATAGTGCATTATTTCCGTAGCATTTGTGAAAAAATACAGGGATTTTAACTAAAATTTAAGGGCCAGCGTAAAATGTTGACATTATTTCCTATACTGTTAAGGAGATCTGCTGCTTTTTCAATATATGTTGTGGATTTTATGGCAAACGTTCGTAAATTGGTTGGGAAGATTTTTACTATCCCAACTTTTTTCTCCGTGTAGGTACACCAAAAATGATTAATTGAAAATTCTCCTAAATTGAAGCATTCATAAATTCCTCCCGCAATCTCGCATTGACGAGCTAAAGCATTTCGCCAGAACTCATTTTCAATTCCATCTATAAATCTAAGGGCGTCAGAAGCACCGGATTTATTGAAGAGTCGTAATCAGGTGAAAAACCCTTATGAAAGGATGCGCTGTCGCTGCCTCAGACAGACGACTCGGAGCGATATTTTCCACCCCCGCATAATAATACCTGCCCCACCGAAGTATGTAATGCTACCAGAAAGCGTAGCATAATAAAATTCCAGCATAAAAAAGGGGCACAAAAGACATTCGCTAGAGTCCCGGGGCTACAGCGCCTCGTGATAAATGCAAAATACCTTCCACCACAGCAATTTCGGAAGTTGGAGAAAAGTCAGGAAAACGTCCTCTAAACTCGGGGAGTCGAATGATTTATTTTACGAGTTTTTAAGGAGCAATGTGTCGCAAAGCGATATCATCCTAAACGCGAACGTCGGCGCTTCCCCGAAGCCGCGTGACTTTTGAACATGCTACAAAACTATGGCATAGGAAATTGTGTCCTTCCATGAGACTCCAAAAAGGGCACGTTTCCTTAATACTGAATTCGCATTGGCCCGGTGGGCCTCATGTGTACCTTCGCAACTTTTCCCTAAGTCTGGTGTACCTATTCTAACTTTTTAATTAAATTGTTCAAATTACCAAGAAAGGAGGATGAGCAAACCACGTGCCTTACAACAAAGGAGCCGCAACCACAACACGTCTTATCTTCAAAAGGTTCTTGGCGGGTTCAGGTCCTGCTACCCGTAGTAAAATTCGGAAGAGTCCCAGCTGATCTCGAACTCACGTAGTTCACTGCAGGTGACGAAACCAGGGATGGCTTCAGACGGAAACCTGATCGGGTAATTGAGGAGTGGGTTTTATTAATCAACCCTTGAATTCAAAATGAAGGCAATTACGATGGTGTCTAAACTAAGCTTCATAAATTCTTAATACAGTTCCTCGTTTCACAAGGAAGAAACACCACTACTTTAAAATGAATCAATCAATAAAGTCATGTTATAAATTTTTAATATATCCAGAGATCAACACTAATCTTGTTGCCCGTCAAATTAAAGCTCTTTTAAATTACTTACTTTACGGCACTCACTACGAAATTTTATCTTTATTCCTCGATTGACTCTACATCCGTATAGTTTTCACAGCACGTACCCTTAAAAAAAATAAAATTAGAAAATTACCTAAGTTTTATTCGGGGTTCGGAAAGAATGAAAACAAAAGCGACTATATACTTATAATCTTGGGACCCTGCAATTAAAAAATTTTAAAATTGAATAATAAAGACCTTCATTTATAAATCCTCAGACGTTGAAAATATTCTTTTCAAGAAAAACGCAATTAGAAATATTTAAATTCATTGAGATTAAACAACTAACTTAGATATAGGGCAGGTGACCCGGTTCTGACCATTTTAAGAGTTTTTCACCCACTAATGTGTTTGGTTATTCATCTTTTTAGTTATCTCGGACTTCATGTCCATCTCAAGTCATCAAAAATATATTAATCTTACCCTATAGAACCTTGTAATTACAAAACTCGCAATAGATGTTTTAAAAAAAAAAAAAAAAAGTCAGAAATGGTGTTAGAGCCACTTTTGGCCACATTTTACCCATGGCTGCTATCATCTCAGTGATGATCGCTGACAACACTATTAGTATTGCCACAATTCGTGATTGTAACTCACATACTATAGACTTGTTTAGTTATCTGTACCTTGTTAGCATCGCTTTTAAAGTTGAAAATGGCCAAAATTGGATCAGTGGCCAGAATCGGGTCACCTACCCTATATACGATTTTTTATATTTTCAAAAATACAATAATACATTTTTAACTCGTCATATGTTTTCAAAAACACAATACCTTATATATTTTTGACTCGTCACAGTGCTATCCACCCTCATTCTTTTGCTGCGGTATTAATCTAGGCTTTAACTCGATGGATTAACGTAATTCAAAATAAAATAAAGACTACAACGTTTAGAAACATCTACAAAAATATTAAAATTTCACATTCAGTAGGTAAAGCGATATAACAGGAAAAACTAGAAATCTCGAAGCCACCTATTTATTGTATTTGATGTAAATTATACTTATTAAATAAATTTAGTTCAAACAAAACCTTCATCTTTAATAATCAAAAATTGTATGATCGAAATACATATGTATATAATAATGGAATCTAAATGTTTACTTTTCAAGCTTTAAATCTAACAATAGTCTCAATTTCCAACAAAGTCTTCGTATTATCCTAACTACATAAATCGTTTAATTTATTTCTATTATAACTCAAATATTTTGTTGGTAAACTCCCAAGAGACTTTAGAGCGTTAAACTGTCCTTTTCCACGCTGTTTCTACTGTTTGAAAACAATTAAAAAGTTTAATTACTTTTCATCTCGGCAAAACTTGAATCATTCCAAAAGGTGTACAAACTTTATAACTAGAAGCTGCAAGTCGTATCTCCCCTTAATTCCAGTTTCTGTTCTAATTGTTCTAACTTCGGTCTGAGAAACCCATCAAATAGGAATTTCATTTGAATTTATATCTTCTTCAAAAAATAAATCCGGAGAAAATTTATTTTGTTACTTTTTTAAATGCATAATATAGTTTTTAACTATTAGGGGAATTTGCATTACAGCATTACATTGAGTGCAAAATTTTAAATTTTCATAGTTGGTTCTATGGCAGGCACCCGATTTTTCTGCAGCCTTTACAGCGATGCTATTGCAAGTGTAAGGCTTATTTGCACCAGAACGTGAATATCCATATTATTTTTTAAATTTTAATTTTAATTTCCTGATTCTGATTCCAAAAGACCAAAATTGTACGAAAAATTTTATTTTCATTATAAATTATATTTATTTATATTGTAGATGAAATATACTTTGGAGATATTAATGTATGTGTTGATCGTTTGATAAAAAAATGTAAATAATGAAATTTAAAGGTTCTGGTATTTTATTCGTAGTATTGGATTTTTGAATAGCATTATCTATTAATTAAAACAAAAGGTTTAGAATATAATAAAATATTGTTATGAAAACCAATTTTAAACTATAAAAAAAGGATTTTTTTACTAGCTGATATTTTGGTATGATTTAAGTTTGAGGTCTCCTCATTGATTTTGATGAAGCTATTTACATAGTAAGACCGATTTAGAACTGAAAGTGACGGATTTGATGGTTGCTTATATTTCTTTAGATATTTAACTTAAAATTCTGAAAAGCAATAATTTTCCGCTGCTTCTTCCTTAACTTAAAAAAGATTCCACCGAATTTCTATTTAAAAAAAATCTTTACGAGTGCTGAAAATAAGGAAAATTTTACTTTACTTCAATTTATCATTTCATGAGACAAATGCATGGTAGTCACCGTCAATAAGTCCAAAAAGATTTACCTGTAATTCGTTAATTTCAAAGATTTTTTAAGAATATTTTAAAATTAAAAGTGGAAATTTTCTGGTATTATTTATTATGGTATTTAAAATATCAATTTTGCGAAAATTCAAAGCAAATAATTACAAGTGAACAACAAAATTGCAAAGTCACTTTTAATTCCAAATGAACACTCCTACTTTCATCAAAATCTGTTTGAAAACCTCAAACTAAATTTGTTCCAATATTAAGTATTGTGGTCAGTGGAAGATGATTCTGAGCTGCCACAGCAGGAAAAACCTTTCCACATATTATCAAACCAAGTTAATAATAAAAGTGATGTGTGCCCAAATTACTCAGCAAAGTTTAATTAAAGCACAAAAGTTTTCCATATTTACTCACGCCCGATGCATGAGTTAACCCTTTTTTTAAATAGTTTTTCCTCCATTCTGGGTTATTTTGTTAATTGTTTGGGTTTTTAACTTATGGCATTAAATATTTATCCAGGTATTTCGACAAAAAACGGTTTGTTTTAGTTTTACCTCAGAAAAACTTTTCTATAGCCTTTTTCACCCGGGCAGTCTACCTTTCTTTGCTGTACGAAATAATTAGGAGGTGTGATGTGTGGCTACTTTTAACGGAAGAAGCCGCAAATACAGAAAACGAAGGTTGTCTAATATTAATCCAATTAAGATTAAGTTAAGTCCATGTCTTCCGGAACAGTTTCTATTTGTTGCACATCTGTTGTTGCTTTTTCTCACAATGTTTTGATCCATTTTTAAACACTTTGGGGAGTCCAGCAGATCAATAGCAGAACTTTAACACAAGGAAAAGAGGCTCGGGGTGAGGCGATGAAGGACGCTATAACTCGAATTAGGCTCGAGAGGACCATGGCACTTGTGTGCCTTCAAGGACGGCATGCGTGCCGTGCCGTTCATAACCAGCTTACATGGTGTTTTCGTCGGATGGCACTCGCATTGCACATACACCTCTAAAGTTCCATTAATGAAACTTATTCCAATTTATGTTGGCATTTATGTAACATTCAGTGGGCTTATGTGTTTTCCAAATTATGATCTTTGATTAGTTTCTAATTAGGTTTCGCAGAGTCAGCATAAGTGGCGGCGACACACGTATTTAACGCCGACATTTTGCGACCAGTGCGGCACATTGCTCTACGGACTGGCACTGCAGGGTATCAAATGTAAAGGTATTCAGATTTACGAGTAGGATTCGCACTCACAATCGCACACTAGTTTTGTGCTTATTTTATTCAATTTCTAATTCAAATATTTTATTCAGATATGTATATCGCTTTTCACTAAATAATGTTATTAGGTGCACATTATATGTTAGAATTAGAAAAACTTTTAAATTGCATTGAAGTCGATTGCGGAAATCAATGCTAAATATCTTTCATACTACGATATAATTGAAAGGTACAAAGGAAGAAAAGATAAGTCACATTTTTTTCGAAATCGAGATAATATGATACCATTGAAAAGACAAAACAAAGCACTTTAAACATGAGCAATAATATTCCTTAAAAGTCCAATTAAAAATAATTAAAATTAGCATTTAAAAATAATTTAAATGCTAAGAATACTCCAAGTCCAAATTTTTTATGAAAAAAAAAACAATTTAAGTCTGTGGACGGCAGACAGTATTAGACACTTTCATAAAATCAAAAATATTCATATTTTGTTTTCTCCATCTATGACAAAATTTTGCTAATTCCTCGGAATGCGTTTTTTCATGACTGTTTGGTATACTCGATTTACTAGTCAAAAACTCACTCTACTGCTAAAATTTGAAGTCATACTATTGCTGGGCTTGTAAAAGATTTACAGACTTTGAAAATCTACTACTATAGAATATGGCCCAGAAATTTTTCAAATGATTACTTCATTCTTCAAATATCCGAGCTAATGATTAAACTTCTTTCCGCATTATATAGAACTTGAACTGTTTTTCTCGTGCTTTTTTGGATTTGCATTAATTTTTTCTTGTACGAAATGAAATGGAGTCTTGTTAAAATATTTGAATTTTATTTATTGTGAATACATTATTTTATTATTTTATTAAAGATATTTGTTTGAATGTTTCTATTCGTTCAAAATCTGCTAAAAGTTCGCTTTGATTGTCATTTAAATGTTTAGCTTTAAATATTTCATTTTCAAATAAATGTGACTTACCTTTTTCTTCCCTTCTATTGTAATCAGGTGCAATTAAATTTTAAATATCTGTTTTTAAGTTTTCCACTAAATTGGCATTAATCACAACAATAATACTTCAGGGATTTTTGTATACTGAAATAAGCATGGTCTTAAAAATTCCGCTGAAAATTGATTGGGAAGGTTCAAACGACGCTTTTTCGCTTCAACAATTTTTAATTATAAAATAGGTATACCTTTTTATTTAACAATTTAAAGTTAATTTATAATTTGATTTACAAACTTATATGGAATGATGAACATTTCGTTTGTAATTTTAAATCCGTTGGTTCATAGACGATTAAAGTTTGGAAGGATAAAACAAAGACGAAGGTTCGTGCAGAATATCAAATAGCCTTCAGCTATCACAGAGGCGTAAAGGATGAAAATCTCTAACAAAATCAATCTTCGTAAACCTGATAATGTGCGGAATTAACTTGGAAATTTATTCCACAGAAAATGGTCACAATCCATATGCGCCAAAGGTATTAATCCAATAACCTGGGCTCACCTTTGCGGACAGGTTTCTAGTTCGTTTAGATCGAAAGTTAAACGACCGTCACTACCTTCAGCAACAAGTTTTCAGTGAGAAGCTTTTTAGTTTTAAGGGTTCGAACAGAAATACTGAAGTCGGAATTTCATCGCTGTACATGTGGAAGGGATTGGCATTAAACTCCGGGCAATTTATCACCCAGCTATCTTCATGGTCCTAGACCCAGCCTGAACCTGAGCAGACATATGAACATACATTTAATGTCCGTCCCAGTGGAACATTGGGTCGGGCAGGCTAATGGCTGCCGGAACACATCGAACTGGTGAAAATCTTTCTAGTAGATTTTGCTTTTATTTAACATTCTCCCATTTATGGGCAATCGAATGCGCAATGAAGCAGTTCAGATAATGCGCCAGTTGTGGTGATTTACTTCATCTGAGGGTTCATAAAGTTTTTCTAGATTAAAATGGGTTTCATTTCAGCAGAACAACTCCATTTTCATTGAAGTCATCACTAAAGGAATTAAATTTGAGACGAAACCACTACTTTTATTAATTAGGTGTCTAAACACGAAATAATATTCCATTGTTACTATTTACAAGCAAATTTAGTTGGTGTTTAATATGAACCGTAGTCTACAAAATGTCCCATCCACTCCATTAATGTTGGGCACGCAATTCCCACATCGCTCCTAAACTTTGTCAGGTAACGCTAAAACAAGTGGAATAAGCTACATTTACCCACATTAAACAAGTCACGAGGCGTACTTTTAATGTCTGCCGGAGCATACGTGGGGGTTAAGCGGCTCCAAAATTACATAAGAGGCTTAACTTTGGCTGTCGATCTCCTGGGGTGCATGAAACATGAGCTGGTCGATATCTTCGTACACCCGCTGATTTACTGTAATTATTACATAACCTTCCTGCAATGCTCCAGTCTAAACCCAACGCCAGGAACGCTGATGTAAGTTCCTTGTTAGGGAAAAGTTTCCAAAATGTTTAGTACGCTTGTTCTACCTGCGGAAATATCCTGGAATTTTTTATAACTTCGGATATTACATGATATCTAATTACCAGGAAGAGAAGACTTCCACTTCAAAACTCCAACATTTAGAAAATTTAATATTTTTCGGCAAATACTTAAATTTAGCTACAATTTCAATAAACACAACGCAAAGTTACTCTCTCTTTCAGTAGAATGCTCTTAAGTATTTAAAGTGTAGTAGCAGACATTGAGTTTGACTCATGAAACTTAAATTAGATCATTTTGTTGTCCATCTACCTGCCCTTAAATATCCTTTTTCTCAGGTCTATGTTCTCTTAAGTAGTCCTGTAAAAACTCCTATTTCTATTGAGTTAAAATAATATTTTCATACTAACTAAGATATATCCATTATCACAAAGTACCTACTTGCTGTTAACGTAGAATCTGGAAATTTTGCATGAAAAAAGGTGTCATAGCACAGGTAAAGGAAAAAATCTGAAAATCATTAAAATCTAGTTCCATGTGTCAAAATGATAGACTTATTACGCGATTTTAATTTATTTTTCTATTATTCAAATTTAATTTAATTACATAATTATAAAGTAAATACTTGCCAAGCTCTGGGATACTGATTTTTTATTATTAAAATTAAATGTTTAAGAGATATTCTCAAAGGAGAATGGACAACTTTGTATGGGCTCCGTCCCAAGGATGTATCAAGTTGTGGTAATTGTCATATTAAAGGTCATATTATACCTTTATTTTATTGCAGGACACCAACTATGAAACGCATGCAAGGAAAGAACTATGACGTATTTTATTTTTTATTTAAATATTGTATATGATATTTTTAATTTATATGCCGGTACTCCACCGCCGATTTTTAATTTATATATGGCTACCTTTCGCTACTCCACCGCCACTCACGCACCTGCGTTCTACCTAGTTAAAATAATAGAAAAAGAAAATTCTATCTATGTTTTCTAGGCACTTTTGTACAACTACACAAATCATTAAAATATCAACAAAGAATGCAATGAAACTATTAGAACATCGAAAGTAATAATATTAAATATTATTATTCAAACGAACGAAAAAACAATAGTTAAAAATATAAATCCAAAATTACTTCGTCCAGAAAAGTTGCTGGCAATAAAATATTGATGCCTCGTCCAGCACAAATACCATACATTATGCTCATTACGTGAGCACATGTACGGTGGCGTTCTAAAGATCGGCCACATGTAACAATAGTTTATATTCTCCATTTTAACAAGTAAACTAAACCACGTTGGTTCCAGCCAAAATCACAGTAAAAAAAAGAATCAAGTAAAAAAAATAATACCAATTCCAAAGTGCAAAAGGTGTATATAAAGCAAGCCAACATGAAACCAACAACAATACAAACAACAAATACTACACTTATTTGAATAAAAAACAATTATTCATAGCTCTTCTCCTGCACGATTGTTATTGTTGGTGTCATATAATAAAAGAAGACTATATTATGATAACCTATAAAATGAAACATACCTCAACTTGATACAGCACTGGGGACGAAACCGTCCATTCTCCTTTTTTCCGGTCAGGAGAATGTTTTGAAGGGTTCTGTCTACAAACGATATAGAATACGAACAACACAATGAAATAAAATAATATACGCATGCATTTATACACACATACATCCTTGCATATATCCACTAACATACAATATAATTGCGCATACACATACAGACAAACATATTTACAAACGCGCGCGAAATTTTTCTCGATCAGTTGTTTGAGTACAAAGAAACATAACTTAGTTGACTATATCTCGTAAACTATTCAACTCTAGTAAATCGAGTCATTTTTAAAATTAATAATAATTTCAGTTTAAGTACTAGAATTCTAGGTTTTTTTAGAAATTGCGTTCAGAGTGATATTTTGGTCGAGTATTTCAAAAAACGGGCGTAATTTTGAAAAACGGTTCAAGAAACATCATAATAATTTTAAATTCCCTTTTTAACGATACCCCACTCGAAGCGATAAGTTAATTTTTTTTATATCCATTTTCAATTTAAATACATCTCTTTCTAGCGAGTATAATTATTATTAACAATTTACATTCTAAAATCCTAGTCGAGTTTTGACGTTGTCTATAATACGATCGCGCTGCAAGTTTTCGTTATGTTGAAATTAAATCTTAAGATACTAAGATGTCTAAAAGCCGAATCATAGTAAACTATTTGTCGGAATTTTTTCAATTTTCTTATCCTTAATTTAAATACAATTATTCTCGCTATTTATAATGCTATTCTATGACAATTTTTCGAGGGACAGAAAATCATTTTTTTTAATAGAAAAATTTGCATCCGAATCACGTTAATTGTTTCCCGCAAATTAAATCACGTAACAAGGAACATGGATATTTTCAAATTTAATTAAAAATTTCTAATTTCCACTTTCGCGAATAAAATTTAAGCATTGTAGATAGTCCACCTCACAATTAATGACCAAATTAATCAACAGCGCAACAAGTGTTTGCCACAATTTCTTAATTTTCTTTCGGCGTCCGCTTAAAATTTTCGCTAACTTCATTAGAAACAAGAAATTTCTCTTGGGAATGTAAACAAAAATTTGAAGTTCATTTTTCTTAAGTTTCAGCAGCACTCTGGCATAAGGTAGTGGCTTGGAGAATGGAGAGGGTTCTTAAGCTTTGATTTGAAATTCTCAAAAAAAAAAATTAAGTCTCTTTATGAATAATTCAGGCGAAAAACTTTGTTGTTTACAGAGGAAACCACCTTTTTGTATGAATTTATAACATCTTGAATTACCCTGTCACTTAAGGATTCTTCATATAATTTATGACGTATTTCATGAAAAAAAAATTCATTTTGAAAGGTTCATATTTATACACGAAATGTAAATATATCAGCAATTTACAAACAACTCTGAACGTGTAATTTTTTTTGTAAAGTTTTCGGAGTGGCTTCGCAAGCACTCATTTGCTCATTTGAGATTTATGAAGCAATCACAATTATACTTTCACCATCAACATGATATATCTAAATTAGGAATTTCTTAATCTCGATACAATTGCTTAGCTTTTATTATTTTTGTAAAATATCGTTTTATACATACATATGTACTAGCTGGCCCGCAGCCGGGCGGCGTTGCCCGGGCACAACTATCCCTAAATCTTTAAAATAAAAGTAAACTTTAATAAAATCACAATGTTGTTGATTTCAAATTGATCAAATGTTACTCGCAACATGCCCATATAATTTCTTCTTAATCGCAGAAATACTTTTTACATGAAACACCATAAATATATTACATATCTTTGGCGTTCAGAATTTCGTAACTTTTAACAATAGTAAACAATTACAAAAACGTAGCCTACGATACTACTGACCACCTCTTAGTCTATAAGATTTCGTCCGCCATTCTAGGCACGCCATTGTGGGTCCCGTGAATAAAAAGTAGTCTATGTCTTAGGTATGAATGTTTAATGTCTTCAATAAAGAAATGAAAATGATCAGACCAAACGTTCAGGCGTGATTAAGCAACAAACATATTAGCTCGGCCACTTTGAATTTCCAAATTTTGTTAGCAGGTTCGAAATTAGTGCCACCGATTTTCCTCTGCACTAATTGACATCAAAACTCTTTTAATTCCCAAAAAATCAGTCGCCATATTGGGTCCGCCATTTTGAATTTCTAAATACTGATAATAGATTCGAATTTAGTGCCCTCAAAGTACCCTTGGCACAAATTTTCACTTAAACTCCTTGAATTTGGAAATTGTTGGTTGCCATATTTGATCCGCAATCTTGACTTTTTAAATTTCGAAAATAGGTATGTAAATTCGCAATCAGGACCTTCAAAAACCTCCAGATACCAATTTTTAATCGGAATTCCTTGAAATTACAATTTTTGGCCGCCATCTTGGGCGCGCGATTTTGAATCCCGTGAATAAAAAGTAGCCTATGTCTTAGGTCGCGATATGTAGTGCCTTCTCTTCAAAAATGAAAATGATTGGACCAAAAGTTAAAGCGTGATTGAATAACAAACATAGTGGGTCTGCCATTTTGAATTTCCAAATTTTGTTAGTAGGTTCGAAATGAGTGGCCTCAAGATTCCTATAGTACCATTTTTCAATAAAATTCGTTGAAGTTCGAAAATGTTTAGTCGCCATATTGGATCCGCCAACTTGAACTTCCAAATATCGAGCATAGATTCGCAATCAGGAGCTCCGAAAACCTCTAAATAGAAATTTTCACGGCAATCTCTTGATACTAACAAATTTTGACCGCCATCTTGGATCCGCCATTTTGAAATCCGCGAATAAAAAGTAGCCTAAGTCCTTTCTCAGGCTCTAGACTATCTCTGTACCAAATTTTATTTAAATCGCTTTAGTAGTTTAGGCGTGATTGCCCGACACACAGACAGACAGAGTTACTTTCGCATTTATAATATAAGTAAGGATTATACATATATATTATGGATTCTTAAATGTCTTGCATATACATATATATGTATAAATGTAACACTCTTTGTGGGCTCAAAATCTCTCACAACGCATACATTATTTAAGAAAACGAAATCGATAATATGTTATGTGTTCTTTTGAATTGTAATAAAAAGTAAATTATTCGGAAATTTTCCATCGATATGAATGGCGTATCCAGTTGCCATATTTTTTCCTTTTATAAAAAATTCATAAAGTAAAGAATAATGGGCCATTGTTCCAAACATATTTTTTCGCGTGACGTGTGGCTAAAAAATAAGATTACATGAATCATTCGATCCTTTTCGCAGGTTTTAAAAAAGCAAGTGATACCATATACGAGCAATTTATTTTTATAGCTGTTAGATCTAACTCCCTATGAAATTAAATTGACGAACTGATGGAAATCAAAAAATAATCATATTTTATTGCATTAAATATTAAAGAGACACGGATGTGGTAAAGTTGCAGAAAGAAATATTTGTTCTTGTTTGTCATAACATTCGATCAACTTAGACATATGTTTGTATGTACATATACGTATGAAAGATTATTTTAATATATTTTATTAATCGTTACAAACTACAAAATTTCGGAAAATTTGTTTTTAAATTTAAGCGAAAAAAAAATGTACTTTGTAAATTCCGTTCCCTGTACAAACCATAATAGTGTAATAAAAAAGTACTTCAATTCATCACTGTATATATGAAAATCATTAAAATTCACTGGGTGTATTTTGTTGAAAATCATAAAAGAGGTCAACCAAAGGCACTTCACTGCACGAGACAAGTAATATAGGATATTTAATTACATGCGACTGCTGATACCCCCTCTTTCGTAATAAATTCACAAATAAATTTTATGCAAATTACAACTTTATTGCACCTCACGTTGATATTAAAGTTTTCTACTTAAAATCTGTGAAAGTTGTCTGAATTCATTTTAAAAGTTTTCGAAAAAGTTAAAATTACGATATTTCACTTTTGTAGACCTATTGCATTATTGCATTTTATATTTTACATAATTTGCTGGCTTTTCGAATACATTTATAAAGATTTCACCAAATAAATAATAATTTTAAAGAAATTAAGATAGGCATACCTTTACTATACATACTTACATTAAAGCATAATATACTGAGTAGGTATATATTATTACAGTTGAAAAAATATGGAAAAAAACACAATTCAAGTTTATTTATTTCAGAAGACAAAAGAGGTACATATATTATCATACTAATTATAGATTATTATCAGACTAGTTGTAGATGTTGGGTAAAAAAGCCTCAAATTTTCCAAAGTGGTTTAAGAATTTCTCAATATATGTAAGAATGTCATATTAATAACTAACAGTTTCCTGCTAATTTTCATATGGTCCACGGAAAATTTTTTTTTCAGAAATAGCCCTGTATTTTCCGACGGATTTTGGGATAGTGCATTATTTTGGTAGCATTTGTGAAAAAATACAGGGATTTTAACTAAAATTTAAGGGCCAGCGTAAAATGTTGACATTATTTCCTATACTGTTAAGGAGATCTGCTGCTTTTTCAATATATGTTGTGGATTTTATGGCAAACGTTCGTAAATGGGTTGGGAAGATTTTTACTATCCCAACTTTTTTTTCCGTGTCAAGAACGAATCCATTTGAAACCATCCCGAAACCAAATTCTGTATACGCGCATCCGTGTAAAATTATTTTTACATGCTTTTCTTTAACTCACTAAAATGTATACGTTTGTAAGGATATTTTTCAAATCTCACAACACGAACTTACCCCAACTCCCGATGTCGCAGAAGGCTGAAATTTGGCCGAGAATTTGATCTCTGGTGACAATGCGATGTTTCATTATACATAGTATTGGGACCCTGAATTTACGAATTCAAGATGGCGAGTCCGTCATTCTTTTTAGTAAAAAATTAAAGATGCTTAGCATTAATTAAAATGTTAATTTTTACTTGTTTTCAAAGTGATTGGCATTTTAAAGAATGTAGTAGAGTTAATTATTGATTTTTTTTTTGAAAAATATTATTTTATTAGAAAAGCATTTTCAAGCTTCATAGAACCATTGCTCCAAAATTATCAAAGTAGGTACCTAATTCTTATGAAATACATATTCAAATTTAAAATTTAATATATGTTGTATTGCTGAAACCCCATACCAGTTCTCATATATTTATATGTACAAATTATTGTACATCAAATTAAACTCGTAACCTCACATTTTTGTGAAAGGCTGGGAAATCATATTCCAGATAAATTTACTGGTTCTATTTTTACTATTTAAGTCTTCAATGTAAGTTCATAATTCGTAAATTAAATACAAATCTTATGCACACAAGTTTGCGAAAACTACCATCCGAATGGAAAGCGACCAAAATAACTTTTACATGAATTTGAAATATGAAACCACAAAACATCCGTGCAACAATATTTAATGTTTTAGGGTAATTCACCAAATGTTGGTGGGATGACACCTGTCGTATTTTCCGAGCTTTGGCCTCTGTCGATTTTCTCCCTGTAGCGGTCTGCAAAATTTTCATTTGCACCACCGATCCCCGCATAGATGGCCTCGATGGCTTCATATTCAGCCTCATCTCAGTCTCGTTCCAACGCGAGGTGTTTTCATAATTGGCCTATCACAACGGAGCGCTTCTGCTGAATTTCCCCCATGAAAATTAATAAGCAAAAGTTAGCCCAAATGATGGTTTTGTGTTCACGCACACGGGAAAGGGCCCGAATTTGGGCGGGGGCGCCTCGAAGAGCCCCCAAGGCACGATGCTGAGCCAGCACGTTCGTGGCACGTTTCTAGTAAGTAGAGTTAGCACGCACCAAACCAACTCCCATCTCTTGACGCTTCCTTACACTGGCTGGCGTATGCTCGACTCGCCCCCGCATCCTCCCCCGGTTATTATAAAAAGTGCAATTAATCCAGATTTAATCTCTTCCGGCAGCATGTGACATGAACGTTCATCAGCGGTGCGAGGAGAGCGTGCCCAATTTGTGCGGCTGTGACCACACCGAACGACGGGGCCGCATCAACGTCGCCCTCTACGTCAAAGGAAGTCTGCTCACCATCGAAGGTAAGTCGATTTTGCTCCTATGTTCAATTAGTGCAGCATAACCGGGTCTGGAGCTCGTTTCATCTGCCCGAAGAGTGCTCCGAACTCGGCTACAAAGCCTGCTCTTGTACCCAAATTAGGCCCACTCAGAATAAACGATTTTGATCAGGTTTGCCCGAACTGCTTCCTATTCTGCTGCATCTGCAAATACTGCTCAACATTAATTCTACACATCTGTCACACACTGAACTCAATGTTTGCCGAACATGTTTCCCACACAAATAAACAAATTAATTTCGACATCCGAAATTTGAATAGCCATATTATTTATTTTAGTATGTCTTATCCGTCCATTTATAGAAAATTACTATTTTATTAATTTATATAACGTGATGTAAATAATAGTAACATTAAAATTGTTTAAAACTACTAGACTTCATAAAATCTGATGTTGTGAAAATTAAAACTATAAAATCATTTCCCGATTACAGCGGAGCTAAATGAAACGAAATTATGATTTTAGAAGTCTATGTATGTGGGTGGGTATGTTCATCTATTCCCTCATAGCTCCTAAAGAACTTTTCGCATTTTGGCAAATAAGGAATCATTTGATCCTTCTTAATAGTCCGCATGTCACAAGATATGACGTATCACTTAATCCAAAAAAAATTAAGATAAATTTATCACTTTTGGTATGAAATTCTTCTAGAATTCTAGATTTATGCTTATAATTAGTGCATGCATATAAATATAAATATGTATAATACATTCATTATTACAAATATCAATGTCAAAATATATTGATTATTGTTAAGAATAGTAATCTGATGATTTATTTACCACTAAAATATTCTAAATAAAATAATAGTTTTAATATGAAAATTAAATCCTTTAATAAATTATGTTTTTAAAACAAAGCAATTATTAAAACTGAATAATACTTGTACTAACCAGACATTTTTTTACTATTTAAAATAAAATAAATTTTTACCAAGAGACACTCTTCACAGTCAGGTCGAGCTCAAAAAGCGCTGCCGAAACCATGTCCTTTCTGGAAGCGTAATACTTTTTTCAATATGCAAAGTTCATTGATTTCGTTACTTACGTATTGATGATCGATCATCCAAAGTTTAGGGTACTCCCCATAATCCTATAAAGTTTAAATTGGATATGCAAGTTAGATTTAGGGTTTATGGAACGAATTAAAATATTTATCCGATTTGTATAGTAAAGTTAGTTTCTTCATTTTGGAAGTGGGAAAGTTGACAGAAAAAGTGACAGAAACCCAAAAAGTGGGAGGTTCGGATTGCTATAAAAAAAATGTCCATGTCTATATACTTGTAAGCCTAAATTTTGCATGTAGGCTAAATTTCGCGAATAAAGGTATAAAGTCTAAAAATTGTGACTTTATCGCCCACCAACCCTCAAAACAAGGTGGGATTTATGTTTATGAGCCATCTCTTAGACTTAGTTCAAAATAAAAGTGAAATAAAAGTGGTCGAACCCAACCATTTGTCGATTTGCGAGGGAATCTTCCTGAATATAAAACGTTTTGGGGATTCTGTCTTGTGGCGGTCAGGCAATGGGCAATTATTTACACTAAATGGAAAAGGAAAAGATGGAATCATCTTTCTAATCATTGATATTGTATCATTAACACTAGCGCTTCTCATTTCACTGGTGGGAATAATCCTCCCCCGATAGCGCTCCAACATCAGGTGCTTCGTTGCTTAATGTCGGTGGTTTTATATACTACGTATTTATATTGGCACTAAGAGAAAATCCTTTTTATTAAGAAGCTCTAAGAATACTCACATTTAATTAGACTTGGTTCTATTAGATCTCATAATTTTTTATGGTGATCTCGAGACTTCGTTTTATCTTTACGCACATTGTTTTTAGTTAGATAAGACTTTATTAAGTTAACAAGACTGTTCAAGAAAAATTTTTCGCATCATAATTAACAAAAGATAAAACATTTTCAATTTAAAAAAAAGCTAAACACGCTCTGCTTGATGATTTTAAAAGAAATTTAAAAAGTTTCTTATAGATTATTGTCTTTAAAACAGTTGCCACATTGAACATTTTTCCAAAAATATATTTAATGATAATTAATAATAACCGATAGTTCTTAATATGATTCATAACAACTTAATTCTCTTATTTTGTATTACACTTTCCTCAATTTTACATTGACAGATTTGTTAAAAATTTCTTTTTAGCAATAAAATCAAAATGCATTTCGGTAATGAGAAAATCATCAAACACAGAAATAACTTTTCTGTTGTTGATGTCATTGACGTTTTTCTGAAATACCCCGGGAGCCTGCTAATGATGAGAAAATCGTCAACTAAAGCGAATTCATTGAAAGGAATTGTATGCGCCATTTCCCTCGGAGCCCCTCGTTCCTTTAGGTAAATCGATTTGTTATATCACGAACTCGTATTTGCTCATTTCTTGATTGAACGTCTGTCTTCAGCAGGCATTTATATATTTGGAGTTCGGAGGTTTTGTATTTAATTTCATCTAATCAAGCTGGGAAGCACGGCGGAGTGCTCTTTGTTGTGGTACTCGAAGAGAACGTAATGAGGCTGCTTCAAATTAAACAAGTGCCTATAAGAGTAAACTAAGTACCATTTCTCGGGACTCGGGGTAATATTACCTACATTTGATTTTTAAATCTATTTCTATATTGCATTTCATTTTAATTCAATTTAATCATTTTTTCTTAATAGAGTTATTTATGCCAGAGAGCAATTGTACTTTTTTTTCACATTATATTTTGTCCAATTAAATAGATTCCCCGAGGACCAGACATTTGATTAAGCTACATCGACTCGAAAGATCATGTCTTCAGCCAATTTAATAAAAGACCAAACACCTGCACCCCTATTCACTATAACAATTGTGTTAATGAGTTCTATTCAAACAAAATCGCGATTCAAAATCTTACAATTTGCCAATTTTTATCAAAACTATTACTGTGTTTCCATGCAGAGTTAACTCAGGGTTAACCCGAGTTAAAGTCCCATGGAAACCAGGGTTGAGTTAAGTTTCGTTAAACCCAGCTAAACTCAACGAAAGGGGTCGGATTTAGCTGAGTTATGCAAATGTATTGGTAGATTACTTGCTTTTGTGTTAATAATGGCATTCAGCTTTTATACATTGTATATTATAGCATAATTTTCATTAATAAATCCATTTTTAAACACAAATATTTAAATAAATTTAAATTTGATGCAAATACACCAAAGCAAGAGCTGTCAAACTAACCCAGGTACATGGGTTAACCTCAGTGCTTTAAAACTCAACGAAAACTCAACCCAAACATCGTGCAAAATTCATGTAAAAAACGGATTTTTTTTAAATCATAATTATTTAAATTTTTTATAATGAAATAATTAATAGTTTAGGTAATATCTACAAATTTCACTAAGCGTTAAGAAAAAAACTTCCGAAGGCAACCTCCTATTGTTTTTAATAGCTTACTTAAACTTTCATATAATAACACTAAGCAATTAATTTGAACTCTTAACCATATATGTACGTATACCTACATAATAAAATTTAATTGCAAAAATATATATATTAAATAGTTTTTTTTTTCATTTACAAAAAGTGCTTGTCTTTGGCATCCTACACCAGGCAAAGGGGGTAGCATTTTTTTTAACAACGACTTCGAAAACAAAATTCCAAAATAGCAAGAATTTATAAGCTCTAGATCTTTAGAAAAAACATTGATTAATTCAATATTAAAATCTCTTAATTTATGCGTGGAATCTGCTCAAAGAATGAAACAAACCGGACAATTGTTACCTTTTTCGAAAAAATAAAGAACCTATACCAAAAAATTCTAAAAGAAAAATTTCTTATTAAGGTATTTTAAATTTTGGGATTTAGATTTTCTCACAGTTTGATTTTTCTTTAGTATCTAATGACATTTTGAATGAAAAGGAGCAGTCGAGTAGAGATAAGTTTGCGATTAATCTCATTGTTTCCACTACTGGACCCTTTACGTACTGATATCAACCAAAATTCATTTAATCTAGAAAAAAGGACAAAATTTCTTTGTTATACCTTAATCTACAATCGAACCATAATCAGCAAATATTTTCTTTCTTTCTAGTGAAAGAAGGCGCCAACTTGATTCCGATGGATCCGAATGGGTTGAGTGACCCCTACGTGAAGCTGAAGCTGATGCCCGACGAAAACGAAAAGACAAAGAAAAAGACCAAAACTATTAAGTCATCTCTGAACCCTGTTTGGAACGAGACCATCACATAGTAAGAATTATTCCCAGCTGTTGATCCGAGCCTTTTCTATAGCGAAAATTTCTTGTACGCCTGTAGTGACCTGAAACCAGAGGACAAGGACCGGAGAGTTCTGATTGAGGTCTGGGATTGGGACAGGACATCCCGAAACGATTTCATGGGCTCTTTGTCCTTCGGAGTGTCGGAAGTTATTAAGGTAAGAGGCGACCTCTCAAGTCTCGAATACCTTTTGAATGAACGCACATCCACTTGGGTATTATTTCTTTAAAAAAAAAACAGAACCCTGTTGACGGGTGGTTCAAGCTGCTCACTCAGGAGGAGGGAGAATTCTATAATGTACCTTGTACTGATGAACACACAGATCTGGCTAAGCTGAGGAGCCAGATGAGGGTAAGCGAACTGAAAACCTTTAAAATCCGAACCCAAAAATTGACGCCCCAATCATTTTCAGAAATCTTCTGTAACGAAAAGGGCTCCGCAGCGCTCAGATAGAGATGTTCCTCACAACATGACCAAGAGGGACATGATAAGAGCCTCCGACTTCAACTTCCTCAAAGTGCTGGGCAAGGGCTCATTTGGCAAGGTTCCATTTTAAATTCCCTGCCCGGAGTACACTATCTAAAAATTTAATGGTGTTTCAGGTTCTGCTCGCGGAGCGGAAGGGCGCGGACGAACTTTACGCTATTAAGATCCTCAAAAAGGACGTTATAATACAAGACGACGACGTCGAATGCACCATGGTGGAGAAACGGGTGCTGGCCCTGTCGGAGAAACCGCCCTTCCTGGTACAACTTCACTCGTGCTTCCAGACCATGGTTCGTGACCAGTGGAGCATTATTACCTTCCAACTTAATTCCATTTAACGTTTAATTCAATCCCTCAGGATCGGCTTTTCTTCGTCATGGAGTACGTCAACGGCGGCGACTTAATGTTCCAGATCCAGCAATGTGGCAGATTCAAGGAGCCCGTTGCAGTGTATGCCATCAATTATGCGCCACTAAGCATAAATTCAGCCCTAACCGCGAATCTTTTATCTGCAGGTTCTATGCGGCTGAGATAGCCATCGGGCTCTTTTACTTACATTCCAAGGGGATCATTTACCGCGATTTAAAGCTAGACAATGTTCTGTTGGACTCCGACGGCCACGTTAAAATTGCTGACTTCGGGATGTGCAAGGAGGGAATTACCGACGAAAAGACGACCAAAACGTTTTGCGGAACACCCGACTACATAGCACCTGAGGTGAGAACAATAAATGTGGTGGTCTTCGTTCCTTAATTATTCTAGGGCTTTTCATTTTCCGGCGAGCAACGTAAGGAATTTCATTAATTGCAAAAGGGCAGCTTTCGTCTACTTATTATTCTAACAAAAATTTAATCAGGAAACTAGTCAAATTAAAGGAGGGAAAAGTGCCACAACGGCTTTTCTAAATTAATTTCGAAATTAAAGGGTGGCAAATAAATTATGAACTGCAATAACAAAATTGAAGTAGACATAATTTAGGAAATTATAATAAAAGACTAATCGCAAGAAAAGCAAACATTAGAACAGTATGGCTGAGTTGAGTAACATTCATCCAGTTTACATTTTTCCTATAGACAAACTTACAAGACGATGTAAAAGCCTGACCTACATTCTTTTGCCCACAACTTTCTGAAATTTAAATTTAATCTTTACTATGTATATTGCTTGCGATTTCAAACCCAGGTTTTTATGTTTTGTACTTAATTGTAAAAAATGAGGTTTCAAAAATTTCTGAGCGGATCTGATAATTCCTGCATTATGCATACAACTTAAATATGTTTGAAACTAGATGCTCTTTATTTTCTTTAGATCTGCTCCAACTGTAGAGGAAGAGTATACGGAATAGCTTTATTTTGTATGCGCCATATGGGCTGTGTTCCCGAGAGCGCTAGATCTCTAAGTAGGGATACAATTTATTGTATTGCTATTTCTTTTAAATAAATAAATAAAAATTTATTTTGTAAATTGTAAATTTTTAGAATGTACGCCAAAATTTGTTTTATTATTAACTTCATTATTTTCTGTAATAAAATTGACAGAAAGCACGCTTATAAAAATTCTGTAACGAAAACTTACTCTTCATCTATGATTTAAAATCAGCGAACCTGATAGCTGATAGATGAAATAGCTTAAAACTATATATTGAATTTTCGAATGGTGCGGATATTTTGTAATTAGAATTGAAATCAACGTTTGTATTACAATGAAATCACATTTTACATACAAATTTACGAACTGCATCCAAATCTGCTATAAAGGTTAACTTTATACGCTGGCAAGAACAAAAAGAAATTTTATAAAGTATAGTCTTTTATATCCAGGATCTCTTAAATGGCAAATAAGATTAGTGTTTTCTAACACTCTGATCAATTTGGAGGTCAAATGAGGGGCACTTTACCCAAGAAACTGAAAAATCCACAGATTTATTAAAATTTGAACTTCGTATTTGACTAATTAAACTTCAGGACATAACGAAAACGAGCTACCTACCAGATAACAAAAATCACTAAATTAAGAATATAGTTTTAATTATAACTAAATTTCACAACGGTATGATAACCACACTGTAACATTATGATTGGAAATTGCGTAAGAAAAAGTAGACGTAATTTTTTATATGAATAACTATTATTTCATCAAATCCATTTTATAAAATGCAAGTTCTATGCTACACTCAGAGAAAAATCACTTAAAATCAATAGTATTTTAATAGTTATCCCCATTAATTTTGGTCAATAGGATTTATAACATTAATAAATAATAGTCCATATAATTACTATAGAACAATATGATGGTCATCACATTAGAACTATACATTCCTCATGTTAAAACAAGGTGATGTATATAGTTAATTCTTAATGTGAAATTAATTTTAAAACAGACCTTTTTCTTTTATTAGATAGCTTATTAATTTAATGTGTTATTTCAATAGTTTAAAGTTATTAATGTCTAATAGGATGCATTATTATTTTAAAATGGTACAACATATAAAATATTTTGTATATATGCGTATATTTTTAATAATATATCATATTAAAATAAAAGGTTGCCTCATTGATAAGTAATAATTTCCGTCCTATTGAAGATATATAGGAAAATGTATTAAATCAATCTTTCTCTAATTGATTATATATATATATATTCCTATTAATTTTCGCCACATTAAAACAATGGTGAAAAAATTATTGAATAATGAAGGCAAATTTTTCTGGGTGTATATTCCATTTTTTTGTTATTAAAGCTTATGTTATTTTTGTATATCACAATTCAATTCCTTCTTTCCTGCATCATGGTTACGACAATTCACTTAAAAATATACGTATAATAAAAACCTGAACGATATTCAATTAAAACTTACTATTCTTCAAAATATCAACATCTTAAGACACAATTTTAAAATGAAATTTCTATTGTTTTAGATAATCTTGTATCAACCTTATGGCAAATCGGTGGATTGGTGGGCTTATGGCGTACTTTTATACGAAATGTTGGTTGGTCAACCTCCTTTCGACGGAGAAGATGAAGAAGAACTATTTGCCGCTATTACCGACCATAATGTTTCATACCCGAAAAGTTTGAGCAAAGAAGCCAAAGAAGCCTGCAAAGGAGTAAAGATCTAAAATTTTCTTATCTAGTTATCAAAACTTTGACCAATAAATTTTTATAGTTCCTTACAAAACAACCTGCAAAGCGATTAGGAAGCGGCTCCACAGGAGAGGAAGATGTCCGAGTTCACTCGTTCTTCAGAAGAATCGATTGGGAAAAAATAGAACTGCGCGAAGTTCAACCTCCGTTTAAACCTAAAATCGTAAATAATTTATAAATTCTCGATAAAGGCAAATCTATACATTTCCATTTATTTTCAGAAACACCGCAAAGATGTATCGAATTTTGATAAGCAATTTACATCAGAGAAAACTGATCTGACACCGACTGACAAACTGTTCATGATGAACTTAGACCAAAACGAATTCATAGGATTCTCCTACTTGAATCCAGAATTCATCACCCATCTGTAAGGAATCAGAGAACATCAATAAAAGATTCATCTCCTTATAGTAATGAGTAATAGTAAGAATCTCCACTAGCTTAAATTATGACCGAAGTAGCGACAAGGAGCTGACAAAGACAAACAACTTTTTGAACTTGTAAACGTTACTGACTTTGCGTATCTACTCTAGTACTTTTAAGTTGAATAGCAATAAGACAAGGTCATTAACAGACAACCTTGAACAAATTCATTAACGTAATAAAGACAGTTTTTTAAACATATCAAATAATCGGGATAACTATAGCGTATAATTCTACTATTACTATTACAATTTTACGAGAACTAGCTAAAGGTTATTGTTATCTTTCATCAATGATGCTGTGGAAGTTAAATTTTTTCATACTCAAGAGGCTAATTAAAAAAAGAAAACAAAATAAAAAACAAAATATCCAAAGAAGCTTTTACTCGAATAAAAAATTTTAAAAGTAGCTAACAAAAACATCTTACCAATTTTAGAGTTGAAAGTTATTTCGCCTTTACAGCATTATCTACAAACTTTATTAAGACGTTTTGGATACTTAATATATTTGAAGTCTAATAATTTTATAACCATTCCAACCTTTCGGACAATTATACATGTTAAAGGGTACAAACATTACCTGGCCTCGTTTATATCTCACGGCACAGTGCTTTTTTGGATTTTGAATAGAAAACGTCGGTTTGTAGAACTCACTCATCCATTAGAATTAGTAGATCAGACAAATTTCAGCGAAATTAGTGATTTTGCCCATTAAAAGTGGAATATATTATGGTTTTTAAAACTATAATTTGAATCATTCACAGAATTTTGGATCGAATAACCAGAGAAATTGTATCCTGTTTGTAAACAAATTTTTATTTTAACTTAGAAGTTCATTTCTACCGGAAACAAATTTTTATTTTAACTTAGAAGTTCATTTCTACATGAAATTTGAATGCTTGCAGGCTAGCCTTAAGCGTCTACAGGTTCCAAAACATAAGCCAGAATTTTTGACAGTACATATTCTTTATAAAACAAATACTACAGAAAATATATCGCCAGAATCCAGCCAGTTATTATTTCATCAAGAAAAATTATATTGTATTTACTAAAATAGAAGATCTAAATTTCATTTAATTTGTACGCTGTCAATGAACATTTAAATAAAACTTATTTAGGAAATTATACAACCTAACAAAAGCCTACATGATTTTTAAAGAAGTATGCCTATAAAATTGTGTCAATATTTACCATATTTTGTTTATACTTATTTCAATTAGTTTGGTGGTGGTGGTATTTGATCTTTTTAGTTAAACTCAAAAATGGACGACTTCGAATTAGCAATAAAAAATAGGCATTTTTTGACCCTTCCAAATACGCCTTCATCAGACAATAAACTGACATTAAACTTTAACTATTAATTCCCTCCCATAATCCTGTAAAATATGCTTCTCCTGCCCAATCATCCATTCACTTCACAATTCAATTTCTTTAATTTAAAATAATTTGAATATTACATTTTAATTTTCCGTTTCTAGTCCCAAGACCAAGAAAAAAAGACAGGGAAGCTTCTTTAGAATATTCCGTTAATCATCGCGTTCTTTTGGAAAAATCCTAAGAACCCCATCAAGTATGGCTGTGCCGAGAGATATAAATTCAAGCTAACAACGCACCATTCAAAAGTAACTCAAGTAAGACTACAACGCTTACTTATCTTCCTAATCTGACAAAAATTACAGAAGAGACCACCAATTTTATCAAAAAAGGAATTCCTCCTTCAAACAACAAATTAACTGACAACTCCTGAAATTTTTAAATCGAAACATAGAAAATAGCTACAGACTGTCCCAACATACCTTCAAGCTGCAAATAGGACAACAAACTATCTTTGTGATACTTCTATTATTATAAATATTATATATAGAGATACATATTATGAAGACAACATTTACTGAAAATAAATCTTTGAAATTTGACTCGTGCGTATGGTGTAAAATTTACCTAGAAGCGTCCTCGTTAACTTCGAACTGTAGCCGAGGACCTTAAAATTAGTAGATGGTAAAATGTTTATTAACCATTTGAGGAATATTCGCTTATTTATAAATTTATTGTAAACAAATTTTTCAATTACATATATTTTTGTCAAATTTAAAGAAATTGTAAGAGATAACAACAATTTAGAGGAATCTCGAAGAGAAACATTTGAATTTAGTGTAAATTACATAGGAAGCATAAGTGATTTTACTAAGTAAGCAAAGTTTGTGTAACAAATTGAGCACTTAACTCATTCCAAATCGATAACTGCGATTAGCTTGTTTGTTAGCTCAATACTTTGCCTTTTGAGAACATCAAATCTAAGCAAAATAAAAATTTTTCATAGATAATTTCGAATAAAATCAAATTTTTGGGTCATGAATGCTTTATTGTAGTGAATGAAAGAAGGTGAACCAAAAGAAGTCTCAATGATGTAAATATGATTAATAGAAAGATTCAGATTCTTTAGGTATGTTACTCTTAAGAATATTTCTAAGTGGCTAAGTAAATTCAATAATTAATTATGAAACTGATTATGACAATCTTGTAGTGGTTTTATCGTCGACTTCGAAAAAACATTCCAGTAGTTGTGCCCACACGAGGGATAATTTAAAAAAAAAGTACATACAAACGTTTCCACCTACAACTGTCGAAACTATGGTTTTCTAGAGTATTTTGGATAACTATTCCGGGACTGCGTGCATGCCTACAAATATCACAGGGTGCCAAAAACATAAAATTTAAAAGGCAAAGTGATTAGAGCATAAATTAGTTCTCGAAACAAGATATACAGGCATGCAAATGCAGCTTACCCTCGACCAATTAAATAAGTTTCAAATAAACGATTAAGAAGGTCACTTAAACCTTTTCTCAATTAAACTAAGCCTACGATGATATTTTAATGTACCAACTACTTGCCTCAAGTACATTTTCTTGTTGTAAAATTTTCCAATACTTTTCCTAATTTAAATGATTGAGACAATTTTACGCAGAAAATAACTAAATTTTGGATGTATATTCTTTTTAAGAATATCTAAATATCTTGTATAAATTCTGTATAATAGAACATCATAAAATTATGCCGAAACATATGGAATTTAGGACTATGTTTAATCTCACAGAGACTTAATTATCCACAAATCTACATATACAACAACAGTAGGTTAAATTTGGTCTGCAATCTCTTCGACTATTATATGACTTTGTTGAGATTTGTAGGAAATTATATAATTAATAAAGAGAAAAACTATTAAATCTACTTTCCAATTTTTGAGTTTTATTATAATTCCTTTATTCTTTCGACATCCAACAATAAGCTAAAGCCAATTTTGACAACTAAAGTGTTTTAAGAATGTTTGGGTTATGAAATTATAAAAAAAAAATTAGGTTTATTACACTGATGTTGCTAGCTAATAATTATCTGAACTGAAAAAATGTACGAAAAATTCCAAATTATATGACATATGTATATGACAAAATAACATTGACAAATCTATAGAGTGCTAAATTAATAATCCAACAAAAAATATATTGCAATTGATAATATTTGCATATTTTATCTTGAATTCAAAGTTTTTAATATTCCAGATTTTGATAAGTGAGCGAGTTTCATACTAATTAAATCGCCGGCTCTAAGTAAAGTCGTAAATATAAGAAAGCCGTAAGTAAATTTCATAGTCATCAGGTTTTATTTATATTATTATTCGAGTATGTTATTTTTCGCTGCGTAGTTTAGTTCTAACCGCCAGAGAATCGGCAAATGTGATTTTTAAATGTATTCTTGGTATTTTGTTTTAAAAAATCTATTATAATAAATTATAAAACACAATTACGATATACAGATTCAAAAACTATTAAAATTGAAAATTTCGTGAATTTCCAAATCAAAAACACAAAAAATTATTGTTATGATCCCTACATTTTGTTTACCACTATACATTTAAAACTGTCTTACATTTTTGACATTTTAATTAAAATATTTTTGTTTCGATTAAATATTCACTATGTTTTGCAGAATTAAGAAGAGAAAGCACGATCAAAATGAAAAGTGTTTAACATACATACATAGATATAACATAAAAGTTCTTTTACAAGCAATTCTTGCCAAAGCTTACTTATAAAATAACACAAATACATTTTTCTTTAAGATATGCTTTAAAACCAAAAAATAAATTTTAGTTTCCCATCATCCGCGAACCGCTCTGCTCGGCTTTTGTTGTTTTGATAAAATTTGGCACTTTCGCTATATATTGAGTGCGAAAATAATTGATAAAACAATAAGTGTCAATTTTTTAATATTCGGCTTTAGTTAAGTGACATCTCAAACAGTTTATTTTAAAAGTAATTTGCAGCAAAATGTTTTGCAGTACCAAAAGAAGACGAAAAGTAAGATGTAAGTATTTTTGTTTTCCATTGCAGATCCAACATTTGTTCAACTCAACTCAATTCAACTAAATTCGACGTTGAATTTAATCGAACTTCAATAAAATAACATTAAATATTCCTGAAATTTCTAATTGATTTTAATAAACCTTTCGAGATACATCAAACCTTTTCTTTAAACGTAAAAGATTTTGGACTCAAGCCAAAATTAACTCGAGAAAATTATTTAAAAAATAAGTAAATATGTATGTAAATGAAAGCAAATAAATAAATCGTTACTGGAATATATGTATTAGGTTACTAGAATATATTACGGAATTAATTCGACGAAAAAGATAAACTCGAAATAAATATAAAATACCCAATTGATTTTTTCTTTCAAATTTCTCAAATCTATTTATTTTTAGCACAGTCTGACCTAACCAAACGACTCAATTTACTTTCCATTATCCATCCCAACGAATGCTGCAATGTTTGTAATAAAACAACTAAAACTACAATTTTTTCCGGGTTTCCCCAGGCTTTCTTGAGCATACTTTTTCCGTTTTTATGTGTAATTTGCCTACCGGCTCGATCATTTACTTACAACTCCTAGCAATCAATTAAAAGAGCTTTGCTCTTGCAAAAATACACAAATCCACCGTCAGCTGACGAACTATTTTTGAACAAGATTTATTTAGAACTTTCGTTCGGAGATCGTCTTAGAAGAAATTTGTGTCAGTAGTAAGCCGGGAGCTGAGTCCACATACAGCAGAAAACATTTTAATTTTCCTTAAAAGAATGTTATTTTGTAATATTACTTAAGTCTGCAATACACTTTAGTGAGTGTCTTTTAATGTGGTTGTGTTAAATTTAATTTGCCATTATGGCAATGCTAAAGGGATGTTGGAAAGTTGATAAAAACGATGAAGGTCGGTTAGAACTTCTTATTAATTTAAGGGCTATAAGAATATTTTAAATAGCTTATGCAACTTAACTCTTCACAGAAAATCGTATAGACCGAATTTTCGTTTTAAAAGTGGATTCAATATACATATGTTTTTTGTTTTTTATTTTAATTCATTTTCCATGCTTTTATTAAGATATTAGGCATAGTCAGAGACGGTTTTTGATTTTAATTTTTTTAACATATGTATAATGATTTTTATTTATTATGCCAAGTATTTACACTACATTTAAAGCAAACGTCACGTTAACTTCAAAACAAACATTTTTATTCTGTACCAAGCTATCTTCTAAATTGTCGAATGCTCTTTTACATTTAGTGCTTTGCGGTGAATCAGAATTTCTTAGTGATTTAAATCCGAAATCAATGCAAAAAAAAAACAGAATTGTTAGTTTAATAAGTTTATTTTGTGTTTAACCGAAGCTTTTTACTTTGATTTTTAAAGTATTATAAAAAAATGCTAATTTATTTATTATAAAAAAACAGTTCTGGGGAGAAAAAATCTTTCGAGTAAGCATTAGATTTTAATTCCTAAAATATGCTCTATAGTCTATAAATTTAATTTAGATCAAACAAGAATTTTTCAAAGTATAGTGATCACCACGTTTTAAAATGTAGTTCTGAAAAATGCATCTAAAGTGTGAGTATTTCTCAGTCAATTGAAACAGATCGGATAAAAGGATTAATTAATTATTCCTAACTTTACTTCATTATACTAATTATTATAACTGATTGAACTGCCAAAGCAATATGTAGGTATGCAAAAAAAAGTTAAAATTAAATCCTTAAATTGTTCATTAAATTTAAAGGGAAACATCGGAAAGAATTTCTTGGGATAGTCAATTTTACTTCCATATTTATAATTTACCAAATATTCTTTTATTTATGTACTTACACATTTAATTAAACTTTTCAGCTTGTTTCATTGATATTGAAAGTGAGGAAAAATCAGAAGACGAGGATCCCAATCGAGTCTATTCTCAGTGGTGTTTCCTTCCCGATTTGTTGCTTGAAGAAGTATTTTCCTACTTAACTGTTCGAGAGCGGTATTACTGTAGCCTTGTAAGATAAATATAATTTAACTTTAATTATTTAAATAAATGTTTTCAAAATAATGTTACCCTATTTTAAAAAGGTATGTCGCAACTGGTACAGAGCATTTCACCTGCCTCCTGTTTGGAGAAATTTTATCGTCGACGATCGGACGTTAACAAGGGCCAAGTACAATTACTACTCAGGGTGGCAGCACTGCTTGGATCACTTAAGGACCCAAAACTGCCTAACTCGTGTGGGGCGCTACATAAAAGGGTTGGACTTCCGCCCTGAGCACAGTTTCAACAACATGTACCAATTCATGACGCTGATGACGTGGTGCATTGAAAAGGTAACTTAAGCCTTCACCTATAAAATTGCATCTTGAGACTTACTAAAGAATAATTAAAAGAGCCGTGAGCAGAATTGTCAGAAAGAACTTCTAGGCGTTGGGTCCAAGATTAAAAGCTTCGTTTACGTTTTCCCTTGCAACATGTCTCAAGCAGACGATCCCCAGGGGATCAAATTGTTTGGAACTGGAGGTACATAAATATTAATTTTGTAATATTTTAATTTTTTATTACTAATATTTATTACGCAGGTGAACTCTTGGCCGCCTTAAAACGTTTGTTAGCAAAGTTGACCGGTCTTCAAATACTGAAGCTGACTGATCTAGTGCTAGAAAGATTTGAGGCCAATCATTTGCTAGATGAAGTTCTAGAGTCATGCTGTTTAGTGCTTCGGGTTCTTCATCTTGTAAATGTGACAACAGTGCACTGTCCAATAATGCACGTTGGGCTATTTCTGAATTTACAAGTAAGGTCGACAAATTCCAATTATTTAAAAATAAATTTAATAATTAATTAAGATTATAAATATAATTGATTAATTAAGAATAGGAATCTAAAAGAACTTTTTTAAAACGAGATTCGAGAGACTCGAATTTCGTACAAATGTTAATATCGAACATAACAGCTTACACTCAAAAAAGAATCGTTTTAGAATGAAAATAAATAAAAAATTTTTAATCGCCATATTTTCTAATACAGAAATCAAACGTTCGTCAATTTACTGACAACGGCTGTTAATTTGGGATTCGTTTTTCAATTGAAGCGAAATAATCCAACTGTTTTCCCAGAACGTAAGATTTTGCCGAATTTTATGAAAAACAGATTCAAACATTTTGGTTTTAAGACGTACAGTACAGCTATTTTTGAATATGTACGATTCGAACAAATTTAATTGCCTCGCTGAATATAAGAATGAGAGGCTTGGTTATGAAGTTTATTTTAATCGATTTAAGCGTTGAGATATACATCCATACATATATAAAAAAAAAGAAAAACTGCATTTAAAAAATTGTTGATAATACTAGTCGGCTTTTTGACAATTTTCTTGTTTAGTTAATTCAAGGTTTGAACAACGAAAACGAGAATGGCATGCGGGTAGAAAAAATAAGTTTTAATTAATTAATATGTAAATTCAAAATGAGAAGCTTATTAAAAAACAGCCTCACTATCCATAACTTTAAAATGTTAAGTACTCCTGTACTTCCGATTTATGGTTAACTGAGTTCTAAGATTTTTATTTTACGCTATCAAAAACCTATATATGTATACATTCATTTCGGAAGATCTGCAAAAATCTGAAATTGTTTAAGGTTCTAGTCATCACTCCTCAGAACATCGATGATGATGTCCTCGTGTTACTGGGAGACTCTAAAATAAGACATCTGCATTTACTTCAAAACCGATACACGCCGTCCAGTTTAGAAATCAGTCCGTGCAGCCACAAGGCTTGGAAAGCCCTGAAACAGGCGAATCCTGATTTGAGGGTCCACGTGAGGGTGGAGTCAGTGTCCACTAAAGATGCTGAGTTCGTTTTTCAACCAGAGGCTCCTGTCAGCAGTATTTTATACAACGCTCCTCGGACAAGAGTAATTTTTATTTTTTCCCAAGCATATCTATGAACAGATATTGGCAGAAACCTCTTTTCAGATAAAACCCGACCTCATTCTTAGGATTGTGGACTTCTACAGGAAAACGCTGACTATCTACGGTCACGAGTTACTTCCTAGGTTTATCAGCCCTAAGCCGTTTGCTAATCGGGTCGACAGCCTTTTGGTCCTCTTAGTGAGGGAATGTCCGAACATAAATACTCTAGTAAGTTAAATACATAAAATAACATTGTTTTAATGCAACAAATATTTTATTTTTGGTGCAGGTTATAAGAGAAAAGATTTCATCGGCAACTGTTTTGTTACTGGCACGTTCAGCACAAAATTTAAGATATCTCCATGTTCGACGGTTTGGTGTGATTTTAAAATGTGATTGGCCACGAAGCCTGGAGTGGTCCAACGAATTTTATTACTGGCTGCGAAAATCTTCGCGATCTTATGAAACACTTGAATGTGAAATTAGTCAAATACTTGGCTTTAAATGGTCTTTACTGAGTGACAAGGAATTTAAGAAAATTAATGTAAATGTTAGACAAGTGTTATGACACTTGTGCGAATCTTTTAATAAAGTATTTCTTATTTATTTTAAGAAAATAAAATTTTATTTATTTCATAAAAGATTAAACACATTTTTAAATCGATCATACCAAACGGAATATTATATGTAATTCTAATTATACAAATTTGAATTGCTTAATTTCAAAAGTAGATTCGAAATTAATAATGGTATTATGTACCTATAAGTTTATACATACATATAAAATTAATTTTTATGGAAATATGTCGAAACAAAAATGTTCGGCCTTTATATTTAATCCGCCATAAATTGTCCATTCTCCATAAATAGAACTTTATAAAATTCGTTTAAATTTTTGCGTTATTATTTTATAGTCGAAATGCAAAAGAAATTAGGGAGGGTTCCAAAATTTAAAACGGCAATTTCAGTTAAATTTAAAGTAATTTAATAAGAAAACAAGTTTATACAATTAAATATTATATTAAAATCTCTAAGAGTTAACACAGAGCCCGTGCGGGTCTTGGTCGGCTGTTAATAACAACGGAAAACAACAACTAGTGTATTTACACGAAAAGTGTTGATTCAAGGCATGGGGTGATCATTAGTCTGAGATTATAGCACCAAACTGATTCGTCTCGCGTTAATATTTTAAGTCTGTTACGTGATTAGAGAGTCCTGCATCTTAAGGTTCTAAAAGAGTAGTATCGAAACTTATTTCACCCTACGCCTGCTTAGAGTGTCCTTTCGGAGGTCACCAGATCTCTTCTCCAAAGTTCTGTGCCCTGTGGACGTGCCCGACTTGGACGCGCTGGTCGTCGACGAGTTTCGCACTGAGGACATGTCATCCTTTGGGGTGAGATTCTTGCGAGATCGCGAAATTGTGTCAGTTTTCCTCATTTTACTATTGTTGCCGTTGTTCGACGACTTTCTTGGCATTGTGGACATCTTATTGTACTGAAAAGTTTAACTTCGATAATTGACTTAAGGAAAGAGTCATACAACATTCGTCTTACTTTATCGGGAGTTTCCTGGGAGTAGTTTATTTCGTATCCGTCGTGCAAGTGCTTTGGTTTCCAAGGAGCCAGCATCGAGACTGACCGCGAAACAGTCCTGGTCATCGGCTGGGTTTTGTTCTTAGACCTCAGTTCTTCTCTCGAAACGGCTCGACGTCGAGAGTTCAACTCATATGGCTGCGGTATGGCACCTACGGTTGTAGCGTGGAGATAAACAACGCTGCGCTGACTTGGAAGGCTCGACTCGCCCTCAGTACCTGAGCTATCGTGCAATCGATCCCTTTCTCTGGAAAGACTGAAACAACCGAAATTGATAATCTTAATCCTTTCTGCCTCCAAAATGAGATTAAAACAAGAACCGGAATCGCAGTGGATTTAGAAACCTAAATCTCAAACTCTTACTTCATTAATTATATTTACGATTATGTTACACTTTTTAGGCATATTTAAAATATCTTCATATTTTGATATCAGGCTTAAACCGATTTTCAAGTAGGCTTAAACCAGATTAAAGCGAAGCTTGACTTACTCCCTATATTTCAAACAAGCATACCAATTTATACGAGAATCAAAAGAAAATTATAAAAACATACCGAAAATCACTTCTTCAAATATTCAATCGAATCGTGTTTAATACAAGATTTTATTTAATTTTACGGATAACATTGTAATTGGAAATTGAATATCGTTAGTCGTAAAGTTATAGCAAAAATATGAAAAATGCATTCGAAATTGTAGTCAGGTATGTATGATATTAATTTCAGTGATATTTGTTATTTAAATCAACTAACGAAAATCATGAAAATTCCTTGTATGCAGTTTTCAAGGAAACTAAAAGCAATTAAAGTGTGTTTATTTTCAGCTATCAGAATACCGAAAAAATACAACGAACCATTCTACTCCTCCTCCTTTTTAAACCACTATGTATTACCAAATTCCAAAGCACCATACGAATCTCATTCTCATTCTTATCAATGGTAAAATATGTATATAATTTAAATATGTATGTATTATATGTAAACGTATGTATTATACGTAAACGTAAACTTGGGTGACCAAGTGCAACTCAAGAACACTAAACTTCTCTTATTTTGCTTCGAGCAATATAAAATGTTCCCTTATAGCAAAACAACTAATGGTTAAAATGTAATAATAAATAACTCCTAAACCTTCATTGATATTTTTCACTATTTTCAGAACCTTAACTTTTATTGTCTATTCATTTTTTCTGCCCACATGAGTGAAATTTCAAACTGGATAAGAATTTCTTTTATTATACCCCACTGCCCTCACCTCGAATAGTTGTGGCTCCTTTCTGAACTTCGTGCGGGCTTTGGAGGGCCGGGCGGAGGCTTTCTGAACTCAATCCTCGTTGTGTCAGAAGACTCCCTCTGAGGGGTCCGCGAATCCCGATCGTGGCTTCTTCGCACGGAGTGCTCCTCGTAGCGATGCCTCGAGTGACTTGCTTCTGCGCTGTCCCTAGAAGGAAGTTTCGGCGTGCTCGAGTGCCTCTTCTCCTTCCGGTCCTCGGTGTCAGAAGCACTTTCAGAGATGTCGTCTAATTCTCGGGAACGCGAATGATGCCGTCGTCTAGGCCGATCTAGCTCATCAATCCCGTCCTCTAAATTTTGCAGTGAATTACTTCTTGGGGCTGAACGGTTTGCGTTTTGCTTTGCGATCCTATCTAAATTATAGGCACTCTGGGAATACTTTTGATTTCGGTTCAATGTGGTAACGGAAGGACGGGTACTGATGGAAAATCTAAGTTAATATTTTTAGATATTTACATATTTAGCTATGAACAAAACCGTGAGTTAGCGGCAGCCTTCGAAAAACTAGGATTTGACTCCTGATCGGTGTCACCAAAAAATCTCAAACTCTTCTCAGGCAAAGGAGGAGCGATTGGGGTTCGATATGATTTTTTTGATCGAAGAGTTGAGAACTCATCCTCTGTTGTGGCAGGTGTTCTGAATGGTGACTCGAGCTGTTTAATAAGAAGAAATATGTCATTTTTAATTCACTTTGATTAAGTAATAATTAAAAGATACCTTCTCGCTGTACTTTTTTTTCGTTTTCCTATCTAAAGATTTAAACCAGCCCGATTTTTCAGCCCTACTCTCTTCCTCATTTCTGAGGGAAAGTGGAGAAGGTTTCGAAGTCTTCTCAGACGAAGTACGTTTCAAAAGTGGACTAGCTTTTGGAGTCGACAGTCTTCTCCTTGTAGATATATCCGGGGCCTTAAAAAAATAATTAATATAAAAGTTAGTTAAAAGTTTTTAACCTATCACCGATGAATTATGTAATATATATGCATCATGATTTAACTATAACCAACTAAAAGTGATTCCACTTCTTAAGATTCCGCCAGAAATCTTATGGGAATAAAATTATAAAATCAGATTATTATTTCTCTGTGATTTGTTTTTCGTTTTAATAAAAATTTATAACAAGTTTGTTTGAGATATCTGCATCAAGTAACTGTCGAAAGACCAAACAATGGGAGGCCTGAGTTTAAGTTCAATATAAATAAGAGTGCATTCAATTTCGTTATAATTCCGCCCACAAAATTTTCGAATTTCAGGTATTCATTTCATCCTATTTTCATGGAACTAAAGCAGAATTTCAGTTCCACAAGAACCACCCAAGTGGAAATATATTTTAATGTCATCTTGTGAACCTTGGCATACACGAAAATCTCAAGCTTGAAATTTTAGCGAATTTCCAGGCACAAAAAAGCACTCGCAAACGAGTTTTTCAGATTTATCGAGCAAAATCCGAAAGTAGATCAGTAAGTTTGCATCCGATGCGACCGCGGGCTAACTTGATTATGACGAGAGATCACCTCGGGCCTTGTACTTTTTACACTCCTCTGCAGCGCTGCAATAATCGCAGTTTTAGGCCCGGTCTCAGCTCGAGTTGTAGATGAATACCTTCGAAAACATACCAACTATAAGAAACCAAAGGGCAAAAGGTTCCGGACTGCTTATGTTGTAATTAAAAAATTCTTCGGTTTGTTTTGTTAACTACAACACTTTGAACCTAAATGAAATAATCCATGAAATACAATGGAACTACAATATAACAATTTTATTGTATTATTTCTGTAGCACTATTCGAACTTAATTCAATTCTTGTTGGAATATATGTATGAACGGACAAAAATTTACAGAGGTTGCTTTATTATAGAGAGCGGGTTAAAAAAAAAAAATAAAGACTAAATTAAAAATAAATAAATATCTTACAGAAATATATCTCGAAAATTATATTTACTTTGTAGCTTTTGGCAAAATTTTAACGCTTATGTACATACATAATACGAAATTTAAATGTAATGAGGTGTAATGTAAACTTCAGAAATATCACAGCTTCCAACGGATGGCGTAATCCTCTTTCTGCTAATAATTAGCACCTTCGGTGCGAAAATCAACAAGAATTAGACCAAATAATAAAGCTCCTTCTTCTGTTGTTTGTTTTTTTTCATTTTGCCAATTCTTCACAACAATTGATAAATTTAACGTGACTCCAAGGGCAAAAGTTTCAGGCGATATAAAGATTTAAGCATATGAAAAATTGAAAGTATTTTGGATCCGCCGCATTATGTTGCGACCCACTAATTTGCATGAATTTTTATGACATACCGTCGACTCCTCTTAACCTTTGTCTTGTTGATATTCAGTTAAACTGTTCTGCCTACAAATTACTTCAGCATTGCCTTGCGAGAAAAGAAAAGGTACTTACATTTTTGGTGGACTAAATTACAATTATCAGAACGAGGTTGCAGGAAAACAAACACTGGGTTCGCAAATTACGTATCTGAGGCATTATTGCCAAACCGGTCGCATATATTGGACTCATTGAATCCATTAAAGTTATTATTATACATTTTGCTCCTCACACACGCATTTGTCAAGGTTAACGACTTTTTAATTTCAAAATTTTATTGCTATGATAAAACCAGAAAACTGCCAAGACAAATTTTGTTTATTTGTTTAAAAGAATTTCAGAAGCTGATGAATAAGTAGGAACAATTCCTACATTATATTACTATACTGCGTTTTTGCTCATGAAAATCATGAATAACACGCAGCAAATATTTGAAATTTTCTTCATATATTTTTGCACTTTTAGGACACTCTCATCGTTTTATTAAATTCAAGATATACATTATATGCTTGTACAATAAACATATACTAAATTAAAACAATTTGTAAATTGATAATAATATTGTAAATGGATTTTCTTATACATACATACATACAAAGTAGGTAAGTTCTTTTCGCAATTTCTATACACGAAAAATCTTCTCAGACCGATCTTGTTTTACACTGTCATAAAAATTAACAAAAGCTGAATATATTTTTAAAAGCTTGGTAATTTAATTTAATTTTTAGAACGAGATATTCTATGAAATTTGAAGCAAAAACTTAGCAATATTCAATGTAATATCATTACACCAATAAACAAATTTTAATAGTTAATTGAAAAGAAAGTAAAAAGTGGTATTTTGGGCATTTTTTATAATTGATCACGAAAATAACGTGTCATACAAAGAGCTCGTAATATGATACAAATTAAAGACTGGACTGTCATATGAAATATGTATAAACGTTCTATAGGTCTTAAATATTAGAGAACAAATTATAAAATAGCATGCACCAATTGTGATGCTGATGCACTATTAATTATATGAAGTAACCGATAAGGACAAAAAACGAAATTTATGGAATATTTCGGTAACTTTTTATTGTTGATATAATAGTCTAAAAAAAACCTTTATCTGAGAACTATTACAAGCTCCTACGACAATCCGATATTTAGTTATTAATTTTCAAACATTTCCAAAATAATACATATATTTTAGTCAAATTTATTTTTCTCAAAACGGGGTCAAAAAATATCCCATAAAAATGTTATATTACTCTTTCACGGAGAAGTTAGTGTTGAGCAGTGGAAGTAAATCCATAGAATGCCATACATATGAATGATGCGATGGACTTTAATGTATGTAGGTACCTACACTTATTAAACCTAATCGAGTAGGTACTTCATATGACTCAACATTTAAATGAGATTGGAGCTTTGCATAAATGTTAGATAAAACCGTTAGTTTTTCAAATTGTTCCAATTTAGCCATAATAATTAGTTTCTAGCCACATCGAACAAGCTGTCTTAAGCAAGGGAGAATTGACCTACCGAATCTGGTTTGAAGACGGCTAAAAATATACCTAACTAGGTGTAGCCAGAACCGCCACCATAAATTCCCGACGTTTAACACCCAATTTAAAACCGCTTCAAGTTCGTCAGCGAGTACTTCGTGTCAATTTGCACGTACTCAAAATTTGCAAACGATACACGTTAACTGCACCTAAAGTGCGAATCGGTCAGTCAGTCAGTCAGTCAGTCCGCCCATCACCTCAGAATTTTAATAGCCCGGCCCCTGCCTCCGTCATCCAGCGGAACCCTTTCGAGAATGAAAATGAAGGAGCTCGCCTTCGAGTTCGATTCGGATGAGGCAAAATTTGCATAGATTGGCGGCGATCGAAAGCACTAAATTATCTTTTCATTAGCCGTAATAAGGGGAGCAATTATCCATTGTTGGCCGACATGCCAGTGCGTGCCGTAATTACCTAAGAAGCACTAGAAGTCGTCGTCGCCGCCGAGACATCCATGATCCAGCGTCCTTGGTTCCGACCGCATCTGTTTATCTCGGTTTGCATAAATAATTCAATTCTCGATTCATTACCTGGCAGTGTAACGCATTTTTCTTCCCTCGGTATCAATTCGCGACTGTTTACCTGCCAGCCTCAGACAAAGCTGCTGCAATTACGCGAAAATGGCGTGCCAACAACCTCAGTGACACAGAAAGAGCGCCTCTGCTGTTCGTCTATTTCATTTCACGTCCCATCTGTTACATAATTTTCCCAAAAACCCATGTTTTGCCGCAGCACGAGAACATGAACACGGAGCTCCACGTGACCTCAAAGAAAAGAATCTCGTGCCCATGCCAATTGTTTGGGGCCGGGCCCTCCGTCATGCTCTACCTGGCCGACTTACGTCACCCGTGCCACAATTTACATCGTCAATCATTAGCGATGGCCTGGCGGCCTAATCAAGGTGCCAAGAACGCCGACAATTGTTGGCGTATATACGCCTAAATCTACGTGCTTTTTAGTTTGCCCAGTTGAGTTCTATACTTTGGTTATGGGTGTCGAACGAACGTAATGATCAATGACTGAATGGAGCCTCCGATCATTTCTACTAAACGAGATCACTAACTTCATGGCGGGCTTACGTAATTCTTAGCAATTAGAATAGGCCAACATGGTGCATAGTGTCGCTTTTAATTAAAACAGAAATTTATTTTAAATAAACCAATTAAATTAAGTCATATCTTCTTTTTTTGAAAATTTAACCAGTTAACTGTATTTGACGAATATACTCGTCATGAAAAAAAACAAAATTTTGTGTTATGAGTATATTAATTTTTCATGACGAGTATAAACGTCAAACACAGTTGACTTGTTAAAAAACACACCGAACAGATTTCCCCTTAACTTATCCAAAAAAGAAACTAACTAAGCTATAAAGAAAAACTGTTTAAATTCGAACGAATTAAAATCAACGAAGCACACAGAAATTATTATTTTGACTGAATAAATAAAAACCTTCTTTATAGAAACAAAATCTTATTCTAATACAATGAGCAAAATAACAACATTTAAAAATCTTCACTTTAACTAATGCACTTATAAAAAAAATTTTGCTTCCGACAAAGAAATGTGTGACAATTCTTCCAATAAAATATTTCTAAATTTGCAAATCAGTCCCATAAGTCTGAAATATGACATTATCAAAAGTACACAGAGCTTAATAGTATAACTACGTTATTTGAACCATTTCAAAGTCAAAAGACCTAAACGAAATCAGCAAATTTTTAATAATAGTCTAGGGAATCGAACTTGGATTTTTGAATTCTAAATACAACATGCAATTTCATCAATTTAATGAAAACGGACTTTTGCAACGTTCATGAAAACTAAATTATGTTGACTTCTCTAAAAGTATTAAAATTATGGAGATTATATCACTCATATAAAATTCGAATTTCAAAATTACCCCATTAATTAGCATTACGCCTATGTAAAATAATTTTTTCATTTTTTTTGGAGCAGCAGCAATAATTGAACATATTAACAATAAATGAAGAAATTACAAGGTTTAGGTAAAATCACTAATTTTAACCATTTTTATTCGGGAAATTTTTTGAGGAAACGATATTAAATTAAATTTCTAAATACGCTATGTGTACCAAGAGTCTAATAGTATAAATGGGTCGCATAGTGGGCGCTACCATCTGGAGATCATGTTTCTCTCTTCTCTCTTCATCGTCAAACGACATTTTAGGTAATTTTTCCTAGATTTCATTCGTTATTTATAATAATAGGTAAACTATTGAAAAACAAACAATTCTACCAGCTTTTCTTATATTTCATTCGCCCTTCTCATGTTCACCAAATGAGATCTGCCCTCGAGTTGCAACAAATGCTTCCAAAAATCTCAACAACTTCTCCATTCATTGAAAGTCAAATTAGATCAGCGATTGGCTTCAAACAGACGACCGCTCGCGCTGGGGCGAACATCTTTTGGAGCCTCCGATATCACACCTCCTCAAGACAGCCTGTCGCAGTGAGAAAAGAAACAAGGCAAACACCAGCACCATTTTTGGGCGGCAAGGTTTTCTTGCTCACCCAGTTATTTCTGAATAAAGAAATCTTGCCTCGTTAATGCTTTTTTATCTCGTTCGTCTTGTATTTTCTTCATTTATTTCTTCTGGGATGTCAACGACAATCGAATTTATTTATTCTGACTGTTTTGCCATATTTGGCACATTGACCCGAGACCATCGTGAAATTACCATGATGTCAGAAGCCTTGGCGGAATCAATTCTGTGATGGCACCTTCCGACGCGAGCATCGCAAGAGACCCTCCGAACAAATCGCATTTCTTGAACATACATATAACATATAAGAGTGTGCCGTGAATTTAAATGGCATGATTTTATTATGGGAATAAATTTTCCGCTCGGATTTTTTCTGAAATTCACATAAAAAATTGACAGGTCGCCCTCGTAATCAGAAGCAGTCGTAAAGCTTGCCGGTCTGGCCCCAGCATTTACATAAGTCGCCGTGAGAATACTGAACTTGAAAAAACATAAGATACTATTGGGATCTTAGAACATAGAGATGTCTAGTCTATCTTGTAAGTTTGGGACTTACATTTGGTTCGCGAAGGTTCGCAGCAACGCCTCTGTACTCGTGGTACCTGGACCGCATCTCTTCCTCCTTGACCATGTAGCGATCCTTGCCGGGCTCCTGCTTCCCGTTGACTTGCTTATTTTCCTTCTTCCTGCCACTGCTGAAGAGCTTCTTAACCCTTTCGAAACCGCCAACCTTCTTCTCTCGCTTCAAGGTTTCTACAGCTACCACTTCTTTGCTAGGACTAGATTGCCGAGTAGGTACAGGTTCCTTTTTCCGAAGAGTGCCCTTGGGGTACTTGTCCAATCTGGGGTCAAAGTGAGAACCATCGTCAATACTGCGCTCCCTGTACACAAAATCATATTTCTTTCGCTGCGGATGCAACTCTTCTGTGTGCCTCTTTTCCTTCTTAATAAATTGCTCGCAAGCCTTAATATCATCCTGGACAGTGCGCTTTCTCCACCTGAAATTTGTATATACCCTTTTTAGAACAACAATACAAATTTGAATTAATTTAATATATATATACCTATTATAATGTAATATACCGACTTTCATAAAGATATAACAATTTGCCTCTTTTTTTGGTAATATTAGCCAGAGAAGAATATAGACGATTTCAACTTGATCAATTTTTAAAACGAATGATATTTTATCCAACTAATAATAAAAAAATTATAATTAAGTCTAGTGGGCCATTACACTGGTCAACAAATTAAATTTTTCTTTTGTTCCCATATAAATGGCACATTATTTCTATAGGATTTTGTCCGTAGATTACGAATTTGTAAACTAAAATGTTCAAACAGCTCCTGTTTGCGAAAAAAATAGCCATTTTGAAATCATCATTGAGAAATAAAAGTTCATCATATAAGTTTTCAACATGGCTCAAATGAAAGCCTTAGTCCTAATCTATGAATATCAAGTACAACTTATCTCTATAACCCTTATTACACACTATAATTTTTCAAGAGTGTGCACTTGCAGTGTTCTTTATTCGTTATCCATTACATGAAATAATCAGTTTATAGAAAAATGTAAAATTCACTATCATTATTTCGAAATTCTTCAAAGCTTTTAGTATTTTTATATAATATACTCGTAGCTCCAAATTTCAGCTATCATTTGACCAACATTTTAAGCTTCTGGATCAATCAGTCAATCAATATCGCATTTGCTAGTAATTAATTCTAATTTTCTCGAAAACGGGAGCTGATTGAGCATTTTCATTTACGAATTGGTAATCTACGGAAAAAATCCTACAGAGATTATTTGCCAATTTTTGCAACAAATTTGATGTTGACCAGTGAATTATTGAAGATAATATGATACATTCATCAAAATAGTCAAGATGTTAGCATTAACCGTGTAAAATAGAATAATGAAATTTGTGGTAAAAACTGGAATTCAGCAAATATAAATAAATATGTATAACTACTAACAAATATTCTCTAAATATATAGAGATCTAAATATCGTATATAATCCTATAAAATACACTTATATTAAAGGGCGGCTACTTTTTTTGAAGATCAAATTTCTCTGAATTTTCACAGCTTTTCCTTAAATTTACGTTACAACATATCATGAGAAGAAGAGATAATGGACCTTTTTTCGTTGGTTAGGCGATTAATGTTTAGTAATTTAATTATTTTCTACTCGAAACACATATTCATACCGAGAACTTCAAAATAATAATAATATGTAGATATTTTATTCTGTCACGTCTGTAAGAATGATGCTTGAATCATTCACCTAAACCAATATCTAAATAGGTGCAAGATTTTAGAGTCTGTTAGTCTTAATCCTTTGCCCTATATCACAATAAAATTTAAAAAAAAAAAATTTACCCCTGAGCCACTCAGCCAGCTAAGCGCTAGTATAAAAGTAGCACAACGAGAATATGGTTCGTCATGTTTGAACATGGAACGAGAAAATTAATTTGAGTAGGTACAATTGGGGCCAGGTTTCATTGACAATTCCTTCACATTCCCTGACTTACCCCGATTTTCGATAAAGTAACCGCCTTATGCTATGCATATACATAATGTATTTATGTAAGACCTATGTGCACTCAGTCAGTAGTTTTTATAATTACAATGTACGTATACTCCCCAACTCATGGTATATTAAAAATCAGAGGACAAAGTTAGTGCATCCAAAGTCGGAATATTAAAGTATCTTTAATAGGAATCCACATCTACATCCACAACCATAAATGTGCCCATGTAGCATAGAAAATTCAATATAAAAGGTAACTAAACAAAATTACTTACTTGCTCGTAAGATCTCCATTGAAGGATTCTTTGCGAAAATCATTTTCAATGCCAGAATCTCCTTTATCGAAACTTCTCTGTTGCCTTTTATCGCGTTTGAGACCCTCGTGCCAATGCTCTTCGTGTTTGCGCGCAGTAACTTCAATTCTTTTCAAATTATCAGGCGAGGATCGATTAGTTTCGCTAAATTGAGAGTCCAGACTTTTGGGCTCGTACTCCTGCCGATACTTGTCTTCAGTTTGGCTATCACGATAACCTTCATACTCCTTGGATCGTTTAGGGGAGTCAAATCGTTCCCTCCTCCGTGACTCCCTAGTATGAGGTTTCCCATGTTCGTCAACACGCGTTTCACGCTCGTAAGTTTCCTTAACACCCCCACTTCCGTCGTCGTACACCTTAGTGTGAACGTACCGCGAAGTCTTCATGTCTTTATTTGGTGACACCATGTCCAAGTGGGTGCGATCGGGGGAATATCTATCGACGACTTCCTTCGAGTCCAACTTGTGGAATTTGGTGTCTCTGTCAGGCGAAATGTATCTTTCCCTCAAATCGGTTTTCTCCCCAAATTCCATTTTAAATTCCTTACTACGTTCTGGAGAGTATCTGTATTTAATATCTGGCTGTCGTCCATCAAATTGGTCAGTAGATCCGAAACGTCGTGATCTTATTTTCGACTCTAACGCCTCTCGACGGTAGCTCAGATTGCTGAATTCGCTGAATGGTTCCTTTTTTCTTGAATCCATTCCGTCGGCCTTTCCGCGATATTTTGAACCCACCTCCACTTCTATAGGAGAGACGCTTCTAATGACTGGGATAATTGGCGGCTCAACTGAAGGAGATTTCCTTTCGTACTCAACCGATCCATAGTACCTTTTCGTAGGCTGCAGAGTTGGCAGATCTTCTTCAAAATATTTTCGCGGTTCAAAGCCTAAACCCTCATCTTCATCGCTTAAATTTCGCGGACTATGCTTCCAGTGCTGAGGTGAGCTAGACGGTCTATTTCTGGTAACCGTGGGTGGTGAATAAGACCGGTATGGGGGAGATTCGTACTTGTCACTTAAATAAACCTCAGTTTTGTTCTGACTAGTAAACTTACTTTTTTCTATAGCACTTCTGTGCTCGAACCCATTTGTTTGGTATTTGTAAGGCGAATCCATGTCTCTTGACTCTCGACTAGATCGCAAGTAGTCTTCCTTTGGACGTCCTTCACTATCACACACAACTTGAGCGTAAATGATTTGTTCGTTGGGTCTCGTATAAGAAAATGCGGGACCAGATATAGGCGGTGGCGGAGAAAATCGTTCCATAGAAAGTCGCTTTACCATTCCATCGACAGTGAGTCCTTTCGTAAGTGGTGGCTTCTCTGGCGGTAATTGCGAACTATGCATATCCTCGTGGGACTTCAAGTTAGTGGCTAACGATGCTACTGTTTCCTTAACTGCGTCCGAAACTGGTTTTGAAGGTATTAAATCCAAATCCTCGTTACTAGTGTAACCTATATTTCCCGCAAGGGGTTTTTCACTGCTTCTACTTGCTGAGGGATCCTTTAAATTTTCATGCTCCTTTTTCTGTTTTTCTTTGATATCCTTGCCGTCTGTTTGGTCTTTTGCGGAATGTTCCAAAATTCCTTCAAAATAGTCCTCTTTTTGTGTGTTCTCTATGATAGGACTTAGTTGTGTTGATTTTGGACTATTTACAGCTTCCTCATTTTCGCCACTATTCTTTTTGGGTGGAAATTTTCTACTCCTAGAAGGAGAAGCATCACTTTTGCTCCGAATAAGACGTCTACCTCCACCTTCCTTGAATCTTCGGTCAGGTTCAATTTGATCGAGTTGTGAATCACTTTTCCTAAATATACTAAAAATTGATGGTTTCTTTGATTTTTTCGATGAGGCGTCACTAACGCTTCGGGTAATGGGCTTTGTGTTTTTCTTGCGTGATGGTAAAGAATTAAATTGATTCGGGATGTTGGGACGCTGGATTTTTCCCCGGGTTTTTTCGTTAAGTCTGCCGCCTACGATGTCACTGCCTCCTTCCGCCTTGCATTTGATTCGCTCGGCTTGCGCAAGGACGAGGGCCGCCTCCTTGAGGATGCTTTCCTCCGAACGGTCTTTGGGAAGTTCTCTCCTGAGTTGGTAAGTCTGCGGCGGTTGAAGATTTGTCGTTTGGATAGGATAGTTCTCAGTTTCGTTTGGTCGCTTCCCTGGAATATAAAGAAAATATTTTTATTTTAAAATTACATAACAATCTAAAATATAGTATTTATATATTAATAATAATAAGATAATTGTTCAAAATAATCTTTGAAGGTTTTGTTAGTTATATGTAAATAAAATTTAAAACCTTCATCGATCACAACACTTATGAAAACAAAAATTTACTTCATCATACAATTTTCTCTAGCCCACCTATTTTATTGCACTACGAATCGCACGTTTTATTATACGCTATGAATCATCTATGAATTAATTACTTTTTTCGCGGTCTCTACTTATAATGACATGAATTTATCATGGTCAGTGTTTAGACAGCTTGGATCAGCTAGCCTAGTATTTAGCTATGAGAAGAACAAGATTTCAAACTAAAAAATTAAAGTTCAAAGTCGGTTCGCCAGCCATCTATTTAATCTAATGGCTAAAATGTTTGAATGTTATTTATAATAAGCTCTGTGGAATAGGAAAATTATAGAACCCTCTCGCATTATGTTATTTCAACGTTATGACGCTGACTTTGGTCTCACAATTTCTAAAATAACGATTACTAATTTATAATAAAAAAAATATTCTACTCTTTCAAAATATCCAAAAAAACCAACCCTTAAAAGACAGTATCTTTACATTTTACATTATTTTGCTATTGAACAATTATTTTTTCTATAAATTTTTGAAAATAATTAAATTCCAATAGAAGTTACCTATACCTACTTGTTATCTGAAAATATTCGAAGTTTAAGCTAGTTTCGTCAAATATTTTTTGACTTAGGTTACATAAATTTTGGGAATTTAATTTTAAGAAAACGAGTTAAAATTTTGAGAAGCAAGCGTACGGAAATATGTTCAGATTAGAAATAATTTGATTTCTTTCTCAATTTCATAAAATATATTTTTAAGATGTACTAGCATTTTATGTGAACATTTTTGTACTTCCCGTCTTAAGTGACGGTATTGCAAGTTCAAGAAAAAAAGTTTTGCGTGAGGGTCATGTCATGTGCTAACTGCTAATTAGATGCTAATCAGCAGAAGTCGGGTTAAGCCCATTTAGAACCTGTTAAAGGAAGTAACGCCTATAAACTCGTTTCTTTTGAGTTCTAAGTAATTTTGAATTTTGACCCATAGTTAGAAGCTACTGCGCACATTGCCATCATTAATGATTCTTGGTAAATCTAAATAGCGTTTATCGCAGTCTCTAATTAGGAGAAAATCATTAATTACGGAAATTACTTGAGGAGCTCATTTGTCCCCCAGTGGTCTATTCAACCTGAGCATGAAGATCTTCAACAATTACACCGCCGCCCACTTACTGGCAGATCACTTGGCATTTTGTTCGCAATTAATCAACGAGCTGGGTGGACAAAAACTCCTATAGAAGTCAACTTATAGATAACCTACAAGCTGTAATAGCCTTTTTAGTCGACGAAACTGTTCCATTGATGCGCACTGCGGCGTAGGAACCTACCGCCGTAGAACCGACCTTGGGCCGCCTGTTTCCGAGCGGAAAAGGCCTGATGGGTTTTACACCGACATGGCCTATAAAAAACGCATCGAGAATTCAGCGCCGTACTAATTGACTTCTAGAAGAGGCCCAGTGTTACAGCGACTGTGGCGCATCTGTCAAGATCAAGACATTGGGGGAATTTATTGCATAATCGACCAACCGGCGATTCCAGCGATTTTAACAATGCTCGGCCGAGATTTATTTGTCTTGACGTTAATTGAGGATAATGGAGATGTTCCTTCGTTAGCACGGTCGAACGCTACCCTCGCCAGGTACAATTCAACAGGTGCTGCTGCCTTTTCATCTCCCAGCAATGCTCTTTTTCTCGGTGCCCAGCGTTTCAATTATACTGCGACTATTTCGAGCATTTTAGTAGCTCGATGGCCTGTTTAAGCAATTCGCAACAATGTTGTGAGATCTTTTTAAATACAACCATTGCGTGGTTTTTCCTTTCTGTATGATTGAACGCGTTGCATGCTTAATAAAATCTGTCCATTTTTTTCCTCTCTATTAAAAAAATTATATACATATCTACTTCTGTCGAAGTGAAATAAATAACATACTAACTACTCAGATTTTAAAAAAGTATGGGTATCTATTACTTCAAAATATAGCATGCGCGCTAGTACAATTAACATTTAAATATGTACAATAAGAATATGTTCAAACTTACATGTGTAAAGAAAAGAGAAATAATCTTAAAACGAAAAACATAAACATATGTTCGGAAAAATCGCCATTCTTTAATTTAACGTCTGCCACGTTACATTCGTATATAATACTGAGTTAAAAATATTTTAACAGTATATTTTAATCGAGTGGCTATAAGAATTCTGTCATACTAGGATACTTATAAAAAATGTATGTTAAAATTGCAAATGTCATCTTTAAACAAGTTCATACTATTTCGTAATGTTGATACAACACACAACCAAATACATATACGAAGAAAATGCAAAATATTTGGTTAGAGACGAGCTAGTCAAATATATTATGTATATATATGTACTTTATATACATATACACGCCATATTAAATATAATGAACCATAGTTCAAATGTTCTGAATGTACCTAATTGTGAGAATTTTCAGGCGATAGAGGAAAAATTTCATGAGAATTTACATTTAATTTTAAAATTACAGGGGAGCAGGAGAAAAATGTAATTAAATTTGCATTGTGATATTAGCCAATATTAACGCTTGCTCGCCTCTGGTTATGTTTTGGAATAACATTCTAGTAACTTTTTATAAATACCTACAAATAATAAAACTATAAATTAAAACCGGCCAAGACCACAGATCTAGGATTCTATTAAGTACAAATGACTGTACTGTTTGGATAGAGTTTCTATTATAACTTTTTACAGATCCAATTATATACCTACCTACTTAACTGTGATAATTTCCCTTTTAATTTCATTATATACTACCTATACTATGTATTATGAAAACTTTTCAGAAATTCAAAAGATGCGGTTATGTTAGTAGGCCATAGGGACACGTAGTATATTATAGTATTTCGCAAACGGATCCCAATGTGTTTTTGAAAGATCTATTCAACGATACCCAACGTATGCGAATAAAAACATAATTTACACCCACGTTAAACGATTTTGTTTCATAACTTTGTAGATGTTATAACCATGCCAAATTTCAGCTTTAAAACAATCACGACTACAACAGCTGTGATCTACAACAGACAAACGGACATAACAAAAAAAATAATTGTTCCTAGTTTTGCTACAGAACTCTAAAAATCGGGTCAAGATTTTTAAGTGTATGTATAATGGCTGTATAAATAATAACAATAAAGAACTGAAATACTTAGTATTATTTCTCAAAACTTTTCAGTTACATTAAATTATTGCAACAGATAATGCAGCAAATATACATAATATGACAAAACATTTTTGTCCCCAATAGAATCACAACTCCAAAATACTTTTAAAGTCGTGAGATGGAACACTTAAGCATACGAAAAGAACGGAAGCACTACCTTTTTCGGCCTAACAATGCAAATTGGTCTCCATGTTGGCCAGTCACAAATTCACTCTCCAAATTAGTTCTTCAGAGTACAATAAATGTTACATCGTTTATATTTTTTTACGAAAACCCAATTATACGGTCTACTCTCCGCGAAAAGCACCTGGCAAATCACTCAAGGGTCACTGAGTCACTCACGCAGCGCAAAACGATCACTTTTTGGTCCAGTTAAAAGTGACAGTGGTCTCCGCAGTACCAAAACAAAATTTGTAAAAAAATCGACCAAGTCAAGGTCGTCACTTTTCCCTAAAACTAGAGCTTCGCGCCGGAAGCGAGCTCAAAGCTCATTAAGCCCGCGATCAGACTCACCACCGTGGACTTTGAGTTTGTCACTTGTGGAGCGGCGGCGAGGCGCGAAGTAAATCGCGACAATCGCGCAAGCAAAATGGCATCAGAACCTGAATGAGCCAGAATACGAAAAATATTTGCCGCAAGTCTTGGCAGAGGAAGGTGGGCGGCAAGCTAAGTAAGGAAGTGTATCATTTCCTTGGAATCTGCAGCTATGTGGTGGATAACTGCCTCGTAAAGTTCGTTCGTGCCCAATAGGCAGCTCGTGCCCACATAGCCGCGCTAGCTCAATATAGAGCCGAGCGAATCCACGCAAATATCACTGCGAATATTAAAATGGTCCCACAAAGGTCGAATGCAGGCTCAACAAAAAATAATAAAAGAAAAATATAAAATAAAATAAAATAAAAGATCAGAGTGAGCGTGGATCCAGCTACATCTTCCCACGCGGAATCCACTGATGTCTTGCGTTAGAAGACATATGAAATCGGCAGATTCTTAGCGCTTCCCGCTTTCCGTTTTCAGTGGCACATCGCTAGGAAAAACGTTTTGTTGCTTTATGTCACGTCGTTAACAAAGTGCCTGTCGGCACGAACCGCTAACAGACCCAGGCTTAAGGTGCGCACGCGGACTTTCCACGCACCTTAAGAAATGCCTAAGGAAGAAAAACCTAAGTCCAGGTCGCCTCAAAATCACAGCCATGCAATTACTAGCAATTCACGGCGAGCTGACAACATTCGAAAGTTTCTGCAGTCAAATGAACGCGATATTCAGTGGGTGTTCGATTCTGTCCGATTCGAGCGAAAGGTGTAGGAACTGTTGAGACATTCGATGACATCGGCTCCAAGGCGATTTTATAAGGCTGGGATGGCCTTCTGCGCCGAGGAAAGGCTGCCAGTTTTGGATAAGACCTTGCGTTACTTACTTATGCTGCCCGCTCACATTTGGGGAGAAACTGTTAAATCGGTTTCTGCCTATTTTCCCTCGACAGGCACTTACAGTAGCAAGTTCTGATTATCCGCTAAAAATGGACAACTTTCCGTCACCGTCCGTTTGCAACATGACGTCATTGTAGGGTTATTGAGCTCCGGGATAGCTGCGTCTCGCCCACGGACTCTCAACCAGAAAGTTAAAAACTGAAATAGCAAGAATTGTGTCTGATTCGAAATTAAATGAGTATAAAATTCAGACATTTTCCTTCGCTTAGAGTTAAATTACTAATACGACGATTTTAACTTGTGTTTGGTGGTGATGTAATGAAAAATGTCTCGTCCATGTGAAAGCCTCACTTTGCAAAGAAGGCGTCAATAAAAGTTAGTTAAATTGCTTTCTGAAAACGGCGCCTCTTTCTTACCTCTACTTTGTTAGGTGGTTTAAATCTTTAAACAAAAAAATCTAAACCCAACTTGAGGCAACGAATCCAAAAACATGAAAATGGTAGCATTACGTATAGTGCTAAACCAAGACGTCTACAATTAAAAGCTATATATTGAACTATAATTTTTAACTAACATATAGTATGTATGTACATTATTTGATAATTTAGCAATTTTGAATTAAGGCTGTGTGCAAAATACAACTTAAGCCAGCTATCTAACTAAATAGCTTGATTTCCATTTAAAAAGATATCTAATGCCAATTTCAGGAATTTAGATTGTTCGAAAATTTTCTAAAAATATATTGTCGACATCTAAATGGGAAATTGCCCATTTGTGTACTTTTAGTCGCATTTTGCACACAGCACATAATTTGCATTTATTCTGATGCTGCTTCGTTTAGGAAAACTAGTGTTCAACCTAGAGATAGAAAAAGTTTTGATTCTTCAATTTCGTGCACAATAATGAAAATAGAGAATACTATAGGATACTAAGTAATAACATCTTAATAAGTAAACATAATAGTCTTATTTTAAAATATAAATTATCGTTAGTTCCGCGCTATGTTTATTTGTATATAATGTTCTCTTTAGAAGCCTCATTAACAAAAATAATTTACATATGTAGAGTCTAAAGAAGTTCTCTATAAAGTTCAACCTCTGGAAGCTTTAGTGAGAAATTTTTAAATAAAACGACATTTTGTATACGTAAAATAAAACATATTTTGATGAAAAATAAAATGTTAGTTATACATTAACTGCAACAAATACACATAAAGATTATGTGATATAAATTCAGTTCAGTTTCTTTTTATTTCTATGGTCATAGCAACTAGGTATATTTCATTTATGAAGACGAATTATAGCACTTTTTAAACTATCATCGTCAAGTTTATTATTTAACGCCCAAGTACAAGTACTATAAATTTGAAGATACAAAGGAAAATAATAGCATACAAATATTAGTACAAAATAAATTTCCAATTTCTAATATTCTGCGTAAAAGCCATTACAATTTTGTAACCTAAAAACCTTAAGCAAAAAGAGAAATTGAGTAAAACTCATTATACAAAATTTAAATGGTTTTGTAAATAAATCACTAAGTAAAAAATTAATGGAGTATCTTTCCTCCTTCCTTATAAACTTAAAATGCAAATTAATATAAAACAAATGTAAATAATGAATAGATAACCTTAAATCAACTGACCTTATATCTACGTATCTTAAAATTTGTTGAACCATTTTGACTCTTTTATTTTTAACATTATAATATTACAAATCAAAATATTGTCAAAACTCATGACCCCGTATTTTACAGCCATGTCACAATGAGAGAACAAATATTTTTTGTTTTACCTTACTTTAATCACGTAGTAAATTTTACTACAATATTATTATGTCGGTATATCTTTTCTCCAAATACAAAAGACTTAAGCGAGAAACTTTTAAAATCGAATAAATCCCATAAATATCCATATACTAGATTTAGTTTAACTAGCTTTTGATCTTTCTGAATAAGTTTTTCTAGAATTACACCTCAGCGGTATTTAAATAATGCATATAATAGCATATTTTGAAAACTATTTCACTGTTATCAAAAGGATTTTATAGTTGAAAATTCATTGCAAGTTAAGTTTAAGTTGTATTAAATACATATTTTAACTTATACGACATTAATTTTTTGTTTACAATAAACATAATCCAAAAATATTACTTTCTGCTTAAAAGGAAGTAAATGTTTTTCCCACTCCAAAATCCAATAACACAACTACGTACTGGAAATAAACCAATTTTTAAGTAAGTAAAAAGCAAACTTCGACTTACACATGTGCTCAAGTAGAACACCGAAACGTTGACTTCTTTAGCACTTACGTCATGATTCTTGCGCCGTGGCTCCTATTTACAATTTACCCTACCTATTTTCTGCGATTATGCTATCGAACTAAACTACCTGTTTTCAGTGCAAACAAGACATTTTTAAAACTGCGTACTGAGCTCTTTTCCCTCGACGCTTGTAAATGTGGCGCGACACACAGGCGCATTATTCAAATAAGCTAATTGGCCGCCGCCGTTGCGGTCCAATAAGCAAAGATGCAAGAAGGGGTTCTTAACTGGGAATGTGACAATACCCTCATCATCAGAATAAACCAGCTTTAATTCAGTCTCCGGGATTGTTTTAAATCGTACCTTGATATTAGGCTGATTATGGAAAATAAAAATAACAATCTGGCGAACTTCAATGATTAATCATGTCGCCCGTTTTAGTTTATATTTTTAAAAAAGTTGTAGCAGAAAAAGAATTACTGAGAGCTGTTAAACACTCATCCCCGTGTTTAATCGACTCAAGTATTAGATGAAACCAAATACGGCAATTCTTCTTTAGCTTCAAGTACGTCACCAAGCTTTTAAAGTAAACCGGTTTTAGAAAAGTTTTGCTGCATCAGTCGCACTAGACGCCGCCGTCGGCTATTCTAAGAAAATATAGATGAAAAAAAATCTTAAGTATCATTACAATTCGATTTGATATGGGTCGAGGGGTCATTTCCATCTTTTTATAAGAAATTCACAGTGTTTTGTAAGTAAACACACATGACTTGAAATTTATCTTCATATATGCGTGATAGTTTTCGCAGGGCATCTTCAGCTGATACGTTAAATTCTTAAAGTTTAAGCAATTCATCTTCTTTACGTACGATGTGACGCCTACTAAATTACAAGATGTGAACGCATTTAAATAACCTTGGCAAGGTGAACTACTCTTGAGGACATATTTTCAACGGCGAACGTCTGGACATCGCGGTCCTTTCAAGCTCAATCTGCTTCTTCTCTTGTAAATGAAAACGTTCGATTGCTTCATTTTGAAGATTCCGCAGAATCGCGTCACCTCGAAGCAGAAGCACCTCAAACGACAGCAACTGCTGATAATAAAATTTTCGACTCTAATCGCGTGTTAAAACTGCCGGAGAGAAACCTGTTGGGAGCTCGGCGGCTGCTAATCCCATCTTAAGCTTGTAGGCGGACCGTCAGTTTTTATTTGAGGATCCGCGTGTCATTTCTTTCACTGGAGTTGAATACATTTAGCGGATTCAAGGTTAGAAGGGTCATTAAATAATTTCTGGAAGAGAACAAAAAGGTACCAATCTTCAAAATGGTTAATGCGCTAGTCAGACGAAAAATGTCGCTTTCATTATGTGAAGTCAGCTGTATAAAAGCTTATTTTCAATTTAATTTGTAGGTAATTAAAATCTATTTTCAAAATTTGTTTTAAATATTTGATTAAGACTTCACATGATTTTCACTTAAACGAATTGTGAAAACTAAAATTGTCCTTCAAGAGAATATCTTGAATCCTCTAAATATGAATTTTAAGAAGGATTATCCAGGGAGACGTGGAAACGTGGACAGGTACATTGAATATTGAAAGTGTAAATGTGTACAAAAAATGTATAATTTTAAATAATAATATAATCAATAACATAAAACAAGATTTACTATATTATACCAGCGACACACTAACCGAAATTTAGAATTTCGAGTGTTCTTAATTTCAGAAATAAATCATATCACCTCTGAATTTCTTAAAAAAGTTTCAGGCAAATAGTCTATTAAAAAGAAATTTTGACATAAATTTGACTCTAATTTCAAAGCAATACAATAATATTGTGAAATTGATTACGCTCGAAATTCTAAATTTCAGTTGGTGTGTCGCTGGTATTACGCACAAAATTCTAGGCTCCTTCATATTACAAATCAGAATCAGTCTTCGAAGGTATCTAAATAACTCTCTTATGTAAATTCCTTTTACAACGGAAAAGAATGTACAACTGAAATAAAAGAAAAAACACTCGACATTAAATAGCTGATTCTCTCATAAAGAATTCTTATTGAATTTAAGCTAAAGATTAATTTGAAATTAAATTTTGCTTATATGAAAACCCTAATCGAATTACATTTTGTAATCAAAATTAAAATTTAGTTGTATAATAATGAAGCAGCAAATTACATTCATGGAAATGATGATTAGAAATTAAAAATGCCTCATAAAAAATGTGTTCTATTATAAAGTCAATACAATGTCAAAAGATTTCAAAATGAAATTCAAATGAAAGCTTATACCTTCTACTATCATTCTAAAATATTATTAATCTACAACATCCATTTTTAGTGTTATAAGAAGCACCACCCGTACTCGTAAATTTGCTCAAACTTTAATTTAAAGGTATACCTATGTATGTATATTGTCGGAATTGTTTAGAACTTTGTAGGAGTTTTAAAGCTTTTTGTTTTTTTATACAATACTTATTTTTGTTTTTGATACTAATTTTCTTAAAAATCTGATGTGAATCTATGTTATCTATTTTCCATTTTAATAATTTGTGGTTCAATATACATACATATACATATATGTATGTACCTATTTTGCCATTTATAAAAATGTATTTGTAATTCATTCGTAACTAAAGGCATCCACAACTATCTTATTACAACGAAACTCTTATATGTAATAGGGCTGTTTTATTAATCCATTATTATACTTCAGTTTTAATCTTTAAAGCATTCTTTTATTTACTTACCTTTTCAAAATTCATAACTTACACACATCAAATAAATAGTAAATAAGGCGTCGTAATCAAATTACAACTAAAATCTTAAATAGATAGTTAGTAACAAATATTGTTAGCTCACAAAATAAAAAGGAACAAACCGATTCTCTTAACGTGCACGTCTCTATTGAACGAAACCCTAGGACCATTTGCTTGTAGTCTTTGCGAATCAGTCCTCTGAACTCCTACTTCCATTATTTTGCAGAGACGTTCGGGCTACACAGTGGGGTCTTTCTTAGGCTCGTAGAATTTTCCTCCAGTCGTTAAAAGTTTTTATAAAATTCCTACTCATGACTGACTATCCTGCTGTCATGACAACATCGTGGACCCAAAAAACCAATCTGCAATTAGAAGGCCACGGTCAGAAGACCTCAAATCAAATTTTTCGTTAGCTGTTACTTTTTAGTCACGATTGGTTAGACAACTAACTGTTGACAAGGGAGTGGTGTTAGATTCAAACAGTGGATCAGTAACATGCACTTGTTAGAGTTAGAAAAATTCTAAGAAGGTATTAAGAATAACGCTAGCTGCAGTTGCAGCATTTAGAAAAATATAACTTAGGATATTAAGAAGTGAATATACTGCCCTGCCCTTAAATTATCGAAAGTGATCGGTAGAAGGGCAGGGCGGGGCTCGAACGAGTTCTGTAATAAACTATATTATTTCCTGGCTCTCGACGGACGACCTTGAGTGCACCGCCGATGCACTTTTACCTTCAATGGGTGCAATTAATCTCGTTTGCCCACTTGCATAAAGCAAACCGTCCACCGCCACGCCCAATAGAGGTTAATTGTCCAGATTGCGCTAATTGTATTTACTCTAGGCCGGCCGATGCCTTTTAACAATTTCTGAGGCACTTTGCGGTATTTCGATTCGCGAATCGCGGCGACTAAGCAATTTAGCGCAGCGCGCCATTTTGTAAGTCTTGTAAGATTCATCTTGGAATTGTAAACACATATTAAGGCGTAATAACCATAAAATTTGCTTCCCTCATTTCGAGATTGCACTTATCGAGCCGGCTAAGTACACGTTAGCCCCTCAATGGTCCGAGGCGCGCCGCCTGGACACAAATTAAGTCAATAGGCGCAGGGCGGAGGACTAGAAGCGCACTTCGAGGGCCCCAGAATGGCCTGCGACGGACAAGACGAAGGTCTGAAGGGGTGGTGCAGCCTTATCAAATGCAGTTTGCCTTGCAGCAAACCCACTGCCTCGGTGCACTGCTCTATTCACGGAATTCGAGAGAAATGGCCGTATCGACGATTTCAGGCGTTTACAGCCGATCGTTTTCCCAATTTTATACGTTTCTATGCAACTGCTTTTTCCGCAGCTAAAGTGTAATTTACGTTTGATCGCACTTCATTTAAATTCATTTTTTTGTTAAATTAAAAATAATTTTACTATTCAAGACACATTTAAAATTTTATGAATAATACAAATTAAGGTATTAATTTTATTGGAATTCCTTAAGAAAAACTATAAAATATTTTGCCTGGAATGATTTTGCAGACAAATAATAATAATTTATACTCATTTAACTAAATTAAATAAAGGTACTGAACTGAACAGGTACACGGTTAAAAATCTTGGGGTATTAGGAAAATTTAAAAATGGGATACAGAGCCCGTCATTACTACATATTTTATTAAATGTTTTTAAAATTATGTATGTATTATCTAAATTTACAAATACAGTATTCCATAAAATTTACAAAAGTTAAAAATATTTTTTAATGTACAAACACTCATGGACAAAAAACTAAATACAGTGTTGTGCAAAACAATAGCAACCATGGAACATTACAAATAGTTGACTTCGCAACAAATTCACAAATCAATTTAATTAAAATTATTTTAAAAATAACGATCTTTGGTCAATGTTATTGTGTAAAACTATTGCAATCTTTTAGTTGCCTCCCTAGTACTGCATATGTTTCAGAAACACTGAATTGATAATCGCTGTCTAAGTATCCCGATGAGAACAATAGGATTCAAATCTAGTGATTGAAATGACAAATCAAGAACTTGAAGCCCTCATTTATAAACTTCGATGTGTGTTTCGAGTCATTATCATGCTGAAACACTTATCGAAGCGACATTTACCATTCGGCATACATTTGCGTCTCCAAAATATGATTGTAAATAAAACAGTCATTATTTCCTTTAGTTTGAAAAAAACAACCCACACACCGTTCACCGAGAACAGGCCTAGAAAAAAAATAAATTTCAATAAATACTTTGAGATGCATCATTAGACTGTATTTATTTTTTTTTCCACTCAAAAATGCACCATTTGTAGAATTTTGTTTAAATTTTTATATTAACGTATGCAGAGTTTTTGCAAGAAAAAGTGGCCATAAGTATACAGATATTTTAGGAGGCGAGAAATCAATCTAATTATGTCTGAACTCTAAAAATATACATAGTTTAAGATACCAGTTGGCAAGTTTAATACCTCAATGAAATTTCGTGATATTTGGTACAATCAAAGTTTAACACCTATAAATCGACTTACTAGGGGGCATACATACATACATTTGTATATAAAATAAAAATATTTTCTTAACAAAACGTTATATTTCAGATAAATTACACAAACTTTCTTGACAATCAATTGCTTAAAGAAAATTATTTTATTTCTACTATTATCTTCAAAATTGACTAAACTCTATTTTATTCCTCTCGCAATATACAGCCTTGGCCAAAAGTATTAGGCACCCCATGAAAATCGTACCACACGGTTCATTTGCGCAGATAAGGGGAAATTAAACTATAGTTAGGTTTGACTTATTGTCCTTTATTCTTATTATTAATATTTAGTCGGTCCGCCCTTAGCTTTAATCACAGCAGCTATTCTTTTAGAAATTGTCCGTGCAAGCTTCAAGCACTGTTCAGGAGAAATTTTTTTCCACTCTTGCTGGATGATTTGTTTCAGCCCTGTTTTTGATGTGATGTTGTGCTCCCGTATCTTCCGCTTCAGTATACACCAAAGATACTCAATTGGATTGAGATCTGGTGACTGTGCAAGCCACTCCAAAAGATCAACATTGTTTTTTTTAAATATCGCATACTGGTTGCAGATGTGTGATATGGCGCGTTATCTTGTTGGAATTTTATGTTGTCCGCATTGGTGTCACCATAAATCTTCGTAAATGATGGGTGTAGAACCTCTTCCAACACGACAATATATTTTTTACTGTTCATGCATCCTTCACAAATAACCATTTCATCCGCTCCAACGGACGCCATACGACCGCAAATCATTACACTGCCCCCTCCATGTTTGACCGTGGACACGACGCATTCGGGACGGTAAGCTTCACCTACTCTCCTCCTCACAAACGTGACACCAGGGGTGCCAAAGACCTGGAAAATTAATAAATTTTAGCACTATTTTCAATATCCATAAAATACTTTCACAAACGGACTGGGCATAATTCAACCGTTATAAAGAATTGAAATTAACCAAATAAAGCTTACCTCGAAGTTAGATTCATCGGACAATATTACGTTTTCCCAATCGGCTTCCGTCCAACTTTGGTGTTTTAAAGCCCATTCCAGACGCGCTGTTTTATTTTTTTCTGAAAGCCAAGGCTTCTTCCTAGCCTTGCAACCTTTCAGTTCTGCTTCTCCAAGTCTTCTTCTTGTAGTTCTAGCGCTAATCGGCCTACCAATCTGATGAGGCGGACTAGTAGCAAGCTCTGAAGACGTTCTTTTGCGATTTTTGAGAAACTCTCGAATCAAATTTCAGCCATCACGTTCCGAACTTACTCTTTTTCTACCCGTTCTTTTTCTGTCTTTGTGTGATCCTGTGTCCAGAAAACGTTTAATTGCACTTTGCACTGCACAACAAGAAAATTTCACAGTTTTAGCAATTTCAACTTGAGACTTGCCTTGTAAAAACAAAATTCGCAACTGTTCTGGCTCACTTAATTTCCTTCTTTTAGGCATTTTCATAATTATAGTAGCCAAATCCGTTAAAAGAGCAACAAAATTTAAACACTTGCTTGCACTACGAGCAATAATTGCAAACTGAAGTTTTCTTAAAAAATCTCAAATTTATAAGTTTTCCCAACCAGATGTTTTATGGTCCTTCTAGGAAAGGGTTCATTACCTTAATTACCATTAATGATCGGTAGGAACATATTGACAAACAATATAAATGTTTCTTGGAATTATTTTGTAAGATACATGGAAAAAACTAGGGTGCCTAATACTTTTGGCCAAGGCTGTATAAGAACTGTGCCAAGTTTTAAAGATTGTTTCATCAGTTATTGTACGTGTACGGAATATTTAATTAATGGATTACATTTAAAATTTCAATCGCTCGGTGGCACGTTTAAAGAATTCTCAAATCTTCTTCAATTTAGCATAAATATTTTTTGTATACTTTTATTAATTTCATAACGTAAGAAAGTTAATGTATTATTTGGTCGAAAAATTTACGTAGGTTTAAAAAATTGGAGTAGACAGGAGAACGGAAAAAAAACTCTCTCATAGTTTTGCTCCATTAAAGTCGCAATGCGAATAATAATAAGCAATTGCATCTTATTAAGTCAATTCCCTCGTAAATCGTGGCTATTACCTTGCGTGTCTCGTGCAAAATAATCGAAGCAAGTGACTTTGAAGTTTTTATTTCCTGAAATAAAAATGTGAAGTACCACTCTGACATGGAGACCTGCAAGTGCCTCTCACCTGGTTGGTTTATGGCTCGGGTTCGCACAAGGCATCGGCATACAGACGGAAATCATTCCGAAATAGCTAAACAACAAGCACTGGATTGAATTAACCACATTAAGCCGCAATTTGTGATAAATCCCAGCCGTAACCTCCGCGTGGATCGTAATTCATGCGAAATTGCAGCAGTTTCGCGATGCCATGCCGTTCCACAACTCTCGAGCGAACTCCGCCGTCGACAGCGTAATGAAGGTGAAAATGGAGTAAAACACTTTGTCACTCGATTAGAGCCTATTGCTTTTTCGATTGTGATCTATCGTGGCCGAGCAGCGCGACGTGAACTCACGTCCGCGCAGGTAAAGCAGTCATAAGCGCATATCGCGTCGCGGCGGTATTTAGTGGCCCTGCAATTCGCCGGGCGGTGTCGTGACGGCATTTACATGCCGCATGCGTCGCCCGGTTTTGTTTACCTATTTCGCTGCGATACGATTTCGGAATACCTAGCCGACGGACAATTGGTTTTAATGTCGAATTCGTGCAGGCCCAGTTCGCAAAATAGAGGGATTGGTCCGCGCTGGACAATAAGCGCGAATGACTCGCAATTTCCTGCGATTCTGATAAAGATTCAAGGGTTTGGCGCTTATAGTATCTAATAGCTTAAATTCGAGGTTACTTTTAATTACATTGCATTGCAAAGTTAATAGAAATTAGCTAGCTCTAATTATTTTAACGCCCTTTAATAAAGGGCATAATACAAAAGATTCCTAAAATAAACAATAACCCTCGAATTTAAAAATGTACTAATTTTAATTCAGCGTGAACTCTATACCTTCAACTTTCGAAACACATCTAGAAAAGAATTTATAATACCCACCTAGCACCTTTGCAAGCAAACAATTATAGAATGTAAATAAAAAATTGTCCCTTTTTTAACCGTTCTTTACAAGAACATATTAATACAAAATCAAAAATATAACTAAGAGTAAGAGGCCGATTCGAATAAAATCTACCTGTGTTTATAGTTAAAGCTTAAAGGTTTAATCTACTTGGCGATTAACTAGAGTTAATAGTCAATACTTGAAGAGTATGGACAGTTTTGTTTTTAATATTTCAGAAACGATTCGAGATAGTTTCTTTTATTATTCTTCTTCGCTTCAATATAACTCTTAGCCCTATTTCTTATGCATTGTGAACGAGCAAAACATCTCCTGCTGAATTTCTGCGAAATCACTTTTTTCTGATCCCAAAATAATGTTAATTATAATTTTTGAACGACTTTACATATTAACGTACAATTTTTGTTTATTTGAAAGATCATTAAAGGGTTTAGCTTTATTTTTATAAAACAAAAACTAATTCTTAAGGGATCAAAATTTGCAGGAAGTAGAAAATAAAATTAATTTACGTGCCTTAATTTTCACAAATTTTAAATTTAAAGCTGCATAGTTTTCACAGTAGTGGAAGGATTGAGTGTCAGAGTATGCTCTATCGAACAAATTTTATTTGATAATCGTGCAATATCCTTGAAAGGCGGTAAGACGATTTGAATAAGTTTGAGTGATAAATAATTAGCTAATATTCAACGCAATTAAACATAGAAAAGGTATACAGATTTTTAGAAGTTATCTCTTTCAATACCATACATTCTTAACTTCTAAAAATCTTTAAAAATAGTAAATAAATAATATAATATCAATTGTAAAAACAAATCAACGCCAATGCACAATTTTCATATTGCTTATGTAAAATAGACGGCGGTCACATTTCTTTGCCTTTTTTTTATTTTATGCGAACATAATGAATTCTTTTCTAAGGTATTAATACAAGTGCACTCATAATGGTATGTTAGGATTCCTGCACTTAAAGATCACAAAAAGGAGATTGTGTAGATTAAAATATAAAATATAATCTAAACGAATTTAATATGATTATGGTTCCTCTTTCTTTATTTAACCGGAGGAGAAAAGAAGCTTCCCAATTGGATCTATTCACTTCGTACTCAAGTGTTTATATGCAGTATTTTAAATAAAATCTAATTATTACCTCTCTTTAGCTGTTGAGTCAAATCCTATGATGAAAATATTATATATACAATGTGCGCATAAAATAAACATGTTTATAATTTTCATAATATAAAGGAAATACAAATGAAAATAAACTACATACTCGAAGTACGTTAAACCACTCAACAAAAGTAACACTTTGACTACAATGTTGAGGCATTATTTTGTATACTAATACAATATTTTTAATTGAACCAATCTACCCAATTATTGCGCAGTGGAATGCGTTACCTATATAAAAATTAAACCATATGTGCAATAAGTCTAAATTGTTGGCAATAAAAGTAGACATACGATCGTACATTCGCTCTGGTTTACGGCCTTGATCACGCTCTAAATGCGATTTAATCCTGCAAACATTTTCTTTCGTTCAAAATATTTGCCAATACGTTAAGTGCAAAGATACCTTTCTCAGACATTCAATTCAATCACCTGTGCAAAAGGCAATAAAATTCATTAAGGACACGGACCTAGTATGCTACTTTCGAAACAGTTTTTCTCACATTAATTAAATTGTTTAAAAGCGACTTATGAGATCGCTTTTTCAATAAGTAGAAAGACTTCTCCCAGCCTTGAGGTGTCAAACAAAAGGCACGAAGTGCAAACCAGTTCTTGACAGACTGAGACTGTTGCAACGATCGCCTCGCGCCAAGTAGTCCAGCAAAAGTATCGTTTTTGCTTTACTGGATCAAAAAAGGTCAATTTTAGCAAATTAATAAACTGTGCACTTGCCACCTTCACCTGTAAAACAATCTTTTTTAAAGCTTGCCAAGACGCGATCTCAATAAAAACCATATTTTTTTAATTCATAATCGCGCAAGATACACGATAGCGTTGGCGCGCCGAAATGAATCAGCGCCTTTTCTAATGCCGGCAGCAGAACTTAGACATTCTTTCATCTAGGGCAGAGTCGGATAAAGATTTGAGGTGTGAATTACGTGCGAAAAGTTTTCGAATTTTACCGTTAAGTTTTGCCGCCCAAAATATCTTCTTTGTTTACCGTCGTCGGCTTGCAATCCGAAATGATCTTTTTCGCGGATCGCAGAAGCACTTTTATCAATGAATTAGAAATTAATAGGGCAACTTTGCATACCATCGTCACATTCGGCACAATGCGTGGTTCAGCAGTGTTCCCGATTTATAGATATTAAATCAAAGCGCAGACGTGGTTGCCTACATTCGTGCGAGTGGTCGGATTGGTTCTTTTTCGATTAAGCATTCGAATAGATTCGCAAAGCAGACCTGAATTCTCCACCGATCATATTCATTTTATTAGAATGGCATAAACTCGATTTCAAATCACTTTTCATCAAAATCTGCATAGATAATTAAAAAAACAAAGAGATAACTGTCATTAAATCATAGTGTAAAAAGTGTCATATATTAAGGATAACTACATCAAACTGATCCGAATCAATTCGCTAAGCTTAAAGACTAATTAATACCGATTTTTTTCCTTATACATTACTTAACGCAAAACTTTTTAGTGAAGCCGAAATACTGGAAATCTTTTTATTCTATATATACGTGGAGGTCGTTGTTTTGCAAAAAAAATTTAAGACTTCCGACAAAGTGAATTAGAACACGATCGATTTTATTAAAAAAAAAAGAACTCAAAAAGTAATTGAAACTTCGAGGTATAAATATGTATATCACACAAGAATAACAAAATATAAGAATTATTTTCTTTCTTACAGGGTTAAGGGTTAGTTACAGGGTTAGAAATAATAATACATATGGTTGTATTCAATGTAGGTACATATGTACATAATATAATCGAAAGAAGTCTCACCTATCACAAAATTCAAATAAATTCATAGCTGAGTTATATTAGGTATGCTATATAAAGCAGTTTAATACGCTTAAAACGATGATATTCAAAATTTCATCAAATCAATCAAACCCTCTAGAACCAAATTTATCCTTCCACCACCGAGATAAAAAATTCTACCAAACCATACAAATCTATAATATGCGACCTAACTTTAACAATACAATACATATAAAATAAATACGCGATTTTTAATAGGATCCGAAAAATATAGTTTGCGTTGATGGTTCAATAAACAAACAACTAAAAAAATTGCCATTTTTGCGAACGTAAACGTATAAGTACCTGATTCATTTTAAATTTTTCAAAACTACAAGTATTTTGCACCAATAATGTAGTAAAATAAATTAATATGTAAATTCGAGGGCTAAATATTTCTATCAGCTTTAATTTTGTTTTTCTTCAACGGTATTTGGTAATAATAAATTCTAAATAACCTTTACAACTCCTTAAGCGCCACTTAATAAAATTAATAGAATAAATTCCATTTTAGATTCATAGATTTCCTGACAACTTTACATTTAATATAAAGAAACGTTTTACTATTCATGTCAGTATATCTTCTATTCAAAAGACAAGGCTGAACTACTCAATCAATCAATCACTACGTTCAAAGATAGTTGTCTTGCCATTTTGAACAGCGTTTTGGGGAAACAATGATTTAAACGTTTTAAATTTACAAATTTACATATTATTGCTGCATTCGAAGATTCTTCAATTAGTCATTACTTCTGATAAATTCCTGTACAGAGTTCCGATTTTTAATTAATTTTAAAAGGATGGTATTCGCTGTGTTTAACCATTTCCAACAAATAGGCTTCTCTTAATGAGCTGACGATTGCCTTGTAATGAAAACATATTCACCTTGCACTGCAATTGCACGAAAAACTCAGTTTTTCTTGAACGGACTAAATTTGCTATAAATAGCCTCCACGTAGAAAGTAGTTTTTGGAGTAGTTGCTGACATTGACTGCAGACCGTCAGACGGCGATATTCGCCTCCTTAAGTTTTTGTCTGTAATTATGGAAAGCGATTTTTTCTACAGAACGCGTCACCACAGGGATTAATCCGGTTGGTGCGAGAGCGTTAATGCGATAATTTTCTGCCGGACCTTCGGCGTAGAACTTTCGAAGTTTATATAGATGGATACCGCCATTCACCTATGATTATCCAGGCTCAGGTAGCCACTGACATTAGCCGCGGAAAATCTTGGCCGGTACTGCTTAGTGCTTACTATCTTCATATGCAGAGCAGGTATCAGTTCCGCCAGTGGCTGCGCAACGACGCCGTCGGCGTCGTTGGCTAAGTCAGCAGTCACCGTAGAGGCTAATCAAAACTGAGCCTCACCTTGACTTACAATTGACGCTAAGACCTTCCATGGTGCACGGTGTAAGTCTGAAGACGTCATCCAATGCATAAACAATACCTGGGCGTTCAAGTTCAGCTATTCAAATGTCGATGGCCATTTGAGACTCTCAAAAGTATCTCCGCCAAATCCAATTGTCCATTGTTCGGTGGATCGTCTGAACGGCTCCGTTTCCACAACACTTCGCTTTTCATTCATTTTTATCCGGCTTCTCATCATTTACGAGTATTTCTCACACTTATTCCCCAATTGTCCACAAGTCACTTGAACCCACTCCAATTATGTCATCCGACGTGCCAACACTTTTCTTATTCAATTGGCGAATAAATTAACAATTAGCCGAATGAATTCACCTTGAAAATATTGACAAAAATTACATATCCACTACTGCAATTATTATTCAATCAAATCTACGGATCTGCAGCCGCTTCCCGTCAAACTACTTTCGGCTAAATAAATCGTATAATAAATTTTGGGTTTTTCACTGTATTTCTTTTAAGAAAGCTCGGAAATTAGTTTCTTGACCTTGTTCATTAAATGGTGGTTTAATTTGTTTCTTTTGTTTACCTATTTTTTTGACTTTAGTTTTTATATTTTTATTTATATGTTTAATCGAAATTCGAAAATATTTGGTTGGAAAAGCCTTAATGTGAAAAGAAATCCTCGCTAATTAGTCAGAAATGAATTTTTGCCCTCTTTACAAATAGTAATAAATTCTAATCGCATATATAATAACAAAAAATAATAAATAAAAATAACAAAAAAAATGAATTACATTACATTAACTTCTCTGTTCTGATCTGTCCTATTTTCACACTCTTGAAATTCAAAAGTTGAATTTATCTATTTAAAAAGTTATTTTCCGCTACTTCAGTTAATTTAATAAATTTTTCGTTTTAAACAAGTATTGTTTATAATACCTACAAATATATTGTAACTCTCATACAAGAAAAAATTTATAAAAAATATATGTACATATGTGCTTATATGCTTTATAAATTATATATATATATATGTGTATGTATATATGTATATTATATACATACATATGTAGATTTTAATCATTTCAATTCATTAGTTCCGAATTTCCATATCTCTTTTAAAGATCTCGGGTGAAATAAAATTGTAGGGACCCCCTTAATAAAAATTTTACATGTTACCAAACGCGTCGTTTCGGTTTGTTATCTTCAAAATCACGTTGATTTTATGACTTTAAATTCAGCTAATTCAGATCCTTAGGTTTTTATTAAGAATGTCTTAATTACTTACTCGAAAGCAGTCTAAAGCTTTATTAAACCGATTTTAAAAGTCGGCACATAAATGTCGTTAAGAGTCACGCTCCGCATGCCAAATCATTGCAAATGGTACCAGTAAAATCTTTTCAGTTATAATTTCTGCAGATCAAAATAAAGATAACTGGGATAAAATTATACGATCGAAACTACTTTCAAAATGGAAGCCCATCGTAGCTGCTGTAAAAACATTTTTAAAAAGAATTATATTTTAATTTTATTTTTATTCACATACATATCTCTAAATTTGAGAATTTTTGTTAGAGCGACAACACGTAATATAAGTAATATACGAAAAATTCCTATTTAATTCAACATAAAAAACGAACGTAAACAATTTTCTAAACTTAAGTAAAAAGTGATTAAAGTCGTTTACATGTTAATTAGTTTTCATTCAAACTTATATGTAGTAGATTTGATTGTATACCAAATGAAATGTATTTCCTAAAAACTATATCATTTATATATTTGGAAATTAAGTACCCGATTTTAAAAATTATTTTTTAGCGCTCTCGTATCGAAGTCGGCTTCATGACAATGAAAAAGCAAAAATCGTTCATTTTTTTAAACTAGAATTATCAAATTGTTAAAACCGTTTATTCTCCCAAAGGAAAGGTCTTAAATCGAAATTAAAATATACTATCAAACTTAATTATTACTATTACCACTTTTCAGAAAAAAATGCTTACCCTAATTTTCTAATGAAAAGTTATATTTATCAAGCTTTTACGGTAAAACTATTTCTGGTGTTTTATTGAAGGAAACGAAAAATGTGTATTTGAATTGAATTGAAATAAAAATGCCGACCTAATAGCGCAATCATGGTGCACATAAAATTATATTTATTTTTTAAAGTGAAACGCAAAACCATTTCTAAATAGCTTCATGAGCATTAAGCAGGCGAACAATACAAAAACAATGAAAGTCATTAATTTGCCGCGAGCAGTTAGCGATGGTGGGTGCTTAGACGTCTCCATTAAGACCTCATTTATCGAGATCAAAAAGCGGAAAAAGTCAGCTTTCCCATACTGAAACAGTTCAACTAAATGCTTTCACCTTTTATTTGAGGAGACGCGATTTTCCTTTCGTTTGTGATATTAATGATCCAATTTGCTCAAATCATTAGCCTTTTTTGCGCTGGGTAGGTCCACCTCACGATTCGATTACACCTTCACATAGCTTTTAATTGAAATCTGAAAAAAAGGTGCCCCGATCGACTCGTTGAGGCTTCTGACGATAAACTCGAGTCGTTCGAGGGAGGTATGCCAGTTCATTTGGAGCAGCGTTATTTTCCTGGTTCACGAAGGAGGTAAGAGGTTTATTCTGTCGTTGAAACCTGCTCAACGAAAGCATACTCAGTACCTATTTTTGCCTACTATAGACAACGTGCGAATTCACGAATTCAATTTATTTAATATTTTATGAAAGAGATTCGATAAAGCGATAAACACAAATTGGGGCGAACGGCATCGCTTTCTATAAACGAATCTATCCAATTCCCAGTATAGAACTACCAAGTCGGATCAACGAACTAGCCTTCGTAAAAACGAACCTAAAATTACACTAAGTTTAAAACTTTTAGTTCACCATTGCAATTGAAAGAAAATAGTAATTTCTGCACTTTATGAAAACTTCACTTCTACGTAGGAGTAAAATATCTCTGACACATTTTGCAGTAGGTACTCAAAAAATCCTTACGACTTGTTTTGAACAGAACACAAGATAAAATATTACCATAAAAACAAAAACATAAATTTTGCGCTGTATATTATCATAAAAAGAATTAACATACAAATGAACTCGGACAAAAGTGAAACGAAAGATAAAGCACATAACATTGAAATTAGTTGGCATAAGCGGAAAACATCGACCGGAATAATATTGAAAAAGTTATGAGAAAAATTGTGCAATTTTGCGAAAAGGGCCTATAACAACCGTAAAACGGACAACATTTACAAAATCGACATCAATATTACGAAATGCTGTAAAAATGCAAAACAGCGTGAGTTTGGTGTTAAAACGATAAATTGGGTAACAGAATGTGTTAAAACTTAAGAGTCATCAATTTTAAATTTCGTGCCTGGTGGCTAATTTAAACATCCTTTCACAATTCTTCCTCAAGGTAGCAAAACGATTTACTTTTAATAAATACGATCGATTTTCTTCATTTATTACTATATTTACCTATATATGTAGTTTGAATGGTATAATTATTTAATTAGCTCAAATTAATTCTTAAGATAATATGTTTAATATGACCTAAAATATGGTTTGTTATTAAATTTGTTTCCATTTCCATGTTATGAAATTTGTTTCCATTTCCGCTAAAGCTGTAATTTTAAGCTTTGAAAAAGTGCATTTTGATCAAAAATATATTTCTGTCTTAGTTTATTAAAATCTTCAAAATTATATTGATTTTATTATCAAATTTTTATTACCTACTATGCGAACAATGACGAAATATTTATTTTTTTAAGGTTTGAAGTTTTATATATATGTATGTATATGACGCACTGTAATAGTTAACAATATAAGTGATTCATTTTTCTATATTTAAAAGCAAATACCTATATTTATTTTGTTACACGTCTATAACCTATTAAAGCTTAGAAAATATAATACCTCTAAATAGAACTCGTAAATATATTTAAAACTGTCCCAAAAACTGCCAATTTTTGTTTAAAAAAAAGAAAATTTATTTCGCATCGTATTGTGTTTGATAGACAACTTTGCAGGAGATAAATGGATGTATTTAAAAATGGTTTCCGATAAAAATCAAAAACGATTAGGAACATTAATGAGAATAGTTATCGTATATTAGTCTTTCTAATTTTTAGAAATGCCCACTTATCAACGTAGAGATAACATCTGTCCCTTTTAAGTCGTTGGATTAGCTGGTGAATGTTCGAAATCTTTCTAATTAGTGGGAGTATGTAATATAAACTGTATTTATTCGCTTATATCCCCTTGAATGTTCTGATATTACTGAAATATTGCCGACCTGATCAAAATATCCACATTAAGTTGTCATCGGTCCAGGATTTATGAGCAGCATTGGTAATTTTTTGTTTTTATTTTCTATGTATTTTTTGGGACGTACAATGCTCGTGGCGCTGTGGGATAATCAAAAAGAAAAACTATAGAGTGTTAACAAAGCTCACTGGATGCTGATCGCGGTGCGCTTTTAGCTTTTTAGTACCCACCAAATAGCATGAAATTTGCATTTCTTCGACCAAGAAATATTGGTGATCGCAAAAATTCACTGGAATAAGTCTGACCGGTATGGCTAAAAACGACTCGCTCGTGTTCGGGTCGTTTTTGCTTTTTGCTTTCCTCTACTCGCATTAAAAATGTAGATTTGCCGCAAAATTATTCCAAGTGATGACATCATCGGCAGCCCGGTGGACATCTATGTAGATTAGATGAAGTATAAGTGGTATAAGTGGTATAAGTGCTTGTCTCGCGACACATGCACAATCTGAAGTTGTTTAGAGCTCGCACAAATGCTGCTCACCTCAACCAGTTAAGAAATGCTCGATATACGGGTTCGTCACCATTTCGCCAAGTTTTCATCTAAAACCACTTTGCGATAGTGCTCTATTCATATTCATAGATAGCTTAGCGCATTTTCCGAACTATAATTCGATCGCTTGCTCTTGAGGTGCAGATTACAAATACCACCGCACGCTGCTGGTCTTTTGCAATCGATCTTCAGAGACTTGGTGCAGCCGCCTAGTTGAGTTCGATTGGAATTGCTGGGAAGAGTCAACAGGTGAACCTGCACGAATTATTGAACAACTATCCTCCGAAGGTCAGAAGTTCGTAGCAAAATATAATTGCGAAATCATGTTGAGATTCTTTCGCCACGATAGCACCAACTGAGATTGATTTGATTTGGTGCAAGTGTTGAACCACATGAACGTTTGAACTTTTCAATTGTAATACTAAGAGGATTTGTTTCTTTTTAAATATTTTTAAGCTGATTTCAATGATGTATTCTGGTACTTGCGAAAAAGGCACTGTAAATATCTTATTTTCGCTACAAAAACATGTTATAATAATCATAGGCCATCGAAATTTTCATATTTATCGTCTATATTTTTATCAACATTGTAATATGGTATAAACTACCTTTATGTCTTAAATCATTCAAGGCTACGGAAATTCAAGGTATATTTAAAAATTAAAAAGTATACAACGAAATGAACTTAACAGCAATGTTAGTAGAACGCATAATCATAACATCTACCCGATTCTTTTTACCTTACTTTGATCTGAGCTATTCTGACAATATGCATATTCAATATGATTTAAGTTTCAAATTTTAAAATTGCGCTTAGTATTAATATTAAATACCATAAGGATTATTTAAAACAATTATGTATTATAAAAAATTAAATATTTATAAGGCTAAATCGATTCATAACACATAAACCATAAAATTCCCTAAACTGTCGTTTTTTAACTAAATTTCCTGAATTATATTTAAAAGATTGCACGTATTAGTCTCGTTTTTCTGAAAACGAATGTATGGTCCTGCGTAGCTACCTACATATGTAAATAATGAGAGACAATCAACCAATTCGTTTTGGTATTGTTATTTTTTAATTTTAAACCTTTGGCTTTTAAAAGTTAAGACAATTAATAATATTAATAATAAAATTAGTAATGATTCATTCTATAGCTACTGAAAACAAATCCCAAGTGATCTTTTTTTCTGTTAGTACATTGCCCCCTCAAGTGCTACACTGTCGGAAATTTGGTTTGTTTTTTAAACTTTTGTTTTAAACCAATAAAGATTACCGCATTTTTAAAACTTTTTAAGTTTTATTTAGAAACAATTTTTAGTTCATATCTTTTTTCTTGTAAAGCAGACTGTATATATAACAAATTTCAAAGTATTTCATCACTATGTATTTGTGCCCACCAAAAAGTAAACTTAAAAGTATACAAATTATTCCCAAAAGTTTAGAAATTAAACTAATTTCAGAAGCAATTTTGTCAAAGGATGATTACAAATCGAAGAAAACTGTGAAAGTTTTCATTTTATCTAAAAAGTTTAGAAGGAAAAAATAATAAATAGTCAATCCCAAAGCCACACATCGCTTTATAAAGGTTGAATCGCTCAAAATGAACATAATATAGATGGTTCGGACATGGAGATTCGGAGGTCCTAGGTTCAAGCCCGGTAATCGGAATATCAACTTTAAAAAGGCATCGGCTGGGGCCGTAGCTCAGATGGCAGCCGCCGCGGAAACGCCAGTTCTCTCTCACAGATGGCAGTTCGAACGCCAGCCGCGGGTAGTCCAGAATATCACGGGCCTTTGTTTTTATGCTCGGTTAAAAAAGTTCGTGATGTTGCGACGGGGCTCGAACTGCGAACCGCGGCGGCTCTGCCTTCTGAGCTACGCCCGTGACAATTTGACCAAACGTTTTCTTTCAGTGTATGGGTAGGTTTAAAACTCTTTAGTTTGGATTTTAAACTTACGGGTTTCGCTCATTTTAAACATTCGAAAGTTTTCCTTTCAAACAATATTCCGTGTGGAATTATATACAATCTTTTTTGTTTAAAATTAAGACCAAAATTTCCGAAAGTGTGGTCTTAAATAAAGACAATGGCTCTTATGCATAAAAACTGCGCAAATACTCAATTCAATTTTTATATAGAAAACCCGAGTTTTATCTCATACAAATTGAGATTGAGCTCCAGTTTTCTATATAAAAATTAAGGTTGGGCATTTGCTCAGTTTTTATACATAAGAGCCAATATCAGATATATTTTATAATTAATTTTAATTTTCAAATAAATAATAGTCATAAGAATTTTAAAATTCTTTTTGTCCAACATGTGTCATACCTATAGCACTCAGAAGTTAGGTACCAGCTAATCGTAAAAAAGTTCCCCTAAGATAAAGCCGTCTCAGAGAAATTTCCACTTTCTTGAAAAAATACCGAAAATACTCGGACTTCTTCCATTTGGGTATTTAATTTTTAACTGATATGGAGGTTAAGTGTGCAAATATCGCATCAAGGCAAGAAACGACTGAGTCAGAGTGAGTTTTGCAACAAAAAGCCTGACGAAAAGACAGACGCCGAATTTGGAATTCTCTTTATTGGTTGGTCATTTTCACACAAAAAAATAAAACAACACTTTGCTAATGCCTTCTGAAAACAAAACATGTTTTACCAAGAAATAACCATTTTTGCCCCATGTAATAAATAGGTAATTTTGGAAGAAATGGAACTCTTGAACCCAAATTAATTTAAATTTTTTTCCTATATAAGTTTAAATTTTGGTCGGGTTTAAGTACACATATGTAAGTAATACTATCCCAACAGGTAATGTATATTTATTAAGTGAAAACTATGAATCGTTTTCGCGCCTTTAATTGCTTAATTAATTGTAACTATATTTTGCAGTTGAACTAGATTTCACGAATCCATTCAAAAGAATCGTTAAGCAGAAGCAAACGTGTTCTCGTTGGTAAATGAAGAGGAACGAAAAGCCCGAAGTGAAATTTTTAATTGCGCAAAAAGTATCTACGCTGCAGAATTATTGATTAATTCCGTCGACGTGAAATCTTCAAGACATTCGATTTTATTCGTTAGATACTCATCCATTCGTAAAGCCAAAGACTACATTGTTAAAAGTTAACTCGCCTTATCAAAATCTTTTCCCTATTGCAAAACCCCTTAAAACTGCATACCATGCTGCATAGTGCAGAATGCGAATTTAGCAATCGCATAATTGTGTGTAAGTTTGCGAATTTCTAGACTACTCCAAAGGTGCAATGAAAGTCAAATCGCAGTAATAATAAATTTAATACGCAAAATTTTTATATTTTAACATTTCCATTTTTGAAACTAAATTTGCTTCTTTGGAATTGAGCTTAAACAACAACATAGTCTGAAAATAATCGCATTATTTTATTTATTTTATTTTAAGACGGGTTTCCTTCATTTATCAGTTCCATATTTATAAACTCCGAAATTCTCTGCGTAACACTACTACGAGAGTACGAGTAGTTATAAATATAAACGGTACCGCTGCAAAAACATATCAATTATTAAAATAATATAATTAACTAGTTTATAATTACACTTCTAGTGTAACTAATTAATATTGAGGATTCTAGAGTACTTTTTAGAATGCAATCCTCCTTTTTATTTTCATATTTGTATGTTAAAAAATAATAATAATGGAAATAAAATATAATATAAGAGAATTCCAAAATTTATATATCTGAACAATCATGTAAAACCGGCAATTTGTGCAGTGTTGTAAGAAAATAAATCTGACATTCTTCATTCGTTTCTTTTAGAACAGAAAAACATTTTCTATCTGCCTATCTTATATTGAGATTTCAACTTATTATTGATGTGGTATTAATCATTATAGCGTTTTTTGAAGTTTGTGACTTGTTGTAGGTACTCAGAGTTTTCGTTGTATCTTAATATAATAATAATGGTGAGCGAATTTTATTAATAAACTAATAAAAACGTATAACTGCTCAGAACAGAACACTTCAGTCAAAAACATGGTAGCGATTTGCATTTTTATAGTTTAAACATGGCTAATTCAAGCATGTAATATATCAATTCCAGGTTAATGAGATGCAGAAAAAATAAACTACCCGCAATTCTTTCGTAATCTCAGAACTAACAGAAATACTTCGAAGGCCATCAATGCTTCCTTGCCGCGGCTTTTTTTCTGATCTTTAATTGTCTTAGACATTGTATTGTTCTTATATGTCAAGATCAACGATGTTCTTATTTCAGAAAAAGTGAAATAATGGAACAAATTAGATTCTGTCGAAACATGCAAACAATTCAATGAGGATCGAGCACAATTAAATCTCGTTTTCGTTTTGTACGGATTGACTCATGTGTGAAATGAATTACTTCACAGTAATTAGATTTGGCAAACAGTTGAGTATCCGTAGTGGATATTGTCTTGTGGGCAAAATTAATCTTCTTAAGCAATTGTGACAAATAGAGGCACTGACATTCTTACAATGGCTATTCCTTTATTTTAAAAATTGGTATTCTAAAAAAGCAGTAAAAGTAAAGAATAGTTTCTTAAGACGGGTTTCCTAAATCATTCTTGTTTAAAAGTACATTAGTGACACTGGAAAAAAGAAAAGGCATTTTATGTGTATGAAAGAATGATACACGGGGACGTTACGTAGAACTTTACTACTACCTTTCATGCCCGGTTCACTCTTAGCAGAAATATTAACCATTTATTTCGATAAAACATTTACAACCAGTAAACAGTAATAAATATTTTTTTTACCAATTAAAGACAGAAAATTACATTTAGGTCTAACATTAAGTAAAAAATATCTTCAAGACGCTTCTTTCTTAAAATGAAGTTCGGTGTATTACTTAAGTTAATGTTATTAATTTACTAAACTAATTTCGAAACCAGTCATTATTTTCAAATTGAACATATATAGAGTGTGTATTTTTCATGTTCGTCTAATAGATTGTTTTTGATTGTTAAACTGGAGATCAAAGTTAGTATTTATGAAGGTATAGATTTCATTTAATTAATTTCCAGACTGAATTATATAGTATAGTAACATTCCGAAAGAAATTAATTAGTTTTAATTATATACAAAAAAGAGAGATACTTCATATTAAGTCAATTATAGTTCAAAACCCCATCGGCGATTAGGTGTTTGGTAAGATCGTTACAGAACAAATGTCCAGCGGACAAATAATGCCTTAATGCTAGAGGTAAGTTACTATACAACACACATAGAACTGCTTAAGTTGATTACTTTTGTTGCTAAATGGTTAGAGCAGCGTTTAACCGAAGAATAAACAAACAGTGGCCACTTACCAAAGAAATTTGCCTCGGCTACCAGATGGCAATGTGAAAACACAGAATAGTTATCCAGTAAAATCACAAAACAATTTTATCCATAAAAGTAGTGACGTAACACGAAAATCACGATAATGCATCCATGGGTAGATGAACAGATTCAGACACACTCGGACACAGAGAGAAGTGCACACTACCGCGGATGGAAAGGTTGAAGTGGCAAGATCGCTTTCAGGGAAACTGCAGCAGCAGCAAACACAATGGCAACCGATCGGAATAGAACAAAAAACCCCAATTCGTAGGTATGGCGAAGCACTTGGCACAGGTATTACTTATCCACACAGGTGATGTCGATTAGTGCATAGATCGATCGTCAGATGCAGAAAAAAAATTGCGTAATTCGCCCGCGACTACATAAAATGCGCCCAATAAGTCGAGGACGATCGGTGGTTGGTCACACGTTAACAACACGCATAATCGACTGTTTAAAAATTCGTGCCTGATCGAACAGATTCGTCGTTGGAGGAAAATTCAGGAAAATAGTGCGAAGTTTCGATAAATCGATTAGTAATAGTAGGCTCACTGTCGGGAAATACGCATGGACACCTTGTCGCGACCACGTCTATTTAGAGACTGCGCAGCCCACACATCGGTTTCATATCTTGGAAATTCAACTAAACCAAGTTGCTCCAGGTAACATTAAAAGTTTACCTGTGCGCTGAGCCGATCGAGCTTTCGCGCACCTTCAAAACAGGTGGTTTATTTGCTGGTGGAGGAAACTCTCGGCGACACCGATCGTCTCGGAGAAGATTGTCCACCATCCCATCCGAGCTCTCCCATTCACTCGATTCGATCTGATTATGAGTGGGCATAATCTAGTAAACCGCGATACCACACTCACTTCCGCGCATAAACAATAAACAAGTAACCAAATATTGATGTCATAATGTTGCCTTTTACACCTGTTTTTACCGCCCAGGAAGCCTTGGCGATACATTTGGCGAGCACTTACTTTTCGGTTTTTGCGCTATGAAAGAAAGCATTGATTTTTTACTGTACGACTTCTATGGAATCTTACAACATAAAAACATCAAATTACCTGCTCTTTCAAAGGTGCATGATATGCTTTCCGAACAATGAATATTTTCTCAGAGGCCAGTGATTAACTCGAATATTCGCATTTTTCACCTTAACAGAAACCTTTGCTGCGTATACTATACATTTTCCATTATAGTTAGAAACCTTATCAAATTTTTTAATCGGTTAATTACCATAGTTACTCTTATAGTATTTACCAACCGTGAACTATCCCGTAAATGGGTACAATCCGGTTTTCGTGGTCGTTCGATATAAAAATTAATACAGAGCTACTTCAGAAATCGAACTTGTGCCCCGTAGACTCTTTCTATAAATTCATTTTGACAGCACATATTTTATATCATACCTGAGGATATGAACTTAAGCCGATGATAAAAAAATTTACTGGAAATCTGGAAAAATCTTGGATTTCGATAAAGAATAACAAAGAAAATTATTTGTTGATTTCTTAAAAATCAAAAGAACTCATAAATATGATAAAGATAAGGAGTTTGAGAAAGGTTTTAATGTGTCCAACTGACGAATATTAGAAGAAAATAGTACCTAAAAAACTGACACAAATAGGAAATGATATGTGTGTAGTTTTTAGGGTTCCGTACCCAAAGGGTAAAACGGGAGCCTATTACTAAGACTCCGCTGTCCATCCATCTGTCTGTCCGTCTGTCACCAGGCTGTATCTCAAGAACCGTGATAGTTAGACAGTTGAAATTTTCACAGATTATGTATTTCTGTTGCCGCTATAACAACAAATACTAAAAAACAGAATAAAATAAATATTTAAGAGGGCTCCCATACAACAAACGTGATTTTTTTGCCGTTTTTATAGATAATGGTACGGAACCCTTCGTAAGCGAGTCCGACTCGCACTTGGCCGGTTTTTATTTAATTGATTTATTTAAAAAATGTTCGGGGTAAAAAATCTGTGATCTGCAACTAAAAGAAATGATAATTCAGATCAAATTTTAGGGTCTTTGATGTTGAATAATTTCAAAGTTACAAATTTTCAACCCTTCATATAAACGTAGTAAGTATTGCAACAATTTTATGTCCGCAACTTTTGAGAAAAAGCAGCATCAAAATTGAACTTTCTATTTTCGTAAAATATTAAACTTTCCGTATATTCTTACTTTCTTGGCTTTAAAAAATTTCGAGCAACGGATAACAATTTTCAATATTTTCGCTCATTCTTTTATATGGAAATGGATCTGATTTATACAATACGAAAACTCAATATATGTTCTAAACTATTTTAAAAACTCTTCTTTATCACCTTTCTAATATAAGTATCTATGTTAACTAGACAATGGTTGAAAATAAAATAAAAACTTATTTTCCATATTACGCAGATAAGTTTTATTGAGAACTAAATTATAAAGAAACTTTCTTTCTACCCACTTATACAAAATGAAGCCCACACATGTTTCTGCTTCTGCGACACCACAAATTTGTGCAAACATTTCCAATAAAATACAATTTATTAGACTAGTTAATGACACCCGCGTAGCAAGCCTACCGACGCTGCCTACAGAAACGTTACCATTAATCCTTGTTGTTTCCCAATCATAACAATGCGATTCTAACATTATTTGGCAAATCAAACAACCGATTTCGTACCTATGTGACATTTGCTATTATGCCTGAAGGTGATTAACGAGATCGAACCTTGGCCGCCCCATCAGCACCGAAAGTTCGTTGCATGTTTTTGGGTAATTACATCAATATAATAGCTTGAATAAAAAACTGAAGTAAATTAATTTTGTTTTAGGAACTTCGGGAAGAAGCTCGTTACATATGTTTCCTCCTTACCGCATTGAATGGGTTACTTTCGCGAATTGACTAACAATTTAATTATGAAAACGACTTTTTGTACTCGTGTATACCATTCAGCGCTGCGTATCCATAAAAGTCGTAAATTGTTGCCTTAAACGCTGCTCACTGCGCGCAGGTTTGGATGTGGATCTAGTCGTTTTCAAAGTAATCTCCATATCCAATCAGCGAATATTTCTTCGCGATTGAGCTGTTGTCACTTTAAAAGGCATCAGCGACTTTTCAGGTTCAGTACCTCGGCACCTGGACGGGGCTGCCCGCAAGAAGTAAGCCTCCTACATTCATCTGCCGCTGATTTGTTTCGTGTCGCGTCGACCGCTGCACCACATCGCGCCGCGTCCGATATGTGAAAATGTGGTCCAGTGATCCATCTATCGCCGTGTAGCAGCGGATGCCAGCAACTAGTTTGCCCACGCGTAGGCTACCTAAGTCGCTCCGGCCATCTTAAGACGCTGCCCGCCGAGGATGAATGGGAAATTCCTTCGCATTGATACATATGACTAATGACGTCATTACCTGGAATCATGGCTTTTGCTGGATTAGACTCGTTTCGCGGATCTGTGTGTGCCGCACGCGAATATCGGTCCTCCAATCAGATTAGTAATTTCACCCGATTAATAGGGTAATTTATATGCGTACGGCAAATGCCTGCGCAACGGAAGAGAAATTTTATTAAAGTCGCGAACTTGATCTTAAAGCGAACATTAGTTTATAATTAGAGCAAATTTGCAGTAAGTACATATCATCTTTTATTATTATTTATTTATTTATTTATTTATTTATTTATTTATTTAGGACTGGTTTTGTACAGAAGTAAACATTTCCAATTACACAAAACACAATTAAGAAAAACTCTAAAAAATATTACTTGCTCTCTGTGCCCTTCTAGTGGCTTTAAAATGCTAAAAACTGTTATTAATTTTTGAATTTTATTTTTCATTTCAATAAGAAATACCCATGATCAAATATACATATAATTTTAGTTGTAATAATATACCTATTTACTTAAATATAGATACATAAAGGTTTATTGAGAAATTAAACTTAAACAAAATAATAAACACCTTTACAAATAGAACTATACAGAATTATATCCATATTTACAAGATTTTGAATATTTTAATAAAAAAGTAAATATTTAAATTTACTAATGTTAAATATTTAAAAATTAAAATTTCAAGAGTAATACTTTTTGTATAACTCATCATATTGCAGTATTTTTATAATGTTAAACATATTCTATAAATTAACATCAATCTTGTTGCATTCAATTTAATTTTAATATTTTATTATTTCACAGCTGATTCTTACATTTTAATGTTAGAATTTTAGGGTATGATAGCTGCTTGCTAAAAATAGTAATGTTAATGTACTTGAGTCTTATCTAGGAAACTACATGACGGATATTGATATGATGTTGATGATAGAAAACTTGAATCATATGATGTTATTTCGCAACAGGAGTGAGCGCGAAAAATTTTAAAACCGGCTTAGCAATTCATCTGCTAGACTAAATTAAAATTTAGTAGTTTTATGATTGATTAATACATTGCAATTATTTTTTAAGAGCTGGTATATGCTGAAAACGTTTGGCTAACCTTGTAGAAAATCCTTACCTATATATATATATCGAAGTTTTGTTCCTAACACTGCACAAAATCAAAAAATTACTAGTCTGTACAATCAAGTACAATGGCGTAATTTTATGTACTATGTATAGGGGAGACCGGGTACAAAAGTAACATTTTTTACTTTTGTCTTGATTTCTGGTTAGGTGTTATTATTTTGATGAAATTAATATAGCCATATAAAAATTCTGTTCATGTTCTTTACATTAGTATCTTGATTTGCCTGATTATTGTGTATTTTGTATGAATCACAGAGACTTTAAAAAAATTCGTCCGTTGTTACTTTCGACCACGTTGGCAGGTCGAAAGTAACAGGACAAAATGGTTTGTAATAATTATGATATTACATATTAAATCAACAAATTATTTATTAGAAATCTTTTTTATTAATAACATAAATAAGCACTTTCATTTTAAATGCTAAAAAAATATATATTTTACGAAAAAAAAATCAATATTATTAACTCTTCCTTAGAAACTGTGTTTAGTAATTAATGACATAAATTATTGTATGATAATATTTTTTTCTAATCACACTATTCAGTATCAGTCTTCTATTCAGACTCGCAATCAGTAAATCAATCCGAAGACAAAAGTAACATGTTACTTGTCTACCCATAGGGCTATGTTACTTTTGTACCCTACCACATTTTTGTTAAAACATGGACGATAACCTGAAAACGGAACGTGCTAGACAAAAATGAATTAAAACACTGTGCAATAAATCTAACCTAGAATTTATATGCAAATTTTCAGATCAATATCGTCCTTAGTAGTATTAGTAAACATAAAATAAGTGAACGTCAAAAAACTTAGTTTTGACTTGTGAAATCACTTATTATCCTCTCAGAAAACCTAGCAGCGCGTGGCGCGCGCGGCTACTGAATGCAGGAGAGGGGGGCGCCACCGGCCATCACCTGATGGCAGCGAAGCGGTGTTTTGACTATTGGATAGACCTACAGAGCCTTTGTTACTTTCGACCCGCCGTTACTTTTGTACCCGGTCTCCCCTATGTATGAATGGTGTGCAATTTTCGGGATTTTTATTTTGACTATGTTAAGAGCCTTGCAGCGTAATTTGAAGAAGTGAAAGCCTTGAATATCTTCATTACAGTTTAAACTTTCAAAGCCGTACCATAAATTAAATCCTATTTATTTTTATGGCTATTTTCAAGCAAACCACTATAGTAGTCACGCTTCTTTATGCTTTTAAATAAAAGGAATTTTCTCAAAGTTATGGCTATAATATAATTTTCCCCAAACAATTTGCCTTCATTTTCTCTTTTAGTTCTTCTCACACGTGGCGCGTAATGGGCCCGGGATTACTGCAGAAATAAAACAGGAACGCAGCCCTTATCTGGTCTTGGCGCACGCTATAAAGAAATCTATCAAAATCGCGTAATAAATTACGACATCACGCGTTTGGATAAGTCGAACGCCTACGAGCAGTAGCCGCCAGTACGCGAGAACAGCAGGCCCTTAGCGCTCGAGCGCAGCACCGCGCGCCGGCCGGCGAACACGTGCAGATGGAGATGTAAACGCATAAATGAAAAATGTTCGCGATCTTGAAATAGTGCAGCTCGGAATTGACTTTTCTCCAAGGACCTTGCACGAGGACGTCATTAATTATATCTGAGTTACAGCCGCGCCGCGGTCGTTATACGCGCCTCTCCGGTAGACGCGGCCCAAGTGCGCCCAGCACTCTGATCTTGTGGCGCAAGGCCGCGGCGCGTGATGCGCTCTTCCTATTCCAAGGATTAATAATCGTGTTTTGGTCGCCGTTCGCGCAGCCGCAGAGAGGTCTAGTTTACCCCCTTCTGGCAGATCACTTATTTGTTGCACATGTTCCCTGCCACTTTGCGCAATCGTACAACTGGCGGCCCTTTAGATCTGGCTGCCCTTCTTGCGACTGCGGCCCGTTCGCCTAAGAAAACTGCTGTGCATTAATTTTTGCGGAATTATCTAGACAACCTGTTTTCACCGCGATAAACATTAGTTTTCTTAATTTTATTTATAATGAGAAAGAATATCGCGCGATAACTTCGCCTCTCAAAGACCTTAAACCCCTTGATTTAGGGAAATGCGCCCAAGAGTGTTGAATTTTATGGTTTCTTTACCTGCTATTTAGTTGAACGGAAAACGGATTTGACATCACTTGATAGGAAAGTTTATAGTTATAGTTATGCTTTCAACTTTGCGCAAGGTATTGTAAAGGCCTGGATGGAAGAGATATTTAGCTGACAAAAACTATCGACAAATCTATGCGTTAACATAAAACACGAAATTCTATACTCGGTTTTGCACTCCAAACTTAACTTTCTGCACATCACGATCAGCTATGCATTTGTTAATCTAATTATAACTTACCTTTTTCAACAAAAATAGTTCATCTTCTTAAGTTTTACATAGTTTTCGACAACAGTAAATAAGATCATGATCTTTCGATTAAATAAAGTATTTTTTTTTTTCTACTATCTGTTATCTCCAAACTCTAGTATAATTCACCCTATCAAAGGGATTTTCTTGTAAAATCAATCGTATAAACACAGAAAATGCAAGAAAAATTTTTTTTAGGAATCAGGAGTTGATCAGATATGTAAAGTTTATCGTTGACAGATTTTATACATTAAATGTTTTGTAAGATCAAATTCATACATTATAATAACATATTGTGGAACTTGTTTATCAAAGTATAATGTATTCTAGGTGAAAGAATTATAATTTGGCTATTTCTAAGTTTTTCGAAATCCCAATATTTGACTTACTTTTTTCTACGGAAATGAAATTTGATAAATATTATATAAACGCATTTAGAAAGTATATTTACATATATCCAAAAATAGGATAGATATTTATGATAAATATCGATAAAAATTCTAAATGAAGAATTTGTCTACTTAAACGAACACTTCTGAGCCATTAACTAAAATAATAAAATACGTTCATGACTCGACATCTAAAAGTTCAAGTTTGTACGCAAGTAATTAGAGGTCAAACGCGCCATAACAATCGATTTTCTAAATCGAGGCGTCGGAATTATTTCAATCCATTTTGCACCCAATGGTCCTTCACTCCGAAGGTCTTTCAGTGCTTGAAGACACGTTTCTAGCCACTTCAGCCAGAATTAAAACTGCCGAAAGATCCTTGACTCTGTGGCTCCAAGGAAACGGCATAATCCTGAATCTCGAATGCCTGAAGCCTGCCAGTCAGATGACGGAAGATGCTGGGGATAAGACGGGGACCACTCTGGTCCTCTTAATTTGGCTCGTGTTCCACTGACCTAGTAGACTGAATGCAGAGCCGAAGCCTCCTAAGAATTCCAGGTGGACTTTGCGCATGCACGTGAAATTTCCACCGAAGGAAGACTTTTCAGTGCTGTGGTAGCAAACCCCTCTGCCGAATAAAGCCTGGCTTCGAGCATGAATCTTTCCACTGGAGACAAAGTGTCTCATATCCAGAACAAATTATTTTAAAATATAACCTTTTCCTACAGTATATTTTGAGTAACTGATTACAACGCTGGGTGTAGAAGCTTGAGTTTATACCTAGGCTTAGTCTCGTGCTATGGCCAATTTGGTTAGCCTTCTAGTGTACGAATTTGTGAACATCTATTGTATTTATTTAATATCTTAGTTCGTGAAATTGAATAAATTGTGTCTCTTGAATTAGGTAATTTGCCTATACATAGGTATATAAGAATATAAACAAGTTGCACTGCAACCTTGAACGAATTCAGTTTTTTGCAGTTCACGTGGTATTGTGTTTGGTTATTGGTTATTATATTGAAGTCTAATTTCTCTGTCATGTGCGTGAGTTTATAATTCAACTATACGACACAGCTGATGCAAACAGCCAAAGTGATGTCCATTATTAAGTGTTGTTTTGAACCTGTGGAGCTTCCTGAGTTTGTTGATACAGCTGTGCAGAAGTGTACGGATCCCAGGTGTAAGTAAACGATACTTTCTCTGCTTTCACTCCTTGAGCTCGGGGGAAAAGAGAATTTTGCTCCACAAATTAAATTTAAAGGTAGAGGAACTTCTATAGAATTCACTTAAAGGTGCTTTAGTTTTAAAAGTGACATGGTTGTGGTGTAGTAAGTGCACTATATCAACAAAGTGAGAAAAACTCTGTCTCTATATTGACTGAATATACAAAAGGCTTCTTGAGACTCAAAAACGACTGTATGCCATGAATTAATTAATCTATATATACTTCCACAATTTGACCTACTTGCAATTACTATGTAGGTAATCCTATAAGGGTTGAAAGGAAGCGGTTTTAATTGAATTAATTAGTCTATCGCCTAATGAAATCTCCGTTTCAGGATAAAAAAAAAAAGAAAATACATTAAAATTATAAATGAGAAGGTTGCGCAAAACGTTTTCCTTTAAATTGTTGTACAAAACATTTATCTGCTTTAAGTTTAAGTCCTTTAAGCTTTTTATATGGTGTGAACATATGACCCTTTCTATTTTTAGAAACTTATGCATATAACAATATCATTTTACTACGCTACGTATATACAATAGGAACAATACTTAGATCAAAACAATAGCTTTTAGCATTTCTGTCTGTTTATCTGAGCGCGTATGTATCACAAAAATATTATCAGACAGATTTTGATGAAACTTTTCAGTATTAGCCTTGTGTATAGAGTAAATAGTGGTCGCAAATTCGACTTGTTAACTTCTCGCTAAGTGGCTCTAGCTGTATCGTTTTGAAAATAACGAAACTAATTTTTGTTTTTAAACAAAATCTTAGTAAGAAAAAATGATAAATGCGAAGGATTAGTTACTTAAATAATTATGGCATGTAAATAATTGCTAGATTTTCTTTGAAAACAAAAATTAGTTTCATTATTTTCAAAATGATACAGCTAGAGCCACCTAGCCAGCAGTTAACAAGTCGAACTTGCGACCACTATGTACTCTATACACAAGGGTATTAGCCTAATATCAGAACGAACAATCTAAAACTTAATTTTGGAACAAATGTTTAAAATAAATGTGCCCCTAATCATGGTTTTTGGTATTTTCCGCAAAAACGGTTACAACCAGGAGAAAACTGATTATAATGTTCATTCAGCCTCTAACTCTACTTCTCCTTAATATTAGGCCCGATTCAGAAAGTTTCGTTCACTTTTCCAGATGCTCCAATTAGAACAATACGGAACAAATAAGCCAACCAAGCACATGCATTAGAGAATATATTCCTGTAGTATTAAAATTAATTGTAAATTCTCAATTTGGCTGAGTCAGTTTTCAAAATGAGCTCACAACGCGAACAAGTGCGTCAATCAATTTGGCGCAATTATCCGGAAAAGAGTATTTCAACGATCGCTTAGGAAGGCTAAACAAATCGTCCGACAGTAAAATGATTCATTATTAGATTCAGTAAAGAGCAAACAACCAAGGAAAAGTCAAGAAGTGGAAGGTCAAAAGGAACTTCAAACAAAAATTAAGAAAGAAAAATGTAAGTTGTAAAGTATCCATCATTTAAAAAAAAGTCCATATCTGAACGAAATTTTGTCAAAAAATTTAAAACTAGCCAAACCACTGTTCATCGAATTAAGGTTCGGAATCAAATAAAGATATTTAAAAAACAAAATATGTACTCCAAAAAGAACGGTAAAGCACAAAAATTTTATAAAGTGAACAAAACTTTCTGAATCGGGCCTTACCTCGCCACTACCAAATAGAAAAGCGTGCTTAGAAGTTTGTTTCTCAATCAAGCCTTAACGCTTGTTTTCATATTTTTCATTTTTAGTTCATAGCTTCTGCCTGTTGCTACTTAAAATATAAACTATTTCTTATTAAGGTAAAATACAGGGCTTTTTTATGGTGCGCTCAATGCAGAATTTTGCATGGGAGTTTATATACTAAAAAAAAAACAGAAAACAAAACGAAGCCATTCAAGAAAACCCACTGATGCACATTTCAGTTTTTTGGCTTTTACTACAGTCTTATCAATTGAAAAGTGACATTAAGGGGACTTAGCACCTTCAAAAATCATTTTTTCTAGACATAAATACCCATTAAAAATTAGATAAAAAACAAACTATTGGTGGGAAGGCGTTATAAACATTTGAAATGAACCTCCAGTATTCAGCGAATAAAAATTAAATACTCAATCATTTATAAATAGTGGTAGATTTAACAAAGTTAAGAGAAGCTAAAAGTAATATTATTATTAAACAACTTATTTTGGAATCAATTCAGATATTTTTCATATATCTACTGAAAACATAATCAAACCTGTTTATTTTTCGAAATTCTCGAACTCGAACTGCTCGTTACTGCTGCCCAATTATTTACACTCGTTACTTTTTCCGCATTTTATTTGACTATTTTATTAATTGACTTAAAAATAAACAATATATCTGAACATCTTTTGAGTTACTCGTGTAATAACGCCGTTTTTACTCTTTTTCACCACTGGGTTTAATTGCGCCAAAGTCCATCGCGCTTTTTCAATTTTTCTCTTCTTCTTTATGCAAACAGCAAAGCAAAAGTGATTTTCGAAGAAGTATTAATCCAATCACATTTAACAGTGTAACTCTGGCTCTTTGAGTTTTGGTTTTGGTACCCCTGACGTAACAAGTGTCATCGAGCTCGCAAAAATATGACACTTCATTGATTTATTTTTCGCTTAGCCGTCAAAAGATGTCTGGTGAGGCGGGGACTAATTTTAGCACTAATATTTTTGAGATAAGCAGAATATTTGACTAACCCGCAATGTTGCCGTATCAGTGTGTAAAATTTTTCAAAATTCCTGTGAAAATTCTAGGCTGCTGCGGATGTTGTTCTGCGCTGCGGCCGCGCTACAAGAGGCTCGTCGACAACATCTTTCCCGAGAACCCAGAGGACGGGCTGGTCAAGTCGAACATGGAAAAGTTGACCTTTTACTCATTGAGCTCTCCCGACAAGCTAGACCGCATTGGGGAGTACCTGTACCAGAAAGCGACAAAGGACATCAACCGCAAGCGATACAAGTGAGTCACCCGCCGCGCCAGCTGGTCCCAAAACCAAGAGCACTAAAATTAGGTCAGAGGTTACAGACCAGCACTCAATCGATTTTTAATGCTGCAGGTTCGTCGAAATCGCCATGGAGGCTATGGATCTGCTCTTGATGGCCTGTCATGCCCAGACGCTGAATTTGTTCGTCGAGTCATTCCTGCGGATGGTGCAGAAACTGCTTGAGGACTCCAATCCAAACCTCCAAATTATGGCAACGAATTCTGTAAACTATTTAGTTTTTAACCAAGTACCTCTTGCTTAAAGAGCTCTTCTAGTTCGTCAAGTTTGCTAACATCGAAGAGGACACTCCGTCGTATCACAGACGGTACGACTTCTTCATCTCTAAATTTTCCTCAATGTGCCATGGAAATCACGACAATATCGAGATGCGAGACAGCATCCGATTGGCAGGAATTAAGGGGCTTCAGGGGGTCATTCGAAAGACTGTTTCCGACGATCTTGTCGAGAATATATGGGACAAGCACCACATGGAAAAAATTGTCCCTTCATTGCTCTTTAACATGCAGGTACTTAATCAGAGAAGTACAAGCTTTTTACAGACATAAAACAATTTTGTGTTTTAGTCGGGGCCGTTGCAATCTACGGAAGAAGCAACCCCCACATCACCACCTGTTTTAGCGGAGTCTGTTTTAAGGGAACTTGTAAGTCGAGCATCCTTTGGCCACATCAGATCGGTGCTGAAGCCACTTCTTACGTAAGTAGTTACATTGGAGTTATTTTAAGTAAATCATGTTTACTAACTAAATTTCCCATAGAAGTTAAGAGCCCCCAAAAAAATATCTTTTATTCAGAAGAAAGTAAATTTAAAGAAATATTTACAAATAATAATAGATCAGCACATTTGTAGCATTTTCCAAATGCATTGATAAAAATATTAAATTTCAGTTATTTCGCAAAGCATTTTAAAATTTAAGAGCTTCTAAATTTTATTTGGAATTAGACTCAATCGAGGGAGCTAGTTCTCTTCTATTCAGGGATTTGATTTTTGAATTCGTTTTGGTCACAAATTTAATTTTCTGTTAAAACACAAATTTTTTTTTAGTCATTTGGATCGACACGAGCTATGGGTCCCCAATGATTTTGCTATCCACACCTTCCGTGTTGTGATAATATCCATTCAGCCGCAATATTCTTACACCGTGGTCGAAACACTCATGCAACACTTGGACCACAATTTAAAATCTTCGCCCAAAACTCGTACTTCCCTTGCCGTTGTTCTCTCCAAAATTATCGCAATAGCAGCTGGCGAGAGTGTTGGCCCTTCGGCTTTAGATATAATTAATAATCTGCTGACTCATCTGAGGACAAGTGTAAGCACAACCAATGAAATAACCCCGGAAGAAAGCCAATATCAGGAAGCCCTCATCAACGCTCTGGGAGAATTTGCCAATCACCACCCCGACTATCAGAAGATTGAAATAATGTTGTTCATTATGAACACAGTACCCGATTTATCGAAGAAAAGCAAGGGAGACCAGATGCTGCAGAACATTCTGCTTAAGAGTCTGCTGAAAGTTGGCACCCAGTATAGGACGCAGTCTTTTGAGAAAGCCTTCCCTGCTTCCTTCCTTCAGCCACTCTTGAAGATGGCACGAGCACCACATGATCCGACACGAATCATCGTTATGCAGATTTTCCAAGTTCTTTTAGACCGCCACCAAAACCAAACTATTCTGAGCAATATCACGATAAAGTCATACCCGACTATTTCCCTTGAAGCTCCCTCGCGATCCGATATAATTTTCACGCACAAATACGGTGCTAATATTATGCAAGCTCTCATCGACGGAATGGCAATCTCCGATAAACTTGATGCGATTACATCTATCTACAATACTGCGGCCCTCATGATTTCTGAAATGGCCTGCAATGACACTGTGCAAGAATTCATTCTTTTCATTCTTGGGTAAGTAAAATTATAAACGAAAATTGTTTAACCCTTGCAGGTAGGATCATAATATTACTATTAATCTATTATTTTAATCTAAAATCCAGAATTCAGCAAGTAGCCTCAACATCAGCAGATCTTGGGGTAGTGCACAGGAGCAACATGCATACATTGTCCCTTGCTTTACTTTGTCTTTTATCGCGAGTTACCGGCATTAATAATATTTTGGAATATGCACAGAAAGTTGTAGACGCACGCAAAGAGGAAGCTCCTTATATACTCCCACCACTGTTGGATCCAAAGAAAAACAACAAGAACTACAATCTTAACCTTCCTCACTTGCTGCTCGATAAAATGGCTTTGGCTGAATGTCTTCAAAACGCTGGAATGGATTTCAACCGCGTTCAAACAGGCATTCCATATTCACTTAATCAGGTTGATAATCCAGGGCACAGGCACTCTTGGGTTGAAGCAGGTAAATTTTGTATTTTTAATTTCACTCTTTATAAGAGTTTTACTTTACTTTAATACTCAAAACTTGGAGGGGACGAAAACATAAAATAAATATGTAGTAATAAATTAAACTTATGGGAAAGAATAATCAACATTTTAAAAACTTCTGTCTTATTCTAAAAAGGAGCTTAAATTTTTATTGTAAATGAATGAGGTCTTCGAAAACGGCTCTAAATGAACTTGACAGAATAGAGGTTTTCGCGGACGAAAATCTGATTCATCATTTTAGGAGAAATTCGACATTTGAAATGGCCATTGTTCAGATTTTATACTTCAAGGGATTTTGATGATAACTGGAATATTAGGATTGTGTGTGAGGATGCTCGGAGTGTCGCTGAAGATGAGAATTAAGATAAGCACAAATTAGATTTTTGTATACACATTCAATCTTCAACGATTATTACGCTGAATTATAGGTTTACAATTTTTTTTAATGAGATCAGCCTAGGCATAGAAATTACTTTTACCATTCATTTTTGCGATTTTATATAGAATCTTAAGTGCATCTCTTAATACACACTTTATAAATATAGCAATTTTTAATATTTTTTAGCAAGTGCTATGACTACAAGGAACAGTTCTGCTGATCTATCCACTTATAACAATGATGCAGACAGTGTTAACAGCTCACCAGGCGTATCTAAGGTAAGACATTTTTAAGTCTAGAAGAAATTTCAAAATTAAAAAATGCTCCAAATTGCAGAAAATATTAGCACCCGAGTATAACTTCGATGCCATGAAACGAGCGCTTGCCGAGCCTACAGAGTCAGTAAAGCGTGAGCAGCGGGAAAAACAAATGCAAATAATAAAAACATTCCGCGAAGCGAATTTCGAAGACTTAGTCCGTATAACGGAACCTAAGGTATATTATATTACCATTATCTTGAATCTTGTTTTTATCGTAAATCCCTAAAATAGCACGAGGTGATCCAGAATCGCCTAAATGATCTCTTTAACTCACTCGCCGTCGAACGACAAATTAACCAGAACGAGACAAAGCACTCAACGGCGCAGAAGCCCGTCTACGAAAGCAACTTCCCCGAGCTGTTCTTCTATTAACCTTCACAGTGATTCGTTGTGATGTTTTAGCGATACCCACAGGTTTTTAATTGTTTTTTATGTAATCATTTTAATGGCTGTTATAAATTAATAAAATGTTGGAGAAGGTACATTTTTATAAATTACACCACTATTCCATACGATCAAATTCAATGCCATTTAGCACTTCTTCCTTCCAAAGTTGTATCTGGCGGGACGCTTTAATAAGATGATTTACATTAATCTCTTTTGGTGCAACAGACCGCCTTAAGGTCGTCAACACTTTATTTAGTGTCTTGTTTTTACTCTTGTACGAATATTTAGCATTCTGGGCATCTGTTTTATACCTGGATTTTTCTTCCTCCGAAAGACGCTTCCAACAGGAGGCCGCTTGACACATAACTTGCCAAGGTAGAAGGTTTTTATGATCCTTTCGATATTCGTCCACAAAATTTACATAGGCATTTCGAGTTTTGGCCGTGCCTTCAAAAGGCATTCTTTTAGATGACCGACCTAATCTTGAATTTTTACGTGTAATCCCGTTTTCCTGCAAATGATCCTCAGTAACTTCAGCAGCATTTACATTTTCAGTGAGAGAACATTGGGCGTCTAAAACTTGGGAGCGCTCAGCATCTGTACAATTTGGTGGATGCGATTTCGTCTGTTCTAGATTGCACTTCGTTGCTGAATTTTCAACTGGCTTACAGCAAGCTAATGTTATCGTTGACATACTTAAATATTTAAATATGAAAAATAATTAAAATAAATTTTAAATAGTAGGAATAATTGTCCCCTAAAATTTGTTGACACGTTGGATTTATCTCGTATATATTGTCGAAACAAATTTTAAAGTAATCTGAGCAGTCACGAAAAAAAAAAAGACATAAAATTTCTCATCTTCCAAAGTGAATGCAAAGGTTCCCAAAATCTATTTTAAGTTATTTTTAATCAGTATATTATAATTGTTAGTTAGTAATCGTGTAACTCCTGAGCGACTTAACCGATTGAGGTCAAAATATTTCACCATTTATTCGAAGAATTATAGGACCTTAGGCGGCTTTCTCACTATAACAAATAATCGATTATTTTACATGTGTAATAAACAAAGAAGCACCAAAAACATAATAAATAAATTAATCGAGTATTAAAGAAATTTATTTTGTTACCATTCCCATCGCAATAATAAAAATGACATTTATTTCGTTAGGTCAGAAAATATGCAGGCTTCGGATCTTATCAAAATTTAAGTTTTATTTAAAGAGTCGGCTAACCAAAAATTGGCGCGATAGCGAACCACAAAAGAATGATATATTCATTCAACCGCAATCGTTGCACTCTTCCAAAAATTAAACAAACCTTCGCTTATCACATCAGCGCTGACCTTTTTCCGTGCGCATGAGCAGATATCACAATATGCTCGCTTTTATAATATGGTACTATCAGAATTTAAACGGAAAAAAAAATAAAAAAAAAAAAAAAAAAAATTATCGTTAATTTAAATTTAAATCATACGGCTGAGTTAGGGCCAATATTTTTAGATAATTTTAACATTAATTGAACCTGAGTCAAATTCGGGTTAAGGATAGTGTAGGATAGAGCCACGGAGTTAATGTCTTGGGACTTTCCCTAGCAACCCTATCATAGAATAAGGGGTGCAGCCCCTCCTGCGCCTTCAAGCGTTTAATTAAGGGCTGCACTGTACAGCCGGTGAGCTTGTTACGCTTCTTCCGCGTTCGTTTCGCTGTTTAAACTCGCAGGTCCTCAACCCGACCAGGTTTGTTGCTATTTCCTCGAGTCGTCCGCTCCCGCTTCGAGGCATTAAAAATTCATGAAGCATTCCGAGCGAGCAGTTAAATTCCTCCCCAAGACTTCCGCTGCACGACTCGCAGCTGCTACCCCGCTGCGAGTGTTAATCCCATTAAAAGTTCCCGTGAAGTCCCTTTGTGACTGCACTATCCCCTGCATTCCCGGCAACACCGGGGGAGCAGGACCCCCGCCCCGGACGAGCAAGAAAAGATCAATACTCGAGTTGAAAAAGGATTTATTAAATATTGCAAATTCCACCGTTGAAAAAAAGTGACATGGAAATGTTAAAATGCAATAGGTCGACGCCGAAATCCTCGAAAGCGTCGCCGGGGGCCCGACCCGAAGTGAACATCTGATTTATCCTAATTAGTAAACGTAAGAAGTTAATTAACTAGAGAAAATGCAGCAGAAAACTGGTTTTTGGTTGTTTTCCTCGAACAGTCTGTTGAGAAGGCGCCTACTCCACTTTGAGCAGCTCAACGTCGAAGGTCAGGGTGGCGTTGGGCGGAATTATCCCCGGGTGCCCTCGGCTCCCGTAGGCATAATCGGGGGAGCAGACCAACTTGGCGCGCTGACCGACCGACATTTTGGCGACGCCTTCGTCCCAGCCGCGGATCACCTCGCCCTGCCCGACTTTGAACTTGAACGGCTTGCCCCGGGTGCGTGACGAATCGAACACCTCGCCGTTGTCCAGGGTGCCGGTGTAGTGCACGACGGCGATCTGTCCATTTTTGGGGAAAGTGCTGCCTGTGGAGGCGAACTTCGGTTAGAGGGCCGCATCGAACTTTTATTTCACGCACTTACCATCGCCAGGCGAAATCGGAACTACATCAACTCCCATTTTCCGGATTTTCGATGAAAAAGGTACGCACGGAACTCGCAATCAAATCAACTCACTGCACCACAAAAACAATATGGCGAGATTTTCGACTAGTTTGATATCCCATGTGAATGGGAAATCGAACCTGGAAACTGGAAAGTGCTTTCGAATCAAGGGCTCCGCTCGTTGACTTCCACCTCAAAGTAGCTTTCGTTAGCAGACATTTTTTTTCAAATTTTGACTATTTTCTCTTACAAATGTTTGTCGTTTTCGTGTAAATTCCTTTATTTGGTATATTTAATTAATTTAACATTTTAAAAGCAACTCAATTCTTGTTGGAGACCTCAAAGACTTTGCGAACTTATAGCTTATTGGAAAGAATACGTCTTGAGCTTTTTAGGCGTATACTGGAAAGAATCCCTCTACAACAGTGGCTGACAAAATATAGCTGAATGTGATGGTTAAATAACGACGAAAAGTCCGCGTTTTCTCACAGATGAGATCTAATTAAATCGGTTTAGCATCCCCAAAAACCGCTTTCTCTCGAAACAACCCTTATTCATCAAAATTACAGCCGTTTTTGAGAAATAGTATGAATAACAAAAATGTACACAGTGTATCATTGTGAGTTTGTTTTTCGATGATAAACTAATCTAATTTTTATCTAATTGGTTTTCTTCATTGCCAAAAATGAGAAATTGAAGTCAAAGCCTGGATAGATCGTAAAGTGTGGAGGAGCGGTAAAGCAGCGCTTGGTGGGGTTTTTCCGAGCAAAACTCGAACATCAAATACATATAAAAATCAATTAAGTACTTTAAAAAAAACTCACTCTTAGGAGTATGTAGGTACACGTAAGTTTGTGTACAATTTGAAAACTACAGTATTTTTTGTGTATAGAAATTATTTCATAGAAACTGTATCTAACTCTCTAGATGTTGTGTATACAAACAATTTTTACCCCCATTAGACTTCTTTCAACCACGGCCTTAGGTAAGCTCAGCTCAAAATGCAGTACGAACATTTTGCGAATTCAGCAACATTTTAAGCGAGCTGAATAAAAAATTCGTTGGGAAACATCGGCTTAAATAAATATTAAAGAAAGCACGAAAGGGAAACAAATTCTACCCCCAAAGTAATTGCTTCAGCAGTTGTCGCTAACAGCGTAAAAACATTTTCATTCGTCAGACAAACCCAGTACAACGAGAATTTCGTAACTGCCGATAAACTCCCGATTGTAAACCACACCTGTCCTCTATTACCTACCTGTTCGATATTCCCTAGTACACCAACGAGCGCCTTCCAGCCTTCCAGGGTTCTTATTTATCTTGAAGCATGACGTAATGCTTAAATATGGCGTTTCTGTTTCCAGAAGGTGTGTAGTGTTTACGGAAAGTGCAAGTTTTTCACCGAGAAGACGCTCTTTGATGTGATCTATTTGCGGACGACGCCGAACCCAATCGAAAATCGAACTGTTTGCGACAGAATTTAGTGCGACTGACTGTAGTTTTCATAGATATTCCCGGAGGTGCAGTGCCTGCGCCCGCATTCCAAGGTGAGTTTGTTTACGTAGCCAGCCACCCTGGGCGGTTCGTTTCGTTAACGGTGCCGTGGCTCGTAGGCCCGCGGCGCATTAATTAGCTCCGAATGCAGCTAACCAATCGGAAATGCAAATTCGCCGTGGGCAGGCAAATGCCAAATGCAAATGACCGAGTGATGGTGTCAACAAAACAAAAAGACGGAGAACCTCTGGCTGAACTTGTGCATCTTCCCTGGGGTTGCCAGAGCCGCTCGGCTTTAGTACTAATGGGTGTTCCTATCGGACTGGAAGTGACGATTGAATTACTCGAATTCCGGATATGCGTTTTAGGAAAGATTCTAACCGTTCTTAGCTTTAATTTATAAAATTAAGTGATGTACTCTCATTGAGACAATTATCCTCCCACGAGAAAGTTTGGAGAGTGTTTTTCAACAGGCAACTTGTTGCGCCTGTGGAGCGTGGGTGGTGCTCCATCCGCAAACGGTCGGCGCCTTCATCGCGGAAGAAGAAGCAAATTACGTCATTTAGTCCCTTGTAGTATTCGAATTGAATGCAATAGAATTCAACTAGACTAGCATAAAGATTCTTTACTATCTTAGTGAAAAAAAAAATCCCTTAACAGTCTAAAGGCACCCGCCGCGGACCTGCGGTAACATCACAATTATGCCATAAGAAATGCAAGGTAATCTGAATTCCAATGGCATTTGGTTTGTACGTGATTGTTGTAAATAAGACGGAAAAGTTGTATTATTTTTATTAATATCTTGGAAACAATGGGAAGTGGGTTTTTTTCATTATTTTTCCTCGGCAATAATTTCATTTTAATTTACTTAACGTTGTTGTAATTATAGAATTCATCATTTAAAATTTACAATTCGTCATTTCGCTAAAGAATACCCCCAGCCATTCTTGAAAAAAGGGGTCTTGCTGGATAAATAGAAGCATCAAAGTTATTCTACCTTATTTTTAGGTACGCAAAAATAATTACTCGCGAGCCATAAAAAACGCTTTATATTAAATAAAGTAAACATTAAATTCAAAAAAACTAAAGATAACTTCCAGGCCTATTGTATGTATTTTAAGGGGCTATACCAGTGTGATACTTTTAAAAAATTGATTTTTTTTTCTTTGGCTCATTCGAGAGTTTATACTTTCAAGAATATCCTGTAAACATTTCAAGGCCGTATCTATTATACTTTCCGAATGACAGTCTTCGAAAGAGCAACTGCTCGCAGGTAATATAATGGATAGTAAAATCTTTAAACGCGTTTTCCTCGAAATGAGATTTTTCCAATTTGTTGCCATTCTAACTCGAAGTCTAATTATCCGATTGACTTGAAATTTTAACTGAGTACTCTTGACTACATTTGCCATACCCTGAACTAGGATATTTTTGATTGGATGAAAATTGACAATTTGGCGGAAAAAACCGACTATTTTATAGGCAAAAAAGCAGATTTTTTATTCAAAACTACGCCATTTTGTCAGATTTCGATATTTTTCAAAAATCCTAGTTCAGGGTATAGGAAATACCTTCTAGTTTAACGCCTTGTTTGTTTTTTTTTATTTATCGTGGCAACAGATAAAAAGATAATAATAAAAAAACATCACATGCGTTTCACATCAAATAACTATTTCGATGATTATTACCAAATTACTCATCCGCGTAATCTAAGCCTCGAAAAAGAGAGCGAAGTCGGTTAAAAAAATAGGAAGAGAAGGACAATTCAGGAAAGCAACTGACCATCCCTTATTTTCGAAATTTTGGGGCCAAAGAAATCGTTACGGAAGAGGACCTTGAGGACCTCCTTTCGCAAGAATTGCCTAAGCATAACAATGAAGAAACAAAACTGCCGTCACATATGCGCAACGGATTAAGATTCATTAAAATAACAATGGGCTTTCCCTAGGATGGCGAGACGAGCTTTAAGGAGACTTTTACTTTCTAAATTGGAAAAAAGACAATTTTAAAATATTTAAAAAAAAATTATTATATTTGTGGTAATAATTTTTTTTACACATTGTTGAAAAGGTTTTGAGGTATACAAAAAAAATTATTTTTGGCACTTTTAGTTGCTTTTCACCACTGTAGAGTGCGTCTTCCAAAAGATGCATTTTAATTTGGGAGATACTTTTCGGTCTTCCGGTAACAAATTTTTTTAAAATTTCAACGGGATTCAATTCGTGAGACTTAAAACTAATAAATAAACCTTTAAAAAGTTATTTTTTTTATATTTTTATGGCCTTTATACGCGATTTTATAAAAAGTTCGAAAAAACGCCTGTTTTGGGGGTGAACTTACCCCTGTACTAAAAAGGCGGGGGTTTAACTTTTAAGAGGTTTATTTAGTAGTCGTATATATAAAGTATCAAAAAAGAATTGGTTTACTGAGATTGGTTTAGTAGATTTAAAAAAAAAACGTCTCTCAGTTTTAAAAAATGTGATTTCAAGAAAAACGCGTTTAAAATATTTTTACTGTAATTTTATCGAATAAAATGGTCATATTTATTTTATAAATATAGCTATAACTTAGTTTCTGTTTCAAATTTCTTAATAAAATTTTAGGACAGTATTTCTATGATACTAAGGAATGTTTTTACGTAAAAAAAAAATCGATTTTTTGAAAATTTAGAAAGTAAAAGTCCCCTTAACCTTAGCTGAGGTGAGAAAGATGGAAAAATTAAAAGCTAAAGAGGCAAAGGTAGTATGTGCAAGAAATACTGGAAAAAGCAAAGGAAGATAAAAAGAGAAAGAAAGTAATAAGGGTAATAAAAAAAAAACAAGAAAAAAAAAAGTAAGAATGAAAATGATGAAAGAGGATATAAATAAGAAAAATGCAATTGTTAAAAAAAAAAAAAAAATAGAAAGTAAAAACTTTAGAAATACATATTCGATTCAATAATTCTTTTTCATGCAGTTTATGAAAAAAATTTAAATTCTGTTTTATTACTCAATTATTGTAACGGAACAAATAAATAAGTATATAGGAAAGCAATATACATATTGTGAAACAGTTATTAAAGTAGTAGCAAATAATGATAACACAAACAGAATCGGTAACTCGTGTCTGAAGAACGAGACCATTTTTAGCCTAGGCTCAAACCTTTTTGGCAAATCATGCCATTTAAAGTGAGTCTTTGTACGGGACCAGCAATCCAATCCAATGTTATACATATATGTTACCGGTTGCAACATTTTATATTTAAAGAATAGAAATTCACCTATGAGAGAACGACTAGTTGTGTTTTTTTATAATCGTATCCGGATCAGATGAAGCCAGATATTTTGCATTGAATTGAAATTTGTGAGCAGATATTTCGTGAAAATCAAATCGAATTGCCTTGATTTATACCTACTTTTGGGCAAAAACGCAGCTAATAAGGATTGTCCATACATCTAAATTTCTAATCATCATGCAGACTCTGAGAAAGAAGTAATCGAAAATATGTAAGAAAGTTTAGTTTACTTTTCTAGATGCTGCAATTAGAATACGGAACAAATAAACCAACCAAGTACATGCATTAGAGAATATACTCCTGTAGTATTAAAATTAATTGTAAATTCTTAATTTGGCTGAGTCAGTTTTCGACATGAGCTGTCAATGCGAACAAGTGCGTCAATCGATTTTGCGCAATCATCCGGAAAAAGAGTATATCAACGATCGCTAAGGAAGCCTAAACAAGTCGTCCGAAAGTAAAAAGAACCATTATTAGATTCAGTGAAGAACAAACAATTAAGGAAAAGCCAAGCAGTGGAAGGCCGAAAGGAACTACAAACAAATATTTAGAAAAAAAAGCGTTAGTATCCATCAATAAAAAAAAGTCAATTTCTGAATGAAATTTTGTAAAAAAATTTAAAACTAGCCAAACAACTGTTCATCGAGTTAAGGTTCGGCATCAAATAAAGATATTTAAAAAACAAAATGCTCCAAAAAGAACGGTAAAGTACCAACATTTTATAAAGTGAACGAAACTTTCTGAATCAGGCCTTATATCGATATCGACCCAAGAATGTTGTCATTCGATATATCGATATTTTTTTACATTGTCTAGATAGAGCTATTTTTTGGCAACGAAACGAATTTCGACATACATATGTATCAATATTTACTGGCCGACTTCTGGCGGAAAGTTTATGTTGAAGCTCATGTGAGAAACTGTATTTTATAATTTGGAGACTGTCCGAAGTCTCGCGATTTGACTCCAATTTGGAGCTGGTTACACCAACCAGTGAACATTATGATACTTGACTTGTTACATTAGTCACCACCACTCCGCCAATTTAGAGCATGAGCTTTTCGTCGGGTGCCGAGCTTCTTTCCAATTCCCGTCGAACTGAGTTCCAGTTGGATACGAGACCTTTTCGCGAGTGGTTTGTCTGTCGTCTGTCGAGTGAGTGCTTCTGGTGCTCATAAAGAAGGTGGAGTGGTGTACAACACAAAGTTTGTGCCATTGTGAGTTTTGAGTGAGGTGACACCTCTGCTGATGGTGGCAATCGAACCAAACGTGTAAATCACTATCGACTAAACAAAGGTGTTTCAAACCGATTTCCCGCTGCTGAGCCAGCCCAATTTAAAGTGCCAGTCGTCTTCTTGTATTTACCTGGATTAACTGAATCTATACCTGGATAGTGCTGGTGAGCGAAGAGGTATGTCTAGAAAACAGTAGTAGCTAATAGATGGCGGGTAATTAGGCGGTGCACGCAAGTACGGGTGTATCGTCATCCCTAATTACTTTAATGGAGGCTTGTTGAAACTTGCGATTACTCTCGCCCTAGTGACACCATGAATTCCGCAAGTCGCAGCCACAGTGTGTGTTCGATATGTCCGCCGAGAGTGGCGTCATTCCTGAGGAATTTAGGTCAACCGCCAGAATTTTCCTTAAGTAATTTTCTACCGTTTTGAGAATTTTCCACCTCGCCTAACGACACCTCTTACCGTCGCCGGTTAAAACTCTGGAGCGCGATGCGGACCCACCTGCCGAGAGTCACTGATTCGTCTTACACATTTTCCATTTGGCCGAGGTTGCGGGCACTGCTTGCTAGCGATTTGTTCTGCTTTTCGTATTTCCCTTCGATCGCCAAGAACTGTGGTTTTCGCGTTTTATAGTCGACTGATTTCGTTGCGGCTGCGGAAATCCAAGATCTGCCAGGTCTAAATGATGTCACACTTTTTACTATTGGGTTTCGCAATTGTATGCCTATTTTATTTGAGACATTTTCCTTCTTATTGGAGAATCAATTCCAGAAGATAATTTTCAGTCTATTTTTAGTTTGGTTGTTCATGAACAAGTGAGCGTCGCCTGCGCCCGCGCCCGTCGCGATTTCAGAACAGCGACAATTCTTGTGCAACTTTACTGGCTGTGATAGGGTTTTGATTTTGTTCGGTTCGGATTCTGGATACGCTTTATTGACATTAATTTATGGATGATTTGGTTTAGACCGCTTGAGATGCGCAATTGTTGTGCGTGTCGGGTAGACGTGACTTTGTCAATTGAGTGGGTTCAATAGACCCCAGGAATGTTGACGTATCTAATCGAAAATCTTTGTTGATGTTTATTTTAGTGGGCTATTAATGGAAAACCCAGGTCAGTTATTTAGAGGTTCATGTCGCATAACAATTCTAAATACGAGCCAGCTTTAGTTGCCTTATAAACAAAATTGTTAGGGCCCATGAAAGCTTGTTTGAGAATTACACATGTATCACATACTACGAAAGAATTCCTTGTTTTCGATTAAATCGATTTTAAGAATTGAGAGTTCCTTTCCCCATTATACACTTAATGACTCATCTTTGCTGGCAGTGTTTCAATACAAATTGCAAGGAGGTATGAATTTATGTAGGTTGCCTTTGGGTTTTTTTCTTACCCGTCTTTGCAAGAAGGATGGGTTATGAATTTAACAGATTATGTATGTGCGAATGTTCAATCGCAAGTAACGTCCATCCTATTGAACTGATTCTACCAAATAAGGGCTCAATCGATTCCTGTTGATTGCTTAGTTGCCGTAGACTAATTGATTAATTGAGAAAAATTTACAATATCGGGTTATCAAAAATTGTGGAATTTATTAGTAGCATTAGAGTTGTGAGAAGTGAATACACATATTAAATTAGAGAACACGGCGATTATGTAGGGAAGGCTCGTAAAAATAAAGGATCGTATTCTGGACCAACTCCACGGCGCTCGATTATACTTGAATTCGTCGTTCCATAAAATATCTTTATTGGAAAAATCCTTATGAAACACGGTGGCAGTAGCATTACTATATGGTTATGTGTCTCCTTGTGTGGCGTATGTAGGTCTAATTTGGCGTATTGCACGCAATAGATCAGAATATGAACAAAGGAGTCTTGGAAAATATCATGACTCCTTATAGTGGGAAATTCTGCTTAAATGGAAATTTTAGCCAATAACGACCCCATACGGCTAAGTTAGTAATACTTTGGATGAGGTTGAAGAAAATCGCCATTTTATAATGACCCTGATCTTAATCCAACTGAAAATTTGTGAAATGCGGTGTCAATAAAGATCACCAAGTCATCATACAGATAAAAGTTTGGAGATACATACTGTATGTATATGTATATCTCTTTAAGCACTTTAAATTTTAAATCACTAAAGACTATTTATCACTTGACTGGTTTTTAAATAAATATAATTATCATAGCATCAAGGATAAGGTATTATTTTAGAATGATTGATTGTGCTTCGCATCATTACGTTATATTTGCATACATACAATTCGCATTATTGCTTACTCGAAGGGCTTTCAGAAAATCTTCGCCCAAGACGTTGAAGCTCGGGTGACACGGCAGTAATATCTAATGACATTGGCGGAGCATACCCAAGGTCTGAGCAGTGATAAGAGCGACTTTGATAAAATTTAATAAAATTCCTTTAAGATACCACCATTTCAAAGCTAATTTCATTTCTTAGCTGGAAACGAATATGTACTGTATGTACGTACATAAAAAGGTGTATTGAAAGGAGTTGTGAGACTTTTTAGCTTAAGGAACAATTTGGCAATTTACAATCACAGTATCTGTATATCTGTAGGGTATTCTTCATGTTTTGTCGACAAGTTTTGGATGTTCGAATGGTTGATGAAATTGTATTAAATTCATTTATCTGAATTTATAAGTTTAAATCATCGTCCAGATGTTCCTATGCTGCCATAAATAAGGAAAAATTGTGGAAAATAAATAAGTGTATTAATTAATTCTATTATTTGCCTTTTATTCTTCATTTCCTAATATTATCCAAATTAATAGTTCATTTTAATTAGATTTGTTAGTGTTTTGTATTCCGCATTCAAAAATCATGTTTTGAGAAAAATTTGTTTAAAGATTGTAATACGGCAATATCTCGAAAATTATAAGTCTATTTCTGCTAACTATAAATCTGATGTAAACAGGTGTCCTCAGGTAAGAAAATTTTATTTCATAAATACACTTGCATGCAAAAAAATCGACTCACCTCGTACAAGTCGATTGGGAACAAATTTAATAAAAAAATAAAATTAATAAAAAAAAGTTAATACTATTGTTTGCTAGTCGAAAAGAGAAGGATTCATTAGACGTGTTTAAACTGGCACAGATTTTTTTTATTGATTTTATAGACATAAACAAAAACACTTCTTTGGAAGGCAAAAATGATCTTTAGCTCATATCCGGGCTTCGTCTAGGCATTCTAACTGCCAAACGATACATCCAGAACATGCTAGAGCAGCAAGTCATACCATACGCTGGTTTGTGGTCGAAGATTTCATGCTCATGCAGGATAACGCCCGACCACATATTGCATACCAATTCTAAGTTTTTTTGTTTTTAAGTCTGTAAAAACAATAAAAAAAATCTGTGATAGTTTAAACACGTCTAATGAAACCTTCCTTTTTTGTCTAGCAAACAATAGTAAAAACATTTTATTTTAATTTTATTTTTTGATCGTGTTTCCAATCGATGCGCGTACGGGGTGAGTCGATTTCTTTGCACGCAAGTGTAACTCAAAAATGGTTAATCGGATGTCAAAATTTATAGGAGCATTTCTATAGACAATTTTGCCCTCTACAATATTACGCAACCAGTTTAATGATATCTGTTGCCTTTAATGAACAACTTGAAAAATCCTAAAGTACCAGCATTTGATCAGTTGTGAGAGTCACTGTATGTATATGTTAAACATCAGTATTTTTCATTAATTTAATTGTTACCCCTTATGATATAATATATAATAATAATAACGGTGTATGAAGTTTTATTTGCGAAACTGTCCAATGAGAATGATTTTTAAAGTGTACTTGTATGTTACACGAATTCTCCCATGACTCAGTCTGAAGCTTTAAAGCCTTATCATAGTGAAAAAGTAATAGGAACTCAACAATACATTGATGACTAAGACCCAAAAGTGTCTATCATGTTAGCCCTGAAAATGAATCTTTGCTTTCGATTCAATTGAAAAATGATTTTTGCAAGAAGCCCTATATTCTAACTCCCTGTGAGATTTAAGGCTTTCTTTTGACCTTTATCTGCCGGAATTGGGTCGTGTTCTGTACTGTCCTTGAAGCAAAACCAGCTAATTTGAAAAAGTGTCCATTTCTAAATTTGTTCATTCCGGCATTACACAAAAACTACTGAACGGACTTCATTAGAGCTAATCGATCATTTAGTAGTTTTTTAGTCATTGGTTTCCAAATTCCGAAAATAAAAATATTATCTTCAAAGTATTTTTCTTTGAAACTGCATCCGAGAAAATTCATAACTAAGAAGATACGAAATGGGGATATTATTATTTTACTTATTTTGAAATAAAAGTAAAGCATAAAGTAGAATGATAATAACTAATGGGTGTTCATTAAATTTCTTGGCAAAAAAAATTTAACAATTAAAATATTAAGAGCTAACTTCAAAGAACTTAAGATATTATGATATGACATTACAAAATGAATGAGCTTAGTGCCATTTATCGATTAAATTTAACCTTCAGAGATACAATTCTGGTGACATCATGTCAAGTCCAATTTTATTATTGGTCTCAATTAGTGCGTTTGTCATTCAAAACCAGCAGCGCGTCGACATTTTGGCAACTGAGACCCATTTGTAGAAAGCAATCTGCAAGAGGGGAACGTTTTAACGCTTTAAACAAACAATATACATACTCAGATGGTGGAGCTACTTAATTCAATGTTGACTATCCCGAAATTTCCATCATCGGATTTAATGGAAAAATAAACCCGTCCATCTGGGATCCTTAATCAAATATTTCGAAAGTGTAAGTAAATCGACAGAGGAATTGCTAAAAATATGAATTCCTTTAGCATTAAAATACCTCAGGTTAAGTTAAATCATACGAAGAGTAAAAGAATTTGTTAACGTTCCACTGCTCGCAAGTCATTTTCCGGAAATTTCGCCTTGAAATCGATGGCTCCACTTTTACTTATGATGAGGTAATAAGTATCTCGGATATGGGTGAATACAAATAGATATAAACTCAGCCGGTGAAGCTTGCCGGCCAGTGAGCTTTTTATTAATTTTTCATATCCGAGCAATTTAGGGATCGTCTGGCCTGCAACAATCATCGCTAGTTTCTTGAATGTTTTCACACAAATCTGACTCAAAATAAATTTTGTTTCGCTTCGCAAAATCTTGAATTTTTGCCAAGATTTCAATAATCGGCTGCGGCTGTGGAGAAGAGTAAACTACACGAGGTAAGGTTCCATGCGGTTCCGAATAATCAGGTTGCGAGACGCATATGTTTTCAGAATGTTTTAGATTCCCGCATCTTGCTTGGTGCTAGTTGCGTAATTTCGCATTTTAACTCAAGAAACTACTTGATACTGGATATCAATTATTTTTGGCTCGTATAGCTCTTACTCGAACGCGAGATGAGTTGAAATTTAATTGTACTCGTAAAACCAATTTCACTTATATGTACATATGTAGATGGTTTTGTTTTTGCACGATTTCCGACTTTATGTAGTTCAAAAATAAGTAAGAACCAGGCGAACTGTAGTACAACAATCAATATTTGGCGGAAGCTAATCTTTTATTCGTTATCAATAAAGCTCCTATGTGTGCTTTGCTATCTTCAATGTCAGATAGTATGCTTTTAGATACAGTAACACGTCATATTCATAAATTGAGTCATTTTTGCTTGTCAGAGTACTTACTCAATTTTTTAGGTTCATAGGGGAAGCAAGGATTTTCTAGTTTTGTACATTTCGTAATTATATAGATACCTACTATATATTATTTCATTTTAAATATCTACACTTTCCATATACTTTAAAATTAAATAATAGTTTAAAAAACTAAAAAAAAACGTTCATGTCAAATTTCGCGAAATTGTTGATCCTGGCGATCCTTTTTAGGATAATGCGACAAACTTATTAAATTATTGTATTGTCATCAGTCCTTGATTATACCAGCGATACAACAATCGAAATTTAGAATTTCGAGTGTTCTCAATTTCAAAAATATATCATATTACCTCTGAATTTCTAAAATAGTTTCAGGCAAATATTCTGTTAAAAAGAGATTTTGACAACAATTTGACTTTAATTTCAAAGCAATACAATAATATTGTGAAATTGAATACGCTCGAAATTCTAAATTTCGGTTGGTGTGTCGCTGGTATTAGTGTGCAAAATTTCAATTCTATCTAACGTTTTGAAGTGAGTGAAAATCACGTTCAAAGATTCCATTACGACATGTGAAGCTATGTAATAAAAGCGTGTTAAAAAAATTGTTTTTTTTTCTAACAAACATTTCACTTACGTTTGAGTACGTTTTAGGTATATCATAATGAAAATTTAACCAGAATTTATTTAATTGCGACATTGATTTTGCGGCTTAATTGAAGATCATTGATATCGCTCGGATTTCAATGAAATTGAGCAGGTGCCTTCCGTTTGCCTTAAAATGGAAGGATATGAAGGAATTTTGCAGCGGTCGTCTATAACATTTTTAGGATGCACTTGTATAATAGAAAGAAGTGTCAGATTGTTTTAAAACTGTTTTGCCTATAGTGTGTATTTACTTTTAAACTGCTTGCTAAGTTCGTGGGACCGCTAAAAGTTCTTCATAATATAATAGTAATTAGAGCATGGAAATTTCGGCAACAATATGTCGATTGGTTTTCTCTTTCCTACACTCTATTTTAGCTTAAAAAACTATGTTGTCTTGGAATCAGATCTCCACAGCTATTTGCTTACCGCTAATAAGTAAAATCCTCTGAATTAGCCTTTTGTATAAAAATAATCTCCACTGAGCCATGAAACCAGAAAATGCGCAAAATCAATTGGCGATGCTAAAAAATAAATTTTTGCACACATAGGGCGGAGAAATCGGCATGACTCATGTAATCAAATGGAATTAAAGAGGAGCATCCACTGGAAGAATAATGGCAGCCTCTGTCATGACCCGAATAAATAACAAATTGATTCAATCACTGAGGCATTTCGCTGGGTAGACCGCTTAGAATAGACTCGATGTTCGTTGAGTGCCTTGCCTTAAGTCCGAGTTGATGGCGAAATCGTCGCAACTGGAGGGAATTTGAAAGACCAGGTCACCGCCATTCATAGATCATTTTTATTTGCTTAGCTTTTTGCTCTCCTAGGCGAAAGTGATATAATCGGTCCAGACGGGGGTCTTAAAGACCGTGAAATCAATTGCAATGAGAAAACACCTTGCTTATCTGGGTTATTCATGACTTCGTTCTTTGTAGGCGGGTGGAACAACTTAAGTGAGATGATGGCTTTTTCTCGGAAGAACACTTTATTCCGTTATTGAGCACTTTTATCATAATTTTTTCTTAATGGTATATTTCTTTGTAGATGTAATTTCATTACCGATTTGCAGAGGTTAATGGAATCATTGTCAAAGAAATGGTTCACTTTGAAACTGGATTACAAGAAAAAACTGAAGTGTAAGAAGTAAGAAAACAGTTATAATCTATAGGTATAACATCCATATTTTAAAATGATTTTTCAAAATAAATATGATAAATAAATAACGCACTTTTTTTATTCCTATAATAATGTGTTTGTTGTAGCATGTATCAAAGTTTCAGATAATCTCTTACAGTTCTTCTGATTATCCTTGTTTTAAGTATCCTACTATCGGAAGGATATAGGTTATATTCTTCTAGTCAAAATAGCTAAAAAAAGTAATGTTTTTCTAAAACGCAAAGAATATTTAAAAAAAAAGTTTTCTAGACCTAGATATGTAACCCTTTATTTTCAAGTCCACTTCCGAATTGCTTGAAATTCCTAAGTAAATAATTTGTGTATACAAATACAATTCTCTCTGTATTTGACAGATTTTTAGCCGACATGGCAAAATCAAAAGAAAGGGTTATGTTTTTAGCAGCCTAGGTTTGTGGTTACATATGTTCCACCATAGTGCCTAAACTACTCATCCAATTTTAATGATTGAGATGTCAATCGATTCGTTATTATGGTCCGGGTGACATAGGCTGTATGGCGAAATATGAAATCCATCATGATAGTTATGAGCCATAACATACCGAAAGATTTAAAAATAAAAATGTATCAAGTCTGGTATCAAATGAAAGGTTTTAAATGTTACAAATTAGAAGGTTTGTGAAGATGTTTGGATGTTTGTGACTCAATCGCGTATAAGAATAACATATTTATGTAGGTAGGCACTCATTATTAGGTATTACAGCATGCTACCACGGCTATACTCTGAACATCACCGTACCTATGTTGGCGATTTGAATTCAGTAAATTGTCTTATTAGACGGCGAATTACTAAATAGTTTTTCAGAACACTAAATAAATGGTTTCAGACAAGAATATTTATAGTTGGCCGCATCCTTTTCGTCTATTCAGAACAAAAGGCGATTTTATATTGAACGGAAACTTATTAACAGTTTCTCTGAATAAGGATTTTGAATTTGCTTCAATATTACATCAAATTGCCATGATTTTAATAATGCAAACTTCAAAATGTGAACTGAACGCTGTAGGAAATTCATATGATAAATTTCAAATCAATGCAAAATCTCCTGTTGATCTGGATAGACGAAAAGAACACAGCTAGTATTTCAGTTCGTTGTTTCCGTGGTCGGGTTTTAGCTTTTTTACCTTTAATGTTTTTCTGTGACAAAGCCTTTAACGTAAATTCACATTGAAATAAAGGCAGTAGGATTAATCGTCGAATTGATTTTAATTAATTAATGTAGGTATGTATATTTTTAATAAATAATAAAAAATAAACTAAGAAATTATATTTTAATTTTTGTTAGTATACTACACTAAATATACAAAGATTTATTTGTTTTAACTCGTTCATTGAAGGGATTGTCGAATTTTTAGCTTATGTACCTATTATTTTCTCCACCACTGTATTTTTCTTTGAAATGAGATATATATACAGTATAGTGCCAGAAAATTATTACCACTCTAACAAATTTCAAAATTTGAACTCTGATTTCCTTTTTTTCGCAAACAATCAAACAGATTAACATTTCCTTGCCGAGTTGCAATCTTTCCTCCTTTGTTTTCATTGTTTGAAGAATAAGAAATCGTTACGTTACGGACCAATATGCAATATGCAAAAGTATTCCCCCATTCATTTATTCCAGTTCTATCAAATATAAATATCAATAAACAAATTTTCATGTTTCCAAGAAGTATTACATGGTATACCATTTCATTTAACGCCGAAAGCATAAATAGTTGCATCGAAGAAAATCGCGGAGATTAACAAGTGTTATTAAAAATATGGTTAATAATACTAAATACTAGAAATATTAATTTGCAAAATATGTGAATTTACCCTTAATTTAATGCTTATCTTAACCGCGTACAAATATAATAAAGTTTTTTTCAAAATAAAGTATGGAAGTATAAATGTTGGTGGTTATAATTTTTTGGCACTGTACTGTACATATGTATGTAGTATATCATTGTTATTTCTGTTGATATTGAAATTAAAACTCGCACTCTTTTTTTCGTTTTCAACTTGAATTTTTCGAAAACTTGTATTTTAATAAAAATATAATTTGTAATGCTTCCACAATTACAGTAATAATAAAATTGATCGGTTTGTATAAAAGAAAGTCGTTATGGTTTAAGATCCATTTAATTCTTATATTAAGTTGTTTTATTTTGACATGTTTCAATGCCATTCGTCAATATCTGTGAATATGTTGAGATAAATGAAAATTGCAAGCAGAAACTTTGCAACTTGCATTATACATACTTTAAAAATACGATCCACTAAATATTTTCTTCTATCTCTATGGGAAGCACTTTGCTTCCATTCCAAGTTCACACTTTTAAGTGGTCTGCACTCACCAGAGTGCATTGGACTTTAAATTGTCAGATTAATGATGCCCATGAAATATGCGTGCAGTACTGAACGTTATTGCACCTCACCTTACAAATTATGTTAGTCGAAGTCGATTTAGGTTATCATTGGCCGCAATTTATGGGAACTGCAAATATTACATGCACGTTGACCTTATACTGAACTAGTGTCGATGTACCGTATTAGATGTTGTTTCCGGCACGCACAGGTTGTAATCATTCCTAGAATTCACACCAGCTGCACGGCCCTCCGGCACTCCCAACTGGTTCCATAACTCGTTCTACCTTTCTGAATTTAATTGATAGAAAAATTATAATGAAAGAATCTCTCGGTCGGCCGGAGAAACATCTTATACCCGGTCGTCTTGCTTTCGAAAGGAAACCTTCGGGTCTATCGTTTTGCTCTGCCCTGGCCGAGTACTCCATAAATTCCGCTTTACGGCGCGCTTGCCGCATATCGATAAAATAGTCACGCAGAGTGGCTATGCGTATTTTTATGTAGACTTAGCCTTAGACTCAGACTTAGACTCGCGGACAGAGTTGTACGACAGGTAAATTCACCTTGTCCCTGGCCGCGCTCGCTGGGTTTAAGACGGCCACTGCACAGACGAGCATAACGAAAGTCTTCACGGGAAAAGCTAAAAACGTTCGGTTCGCCTTGTTTCATCCACTGGGTATAGGTATTTAACTCCACTAACGGTTCACAAGAAGAAAGTTACTGTCTTGAGGAAAAAATAAGTTTGCTTGATGCATTAGCACCGCCGGGGGCATGCAGGCCTGTATCCGATTTCTGCCACGGGCCCCAGTTCATCTGAATATTTTCGAAGGGAAATTACATGTTAATGGGGTGACGGGTTCAGGAGAAAAAGCCGATGTACAAATGTTCTCTGTGTAATTTAACGCTTAATACTTTTGTCACGCCTCATGCACTTTCCGAGGCAGTAGATAATTTACAATAATTTCGTTTATGGCTAATGCAAATCTTTATGCAAGTTTTACCAAAACTAATTTTGTTAATTTGCAAAATTTACTATTTTTGTGTTCTACTGACCATAAAAGCATATAGTAGACGTTTTGTGTTCAGATTCATATAAAGTTTTATTGATTGCTTGGTTCGTTATATACGTTTATGTATATTTGCTTACCCCCACTTACTTGCAAATTTTAATGAATTCTTTTGCAGCAGTGTGACCTTTGTACATGTGATACCTTTTTTTATTCTTCTTAGCAATGTAAAAGAGTCATGGGTCAGAAAAGCTAGATGAATCATAATTTAACTGCGAACTTGTAATAATGTTGAAACTACGTAGAGTTGATTGATTAAGGGTGGCGAATCAGATATCTTCCTTGTAACTTTCATACATATTTAATAGGTACAGCAACAATTTATTTAAGAAAGTTTATGAGTTTTAAATACAGAGTTTTATAAAGTAGGCCAAAGTACACCGTGAAATTAGTCCATACATATTTGTTTTCTATTTCAGTACATACATACGTATGTACATAAATTAATATTTTGTTAAAAATTTTAAGTCACACTTCTCCAACTTATTCTACAGCTTACACATTTTATACATATTTTGAAATAACGAATCGTAGAAGTTAAGTCTCAAGCTGAAGCCTTTTATTCTGATAATTTTACATACCTACTTATTACGTATGTATAATCCGATATTTATAATTTAAAAATCTCTCTTTCAGTTTTTTCAGTTTTTTCAATTGCTTGGATAAATATTGGGTATTAAATGAGATGATGAGATCTATGTAGAACGCATTTTCTGAGAATTTCGAGAGGAAAAAATCACATTGTTTACCTCACATTTTCGAAAAACGCTCAGTTTAATAGGTCAAATTTAACAAGAGATTAATGAAATAAATATGACTTGTTTTTGGATAATAAAAAAATCTCCCTGCGGAGTATGCAATTACGAATTCTATTCTCATATTCAGTTCTCTTTTTCATTGATCACACAAGATCTGGAAAAAATTATGTCACCATCGTTACCAAGAAATATTTTATCCCTCAGAGTCATCATCATTTTCGATGGCAGCAGCAGCGACAACGATATAATAATTTGAAATAAAGTGCTCCTCTCATTTCCGGCCTGTGTGAAATCTTGAATAAAGCAGCCAATTAATGTTAGGCAATGGCATCTGAGAATTTTTGAAAAGAGGTCACACAAATTTGGTTTAGTAAAATGTCTGACTATTTCTAAAACTAGCATAATAGGAGCGTAATTGCAAAAAAAAAAGAAACGAAAATAAATATCCTTTAACATTGTCGTATCACAGCTCACTCTTCAGCAATGACCTCATTCAAAGTTTTGCGGCAAATCTGAAATCGCGGTGCAATGGAGTTAATCAAGTCGCTGAGTAATCCGCCGCAGTGATTTCATCGACAACTATAAACAATCCAACCGGCGAAGTGGTTGAAAGTGCATTTTGTACGTGCCAGTAAGTAGTTTTAATAAAATCAGTGAAGTCAGCAGCCAGCCTCTTTGCGTGTTTGCAAAATAATCAAATAGCTATTTAAAGTCTTGTTTACATAAAGCTAGTACTAAATTATTATGGAACTAGCCTTCGCTGTAATGTAATAATAGCATCATAAAGTGTAACACTCCGGGTACGTTTACTTTATCACTTTTGTGTAAACAATGTTATTTGTTCGTTTATTTTAAAGTTCATGTAACAAATTAAATAGATGTTATATAGGTATTGGACAATTTCATTTCAATTTTAATGATTTCAAAGTAATCTAGGCCCACTTTATAGTGAATTTTAAAAAGAATCCTCTTACAATAATTTGTCCATCGCGGAATAAATCAAGTAAATAATTTTATTGATTGTTTACAAAATGTCGCCATCTGACGTGTTGTTGGCAGGCAAGCATCATTTCAGTTAATTTTAGATATTGTACATCTCTAGTTCTAGAAATATTACTTTAGCACAACAAACGAATGTTTTTAATATTATCGTTTTGTATTTTACAATAAAATAAAAATTTTAATTCTTTTTTTTGTTATTCCAGGTAATTATTGAAAAGGATATTTTAAAACAGTTGGCAAGTGAGTATGTAAACGCGGTAACAAAATATAAAAATTAAAAATATAATTAAAATATTTTACCTATCTGACCCCGCATAACTAAAGGGAAAAAAGAAGGGAATTTGAAAAGTGCATTTTAACAAGATGGTAGGATATGGATGCCGTGTTAAATCATTGATCCGTATTCTTAGCGATGTTTTCAATACTTTCAATAATACTGAAATAAACTTAACGCTATAGCACAAAATTTTTTCGAAAAATGTACATTGTTTTAATTATAATTAGTAGTTAGCTAAACAAATTCACTGGGTTTTTAATGAATTTTCCCCAAATTTTAATAATACTTAGTTTACATTCTTTGGCTAATGTCACAAATAGATAATAATACAGCTGAATGAATTATTAATTCTAGCACTGAATTTAACATTTCTTATCCTGCAATACAAATTTTCAATCTCGAAAAAAACTAAATAAATGAAATGTTATGAATGAAAAAATCAATACTAATACTAAAATCGAAATTTTATTTTTTAACATTTCTTAGCAATATTTAAACTGCGCAAATTTATCTTACGAAAACAGGTTTACAATTTGATGGGCTTGAATCGTATTTTATTTGTAGCAGACAAACGGACTGATTCGATGAAACTATAAGGGTTCCTAAATATGGCGTAACACCTGAAAGCTTCTTATGAAAAACATTATAAATACTCAATGACTTTGTAGTTTATCGCACAATTAAGTCAAGTAGTTTCTGTGTTGGTATTGTAAATATAATAATCTAACACATTTCAACAGTTGTAGATTATAGATTGTTTATGCAAACAACCAGTTTAGATATGTCAATATTATTGCCGGCTCTAATCTTATCAGAGGAGCACGGAGCCGGTGTAACTCCTCCACGCAAGCTGTGCAGAAGGTGTCGAAGACAAGTTGACACAGAACGAAAAGGCGCGAATTTTATTAAGGTTATCGAAAATGAGGAAAGTTGAATAGTAAACAGAACAAGTAGAAAGCTTGTCGGTATTTTTTCTACGCTACATGTTTATCCCATATAAACAGCATTGAGTCAGAAGACCAACCTCATTGATAAGTTGCTTTTAATAAAAGATTCGCAATTCCTCAGCGGTGTGGTTATCGCGAAACGGAAATTTCTGCAGAGAAAAATATTTAGATGTTTCCGTTTGGAAAACGCATGGTTATCTCAAAGTAGTTTCGAAGAACTCTGGGGTGGTTTGGTGAGTGAGCCTTCTAGCATTTAAATGGAGTGGCGTTTGCGTCACATTATGTCATCGCTGCATATACAAATTACAACAAAATCAGTCCGCTCACATCTTTTGCTCTTGGAGTTTGAAAGTAGACAAGATTGAAAGAATGAAAGAAAAAAATCAATTTATTCATGAGATTTTATATCGCCTTAATGATGCTGAACCGGTCGTCCCAGTAGATGATGTCAACATGAAAATTGAAGACGCTGCTTAAAGTGTTCGTTGCCTAAGGACAACTACAGCGTCAGTTTTAACCAAATTGAATTATCAAATCCACCTAGGACGGGAATTTTTCAATTAAGCAACTAAAAATAGAAGTGTTGCGGCCTGCCGAACTAATACGGTCTGTCAACGTGCTGCAAATCAAGAGCAACACTGGCTCCACACGGCTCGATACGCCCGTTTCAGATCACATTTGAATCAAATTGAATTTTAGATGAGCAGAGAATTTAATTCTGGCAGGCCGCAGCGCCGCGTTGATTGAATACCGACAGGGATGCTCCGCAGTTGCGTTTAACTCTGTAGGCTAATGCACCACTTGCATCAAAATGCAATTGCGTTAACCGTTGCCTGGGGATGATTAATGATTAGATTAGAAAATTTGCTCAGAAAAACGGCTAAATTAGCAAGCGCCATTGTCATCTCGAGGCGTTGTTTCATGTGCTGCTCCTCCGCCTGCGGCATTTTTAAAACACCAAGACAATTGCCGCAAAGTGAACTTAACTTGGAAAATTTCTTTGAATGAAATTATATAATAGGTTAATTGGCAGACATTCTTGACAATGCTGTGATCTTCTGATTTCGTCTGCAATTGGATTGTTTGTAGCAAGTTTTCGCTTTTGTTTCAGTCTTTCTTGGCATGTTTCAAGGTTCGTGCTGTATTACTAAACCGGTCAGACGATCTTTTTGGGATGTGAATTTGTTGTCTGCTTTGCTTAGATGTGATCTGAATGTGTCAACGGTGTAGATGGCATTTTGTTCAAGTATTGAATTTAAAGTCGCCTAAAATTCCAAACCTTGAATAAAAAAATAAATAAATAAATAAAAAACACGATTGATACAAGTTGCTAACCCGCGCTTTTGAGATATTTTTGTATTTTCACTTTCTTCTTTTGTGTGATTTAAAATCGTAATCTTGTAGTCTTATGAATTGTGGTCTGAGGTGTTTTGAGCTGGCTGCAGTTTCTTTCTATAGTTTTTGTTGTTAAAACAATATATACAAATATATGTAAGTTATAAAAAGTAATTGCTTAGTACTGAGAAAGTACTTGCTATTTTAAAAATTATTTATTATTATTAGCTCGTGAAAAAGAGAAAGTGTATGAACAGAAAAATGTGTTTTTTTAGTATTGGTAGTGTAAAAATAGTCTTTAATTTATCCTCGGGAAGTGTGCAGCCCTGTTGGAATGATTAATAATCTCGCTCACAAAATTGCCTGACATGTGAAGCTCATCTGGGACCCTAGAAAATTTCTCGCCGGCTGATTAATTCGTCATCTAAAACAGTATAGTACATGGATATGGTAATGCGAACAATTGTTGCTTCAAAAATATTAACATACATATACATATATTGTTTAAGCTGACCGATTAAATAGTTGGTCGATAACAGAGACCGAAAACTTTAATATTTAGTTTCACTTCTTATAAATACGTATTTGAGAATTCTCAAAAAGCAACAGTCCGCTCATAGGCAGAAAGCAAATTTGCGCTCTATGCTCTGACCGCTGAACTACCGCAACCACTTGCTGATGCTTTCAGGAAATTCTAAGTTCTGATGAGGAGTGCGAACAATCTCACAAGACTTCATTACAAAATTATGAAAATTATTGTGGTTATAAAATGTTTTCCTACTTTTCGAATATATCTTAATGGATTATCCTCCTTTTTAAATAAGCCAACTTTGCCTTTTGAATTACTATAATAAAGCAGCTGCAATTCGTCGATTGATATGCTTGATTTTCAACACTATTGCAAGCAAGAAAATTCACGAACATGATAACTCTATTTTCAATAGAACAACATATTAATACGTCAACAACATCTTAAAATTTGAATTTCTGAGATTTGTAAAGAACGGTTTTTAAGTTGTTTTGACAAAATTGTTTATTCATGCTTTGAGTGAGTTTTATTACTATACTAAATTTTTTTCTGTAACATTAAAGTTTAAATTGTGAATTTGTGATTTAAATCTCATAAATAAATAAATTGTTTAGGGTTTTGCCCTATTTGTTATTTAAATCAATTTTCGAAATATAGCCGACGAGTCTAAGTAAAAGTTGCAAATTTTGATAAAAAGTTAGGTTTTCAAATTTGGTGAAAATAGAGTGTTTAACATTACGATTTCGAAAATGCGCTGTAAATTTTCAAACTCAGATCTGTTAATGAAAATTTAATCAAAATTTCTAAAGAACTCTAACTAAAATCTAGAATATTCATAAAACCATTGCTTACTAAATTTTATTTGTAATTTAGGTTCAGTGAAACTTTTGTTCAGATTTCTTTACGCAGTGCTGCTGTCTTACTTCAGTGCTCTCAATTTTTTGTTATATTGAAACACAATTTGCATATCTGGCAAATTTCAATATCACCTTTTTACAAAGTAAAAGATCTTGGCAATACTTATTTCACGATGTGTTTTTGAAGCCCTCATTTCTTGGTAGGTACTTTAGAAATTCGCTGCAAATAAAGTGGATTTAGTAACCTATTGCAAATACGTAAAATCTTTCTTAAGCCGACGATAAGGCATTTCACCAAAATAGGTGAGTTCAGATATAATCGGTGAAAAAGGTTTGTTTCCAAAGGCACAAGTTGAGAAAGTTCCGGCTTATCTGTTCTGTTCTCTTTTCCCTGGAATTTCAGGCGTAACTGGTCTAAATTGAAAGATAATTGCAACCATCAACATAGTTTGGATTTAATATTGTTAGTTAACTGTAAAACTCACAAAACGTGGAAATAAAAATTGCACGTAATTGTGGTAACCGCACATTTCCGCCGATCGGGACAGCGTTTTCGTTAAATTGTTCCCTAAGAAGATACCCAGCAATTTTTTTTCCATGGAACACTTTTTCAAGCTTTCGGAAATGCGTGTAACTTCAGGAGTTCGTTTTCATTTGGGTGGACTGAGGCGTGAAGCCGGCGTGGACGGCAGTGCAAACATGTTCCCTTTATTATACTCTTTTCAAATTAGTGCCGCCGATTCTTTCGGGAAGAGTATGATGAATTGGCGTAATTTCGATGTATGTATTTTTATTTGTATAAGTATGTACTGTAAAATAATTAAAGTTGTTTCTTAGATCGTTACTTGACCGTGGTATTAATTATTTCTCAAATTATATTGGAGTTTGCTTGGATCCGACGTTGATCAGTATCTTTTTTAGTGCTGATTTTTCAATGGGCTGATAATTTTAGCCTTCAGATAAAAAATTCAACTCTATTTGTCAAAAGTACATAACTGATAAATAGCAGCCCTATCTGCGGCATTAAGAATAGCTATTTAAAATGATATCCAAGTTGATTATTGGGACAATTTAATTCGACGAATAAAATCTAACTATTAAAAAATTGGCTTAAATATAAAAGCTCCTATACGTGTATCTACTTTGAGCAGTGATAAATATCAATTATAGATTGTATGTTTGAAAAATTTCATTCAAATTAATGACATGTATACATAGATTTTCTATTTTGATGTACGAAACAAAACGAATGTATTCTTTTGATGGTATATACATGAAAACTTCAGTTTTCAAGACTAATTACTTTAAAAACCATAAAATACTTGCATCGTTGTATCAAACTTCAGTTTTCTAATACAATACTGAATTGTGCCAGAGTGTAAAGAATATTTTAAATGTTTAATAAATTGAATTGTCCTGTAAACTGGAATCGAGAAGCGATTTTTACGAACAATATAACTAACAATGGAAGAGTTCTTTCCTCGAAAATTCGTTAAACCAACTGTCGAAATATGAACAATATACGTCAAACAAAGCAAACAAATAAGCGAAACAGAAAGTAGAGCAAACCTTATTAATCGCCTCATAGAATGAAACAAAGGGAGAAAGGTTGAGCTCATAAAATCATTAAGCCATGGAAATGAACTTCTATGTCCGGTCTTTATACTCGGATAGTATACCGCGACGGTTATACAGGTGTTCAGCTGACGTTGAATTTTTAGACAGCTTAACTTTAAGTCCATTGTTCTATTTTAGCAATTCCTTCTTCTCCCCATTTTTATGCCATTTGTATAGCCTTGAGTTTCATTAATTTCCGTAGAACAGAATAAACACATTTAGGTTAAATGGTAAAGAAACTTTAGCCGTTCGAAATTGATCCGATTCAAGTGGATTAAGTACAATCACATAATGTCTGTTGTTACTCCTATGTTTAAAGGTAGGCGAAGAGGATTTTAATGTTTTAATTAGATATTTTTGTTAATTTTGTGATTAATCTAGACGAATCAATGTGTGCAAATAACTTTTTATTCTCTTGCTATGTTTTTTGACAAAATGGTTTATTATCAAATTTTGTTCAGTTTTATTTGCACACATGTATGTCGTTATTCTAGTTGTCGTGTCAGGTTAAGTTACGTAACGTACGTTACGTGCAGCTGAATAACACGATACAATTTCAATAATATATTTTTCTTCATAATTCGGTTATGAGAAATCATGACATTTAAACTAACTCGACAATCAGAATAACACGCTATATAGGATAGGATCCTGTTAAGGAAGTCTCACGACTTCTTCGTTAGGCGAATTTAGCGAACTCGGTTTTCGTAATTACATTAATAATTCAATTAATTCATAACGCATGTAAGTCGAAAAATCAATTTTCCTTTGAAAGAATTACTTATAAAATCAAATTTTTAATGCAAAAAGGAAAGAAAGAGAAATTATCAACCATTTTTGAAAATTTCATTTTGCGAGCATTATTTTAAAGTTAGACATGCAGAACTTGCATGCAGAATAAAAACATAAATTAAATACTTTCAAAGATTTTAAAATTAATATAGTTCTTTTCGTCAAAGTATATGTATGTACAAGTTGAAATTAAAAAAATACAGCACTTATGTATGTATACTATGTACTCACAGCAATTTACATCTGTTTAAGACAAATGAATATAAAAGTATCCTCTATTATACTTTTTTAAAACAAAAATATAGAATAGTATATTTCATAGAATTTTCCGTGCATATGTGATACGAGTGTGAAACGTATTCCCTAAACTTTCTCTTCACATCGCAGCAAATAAGTTTAAGGAATAATTTATTAACTGCTGGCTACGTGAAAAAGAGAGTCGCTATAAAGTGACTCAAATAGAATGCATATTTCACATACCGCATTGCAAGCACTCTCCATGTTTGGGCTGTAATCAATGACGCAATTGAATTAAATGAAGTAAAAAAATTTCACAACCGAAGTGAATAAATGAAAAGAAATGGCAAAGCAAGCATTGCAGTCGTCGGCCTCCCACTGGAAAAGCAACAAACCGAAATGGAAAGTGTTCAAGGGGAATGAAATGGAATTTATACAGTGCAGAATGAATAAACAATTTTTCAATTCGTTCTTACCTTATGTAGTTTAGAAGGATTTCAGGATGTCATGTGCAAAACATCCAGTTACTATTATGTACCTAAGTAACTACAATAGAGGAATATTGATTTTATTTCATTATTTAACGAAAGGTTTGTAGTTTTAATTCGTTGGAACAGTCTGAGGTCAATGCACCTAAAAGATCAATTGTAGTTGCCATGCAAAAAATGCCCGGCCTGCGCCAGCCCTCTATAATTTCACGTCCAGGGCCAACCGTGCCCTTTAGTTGTGGCTGTACGGAATCATACATCCTGGGAGTGATTAAGGTCACGCAATCATTGGCGTGGTTCCCTCTTTTTTCCTTTTATTTTCTTTTCCAAAAATCCGTGCTTTCCTACCCTTGGACACAGTCAGACAGACGCCGCCGGTAATTGCATTTGTTAAGGGAAGCGCCTTCCGTCTGACTGTTAGTTCGTTCCCTTTTAAAATTTTTCCAGAATTCCTGGCTTAATATTATTAATTACGGAAGACAAGATTTATATGTGAACCTTGAAATGTAATAAGTATGTCTACAATGAAATTTAATGTTGTGGAAAATCAATAAACATAATAAGGCTTAAATAGACTAACAAATATTTCATTAGCCAGATTTCTGACGACTCCAGTTAATTATTTAGAAAATCAATGATGAATGTTTGTGCATCATTATTCAGTCTCCATAAACCTCCATACTATGAGAACCAATTTTCCCAATTAATAGGCTTTTTAACTTTAAAACAAACTGCAATCAAAGTCAACATATATACTTTCTCTCATTGAAATGTGAAAAGTAAAAGTAATACCTTTAAGATGAAATTCTATTCTATTCTAACCGTTTGTTCAGAAAAACTTTTTTATAATTTGATTATATGAAAGAATAAATTTTATTAAAGTTATTTAATAGTTCAATTTAATACCATTATAAAAAAAGATATTGTCTTATTGTACCGTTTTTTTTTTTTAATTACAATTATAGGTACTTTTTTGCAGAATTGACCTTAAGAAAACCTAAGCCTGGTTCAAGCCAAGTTAAGTTCAATCAAATAAAAACTCACTTAATTAATTAATTAATTTATTTATTTATTCAGTCTAAATCCAAATAACATGTATGTACATGTATGTATATGCTGGCGGACAAAATTGCACGTTTGCTCCTCGTCGTAATCCCGCTATAGGGACAAATTTTGAAAATAAAAATGCTCGTCCGCCGAGGCAGACGAGCCCAAAAATGATGGTCGGCGTTTCGATCCAAAGCGCTGGCCAGATATGCATATTTCAGTGTGGCTGATTGACCAGCGCTCTTGCCACAGACGCCAGGATCATGCGGATCGAAATCCGGTCCCTATATCCACATTTCAAGTGTGAATTACAACGAAGGAAAATTTTGTAACATTATATAGCCAATTCTTTGATCAGTATTCCATTTTTTATGTATTTTATTAAATTAATTTTAACACTATGTATGTAGTCTCAGCCACCTTAAGTGTGGCCCAACTCTGTCCTCAACCGCATAATGTATAATTCATTCCTTAGTCCCTCATAAAAATATAATTGATTGATTGAGGTCAAGCCTGACTTAAAGTTATCTACCTCAATCAATATATTAAAAGTGGCACTTCAAACCACGCCTACGAATATGACGTTTTAAATTTCCTCATATAAAGAAAACATCACGTTGCACTTTCTAATTGATGTCTGCATTTCTAAGTTCTTTGGAAGTCATACAAAATTTAATGATTCATCTTCGCTCATGCTGACAATATGTATTCGTGAAAACCACAGCTTTTCTACTTTCCTTTCAAGTTAATTTAAAACTTCTTCCAAAGTAACACAAGTCTGTACGACCATATGCGATTTAAATCACCGTATGTGTCTTTGATTGCGTCCATATTTTATACTTCGTTCAGTTAGACTTGAGTACGAAAGATAGGTAATGCGATTACCACCGCTAACAACTCCTCTACTTTCAGCAGTCTAACAAAATTACCCAACGACAAAGAATGGCATGCAGGAGGCAATATACCTAGCAATTGTCCCTAATGCGTTGTTATGAGGATTAGCACATCATTTGCAGCCAAAGCGCCACACGAAGCAGCGCTCTTTTGAGCCGGGCATGGCTCGCATGCCCATTCAGCCATTATCACATAGATTAATGTGATTTAATCAAATTTAAATGAACCTCGTCAAGATGTCTTGAGTCTCTCGATGCATAAATGTTATAAGTTGTGACCCCAATGAAAGTAGGATGTTCAATTAGCGTCTTTTCCATGTAGTTTTGACGAATCATTCAAGATTTTTATAATGTTCTCCCTTTTTCTGTTGTTGCAGATAAGAGATGCCAGCGGAAACGAAAACTACGCCCTCCGCAGGAACGGAGGTCGAAACGTCAACGAGAAAAAAACCACAACAAACTTCAGGAAAAGCGGCTCTAGCCAGAGTAACCCTGCTTGATGGAAATATCTTGGATGTTACTATCGATGTAAGTCGCTTAATCTGAGTATTGTCTCGTGCTAATGAATCTTGACATTTTCTCCTTTTATAATTGTCTTTTCTCCATACTTCTATAGCGTAAAGTAAAAGGCCGTGATCTACTCAACACTATTTGCGCTGGTTTGGATATTCTGGAAAGAGATTATTTCGGGCTGCTGTACACCACACCAATAGACCCACATGTGTGGTTAGATTTAGAGAAACCTGTTGCAAAATTTTTCAAAAGTGACCCTTGGGTGCTTCAATTTGCTGTGAAATTTTATCCACCTGAACCAGCTCAACTGCAGGAAGATATCACTAGATACCACCTTTGCCTTCAGGTAATTAATTAATCTGATTAGAGAAAATCCAATCAAAGAACTTTTATTTTTTAAACTTGTGTCCCATATAAAAGGTAACTTAAAACGAAGTCAGCAGTTTGTAATGTTTTCGCCATAGTGGCACGAGCTTTGTACGATTTATTTACGATTTTTATAAGACAATGTTTTCTGTGCACATTTCATTACAATAAATTAGACTTTTTTTAATGTAAATATTTAGTTATTTTGCCAATTAATATGAAATTATTTAGTTGTTCAAAATGTTCAGTAAAACGTTAGATTAGATAGTCGGACACCATTATTGTATATATTAGAGGGTACTATATGCATTTGTATAAATAATGCCAGATATAATATAAAGGAATTTAATTGCTGAACTGAATGAGAAAGAAACACACACTTTTCCAAAACACAGATTTATATCAGGCAAAAGTTAAAAACATGAAAATTTTGCTACTGAAATATACTGAGCTCCAGATTCTTTATGTATATGTATCTGCATGTTTCATTTTAAAACTTAAATTTTATATTAAGGTGCGGAATGACATCCTTGAGGGACGCTTGCCTTGTTCATTTGTTACCCATGCTCTTCTTGGATCTTATTTGGTACAATCACAACTTGGTGATTACGATCCACAAGAGATGAAGGACAGAATCTATTTGAAAGATTTCAAAATAGCACCAGATCAGACCCCAGAACTGGAAGAGAAAGTGATTGATCTTCACAAAACTCACAAGTATAACTTCATGAGAGAAATTTTTTGATTTAATTAACTCCATTATTTTTACAGAGGACAATCGCCAGCTGAAGCAGAATTGCACTACTTGGAAAATGCGAAAAAACTTACAATGTATGGTGTCGATTTACATCCAGCTAAAGACTCAGAAGGTGTCGATATAAAGCTCGGAGCTTGTGCTTCAGGTCTCCTTGTTTATCGAGACAAGTAAAAAAAATGCATTGAAATTTTTACTTGAATTGGCTAATTTTATTCATCTTATTAAAGGTTACAAATTAATAGATTCGCTTGGCCGAAAATTTTAAAAATTTCTTACAAACGCCATCATTTTTATATAAAAATCCGTCCTGGTGAATTTGAACCATACGAATCCACTATTGGATTTAAATTGGCAAACCATCGTGCGGCCAAAAAACTTTGGAAATCTTGTGTAGAACATCACACATTTTTCCGACTTATGACACCTGAACCGCCACCAAAAACCGGCTTGTTCCCAAGATTTGGATCGAGATTCCGCTACTCCGGCCGTACATTATACGAAAGCAGAAAAAATCCAGTTGACCGACCAGCCCCCAAATTTGATAGAAGTTTATCAGGTAGAGGTCTAACAAGTAGGAGCATGGATGGTAATTATCTTACCTGTTTGGATAACTGGTGGTACTCATCTACTTTCTTTATTTATTAACAGCTTTGGCACTTGAAAAAGAAAAGGAAAAAGAGGCAAACAAACGACATACAATGTCTCATCCGCCCGAACACATCCCAGATCTGGACTCTCCAAGGACCAGGAGCCCATTGAAAAAAGACAAGAAGGAAAAGGTAAGTGTGTAGGCGGTTTTAATAGATTAATGGCTTAATGAAGAGAGAGAATGATGTAATTTACCGTGGACGTGATAATTACTCAACTAAGTGCGTGCTCATATCGTGACTGGAGATTACAATTATTAAAGCACAAGGGTTTGCAATTATGTCATGCACCCGCTTCATGTGCCGTGGGTGCGAGCAAAGAGACAGGCGAGCTCCTTTTTGCATCTTCGTTTTATTTTTTCATGTTAATTTTTATGAATTAATATAATATATATCTTTGTCTTGGCTGGCATTAAGATATAGTCATTTAAATTCGAAATTAATATTTATGTTTCAGTAGAACAGTATTTTATGTTGCATACAAGTATTTAATGTTGCGTTAATTGTGCTACTAAACTTTATATAATAATTATAATTTATAAAACAACAATGAAAAATACATCTTCACTTGATGGCAATTATTATATTATCCCACTGCGCAATATTTAAAAATATGCCTACATATCTTTCTAAATTAACATTCATTTTTACCAGTTGTATTATAGTTAATACAATGATTTTATGTGTATCAACTATGACATTCCTTACTATGCTACTTTATGAATATATTTCTATCTTTCTTCGCGTGTTCGCGAATGCATAACTTGTTATTTGCATTTCCTTGTGAGTTATTTCATCAGCAGTTTAATGCAAAGGAACATGAGGGAAGAACAAATGATATATATACCAAAGTTTTTCCTCGATATGAACAATAAGAAGCTTTTCAGCTATAAGAACTGACTTCTAATTATAATTGTTCTTTTTTATATTTATTCATATTTTGATAATACATTCACATCATTCTCTCTCTTGAACTTGCGTATAATTATTTATCTGTTAACTTACGACGCCCTTAAATTAATTCGTAACTTTTGAAATAAACAAATGTGTAGCTGAAGCGAGAATCAAGCGCTGGCACAGCTTCAGCATCATCCCAAAGCTCTTTAGAAGGAGAATATGAACCCACTGGAGCTCACGTTCCCGAACAGGAGGTTACTAAAGTAATAATAACTTTTTTCCGTCAGTTCCTCTATTTATTCTCCTTTAAAAGTACAGTGTGCATTTTGGATTCTCTTATATTTTTCTCCTTTTGACTTAGCGTGAACAAAAACAATTATTATATTTTTCGATATTTGCGAGATTTTTTCTGCCTATTTTGATATCTTAAAAAGTTGTCCCTTTAGAAAATAGGAATGTAGTGTAGCAATGTGTATTTTTTTTGCTAATATACTTTCTTCTTTGCGGATTGCGTGAAAATTGGCTTTTAGCTTTATGTAATTCTTTAAACCTTAGTAAACTCTCTTATTGGTAATATTTTTATTTAATTTTAGATATTTGCTAAATGACAGCTAAATAACTTTTATGTTACATTTAAATAACCAATTTTCCCTCTATAGCCTGAGCCGAATATTTTTGAATATAATTAATAATATAATCAAAGAACTCCATCTACCACCAATGGAAAAAATGAGCGACAAAACCAAGAGTTTACCTAAGTATGAATGAATGTTGTAACCTAATATGAATTGGCGATCTCTACAACTGTTTTAGACATGCCTTACACATGATTCTTTTTCCAAATAATTATATATTTCAGTGAGTTTAATTTATAGAAGAAAGTGAAGCAGGTAGCATTCGAAAAAGCTAGAATACAAAGAAATGGTTAATCATTTCGCAGTTATATGATTGGAGCTTAGTTTCTTCTCATAAATCCAAAATTGGACTATTTAATACAGTCCGACCTTTTGATCCTATAAAAATTCTTCACTGAAACATGAACCTAACTAACGCTAACACGTTGTAAGGTCGCCAATTTTTGATTTTGTTGTCCGTTTCAACTCTCGATACTTGTCAAAATTCTAAATGGGCGTTCTGTATATTGAAATATTAATATTATTTAAAAACATTGTGTACAATAATATATTTGCCAATTAATTGATACTAAACAAGGGTGACCGTTTGCAAATATTTTATTGTATTTGCTTGGAGCTGATATTCTACATTTTGTTAAAATCTACAAACAAAATGTGAGTGAAACTTGATAAGATATCCATGTCTTAAAATTTTCATATTCCTTGATTGACGAAAATAATTCTCAATAAATCAGAATTTATCTTAACCTTTATAGGTAAATCTTTGGAAATTAATACATTTGATAGTATGTACTTTTACGTTTTTTATAAAGAATTTTTCGTTGTTATATTTTTGTCAAATTTTTTTTAAGTTTTATTAGATTGTACAGAAATATTTTATTTAATAATAGAATAGATACACTCAAAATATGTTGATTGAATTGATAATATAAATAATTAAACAACCAGTTTATTTTAAGAGCGTAAGAAAATGCATGAACAACTATTATTGCTTAAGCTACACATATATTTATGTATACAAAGGCAATCGCCACACGTTTTACAATAATTAATTTTAAAAGAGATTTATTAATTTTAAAAGCTTATATGTTTGTCACTATAAAGTATATTCATCCTTTTGCAGTCTTTATCTTTACCTTCATCAAAATATATATCTATTAACCATTTTTTTAACCTTTCAGAAACCTATTTTGGGAGTTGCCGTCCTTCCCGTTGGCAAAGATAAAAAAGAAAAGGAAGACCACGATATTGTTAATGGTTAGTATATTTAAATAGCAGACTAAAATATTTTCCTATATCATTTAATTAATAAATATGAATCTTTTCACATTAAGGCACTGACGGTCAAGACAAATCTGACGAAAAGACTCCAGGAAGGAGAATTGTAAGTAGTTTAGCATTTATTTTTCTGTGTCGTTTCTGGGATGTGCATCGTTTGAATATAAATATAAGAAAAATTGTCTGAATTGGAAATGATGTTTGCAAATTAAGCAATATATTTTTATTTCATTTTGCAAATTTTACCATCAATTGCCACGTTATGTATGTCATTTATTCACATGTACGTTTGCTTTTATTGCTTCGAAATTTCATTTGTTTTCGTCTACTTTTATTTCATTTGTATAAAAGGGTGGCATATTTTCATCTGGCCGCAAATCACCAAAAGAAAAAACTCCGCCTAAGGATAAGTCTCCGAAGAAGGGGTCACCCGTTAAGAGTGACAAGCGTAAAATACCCGTTGCTCTTACTGAATCTCTTGAGATGGAACCATCTGAAGAGAAAAAATCTAAAATTGACGATAAAGGATTCACCCGCCCATATGAATATTCTGAAACAGATCCACAATTAAGTCCAGGCAAAAAAAGTTATGTCCATGGTGGCTTCCGCTACGATCAAGATCCAAACCAATCGCCAAGGGGCGATGAAGACTCTGACCAGTTAAGTCCGAATTCTCAACAGAGACGTGCTGTTGGTCTAGCCTTTAATTATGCTCCAGGAGAAGAAGATCAGATAATTAAGGATCAAGCTCAGAAGTTGAAATATGGTCAATTGTCACCAAGAACGCGAGAAAAACTAGCCAAAGGTGAACTTTCTCCGAAGACAAGGGAAAAGTTGCTTAAAGATGGGAACTTATCTCCCAGAACGAAGGCTAAGTTGATGTCTCTAGTTATGCATGACACGGAAGCTACTCCCATGAAGGATCCGCAAGGAACATCTTATTCGCCAAGCAGTGCCAGACCAGGTTATATGTCAGGAGCTGCTGGATTATATAAACCATTGCAGACTGAGGTAACTACTACCTTCTAACAAGTTGAATAATGGGAATTTTGTCTTCTCTAACAACCATGGAAATAACTGACAATCCTGTGTGATATCTCTTCATTATCATTTTAAAATATAAAATGAACATATCTGTGGCATTAAAAAATAAAAACACATCAAGCTTTGCTTTTTTCTAACTTTTAAAAGGCCTGTCATCATATGTATTGCCGAAGCTATCTTAGAAAGGGTTTAAATTCTGCTTTAAACAAAATTGGTCGCTTGAATATAAAAGAGTTGTAAAAAGTAGCTTATATACTTTAAATTGGCAAAAGAGTTTGTATATAGAAAAATAATGTCTAAAAACCTCCGATTTCTGTCATACTTAGATTAAGCAAAACTAAAATTTTTAACAAACTTTTGGTTTTACATAACATAACTGGTAATAAATTATTCCTCAATGTCTGCCTAACAAATCCACATTTTTTTTTAAATATCGTGAAATAATATTGATCAGACAATAACATCAACCAAATGATAACTGGGCGCATTTTCAGAACTGAATTGACAATTTCAACAAAATCCACTTCAAAACCGATTAATCAAATTACTTTAAATGACGACTATTCATTCAATCATAAGTTATATCTATTTGCAGTTATGTATTTATAACATGTTGATATTTCAAACTCGACGGAAACATTGAAAACATTTGATATAGGATGGTTAAACAGTATAGAAGCTTTATTTTTACTTGTATGTATTTGTTTATTCAGATTTTCTCTGGCAGTATACTTATCGTAGATAGACTGTTACTTGATCCTGAACTTAAATACCAAACATTCTTTGGTTGAGTAAATCGTCTCAATCGATCATGATAAGGAAGTCAAATATATTTTGTATCGAAATACGTTCTATAAACCACGAACGTTCGAAGGTATTCCAATATTTCACCATATCGTACTACCATTCTGGGTCTATGCAATAAAATGTATCAAACCCGTAGTTGTTTAATTTCCAATTATTAGGTTGATTAAATTTTGTGTAGCCAGTGGAGCACATTGTATATTGTTATTATTAAAGACACAACACTTGACTTGTCGCTTCACAAAATTTATTAATAGGTAGATTGCACATATAAATATAATTCCCAACATGTTTCGTTCCATTAAGACACCTTCAGGGCTAATTAATTTAACGAATCTCACAATGCTGGTCAATGTTCATTTATAAAAAAAAAACATACTTATTAACATCACAAAGCTACCCGTATAAAAATGTATTTATTGTTTAACATGACACTAAAAACACGTGGAGTCTCCATAAAATTTCGGTGCACTTCTTGGTTAGATGAAAATATAATTGCAATCCAAACTAACAAAATGACGAGCAAACTCTGGATACATTCGTACAAATTTCAAAACAGTCCGCATAACAATTTCAAAAATGTAAATAAATTTATAACGACGCACCTCTTGAAATAAGGTTATTTTGCATGAAACTACGCATGCTTTTATTTAAAACATTTTTGTAAACATTCTTTATATGTAGTTAATTTGCGTAAGTAAATATTTTTATAAATATATCTTTTTAATTTTCTATAAAACAGTTTTCCTTACATTTTAAATGTTCATTTGTTTTAAATTTCCGTATTACTTTTTCTTTGGGTAATATGATCTTAGTTATTAATTTAAAAAGCAACCTTAACGGCCTTAAAGAAAATCACACTTTCAGTGTATAAATTGTAATAAAAAAATATATCCTTTCGCATGTGAGGTATTGAAGGTGCTTTTTAATATTGTACTCGTATTATTTACTTACTTTTTCAGTTTTTTATGAATGCGAATATTGGTGTTTAGCTTTTTTAACAAGAATCTGTAGTAGGATAAATTAATTAAAAATATAAATTTACAGGTTGATGCTGCTATTGATGGAAAACGAGTGGTAAGCTATTTTTACTTTAACTTTTTTGCGTTAAATAGACTTGGCTAGCTTTCTTAAAATAATTTCAAAGTTCGCTATAATTCTTATTTTTTTTTAATAAACTTCATTATCTTTCTCTTTCTTCGATTCTAACAAACTTCGCTGCCTTTCTTCAAATTATTTGCAAATGCTTATCGTTATTTTGAGCCCAAAAATTTAATGAAAAAAATATGAATAGGTCGATCCAATCACTGGTGAGGTATACATTGCAACAGGAGGTGTTGACAAAAAATCAGGAGGGGCGCTGTACTCCACGTCTCAAGTAGATCCCGATACGGGAGATATTTGGAAAAAGATTGCAAAAGTTGACCCCCATACAGGCAAAATAAATCTCGTGAGAATTCTTCTTATTCCTAATGGCGAGGATAAGGCACGCCCGCAAGAAGTTAATCCAAATACCGTCGATATTCATCCTTATACTGGTGTTATTACCCGCAAGGGTGCCAAACCTGCTAAATCGAAACAAGTGGTGAGTTTCGTGGAAATAGTTGAAAAATTAATGTAATATGCTTTATATGTTTTGAAAATTGCTCCTAAAATGCCTGAATATTGAAGTTATGAAAAGTCGATTAACTAATTTATTTTATTTTATTTTATTCTTATTACTTGGAAAATTGTGTAGATTGATCCCAGTAGTGGTGAAGTATTTATTGCCACTGGAGCAACTGACAAAAAGTCAGGCGAGCCTTTATATTCCGCGGCTCAAATTGATCCTGAAACAGGAGATATTTATAAAAAAATTGCCAGAGTTGATCCTAAAACTGGAAAAATTACACTTGCCAAAATTTTACTGTACAAAAATTCAGACGAAACTGGAAAACCAGAAGAAATTGATCCAAGCAGTTGTGAAATTGACCCCTCTACCGGAAAAATTAAACGAATCTTCAACAAATTGCTCGCCGGAATTAAGAGTTTGTTTGATGGTCAAAGCAAAGAAAAGAGAGTGGTGAGTAAAACTATTATCAACGTTATATTATGCGATAAAATGCTTTTCGAATTGGGCTTGTTTCGATCTAAGTAACTTAGTACTTCATCAAGAACTTAAAATATGAAGTCGACAAAAGATTAAAAACGACTTTTGCTCATACTAAAATTAATATCGGTGGAAGTTTTGCTATGATTTCGTTTACTTTTGTGTGTTTATATTTTTATTTAAATTAACTTAATTTTTGACTAAAAAAACAATAGGTTGACCCTGTCACTGGTGAAGTTTACATGTCTACCGGTGGAGTAGATAAAACAACGGGCGAACCATTATATTCGACTATACAAGCCGACCCAGATACTGGAGACATTTATAAAAAGATTGCAAGAATTGATCCTAAAACAGGAAAAATTAATCTTGTAAGAGTTCTTCTTCTAAGCAACGATGACGATCGCGCACGTCTCCAAGAAATTGATTCACATTCTTGCGATATTGATCCTGCCAGTGGTCGACTGACACGCAAAGGTGCAAAATCTAAACCCAAAAAGATGGTAAGTTTCCACAGACACCTTTATAATTTTTCAACAAGTTAAAATTATTATTATTTTTATTTATTTTTTTGTATATTGGTTTTACATATTTTTGCTTAATTTTTTATTTATATTTGTTTTTTTATTTTCTACAACCCAAAATATCAATTAAAAAGGTGGATCCAAGTACCGGCGAAATTTACGTAGCTACGGGAGAAATTGATAAGAAAACAAAAGAACCTCTTTATTCCACTGCCCAAGTAGATTCTGAAACTGGAGATGTTTATAAAAAAATTGGGCGAGTTGATCCGAAAACTGGCAAAATTGTGCTCACCAAAATTCTTTTCATTCCTAATGGCGATGAAAATGAAAAAATACAAGAAATTGATCCTAACAGTTGTGAGATTGATCCTGCAACAGGCCGAATCAAGCGAGCATTCAATAAAATTTTGGCTGGAATTCGCGGATTGTTTGACCACAAACATAAGGGTAAAAAGGTGGTAAGTGTCAAGGATAAAAATAACTTTCATAAAATTATAAGGAAACAATTGATGTTTGAGGCTGGCAATAATTTATGACATCTCAGCTTTTAATGCATTTTATCACTTCGAGTTATACTTTTAACTTACTAATTTTAAATGCCCGAGATATGTGTTTTCATTTTTAGAGAACATTTCAAATTTGGCGGTTTGTTCATTAATGCAAATCCGTATTTTGTGAATATAAAGTTGATTCTACGAATATAAATTGCAAGCATTTTTTGTAGGAAACTTCTATTGTGCCTTCAAGTTTGAAAATGATAGTTGTTTTAAAACATTATAACTTTTTCATTGTTGTTTTCTAATTCATTCAACATTTTTGTAGGAAGTGCTTGATATCTTTTATAATGAATAATATGCGGAAATGCAGCTCTGCCGATTGTTATTTTTTTTTATTAAAATTGGACTATAGGACCTATAATAGAGAATCATAGCGAATTTTAACCATAAAAGGCTACAGTTCTTACAATAAAAAAACAAAAAAAGTTTAAATTTTGGAAAGGCTAGTAAGCTTAATAAATATATATCAAGTCGAGATTTAATTTTTTTGTCATGCTTCCAACAACTTTAATTTAGAATTATATTAAGTAGTTTGTTTACTCTAAAAGGTGGATCCAAATACTGGAGAAGTATATATTGGCACTGGAGAAGTTATTGCAAAATCAGGAGAGCCTCTGTACTCCACAATTCAAGCAGATCCGGAAACAGGCGATGTGTTTAAGAAGATTGGAACAGTTGATCCAAAAACGGGTAAAATAAGCCTCGTCAGAGTTCTGCTGATGAACAACACAGACGATGGCCATCCGCAAGAAATAAGTGCCAGTGCTTGTGACATTGATCCAGTCACCGGTCATGTCAAACGCAAGGGAGCTAAGCCAAAAGCAAAGAAAGTGGTAAGTTCGGGTATTGTTATATAAAATCTTCGCAATATCTTTCGAAAATTAAGCTAGAGCGCGATTAATTAAATGTTTGGCCACATCACTTAAACATCCAAATCTTGGAAAGAAAAATATTTAAAAAGGTGCCTTGTTGTTTTTGCACTCACTGTTGTGCTAAAATTTGTTATTGATTTATAATTTTTGATCGGTATTGATTATTTTGATTTATTATTTTTTGTATTTAATTTATATTTCATTATTTTATTCTTTCATTAATATTACAATTAAAAATGGGAAAACTTAACAAATTAAGGTGGATCCTATATCGGGAGAAGTTTATGTTGCTACGGGAGATATAGATAAAAAATCAAAGGAACCTTTGTATTGCACGGTACAAGTGGATCCCGACACCGGTGATATTTATAAAAAGATTGGAAAATTGGATCCCAAAACTGGAAAAATTACCCTCACCAAGATACTCTTCATCAGCAACACAGATGAACAAGCCCATCCACAAGAAATTGATCCTGCTAATTGTGAAATCGATCCTGCTACGGGCCGTATTAAGAGGGTTTTCAATAAATTCCTTGCGGGAGTCCGTGGACTATTTGAAGGAAAGGTTAAAGAACATAAATTGGTAAGTGTCGGCTTTAAACTTCAACGCTTTTGTGTCTCTCAACGGTTTATTCAAAATAATGATTAACACATTGATATTGAATGAAGGTCTGTATTGGTCGTCATTGCCCAATGTATTTTAATATTGAAATGATTTATTTCTTGTTAAATGTGAAAGATATATTTTATTATAAAAACTTCCGAATTGAGGAAATTATTTGCTCTTAGAAACGAGACACATAATTTAACCTATAACAACGTCTTGGATATAAAACAACTTAACTTTCGTATATATTTTTTAATTTTGAGTTATTTTTTTTTATAAACTATCCCCCATATTCATATTTATTTAAACAACGTAAAGGTGGAACCAGTTACTGGGGAGGTCTACTTACCTACGGGTGAAATTGATAAAAAATCCGGAGAGCCATTATATGCCACAGTGCAAGCCGATCCTGATACAGGAGAAGTTTTCAAAAAGATTGGAAAAGTGGATCCTAAAACGGGCAAAATAAATATTGTCAGAATATTGTTAATTGGAAATTCCGAAGACTCACGACCACAAGAAATCAATCCCAGCAATTGTGAAATTGATCCTGCAACTGGCCATGTTAAACGCAAGGGCGCTAAGCCAAAAGGAAAGAAAATAGTAGGTTCCGTTGCTCTTTTAAAGATCAAATTTTACAAAAAAATTTATTTAAACTGCATGAGTTTTTATTTAAAAATCGTTAGTTTTCAAAATTATCATTTATTTGCATATTACTTATGTATGAAGTCTTTTGATTTTTTTTTAAATTTACTTCTTTCTCTTTTATTTAATTTGTGCTTGATTGTTATATTTGAAAAACATAACAATCAAAGGTTGATCCAGTTTCTAAAGAGGTTTATGTCGCAACCGGAGAAATTGACAAAAAAACTAAAGAGCCCCTCTATTGCACAGTACAAGTAGATCCTGAAACGGGAGACATTTATAAAAAAATTGGAAAGGTTGATCCAAAAACTGGTAAAATCACATTGACCAAAATCTTACTCATAAAACATTCTGATGAGAATGGAAAACCAGAGGAAATTGATCCTCATCATTGCGAAATTGATCCTGAAACGGGTAAAATTAAACGAATTTTCAATAAATTCCTTGCTGGAGTACGCGGGTTGTTTGAGCATAAACCTAAAGAAAATAAGTTGGTAAGTTCGAAAAAGGGCATAATATTAACTAACTAACCATAAGCATGGCTGGAGCTCTGCAGAGCATAAACTAACCGTTTAATGGGAAGAATGTTTACTAATAGGTGCGTCGCAGAATGATGATTATTTATTTTTAACTCCTAAAAGGTAAATACCACATTGAACATCTGATATGAGGCCGATTGAATTCCGACATCAGATGCCTTTGCTATTAAATTGGAGCGGCCACACTACGGTTTATGTGATTCTCCAATTAATAGTACATGGAATCAGATCAGCATCAAATTAGACGTTCAACTTGTTATCTACCTAAGTGGTTTCAGTTCGATATTGAGCATGCTACAAGCTTGTATAAAATATAAAATCCTTTAAATCAAATGTGCTAGAATTATAGGACACAAATTAAAACCTAAACCAACTCTCGGAGAATTTTTGTTGAGTTGCATTTGCTTTATTTAAAGAATGTTTACTTTCTATAGTCGTTCGAACAAGATCAAAGCTTGTAAAACCAACTTCTATAGTCGTAACCCATATTCAACTAGTTGTCATAGGTTGTTAAATTTGACTTGTAAAAGTTCTAATTAATTTCCGAGGAATCTTGAAACCAAGAGTAGGAAACTTCCTAAATTAATAATGATCCGAATAAAAAATTGGTACTAAATGTGTTCATGAGTTTTTAGTTATTTTATGTGTATTCTATCTTTCATCTCTTTAACTGAGATTTAATATTAGGAAGAAAAAGTACACTATATCTAATTATTTCTGATAAATATAAAGGACTTTATAAAGCCATTATTTTACATAAGCTTGAACGATATTCTAATGTTTTTAAAATGATGCTTTTGAATAATCAGTTACAAATTGAAATTCCCTTTCGTTTGTGACATTTAGCTATTTATTTTATACTAACAATTTTTTACACTTTACACGGTTCTGTTTTAAGTTTATTTTTTCTTTCTTTATCTTCTTCTTTTCGAACCAAAAATCTGGAATGCCACTTAAAGATGGAGCCTAACACTGGTGAAACTTATGTAGCTACTGGAGAGGTCGACAAAAAATCTGGTGAACCTCTTTATTCAACAGTCCATGCCGATCCTGAAACAGGAGATGTCTTTAAAAAGATTGGAAAAGTTGATCCCAAGACTGGGAAAATTAATGTTGTTCGAATATTGCTTATTAGCAACTCCGAAGATGGGCGGCCACAAGAAATTAGTCCTAGCGCTTGCGACATTGATCCTTCTTCTGGTCAAGTGAAACGTAAGGGCGCTAAGCCTAAGGCAAAGAAAGTGGTAAGTGTTAGTGTCGCGATGAGAGGCTTAGTGTCGAAATGTGCTGGGGAAAATTGAAAAATGTTAATTTGGACATATGATGAATTCTCTACATTTGTTCGATTTAGTTCTTATCCTTTTGATGCGAACATTTCCATACCATATTTTTGAGAATTGTTTGTAGCCCAAAATTTTTTATTTTATTTTATTTACAATTTTTTGTGTATTAATTTATATTTTATTTTTCAATTCCTATTTTCACTCAAATTTGTTGGGTTTGAAAAAGGTGGATCCAGAATCTGGGGAAATATATGTCGCTACGGGAGAGACGGACAAAAAGACAAAAGAACCATTATATTGCACAGTACAAGTTGATCCAGAAACAGGAGATATTTACAAAAAAGTTGGAAGGGTTGATCCAAAGACTGGTAAAATAGTTCTAACCAAGATTCTTTTGATCAAAAACTCTGATGATCATGGGAAACCAGAAGAAATTGATCCATCAAATTGTGAAATTGATCCTGCTACTGGTCGCATTAAACGAACTTTAAATAAATTCCTTTCTGGCGTGCGTGGCTTATTTGAAGGAAAGCCCAAAGAGCATAAATGGGTGAGTTACAATAAAATGAAACTATTTATTTTCAACTACGTATGACAAAGATGTCACTAACCGAACTGAACATGTTTTAAAATGAAATGAAGATGTATTACAATTCAACAATTGTAATTCTATAATTCTGCGGACTAGGGCATGTCCTTAACGCTTTATTGTTTTCTCTAATTGAAATTTCTCAAAGATAAATTTGAATGAACGTGAAAAAAGAGTTTAGAATTGATGGTTTTACTACATATATGGAATTCATCGGTTTTTTTGTTTACTAACAATGATACTCCAGAATAAATTGGCAATTGATCAAATACTTTAAACAAATGTAACTTCAAAACGTTTCTAAAGGCCTTAGGGCTATTTATCAGGTTTATAGTTTTTAATTTTTGTAGACTAACCATACTATTTTGCACTTATTCTTTATTGTTATATTTTTTAAATTTTATTTCATAACTCACTCGTCGAAACACAAATTATCATGAACTAAAAGGTGGAACCTAGCACCGGAGAAGTTTATGTAACAACCGGTGAAGTTGATAAAAAATCTGGAGAACCACTGTATTCCATAGTACAAGCAGATCCCGAAACGGGAGAAGTTTTCAAAAAGATCGGAAAAATTGATCCAAAAACCGGAAAAATTAATCTTGTACGGATTTTGTTAATTGGCAATACAGAGGATGCTCGCCCGCAAGAAATTAATCCTAGCACGTGCGATATTGATCCGGTCTCAGGTCTAGTCAAGCGTAAGGGGGCTAAGAGCAAAGTGAAGAAAGTGGTAAGTGTTGTCAGTTTCCACCTTCTATAATTTAAAACCTGGATAGAAAAACTTTCCGAATATATAATTCTTTATTATTTATCTGTCTAACGTAATGATGGTTATTCTTTTTTATCATTTTAATTTATTTTACTTTTAATTTTAAAATCTCAAATCAAAGGTTGATCCAAATTCTGGGGAAGTATTCGTTGCCACGGGTGATATCGATAAGAAGACGAAAGAACCTTTGTATTGTGCAGTGCAAGTTGACCCTGAAACAGGAGATATGTATAAAAAAATTGGAAAAGTTGATCCCAAAACTGGAAAAATTATTCTAACTAAAATATTATTGATCAAAAACTCGGACGAACATGGCAAACCTGAGGAAATAGATCCTAGCACATGCGAAATTGACCCAGCAACAGGTCGAATCAAGAAAATTTTCAATAAATTCATTGCTGGGGTCCGAGGTTTATTTGATGACAAACCGAAAGCAAAGAAAGTGGTAAGTTTCAATCTGTCATTAAAGTTATATGAAGCAAAATTCGGTTCTGGCCAAGTGGGAGTAACGAATTACATAAAGTAACGTCAGTCTTTACTTTCTTTATGCTCGAATTTAATACGCGTGCTCTTTAATAATATTTTCCGCGTTCTGTACTTATGTTCTATAATTTATTTATGTAGTTTTATGTTAAAATTATTTTTATTTATCATGATTTTGTTTTTTCTATACTTCATTTCATCGGTTAAAAATGAAAAGGTCGAACCAACTACTGGCGAACTTTACTTACCTACTGGTGAAGTTGACAAAAATTCGGGTGAACTTTTGTATACTACTATACAAGCAGATCCTGAAACGGGAGATGTTTTCAAAAAGGTCGGCAAAGTTGATCCCAAAACTGGAAAAATTACTCTTGTTAAGATTTTGTTACTTGGCAATACTGAAGACGGACAGCCCCAGGAAATTAATCCTAATACTTGCAATATTGACCCTGCTTCTGGTCAAATAAAACGAAAAGATGCTAAAATTAAAGCTAAAAAAGTGGTGAGTGTTGTTCTCCAATTAAATCACCAGTTTGAAGAAGAGAAAAACTTCAAAATATTATTTATTTTAATTGGCAATAATTGTAAATTTCAAATAATAGTAGAAGTATGTCCCTAATTTCAAATTTAAAATTATAACTAAATAAGTTTAAAAATTTGTCCGATTTCTAATACACAGTTTTAATCTCTTCTTCAAAATGATTTAATGAATACTTATACACTTCATAAGAGGAATTATACTAAGGTAGAGGGCACTACTCTCTTAAGTTATTTTAATTTCATTGATTTTTTTTTAATTTTAATTTATTTTGCATTAACAAAAAGGTTGATCCAATTTCTGGTGAAATATACGTAGCTACAGGAGAGGTAGACAAAAAGACTAAAGATCCACTATATGCTTCAGTTCAAGTTGAACCTGAAACTGGAGATATATATAAAAAGATTGCAAAGGTGGATCCAAAAACAGGCAGACTTCAACTTGTCAAGGTTCTTTTAATAAGCAATGCTGATGAACGGGGACAACCAAAAGAAATTGATCTTAGCAACTGTGAAATCGATCCAGCCACTGGTCGAATCAAACGAATATTTAGTAAATTACTTTCCGGAGTTCGGGGACTTTTCGAAGACAAACCTAAAACACAGAGGGTGGTAAGTTATCCAAAATATCTTAAAAAATATAGTTAAAGTAATGTGTATCGAACTTTGCAACAAGCAAAAGGAAACATTTTTTGACTTTGCTGTATGTTAACTCAACATGCAGTCTTTATATCTTTTATTTAATATTTTGACAATAATTAAAATGTAAGCCAATTGGATTTCTTTTTCTGGGATAACGCTTATAACACTTATAAAAAAATTGTGGTTTAAACACTTTGAACTGTGACCTTTGTAAAAATAGAAGAGGAGTATTCGAAAACAATAGGCCAATTTACGCCCTACAAATTTTCACGAATTTTTAGTTAATCTTTCTCTGTTTATATAAAATATTGAGGAAATGCAAAAACAAAAAAATCATACAGTTGCAGTATTATTGTTATATTAATTTATTTAAATTTACATATTTTTAGTTTTTACTATGATTTTGTTTAAATTTAATTTTTCTCATTTTATATTTTTCTGTTCTTGTTTTAATTTTTTGTAAAATCCAAGATGGAACCTAGTAGTGGAGAAGTATTCATTGCTACTGGAGATGTTGATAAAAAGACTGGAGAACCTTTGTATTCTGCTACACAAGTGGATCCAGAAACTGGTGATGTTTTCAAAAAAGTTGGCAAGGTTGATCCAAAAACTGGAAAAATTACTCTTGTAAGAGTAATCTTAATTAGCAACGCTGATGATCATGCACAACCACAAGAAATTGATCCTAGTGCTTGTGATATTGATCCATCTAGTGGAAAAATTAAGAAAATTTCCAAAAAAATTGCTACTAAATTTGATGCCAAACCTAAGGGAAAGAAAGTTGTAAGTATTGTTAATTTCACTATACTTTTACTGACATGATCGACAACTCTTTTGTAAGATACTGAAAATATTCATCTTTTAACTATTTCATAGTAACTGCCTTTGTCGACCTCGTGTTTTTTAACTCAGTCTAAAATAATGGCTTTTTAATTTCTATTAATTGTGAGATTTAAAGTTTAAACTTTGACAAATTTTTAACCCATACATCATTCGAATGTGTCAAATTCTTAACTTGCCTATTTAGCTTGTTGATTCAGTTATTTTCATTATATCTACATTTTTATTTATTTCATATATGTATAATTGATTTATTTGTTTTTATTTTTATTTTACTTTTATAAATTTCTTCTGGAAAATGTATCGAAATAAAAAAAAAACATTTTACAAATGCAACGAAGGTGGAACCAAGCAGTGGAGAAGTTTACTTTCCTACAGGAGAGATTGATAAGAGTACAAGGGAGCCTCTGTATTCCACAGCCCATGTTGATCCCCAAACGGGAGATATTTACAAAAAGTATGGAAAAGTTGATCCAAAGACGGGCAGAATTACTATTGTCAGGGTGATTATGTTAAGTAATACAGAAGGCGGTGGTCGTCCACAAGAAATTAGTCCAATTGCCTGTGAAATTGATCCATCAAGTGGCCGAGTTGAACGAAAGAAACTGGTAGGTACCGATAAGAAAAAACTTATTAAACAAAGAAGTAAATTTCTTTGATTTTTGGAATTTTCGTCTCTCCCGAGCGATATTTTGACTCACTAACACACAAGCCAAATTATGGCAAACAAATTTTTTTGTTTTTAATTTTTGAGTAGATTTTATTCTTAAATTTTATTATTTTAATTTTTGTTAATTTTGTTTATTTTCATTTCCGTTTCTATTTGGTTCCATTGGGGATTGTTAATTGGTCAAAAACAAAACAAAGGTGGAACCAGTCAGTGGAGAACTTTATACAGCTACAGGAGAGGTTGATGCTAAGAGTGGTGAACCTTTGTATTTCGTAGCTCAGGTAGATCCAGAAACAGGAGATGTTTACAAAAAGGTCGGAAAGGTTGATCCGAAGACAGGCAAAATAATCCTTATAAAGGTTTTGCTTATAAGTAAGCAAGATCAACAAGCTGCACCACAAGAAATTGACCCTAGCACATGTGACATTGATCCAGTCAGCGGTCGAATTAATAGAATTTTCAATAAAACAGTTTATGTTTATAATATGGTTGATCCAATAACTGGTGAAATTATTAAGGTTGATCCGAATGATCCTCGTGTGGCTGGAGCTCGCACTACAGTGACACAAACGATGACTTTGACTGGAGAAATTGACCCGGTTACTGGAAGGATTAAGACAGAATATGGCCACATCGATCCGAACACAGGTGATATTGATCCAGCAACAGCGGTTCGTGATCCTGTAACAGGCACTTTGATCCTTAACTATGCGCAAATCGATCCAAGTCATTTCGGAAAGGAGGTCACTGTTACTAAGGAGACAGTTCCTATAACCCGCGATCAGTTCTTCGAAGGCATCAAGCATATTGGAAAGAACGCCCTTCGGCGTGATTCGGAGGCCAGCAGCGATGACGACATGGCTCAGTACGAACATGAAAATATTAAAGAAATGCAATCCGGCACACCGAAGTCAACAAAATTCTCGAGTGCTCCTACAGTCGTTAAGACGACAACGAAGCAAGTTTTGACGAAGAACGAGGAAGGTGTCACACACAATGTTGAGGAAGAAGTTCGTAATTTGGGAACTGGAGAAGTCACGTTTTCGACGCAGGAACACAAGGTACCTATATAAAAGCTTAGCTTTGGCAAGGAGACTGCCTTTCTTAATCTCCTGTCTATATTTATACATGTGGTAGCTGTAAATTTCGCGACAACGGCTGGCCGTGTAATGTGCTGAATTTGCCTATGGTGACGGTTTCACGCTCATGTATCAAACGCTTTTAATGTTGCTAACTGCTTCCCATAATTCTTTAATTTAACAAGAAATGCCTCTATGACTAATTTTCCTCTCGGTTTCTCTTATAATTTTTTATGCTTTCGTGAATTTAAATCTAAATCTTTAAATTGTAATCACAACTTTAACGCCTATGTTTGCACCGGGAGTAGACATTCTGCTTAACTGGAGTGAGTACTATGGGACTTGAATACTTCTGGTAGGTACTTTTGGCTTGTCTTGCTTGCAAATTGCAAAATAGCTTATTGCGCTGCTAATTTATATTTAGGATTCTTAGCATTGTTTAAACATTGGTAAAATAGTTCATTGCAAAAAGTATTAAGTAAAAACGTATAATGAATTTTCTTAAATTTAAGAAAAAAAACGAAAAATGATGAAAACAATTGACCGTAATGGAATAGTAGTTTATTTAAACATGAGAACACTTTTTTGAAATTATTTATTCTACAATCAATAATATTAGAATATAATGAGTTTTAAGGCTAAGCTAAAGGAGTATTTTTGATTAGTTCGTTAGGTTACCTCCGCATTGAAGATTAAGAATTAGAAAGGAGTTGAGCGTTTGCGTTGTTGCCTAATTTCATCATGCCAGTTAGGGACAGTAGGTTGAAGGTTTTTTTCTGTAGAGCGCCAAAGCCTTCAAATGCAAAATGTGAGAATCTTTTTTCTTAAGAAAATGGCCTGTTAGCAAATTAAGTTTTTAGCCCGTCGAACGCTTGTACCTTTCAGCGCTATTGATATTTGCCAATTTTAACTCTTTATCTCATATACTTCGAGCTTAATTGGACATGTCCAAACAAATTTTCCTGGAGTTGCAGGTTAAAGAGCAGAGCTAGCCAGCTTAAAAGAGAAGAAAGAATTTTTTATTCATTTGATGCTTTCTGGACTTGCTTTATCATTTTAGTTAAAGTGTCTCTATTGTTATAGCGCCATCTTATTATTTATAGTTGAAAAAACTCAATACATATTATTCGTTGGTGTGTTTCATCAATTAAAATGCATGACGTATTATCTATAATTCTGGTAGCACAGCAGCAGTAACTGAAAATGCGTTATTAAAAAATATAGTGTTGAGGATTCCTATCGGCCTAAACGAAAATGTTTGGTAAAAATAGTTTTAGCGAGAATTGAAGGGCATTTACACCTTATGGAAAGCATAGCAATGTATATTTAATAAGTGAAGTCCAAGTAATAATATTAATCGCAAAAATACATATGTATATATGTGGATATTGACGGAAATGCGTGCTCTTCGCTTGGCTTAAAAAAAGTAGATTTGGTTTTTTATTACTATTATTCACTATTCCCGACAATTCTCGCATAACTAACTATATGCGATAAAGTCAGGTGTTGTATATAATCATTAATGTAATTCAAAAGACGAAGTATCGTTATTTATATCTCCTGTATATATGAGTTACATAAAATTTATTACAACACATAATTTACTTATCGAAGTTTCCATTGTAGAAGCTTAGCATTTTCTTGCATTATATCGATGTTTCTTTCCTTGATTTTTGTTTTTATATTAAAATGAGCTATTTTATCTTTTACTTTATATATTTTGAAATTGTTTATGATTTGCAATAAGTGAACGCACAAAAAACGAAAAGCGCTTGTTGATTTATTTTACGTTTTGGGAATTTTATTTTATTTGTTGAATTTATTAAATTACCAACTCAGGCCGATGCACCACGGGACGATTCAAGTGGTGGAGCTTACATGAGAGCAACAGCTGTTACTACTCGAACAGCCACCACTCACGAGGATTTAGGTAAAAAGGCTAAAACAGAGCAACTTGAGGAAAAAACTGTTGCCACAACGAGAACACACGACCCTAGTAAGCAACAGCAAAGAGTAGTTACACAAGAAGTTAAAACTACAGCGACTGTTACAAGTGGAGATCAGGTATAGTTGCAAAAAGCACATTATTTGAAATTTTAGGGCATGATTTTGATTTTCACATTATTTAAAAAAATGTTATTTTTCATTTATGAACAAATTGGTTGCATTACATTCGATTGGTTTGTTATTTCTGTTTGGCTGCATGTTATGCAAATTGCTTGTTTGTGTTTTTATAGTTCCAAAGAAGAGATAGCATTTCATCCACTAGCTCAGGAGACTCGGGTACGCCCATTGATGGTCCATTTGATAGTTCAGTAGCTACAACTGAGCAGGTTTGTATAATATAATAAAATAACTATATTAATAACTGTGGTTTCGTATGCTAAGAATAAAACGAAATAGTGGTCAAAATTATTGTATACTATCTAAAAACGTATAGAGGAAAAAATTGGCTTGCTTGCGTCTATTATTATAAGTTCGTCAAATTATTTCAGACACATGCTTCGCCTACCGCCTCCGCAATTCCACATGTTGAGCAACGCCGCGTTGTTTTGGGTGAAGAATCGCCTGGCTATTCGGCTCATGGAGAAATCGTTTCATCTCAAACAGTGAGCAGCAAAACGAGAACAGTAGAAACAATCACGGTAAGCGTGCTTTAATGAAAACAGTACACACATTTTTTATTGGAAAATTAAATGATGCCAATAACTTGTATACCCTGTACTGAATTATTTTGAACTATTGTTTCTAAATACTCTACGGATACTGAGTGTTGTAATTGCTTACAGCTTTTAATGCCATGTTTCATAGTAATTCTGTCCAATTTACAAACACAATTAAATTTAAAACTGCTTACCAAATATCACATGTACCAGCATCGCATTATTTTTAATAATTTTTAACGAAATTATATTTTCAGTACAAAACCGAACGAGACGGAATCGTTGAAACAAGAGTAGAACAGAAAATAACGATCCAATCAGATGGAGATCCGATCGATCATGACAAGGCTCTGGCTGAAGCAATTCAGGTAAATTAATTTAATAAGTATTTCTTTTTGTGGAGGCTTGCATACACCTAATAATTTTAAAAATAAATGCATTGTACATAATTTTTTCCATTGGTACCAAAAATATTTCAAAAACCTCTAACCCTAGTGGACTAAAATGCATTGTAGTTCTTCCTATAATGATTAATTATATATCTCGTATCATACGAAATTATAATTACATGTAGGTATATATTTTGTTTTTTATTATTTTAAAATATTTTTGAAATTGAGTAAACTTCTTAAATGTCTGTTGGAACTTCAAATTATATTTTATCTAACAACATATTTGTATTGTATAATTCCAGGAGGCCACAGCGATGAATCCAGACATGACAGTGGAGAAAATTGAAATCCAACAACAAACTCAATAAAAAAATGTTAAATTAACAAAAACAAAGAAATCTTAATGAAACCTGCAGAAGTTTCTTTCAAACTATGTATTGTCTCAGGACCAAAAGACGTCGTTATTATGAGTAGCATTTACATGGTAGAGTAGAAGAAAGTATAGCTTTTGACATTTTTTCCCCATTAAACTATTCTTATATTTGAATCACAAAGAAAAACATTTTTATTTACAAAGAAGAAAAATATACAACTGCCACAGCAGCTATTCTAAAATGCTATAACAAAAAAGCAAAAAGTAGTAATGCATCTAAATAATGGGACAATGGTCTCAGTAATGTTTTTGAATGTCTTGTAATTTCTGAATGTTTTCAGTGGTGCAGCTTTCATTGGAATTTATACTTTAAAATAAAGTTAGTTCTCTATATCTGTAGAAGCCTAATTTCTTAACCTATATGCAAAGATAGAAAAAATATTAAAATATGACATTATATAACTAAAGCTAAAATACAAATGAAAAGATATTTTGTAAACGTATTTACGGATTTTGATCGTTCCAACAGATGTACAGTGACATTGTAACAGACGTCTATGAATTTATATGTGTTCAAAACTATGCTTAACTATTTTTCTGAAAGTTAATAGTATTATATTAAACTTATAAGAAGAAAAATGTTTTGGTACATTTTTGTGTAAAAATAAAATGAGTGTTAAATGTTGCAAACCGGAGTTTCTCATTGTCTGAAGCTCATGTTGCTTAAATTCCTTTAAAAATAAAAAGAGTCATAATATCAACGTGTTATTTGAACGTGGTTCAACAGTATTTTCAGATAAAAAAACAATTTTCTTCTCAAGATAATATTTAGAAATAAAAATTAAGAAATGAATTTGCAAAATTTACACTCAGTAAATATTTACATCAATTTACAATTATAATTTCAAAAAAAGTACAGGAAGTGCCTTGCACTATAAACGCAAACTAAAAAGTATAAAATCCTTTGATATATCTAGAATAAAACTTACAAATAATTTTTGAAAAATTAAACACCTTAAACCCTTTCTGCATTCAGTTAATACAGATTCAAAGACAACTGCGCAAACGCTAAGGCTTTATAATACAGTTCAACTTTTGCTGAAAATGTCAAAATCGAATCAAAAAGACAGGTATTTTCGAATCTCCATTTTCTGTGCTTACTCTAAATATAACCGAAAAAGAAAAATTTATGGAGTAATTTTGGTTTAAGTTAAAAATGCTTCGGAAGCATATCGTATTGTTTAGTTTTATTTAATCCAGTTTTGTTCAGAACTTGTGTTTTTAACATTCCATTTTTGTTTTAGTAATTTTATTTGCCTTATTATTTATCTGTTTTTTGTTGGATTTCAATCGAACGATATTTTCGTTCCCTCTGTTGTGTTTCTACTCGATGAATAAATGAATATTGTCATAAGGTTTGAATTATTTTATAAATAAACCTACTTAAGTGTAAGGACAAATGCTTAATATATTATACAAACAGATGAAAAAAAATATATTGAAGTAAAGCAACATTTATATGATCGTAACGCTGAAGAGCAAAGAAAAATATATTTAGCGGAAAAAAGAAAGAGATTTATTGTAAATGTAATGTCAAAAGGATCAGATCTGCATTTATATATTACTTCAGCTTTTTTATTTTGTTTGTGAAGCATATTTTATTATTTGATACAAGAGCAGTTTTAGTTCTTAAGCCTTTTTATATTTTTTTTAATGATATAGCACATATTGAAACTATATATTTTTTGTTCTTAATGAATTACTTGTTTCTAAGAATACAATAATGAAATGCATAGTTGTGTAGTTTTACCTTCTGTTTTCTTTTCTTTTTGAGTATTGCTAAGTATTCTTTACGATGAATCATTTTGCAGACAAATAATTTAACATGATATATACTTTTATTGACATCACAATGTTTTTTCTAAATTATTAAATTTTTAAGAGAATACATGAGAATTTAGTTTTTAATAAAGATTTTACTTGCTTAAAATTGAACGTTTTTATTTTTCCTATAATTAAGACAACTATGCGTGAACATGTAAGGAATACAGAACCAAAGTTAACATTTCCTTTTTTGTATTATAAATTTAAAACATGTGTTCAAGATAACAAAGTCAATCTCCAAATGGGAAAATTCGTATGTGTCGCATAATTTGAAAAAAAAAAATCGTTATTTCTTCTGAATCATTTAAAATGGACTTAGCAAAAGCACATGATTATGACTCGCGGTTATTTGCTATAAGGAATTTTGAAATTATTATTTTTGTTTTACAATTTCGAGTTAATCAAGATTTTACTCAAACGCGAAAAATAATTTTTTATTTAAATGATTAATAATTGTAAAAGAAAAATTTGTTGACTTGCATTTTCCACACGTTCGAGACTTGTCGGAGTAGACTTAATCCTCGTTATGTCGCTTTCATTCCTTTTGGACCATATACTGGAAACATTGATGGTATGCATTTTCTCGCTGTTATTAGCCTCATTACAATATTTGTTCACTACAAGTTCGCAGAAATCGTAAAATTATCTATTTTGGGGATTCTATTATTTACGAGGTTTTTCGATTTGAGAACGGTTTCGAAAGCTCTTTGTAGAAGGGACGAAGGGAAAAATAATTAAAACAATTTATCTCCCATTGTTTTCCAGATATTCATAACAACCACGTACCATTGGAATTCGATATTCGTTTTACAAAATATCTTTATTGACTCAGAATTTTTCTCATACAAAAGACAGTAATAAGTAGTTTAAATGCATTTCCATATCATTTTTGTTTTAAAAACGGACCATCCGAAAAACCTCGAATATAATAGACGTTCCTCTATTTTAGCCATGTTTCATACAAGCGGCCGGTATCGTCGTGGGTTTTTCCCATGCAAAAAAATAATCTATATATTAATACGTGAAGGGAAATCTTTGGACCCCTTTTTAAGCAAATTGCACGGACTGAGGAGTTTGAGATTTTGCATGGTTAAAGTTTATATAGAGAAGAAGTGCACAAAGCTAAAATTTATATATAATATGTGTTATAAATACATTAAATAAAATAAAATAAATTCATTATTTACGTTCATACTGTCTATGTCGAACGCATAGTAGTCTGTGGTCAAACTGTCGTAATTTTATTATTGAAAGTGCCAATTTCAAACACATAGTAGGCTGTGTACAGTCGTATTTTTCGTAGTAACCTCGGTAGGTCGAATTTCGACCACAGGGCGACCACTAGTTCTTATAAATGAGCGACTTCACACTCAAAAGCTATAAAATTTTCTGTAGTTGGGTGTATATAGTAAATGATTTATGACAAACTTTTTCTTAATCGCGCGGGGACGACGGTACCATCGCGAAGAAAAACCGTAGACAAAATTTAATTTTAATCAAACCAAAGGCTTTTTTTTCTCCATATATACATACATATGTATGTATAAACCCGTATTCAATGATTAGATTAGAAGGCAAAATATGTGCAGGGATTTTATTATCTTCAGAACTTAATTCCCAAACCTCAGTAATGACCAACATCGTAAAAATAAAATCTAATCTACCTGAATTTCTTTAAATCACTGCACATCGGGACCCTTTTTAAAAAAAATAAATCTCTTTAGGTAGATGATGTTAGTATTTTGTGCGAAATTTCCGGTAACGTCTAGCCCATCTAACCTGATCGCAAGTGTAGCGGTTTAGCAAACGTAAAATTTTCTGTGACTATTCCTTTGTGTTAATTTGAGATAAAGTTTTGCTCAGCGTGCGATAGAAGTCCCGCCGAAATGATTCTTTCTCATGTGCACCGAACCTTAGAACCGATGCAGACGAGCGCGAATCATCCCGGCGACATCGTCGAGGTTTTTTCCGGCGCGACGAGGCAAAACTTTGGTGAAGCTCTGTCCACGAGTGACGGCGGCTGCAGCGATTGTTCGAAACGATTTTACGTAGCAGGTTAAATGGACAAAACGCTTTAGCTCATCGATAGCAAAACTTCATATATACCATATATTCATATATAGGTATAAGATGCAATTTATGTACATATAATTCAGTCGAATAAATGAATCTAAATTTGACTGTGGCTGGAGACAAGTTTCCAAGTTTTGTGAAGTCGCCACAAAAGAAAATTAAAAAAGTGTGCACTGCCGAACCGCGACTTCGTTTCACACAAGCCAAAATCTCTCTGGCAGCACCGTCGTGGATTTTTCCCGCGAAATTATAGATAAACCTTGTCGTAAAATGAGGCACTACATACGAATTTTACGATTTTTGCGTGTGTAGTGTCCCATTTACGGCAACGTTTTGCCTGGTCGCGCGGGGAAAACCCACGACGGCGCCGTCGAGAAGATTTTCGCTTGCGAGTGCAGTTGCTTAGAGATAGCCCGACAGTTTGCGTATTTTTAGTATGGAGTGCGATTTGGACGTAGAGCTCCTCATTAATGAAGTCAAAAAGTATCCGGAGATTTGGAAAGTGAGTTGCGATGAATATCGAGATAAAATAAAGAAAAAAGCTGCATGGCTCAAAGTTTGTGAAGCCCTCTTTACTGATTTTAATGAAAAATCCGAAGAAGAAAAAGACGAATTAAGTAAGTAAATGCATTACCTTTATTACTTTATTTTATAATTTACATATAAAAAGCAATAAACTAAACATATAGATATAACAAATTGAAAGGTATTTTAAGCTAATATAAAACTAATCTTCATATAAAATCATTTTGCCAGGGTACCTTTCCCGCATCGCTTATGAAATATTCAACCCATCTGTTTCGGATTTGATTTGCAGCATTACCTCCGAGGACGGTGGCATCAATATTTTCCGCGTTTTCAAGACCCTCTATACTAAGCGTATCTTCTAATTGATAGCCGTCTCTATCCCTGACATAATTGTGCAGAATGCAACAAGCTTTCACAATATCCATAGCAAAGTCCGCTTTAACCTTAAAAGGTCTATGAAAAATTTGCCACTTATTCGATAAAATGCCAAAGGTGGAATCAATATATCTGCGCGCGCGGTTTAAGCGATAATTAAAAATTCGTTTCTTATACGTCAATATACTTCCACTAAAAGGTCGAAGCAAGTGTTGGGACAGTCCAAACGCCTCATCTCCCAAAAATACATATGGTACTTTAGGTCCAACAGTTCCTGGCAATGGTTTTCTCTCTGGTATAGCTAATTGATCACTTTGTAACTTTTGATAAAAATTTGAATTTTGATAAATATTACTATCTAAAACATTGCCAAATGAGCCAATATCCACAAAAATGAACTTATAATTTGAGTCAGCTATAGCCATTAAAAAAATTGAACAAAATTGCTTATCATTATGGATTGGTTTAACTATTCTAATGTGTTTTCCATCAATTGCTCCAAGACAATTTGGGAAATTAGCACGTTTTTCAAAATGTTGAGCAACCTCTAACCATTTTTCTGGTGTCATCGTAGGAAAGCATTCTTCTCGCAAAATTTCCCAAAGGGCCTTACAAACTTTTCTGGTTATTTTGCAGATTGTTGAACGCCCAATTTTATAGGAGTAATGTAGTTCAGTGAGATCACATCCACTTCCCAGATACCTGAAAAAAATATTTATTACTTTTTATTTTTGAAAATTTTTTTCAGGTAAAAAGCTTATAAATAAATGGAAAAATATCAAGGATACATTTTTGAAATATGTGCGGAAGAGAACAAAACCAGGAAAACCTCCTCAAGCAAGGCGTTACATTTATGCGAAACACCTTTCGTTTATATTGGATGCTCAAGATCTGGCAGGAACCCAGCCAAGTCCTGATACTGGGGAAGCAAGCGTCGAATCTGAGTTAACCGAAGAAATTCCCAATGAAGCCCCTAACTTAGACGCTGCAGAGCGAAAATCTTTGAAAAGTCAACCAGCAGCAAAACGACGCAAAGATTTAGAAACCACCCTCATAAATTTTATGAACACCCCAATTCCATCAACAATACCACCAGCAACAACATTTGCAGAATTTGATGAAGATAAATCGTTTTTGGACTCCCTACTTCCTGCTCTTAAAACTTTTAATTTAGATCAAAAATTAGAGTTTAGAAGCGAGGTTTTGAACGTTATTCAAAAAATTAGATACTCTAACTCTAATCAGTTACCTTTCCCTCAAGTTATACCTCATCAACCGCTAGTTTCCCACCAACCTTCTCAATCTCTTTCCTACCAATGCACTCCGTTTACTACGGCTAGTAATCAGCACTTTCCTCCACCTACGCAGACTACTCATACTTTGACAATCCCTTTTTATGTGGAAAAACCTTTAAAAGATCACATTTCTTCTCCAGAGACCTCCCCGACTTCTGAATAGACTAAAGATTATACAGTCTAATTAAATCATATTATTTAAATATTTTCTTTTTTCATCATTTATTTTATATTTAGTATTGTTTGCTAGACTACAGTTTTTTTTTTAATTATTTTTTAAGGCTTACGTTTAATCTTAGTGTCTATCTTTATGTGAAAATAAAATGTTTAAACTAAATTTCTTTCTCGATTTATTATACATACATACAGAATAATTTCGGTCTTTACCTCTTTTTTATCTTAAATGAATTGGACGATTAACGGCGCCAATAATCCTTACTAAATAAATTCAAAACTACATATATTCTTCTTTAACGCCGCAACTATTCGACCGATCAGCATGAAATTTGGCAACCACATAGTCTATACCACGGAAAAGGTCAAAGATATTACCCCAATAAATACTAACACCACTTCGGCAGCAGCACCAATTTTAAAACCAATGGGCGCTATTGCGATTATCGTCATTTCTACGACCAAAAGAGCTTACGAAAGCCCTTTGTAGGTAAAAATTCCTTAATAAAGTTTCAAAAATCACATAAATTCATTTCAGTAACCATTGATTTTGATTAAATTTTTAATCCCAAGTGGTTAGAATAAGTCGATTAGAAAAATCCAATCGAATATTTTGACGTTCAATCGACTTATTTTAACCACTTTGAACGACAAAATTAATTGAAGTCAAAGTTTACTGAAATTATTTTATGAGAATTTTGAAACTTTATTAAGGAATTTTTACCCACAAAGGGCTTTCGTAAGCTCTTTTCGATTCGTACGATCGACTCTTTATCGTAGAAATGACGATATTCGCAATAGGGCTCAATAATTTTAATTCAATTTAATTGCCATGTGCCAAACTGGTAGGAAATTGTAATCCCAGTAGGCTTCTAAATTATTTGTTTCAATTTAATTGCTATGCGCCAACTTGCATTTTCCAAACGTTTGGTACAATTTTGGAGCATGTCCTTAGGTAGTATCGTTACAAGATTTTCTTTTACTTATACTTCACACTTCGAATTTAATCTCGCGGATAAAAAGACTGGCGATTGGTCTCCACGATCGCGGCGTTTGTGGCAGGAACACCAATCCGTAGCAACACTGATCGGCTTGGTGTTCTGGATCGAAACGCCAACGTTTTTTTTTTGTGCTCGTCCGTGTACCGCGGTGGGCCTCGGCGCGGCGAAGCAATATTCTTAACAAAATTCGTATGGAATGTGAGGTATTGGGGGGGGGGGGGGCAAATTAGGCCGTTTGCTAGCCAGCCGCTAGTAACAGTATTTATCGCCACAGATCGGGCGCTGCAACATAACATAATTGAAATAAACATAATTTTCTGCCTATTATAGGTAGGTACACTTTTTAATACAATGAATCTATGTACAACAGGCAGTTAATCTACGATAAATTTGTACCGAGTAGTGTGTCAAGATAAGCAGAAAGTTATGCGTATGAAAGTTATGTCAGTGCATAAACAGTCGTAGTCTTCATATGAAAAGTATTGGCAAAGTCGGGGCGGAAAGCCTCGCTCGTGTGTACCAAGCCTTAGTCTGGTTTCGCTCTTACGAGTGTTATGCAGCTAATGCCAAATCCAGATGTTACTAGCGTTCGAAAGAGGTAAGAGTGGAGAACATGACGATTAAATTCGAAGCTAAAACTTACCTCAGTGTAACTGCCAACATTTCTACTGGTGGTATGGCCAGTCGCATGACTGTGTCCTGTCCTCGGATGCTGTCGGATAGCTTCGCTGCCAATTCATCGAAAGAGTTTATGCTCATTCGGAAGTAGTTGAAGAATTTCTGTCCATCGTTCCTCAGGTCTATAAATAGAGATGAAAAAGCACCTTTCAGCAGACGACTGCTAATTAGAGGATGCACCCAGTACTTTCTATTCTTTTTTTGTATAAAGTGTTTGTACACTAAATATGCAAAAACAACTTTTTTCCGCGTATACGCATCCATTTTCTAAGGGGGTTTTCACAGAACTGATTGTCGGTATTGCATACATAGTATGCCGCTTTTCTTCTCTCCTCCGCCTCGCTCATTTTTTATCATCGTCGAGAATTCTCAGTGAGCTTGCGATAGGTTTGTACTACAATTCGCGTTCGTGTGCAAAGGGCATTAAGACGGGGCTACAATGGATGCGACGCGTTTTTGTTGCGCCGCAAAATGAATTAAATTACACGAGGACCAGCCTGCCTTGATACAAGGCATGCGTAGCAAATTTGCTGCGCCGCAAAGTTCTGCGGTACTTGGTCATTGTTTTCTATCATCGAATTTAAGCTTGTTTTTGGAACCCTGATGTGCCTTTAAAGCCAAATAGCCTACATGTATAGCTTGGATTAATTTTATCGCATTCATGTTAACATTTATTAACCAGTCCAGCAAAAAAGTAGCGTTTCGACCTTTGTATCAATGCGTTTTTTTATCCCTGACGCGGCGTAATAAAAGCGCGTTCATTGTATTCCAGCCTTTATGCTAAATTCTACAAGTTAGTCTAATTTCTTTAGCTTAAATTTACTGGTTATACAATAAATATGGTTTCCAAAACAGAATGATTTTAAAAATACGATAATGCTTCCTCCTTCTCGGCTTTTTGCTAGAAACATTCACGCAACTCTTTTTGTGTACTATTGAATTGCAATTTCTTTACATCGTAGCTGTATTAGAGACTTATAAAAATCTTTCTGCTTCTTTAAGTTTAACTTTTTTGCGCCAAAGGGTTTTATAAATGTTTTACTTTTTTAACTCAGTAATAAAACTCAATAGGCTCATTTTTAGTAATATTGTACATATGTACTACGAACTACGTTGTCCTTCACAGTTGCTAAGAACTTTATCGTCGATACCTATGAACGAAATGAAATTTTTCAAAATTAACGATAAAATTAACAACAAAAATAATTTGATTCTTAACAAAAATTTGCCACAGAACAAATTATATATTATTTCTATTAGAATTTTTTCATAAACTATGAATTTATTAACGCAAATATCCTATCACGTCACGTTTTGAAAAAATTTTAACGGATTTTTATAGGAGATTGAAATGTGGCTCAAATTAAAGTTTGAACCTTTATCTATTATATTAAAATACTTTATTCTTGGTATTTCATACATCGAGATAAGGATTTATTTAGGCTTTCATTTGAGCCACGTTTCGAGCTCTTTTCACGTTCCATTAATTTTTTTTTAAATTTCAAAATACGAACTGTTTCAGGTTTTTATTCTAATTTTCTCAAAAACGTTGCGTGATAGAAAACTTTAATTTTCAATTTTGTAATCTACAGAAAAAATTCTATTGAAATGATATACATATACATATGTATATTAGTTATTGCAACAAGGAGATATCCAGCTATTATCTATGTCATATTTAATGCATCGATTACGATCGTTATGTTCAACATTTCAAGATAATCGTTATTTTTCAACCGTATTATGATTTCCTTAAATTATAAAGCATATGATACTATGACCATACTGTTGAAGCGGTGGTGCGATTTTGTAAACTTTTAAGTGTCTGTCTGACTGCGTGAGACTTTTGAAAATTGTTTATCATAGAGTTCTTAGCTTACGATATGCTTGGGTCAGAAACCGTCCATTGTCGCTTCGGTAAGTTTGAATTTGGATCGGAGTTCGTTGCAGAACGCCTGCTGATTTCTCAGGTAATTAGAGCGGGCAACGTGCCAGCATTAGAACTACACCTTTACGGTGTTCCTGAGGCCAGCAGCTATGAGCCACGTATCCTTTAACTCTTTAATTTTAGTCCTTTTCAATTATGGCCGGGGCAATTTTTTTAATTATCCCCTCCCCAGCCGGACAGTGTCCATCAGGACTGATAATCGTCTTTGAAGGTTTTGACATTCAATTTAGTTGTTCCCTATGCACTGCAGCAGTCCTGCCAAATGCGTGCAAACGCCACTCACCGGCGAGGAAAATGCGCCCGTGCATGTCGCAATGTGACCGCCGATGTTGCAATTTTAACGGGGAGGCCGATAGCCGCGCAAAAGCCCGCGGGCACGAATGCCTCTGGTCGCCGGCTCCTTGCCATTACAGGAATTGATTACAGCGGACATGCAAACTACCCGATGGTTAAAAGAACGACAAGTGATTTCTCCCTTTTTTCACCGGGATTTTTCGTGGCAGAAATTCGCGTACACGGAGGGCTGGGGCAGTTAATTTGACTTGACCGCCTTCTGCCCACCGCGGAATTTTGCATGACAGTGCTTTTTATGTCCTTCAGCGCAAAACTCAGAATTTTGATGCGATCAACATTATTGGCGTCGTCATGTCTGTCCAAAGTAAAATTACTGCTGGGATAGTTTTGTGTCTACATAATGTACACATACATATACGTAAGTATATAACATATGATATTGACGCATTGAAAAAGACGTTATTATCTGAAAAAAAGAAAATTATGTAGGTATATACATACTTGTATGTGGGGTATCCCAGTTCAAGTCAACGTATTTTGATTTGATTATTTTTAATATGTATTGGACTTTTTTTTTATACATAGGTATTATAAGGAGCATTCATGATTTTTTTTTAAATTTCTTTGGATCATCCAATTTTTAGTTGTGAATTTTTTTTATTTTTTCCTTTAAACGTTTAGCACTTTTTAAATGAAAAAGATATAAAAAAATTACAGAATGTTTTCTTTGTTTTTTATCGTAATCTATTAAGAAAAATTGCTCAAAAAATTGTTTAAGCCTAATTAGAAAAAATATGTATATTGTATTTTCTTGAAATTTTAAGTAAAATATTTCTTTTTTTCCAGTTGAAAACTTTTGATTTTATTTTAAAAATTTTCTGAAATTCTCTAATATAATACCAAATTTTTAACATAGCATGAAAGTGGGGAATACATTTTTACTATTTCTTTTCGAATATTGAATTGTTTTTTTATAATTTCACTTTCTTGACTATCATCCAAAAGAATTGAAAAAAATTCTATTATAAGGTATTAAATTATTTTATTCAACTTTAACTATTTTACTTAATCATATTATTTAACATTTCATATAATCTTATTATTATTATTGCTTTCACTTAACGATTGCGGAAAGTCTATTTATAAGCGAAATAACAGGAGCGTGGATCACAAAAATAACGTTTTACTAGCAAAATTACTTGAATTTACAGAAAATAATTAACAATAATTATTTATATTTTTGAATTATAAACAATTTTAGCATTTGGTAAAAAATTTTTAAAGTGCGAAGTTTTCACTTAAATTAAAAAATCTAAAAACGCATCTACAGTATAGTGCCAGAAAATTATAACCACCCTAACAAATTTCAAAATTTGAACTCTGATTTCTTTTTTCTCGCAAACAATCAAACAGATTAACATTTCCTTGCAGAGTTGCAATCTTTCCTCCTTTGTTATCATTGTTTGAAGAATAAGTAACCGTTACGTTACGAACCAATATGCAATATGCAAAAGTATGCCCCCATTCATTTATTCCAGTTCTATCAAATATAAATATCAATAAACAAATTTTCATGTTTCCAAGAAGTATTACATGGTATACCATTTCACTTAACGCCAAAAGCATAAATATTTGCATCGAAGATAATTGCGGAGATTAACAAGTGTTATTAAAAATATGGTTAATAATACTAAATACTAGAATGATTAATTTGCAAAATATGTGAATTTATTCTTTATTATTATTCTTTGTCAAAATAAAGTATGGAAGTATAAATGTTGGTGGTTATAATTTTTTGGCACTGTACTGTATATGTTATCAAATGTAACAATTTTCACCTCCACCCCCGAACCTTTACTTTTCGAACCCCACTTTTTACCTCTGGGGATGAAATCCTTAGACCTTCCCCTACCTCCTCCATCCCTCTCTGACCGATGGTCCCATCAATCTTAACCCAGTTTTATTTTGTAAACTAATTTTTTTTTACTTACTGAGGCTGAGTACGCAATTGCAATCTGATTAATCCGAGCACCCCAATTGTGTCCACATATACGATCTGAGTGCTCGGAATGATCGGATCTGTGTCCGTAAATTCAATCCAGATCATTTCGAGCGTGCTCTATGTGCTCTGGCGGTGAAGACCGATTAAACAGATCTAACCTAACATTTATTTGTTGCCATTTTCGAATTGTTGTCTTTTTAGTCTAAAGTGGGATTGAAATCCCTTGTCCCAATATGGCACCATTACCTGCTAAGCGAATTTTTGAACTTCATTGATTTTTATGAATTTTTCTTCTCTTAAACCTCTTAATTTATTCTTCGCACTTAAAAAAAAAGATACGTTGGCCATACCTACATATGGCCTTAACAATTAATTTTCTTTTTAAATTAACTTCTTTCATTATTTGGTTTCAAATCAGCAGTCAGCATATAACACAAGTCTTCTTCTTTTCGTTCGTACAGCTGAAGTTGTGTCCACAATTGTGATCTTTTTGGCGAGCACTCAGGGCGTATTCTGCTCGCTCGAGCGATTGCAATTGCGAACTCGGCCTGAGTAGCTTGATAAAAAATAAGTAATCAAGTATTCAAATAAAACTTGAAACCACTTTTCCACATATTAATAAATTTGTCGCTGAAGAGGTTAAACTTATAGAGGAAGAAACGGCTTTCCTTACCTTTTCCAAATTAAACACACCAAAAAAAAAAGGTTTTAACGAAGCGTCGGATAGAGTTTCATCCTTGCTATTGCATAAATGCAGTTAATTATTATTGTATGAAAGTGCATTTACCCAGGTTTCAGGTTTGGAGCTTATTTAACTCCTTCAAAACGAAAAGGGCAGTTGAGCAATTAATTTGAGCGTGCACGGCACATCGCAGTAAGATTCCGAGAAAAGAGCATCCCCTGGTTGGGGAGCATTCGGCGGTTGTTGTTATTAGGGAAAAAATAGAAGTTATGAGGAATCCGAAGGCGATGAAGCCAATTACTCCGCCGGCCGTCGTCTGCATGCACCGCCGGAGCCAAGGCGAGGAAAGCCGAAGCCATCGGAGGCGAAGCAATGACTCCTCGAGTAGGTGCCAATGACTCGCGGGTGCCTTTCATATTTAGCGAATTCACGGGGCTACCCACCAGCGGCGTTTGCATTTTTGATGAGAACTCGTTCACTTTTTTGATGGAAGAAGTTCGCGTGCGAAACGTCAACTTCACGTGCAACCTCGAGTAACCTCTTTTTGCCACCTCCCGTGCCTCGTTAGCGGTCTCTGATAAGAAAGTCGCCAATTTTAATAGCGACCTCTCTGACCTGGGTGGTTTTTGCAAACCGCAAATATGCCGCCGTTCGAGCAGAATTTTATGGTTGCCAAAGGAAAGGTGGAAGTGTTCCGCGGCGGAATTACGACGGCCGGAACCAGATAAGACAAGTCGTTATGCTACCGAAACGGGAAATACCTGGCTAACTTGAAGTACTCATTTGATTTAAGTGGAAAATGCGAGGAATCCGTTTCTTTGCTGGATTTTGCATTTTGCTATACACAACTTGAGATCCTTTAAAAATACCACAAATTATAGGTTCTTGTTTTTCAAGTGGCCATCTTAAACTCACTTTTAAAAAACTAACTCTTCACACTTTGTCTATGATTTTTTAGAAGAAAATTTAATGATATTTGCCTCCATAATATGTATTCATATTTCAAAAGATGTATGTTGCACGAAATCTCGAATAGCACGGTTTAAAATTGCGACAACCCTTGAATAACACGGAGTTCGAATTACACGAAGTTGCGAAAATTAGTGTTAAAAATTAAATCGTCGGCTTACAAGGAAACTGACTGTCTGTAGTATGACGCAATAACGCATTTGAATACGCAATAGTCAGTTCTCTCTCTCCAAAATGGTATGATTTATTAGTATCAAATAACACAATTTCGAATAACACGGAACCAATTAGCCCTGTTATTCGAGGGATGCCTGTATTATGGAATTTCCCATTGTTTGAAACTTATGAATTACATAGTAAGCATATACTTATCTCGTTTACGACCTTTTGCAAATCAGTTCCAATCAATGTAAATAGATTCGAACCAGTTGCATGAACACTTTTTCGAACCAGATTGAGACTTTCAAATCCGATCGATAAGTCCTCATTCCAATTCCAGATTGAAATTTTTCGATCCACATCGAAAAGCGCCATAAACCCCTGACCTATTCGGAAAAGAGCTCACAAAAGCCCTTTTTGGACAAAAATTCTTTATGGAAAAATAGATCAAAATTTCGTTGGAATTAATATTAAATTCACTCAAATTGAAACTATATGTTTTACAATTTGACCGTTTTCAAATACATGATCCATTTTATTTACTCTTATTTACAAAATTGATAAAATATGAGAAATGCCTAAAAGAAACAAACATTTATATTTGTAAAAATGAAATAGCTCCTTTTGAACAAATGTTATTGTACCTAATGATATTTCTGTAGAGTGCTCGAAATAAAATAACATATCCAAAATTACCTAGAATTTTATATCAGATTTTCGAGTTGTAATGTTAAAATATGGTTTATGAAACTGTGCAAAAACACATAAAAAGAAACAACAGAATAAAATATTTAAAATAATTACAAGCCTCCCATGGAACTCTAGCCTAAATCTTATCCCCCCTTGATACTTAAGTTTTTAAATTTTTCTTCCATATATATTTGTTTTAATCATATATGAATATTCAACCAATTAAAGAATTAATATTTAAGAAGTGGTAAGAAATATAGCATATGTCACAGTATTAAACGTTAAATAATAGGTTTTAATTAAAATGGTTTGTGAAAGATTTCGTTTCTTCTATTTTAGTTACATTTATTAGCATAACCTCTTCAATAGTACATTATATGTATAAGGTAGGTACTTACTTTGGGTTAAGGGTTAAAAATGTACCCTTTTAAGGTTATGTGGTTCCTGAGCTGCAAAATAGAAGATTAATAAATTCAATTTGGAAGATTGATGTTTCTAGCCAATAGCGCTCGCGTTCAAGTGCACATTATGCTAGCATAGAATTATCAGTCCTGAGCATAAATCAACGATTTGATTATTCAATGTTGGGTCTGAGGGACTGTAAAATTCTTGATTTGGTGCTGTATAAAGTTGTGATACCCACCTACCATTTGAGCAGCAAACAGTAGACACCAGACCCGAGTGATAAATGGACCAACAAAAAAATCGTCTTCATTCCCAATTTTTGTTCACCTTAATGCCAAATGCTCCTCTGGAGAATTTAATTCCTGGCGGGCTGCACTCCGTCTTCTGCTCAAGATGCCATTTCGTAGGCGGAAGAATGGTTACAATGCAGACGCGGACCGATTCTAGCGGCGATAAATGGCTAGAACAGCGACAAACCAGTTTCAGCGCTTGACTTCGCCTTCAAAAATAATGTGGATAGATTCAGAAATTGACTGGGTTTTTTGTGCCGGATCCATTCTAGGCTAGTGCAGACGAAATTTACAACCTTCTTCCCATGAGGCAATTATACGGTGAGGCTGGGTACAGGAGGTGCTCATTATGAAGAGTGGGAACCCGAGTAATAAAGGGTTAGTTCAGTTGCAATCACTGCCTCCCTGGCTTCGTTCTGGCAATTCTTTTCTGCTTCTCAATCTAATGCTTAAATTGACGCCATTCACGTAACGACGCGGCGCAGTTCACCTGTGATGCGACTTAATGCGTCAGCGTCGTGCAACCGGTGCCTGCTTGCACCTGAGCATGCCTGGGAAAATCGGCAGATGAATATTTTCGGTTGGTGAAGTCTGATCCAAGCTAATCAGATTAACCCTTTTTTCTGAATTAGATTGCGTACATCTATGTCTATGCAGGGACCAAAAAATGGAATATTTTTAGTCCTTTGAGTAGCAGGATCCAAGATTATTTGAAGCCTCCATTGCGGTTCACTGAAAATTGACAAAATTGATATTGACATGGAACTAAAAAAGTTATAAACTTATCTAATATCATATACATGCATCTGTACATATGTACATACACAATTACATCAAATTTTATTTTGGATAGTTAAGTCTGAATACCGCAAAATGTTAGATTTAAAAAGCAAAAATTAAGATCTACCAGCTTAATTATATTGAAATTAATGATTTATTACCAAAATCAATCAGGAAATCAGAACTTATTTCACAAGATAATATACTTAATATGCTTAGTGGCAAGATATGGAAAGCCACAAATGTTGTCATAATTTGATAGAATCATACCTAGATATACTATGGACACATTTAAGATATTATTGCATAAAATAACAAGCTTTCAATCTAATTACTTAAAGATAATTAGGATTAAGAAGTATGGGAACGAAACAGGACAAACCCAGAAGAATATTTTTGCACAAGGCTTTTAACAGCCTTATAATAGCTTAATTAAATGAATTATATTTATAACTTTTATATAAGTTTTATAAGTTTTATAACTAGTGTTTTAACGATCTAATTTTGAACTATTTGTTCCATTAAAAAATATCTTTCATCTACTTTCTTTGCATAAAAATATTCCCACTCAAGTACGATGACAAAAGAAAAAAAAAACGTAAAATCACTTACTTATTTTCTTAAATCTGTAGAATACTACTTGAGGAGCAAAGAATAAGCTAAATGGAGCTTGGAAATTCTATGAAATATATTTTTATTCATATCCAATTTGTTTGGCTTTGTATAGGTACCGAGTCTGATTAAGAGCATTTTTAATCCAAAATACTGTATTGTTCCTGCGGTATCTCTTAATTGTAACTTCTATGAAAAATCATTATTAAAAATTAGTTTTTTTAAAAATGTTTCTTATGCTTGGAAAATTTCTATCCAAAAAACTTGCCTTAACCCCTAACTGGCACACTTTCGCAGAATAGCATAGCTGGCATTGTGAGGTTCGCAGGTTCGCAGTCATGAAAATTTTTGCTGTAAGCCAGTTAATGACTTTTTTCATTAAAAAATTAACAATACTTTTAAAAAGCTCTACGGATATACTTAAAAAAGGAAATTTATTTAATATCCAATATTGAGATACGAAAAATAAATTTTAAAATGGTAGAAAAATCAAGGTACTCAAGTGGGTATTACACAGCTAGGGTCAATCTGACCCCTACGTGCTAGCTAAAGGTTAATATACAAAGAAGCAATGTGTTTTTTACTATTTCATTTGGATACATTAGGAATATGTATCTTGAACAAACTTCAGCTTTGAAGTAGAATATTTAAGTTTCGTTTTAAAAACTATACAAACTATGAAATATGTTCTGTATGGTACTGTTGTTTTATGCGAGGAGCGCTGAAGACATAATATTTTTGTATAAATTCAATGATTATTAGATAGCTAAGATAAAGCAACGTTTTTGTGGGCATCACCATTATATTAATCTATAATTTTTAAGATTTTTAAGAAGATACTAATTTAGCAGGCAATGATAGAAAAACTTAAAAATTTCACTTAATATTTTGCTTGCCGTGGACCGAAGCTAAGGTTTTTAAAAATTAAATGGCGGTTTTTTCTTTAACATCTAAAAGAAAAATTTCTTATCCATTCATCGAAATCATAAATTATATACTATATTCAACTTTGATGATTGAACCGCATTCGTTAACTACGCAAATGCATTTAAGAATGCACATAGTGAATCCAGATTAATCGTAATCAAACTTCTCCCTTAAATTGTTCCCAACGACTGAGAATGTGCATCTTCTTTGAGTTTTAATAAACGCAGGTAAAAATTTTAAGGGAGATTTTTTTCTTACTCAAAACTATGCAACCCTCGCCTCTTACAGCCAGTGAATTGGACAGAATCGAAGGTACCTTTATCAAAGGATCTTTTCACAACCTGCTGCAAATAAATTTTATAGTCGAATCTCTCATTGTCTGGGTCTGCTATATCGCTTGATACCATCACCTGTTGCGGACAATTTCGAATCGTTCCTCATCCTCAGTGTGTTATTAGGAGTCCCTTCCGAGGTCCTTTGCCGCAACAAAAAAAGTCAGGGATATGCGCGTAGGCAGACCCTTTTTAGAATTTATTGTGGTGCGAACAAAAGTTAAATTTTGCTTTGTCCGATTTTTTTCCTCATTTTTTTAGTCCTCGTGAATAGCGAAATCGCCAGAGGGTGGAATATCGAAAAGGATCCACGACTTGATAACAAATTTATATCGCTTTGTTTGCCGGACTATCGAAAAGATGCGCGGTTATATGCAGGTGATGCGATTTTCTAAGGTGTGGGAATATTTCTAGAAATCAAGTGGGCAAAAGAGGTACAGTCTGACCCTTCGAATGGATACGCAATGTTTTGGAGAATCCTGAGGCATACGAGTCCAAAGAAACCAAATGGAAATAAAAAGACCCTGAAGGACATCAAAAAGTTGAGTTAATGAAATCCTATTTCGAAATAGGTAAGCAAATTTTTGCAACTGTTCGACCTTTTCGGACTCCCACAACATTAGCCACAATTTCGAATAATCGGTTAATGCGTTCTCTACCAACTGAAAAGAATAAAAGGGGCAACTACAGCATTTACATATCCACCAAAATATAGCAGAAATCGAAGGGTGTTCATGAAAGGGTTGCCTTGCCTATAGGCGATTTTGTCATTAGAGCAAAGGTTTTTTTTTTTACATTTGGTTGAAACTGCCTCAAAGGCTATTTGGCATAGGTGGTTAATTCGGCCCTTAAAAGCAATTTCGTTAATTGCGTGTGTGCCCTGACACGCATTAGAAAGGACCTGTGACACGGAAAAATGGCCAAGCGAAGTAAATATGCCCAAATTATTTGTCCAGTTGCTGAAGGCTGATATTGGCCGATAGCTAGTAATGGATCGTATAGAAATTTACGACTCTTCTAATTCCTAATTACTCAAATTGCATATGGGCTCTGATATTGATTGAGGTAAGCCCGAAATTCATGTAAATTTCGGGGCAACACTAAAAAACTGGAGACAATTAGTCGTTCGCTTTTTTTTGACAAATGACTATGGTGTATTAATTGTGGATGAAAAATATTCACATACATTTTTTACCATCGAAACATAAACCTTTTTTAGGTTTTATAGCTCTTTCACATATTTTAGCCCAAATTAATATTCGAAGCTGATTTTTGCCCTAATTCCTCCAAATCAAAAACACATTGAATTTCTTTAAGGATTTAAATAACACACATAATTAATATTTCAATTCTAAAGTCTAAGCCAAGTTATAAGTGAAAATACAGGTAGACATTGAATTTCACATACAAAAAAAAACATATATTAGAATTTATACAGATGTTAAATTTTGTTACAACAACCCGAGATAACTTATAGCCGAGACAGGTGGGCCTCTATGTAGGGAAGTCAGAATAAATTTAATTTAATTCAAAAAAAAATTAATATATATAATAATAACACAAACTCTTACCGCTGACTAAAAGAGCAAATATTGAAAACAGTATGATGACAAAAAATTTCTTAGCAAACACTAAAGAAGGGAGCGTGTTAGGCCCGCATCCATTAATAAATTTCATATAAAATGTGAATTCGGACAATTAAGATTGAACAAATTTCCGCCAATAATTTGACATCAATTATCTAGCAAGCCTGCATAAGGGCCGACTCAAACTGGCATCGTGCCGTGTGTCTGCACCAACGCACTTTTTCGTGCAAAGACCATAAAGACCAAAGACGAAACATTGAGATTTCTGGGATTGTTGGTGGTGATGCGTAATTTGATATTCTGCTGGTATCAGACAAATAAAATTCGATTAAATTAGCAAATGTATTTCCAACCAATTTAAATTCATCACAATGTGAGCCGAGGGGAAAACGAGTGTGAAAATACCAAAAAAACTCACGGTTTGATTTTTACCATTCAGACTTCAATGTGAGAATCACATGGCAAAAACGGCAATAATCGCTTTACGCCCACATAAAGGTCGTGTACGAAAGCAGAACTTGAGGTTCTTTCCTTATTGACAGTAAACACCTTCTGTTATTGTTGCCCTCGACAAAGGATGCACACTGCGAAGGAGCCTTTTCATGCAATTTGTATCCTTTGAAGGTAATCTGCTCCTTAAGCGTGTTTCAAAACAGACAGGTTTCCGCTTTTGTGCCGCCTTGTGAAACTTCTTGCACTCTTGCGCCCTGTAATCCTTCCCGGGCATTTGGCGTGGATTTAATGACTTGAAAAAAAGATTTTCAGATAATACGTTAAGACGTCGTATTTCGGATGTCTTTGTCAAAATCTTTGAAAAGGCAATTTGTATTCAATTATTAATCTTTAAATTACAGCCAAGATATTATTAACCCTTTACAAAAGTGCCAGTATTTGACACTTTTCTATACAATGAATGAAGGATAAACGACATATTTATCTACAAATTTACAGAATCTATAATTCTAGATTTTTTTCTAATTTGATTTGAGTTTGTAGCGATTTTGATGACTCAATTATTATTAACTCTCAGAAAATAGATAAGCGAAAGATTGACGATTCTTATCGGTTTTGTAAAAAGCTTTTAGTATAGTAGTTATGAATCTATAATATTTAAAGGAAAACCTTTTGTGAAAATTAGTAAAAAAGTTCTTCAATATATCCTCTATAAGAGGCTATCACATACCTTTTTCCTTAATTCGAAATAATTAAGTTATAAAAATCGATTCCAAATAAAGTGATTTTGTTTCTTGTCTTTCATAGTACAAACAGTACCTAATTTTTCAAGTTAAAACGCAAGTGTCAAAATAACAGTTTAACAAGTTTTACATAAACTACATAGCTCGTAAAAATAATCTGAAAGAAAATTTAAAAAAATTTTCATAAAATATATAAGAGTTATACCAATAAAATTATTAAAAGTCCAAAATTAACAAAACATCAGACAGGAAAAGTTTACGTCATGTGTTTTCTTAATTATTTCGCTTTTAAAATAGCTATAAGAAACATTTATAATGAAGAAAATATTTTTGTTTTAGGTATAAGTCCCAAAAATTTAAGTATATTTTCAAATAAAACCCACACCAAGTCGAAATCTTCATTTATTCAAAAGTTTTAGCTTCCAATTTTAATTTTCAAGAGTTTTGCAAATTTCTTTCCAGGAAATTTTTTAGAAAGATTCATATAATGATAGTTGGTTTTTTAAAACTCATTTTATTGATATTTTATATAAACTAAATTGAAATCCTCTCGAATTTCTTAACGATTTACCATAACATTGTAGAGTAGCGAATTGCAAAGTATTATAAGTACATATAACGTATCGCTTTTTAAAATGATTTTTTAAAATGACATTTTAGTTATTTTATCCATTAGAGTTTTCCGTCAATTTGATACCTCTTACTTTCCTACAAAAAATTATCTAGAGCCAGTTGGAATGTTTCAACTGAAATGTAGGACCAAACCCTTCATCAAATATCCCGGAAAAAAACCCCGAAAAAATGGCAGTTGTACAAGTCCTGACTCCTTTCGGTCAATTCCTATCACAGCCTAATTACTGCAGGCAATCTGAGTTCATTAAAATCACCTCGGCCAGATGCGAACTGCGTCAGATCGCCCGCATGCGACTGCGTTTCCCACGCAGATGCACCTTGAAACTTGATTTATAAGCGCAGCAAAAACAAAAAGCAAAAACATTTCGAAAATCTAGGAAGATAAAAAATTTATTTAGCCCTTCGCGTTCACTTTTTTGTTTGTCTAGACTCTAGAGTCTAGAGGCACGGTGGAGGCTACAAAAATAGAAATCGAAATCGAAAGGGTATGAATTCGACTTTTTGCTGGGCGATTCACGGCGTAGTTTTGCTTTTAACCATTAACTCACCCTGCGACATATGTGAAGGAAGTTGCCGACTTCGGGATCAAGATTGTCTGACTGACATTCTGATGCAAAGGATGGTAATCAAAGAAATACATAATGAGGGTGGTTTTTTTGAATATGAGGGAGGATGATATTCTGAAGAGTATGCTGCAATTTGTCTTTCCGCTTGTATGTTAAAAATCTAAAATAGATCCTCTAAGCCTTTTTTCGAATAAATAATAACAAACAGAATATAATAACCGCGGTTTTCATGATCGGATCTAAATAGATCAGACTAAATGTCCATAAACTTTGTATGAATAGTATGTATGGCATGAAAAATAAAAGGTGTACCAGCTATAGTACAAACTCTAAAAATAAACTGATATTTTTCAATTTTACATTACAAAAGCTGTAGCTGTAGCCGTCACAATATAATAAAATAAAGTATAGCAAAATGTCGCACCTGTTTCTCTCTTTTCATCCTTGTTAAGCTCTTCAACATTTAGCTTTCTTTAAAAAGAGATAAATCAAAATTGTTATTTATAACTAATTTTAATTTGAAGCAAAGAAAAAAAGGTTTAATGTTTAATTGGCTAAAATAAAAAGAAAGTTGACTCTTTATATTTTCCAGCCAAAAATAAAAAATTGTGAAGCTCGTTATTTATTTCTAACAAAATAGCCACCACATTGTCTTATTTTATGATATTTCAAGCTCGTGTTATAATGGTACAACGATTCCAATTCAATTTTCTTTTGTCGATAACAGATAAAAATGAACTTTATTTTTCATAAAATAAAAAAGGCTCATAAATGAATGCTTTCCATTTTATCATCACATACATATTTGTTATACTTAACTAGGTTGGCTTTTAATTTTTGCCAGAAAAAGAAGTCAAATCGAACTTGTTTTTCTTAGATCCCAAATATTATTCGAGATTAACAAGGAAAGAGGCCTTTCTTCTTCGAATATTGCACATTTAAAAATCAGAACGAAGGCTTTAAAAATATGGAACCTGCCAATATTTATAGACATATATAAGTTAAATAGATCCTACCAACCTTCTGTACACCTATGATTTTTCTGGAAATTATACAAAAAAAACCGATTTATTAATTCCGAAGTACATATACGAAAAATTTGCCGTACAATACGATGTAGATACTGATAATATTTTATGCTAACAAGACTGTTAAATGCTTAAATTGTTATTAGCTATTTAAGAAAACAATGAAAAAGGCAAATACTAAAGTTAGTTACTTATTAGCATAAGTGAACATTACTTAAAACCGATTTTCTACTCTGCGCGTAAAAGGAAAAGAGATGCAAATCCCAAGGATATAACCTCGTATAGACTCGGCCGTTAAAGGACTTCAGCAGATGGTAGAATAATCTCCCAAAATTCGAGATGGGTCATTGGAACCCTTTAAATAATAATTTCGCCGATCCGGTTATATTTTTATGGACTCGCACCCCAATTCAGGTGAAATGATTGCGAAATGTATCGTCCATTGATGGCCCATTTATGGTAATCCGCAGCGAATTGAACGATGTGGTCAAAAAATTGGATTTCATCCTTTAGCCAGTATTCCATATCGGACGACTCGCAATTTTGGAAACAATCGTTTTCGGCTGATTAGAATTTATTGAATTGCCATCGAACCTCTATTACCTTTTATTGCGTCCCGAATTATTTTTCTGGGATGCAAAAAGTTGATCTGACGTGAATTTGAAAGAGTCAATTTGCGTTGACCATTCGGAGGGTAGTTTGGGGCATTTACAGAACGAATTTTAGGTGGATGGCTTTGCGTTTCGACTAAAACAATTTCGGATCAAACCAAAGAAAGGCATTTTTGTTGTGTCATTGCAGTGAATGAGCAGCCGAACGAAAGGGCCTAAATCACGATCTTTTCACAGCGCTGAAAGCGTCTGAAAGCCGCGAGCCTATTTCACGGTTCACAGGTACATTGCGGTTACCGCGAGTGTAATCTCTCAAATCTAATTGCCTATGGATGGAGTAACGGTGAATTCGGTTGAACCTTTAGTTACTGGGATTTTTGCCAGATGAGAGACTTTCACGAATATTCGCCGTGACTTACGACCTCTTTTCACCGGAGTTCTCAAACTGGTTTCCCGTCGTCTGCGGCTGGAGCAGCGCCAGATGAAAGCAGAAAATCAACTCCGAGGTGTGGCAGTGTGCGAAAAATGCATGAAGTCATTAGCCACTGGCCCTTTTTCATTAGATGGCACGTGTAACCCGAAAAGTTATTCGCTTTCAACACGTCTTCTCTCTGCTTCTGGTTCGGGCCCTTCTAAGACGTCCGCCTTTTTGATGTCGGTCTAGCGTGTACCTTCCTAAGATAAAAGATAAACGGATTCGGTTTTAGCGCAAAAGCAACATTTTAAGTTCAAGGCTATCAATAGAACGTAGAAAGGTAAGGATAAAGGATAAAAGATACTATGAAAAAATACAATCAAAGTAAGTTATCCATTGGAATTTTAAAATTTACCCTTTTTTTATTTGCAGAGTCAAGTTTCCCTAGTAATTACCTATAAATTTATTTCAGAAATCCTTTACCCTCTTCAAGGGACAACTTTTTTAAAGAAGGAAAAAATTGTTTCAAATTTTGGTTGATTTCATACATGTTTACTTATTTTTCATCGGCAGCTATTTAGTAGATAAGTAAAAAAAAAAATGGAAAATTAATTGATATACAAAACGAAACTTAGTACTGTCAACTAGGCTGTTAAAAAAAATATGTATAAAAACTTTACCAAATGACGTTTTCAAAATAAAGCAATTATTAGAACTGATCAAAATTTACCATATCTTTTCCAATATACTGAACAGAAACCTTGCGATAACCAGACGCAACTTTGAAATAAATTGGTAAGCTTGAGTAGAATTAAACAATATTATCCGTCTGCAATTTTTTAGTTTTATTGCTAGTAAAAGGTTTTATAATCTAGTGAGTAACAGATTATAAAACCTATTTTTTCAGTTAGAAAGATTATCTTAATTAAAAAAAAAAATTAAACCTACTCGAGTAAGTATCATTGAAGGTGTTGCAAAACCAACCAAATGGAAACATATACATATAGTATATGGCATATGAAATTTCTACACACTTTTAAGGTAATATACATAATAATTTACCAATGTTTAAATGATTAAAAAATAACACTACATATTTATTTTTGCATTGCTCTATCAAAGAAAGAAGAAATGAAAGTGAGTATTTTTTAATGCATATATCTAAAATTTATTTGTGACTTAATTACAATTCTGAAAACAAAATGTTTGTTTAAATTTTCATGAAATTATGTTGAACACACGCCACCTGTATTTTTCGATTCAAATGAACAGTTATCTATCCTCCTTTTCTTCCGGCTATTGAAATTTATATTTTAACCAAAATTTGCATTTAAAAAACATTTCAGTGTTTGAGTAAAAACCCCACTATTAAAGGAATATGTTTGGATTTGGACTATTGTTTGATTTTTTGCGTGTTAGTATTCTCTCAAAGTTTTGAAAATTGAAAATTGAATTGGAAAGTTAAAGTGCTCAGCTGAAAAAAGCCATTTCAAGAAAGCGTGATTACAATTTGTATTTAATAATTTTCAAAAAAAACAATATGAAATTTTAAAACACAACAAATTTCATACAAGAATTCCGTGTTTTCGCAAACTAGTTAAGTAGTTATAAAGATCAAATACATACATATATGTAGGTGATATATGTATATATTTGTTCAAAGTTTAATTTTGAAGCCCATATCTAAAAACAAAGTGTATTTTTTAGCAGTCTGATTATAATTTTCTCATACCGTTTCGTGAACATATTTATAAATATTTTTTTTGAAAATCTCAATCTGGTAGTCGCCATTAAGACATAATTGAAAATGAATAAACATACCAAATGCAACGAGTATTTATCTAACTTTTTCTTCAAGATCATCAGGTTTTGAAGAGTTATATCTGATTCCCTATAAATAGTTATTTTTATTTAATTAAGTGCAAGAAAATCAAAATCAATTAAATTTTAGATATAATTTTTTAAATGTCATAATATGTTCCGTTCAGAAAATTAATGCTAACCGATCACAACTGTTCGGGCCAGTGAATAATTTAAAAAACTCCCCTGGGAAAAGTAGAAATTATTGTGAAAAATACACGCAATCCAGGAAAATTGCCGAAGATTTCAGAATGACCTGCAATTATTTGGGCCTGGGAAACGTGCCATCGCTCAAATTTCCCTCTTATGGAAAAATTGAAACTTTCCACCGATTTTCCGAAGTCGACCGCCTTTCCCACATACATCGCCAAAAAGTGTTTTTGAGACACTTTAAAACTATAGAAGCCCACCGAAATCTGTGTCCTAGTTTGGGAAAGTGAAAGGCCAATTCTATTACTGATTAAAGACCTGCCGGGGAAGGGTCGCGAGAAGGACACTTATCGCACGGGACGATATGCGATCTATTGATAGATTTTGTACGCATTTCGTGCTGGTCGCGGCGGTACGCAAGGTCCGGCAACACGTCCATCATGAAAAGGGGTTTCAAATATTCATGGCGACTGCCTTCACGTAATGACTACCCTGGCACATTGTAATGTAACATCGTTCGGCCAAAAACCTTTTTTTAATTTACCCAGGCATAAAGATAACGAAGAGTCCTTGAATTGCGAGCAAACAACCGATGGAGAGGGCCCACGAATTTCGTGAACCCAATAGTTCACCCAAAAATTTTTCGTGCCAACTCAATAATTCATGTGTGACACACATGTTGGTCTTTCATGAAATTTTCACTTGCACGCAATTTGTCCAATTTCGGCAATCGATTCCACCATTTCGGAGGCTCACCCCCGTGTCCGATGCGATTGCCATTGCCGTTGGTGTCTTTCGGCGTCCTCCGTTCGTCCGGAGCTGTCCAAATCAGTCCTCCCGGCGGCTCGGCTTCCTGGAGCCTATCACTCGCAATCTAGCCCCACTAATTACACATTTAACGTTATCGGTTTGCGTTATATATCGGCCGTGTATTATAATTAAGAAGCGCTCATTAATTTTTCAGGGCGACTCGTTAATTTCGGTTGCTACTTTCGTGCAAGAATTACAAATTGCCGCGCTACACAAACTTTGTCATATTCGTAAGTAGTTTTGTTGCCTGGCCCACTGCCTGATCCACTCGAAAAGTATCTTCTGTAGCTGATGTTTGGGACCTGTTCGCAGGTCTCGGCCCAGGGGGACACCAATTGGCCATTAAATTGATGAAAGTGGCTAAAGACTGTTGCCACTGATTACTCCTGACCAATGTCCGGCCGGCTTAAGCGCGCTTCTCATTCCCGCTATAATTATTTTTCCAATCCTTGCAATTAGGCGACATGTCCGCTAATGTTCTCCAATGTTCCGCCAGAATGCGTTGGGCTTTTCTAGAGACATACAGCCGTACGGGCGCTGCAGACAACGGCTAATTACAACACTAAAAATGAATGAACCAATTCCCCCAAAACACCTTGTCCCCGGTGGACTTATTAGCAAATTGAAGAATGATATAAAGCAAATCGTGGTAACCAACGATTTTTAAAACAATTGTAGAGGGCGACCATTGCTCCTTTGTAAGTACTCGACATTTATGTTATCTTTTAGTTATAAATTGCTGGGACAACGAAGTAATGTACCTACTTACATCTATTTTTAAATATCTTGACATGCTTCTTCCTTTAAAAACTATTTGAATAATAACTACATGCATGATAAGAAATCAGTTTAAATTAAATATTATTAAAAATTAAATATATTGATAATATTAGTATGTATTTTTTTGTTTTCCCCCAAATCTTACCCTATAGTAAAGCTTTCATTTTTCACAGGAAGTTTCTAACCAAAACTATATAGTTTATTATCATAATACTTTTAATTTCAAACTTATTTTTAATAAACCTGTATATACATATATGATTTCGAGTAATAGACGGTCTCCACGTTTGTATAGCTCATGTGGGTATTTTGTTTACTTATTATTTGGCGTCGGTATCTTCACAGAATCGTGGTAAATGAGTATCACTTTGCAAGATGTAAACTTAGTTGCCACTGTTCGAAAATGAAATGAAGAGAAATTTGTTAAACATCCTACACTTTTTTCCCTTTGCATTACTTTTGGAACGTATCCACAAATTTTCCAGGTAACTTTCTTTTTTTATATGTGGTTTTCTATAGAACGCACCCAAAGTAAAAAAAAAGAACTTACATACATACATTAAATCGCAACATTGCCTTATATGCTGAATTCAGTAATTAGTATTATTTCAAATCTAATTTCATATATTATGAAATTTTTATATTTGTGCATCACATGCATCAGAAACTTGTATTATGGCATCAAATTTGTTTTGGGTTGATTTTTCACCGTAGTAGAGTTATATAGCTTCTAAACCTTTTCCAGTTTGTAATAAAAGTTCGATTTTCACGCTTTTCTTCGAATTCATCTATGTATATTTTTTATTGTGAAAATTCCAAAGTTAATTGATTTATTGATAATTGTGTAAACATGTCAGAAAAATGTTAGCTGAAAAGTTATGGTTTTGCAAAAAATGTGTTTAAAGTTCGAGTATTCTTCGTGCACGGCAGGGCAAACCATTTCTATTTTAAAAGCTGTAACTTATGAACTATATGAAAATTTTGCAATAAAATTGAATAGAAAATTCTTGAACGGTTATTTTCTAATACATATGAAGAGTGTCTGTTCAAAGGAGGCTATTTTCACCGTATGCTCATTCAAAGTCTTTTACTAATTGCACTACTAATAAATATAGTACATAAGATTCTTCCTAAAATTGTCTTTAGTTTTGATCAAAAGTGCCTAGTTTCTTAAAAATTATTTTTATTCCCCAATCAATTTGTTGGCACTGCAGACTCTTTTAGTTGAACTATGTTTAATATTTTTCACCATATTGACATGGTTTAGTTGGCAAAATTTGAGCAAGTAGAACTATTCGATTGATTTTGAATAATCATTAATTAAAATTTGAATAATTATTAATTTGAATGAGAAGGGGCAGAAAGGAGAAGGAAAAAATCTATAGATTTTATGGAAGAATGTTATTTGTTTGAAAATTGTTGTGTGTATCAACTATTATTAAATTTTTCTTTTATCTAGTTATCTTAAACGTAATTGGTCGACTTATCAAGGTACCTAGGTACCTAGTATTTTCTATTTTTGATTGTTTATTTCATTTTATTATAATATTTTTGTTTTTGTTATAGTAAAAATGACACTACTAAAATGATACATATGTATATACATATGTATGTACTATGTCGATTTTTTTAGACCAGAATTACCATTCCAAATTCTCATTGTAAAGTCAGAAGAGTTCTTAAAAAGTGTTTGTACCCTGACTTTCTTGTTAAGTTTCTTTTCCTCTTTAACAAATCAATTATATCTAATCGAAATTAGGAATATTCAATATCGATCGCAAATTTACAGTTATAAAACATTTTAAATGTTTGATTCTAAAGAGGTGCTATGTCATAATTTTGAAGTGCCCAACTGATTTGCTTGATTGCTACCATGGAATAAAGCGCACATCAATCAAAATTCCAACACCTTGCCACGATGTTCGTACATAACTTCGATCAAAAAATCTCAATTGAACATTTTGACTTTCTAAACGTCTCCATCCAAGCGGACCAAAGGGCAACCAAATCCCCAGGAATCGGCTTTCTCCACTCGGAGTGGAGCCGCCCAGCTGCCAATTAAGTTGATTCCCGATAAAATTTACAACAGTGCCGACCCGCCGGGCAACAACTGCGGCGAAATTGTCAATTTCCGCTTTCGAATCCACTCGACGGCCCTTAAGCGGCTGTGCCAAATTTCCCCGCATTGTCTGACTCGACACATCTAGATCTAGCTCTTCTAGCCCTAGCATCCGTCGCTTGATTTGAATTTATCTTCCGGCCCACTGATAAGACGCTGCGTGCTCACCGTCTTACTTCTGGCGAAAAGTCGTCTTTGCAGGGAATCGTCTTGTTGGACATGGACAGAAAGAAGACGTGCAGCGGGCTCGGATTTGTGCGATATTTAGTGCAACCTACGCGCCGAAGCCCCCCACTTCCTCCGGGCGACTGGCGACAACGACGACGAACTATTGCACAACGCAACTCAGCGCGGTCAACGAACCGTGCGTCGGTCGTCTTCTTGGTTCGAGCAAAAGTCCAAAGTGGCCGCATCGCAAAGCAGCAAAACTGGCGGAAAATAAAAATGCAAGGGGGGAAAAGTCGAGGCGAGGCGTCAACGACTGCGTCTTCGCGGCCGCGAGATGGGCACGCACCACATTCAGACGCAAATTGAAACTTCGCCGACCTGAGCTACTTGCGCAGCCGCGCCACGCCGCGCCGCGCCGGGCGACATCAGGGCCTCGCACGGCCCTTGGCTGTGGTGAAGCGTGGATTTGGTTCGCGTTCGAAGTTTTTCGAAAATTTGCCACGTGCAATTATCGTGCACAAAACATAGGGAAAGTAGGTTACACGCGCCTACTGTGACGAATTTTTTTCAATTCTCATTTGCTGCGCGGGGGGACAGGACAGATCCATCAGAGCCATGAAATTTTTTAGCAAACAGACGTTGGCGCGATATTTAGCCCTTAACGCCGGCGACAGTTGGCACTGCGGCCGCGAAACGAGTATTTGACAACACTTTGATCGAGTGACGAAATTGCTCTTTTTTGGGTCAATTGTCACGAAGTTGTGATGAAACTTTTGGCGTAAAGTAAAAATTTATCTCGGCACATTTATCTCAGGTTTTCTTTGTTTTTCGGGGGAATGCTCTCCCGATGGCTCTTTAGAATTTACAAAATGACTAGCGTTGAAATAACCCTTTTTACGAATGTTTTTCCAAAACTAGAAACTTTACGGGAGCTGCATAGGTAGTAATCATCACACCTCATTACCATAACGGATAGTGCCTTTCGACTTTTTTCGTGCGGGGTTTGAGGTAATCATTTACTTATAACAACTTTGGCGCAAAGAGCAGCTATTAAATGGAAATGAGCTTTTTTCTGGTTGTTAGCATAGAGTTCATAATTTTATTCAATAAAGGGGACTATTTTGGCTGATCTTGCTTTTTGAATCAATTATCCGAAAGATTCCCAAATAGCAATTTATCTTTGTTTGTTAGAAATCCATTCAGAACATTAAGTTTTGGAATAGTTTGAATAGTGGTCCAAAAGTGTTGGATCAGGTAACAGATTTGACGTTTGAATGCATAAATGAATAATGAGTAACGTACCTATAGTACAATTAAGTACAATTATTTTTAACAAAATCGTAGTTTGGTCACAAAATACCTAAGCCTAACATAAAATTTTCTTATTATTTATTATTATTCACTTGTATGATCAAAATTTTCAATTATAAGACTGAATCCAATAGTAGTATCAACATTTTTAAATTTTAAGGGATTTAAATATTTTAAATGCTACTCATTTCGTATTATGTAATTAACTTTAGATGCAAATATGTCTGCTACTTTGAAATATAAGAACGAATAGACTAATCAAATTTACATTCTACTAACAATAAGCATAAAATTTAGATTTTAGATTTTTCTCTTCACGCAGTGCAGCACTTTATGTTTTATTTTATGTTATATTTAAAGTATCCAGATTTTAAACCAAATAAAGATAAAATCGAAATGTGATGTATGATCAATACTATTAAAGCCGTTTAATATTAATAAAGAAAGACATCATTTTTAATTACTTTTCTAATTCGAATAGGCCGACGTTTTGTTAATTACTTTTATTAGTTAGTTATTGGTATAAATGGCTTATCTGAACAATCAATTGCACAATATTTGTGATTAAATAATTTTACATTATTTAAAAAAATTCAAACTCTTAAATTGGATTAATCTTAATAGACTTCTTTTCCCACTATATTTTCCTTTTGAAAAATGCTAGAAATACAAAAAATCATTAAGATCAGGAATATTCCAAGTATTAAAGACCGGCTTCCTTAACCAAAAAAGGTTGAGGTGTTTTGTTTGATTACTATAATAAAAAAAATGATTATTTTACTTTTTCATAAAAAATATTTCAATATTTTGATGTCAAGCATAATGTTGCATGTTATACATATATTATATGCGACTTCTTTCAGGACAGTAAGGAAAGTTAGAAAAATAGCAATACTAACTAATCTTTTGTTGATTATTAGCCAATTAATTGAATTAGTTGTTATAACAATTTAAAGTAGTGAAAACAACTAAAATAGTTGAGAAACTAACTAATTTTGTAAATGTTTTTCTCACTGTTTTAGATCTATCAACTAATTTAATTAATTGGCTGAAAAAATAGTTAATTTTGCTGCTCTTTTTCTTTCAGTGTACATTCTTAAAAATTTATTCTTTTGTAATATAAATCAGAACAAAATTAATATATAAGTTCCTATTGAAATTATTACCGTCCATAACAAAGAAGCCCTAAGAAAGTGCTTTGTATCCATTTAGTGCATCAAGTGGTACAGCAGCGTTTCTTTTGTAATTTCAAATTACCGAATTGCTATCTGAGTGTCCAAATCTCTCAACCCATTTTATTGTTTCGTGCATTTCTCGCTGGGAAAGCCCGATGAATCGCACTTAACTCTTGCCACCATTACCAGATGCATTAATTCGGATGAAAACGAAAAAATAGAAATTAATGATGTCTAATTTCGCCGCAGATCTTATCAGAGAAAAATACTCCCGGACCAGACTCCGTTTTTTACCAATTTATAACCATGTGACTGCAGAAGTTTCCCATAGATGCGATGCGAAAACACATGACCTACACCGCGGCCCGCAGTTTCTCTGATATCCTCATATGAGGGCTGTCGCAGCTCCTGCTGCTCCTGTTACGTGATCAATTTCTTCCCTTATTTTTTTGTGGGATTTTTTAGGAAGTCCCTTGCATTTCGATATTTTTATTGGTTTCATGTGGGTTTCCTGGTTGCAACAGCAATTTGACATGACGTGGCACATCGCCGACATATGGTTTCAATTATTTCAATTAGCGTAAATTAACTCACCCTGCGAGTGCAAATTTCATTGATAACATTGTTTGTATTATTTTAATTTGATGAATGAAATAAGTTATTTAAACTCTTTCTGTTAGGAAAACCTATTGTATTATATGTATATCTCCTCGATAAAAATTGCACCTATTTTTTATAATCGACTGTACACAAAACAGAATGATTTGCCAAAATAGATTGGAAAATAAACAATTTGAAAAAGTGACAATCGTTACCAAAAATAATTTCAAAAATTCAGTTCTAGCTGAATGTTTACATATAACCAAAGAAATTTTGAAGCAGTGTCAAACGAGCGACGTGAAACAAAATCGTTTGTTTCTCTTGCGGAGTTGTAAGCAAAAAGGGTATAAAATACAAGCAAATGTTTTTCTCGAAATTTTCTGGCGTTTTTGATGTCCTTTAAAATTTAATTCAATATTTTAGATCTCAGTATTTTGTTACGTTGTTGGTCAAACGTTATAACAAATACAATTAATTTTGAGAAAGTAATATGACAGAATCGTAAGGTAGACACTATATAATATTATTAAAACCCTCACTCATTTCAGTTCTGCTATCTTAGATAATTATGTCAATACAGTGATATTACACTATTTGCTTATAGTTTTTTAATTTCTGTTTAATTTGAAGATGTTGAAGTTGTTTAAATATTAGGTATATGAATCAAACTCAATTTTTGTACAATATATACTTACATTAACTAGAAGACAGCTATTTAAAAAATACTAGCGTTTCCTGTTGAATGTTAGCAAAAATCATGTAAGGACAGAGTCAATACGAAAACTTTTTCAAATAACCTAAAAACTAGTAGTTTTAACAATGTTGTTTTTTTGTCGGTGTACTATACGTATATGTGGTGATCTTGTGCGATATCGTCTTTTCAAACTACAAACAACCATCCATCTTTCAAAAAGCAAAAAAATTTATTACTTTCTGTTTCTGTTCTGTTCTTCTGTTGATATAAATATTTTCGACAATATTCATTTTGTCCGTAAAATACATGGCATTTGCCAAGTACGATTTTAAATTTCTATTCAAACACTCGAAAACTACTCTGGACTGTTCGCCTTCAGTTCATTCACCTCGATCCTTTGTACAAAAATAGCACAACCCTCGTCAATAGTGCCAAAAATTGGAGTATATAAACGCATTTATGTAAACCGAAAAACGAAGAAAAAATGCCCCACATCTGCAACGGCTGCAACTCGAGGGAACTACGCATAAATTTTAGAATCGCATGCGTGGGAACAGAAACAAAACGACTATCAGGACGGGCCTTTGAGACACAGCCCTAGACAAAAGCGGCCCTTGGAAGGATTCTCGAAACCTTACCCAACCCCTTAGACTTTTCATCGTCGTCGTAAATCGGAGGCGTTCGATGCCGCGACGCTCCAAAGAAATCTTCGCTGCGTCGGCGGCGGCGGCGTCGTTGAGTCGCCGTGCCGCCGCGCCGTCGCGAGGAGGCAGCGATTAATTTTTAGGCCCTCCAGAAATTTTGTCGATGATAAGGCCGCAAGTCATTGCACCGCAGCAAATTTTCAAGGAGTTCGGGGTTCCGTCGATGCTCGATATCACTTCCACTCGGCCTAAGCAAATATGCAGCAGAAAGTGCAGGGGCCCGAAATAGCCGCGTGGAGGGGTGGGCCCCGGCCGCTCCACAGATAGCAAGCAAACAGAATTCTTTCAGTAAACATTTCGATGTGAAATTGATATACAAATCGAATTCGGTTCAATGACTTCAGCACTTTGTTTGCTCGCGGTGAAGAAATGTCGAGATGCGCGTGTTAATACAGGTGAGTGTCTAGCCAAAAATTTTTGGATTTTTGCTCCAACTAGAGACATTAAGACGAAGAGGCATTAAAGGCTTCCAAATTAGTTATATACCTTATATGATTTTACAAATTATACATAAATTTTGCAAATTAGCCCTTAAATTTGTATAACACTTTAGAGTCGCAATTGTTTGTTTCATTCAGATATTTTTGACTAAAATTTTATATTATAGGTAGGTATAGAAGTCATGACAATAATAATTTTAGAAAATTTCAAATCATTACTGATTTCATGGATTTCAAATCAAAGCTAAATATCCTTACACCAAAAAACTCAGCTATTAAAAATATTGGCTTTCTTGTACATACAGGGTATCTCAAAAACCAACATCCAAACCTAAACGACCAACTCATGATTGTTGCAATAAGCTAAACTTACCCTAAATAAAAGTATTCTAATTTCCGATATAAAAGCTGCGTTTTTTTCATTTTCCTCTATCTGGTTCGGACTAGATAGCAAATTTTGAATGAATTTTAACAGTCCTCACGTATATCAAGATTTTAGAATTTGTAAAAAGTGCATCAAATTGCCATGATTTTTACCCATCCAAACTTCAAACCTTAGACCAGATAAATTTTTGAAATAAGTTTTTGGAGCAGAGTGTATATATGTATGTAAATCCAGGCGATTCGATTTAACGCAAAATTTCCTGCTAGGCCTATACCCGGAACCGATTTGAAAAAAGAGCACAGCTAATGGTATACTTCTTCGAAATTTAGGAAAGTTGTTAAATTCGAGCATTTTTCGGTGTGATGGCCACAAACTTTCAATAATATTTATGCTGTTTCAAATGTAAGCAAAAACATTTCCAATATGGCGTCTATTCCTCACAACAAAGAAATCTTTTTCAATTTTATGTGTATCAACATTTTTTGTCTTCAAGTTTGACCATTTATGCAGTAAAAAAATATACTAAGCTGACTTTGCCAATTGTCCTAAAATTTGGCGCATAGAGTTTATATTTTAAATAGTCTAAAGATTTTAAAAACATCTACCACTTATTTTACGTAGGATAACTTTAGGTACACGGTCAAAAATCTTGGACTAAATTTTAATACTACCTTAATATTACAGCCGAAATGCAATACAATCTGTATTTAATTTTAATTGGTGTCAAATATTGAAAGTAAATGTAATACATTTTGTATTACAGTATAATAATTATGGTATTCAATTATAAAACTAATATCGATGGGCATTGACTTTCATTAAGTCGGATTAAGTATAAATTCTCTAGTATTTATTTTCAATACAATATATTACTTTTTGAAAAAACGGTAAAATCGATTGCCAGTCCTTATATCCGCCCGATTGAAATTCGAAGGGTGAAGTATAAGCGAAGGAAAATCTTCTAACAAATACGCTGCTCTTAAACTGTAAAACCGTAGATGTGTTGATGGGTCATAATAGCTCAGGCGTAGAGCATCGGTCCGCAAATTCGGAGGACGTGGGTTCAAATGTAGCACAGGAAAATCAACTTTCTAAAAAGGCATCGGAACGAAATGAAGTAACACTCGGTGGGTTTAGAGCCCCGCCAATCCTCGGGTCGCAGGTTTCGAACCCAACACCGGATTAAATAATTTTTGAATTTCGGGGTATAGGTACTCCTGATCAATTAAAATTTAATATAAACTTTCTTCAAATTTAATTCTTTTATGTACTTAGTTCTAATGTCAGCATTATTAAATCCCTCGTTTTAATATTTGCAATTTATTAGTTTTTAATATTTTTCTGGTATGGTCATATATACAATACAAAAAAGATTAGATTTCACTCCAAAATTTTTGACCGTGTAGGTATAGGTAAATATAACTTCACTTTTTTATAAATCGGAGCTTAGTATTTTTCTAATCAACTTATACAATTTTATTCTGAACATCAAAATCGTCTTTTTGTTTCAATTTTTTGAAAACTCTTTCCACTGTGAATAGAGGTTCAAACTACATTATGTTAAAATTTAGTTTAGTGAAACGACAAAAAAACAATTGCAGTTCTTCTCTTCAACACTACTTCTCAAATATTCATATAACAGAAAAATCGGATATGCAAGTAAACAGCAATAATATTCGGTTATCAACTCTGTTTATTACCAAAAAAATTCAATCAAAATCGCTGTTTGTCGTCAAAAGCGTCGACTTGCGTAACGCACTTTAGAAAATCATCTCCTATTGGGAGTTGAAAAAAATCTAACACCGTTCAGATGCATTTTGGCGTAATTTATGCATTTTACGATTGTAATCGCTCTAAAATTTATTCAGCCCACTCAACGCGACGCGATTTCACCTATGAATTTGTAAAAAGTTGCAGTTATATGGCTAGCGAACTCATTGTATAATGGCGCGATGCATTTTTGTGTCACCAGCAGCCGCAATAAAATTCAGACTTTCTCCCGCGATTAATGCAAATTCGGATGAAACAGGCCGTCAAAATTCAAAATATTTTTTTTAAAATCATTCTCCGATTGGAAAAAATTTAATAAGAAAAAAAACCATTGAATTTTTGGCAGTTACACAGGGGTTATACCAACGACGGCCATTCATAGTTCGTTTAGAGGGGTTCACCCCCAGGCGTTGTCCGGATTCGGTGCTTTCCTTTGCAAAAATGGCATCCCTAAAAACCATCCCTTTTGCGTCGCAGTTTTGGAACGGGGACTAATGTTGCAAAAGATTGCGGCACACGTCTCAGCCCGGCCGCGTTTGAAGTTCATTGGATATTTCATCCCTCGGGAACTCAGCAGAGGTGTGACACGGTGAGGGGACTCTAAAATGGAAGCTGATTAGATTTTATATGGGCAAGTGAAGCCCTCAAAATTACAGTCAGATCAAATTTAAATAAAAATTACGGCCTGGGCTGGGGAAGAACATTACATAATTTTTCTATTTTTCTGTTTTATACATACCTTCATACATACCACTTCGAAGGCTTCTTGATATAATAGGCAAAGTCTTTAGTTAAGCTTAAATAAAAATTCTCTAAAACTTACCTATCCTCAAAAATATTTTGTCTTTGAGTAACACAAACAAAGTGTGTCCAATGTTTTTAAAACTAATAATAAATTAATTAAAATATTAAAGGTGCAAATTATTGTCTACTATATAAAGATTGTCGTAAGATCGAAAAATAAATTAGGACTTTTACAATACCTTAAACAAATAGAAGAAAGAAAATTCAATCCATCACTAAAGTTATTAGATAAATTTGTGCTTAACCTATTTTAAGATAACTATTTTTAATTTCCTAATTATAATTCGCCGTATTTTAATCATTGTTATTTATTTCTTAATTATAACAAATGTTCATTGGTATCCCATATTTTAACTCATTGTTGTTGATTTTATTTGCTCAATTAACGCTCAAACTGTAATATCCACAAATAAAATATTTTGTACATTCTATTCCAGAAAATCATATAGATAGTTACGAAATCAAAACATCAAACGTAACTTATATCCAATTAATTTACTTCATCTATATCTAAAAGAGGAAAATAAAAAGTTTCAAATATAGACATAAATCTAACCGCAATATCAAAAAGTCCTTAAATAATTTGCATAAAAACTCAATCCTTGACGATCCTCCAGCTGTGCGATTCTACCAGCTGTGCCTCACTGTTTAGAAGCAATAAATCGATCGTTCTAAGATATGCAAATAAAATTGATCAGAAAGTTCCACTGCAAAAGGCATGCACGTAACTTGCACAAATGTCTCAAGAAAAAAAATCAAGCCGTTCCCACGATGCAAAGTACCTGGCGAATAAGAGCAGATAAGTAATTTGCATACGAGGAAGAAGGGCGCCCAGGCCAGTCGGGTTGCATTTGCGCACAAAAGGTAATTTGCATACCGAAAAGGAAAGTTGCTCCCAGCAGTGCGATCTTCTTATCCAGCGTGACGTGCTCACTTAAGAATTAGGAAATGTGTTCTGTTGCTGCACCCATGCAGTGAAAGGGTTTTTAAGGAATTGCTTAAATTTGCATATCCACATGCAAGAGGAGTTTGCCTTTCGGCATAGGTATGCAAAACCTTTTGCGCTTAATTATGCAAGGATGACACCCGAAGACATTTTTTCTCACAGTAACTTAGAATTGGAATTGGGACCTCTTACTGGGACGATGCGCAATAATGCTGACGAAATTTCTCTCCCTAAATATCAAGTTATGGGAATATGTTAAAAAAAATTGCATTTCTGATTGCAGTTTTGCATGGAGTAGGTATCTCTTCTTGATTAAAAAGTAATCCAATTATTTTAATTAATTAATTAATTCTTGGAGCAGTTTTGTATTTTAAGTTTAAACTGGCGAATTTATATGTACATACCTGCATCCGAGTGTTGAAATAAGCATTTTATTTTGCGATTTATTAAGACTTTTATTAATTTTGCACAACTTTTCTTAAATAACGCTTTTGATGTATAAAGTAAGGTAGGTTATTAAAATAAGACATGTTCGCGAGTTGCACCGATTAGATACATAGACGATTAGATCATCTTTGATTATTATTATCGTGGTTTACGGGTGCGTTCATATTTAGGCTGACCTTCTTCAGGGTTATATAGTTAACTTCCTTTTCTAGTTGTTTAAAATTTCTGATAATATAATAATAATAATCAAAAATTAAAATATTTCAGAACGTCAGGTTTTTGAAAAACAAAAACCTTTTTAGCCACTTTGTTAATTATTTTGAGTAGGTATTTAAAAAACGTTTTAGAAATAATGTAAGCTGAAATAAAAAAAAACCTTCACCCTTTAAATATTTCCATATACAATAGTTTCTATAAAATAAAAAATTACTCAAAATTTAAGTTTTTTTTTTATAAAATATAAAACATCCTTCAAAATTACTGTGTGGTATGAAAAATTATGAAATAAATTTTATTTACATTATTATTATATCGTTAAAAATGCATTAAAATTTCTATGACGTTTTGTTAATTTTTAAAGAAATTTCGAAAATGTAGCAAAAAAAAATTGTTTTCAAAAACTGTACGTGTTGGAGCATTTTCGTTTCTAAATTCGCAATCTACGCAAAAAATATACTATCAAAATAGCTTTTTATATGAACTGTGACAAAATGTTTATTGACCAGTGATAGACAATACAAACTTTGGAAGATGTTTGTCTAACTTGTATACAGGAAAGGTTAAAACAATTATTTTTAAAATCTTTTTAATCTAACAAGGGCATTGCTTGAGCTGTGAGTGGTTGAATCTGTTAAAGTTGTTCTTGCAATAGTTTTCGGCAAAAAAAATCTTGTTTCTTCCGTCCGAAGGTGAAATCAGTTGCCCAACACCAGCGAGGTCGGCAGCCCTTCGATTCGCAATCGCCGAAAGTGTGTAGTGTACATTTCAATTTAAGACGCCGCAGTGCAAGACCTCGAAAATGAAAAATTTTACCAAAAGTAGGCCGGCCTCAAATTTAAACGATTTCGCCTGCGCTGCTGGCGGCCGGGCCACGTACGCGCGATGATTGTGCACTCAATTTCCACAATTCCACCGAAGGGCCCCAGCGGCCCAGCGCAACGGTCGACTGGCGAACTGCGGCGCGGCGGTCGGCGACGAGAAACAGAGCCAGCGACGCGTTATTTTACCAGCGCAAATATGTTGCGCAACGCTCCTCTCGGTTTGGCCAGGGTACGCATATTTATGCGCCGGCGATGAAATACATGAATAATTTTCCGTGCTGTTTCGGCGTTTCCTCCGCTTTTTGTCGGCCGCAAAGTAAAAAATTTACACCGCCGAAAAAAACACATGCTGCGGCCTCTGCAGGCCCATTTAAATGAAGGCGAAACTGAGGGACTGCGGAGCGTCGTAAAATTGGTTGATGCGTTGGCAAAATTTGAAATTTGAGACTTTTCGGGATGTCTATGTCTGGCCCTTCACTGTTTTCATGAAACGGATCCCATTTTGTGGAATCTCTTGAATGCACCAACAGCAACAGTTGGTGCTCTGTGATATCTTCATTTGATGATTAGTTTTTTTTTTAGAATTTAGGGTCTACATTTGTGACTTTAAAATATCGATTTTAAAACTTGAGCTAAATGATACTAAACCAATTTGCTGGAAATAAAGCAGAGCAATTGATAGGGCATATCAATCTCAAAATTATTTTAAATATTTATTTGAAAATATAATACTGTATAAACACTCTTTTGGTCTATTGTAAGTGACTAAAATGGGTTGTGAAAAAACAAAATGAAATATGTATAAGTATATTATGTAATGTACCTATGTTATTATAAAAGAAAATATTTGAATGAGTTTACTCTGTTATCAGAGTTATGATATACATTTTCCTTCTAACATACTGGTAATAAAATAACAAAGAAAATCTTAAGAGAAAACTTAAAAATTTAACATTTTATTGCTTGACTACAATTTTAATTTCTCGAGGAAAAGATCTAAATATCAACAAAATAAGACTCATTAGGTACTTGATGCCTAATTATTGATAAAAAACCATAAAACATAATGCAATATAATTTGGGTTTATTATAATAATTTGTACTTTTATGAGATTTTATATATAAGTAATGAATAAAGGACTTCCAAGCAACTTAATTTGTATAAGTTCGATATAAAAGTACCTACCCAGAAGTAAAACTTTTCTGTAATGAAATAGAACACATTTTGAAATAGAAATACATAGACATTAGACATACATTGTTCGTTTTGAGGAAATCTTCATTATACAGAATTATTGTTCATTATATAGAAAATTTCGTTTTATGGAAAATTCGTTATAAAGGTGTTTGACTACAGAAAATATTTTAGTAGTAGTTTTGGCACAGGTTTCGGCGTTTAAAGTGATTCAACAGATTCACGAATGAAAATAAGTTGTGATCAGGTCATATGAGAGAATAAGAAAAATACAAAAGTATTGAAAATATACGAGACAAAGGAGTTTAATTTAAAGAATGAAATTATTATATATGAAAAATTAGCCAAAGAAAAAATAAGTGGGAAAGACTCGAAATTGTGAAGTTATATGAAATGAATAATGACGAATTAGTGTAAATGCAAATAATAGTTACTTGATACGACTCTCTGTTCATAAATGTTGATTGCTTGGAAATATGTTTAACAGTAGCTGAAAGGTTTTATTGGAATGGGCAGTAGCTCTAGCCGATTATTTGAAATTGTTTAGCAGAAGTTATGTTAGAAGCCATTTGACGAGCATTGGGGAGTACTTCAAAATTTCGGCTCGTTAATTGCATGTTCAAAAAAGAACGACCTGCCAAACCCAATCGAATGGAACCCATCATCCCTCTCGGCCCCGGCGGGCGATCAAATGGCTCGTCTACGGCCCTCTTTTTCACTCGTGCACCAGACTCGCAGCGATTCACTTTCGCTTGTTTGGCAGAACCGAAGGGCTTGAAGGGCTTCCCGAACGAAAGAAGATATCTAGGCCTTAGGCCCTAGGCTAGGGTCTCCCCTCCTTGCTAAAAAACGCCTCGTTAAATGCATGCGTGCACTCGCTCCGGGCACAAACACACGCTCAATTGGACGCGATAAAAAACGCGTCGCGCTCCAGGCCCAATCCCAGATCCAGCCCAACCCAGACGAGGAAATTAATGAAATGTGAAAAGTGCACAGGGAACTCGAACGATGCTTGTACGAATTTATCCGAATATTTTTGTTTCCTCCGGCGCTGGCCCTGTGCATCTCCATCCAGTTTGACTTCTATATGACCCTGAAATTCGTGGGGCAACGACCCACGCACTCACATAGCCCTGCTAAAAAAGAATACAGTCGCGATAGACGCATTCTCCGGCCGGAGGAACCTTTCAGATGGATGCCGCGAAGACGGCCGCAAGAAAAAAAGTCGTTCTTAAGAAATTTCGAGTTAACTTTTTAGCATTTCGGGACTCGGCGACCAGCCAGCCAGCCCTAGCCCTGGCTTCGATGCTCAGCCTCAGGATTTTGGTCCGTCTCATCCGATAGTTTTTTGTATTTTTTTTCGTTTTTGGGACGCGTTGCATTTATTTTTTAGGGTAGTGTTGATAAAACAGGTTGGCACTTGCGTCTGGATGCGAGACTTAATTCGGCGCAAAGCGCGGGATCGATTCTAGTTTTTGGCTGCATCCAAGCTTCTTGACTATTGGTTTTGTAAATTTGTTATAAAAAGGATTAAACTTAGGATTTTAATAAAAAAGCTATGTTTTGTAAAATTAAATTGGATTTATTCATGTTCAAATTAAGATTACAAGTTGCTTTTTACAACAATGGTTTCAATGAAATAATAAATAAAATATGTAATACAAGCCAATACATATATCCCAATTTACAACGGGCGTACTTAATTCCACATTGATAAACTACTTAAATTATAGAATATTATAATATATAATACAATATTAAGATATTAAATATAAACATACCAATCAATGTTTAGATATACATAGGTATCTAATGTTATACATACATTGGTTCCTAGACAAAGTAAGTAGGAACATTTCAAAATATGTAGTTTCTGTGTCGAAATAACTTATTTTAAAAAAAAAGTAAGATCACTTTGATCCTCTGATGAATTTATTTAAAAGATCGTAGCTGCCACTAAACTTAGCTTATTTTTTCATAACTTATGTAAATCTTAAGTTTGTTTGTACAAAGCAATTCAATTTGTTCTTCATATATGTAAGTAGTGTGTTGTCATTAAAAATAAAAGGTGCAAAAAAAGAAGGTACCTACGTGCATTATTATGTTAGCTATGATTTGAGTGAAATCGATCCAGCAGTTTTAAGATTTTTTGATCTTTGAAAAACTTCAACGCATCGGGGACGTCTAGAAAATATTTTGAAACTCCTACTTAATAATTATGAAAAGCATACGTTGTGACGTCCAGTGACGCCCATTCAATGTGAACTTAGCCTTGGTATATATAGGCGTTTATAAATTTTGCTGGAATGTCTTCATTTTGCAGCCGTGGTATATCCTTCCTTATGTGAAACCCTCGTCTAAAATTTTATATGTATAATTTTGATGCGACTATGGTGCGATCGTTTAAATTTCTACTCGGGATCGTTTTTTATTTATCACCTTTTTAATTACCTTGTATTCCTCCTATAGCTCGAATCTAAATTTCAGAAAAAAAAGATTTTGCGTTTCTTTACTTAAAATATACCGAAGACCCTTAATTATTTGATTTATGATCGTTGTCATCATTACTAATTATTGTGAATAGTTCTTTTGATATTTAGTGCGCAAATTTTATAAATACAATATTTTTTTATTTATTATTATTATATTATTATTATGATTATTTCATAGAATCAAAATAGAGACATTTGCATTGCGGCCCGAGTAAAGATATCTAAAACGCAACGCTCCCGATGTACACCTAAACATATTACATTTTTCAAGTCCGCAACAGGGACGGTTGTCGAAAAATCACGCCTATATCATGTCTGCATTGTACTTCCAACAAGCCCGCATTTCCTAAAATAAGCTCGCAACAGGCCCGAAACGCGCCTGCAACAGGCCCGAATCACGCTTGCAACTGGCTCAAATTTTTATAAACTACACCTGCAACTCGCCCGAATTATTATAAATACGACCACAACAGGCCTAGAGCGTCTGTTCATATTCTCCTAAAGAAAGGTAGATAGAAAGAATTTACATATTGTTTTGATAACATCCGAATTTTAAATTTTAAATTTTTTTTTTTTGGTAACGTTTTGGTAATAACTTTAAGTGGTATTCGCGCGACTTCGTGAAATTTAGATGTTACTCGAGGGATGCTTATAATATCGATGTATTCATGTAAAAGGAAATGTTAGGGTTTATATTTTCCGATATTACCCTACATTACTTTGCGTACACTTTCGTCGTAAACTAATAGCATTAACTCGGCAGATAATTTGTGTGCGGTATGTGTGCGGCATACCTCCTCCCATTAAAATTATGCAGCTATGAACATGAAAACAAAACGCCATAAGATCATTGCCGGCTTCCTGTCGACAGTAAACAAACGCATCGCATCCAAGCACGATCGGTTCGTAAAAACACCTCGGAGCGCAGCGCGGCCGTGCTAAAGATCGGTTTCTTGAATACCAATGGCGTAGAATCGCATGGGGCGCACCATGAATATTCACAAATGGCGGCCGTGCGCGTCTCGCCATCGCCGATCTCCCGGTCGATCGAACCGAGCGCGCAGTCACCAAGTTATCAGATCAATTAAAATTCAGTCCCGAAACTTCTTGTCGCGTCATATATATGTATGTATTTTTTTTTTCTTTTTATTTCAATTTTTTATGGCTACAAATCTTGTTCCAACGATCCGCGCTTCTTTTATATACTTTTTGATTTTGTATTCCTTTTTTCTGCACGATCGCGCAGCGGCCTCCAGTGATTTCTTAAGTCCCTTTCCCTTCGTCTTTGGCGTGTTTTGTCGCCTACGCCCTGCATGCCGCCACAATCCCCTTTCGAAAATAAAAATTTATGCTGCACTGCACGTCGTCGTCCAACTTATTGCACACTGCATGCGATGGATGCACTACCTACACCAACTCATTTTCTGGTTTCCAGTTTTAGAATCGGTGGAGACTGCATACCGCGACTTCGAGAAGAAATGCTAACAAAAATAAGAAAAGGGCCCCGTAAAGGAAACAGCGGCCGCGGGGGGAGGGGAGTGCGGTCGAAATGGTTGAATGCACTTGACAAAAACGCTAAGACGGCGGCGGGCTCGATTTCGCCTCAGCGGCTAGATGCATTTAGACGATTAGCGCTACCAATCCGCTTCTTCCTCTTCTGGCTGACAGAAAGAGTTTCTCGATGAAAATTGAATTTAGCGCTTTTGGTAGCGCGTTCCCACTAAGACCGTGAGGAATTTTCTAGGCCGGGAATTCGTTTCAGATTCACTGAACCCACAAAAAATATTTCAAAAATCTGCATCCCGGTCGCATAAATTCTGATAGGGTTCACCCTATCATCATCGTCGTAGTCAAAAACTTGAAAATTTCGAATTTTTAGAATTTTACGAGCTGATACATAAAATTTACAAAAATTTACTCCGTTCACGACGATACGTGATATACTTATTTTTTATTTTTTTTGAGGTTTTGCTTCACTGCTCACCTAAAATGAATCGTTCAGGCTGGAAGCATGTAATTAGTTTTTAATGAAGTGTTGAAAAACGTTTTTAAATTTTAGACAGCACCGTAGGAAGCTGACGAACGATTTGAGCCTTACTATCTACAGAAAATTAAGCAGCGGATATCTGTGCAACAAAAAATCTTATTTGTTTTGCTATTTCAAACAAGGAAGTTTTTTTTCGAAAATTTCGTCTTTATCTTCTTATTTTTGGTCGTTATTGAACTAAAATGTAAATTAAATTCAGTTAATTCTCAAATTTTTTTAAATATTAGGTAATATTTTAAATCGACAAAGTTTATAATATTAATGGGGAAGTAGATTGATGTTACAGACAACGTTTTCGCGGAATATCAAGTATTTTAGTATATATCTTAATATCTTCTTTTTTGAATGACCCTTTCATTTCATTAACTGGTCTACGTACTCTTTCTGCTGTCTGTTTGCCTATGTATAACACTTTATATTTGTTTAATACTTAGACAACTTGAGTAATACGGATTTTGTATAAGCATCACTTATTCTTTGATGCATTTTATTTCCTTTTAAAGATAGTCAATAAAAAACAAAGTCGCATATCTTCTTTTTATTACAAGCTTTTATTTACTTTCAGCTGTCCCGGTGTCTGTAATGGAATCTTGCAAGTTAAATTTGACCAACTTCCCGGTTTCCGATTGAGCTGAAATTTTGCATGCAAATGTATATCGCGTGACAATGCAATATTATTATGACATGGAGCATAAAAGCTTGTTTTTAAAAAAGTTTTTTTTTTGCATATTGCTTTTTAACTAATATATCTCATGTCAACCTGAAAAGTTGCTTATAGTATTTTTTAAGTTCGACCTTTATGATATCTTTTGTAAATAATTTAAAATTCGAAGTTTTATTTTAGCCGAATAATTTATAATACATAATAATAAATGCCATTACAAGTTATCTCTTTAAATGAAATCCTTAAAATTTTTAACTTTAATAAAAACTTATTATATGATCATAGTACTGATGTTGAACACCAAAACTCTTTTTCAATTTTCTGGATTCAAGGACTGTATGTAAGTTAAAAAGCTTTTTTAAGAATATAGATACAGTTTTTCTTTTGTTGTTTTTTTTTCGATTGCTAAAATTGGTGATACTAGAATTGCTAAGATCCTGTCTTTCGAATTACTAAAATTCTCTATTATCTCTAAAACAATTGGCAATAAAAAATGTTTCAAAGCTAGTTAAAACGTTTATAAAATTCAGTAGAAATCAAGCAACCTGCTCTCCGAAAAGATTTGAAATTCATCAGCAACCCAAAAAATCTCTAAATATCTATTTTCGTAAAGAATAATTTCAAATTTGTCGTCCAAATCCATAAATTAGAAAACATCAACGAACGCTTAGGGAAAAGGGTGGTAAATATGCTTACCAACGTGTAACAAGGGCTTAAACACTTTTGTCACCGTCTTAGAAGAAAATTATTTTTTATATGTTCAACACATACCTAATAAAAGACATTAAAATGCGCCTTATTTTCTCCATGATTCATTTCAAGATGTTCAAAGGAGAATTATTCCAAGTTAAATCAAATTATGTAATTTGTCGTCTTCTTCTACAAGTGCATTTCTCTCGATCATTGGATACTAATTTCCCGAAAAGGAAGAACAGCTTCGTTTATAAAATTCTTCCTCACCCCGCGATTCCCCCCAAGGCCTGTCTGCATATTCAGAGATATTTTTGCCTCTTTAATTCGACATTCAGCCGGTCTTGAATGTCCGAACTTTTGTTGTGGTAATACCTTTTTTGTGCACTCAAAAAATGTAAAATGCTCCTGCAGCCGACAACACCCAAAAGGGAATTTTTCGAACACAAAAAGCCAAAAGGCACAAACCTGTCTCAATTTGGAGTCAAAAAAAATGGATAAATGCGGAGGGAAAAAACTAAGAAGTAAAGGGCGAAACTCTGGCACTGTGTGCGCCGGTGGCTAGTGGCCGTGCGTCTGCGCAACGCGATCAGGAAGATTGCGCAAGATATTCAGGGGCTTGGCTCGATCGCAGGTTTTGATTCTTTTTTTTTTTTGTTGAGCGTTAGAAGGTAAAGGAAAATCTCTAGAAGACTGTCTCGAACAAATTTATTTTTTGAAGAATGTTTTTTTATTCGGAGTCCTTACAGGTGACATAAGAAAAAGGTTCGCAAGTGAGAAATGTTGAGGGTCCGTGAGGAATTTTCAAATATCCATTTCGCTTTTGTTGTTTTTTAATCAAATCCAACCTATTATGTATCAAAAGGTGATTTGCGTTGGTACTACAGGGTATTGAATTGCACACATATTTGTTTATCAAAGTATAAAGGTACCAAAATTTTTTAATTGAATATTTTAATCTCCATATTGTAAATGGAAACCTATTTAAATTTATTCTTAAAAATACAGCGAAAGTCTTAAAAACTAAAGCAAAACATAGCCAGGTATAACGCAATACATATTTTCGTATATACTTATTTATTATAACAACTAAATGAAGTTAAAAAGGCACACTTACGTACTTTTAAAAGTAGAAGTGCGATTTTTGTGATATTTCCAAAAATTGTAGATCTTTCGAAATCTTGAGTTATCATACCTACTATTTAATAGTAGAGGAACTTTGACAAAAGCAAGGATTTTGAAAGAAATATTTTCGAGCCTTATATTAAATTTCGTGTATGTACTGTACATACATATCTAATAAAAATAAAATATTATCTTAGGCAGGTATAAAGGATTACGCAACGTGAGTTTAATAGCGTATTCAATTTTAAGCTCCAGTTATATGAAATAATAAAAGATTGTTTGTTTTTTAAAAAAATTATAGAAGCCAACTCAGCTTATTTAAAACCAGTTAACTGTTTTTGACGAATATATTCGTCATGAAAAAAAATGCAAAATTTTACGTTATGACGAGTACTATATACTCACATACAACACAAAATTTTGCATTTTCATGACGAATATATTCGTCAAAACTGGTTGATATTTAAGAAATCGTTCAGACAGTGTTAAAAATTAGAAAACAAAACCTATGTCCGTTGCCTTTCCCATCCTAATTGGAAAAGTTGTCGCACTGCATCTTTGGAGTTGGCACTTTGCATTTAAAAAAATATTTTGAACTTTAAAATAATTAATTTGAACACGGACATAATTGTGTGCTTAAATATTTACTAATATTATACATAATATGTAAAATAGCAATTACACCAAAGAGCTGGTTTTATTGGAAGTATATTTATTTCCAAGCTTCTAGTGTTATAAATTTAGTTAAAAACTATTGATTGGAAGTGCACTCGATTCTTCAAAATTGCGATAAATTTAAATTGTATTTAACTTTGTTTATTTTAATGGAAAAGCATTAAAAGATTAGCTACTCTAATCGTGCTTTTGCTTTCGAAAAACTAAATGAAATCAATTTAAATTTTTCATTCCAGCACACTTCTCACTGACCATTGTCGCACCGATATCCAGAGAAATTTAAAAAAAGGGAAGAAGAAAGGAGCAGAACCCTCGGATAAAAAATTCAAAGCTCAGACAACAATGGAAAACGTGTGGAAGTCGAAAAAGTCACACGACTGCGCTGCGCAGCACCTTCACGTTAAGAAACCCGAGAAATAAATCACGTTGCGCAGGCGTATTGCATTCGAGGACAATGAACGCATGTTTTCTTTTTATATCCAGTTTTTTTCTTCGACTGACTCTGATCCTCCCTCTTATATCACTTGCAGCTCCCACAATTCCGATCTCGATTTATTTACTTTTTGCCCATTCAGGATCAGGATGTCGAAGGATCTTAAGCAGCAGATTTTCCTGGAACAGCATTTTCCCATGACTCTTAGAGGTGTCCTTTTGTTGAGGTTTCGACAATTATCCTTATTTTCACAGATCAAACATTGACTTTTTTTTAGCACTACTTATTGACTTAGCACTAATGTAATCATTTCGATTTGCTACATTTTCACTTATGAATATTTTACACATATTAAAAAACATTTTTACAAACAAAATTTAAAAATAAATTAGTTATAAAATCAAAATTTAATATTCGAGCTGTAGTTAGGCCTACCGACGCGGGGACCTCCGATACCAACGAACCGACGATTTGATCGCGAATGTGGGAATGGTTCGCGGTTGCGAAAGCTTCAGAAGGTGTATAACACTTCCTTCAACCCCAACTGGCATACGGTGCTCTTCGCGAAACTTTCGCGGGTTTCAACTCTTCCACTTTTTAACAGTCGCCTGACTTGGGAGGGAGCAAAAATCCGCGTCTTAAGGTTCTGGAAGAGAATTCGCGACGCGATCTTGTTGGACCTCGAAAGCTTTGCGACGATCTCGACGCGATCTCGACGTGATCTCGACGCTGCGATGGCATTGATCAGGTCAGTTTTGCGATCTTCATAGAACTGGATGGCCGATGGGACAGGGCTGATATTTCAAAATTTTGCAATAGAGTCACTACATTTTTCAAATTAACCGACTTTCGATGAGATTTTAAACTTTTCTTAATCGCTTTATTTCACAAAATGGCCATGTAACGTAAATATTAATTTAAGGGACTAGTCTGACTTATTGTGTCGATCTTTTTGTTTGTAATCGATAGTAGTATACGTACTATAAGAAAATATGTTAGTAAAGTTGCAGAACAAAGAAGAATTGTTAAAGTTACAGTAAGGAGAAGAAGTATGTGTCGTATTTATATTTAAATTTAAAACAGTCAAGGATGGGCTCAACATTATGTAATACATGAGTACCTACTTTTCAAAATGAAAGAGAAGCAAAATAATTTTATATTTTTTTTTAATTTAAATAACGAGAAACGGTTACGAATAAAAAATTATTCGTTATTTGCAAATGACGAATTATTCGTGGAATGAATAAAGCTTATTAACCCTTTCGCTACCACGGCTTCAGGACGCTACCACAGCCCAGACGTTTTATTTAGATATGATATGAATTATTATTAAAATTTGTGGGATTTATTTTTAACGTTCCAAATAAGCGAAATGAGCAATTTTATTTCCGACACGAATATGTGACGCTGGGCCCAGCAAAGAAAATCGGGTCGTCACATATATGTATGTGACGCTGGTAGCGAAAGGATTAAAGTTCAGCGGATTGGCATGAAAGTTAACGTTGAGGTGTTTTTGGGAACGCTGATTTCTTATCTATTATAACAGTTTGCAAATTCAATGTGGCGGCCACGATTTCAAATCTAACAAAATTAAATAGTAAATAGACATTTTTAAATTTCATGTGATTGCTAAGAAACTGTGTATGATTTCGAATTGAGCAAGAGAATTTTCAAATTTAAAATGGCGGTTCCAATATGGCAACTAAAAGTTAGTGCTCAAATTATATTTTAGACAATAACGTGTGGAGTGGATATATAGAAGGTAGTTAAAAGTTTATACTTCTTGTTTTTACATCTAGCAGTTTATGAAAGTACTATATGAAGTTTAATGAATGAATGAATGGTTTTTATTTTTTATATTATAATTTCTTCAAGGAAAATATACTACCAAAACCTTCTGTGTCTTTTTCGTGTTAATTAAGTTATCCTATACTTACAAGTTTCTTGCAATAACTTTAATATGACAGTTTTTAGAAATTAAGCATTTAAATCCTAAAATTACTTCTTATTCCAGTTGTGGCTTGCTGGGGCAATGTCTGCCAGTCGATGTCCTAGACATGTGCTGCTAAGATTGATGCTGCATGCAGTAGTGCAGATTACATTCGTTTTATTAACATAATCAATTTATTTTTTGTTGTTAGATGAGATTTCCTGTTTTAAAGTGTATAGAGTAACATTTTCTGTAGAACCTACTCATTTCTGTTAAATATGTAATAACTAGGGTAGGGCGGTCTAGAAGCGGTCCCGGGAGGGGAACTCATTGCGCGATCGCCAGTAACAACCTGTCGATCGAGGTACATACACTTTGTTTATTTTGCGTATATGTATTTTTTATGCGAATATTTATTTTTCTCTACGAGTCAAATATTTTCCATTTTAAATCAGATAAATGATAAACTGTCATAAATTTAATACATTTTGGATATTTAGAAAGGATTTGGTTCTACTTCAAACAAGTTTTTCACAACCTCAATTTTGTTTCAAATATTCGGGTTGGGGTTAGTTGAGCTACTATTAATTAATAATAATTAATACATTAATTGCAACAGTAACAATTATGATTAAGTTCATAATATCACATTAATGTGTTTTTTATTTATGCTTTACTGATAATCATATAAATGTTAATGTGTGATATTATTAGTAGAAAGACTGAGTCTATTTCAAAAATTAAGCTGAAGATACGTTGATACGTTACATAAATAAAAAGTTGATCATCAAATAACAATTTTATTTCATGTTTAGAAACATTTAAGACATTTGTCTAGAATTTTAACTGTTCAATTTGCCCCATACCCTTGCTCAACTTACCTAACCTATGGGGTACATTGAGCAAGTCTGACTTTCTTCAATTAAACGGCTGTAGCTTTTAAATATTATTTTCTAATAAAAAAATGACTATGGGCACTTTTAGAAAGGAATAGATTACTTATCTATCGGTATGCATATCTAAGCAATTTAGACTTATCGTTTAGGAGCTACTGATCAAGTTAAAAATTGCTCAACTAGCCCCGCCTTACCTTACTTAAAATCAAGAAATAATTTCTGGAGTTTTGGAAACCCTGATGAGAGTAGTTAAGGTGAACAACAATTTTTCTTTAGATTAAGTTCATCTCCCAGCATCAGGACCAACATCTACTCCGCCACTACGAGCGACGGAAACTGAATGCGATGGGGATTTGGAATTTTCGCTTATCCGTTGATTTCCGAAGTTCGCACATGGAATATGGAAAGCTCGGCTTCGTTCTCTTAAGATAGGCGCGAAACCGAAAACTTCGGCCTGCCAAGAGAACTGCGAATTTTCGACGAATGGGCAATTTCGCAAGAGTCGGAGCTTTTCGCATTCGCAACAATCCAATTGGCGATCCGCGTGCGAAATTCCTGAATTTGATTGGCCGCTGCTATGTGAATTGTGTCGCGGCTTTATGTAACAATTCTGCGTCCTGGCCGCTCAAATTCTTGGGGTAGGTTCCACGTGGTGGAAAAAACCCACCGAATCGCGACTACCTGCACGTTTCCCACTCGCGGCGCGGCGGGCCCGACCCGAACACAACAGAACGCGAATTTTGGGCTACGCGCCGCGACGCGAGTACACACATAGGTCAGTTTTTGCTTTTGTTTCTGTTTACAATATTTCGAGTACGCACCGCGCACCGCGTTGCCGCCGCGGGCCGACCCAACGCACAGTCAATGAACGTGGCAATGATTTTGGCGGCAGATTAGTTTGCAGACCTTTTCCAAGGCCTTTGCAAATTGTGATTGCGTGCTATTTTCAGATGAACGCGAAAGTCATTTCGAAGAAGCGTGAGCAAAACAGGAAATTCTTGGCTATTGACTTCAGCGCTCCGAGGAATTACACCGGCGAGCACTTCGCGCTTGGCGAATTAGACCGCTTGGGTGGAACTGGTTAGAAAGTGGCTTCTCGACAATTAAAAGTCGTCTTTCGACACAAGACCTTGCAATGCCTTCGTTCGTAATTTGCCGGGAATCCGTGTATGAGATACGAGTATGTACGCATTTCAAACAATAAAAAAAAAATGTCGTACCTACTCTAGAATAAACATTTTAGTTGGCTGGTTTTTCACTAAAATGTCTTTATCTTCGAAAACTAAAAATCTATGTATATGTATTTTAAATTGAATTGAATTGATGGATAAGAATTGCAAAAACTCCACCCTTCGATCAGTTCCAATTTTTAAACACTTGTCATGACCTCAGAATGTGTGTTAAATGGTTTTTGGAACGATTAGTGTGCATGGTTCTTTGTGTTGTTTATGTTTGTGTCCATGTGAATTTAAGTGGAAACGAAAAAAATGCTTAATCTTCCTAAAAAGCAAATTTGGATTGCTTCTTATCTAATATTTAATGAAGATTTTAAAGCTTTTCCTATTATGCACCGAGTGAACAAGATTTTCAACAGGACAACGACCAGAAACATACCGCTCGGCTCGGGTAATTCAAAGATGGTTTGAAACAAATAATGGTTCGATTTTACCTGCACAGTCACTAAACTTAGAGCTCATAGAAAATTTATGAAGGGAGTTGGAAATCAAGTGATTTAAAAAAAATATACGTTTATAAAAAGAAACTAAGAATGTTTCGTTTGCTATTTTAGAGAAAATAATTTTGAATGTTTTAAAGAATAATAGTGATTTTATTTGTTTTATTTATTACCTAATTTTAGAAATTTTATAAGAATATTTGGAGTAATTCTTATGATTTTGACCATCTGAAAACTACTGAAGATTGATCCAGGTACTTTTATTATATTGATAATCGCTACATATATACTTACAAAATAAAAATAACACAGGTCTGGAAAATGTATTGAGAAACTCTTAAATATTAAATAAGTTTGATGACCGATTTGCAAATATACACATTTTTATTTTTTCATCATGTAAGGTTTTCTTGAAAAATAGGATTGAAAGTTCGCTGATTTAAAAAAAAAACGTAGAGTAAAATAATGCCTTAGTAGCAAATTTTATTATTTATAGGATTATTATACATAAATACAGTGCTTCTTCTTATTATAATTTAAAAAGCGATGATTTTCACTTACTTTAACTAACTACAACTCTTTGAAATATTTTATTTTCTTGCCTTTCCAAACTTCTTTTTATTAACAATTTTTTTGTCGAATGACGTTGAAAGTTATATTCATCATTGTACTAAACAAATCTTTAAAATATCAACAAACAAGTTTACTAAACGTTAAGGCCGTTAAATTAAATGAGGTAAGCCAATAGTACATACATAACTGCTTTCCTATCCGCGAAAAACATAATATAGGAAATCGCTACGTGATATTATAAAGAGAGATCATGTAGCATGAGAAAAAGAACGATTAATATTCAAGAGTTTGATTCAGTCCAGAACAGTGTAATACATATATCAAAATATACATGGAAATGTTTGTTGTAACTTTTTAATTTTGCAATAGTTTCTCCCCCAAAATGTTTTTCTGTCTGTAATTTTGAAACATAACTTTCGCCGCCATAAATCAATATCTATGTATAGTGGCTCAATTTTGTTTCAGGAGCCTCAATTGTAAATCCTTTTAAGCACTCTTTATTTAGGTACTTTATGTGTAAATGTATGTAACATTTTATTAGCGAGATGAATTAAAGAAAATAAGTATATTTAAAGGAGATTTTCAAAACTCCAGGAGCTTTTCGAGTTAAACATGCATTAACCGCAAATGGTTTTTATAACAATCATTACAAAATATAAAAACTCACCCGGCACCCCATGCGGTTCAGCGGCTTATATTAAAACAATTGCAACATTTAGTAAACTCCCTTAATTTGAAAGGAAATCCCTAAACAAGTACCTGCGCTAAACAATCACACCTCAAGGAGCACTTTCGTCACGGGAATCACGCATTGTCCGAATGACTTTTAGATGAGGTCATAATTCCCTTTGTCGCGCGGACTCGGCTCAATGGAAGCGAGCAGGAGCAGCACCAGGAGCTAATCCCTGCGCCTCAAATTGGTCCTGTTCGCAGGTTCAGCCCTTGTACCTTGTGTCTGATGCCAGCCGCAAACAATGAAAAAGTACTCAAAATAAGAATTTCGCAATGAATGACCCCTTGGTGAGTTTATAGCTTTACCTTTAATTTAATGTGTGTTTAACTTCTGCTTTTTGATTTGGGTCACTTTGAAAATTTTTGCCTTTTTATTGTACGTATATTACCGCTGACAGCTCACACTTGTTTTTAAATCATCGAACGTACATGGTTTTAAATCAATCCAAGGTTACTTTTGAATTGCTAATATCTCAGGAATTATGCAAAAACTAATGTACCTAATAACTCTCGATTCGAAAATAATATTTACCAATAATGCGAAAAGTAATTCGTAGTCGTTTTGAGACACTTAGAAGTTGTTAAGATACTTTACTATCAACTACAACTACCTATTGAGTCAGCTTAGAATGAATGACTTAAGTATAAAAGTAATTATATCTGAGTTGATTTTGCAAGAAACGAACTTTTAATATTGTTCTCTGAAAAGAAGAGATTTTCTTTATCATATTTTCTGTTATTATCTAAATTTACATACCTTTGAAAATCATCAATTCTTGATCGATTGATTTGATTATTTGTTATATTGTTTCAGAAACTATCTAAGCAAATAGTTTAACTATTTTTATTATTTAATCGCAATTGCAATCAACTACTATCTATTTTATTTGTTAATGAAATGTTCCTTTCAGTCTATTTTAGTTGGTTTCCCAATTAAAATAGTCTATTTTTATTTCAATAGAGCCTTTAGAATTTTTAAAGCAATGAATTCAAGAAGATAAATTATTTGATAATTCAGCCGTAATAAAATACATATTTGTAAAATTTAGAAGTTTATATCTAGAATAATAATTGATCTTGTTATTTACAGCGATTAACTTGGAATACATAGTTAACCCGATTAATCTAATAAGTATAAGCTTAAAACATAACTACATATTTATACTTTATTTATATACTATGTATTTAATATTTGTATAATCATTTTTTTCCCTAGAATTCAGAGACCTACAAAATTTAAGGAGGTTTTTTCTTCTTATTGCCGTGAATAAGTTCTAAGATTTGATAAGTTTTAAGAACTTATCAGATTTACATAATTGACAAACATATATATGTGCATATACCTACGCATACATATGTATGTATACATCTTATTTTGCAGCGAAAAGAAAACAATGTGTTCATATTTCTTATATGCAAAGTATCTAAGGCATATCCGAGCATCTTAAATCCACATGTTGACTCTAATAATTCCAATGCCTTTATACGCATCTCAATTTCCAAGGTCCAAGTTTTTAGGATTCCAGGAAGTGGATCCAAAATAGTAGAGGATTTTTGATGTCGTTTAATATGTCAAGTTGAATCACTGCGGAAATTTTCGACTATGGTACGTATGTGCAATAACACCGGTCTTCAAAGAAAATGTGGCAAGTGGCAAATTCCATGGATCATTTCAAAAGGTTTTAAGGCCTTTTGTATTTTTATATAATAACTATATGTATTTTTATATAATAACTATATACTATAATAAAATTTCAGCTATAATTTGAACAACATTATAAGCTCCTGGCTCAATCAATACGTTATTTTGTAATGATTTTTCATAAATTCTCAAAATATATGGTCTTTTGTACTTTTTAACCCTATTTTTCTTGAAAATGGGAGAAGACTGAATATTTTCATTTACGAATTCGTAATCTACGGGAAAAATCCTTTAGAAATTCTTTGAGAAAAATTTAATGTTGACCTATGTAATAGCTTCCGGATATGTATATATATGCAGATTTTTATACCCGCAGAATGTTTAAATACCTACATACTTATGTATGTACGTCAATATTTTTGATTAGTATTTCCTACAGTAATTTCGATTTTATTGAAGCTTTTACAATACAAATGTTTCCACTCGTGTCAATAGTACCTTCGAACAAAAAGTTTAATTTTCATGAAATAGAGATAGATTGTAAAAGCGCACTATGTCCGGTGCAGGCTATGTTATCAAATTGCGCTGAAAACTAGAAATTAATGGCAAACACATCTCCAGCAGACCAGAACAAAGGCAGCTGATGAGTAAGCAAAGCATTAGCATCAAACTCGCCAAGATAACGCCGCAGCGTTCTCGGTTAATTTGCGCTTGAAAAAAATTCACTGCGTCAGGTCATTGCATCTGCTGGGCCATCGCAGAACGGCTAGAGGCTAGAAGCTAGAGGCTAGATAAGGTCCCAAGTCCCAAGTGAAACCGAAATTTTTGGAAATTCACTCATCTGCACGCATCGCTACATCTGCCGCACGCGATCCCCGGCCCCGCTCCACCGCCAAGGGCCAATCCCCTAATTTAAGATTCATACTATTGCCATCGCTATCACCATAATTCGGGCGTAGTGCGTTACGCACCCGCCGTCGGTCGCCATCGCCGGCCAAAAATTGTGCGCTCTTAAATGGCATCGGTCATTGCACCGAGGCGCAGGCAAAAGAACGCATTTTTGATGGCTAAATCCAAAGTCAAGTCGCCCAGCGATAAAAATAGAACGACCACGGCCATATGCGTTTTGGCCCATACGAAATTTTGGGACGCCGAATGCGCGCATTTCTTCGTTTAATTTTTGGCTAGATACGAACTGCACTCGATAGTCGCAGCGCAGCGCAGCACTGGGGGAATTCGAGGAAATTCGGATGAGGAGTCTTGTGGAAGGGCGTTAAGTGACGCTGAATGCTGTCTAATAACTTAGGAGGGTATCTGCTGGGAAATTTCAAGATACGAATATCGTCTTAAATGCCTTTTCCGTTCGTCTCTAAAGCACATTACTTTGAAAACAGCGTAAGGATTAATTTAATTGCCCAGCGTATGTAAAAAATATTAGGAATTACTTATCTCTTTTCTTAGGAATTGTTTATTTCTTCTGAACTATCTTTACATATACCACCTCCCAATTATCATTTCAAGTTTACTTTCGAAACTCTTATTAATAATGAATTTATGTTTATAAAATCTTTTAGATAATAATTATTTATTATATATAAAATTGTTTATACGCCGCTCAACTTATCCGCTGTTTTTTCACCAATTACTAAAAGTAAAACAGATCATTTTATTACGCAGTTCCTATATGAATTCATTTTACGTAATTTTGATTTTCTATTAGTGTGTTTCGGTATTATCCATTAAATTTCGAAAATCGAAGCTTACTTAACGCCAAACATATGTAGGTAGGACATGCAGCAATAGACTCAGGCTCAATTCAGTAAATTTAAATATAGTTTAGAGTTCAAACGATAGTAGGTATAAATACCGAGTAGTGACATCGATACTTTGGGATGCGATACCAGATACTGAGATACTGATATACTCAAATTTTAACCTCGAAACTTTTCATCAAGTTATATTTTGACTCAATAAATAATATTTTAATTTAGTCATATTATAAGAACTGAAATAAAAGTAATAGACTACTTGCTCATTTAACATGAAATGCCTAAATAAAAATTGGAAAATTTCTCAATTTGAACCGAAAATAATTAAATAATTATTTTGCATGTTAATCATGAAAATTGCTACTTTGAAAGTCCATATGGCAAAATTTGTTTTACTTTAAGTCTGATTTATCGATAAATATTATAAATAATCCAAACCCAAAAGTGTTCTAATCACCATTTTTGAATTCTTTCTCGGTATAACGCAATCTGTATAAACTTTTTTTTCGTGTTAGATAATAACAATTGATTAGTATATTAACCTCCCTTTATAAAAAGCGTTCTATATTGGGTAGTGTCGCTACCTTAGGTCGATACTCAATTGAGTGTCGATATCGTGGCTCCGATACCAAAAAAGGCCGATACTTCGAACCTTAGTTGAAAGACTCGAAAAATATCAGCGAGGAAAAAGATATAATAATAATATGATATCTATAAAAAGCATATATCATGTTTTAATTAAATATGCACAAATAAATAGTCAATTAAGACAAGAGACTCCTTTTATTCTTACAAATTTAACTAGCTTCAAATCAGGTGGTTTCAATCTAGAAGATAATTTTACTGATTTGTACGAAAACAAAGTTTAATTTTATACCCGAAAAAATGTACGCTTTAATTTAAGACGTAAATAAAATTGTTTATGTTATGTTATGAAGGATTAAAAGTATAGATTCATATACATACATATGTATAAAAGTAGGCTAAACTCAGTAGCCGCAATAAATTATTCATTCTCATTTTAAACGATGAACTTCGTGGGTATTTAAATTATTAAGTAACATGATATATTCCTACCAAACCAAGCCTAATGAACTCGTTTACACAGGTAGCACGTTTGCATTTTAGAAAGAATATTGTATCATAAAAAGATATATAAAAATTCAAATTGCAAATCGTTTTCGGTCTTTTATGGTACAATCCTTCAGTTATAGTTCTGAGCTCGTCTCTGCCCATTTATTACTCGCACCATTACCTGTAACTATAACCCTTTCCGGTAAAATTTCGCAAAAATCGTAACAAAAAATGTCCTTAAGACGTATTACGCAACTCCTTTTCGCCCATTTTTCACATTAGGATGCAATCCTTTTTACAGCCGGTACAGAGCGAAAACGCTTGCTGAATGCGAAATTCAAGGCCGGCCATCCTACCTTTGTCTTTTCCAGGAAGCAACAATCCTTTCGTATTATTGCGGCGAATTCTTTTTCACTTTATTGCACAATATTTCCAAAAGGCCAAACTCTCGGCTGGCGGAGCAAACCCTTTACTTGTGGTGCCAACCCTTTCTTAGGTAGCCGTCTGCCTCCTTTATTGTTCACGAAAATTTTACAACCCAAAATTAAAGTGCGAGCAATTCGCACTTCTACGTTTGCCGATTCGTCTTTGAGTGAACTTAACCGCCTCGGCCAGGTAGTTTAGTCGCCTACCTGAATATTCTTTCAAGGTAAGCGAATATTCTGCCCAATATGATTTAACTATTTTTTTCTAGGCCTAAAAATTCTTTCAGTGATTATCGAATCGTTTTTCTAGCTCAAGACATTATATGAAGCTGATAAACATTTTTGGCTCGATACCACGAAAATAGTGAATTTGAGGATTAAGGCACGGTCCCTTCTTTCGTTCTGCTGAACTCAAGTGCTTTTTAATCTGTTGCTCGTTTGATAAGTCGAGCGATTTACTCCACCACGGGTATAGAAAGTTAGTGGAAAATTGTGAAATATTTTCGATGTCAGTGAAAGTCAATAACCTGAAAATCACCTACTGCAGCAGCAAACTATCTTTAGATTTTCGACAGTTTGTTCACCTTTGCGAGAAATCATCGACCAAATTTTTTAGGCCTTAGCGGTTCCTTCTTATCACCAAAACAGAAATTTTCTTAAGGTGGATGACTCCGAACTGCAGTTGTGCACAAGAACGTCTTATCAGTAACTTGTAACCTGGGGACATGAAGAATATTTTTCTTGTCACGATTTTAGTTCTTTAAAGAAAACATTGAAACTAATAAGTGAAAAAGAAAATATGAATGAGATGCGTTTCCAGTCACCCTCGCTTGCTCACTGATCTTCACATCTAAATCCTACACCAAAATAAATAACTAAATATTCTAGTTTATTTTTCCTCAAACACATACAACAAATTTTTTCAATGCAATGAAAATTCTTGACTGAAAGAGTAAAAAAATATAATAAAACATAAATTATTAGATGCTTTTATTATGACTGTTCAAAAAATTGTCTTCATATATAAGTTTTACGCAAACGAAAATTAAAAAATAAATTTTTGTGAAAATAAAGGCCATAAAGTCTTATAAATTTCGCACGTCTTTTTAATCAATTTCAGGATTGGTATCTTATAGAATAGACGTTTCGAGTGCACATTGAGAGTAATAACAATATTACTATAACATAACAAAAGCAATTAAAACAAAACCATATAGCTCTTTTTTCGTAGCGATTTCTAAAATTTGGAATCGAGTACCTACGTAAATTGTTTTTTATGTATTATCAAAACAATATTAGTTTTAGCATTTACCATTTTATCTCCGAAATTTATAAATTAAATAATTTTGAAAAATTTATATATGTATAAACACTTCAGCAAACTTGTTTATTCAAGAAATACGAAATATTCACAGAAGTTACGAATTTTGTAAAAATATTGCAGAAAATACAATTTGCTTTGAAGTAAATATAAAACCCACGTTAACATAGTTTTTGTCACAGGCTATTTAGATTAATTTCTTTGGTATGTAGATTGTGAATCCGGAAACGAAAATGCTCCATCGATTTTTGACGAAGGTTGCATCAAAATGTACAAAAATTTACTTTTTGATATTATGTAATTTGAAATCAATATCTAAGTGAGTCGAACCGCTTTAGATTACTGAAGTCTTTTTAGATAGTGCTCAGAAGTCAGAAAGTCGAAGTGTTTCTTAACAATGTCATTTCTGCCTAAATTGTACCTACTTATTCAATAATTTACTTGAATATACTTGAATTTTGTAAATACTCCATCAAAATAGATAAAATATTGGAAATTATTAGGAACTTTCCTTTCCATTTTTACACATTTTTATTATAAATCTGATCTGGCTTTGTGCATTTACGCACACATTTGCATATGTTTAACATTAACTCGAGTCAACTTAAATCGAATCGACTCGAGTGAGATATTTAACGTAGGCTAAATATGTTATTTGTAGTGGCAACATAATGCAAATTTAGCACTTAATGTATTAATATTAGAAATGAATACAGAGCACATTCAATTAAAGCAATTAACGACAGTACAACATTTTGTATATTTAATCACTTAGTAAGGGTGACATTTTAAAAAACAATGCACTAAACTTAAAAATGTAGTAATAGGAAAGTTTTAGTGTAAAAATTAGGTACCATTATTTAAATCTATTAAAAATTTAGTTACAGAGACATTTAAGTGCATTTTTTCCATGAAAATTCAATGATAGTGGCCCCGCCCCGTTCAAACTATGGCTATCAGTATCAGCATTTTTTGCGACCGTACAATCTTGTCGCCTAAAAACAAACCCAACCGCCAAAATTAAAGCAGTAATATCATTTATGGGCGTAAAATAATGCCGATATAAAAAATCAACATTTTTTCGGGCTACTATAGCTTTCAAATTCCGGAGTATGTTAGTACCTATGTACTTATTCCGGTAACAATATTTAATAGTTTGAATGAAGCAAGTGATGGGAAATATTGCAACTATTTCTACTATAATAAAGTTCGTAGCGATTGCAATGATATTTTTTAACGGTTACAAAAATTAAGTATGCACAACATCTTTAAAAGGGCCACGTAGTGCCTATTTAATGAAATTGAACCCTTTTGCATTAACCTACCTGAAATACGCCTGTGCTTTGTAAGGAAAAGAAGTTGCCGAATGAGCTCTGAGCTGGGGGCTGAATTTAGTCGCCGAAGTTATGTAATCTTGCATTGGACTTGGACCACGAGTTGCGTTGCATTGCGTGCCTCGCCGTCTTCGCTGAAGGTACGAATTCCCCTCCGTTCGCACGAAAGCCCTTCAAAACGGGCCCTCCGAAGAGAAACAGCCCTTGCGTTCCCATGCGATGCCGTGCGTTCCTTCTCTTTCAGCTTCTTTGCGCGTCGATTCACTTCACACGCAACGCAAGGTTCACTGAGCAAAGCATGGGCCCTTTGACGCCTCGACGTGCGACGGGCAATTTCCCCTCCAGTTTTTCCGTGCCCCTTCCCAGCTAGACCGGCAGGTAGGGGAAGAAAGAAGAATGCGACGGACTCCTTTGGCCCTGTGCGTAAGTGCGTGTGCTGCGCTGTGACGTTTTTTTGGCCAATCCCCGAATTTTTGGGTTTTTGTGTCGTAATTTCGGCCTTCTTCCCCTCCCTGGGTTTTATTTTGTCCCCGTTTTTTGGATGCGGCCCGCAGAACTGGTGTTTGCCCGAAAGGGCTGCCCTATAAATGCGTGCAGTTTTGCGGCTGTGTGCGTAGTCGAAGTGCGTTTTGTGCGTGCAATTGCGTGCATTGCAATCGGTTCGGTGTGTGCGTCGCTAGCCGCCGCCGCCGGTGGGTGCAGCTCTCCCTCTCTTTTGCACTGCTGCGGTACGGCACGCGGGTCGGCGGTGCAACGCGACGCTCCTTCGCCCTTTGCATGCGACTGATTACGCACGCAACTCGCCGTCGAAGGGCCCTACGCACTTTTGGGCCGCGATTTCCACTCTTCTTCGCTGCCGTTTCGTTTCCCCGCCCGGGCGACTTTGGCTCGGCGCTTTCTGCCTTTCTGGCGAAGACGCGAGGAGCAGTCGCGGGTTTAAGGGCTCGCAGTGTTTTGATTATTGCGTCGCCGGAGAAATTCCTTTTCCGTGCCTTTTTTCAGCTTATGCTTTTCCTATTTTTTTAATTTCTTCTACATATATATGTATATAATTTTTTTTTTGTGGCTTCGACGGTTCGCGAGGAGAAGTGATTGGATGATTTCTTCGGTCATTCAAGTTGAACAGTTCACAATGAAATTTTGTTGAGTGAGGACGTGTCGGTTAGAACTACCCGTGGAATTTAGCAGTGAGCGATTGACTAGTTGAATTTCTTAGAAGACTCCTTTCCTTCTTCAGACTGAAAACTCCGCCGTCGAGTGCGTGCAAGAAACTTTTTGGGGAACGATCCGACCGTCACACTTTCGTGGGTGGTGACACAGTGCTTTTTCTTCGCGGAGAACAACAAGTGACTGAGCATGTGAAGATTTAAAAATTTTCTTAGTGCGTGCTTGAGAAGCTGTGTGCAACACAAACGAAACAAAAAATAATAATAATAATAAAGTAAATAAACAGGAAGAAAAATTTAACCGCTTTCGCGGTTTTGTGAGTGAGCAGTTTTAGTCATCTTCACCGAAATCCGCCACTAATCGGGGCGGACGCACCACACAGCTCCTTGGCTTTTATCTGGAATTGTTTTGGCTTCCTTTGGATTTTATATTTTTTTGGACTAGCTGTGTGTGTGCGGTGACAAATTCAAAATTCAAAATTCATCTTTATTTTCAAAATTAAGAACTAGTGTTTATTATATGAAGCAACCAACACCTGCAGACGACTGAAACTGCGATGATAGTGTGAAGGAAGAAAAATCTAGCGAAAAGGTGAGTTTTAAAACACAATTCAAAATTCAAATATTCGCAGGGGCCCTGAGACCTTTCTAAAAATACTGAGGCTAGGTGAGGCGCTAAATTGCACACAAATTGTAAACAAACTATTCTTGAAACAGCGGCGAGATCACGTATCCATCCACTCGCTTGCGAAATCAAGTTTTCGGCGGTCGTCTTAATTTCTGGGTAATTAGCCGGTGACTCATGCTGGAGCAATTGCCAGGCCAGTGGAAAAATTCGCGTCCTAGGGCAATTATCGCATTTATTTAATTTTTCCTATTTACATGCACAAAACGCTATGCAGCTAGTCTAATTATGAGAAAGTAAAACGACACATTCCTCTTAACTTTGTTCTTTTTATAGATTCGAATTAGTCGTTAAGTATTCCTAAAACTAGACAAAATTTCTTAGACTTACAAGAAATCGTACCTAACATGAAAGTAAAAGCAAAGAAATTTAATTAATATCCCCAGTCACGGAACAAAAATTGCTTAAAAGTTCATTTCCGAGCTATTAGCTTCTAATGTTTGAATTGTGCTAAGCTGACTTTAAAAATGAACTAGAAAAATCTCCAACAAAATAAATAGCAAACATAATATTAAATAGCATAGAAACAATGAAAAAATACAGAAATACTTAAGTAAATTTATTTTTACGAAATGGCGCCAAACCGAAAAACTATAATTTAACATTTGAAACGTCTGTTTTGAAGTTTTGAAATATTAAGCGTAATCGAAAATACAAAAATAAAACGTATGATCGAATGTACATACTTGCCCAGCAAACAATAATTTGATATCAAATTGAAATCGATTACTTGAAGCGAAATACAAAGTTCGATCATTTTCGAATCAAAAAAAGAAAAAAACTCGTTTCGATATCGGATATCTCGAATTTTCTAGTTCTTTTCAAACTTCCGCAGTAGCTAATCGTATAACTATTATAAATACATAGTTACTAGAATATAGAAAACAAAGAAATCATTTAAGTAGCTATAATAAAATAACATATTTGAGTACTACAAAATTCATTCAACTTAATTTTACAAACCAATCAGACACTTCATTTCTTGAAACTTCCAGTCTGCCTTCGTTAAAAAAGACTATGCAAAATGAATTTTTAACTATTTTATTAGGCATACATTGGTGACCAAAATAATAGGCAATGCCAAATAGAACGATGCGATCGCGATGTTAAAATTGATTTTGGTACTGACAGACGCTGTTTAACTTCTTTCATTGAATTTTAATGTCCTAATTATTTTGACTAAAAACGGACATTCGCTACGTTTTAATGCTTCTTGTTTCATTGTGGAGTCCAAATATTATAAATTAAATGGATAAAGAATCTATTGGATCGCTTATATCAGTTGACCACTATGATCAGTTTGATTTTCTTTATTTATAAGATTTAAGTTTTAAGAAAAGTCTACTCACATGGTGTAAAATGGTGATTTTTTTCGAAATTTATCAATTTTTTCTTCAAACAATTAAGCTATAACCGCTCTTCGAAAATTGATGATGTTCGATTTTGCTTTAAACAAACAGTAACACTAGTTTTTAGTTTAAGTAGGTTGTTTCTTTTAAGAATATTACTATAGGAAGTATAAAAGAGTTGAAGTACCCATGTAAATATAACTTTTTTGAAAAAATAAAATGTCTGAAGGGTCACGGACCAGACGTGACTAACCCTCCGAACTCATATCTCTGGTAATTAAGCTCCAAAGTTTAATGCGCTCATTAGAAAAGTGTTGAAGTAGAATTTCAGAAGGGTGTTTTTTGAAACCTAGAATACCTATTTTCCAAAAAGAAATGAAAGAGTAATGCATGTAGATTATTAAAAGCTAAAAAACTATATTTTTGTTATTTTATGGGTTAGTCACGTCTGGTCCGTGGCCCTTCATATGTACTACAGTCCAGTCCTACTTTCGAGACATGCTCTATCAGGAATCATAAACCCTAACTCTAGATTTCATTTCAATTCAAGAAACACTGGAATTACAAAATTTATTTCAAATTAAGTACTTAAGGGGCTATATACCAGTGTGATACTTTGATACTTATTCGACAGTTTTTAATTTCAAGAATATCCTGTAAATATCCGTATCTATGATACTTTCCGAATCGCAGTCTTTGAAAAAGCAACCTCTCGCAGGTATGTAATGGATAATTAAATCTTTAAACGTGTTTTCCTCAAATGAAATTTTTCCACTTTGCTGCCATTCTAATTCGAAATCTAATTATCCGATTGACTTGAAATTTTAAATGAATACTCTTGACTACATTTGCTATACAGTGAACTACAATAGGATATTTTTGATTGGATGAAAATTGACAATTTGGCATTGAAAAAACCGACTATTTTATAGGCAAAAAAACAGACTTTTTATTCATAACTACGCCATTTTGTTAGATTTCGATATTTTTCAAAAATCCTAGTTCAGTGTATACGAAATACCTTCTAATTTAACGCCTTATTTATTAATTTTTTTACTTCAGTTACTCAATTGACCAGAATTGTTACAGCAGTGGGGGAACTTTTTTTTGCACTTACATCTCAATATTTTTCAACGAAAAAAAATATGTAATATTAGTCAAATATACCTAACTATTTTCTCAAGTTTCCAAAACATTTAGTTGAGTAGTTTTCTTTTAAAAAATTCCCGAGTATCATCTGAATTTTAAGCCTTCACACTGGTAAAGCCCCTTAAATGCATCATCTCAAAAGTATTTAACTGATTTTAAAATATTTTTCTTCGATTTTTAAACGAAAACATATATGAGGAAAATTACATCAGAAAAATATTAAGAAGTTGAATTTTTGTTTGGATCCTTGTTTCAATATTATAAGAAAACCTCAAAATAATAAATATAGGTTTAGTTTTATGATATATGCGGCTTATAAATCTTACATAATATTTCCATTTTACTTTCCAACGTTTTTTTCGCAATTTTTGCGTGTTTCGTTAGCTAAGCCAACTATAATATTTATTTAGATTTGAATAATAAAATTTTTTGTATTTAAGAGTATCTACAGTGGGTTAATAAACTATAAACTCAGGGGCCAATATTTTTTAAAATTAATAACTTTAAATCAATCTGCAATACTATAACCCTAAAGCGATTTATCACATTTCTTCGAATAAAAACAAGTTTTAAACACATTTCGCGGAAACTTTTAGTCAGCCTTATAGATACCTACGTTTCATTTTTTTCCCTTAATTTTTTATTAAATACAATAGAAAATTGTAAAAAACATGTCAAGCAAATGAAAAAATAATTTTAACCTTAACCTTGTAGTTGGGCGTATTATCATATCCCAGCAACAAACAGCTGCCTTTCTAGGTCCTCACCTTGGTTTGTCGAATAATCAGAAAAAAGCAAAGATATCTGCTGAATTCGATACGAATAGTTGAAATACCTTTAAAAAAAATCGCCAAAGTCACATTTCATAATAAGCGACCAGATACCAGTAGTTATTGAGTAAACTTTTTCAGACAAATAGCTACAAAAAAACCCAAATGTTTTCTTGTTTGCAAAAGTTCTAGCCCTTCACGATTTGTTAGTGTGCGTTGAGACCGCCGTGTGTCATTTCTGCGATTGTGACTATCAAAGTTCGAAATTTAATTCTTATCAACATTTGTTTTGTGAAGAGTACTTCTGTGTAATAACTGAAATCAATTTAAGACGATTGACATCAAGGTTTTTCCAAAGATGTTACGAAAATCTTGGTAGGTAAAATTGGCGTCTTAAATCACGAACATTTATGTAATAATTTTTCAATTACACATTGCGCCTTTTGCACTACCGTAGATGCGGGTTACTTTAGCTCTAGGGGGTAACTTTGGCTCAAAATAAAAAAAAATATTGAACTTCCCACCTCTTCGTAGCCATGACAGTAAACGATCTAGTTCGAGTCGGAAATGTTAGATGGCTTAACTGGCGTCTATTTTTAATTGGTTGCTCGATTTTTGTCAAACTTAAAACTGTAATTTGCGCTTCAAACTAACTTGCTGTAGAAGAGTTAATTTTTGTTTATGTTTTTTTGAAAATTAAACGTTTTTGTACGTCGGATGCTTCATTTGTTTATTTTCTATTACTTCAAAGGACTTACACTGGCTTAATACTTGCTTAAGTTCTTAAGTATATAGTTTTTGTGCCCAAACCATCTGCGAGCCAAAGTAACCCTCTTTAAAGGACAACTTTGGCTCAAATTTAAAAATAATAAAAAATATATTTTTATAAACTTTTGCTATATAAAAATTATTACTGATTAGCTATTATTCTCATCTATCAAATGAAAACATTATAACACCTAGTAGTCTAACACAATCTATATATCAGAGCGATTTCGAAAAATATAAGAAAAAAGTAGCCAAAGTAACCCGCATCTACGGTATTTTAAATTTAATTGTTTTAAACCTCTACGAGGTAAAATGTCTCCCCTTAATATTTGATTTGTATGTAACACAAAACATCAGTAATCCAAACCTAATCCTTTGAGGATTATAAATTGATATTTTAACCTTCAAAGATCTTTTTGTTGAAATAAGAATCGTTGTTTTAAGAAAAGAATAAAACTAACGGATTTTTCAGATATGAGGACTATATATCAAAAATGTTTCAATTTCGGAGTTATATTCTAAAATTAAAAATGAGAGATCTGAAACGTTGGCTCTTAATAGTAATCATAATTTTTAGCTTTTGTGTCATAAAAAAAAATTGTGCTTTTCGATTTTCATAAAACAAGTGATATATATATATTATTATTAAGTTTTGGAGAAAAATAGGTTAAGGTAAAGAGCATAAAATATATGTAGTATTTTCGACACTTTTAAAAATTCGTTACAAAACCGATTATTTCATACAATTTGTAGCGCATGAAAATCACAATTAGCGAAAATTTATTTAATTTTCGGTTTTGTAATCTGCAGAAAAAAATCTATTAAAGTTACCTATTACTTTTTTTGTTATCTAAACGAATATAAAAAATGTTGTAGTGGGACTTCCACAGGTTTTAAACAAATAATTTCGAGAAAAAGTTGAAGAATTGATTACTTTGAGTCTTTATAATTTCATAAATATCAAGAATTTAAACTTTAAATTTTAATGAAATGTGTTTGAAAGCATATTCAGTAGATATATTTTGACTCAAAAGGCGACAAATTAAGGTATTAATTGGATCAGTATTTATGTTAAAAGTCAAGGAACTCGTGCAAAACCAACAACCTATGGCAACCCAGATTATGCAATTTCAACCTGTTCTCGATTATCTTTCCGCCTGAGACGCACATGGAGGCGACCAGCTCCGAAAATGCCAAAAGTGATTTTGAAAAGGGCACAAAAAAGGGAAAAGGACCTGAGTTTGCCATTTTTTGTGGTCGCTGCGATCATTTTTCACTTTTATCAACCTGCGAGCGAGATAGCGTCGGACCTCGGCCCCGAGAGGATCCTTTTAGGACCTAGCTGTTTTCATATCGAATGACCTTTCGAATTTCTGGACGTTTTGATAAATTTTTTTCTGTGCAGTTTCCTTAGTCCCAACGATCGTAGTCCCATTTATCAAATCGCAAATGTTCGCAACATCCATTTTGTTAAAAAAAAAGCCTGCCCTAAAATTGGTTCGTGCGTTCGCCAGGATGTCGGCCCTTGAAGGGGACCCGACGCGGCACTGCATTCAGTGGATTCAGTCACGAACGAAAGGGAAAGGGACCGAGGAAACGCAACGAAAAATGCGTGAGGCTTGCATACGCACTCCCAGAAAAACGCGCGCGGGAGGGCGGACGCGCGCGAAGAAAGGCCGGTAAAAAACAAACGGCAAAACTGCACCCCCACAATTTAATTTGTCGTTTTTTTTTTTCATTCTTATTTTTGTGGCCGAATATTTTCGGCAGGAAGTTTGCCCATGCAGTCGATGAAATGCGTCCCTTTGCTCTAATAATATCACTTTTTTTGCTGCTATTTCTGCCATCGCCGCCGCGGATGGCGTCCTCCTAGTCATCGTTGCTGCCGCCGAATCGCGGAGCGCGGACCCCAGCTCGTGAATTAATTTCACCATAAATTTGGTTCATGGCGGAAAAATGCGACGATGCGTGGCAGAAAAGTAAATAATGCAATTATGTAATTTGGCGGCTGCCCTTTAAGAAGGCGCGCTGCTGCCAGCCGAAGCGCGGAAAGGTGAGCCAGTCCGACCTGGGCCTTCTCGCCGCCTTTCTGTTTTTCATTATCTCGAATTATTTGAATAGTCCCCAGGAAATTTTTATCAGATGTTTTGCATTAGCCGGAGATCTGCTGTATTTCACCCGCCGAACAGGGGGTACGGCGATTTTTTTACATAAGCGCGCACGACACTTCCTATATAATATACACATAGGCAGCTAAATTCGGGAAAAACTCTTCCGCCTTTAAGACGTCCCGCAGGACAGGAACAGGAGCATTTTAGCCTCTTTTCGGCGCGTCGATTTTCCCACATTATTAAGAGGCTCTATTAAACTTATTTACTTTGACTTGCACATGTATCGCATAGCATAAATTTATGCATGCTCACAACTTTTCGGCAATTAATTTGCATTCCGTGAAGTTAGAGGTCAGATAAAGTGGCAAAGGGGTAACATCTTCGTTTGTGCTGATTCAAAAGGTGCCCTGCTGCTGGCGCTGACTGTGGGCCTTATTTAATGCAAATTTGCATACGGAAGTCGATAAAACTGCACCTCAGGAGATAAGCGGAAGATGCATTCAAATCTGTGGGAATTTGCTTTTAGATAGATGCAAGGGGACACATTTCGTGGGAATTTATTTGGCATTGAACTCTTGTGGGATTATTGAATATATTATTTTTACAATTTCACTAATATCAAGCAGGTATTAGAAGGAAATACTTTTGCAATGAATTGTAGGTAATCTAGGATAGAATAAAATATTTTTAATTTGGTGCGGATTCCATGAGGATTATGAAAGAGACTAGGTTTTCCTTATTTCAAACTAACCGGGTTTATCTGATCAGAAATACCTTATACATTATTTTCTGACCACAAATAAGTTACATACTTTATTCACCGAAGCGGACGAACTCAAAAAATTGGTGTGCGTTTCAATCCAGAATGTTCTCATTAATGCGGTTGTTGTCACTGCCACAGACACCTTTGGTCTTATGCACAAAAACTGAGCAAATACTCAATCTCAATGTTTATATAGAAAACCCGAGTTTTATCTCACCCAAATTGAGATTGAGCTCCAGTTTTCTATAGAAAAATTAAGATTGAGCATGTGCATAAGAACCCTTAACGCATAGATCGAACTCCAATCTTCATATTTCCTGTATTGCAATACTAAGCGTGAATTATAAATGAAAGAAAATTTTTAACAGTATCATCTGCATATAGGTATACTACTTTTTTCCTCAGAGTGCTAAACTGTAAAACATAATACTTCTCGTTCTTTTCATGATCGGAATATCCTATTATAAAATCCTGATAATAGTTTCATTTTCAATGGCCTGGATATCCTATCTGATCCATACTCGGAGGTACGTAAGAAAATTCATGGTGCTAAGATTATGTTATCATTACTTACAAACGCCTGAACAGGTATTGATATATTCTAAGGTTTTTCCTGAAGTTAATCCTAGTCGTGATATTTAAGTAGGTAGTATATATTAATTATTTTATTATATGACAGGCATAGACGGCAAATTAATATTCATACTGATGTCGCCAATAAAATTCATTCAGGCTAAAATTTTTCGAGGTTTTAGTGAAATATATGGTCTGGATCCAAGATCTTTAAAAGTTCCGTTTATAACTTCGTTGTGTAAATCTTGTAATGAATTCTGAAATAGTTAATGTTTTTTGTTCATATAATTCATACCTACTTACTTTTAAAAATATATTGCAAAAATTTCAATACACACTCACAAGAATAAATGTTTAGTTAAAATCTATTTTGAGCCAAACTTTTTATCTGGGTCAAACAAAGCATTATTCAGGATATCGAATTATTTTAAAATCCCTTTCGGCATTTCTTGATTTGACACGAAATATTCGAAATATTTCTATACTCATAAAATCTTCAAGTATAGTTTTATGAATTATCCTGTAACATCCTTACTATCATGATATATGTAGATGTATGTAGTTAAGGTCTTAATAATCATATGAGTGTTAAACTACGCTTTAGCTCGATTTATTTTTATTTGTTTTAATTTTTTTTCTCTTAACTACATATATTCATGCTTAGGTTGTATGAGGTGACATATTAAAAAGTAATTTGTATAAAATTGTATATAGTCCAAAAATGGTTCCTTGTGACCTTTACTTTTTGATACTGAGCAAAAGCTGCAGTCAGCGTTCCTTGCCCTTTAGCTAGTAGATTTGATTCGAGTCGAGTGCAGCGTAAACTAAGGTAAACCTAACGTGACTCGGGGAGAGTTGAACATTTCACGAAGAAGTTCACTAGCCGATTCGGATCGATTTCATGCACAGTCTCATGGTACAATTGCATGCTCGAAATTAGTGTCCTTCTCAAAGTCTGAGCGGGCGTCTTATGAATTTAACATTTTCCGTGAGTTGAAAGATCTGATTTGGTGTCAAGGCGGGACGTACACTACTTTGTTAACATGCTAATGCATATCTTTGAGGGTCTCCGGCAAATAGTGTAAACGCTCTTGCATGAAGCAGTTTGCCATTTTTGTGTGGAGGGAAACTTTCTACCTGGGGTCCTGTAAATTATTTATTAAATTAGAGAGAGAGGATTCCGGTGCAATTAAGGTTTCTGTTTGATTTGTGCTGAACTTAAGCGATTTAATTATTAAATTTACAATTTTCCATGCATTATGGCTTTTTTGTTTTGAAAGTTCGAATTAAAAGTCCCCTTTCACCATGATTTCCGTTTGTATGTATCGGTATCCATATCATATTTCATGATAATATTTAGTGATTTTGATTGATATAATAGTACTTATGGGGGTTGCATAGGGATAGTCAAGAGAAGCAACACTTTTTGTGGATATCGAAATTTAAGTGCTATATGCAATTCAGTTCTGTTCCGAAAATAACCTTTAAAAATAAATTTGTGTAAATATTATTGTTATTTATTTGTCGTACTAAATGTAGGTGGTGCTAAGGCAATTTCCTCAGAATATCTTTTATTTTTATGGCAAAGGAGGAAAATTATGATAGAAAATTTTATAATCTAATTTTATTATTTGTTTTATATTACAATTATTTATTTATATTTTATTAATTAGGTGTTAAGTTTTGTGATTCATATTTTTGTTTGAAGCGATAATTTTCATGTAATTATTTAATTAAATCAGTTTTCAAATATCTTCTCTTATTCATTAAAATAAAAGCAAATGGTATTTATGTTACTTTCATAAAACTATATTTGTAATGAAAGAAATTTTGTTAAATGTTTATGAAACGAAAGGTATAAAATAATATAAAGTTGTAAATCGTCATCATAATTTACTTATTTAAAACAATTATTATTATTAATTAATCTCTCGAACTCTTACGAATATAACTAAATTTTTTTCCACTGGCAACACGCAGCTCGCACTATGGCAAATTTGCAAAAAAAAGTTCGTTTGCTTATTGTAACCCTACAGTTAGGTATTCATTTATTTTGAGCAAAACTATCGAGTCAGATTTAACAAACTCGCAATTGCTACTCGTTAAAGTTGATAGAAATCAGTGGGCACCGGTAGTTCATTCAGAACAATTAAGTACTTATATAATTTTGCACGTACATAGATCAAAGTGCATTTTGAAAAGATTTAAATTTTTAATAACATTGTAAAATCAAAAGTTTTACATCTTCTCTGCTTTATGTGGTGAAAAGCACACTGACAATAAGTGTTTTGAAATAGGGAATGAAAAACACCACAAGGCTATCAGAGCAAAACTTCCAGTAAACCTAGTGTCCAAAATAAAAATGATAAAATTCGCCAAAAACCAACAGTCCTGCACGCGTTATCTTCGACGGCCGAGATAACGCCGTGTGCATTTTAAACTCCTCGCCGTGTTTACGTCTCCGAAACCACGGCTCCGGCTGATAGTGGGATTTGGCAACGAACGTCCAATGGGCCTCGCATGGACACTTATTTGCATTTACAACTTGTAATTGTGGTTTACAGCACCTTAATAAACCGCCTCTCGTTTCAGGAAAATCGATCGCATCGAGTGCACGCAATTAAACAGCAGACAAAATGGGTAGCAGCGAAGGACAAACGTACTGCCTGCGATGGAACAACCACAAGTCGAATTTGGTCGAGATTTTGGACGCTCTGATCAAAATGGAGAGCTACGTGGATTGCACCATCGTAGTGGACGATCAGGTACAGTTCAAGGCCCACAGGGTGGTCCTTGCGGCGAACTCACCGTACTTTCAGTCGATCCTCCAAGACGTTCCCATGGACCACTGCAGCATCCTCTTCCCCGGAGTGCAGGCGTTCGAGATGCGCGCCTTGTTGGAGTACATGTACACGGGCGAAGTGAACGTGACTCAAAGTCAAATCCCCAAAATAATGAAAATCGCCGAGCAGCTGGAAGTTAAGGGGCTGTTCGACATGACTGATCTTAAAGAGAAATTCAACAAATTCGAAGAACCACCGACACATTACCCGCCCCCAACCACTCCGACAGCGCCATCTTTCGCAGCGAGCAAGGACGGGGAGCAGCAGCAGTCCTCGCCGGTGATCACGACGTCAACGAACGTCACCGCGGCGCAGAGCAGCAGCGCCTCCCCGCCCTACTCCTACAAGTCCCCGTACTCCAGCCTTTACTCGAAGAGCCCCGGCCCCTCGACCTCGGAGCGCCACTCGCAGTGGCCCCCCATTTCGCCCCATTTGCCCACGACGCTGCCCAGCGCCGCCGCCGCCGCCATGCTCAGCTCCGTCTACGAAAGCGCCAGCGACATGAACCCGCTCAAGCGGAAGAAGCTCTCCTCGATCTCGAGCATGCTGCAGTACCCGACCCCGAAGGACACCCCGATCTTGAGGAATGTGCTGGCGCAGTCTCACGCGGCCGACTCGTCCCAACCGATGCCTCTGATCTGCCAACCCGTGAAACCGGACAGAGCCGAAAAACCTGGCGTTAACAACGGCTGCAATGGATCGGAGTATTCTTCGGATAAGGTAAGTATTTAACTAGCCAATTCTGAATATCATATCAATTTCTGAATTTCTGAATATCATATCAATTTCAGTACTATTACAACTTACACTTAGCTGAATTGCGAAATTGTTTATAGTACCTACTTAATTCAGTTATAAACTCTACCTTCTTTAAAGATGACGTGATATCAGAATCAGGAGCTATGTCTGAAAAACTTTATTTTATTAGTACATTTGGCTTAAGGTTTTTCTCAAACGCCATTTGCACTACAATTGTAGCATTCAGCAATTTAATTTAAATTATACAAATTATTACGATTGTTAAAGTGTTACAAAAATTAATTTAACTCCCGTGCCCTTAAGAAGGTACGTCTAGAGGGACACTTTGGTATCCAAAATCCTAGGCTCCTTTCCAGTTTTAACTTTTGTCCCAAATCCTTTAAAATTTGTAGAGATTTTTAACAACATAATTTTCGGAACTTTTGCTAGATGAATAAAACTATATATTTTCTTTCTAAGTTTGAAAAAAATGCAGTATTGATGTTTTTATGTTCAGTTCAGAAAAGGACTAGAATAAGGAGTAAAAGTTTTTGAATTTTCATCATCATATTGAATTTACAATTTTGAATAGTAAATACTAAAATAGTGTCTGTCTTAAAATCCCCCTCCCTGTAAGTACTCGTGCCATTTAAAGTGCCGTAACCATTTAAATCCTTTGAAATTAAAATATTTTGGCAACAAAACTTGAAATTTCAAATTTTAATTATACAATTGTTTTTTACACCAGAACTACCAAGACCAGTCAAATCGACTGGCACTCAATTTCTTTTTCCATTCTAATTAGTAAATATAAAAATCCCTATACTGTATTCGTTCTCATTGCAATCTCTTAAAGTTTAGGAATTTTAATTTTGAATTTCCAAATGTTAATAGCTATTTATTATTGCTGTTTTACGTTTTCCAAATTTTCGTACAAAACTTTTCGATGAGGACACTATTGAAAGTATAGTTAAAGAAATAAAAAAAAAAACTCACATTATGAGTCGCGCTAAAAAGTTAAGAAATTGTCACCAGTGGATGAAAAGTGAGTTCTTAGATGTGCTTGCTAATAAGTTAATAAAAGTGTATTCATAAAAATTTACTTTTCATAATTGTTTTAACCTAACTTGGGCTAGAACATTTCATTACCTATATTATTTATTTGTTTATTTTTTCACAGAAGTCAAAATATGAGGAGCCCCACTCCCCTTACACCGACAAATCATTCGAGGACGATGGCCTGGACTGCCCCCCCGCGTATCTGGGCGACTCCCGCCTGCCGCAATACTCATCGCAGCAGCAACAGAAACCGGAGTGGAAGCGCTACAAGCAGTACACCAGGAGCGACATTTTGTCCGCCATCGAGTGTGTGAGGAACGGGATGAGCGCCCTGCAGGCGTCCAGAAAATACGGGGTTCCATCCCGGACGCTCTACGACAAGGTAAAAAAGTTGGGCATAACAACGGGCAGGCCCATGAACAGGACCATAAAAAGGAGCCCCAGCAGCGGCGGGGGCTCCTCTGGGTTCCAGTTCGGGATGTCCGGCAGCGGGCACCCGTACGGCCCGGGGGAAACGATGATGTCGCAGATGCACGAGCCCATGGACAGAGAGAAGGACCGGGAGCACCACATCCCCCCCACGATACCCCACCCAGCTGCGGCCCTTCTCGATCCGAACTTCCTCCAGCAAGCTTTCGAAGCTCGTGGTGGTGATATCGCTGGTAGGGAAGCTCTGCACGCGATGGCGCTCGCAGCAGCGGCCCACGCAGCGGTTAACGGTATGTCGACAAGTCCCGGTACTAACGGAACTGCGCGATCGCCCAGCCCTGGTCTTGGCAAATACCAAAAACCGCAAAGCCCACATCCGAGCCTAGATAGAGAGAGAGATCGTGAGCGTGAGAGAGAAAGAGAACTAGAGCGAGAACGAGAAAGGGATCGCGAGCGACAACGTGAGAGAGAAAGGGACAGAGACAGTGACAGGGAGCGAGAACGAGACCACCATATGGACGAGGACGAAGACAAGGTCGAGGATTTATCGATGTCGCGGAAGGACGTCAGTCCCTCGCCCTTGCCGTCTCACCATTCGTACCTGCAGAGGGCGCCACATCCGCTCCCCCAACACACCCCGCCCCCGCAGCACCAGCAGACAGGGGGCGTGATCGTGCCGCCGATGACAAAAATCCCCACGAACACAGTCGAAGATTTCTCACCTGTCGAATGCAAGCGGGAGCTAATCACGGACGACTCGAGGGACTAGAAATTTTCCTAAAAGTAAGACTAAGGTTAATCTTTTCGTCTAAGTGCAATAATCAGATCTCTTGGCGCGCACTGCCGCTGACACGAGGAGAAAGAAAATAGACATCCTAGACACAAAATTTCCACGAAGAGGCTCATCTCAGGGTTTGTATTAAGTTTAGCCGTAAGCTTAACAGATGTAAGATGGAGAAGTTTTAAGCGTTCATCGACGTTAAACGTGTTTAAGCTCTTAACTTTTTTTTATTTTCTATTATGTTTTGTTAAAATTTCATATGCTTTTCGTTTTTATAATAATGTTGTTTGAGCGATTTCAGTAGGAAGAAATATTTTTCATTTTTGAAATTGTTTATAACAATTATTTCATTTGATTCAAATCCAAAGCAAATTCTCGATACAACCGTAGTTCACAATGAAATACAAATAAAAAGTAGTGATTTATTAAAAACGTCCTCAATTTTGGAAGTTTGGAATTTTCCAATTAATTTTTTGAGGCAGAAATCTTTTAATTTTCACACACACACACGTTTAAAAGTATAATATCACATAATTTTTGGCTCTAAAATGAATAGGACTAAAGTCTTTATTGAGACGAACAAATAAAAAGTAAATTGTTTAATTTACCAAATTATGGTTTTCATAAATGAAAACTTAGTTGTTTATCGAGTGCAGTATTTTCGGAATTTTTGATTTGATATTGTAAAGTGAAGAAAAAAGACATTTTCAAATAAAATATTTGTTAAAGAAAAGCTTAAGGTATTAAATTTAGTCATGCAGTTTTTTTTTTATTCAATTGTTGAAATTTTGAGTTTTATTTCAATATTTTGATCGTAAAAAACAATATTATCGATATTTCATTTAATGGTCACTATCCTGATCCGATCATTTATCCAGCAGTAACCCTTTCCACTGTTTTGAAGAACCTAGTTTTAAGAAAAACGCATTTGAAATTGTATGTGGTACATTCAAGCACTCATTACTTCGTAATTTTCGAGATATTGTAAACTTTGAAAATGAAAATGTTTAAAAATGCGATTTTTCGGACTTTATGACTAGATGTATAAACCTGTTAAGCTTTCTCGTTTTTTGCTACAAAACTCATTAAATTCTTCAATAAGCCTTATTTTTCTATAAAGTGTGATTGAAGAAAATAAATAAATTGTAAAGTTGCTCAATATTTTTTATAACTTAAAAGATGATGACGAGAAGAAATGAAATGCTCAATATACAATACAAGGAAGTAAAACGAAAAGCTAACAAAGAAGCAAGTGCCTTATTAGGCTTGGCAACGATGCCAAATGCTTATTAAATCGTATACCTATTTAAAATTGAGTACAAAGCTCACTAAACATTATGAAAGCAATAATGGGTTAAATTAAAAGACACATACAACCAGAAAACCTAATTGGCGGAAAATAACGTAAAAATTTAGAAAATATCACTGTAGAAGTAGGTTATGTGAAGTAATTTAGAACATGCACCAATATTGTTGAATAGGTTGTAATTGAATATTTGTTGTCAGAATCACCGAGTGCCTAAATTAATCAGTTACAAATAGTAAATGAGAAGTGAACATTCATTCATACGTGAAACTTTGTAAAGTAGACAATTTTAGTAAATGTAAAAATTATATTAGATTAAATGTAAAAACACGAGAAAAATATTATTTTCTTAACATTATTACGTTTCACCGTTTTCATATTATGTTCCTCTGCCATATAATCGAATTAGTTTTAATTGAAATATACAAAAAGAGTTTATATATATATATACATTTATTTTTTATTTTTAATTTTCGCCATGAAATATAAAAACGTGTATGTTTACCATCCTTCTATTATTTTACTTTATACACTTACGGAAAAATATTATTTACATACATACGTCAGTTGTATAACGTCCTATTTTAAGACTTGTAAGTGTATATTGCCTTGGTTAGGAATACATTCATAGAAAATATTTGCAAATGGAGTAGTTGTAGTAAAGTGAAAATAAGATTTCATAAGACTGATTTTGATTTTTTAAAATTAAGTTTTCTTTCGCATTTATTGATCACTTAATAACATAAAGAGGGCAAGATAACGAAGTGCAACAAATTTTTAAACTTAGGATATACAATAAAGAGCAAGTTTTAGTGCTCAGTTATGCACAGTTTTGTTTTTATTTTATACAATACATTCTGATATAATAAGTTGTTTTTTTTTTATTAATTTATTTTTCTTTTTAACAAAATACTGCTTGTGTTGGAGTACAACTTAGATCAAAGTTTAAATTCCTGTGTCTAACACTTTTACTCGCTGATTGGAAAATTGAAATTATGTGAGGGTATAATGAATAAATAAGTTTTCTTACGTTACTTATAAATTGGATATCAAACTTTTACAAAACAGTATAATATAAATATATAAAGAAAAAATACATTTCTGATTTGTTTTTATATAGAAAATATTGTAAATATTCACAAAAACGATAATAAACATATATTCAAAATTCATATCGTCCACAAAACAGCAGACAACTACAACAGAGTTCGAGGCAACCAGATTCAGATCTATTATTTTAAAATTTTAAACTGATTTATTTCACTTTATACTCAACCTTGCAAAAATGGCTCTTGAATATCGCTCCCATGAACCACGGTATGTTTTGTGAAGGGTTCACGATAGCAAATTATTGAACTTTCATAATTTTTATACGATCGAAGTTAGCCAATCACAGCAGTTTCCCCATCGCACTGTTGTAACTAATTTTTGTGTTCAATTTCATAAGACTGATTACTAAAAGTTTATTTAACTTGGGGTAACACGCATTTCTTTTAAGAATTTTATTTTATTTTTTTTGTTCACCTTTTACAAACTTGTTTCTAGTGTATTCACATAATTTTTGTTTACAAAACTTTGTTATTTCAGGTTAATTTTAAGTGAAAATCAAAATCAATGCACTAAACAATGCAAAGTGAAATGAAAATATTAGAAGAGTACATTAAATGATAAGTAGTTTATTAACGTGAGATTTCTCACAATGTAATATAAAATAATATTAATTAAATATAATTAAAATTTTTGTACAGTTTTGAATTGAATTTAAGCGATAGATGTATTTTTAAATGTTTCACATCTTATTTTTCTAATCTAAATTTATAGTAAAATTAAATAGAACTTAAAATAAAAAGAGAGTAATAAGGTAAAGAAAGGTAAAAGATAATTTGAAAATAAAAGTAGACTGGGAGGTTGTATTATATGCGCTGGGGCGATGCAATATGTCTGCTGAGCCTTTTTCAGTAAATTCTGTCGTTATGCAAAATTTGAGAGCGACTTTAGGCAGCACATAGAAAAATATCAGGGGAGAATGTTCCTCATTTTTGTTTTTATTTTGCCTTGAATGTCCTTTTAATTGGGTGTCTCCACACGTTTGCCTCTTATTTTTAGAAATAGATTATTTTAAGGTGATTCGATCAGTCGATTATCGTATAAATTTGGTTACCTATAGCGCAAACATTGTGTTTAATGCAAAGGATAATTGTGAAGAAATATTGTATTAAAGCAAATTTACCTTTACGTACTACTGTATCATTTAACTGAGTGCAGAACGAATGTTTTATTGACTGAATATAAAAATCATTTTTAATGTTATGACTATTGTTTTCTTTGCAAACTTCAGGAAACTCTCCGATTCTGTTCTTCTTTTAATGTGTTATTTGTCGAAATCTAAGATAAATGTTGCAAAACTTTTACAAACGTTTACATTCCAAAAATATGAAATAAATTGTTTCTTAAACTTTGAAGAAGAAATTTTATCGCTGCCAAGGTCGAGTATACTCGTTGATAATAGCTGAATATTTGACTGAATATGTTCTCGACAGCGAATGGGTTAAATAAAACCTTTGTACTCATCATTACTAGGATTGTAATTTCAAATTTTATAAATTTCAACAGCTTAATATTTTATGAAAATCTTTAGAAAATTAACATTTTTTATATTGCTTAGTGAACTTAGAAGAAATTTTCTTGAAGCGATATCAAAGAATAATTTATTTTTCAATTTTCTATATTTATGGATGCGGACAAAACTCGTTCTGAATGTCATCAACTTAAATGTAAAGAATTCTTTATATTTCAGAAAGAAATGCAGGATATAGCTGTAGACTTTATTATTAGTATATTTTTATATTTTGAGTTTTTCAGGTGCAATTACATACGACTGAAAACACATTTCAAAGCATTCCAGAGAAGGCTTCCGGCAAACCCTCCAATAAATCGGTCCAATTGGTACAGCAAATAAAGCAACCAAAAAATTTCCAATATGACGTAATTTAATCGGGTTTGTGCTACAACTAAAGACCAAATGTGACCTAAAAGGCTTTTCGTTTTAGTGCATGCACAAACCGACTAGCCACGAAACGCTTTTAATCTAAAAATTCACGGCCAGCGGATTTGAGCTCTGCGGTTTCTGCTTTATGAAATTAAAGATTTAACTGCAACATATTCTAATGCTTTTGAAAATGATTTGCGTAAACAAAAAGAGCGTTTGAAATATCTAGATTAAATTTCTAATTCCGGTGCATTTAAAAACACCAGTGGGTTAGGTTAGGAAGAAAACAGAAACCCTTTGAACCCAAGAAAACAGAAAGAAAAGTTACATAAATTAAATAAAAAAATAAAATGTATACATATTATATCATTATAAAATGAAACATTATTACGTTAATCATCTAGCTGTTTAAACGATGATTTGTTATATCTATTCAATACTTTTTGTATCTTTAAAGTAAATAAAAGTAAGAAAGTCTAAAATTTATTAATACTTCTGTAATTCAATTATTGCTCACGATTTCTTTCCAATATTATTTATCCCAATAAAAATGTTTGAGTTTCAAAGTAAGGCTGTCCAAGCTATAAGTAAAATATTAATAATAAACAAATAAAAACTTGCCGTGTGTCGAGAATTTCAACACTTTCGGTTTAAGCATAAAAGATACTTGTTTGGAATTAAACTACCCCTTGAGCCCCCTTTTTACAGTCTTACTTTAAATAAAACATAAAGAGTTTTGCTCAGGGTGCGTTAAGTTTTCTTTTCTTTAAAACAAAAGTATTTAGATTTAACTGAACAAAATGTTAAGAATAAATAAACAACGTTGTTGTTAATAATTTTGCTCGTTAATTTCTTCTTTTGGTCTTTTAAGCCGTTGACTAGGAGAAGTTTCCTCTAAGAGGCGTAAGTGGTAACTCACATGGTAGACATGTCTACGACGAATTTTTACGTCAAATTTAAGCCAGGAGCCTTATTCACAAATTCGATTCGTTAAAAATTCAGCTCGAATCCAACTCCATGGTATTCATGAATTCGATACTCGTCGCAATGTGCCTCGATTACATCGAAAATGCATTCGACGATAAGTCTGTGTCGTAGGTCGTATTTATTCATTCGAAGTATATTTTCCTTTTCTTCAATAAAATGTGAGCTTTTTACGCTTTAATGCTATTAGTTTATTGTTATTATCTTTTTGTATCAAATGTAAATAAATATAAAAAGTGAACTTAATGAAATAAATTTCTTACATTTCTTAGGCCACAACCAAATTCGTGAATACGAAATTACTGTTTGATCGAAACCAAAAATCGAATCGTAATCATGCTCGAATCGAATTCATGAATAAACGCCAGAAAAAGAAATCGATTTTTTCAACATTTCAAACCAAAATTATTCAAATGCATTCAAATTTGATTTCAAAAGTAATTTCTAGGTAATTGAATATTCGTAAAATTGTAATGTAAATTGTAAGGTGAATTTTTACTACAAGTTGTATAATAAATAACTATTTACATGAAATCACATATTACAATTATTAAATAAATTTAAAAACTAATTAAATTAACGCTAGCACTTATCCTAGTATCACGTGGGCTCAAAATTAAATTGATATTGCAATAAATCCAATCTCTGATTGGTATTCGTTATGCTTAAGAGCATGACAAACAAATTTTAAAAACTTTTACTTGAGGCTCAAAAAGTGCTCTCTGCTGGCCTTCAACTTTGTTTCTTCGCGTTCCTTCTGAAGTCGGTGTCTGGCCGCAAGAAACATGAGCTCCTTGATGGAGGCGTATTCGGGGTCTGATTTCGCGATCAGCGGCTCCTCGTCGTACTCGTAGCTGTCTTCATAAAGATAGTCGTTTTCGGGAGCACTGCGCTTGTCGTCGTAGTAGTCGTCGTCGTCCTCCTCGTCCGTCGAATCTCTGCCGCGTTTACTCCCGAAGATCTTCAAAAATCCGTCCACCTGCGTTGCAAGGAGATCGTCGCTTTTCAGATGAATCTCAACATTTCGCTTATTGCGGACGATGCTGTTGATGGGGATGTTCGACAGTCTCAAATTAAGAACGGCTTTCTGGGGATGGTTTGTAATTGGGTACTCCTGTTTTTCAGTAACTTCAGCCGGGTGTTTATTCGTTTTATCTAGCTGAACGCGGTAATTTCGGCGATACTCTTCATTGTTCGAAATTTGATGAATTAAAATTCCAGCCGTATTCAGAATCCTTTGAGCTGGGTTCTGATTTTCGTTCATTTCCAAATGCAGTTTGCTTGCTGGATTTGAGTGCATTTTTTTTATTTTACGATGTTCATTTGGATTATCTAAGCCTTTAAGCAGATAATAGGAATCGAACAGTGATTTTAGAACAGGATCCATTGGTTCATTTGAATGTCTATTCGATTCATTAACAATAAGTGTCCACAAATCGCCGTAGAGTCTGGACAAAAGCATTTCCTCTTCCCACTCAATATTTCCGGATTTGTAGTGTTTTATTATAGACGGGATAACAAGCAACGCCTCGATCTCGTTAAATCGATCTAGAAACAAATAAATAAATAAATAAATAAATAAATAAATAAATAAATACTCTATTTGGTTCATATTTGTTTAAGTATATATTGCCTAATTGGCACACTAACGACTATAATAGTAAAAATAATTGATACACACCTCTTCTTTGTACAAAAGTCTCGGTGCCTGGCTCCAGGCCAAACTTATTCTTGTAGCTAAGCCAAGGTTCTATAACATCTGCAAATCTATCCTCTTTTTGTCTGAACTGATCACTTTTAATATAAAACCCACTGACTGCCGATGTGAAAGACGCCAACACGAAAATTAAAACTTTCTCCATATTCTCAAGTAAAACTGCCTTCAATTTCTCAGGTTCACGTTCCGATCTTCGATCTTCACTTCTGGACGAACTGCTTGTTCTGGTGCCTTGAAACAGGCTGCGACTTCTTAAATACTTCAGCGGGCCTCTTGACTTCAGACGGTCCCGGGCTGGGTATGTCTGCCGCCTGCTCAAGTCGCCAATTTCAAGTACCTTTGTCGCTCATTTATTAGTGTGGCGCTTATCCTTTCAGGTTCGTGTATCACTATCAAGTAGCAGACAGGTAGCTTCTTTTACCTCTTTTAATTGGTTTTAGAGGATTTTTTATGGTTTTGTTTTACAACCAATTTTGAGCGAATTTAAAGATTTCAGGTCAATTCGATCCATGGTGCTCGGCCAGACCCATCCGTCGGCGGACGGTTTCGACTCCGATACCTCCTCCGGTCAGAGGTGTGCTGGACGAGCGACGGGACAACTTGTCGCCTGCCGGAGTACTCTTGGGCGCCTTTAATTTTGTTACGTAAGCCTTGATTAGGTACCCAATTAATAATTACTTGATGCAGGTGGCCGTTCTTCGTCTCGCCCAACTCGCTCTTTTCGGATTCGCTTCCATCTGGAATTGTGGCGCGACGGAAACGGTCTGGTCGTGTGGCGCACATCAATTTTGGCATAAGATGATTTAGTAAGAGAAAATTTTAGGGTCTGTGACCCAGTCGAAAGGGCGGGCACTGTGTTTTGAGTTTTCTTAAAGAAGGCCAACAATGTTTTGGTGATTTGCAGATTAGACCCTGCTTTTTTTCGGCTTTGCTTTAGTCGTTTTAATTTTTATATCTTGCTGTGTCTGGGTATTGTTTTTTGTTGGGTTTTCTGGTACTGGAGTCTTGTCCTGCTGAGGCTGACTAGACAGATCTATCACACTCAATTGTAATCTGAATGCTGCAAAGTTTTAGACTTAGAGCAATTTAATTTATCTTTTATATTATTTTTCAGCAGTAGTTTGAAATATAAAAGTCTTACGAAATTGCTGTTTTTAAATCTGCAATCAAAGTTATTTAGAAGATGATTTCCTTTTCTAGGCCGATCATAACTGGTATACAATATTCAAGGTAGCAACTAAAAACCATTTATTTTATAATATAGCAGGAAAGTTGTAAGTAATTTAAGATCGCTGTATTATTATTTCCCTTTGAATAATTGAAATTTTTAACTACCTATCACTAAGTTCAAGTAGTCATGCTCCTATATTGATTAGATTAACTTTAAACCATACATATAGTTAAGTAGAAATTAGTAGTTATATTAATTGAGATAATTTCTGCTAATTATTAAAACGTCTTCCTATATATATTTTGTTTAAGTTTGCTATAGTTCCGGACCCTCAGTGAGCGTGTCCAACTCGCGCTTAACTCGTTTTTATACTATGCTTTTGTTGCCGGGCAGACACAGTGTATTCGTATATTCGTTAATTTAAGTTTACTGCAAAAACGATGCTGCAAACGACATATTTTTGAAAATCGAAGTTTTTACATAAATGAAATTTGTATTAAGTAGGTTTAGTTTTCTTTGAGCGTATCCACAATAGTGAAATATTATTCATTAAAAAGTTATTCAATATCAAAACAAGTTAAGATCACTTATTATACATATATAAATTAGTATTATTACTACCATTTAATATTTTTTAGGGTTTTAGTATTTTGAAAAAACGGCATATATTTGCTAACTAAACAAATCCCAAATTTTTATATGGCTCAACCCTTTATCAATGACGAGTAGAGTAGTTAAATTTATTACCAGAAATTGGATACTTTTTCCTTTCATTCCCATCTAATTTCCGATTTTCGACTAATGAATGAGGCGCCGTCAATGTTTACAGAATTTGATTGGCTAAAACTCTAAACCACTTTGCAAGTCTCGCCAGAAGCGACTTCCTCCTTAAAGTGGCTTCGGTTGGTCGGCGACGATTGCATTAACTGCAGGACAAACACGAAATTAAGGAAGCTCCTTTTCGTAATGCTCCCAACAATTATTTTATGACAAGCTTACCCTTGCGCCGCGTAATTCCTTTATAAATTACACGGCCGACGGTGTTTACAATTTTTTAATTATTTTGAGCTGCCGGCAACCCGATGAAGGAGGAGTTAATTGATGCAAATCTCAGGGGCTCGACGAATTGCCTTCCGCGCCGGAGGCACTTGCGGTCGCCGGGGATTCGAACTCCATTCATCTCGTTACGAGGCACTTAGCCCGGCTAATTGTAAGTAAAAGTTGTCTCGCTTAATATTTTTACGACGGGGTCCTTCGACCTCTTTAGGAGGACTCGGCGAAAAGGACAAGTCCGCTCAAAAGCCGCTGTAAAATCAGTTTCACTTTTATCAAGATGTATTAAATTAAATTAAATCTCTAACAAAAAGTGCAGACACGAAAGTATTTCTGGCTACGTAGGTACACCCCATGAAATAATGATAGGACCAAAATTAAAATAACTGATTTTTCTACTATATTTTTGGTAGCAGTAAATCTAATTGGTACATCAACTGGTTTGACTAAAAGTATTTCTTTACATTACCTATTTAGTATACGCATAACATCAAAGAAAATAAAAATAGGACCAAATTCAATTTTAATTATAAAAACTAAAAGATCAAGGCGCTATTGCACTTTTTATAAAAATTAATATATCTTATGGGATGCTAGGTTTATTATAACTTGGGCAAGTTGCCGAGGCATTGAGTGCGTTATAAACTCACTAAACTAGGTAATATAGTTCAAGTATACCCCATGCATAATTAATTGCGTTTTTAAGACTCTTAAAACCGTACTTCGAGAGTATTCCCCATATTTTCTAGATTGGGTTTAGGTTGGGACTGTTGGTAGGCCATTCCAAAACCGTACCTCAAGAGCTCTTTTATAACATTAGATATAGGTACGGTAAGGTTGTCATGTTGAAAAATCCAACTTCCTTCTGTTATATCATCACCAAAACTTAAGAAGACCTCATTCAATATGTATGACTACCTCTCATGGATTCAAGGCTAAAAGCAAGTCGAAAGTTACATATATTATTTTCAATAATTTTTTGTAAATAAAAAATTATTTTATAAATATCCTAAGTCAAGTGTCACATACCATCCAGCACTATGGACTTTTGCATGGACAAAATTCGCAACTCTATCTTCTGGAGTCTAGATAAACAAATAATAAAAATATATTTCTCATTTCGACAACTATTATACATTTCTGCAGTTAGTTTTTGGAAATTGAAGGAGTTGAAAATTGTTGCCCATGTTATAGAAAAAGAGTTAGCTTTAGTTTTGGCATGAAAATAAAGGAGTAGGTTTTTTTAAATTATGGTAAATAAGAAAATGTATATCGTTTCCTATGTATTAGAGAATGCAATTCTCATTTTTCGACCTATTTTTTGCCTCTTGAAAATAAAATAGACCACAACCAAATAATTTTTAAGAAGCGTAAAATACTAGCAATATTCGAGTTTAATTTTGTAAAACAACTACGTAAGAATGAAACTTTTCTTTTTTATTTCCAAATTTATTATTATGTATTTACATACGTAGGTAAAATAAAAATATTGAAAAAAAATATAATATAATATTTTTTTATTTTTGGTTAAAGAGGTTAAATATAGTAGTGATAAACTCTGCATGTTCCAAATTAAATGAAGGTTATGAATGTTGAGATTTTCTATTCCAAAAAAATTATCCCTTTTATTTTAATGTTCATAACCTCTACATGAAATATAATCCCAAAAAAGTATCCCGGATTTTTTAAAATGTACGAATCGATATGCATCTTGTTACTCACCATAATCAAGGAAAAATTATATTATATATATATGTATATATTAAAATATCATCCCTTTAATTCTAAAAATCAATCCAAAAACTGAGTCCGTATATTTTTTTTCTTTTTTTATGCAACCTAAAAAATAAATTTAGTATGAAAACAATGCACACTTTCCCATTTTCGCATCGGACAGGTGTACACAACAATAGAATCAACAATGCAATTATTTTGAATGAAACTCAGATAAACTTTCGCTGTTTCACATAAACAGTTTAAATGGTTTGCCCGCATCCTGATAAAAACTTTAACTTAATCCAGGTGAAACTTTCGTCTGAAGTCAGTCTGACGGATGCTCAGCACCGAAGTAGTTCAGAACAATTAATTGCAAACAAAATGTGGAAGAAGTTTGCACCAAGTATTTTATTATTAATATTTGTTAAATTTCGGTTTATTCAAAGTTATGTAGAGTTTGTGGAAGTGAATAAATTGCCTAAGAAGGGAACTTTAGGTGAAAAATGTTTTCTTTTTTATTGTTTTCAATAATGCCTTATCTTCAATATAAATATCAAAGTATAAAAATAATTGTGACTGTTATAATAATGTTGTTAAATATTTCATACTTCATTATTTTTAAGGCTTATTCTTAACTTTGCAGATGGCCTTGGAACAATGCAAACAATTCAACTTTTGTCATATAACCAACATAATGCACGTAAGTTTTTCAGTACATTTCTTTTTTTAATGCAAAACTATATTTATCTTATTAGTTGGAAATCAAATCAATTCTTACTTGGACGTATTAAAAAATGAAAAAGGAAAACGATGGCAGTTTGAAGAGCTTAATAATAGAATTAGAAGAAGTGTGGAACTACAAAGGAATATAAACAGAAATGCCAGACAAAATGATAACGAGTTGAATAACAGCAATAATAAGGACGATGAGCCTTTTCTACAAACTGAAACATTACAAGCCCCGAAATTGAACTCTTCTTCAAATTCAGATAGTGCTTCATCATTTGAAACAATGACGTCGAGTGGAAATAGTAGTTACCTTCCGCCGCCTGCCGGAAATCCTTGGAAACCTGATGTAAGCTCATACTACCCTCAGCAATCTGCATTCTACCCCCACCAATCAACTTGTGTTTGTCAACCGGTGTACCACAGACCACCCCCGCCCTACTCTTATTACCAACCTCCTGAACTGGTAGCAGACGCGTTCGTCGGATACACGTATGGACCGCCGCCGGCGCAAGCGCAACACTTGCCGATTTTCAAACCGTTTCCATTTTCTTTTGAACACGGTATCTATCCTGGGTCAAGCTATTTTAAGCCTAGTCACCCAGACGAGTACCATGGTAGTTATGAAGCACGAAAACATAGTTTTATTCCAACCCACAAAAACTTTTTGAAGAAATAGAACTTAAGAAAATTTTGTCACTGTTTTACATCGAAATATGTATAGGTAATAGATTTAAGGCTTATCAGTAATCAATTTTATAATTTTATACATATTGCATAATTTATTATCAGCGTGGACTATAAGTATTAGTAGGGAAGTATTGTTATTTACTTATTTTGTTAATAAATGAGCAGTTTCAATTTGTTGCATATTTTGGGATTTTTATTTTTGTTGAGTAGTGAAGGTCAGATAACTGGTGGTATTATATATTAAAAAAGTTGCAAGCGATATAGGATAGTCTATTTTACAACGAGACTAAAATCTGGATTAAAAACAGAAAATTAAAATTACTTCAATCTTTGTTAAATTACGTTTATATTTATTTTTTGTGTATAAACTTTTTAGTTCCAAGATTGATCTAGAAAACGAAGTTTATTAGTGGTGATATGCTCCTATATTTTTTAGGTGTAGTCACCTACTTGCATACATATGCACATAGTTAGAAATTAGGTAAAGCATGTAGGGTAATGATGAGAACTTTTTTAGCATTATTTTTACTCGATACAACAAATAAGTAAGTTCCGATTTCGCCCTGTTGACTCTGATTCCATACTTATTAAATACTGATTCTATGCTGTTTATTCTGATTTCTCCCCCTTTCGCCACGATCTCATGAAGGTACCATAAGGACCCAACTTAATTTTATTCTGATTTCATTCTGCATTTTTAATTTTATGTGGGTTTTATTCTGATCTCATCCTATTATTAAAAATGTAATCGGATAGGATGAAATCAGATTGAAACTTGACTACAAAAATTCAAGTATGAAGGCGAGCTCAAACCGGATTCATATTCTATGGTTATGGAAGTGTATCCAGTACTGAAACCAACTTCAATAAATTAATAGGATTATATCTTTACGCTGCTGTATTCAGAATCAAATCAGAACTTATTTATATACGAAATTCTTATATGAATCCAATACGACACACAGCAATTTAAAACTGTTTCGACTTAATTCAAGTTACTTGGAAACCACCCACAGATGGCGTGAAAAACACTAAATTTGTAGCAGCTCTATTCAATTATCATTGAACCGGTAGAGGTGTTGGGGTCGCTTAGTGAGAGCAGCAATAGCGATTTTAAATATCAGGCACAATCTTCGGTTAATCAGCCATTTTAATTTTTAAATCGCAAAAATTTTACGATTACTAACTTTATTTAAGACCAAATGTATTTAGCAGCATGTAGTAATAGTAAATTGTTTTTATCACATAAGTATTTTAATTATGATTACCGATATTTTTTTCTTCTAAATTATTTTTACTAAAAAATTAAAATAGGGAAAAAAATAAGTTTTATGTTTTTTTATTCATACACGAAGCACACTACAATAAAATTTTTACATATTTGGCCGTAATCCGTTTTCAAAATTTTGTACCTAATTTTATCTCTAATTTTATCTATTTTTTGCATCTTCTCACACACGCTGAAATAATTATTTTGGAGAAATAAAAAAATTAATAAAAGAACACTCATTTTGATTAAAAAGCTCAATGTGAAGGCAGTAGCCGAAATCTGTTTTTAAAATCAGAGTTTTAGGTATAAAATAATTCAGTAATAAGATGAAATTTTATTATAAATTTCTTTTCATTTTTCTTTTTTTCTCAGTTTTGAAATTTAAACACGCTGCTCTTTGGAAATCTCTCTAGAACTATCTTTACCGTATTTGCGAATAATATCTCGTCTTTCCCAAACAATATTCTAAGACCGATATTGTTACAGACAAAACAGGACTTGCTATAAAACTCTAAATAGTAAGTAATAATTTGGTGTATTACAAACATTTCATCTATAGAACAAAAATTAATATGAGATTTATATTAAAATTTCTAGCTGATGCATACTTCAGTTCAATCGTTCGTATGAGTTTTTAATCGGAAAAAATATTTTTTAACTGACATTTTTCACAGAATTCTTAACTATTAAAATGAGGAATCGAAAATAAGGATTATTTCTGAAATTTGAAATAAAGCAAATCACCATTTTACTACACCAAGCTAAAATCAATTATTTAATTTGTAGCGTTACTTAAATTCAATAATATATACTTTGTATACAGAGATCAATCTTTTTAAGGTAAATTAAAATTACAAACTGGATAATAACAATTATGTTGTAATTGTTACTTTTCGATCGCTCGATTTGGATTGTTCGAAATAAAAGTTATGTTATTATTTTACTTCCTTTAAGGATAACAATCAAAGATCTTTAAGTCGGTCTTTGATAGTTATCAACCAATCGACAAATAAAAATTACTTGATAATCGTTATTTTGTAATTTCTATTTCTTTTATCATAAGCATTACAGCACACCCACTTATTTTAACATCTTCAAAATTATGAAATCCTACATAGAGAAAGTTAATACCTAACAAAACAACCCTTATGAAAAAATACTAATGAGACCGCGAAAACACTAATAAGCACTAATGAAAAACTTATTAACTCATTAGTGTTTTATTAGTGTTTTCGCGGTTGTCTAGTAGTTTTTCATAAGTTATGATTAGTGCGCATTAGTATTTTTCCATAAGGGAAGCTTGTAACACTCGGACCTTTCTTCTTATGATACTAATGCAACTACATATTTATTTCTGATTTTCTCTTTTAAAGTTAGATTAAGATTAAGATTTGGCTCATTTATTTTATCTGAAAGTAAGCCTCTCTGTACATGATTTAGCATGAATAGTGAGACCAGTTTAATTAGCTTATCTAACTTTCTAAGAAAAATAGACGTCAACCAAATTTTATGACTCCTGGAACAATCCTGGCACTTGAGAGAATAAGATTGTTTAGAAAGGCAGTAAATCACAAGAAGGATAATCTTGCAAGTCTTGATTCTGCTACTTGAGATCTTGAAGTCGGGCATTGTTTGTGGTCTTCAGCAGCATCCCGAATGAGACCGTTTTGAGCTAAGTACTTGGGATTTCCCGTCTACCTGGCAATGTTAACTTTTATTTGAAAATGCAAAAAATCGCAGAATCAGTTTTGCCTTCGTTTTGTTTTAAGAAAACCAGGTACATAGGTGGCTAATAAAATCTGATCTTCATCCTTGGGAGCTGGACTATTTAAAGAATCCCTGCAGACACTTCGGCAACAGTTCCTAGTTTTCCTTTGGAGAGGCATAAGCCTAAATTTAGTATTTAAAATGAATATAATCAAGATAGTTTTTGGGATATTCGTTTTGAGTGTTTCATCCGATTCACTTGTGATCAGTTCGAGCCAGGAGAAAAGTCTTATCCGAAGTTTTGCGAATAAAGATGATACTCGAGAAATAATTACAAATTCCGACTTGCGTGAGAGATCAATAAGAAAAGTACGTCGAGGAAGGAGGCACAGAAATTTGCATCTACAGAAAATGAAAAATGATTTTCTGGACACCGACCCTTCGGCAGTTATAAACAGGAAAGGCTTGATCAGGTGCAGGCGTAGGAAAAGGACACCAAAAAATGGAAAAGTTCTGAAGCGATGCAAATTAGAAAACTACAACAAGAGGAGTCGCACCAACAATAGCAGTCTAAAACTACCACCAAAGTCAAGGAAAATTGTTTACGCTCCGAGTTCTACAAGAAAAACCACAAAACGGGTAAAGGAATGCCAAAATAATGAAAGTAAAAATCATCAAGACGCGAACAATCTAGATTTATCAGAAATGACAATCTGGCGCCAACTCATTGAATCTGTGAGACGAATAGAAAACATGGACATCAATAACACCATGGGCGGAAGCATTTCTCAAATAGGAATGAGTTTTGAAATGCACAATGGAACAGTGTACGATATAAAAACTAGCGATGGTTCATTCGATATTGATATTCGCTAGATTTAACAGGACGACTAAGGAATTAGAACGATTAAATCGAAAATGTAAAAATTAATGTTAAGAATTACGACAATATTGTTTGTCATTTAGTTTTTACGCCTAATACATATTTATGTATTTAAAAAATAAGTAAAAATAAAAAAATATGAATAAATATATACTTTTATCTCTTTTAATTAAACTTCAATTAGCTAAATGGAGGGATTGATTAGCAACTGTTTTCGTTTATGTTTTTGGATTATCTTAATCACTTTTTATTTATTTATTAATTTTTTTTAAATTTGCCTTTTCAAATTATTATCATACTGATTCTTCTCAATAAAATAAATTCAGCTCATATATGGTTTCCGTTTTGTTTTCTCTATTACTGATCGTTCAGTTGTTCGAAATTTTAACTTAAGTAAGCTAAGAAATACATATCTCATCGCAAAAGAGAAGAGTTTATTTTCCTGCAGAGAAATGGCACATTTTTAATTAATAATACAAAACCGATTAAGCTCTTAGTACGAAAACGATGTTAGGAACATAAGAACAATTGTTTTTAGAAATTCTAGTAACTTCGAGGAAATTAAAATTACATACATAAATTAAAAAAACGCTTTAAAATTTTACCATATTTCATATTTCCAAGATGTTGCACGCCAAATTGAAACAATCATAACCATATTTAAATACATAATACAATATTTCATTTATTTTAAGTCTTTAGAATAGGTCGTTGATTGATTAGCACAGATCGATTAAGAATTTGTACCGCACTGAAGTGTAAAACTTGAGATCCTAATATTTTGTAATAAAAACTCAATGAATAATTGTAAGTAAAACCATGCATAAAACAATTACATTTTACATATTTTTATTGTATTGTCTTAAGTATTGAGTAGGTTGAATAGAACGTTACAGTTCACTATTAAGACTATAAATTTTGTCTAATTTAAAGGTTTTTTAAATAAAATTCTTCTTATGGAATAAAAACTTATAAAAATTTATTTTATACATATTTCCAAACTGCTTTTACATTGTATGTACGTAAAAATTTAAATTTTTGCACTTTTGTCTTTGAATTTTCTAGATTTTATTATATAAAAAATTAGTAAAAATTAAGAAAACATCAAAATTTTGGATCATATATAAATTAAATTAGGGCTTCGATCCGTGAATAGTCCTCGCGGCTTTTTCCTTGAAGATCTAGGAGTCTCATCCCCGGTGGTGTGTCTTGGCGTGTTGTTATTACAGTCGTCAGTACTTCTACCAGGTTTAAACCTCATTACGAGTTCTAGTTCATCAGAAACTTCGCTTGCACTAGAATCAAGATTTTCGACGAACCTCACCAGCAGGCTTCGATTTGGTCCTTTGAATTGTTTTCGTACTTTTGGGGAGTTGCAGATGTAATCACTGCCATTTGCATATTCTGGAGGTTTTTGTTTTACAGCTTGACGAGGGCTTTCTTCTTCGTTTTGATTTATGCATTTCCTGATAATCGAAGATTGTAAAGTTTGTATATTTTCCCTTTTGACTAAACGAAGAATTGGTGATTCTTCACAATCAAATAAGGTTGAAATATTTGAGGTACGGTTCATTGTTTCCTTAACTGCATCTCTTTTATATTGAGACGTTTTTTTAGGTGAATTAAATCTTATTTTACTTATAGTGCTGTTTGGATCTGTCTTCGTTTTAATTGGTGTCGTTGTTGGTGAAATGTCTGGCTGGTATTTCTTTTTGAATGTTTTCTTAAAATGTTTAGGAGTTTCAATTGTAAGACACTCAAATTTTCTCAGCAATTCTTCAGATAAAACACTATCGTTTTGATTCGATAGTTTTGTTGATTTGTCTTCACAATCGCTGTCTTCTTCAATTTGGTGAGTTTTACGAATATAAGGAGTATTACTCTTTGTTGGGCGCCAATTATTTAAGTGTGGAGTTTTCGGTGATGTTGTCGATGCTGAAATATTCATTTTCGCTGGTGTTTTAACTTCATCACTTTGCATTATTGTTTTGTCTGCCGAAGGTTTTGGTGAACTTAATTTTGGCGAGGAGTAGTCCATTGGAGATAGCAGAAGCTTAGAATCAAGATTTAGAAACAGTTTGTCATCATCTTCACTATCGGTGTCTTCTCCTGTTGAATAAGCACTCAAATCCGAGACGGGGCTAAGTTGGCCATTCGCATCAGGAAATGTGAATGCCACAGATTTTTTTCTTCGGTCATCTACCACAAATGATTTGTTTAATAGTTCTTTCGTCTTGCTTGGTGTCCCCAATTTGATTCGTTTTCGACGATCGCATAATTCTTCATCACTATCATCATCGACAGCCCGTTTAGAATTTTTTTCGTTTTTAACATTAAAATTGTGAAACCCGCTTTTATTGAACAGACAGTTCGTGCCCTTACGATTAATACGCATGATGATATCACGGTATGTTGTAATTTTAAGACAAAAATACTTGACTGAAAATAAAGCTAAGTATCGTAGGACAACAAGTTACTTGGAAGACAACTAAGCTTGAACTGCATCATCTCTTGAACGAATCACAAACGTTACTTCCGTTGATCTACCTGCACTTCAAAGTGAGATGAATATAATAAATATTTTTTAAAGTACTCGTTTCGAACGTTCGCATATGTGTGATATGTTATCTTAGGGTTACATGACCATTTTTCTTGTCCTTTTAGTTTAATTACATTTCTAAGAAAATGTACCTCAAGGCTCATCTAACTAGGACACTGGAATTTATAAATTACCTGACTAAAGGTTTTTCTAGAAAAGGACAGTTATTAAAAATTATCGTGCACCGACAACCATAACAATTTGATTTTATTGGAAATAATATTTTAATGACTATCTCCAAATTTTTTCAATTTGATGCAGTAAAATCGAGTAGTACCTAAATGTAAAAGGGTATACCCTGGACTTTATTATACTCACGATTTTTAAGAAAACTTCATTCTACAAATATGAATTTTGGTGGAAATCGGAAGCGTACCATTTAATATCTAAGCGCTTCATAATCTTTAAAAGTTCCAATTTAAACAATCTCGGTAGAAATTAAAGAAAGAATTCAGTCGCTTCCAATATTTATTAATTTGAATACAAATTATACATTTTTTTAACCAAATTCTAATGTTCAATAATTTTAATAATTCGATTCTACTCTAAATAATTTTATTACATTTTCTTTGGACTGTACTTATATTATTGAAAAACAAAAATGCCCAAAACATTTTAATCCCAGGTTGTTGTCATTGCTAAATAAAAAGATGTTATTGGGTATTTACCCTTTGTGGGCATTTATAAACTGGAGTGAAGCCTTGCTATTAAAATTCATTTCAAATTATGTATATAAAAATGTTGAGAAAAATGTAATCTATGGTTTTGTTTTTGGTTACATACAAATATTGCGTTATATACGAGAATATAGTACAAATTTTTAAGATTTGTTATCTAAATTATGGCTTATCGTTATTGTATTGTATAATGATTTCACAAAAACAGCAAACGGGCGTCAGAGAGCATGTAACTAGAGATGATTAAAACACCAAAATATCACAGATTTTCTATTTCAAATCACCTCTACTCATCTGTTCACATAAAACACCAGTTGGTAATTTATAACCTTGAAATTTGGTCCCGAGGATAGTAAGTATAGAGACAAAACACGTCAAGTGAGCACCCCTAAAAACCTCTATGTCAGCGATTTTTATGAAACATAGATCAAATGAATGCCTATACCAATACTAAACATAGCCCCAAACAATTTTGCAAAATTCCTATTTTTACTGTTTTTACGGATGTTTAAAAATTTTGACTTCTTTTTGTGAAAACATTAATTTCTCGGACACCTTTCAACGAAATGTTATGAAAATTTTATGAGAGGTTCTTAGGAGTTTATGTTTTCAAATGTTATAAACAATTTTCGTAAATTTGTTTATTTACCTATTTATTTATAATAATTAAATAAACAATTGAATTTTTAATCATGTTCTCATGTTTCGATTTTTTGGAAAATAGGCGCAAAATGTTCCTCGGACCTTGAACTATAAGATTCCGCGAAAAAATTTAACTCCCCGACTTATTCTGTAACTCGGCATTAATTTTCTTCGATGCAAGTTTACTCCACGCTAGAGCGCCTGAGCTCACGTTCTACGTACACCGAGCAATTAACTCACGTCTTTTTGGTTATTCGGGTGATTGTAAGTTTTTCAACTTCGGAATATATTTTACCAGCTATATTTTTGAATCTACGGAATTAAAATTGTGGAACTGTCGCGTACTCTTGACAGTTTTAGCATCTGCAAAAAGTTGTACCAATCGGCTTTCATTTGAACCATGATCTGGATGTTAACAGAAGCTGAAACCTATTTTTTTGAAAAAATTGCTCGTCCATTCGTATAATGTTCTCTTTTTATAACAAACACGAGAACATTATACGAAGAAGCGAGCAATTTTTTCAAAAAAATAAGTTTCAGCTTCTGTAATAGCAAACGAGAGAACATTATACGAATGGGCGAGCAATTTTTTCAAAAAAATAGGTTTCAGCTTCTGTTAACATCCAGATCATGGTTCAAATGAAAGCCGATTGGTACAACTTTTTGCAGATGCTAAAACTGTCAAGAGTACGCGACAGTTCCACAATTTTAATTCCGTAGATTCAAAAATATAGCTGGTAAAATATATTCCGAAGTTGAAAAACTTACAATCACCCGAATAACCAAAAAGACGTGAGTTAATTGCTCGGTGTACGTAGAACGTGAGCTCAGGCGCTCTAGCGTGGAGTAAACTTGCATCGAAGAAAATTAATGCCGAGTTACAGAATAAGTCGGGGAGTTAAATTTTTTCGCGGAATCTTATAGTTCAAGGTCCGAGGAACATTTTGCGCCTATTTTCCAAAAAATCGAAACATGAGAACATGATTAAAAATTCAATTGTTTATTTAATTATTATAAATAAATAGGTAAATAAACAAATTTACGAAAATTGTTTATAACATTTGAAAATATAAACTCCTAAGAACCTCTCATAAAATTTTCATAACATTTCGTTGAAAGGTGTCCGAGAAATTAATGTTTTCACAAAAAGTAGTCAAAATTTTTAAACATCCGTAAAAACAGTAAAAATAGGAATTTTGCAAAATTGTTTGGGGCTATGTTTAGTATTAGTATAGGCATTCATTTGATCTATGTTTCATAAAAATCGCTGACATAGAGGTTTTTAGGGGTGCTCACTTGACGTGTTTTGTCTCATACGTATTCGAATTCAAAGATCTTTGCTTGAGTAAAAGAGTTTAGTTACAGTACATAACTCGCCTACTTATAAGAAAAACTATCAACCCATTCAAACTAAACTTTATGAAAATATGCTTCATTAAAAAAAATAATTATACGATAATTTAATGCATAGATGTACATTTTCATATGCCTATGTATTATTATAACTTAAATATTTCCTAGTACCGCAGCTTGATTTGTTTTGTACAATTTCATAAGTTCTAGATTTTTGAAAAAAATTCTACAAAAGGGTTAACCCAATTTTTCCTTTAAGTTGTGTTTTTATAGAGAATTATTTCTTAAGTTCCTTAAAAAAATTTATTTAAATAAAATTTCCTTATATTTAAGCTGAAATGGGGAAATAAATAATTTACATAAAATAATAAATAAATAATATATTTTATTAATAATGTAGATATATAGTATTTACGGTTTTAGTCCTTTTTTCTTTCTGATTATTTCATGCCAAGCTTCCATTACATTTACAATATAAGACAATATCCTGATGTATGTAAATCTACGTACATATGTAGTTTTAAAATATTCTATAGGGATGGTCAAACTTCCCGATGCATTAAAAGTTCGCTCAATTCGAGAAAGCAAATTTTATGCAAATCTATTATTATTATAATAAAAGTTTCATTGTACTTTTAATGAAATAGCTTCAGAACCAAGCACTTGCGGCTATGGTAGAGCAAGTTATTTAAAACCTTGACCTCACGTCTCCAAATCGACGAGCCATCATTAAATAAAAATATTGGTGGATGAAAATCGTTGACTTCAAACGATTTTTTCACAAATCTCATCCTGAATCCGATTACAGATTTCCTCCATTTTCTAGAAATTCGCACGTGATAAACCCGTCATCGCTGGGAGTTAATTCTCGCGCAGCCCGGCGGAGCCGTCGCCGCAGCCAGCCGCTAGTGGAGCGGAGTCGATTTTGGCCTTCAGGCGTCGTTTATTATTATCAAAACTTCAGTTTGGGGCTTCCAGCGGGGCTAGTGGGAGCCACCTCCACGTCCCCACGGACTATGCATGTGGCGTGGGAGCTGAGCGTGCTCGAGATTTGGATGATGACTAAACGCAGCGGCTTCATTGGATAATTATAAACAAATCGTTAGCCCGATTCGAAATCCACTTTATGGCCGCAGGAAGACAATTAGCTTATCCAATTGGCTAACTGAAGAAATTAAAGCAGCCAGTTTAGTGGCTAGTTCTGTGCAATAGACCTCATTATATGTACATATATACATATAATATGTATGCTAAAAAAGAATCTTATAGTTTAAAAGTAGACTTAAAATCGGGAAGATAATAAACGCTTCTTAATTTTTACGATTATACCTTCTTATCTAATGGATTTAAACCCACTATCCACTAAATTTGAGAACACTAAAGTTTAAAGAAATACGCTGAATTCACCAAGGCATACCCTTTAAACACTTTTACGCTCGCTACGTTTATTCGACTATAAACTTTATAAGCTGAATTGACGCCGTGAGCATCAACGTCTTAAAAACCTCCCTACTAAAACAACACTTTATTTTGCCTTTTGGATGCTAATATTAAATAATATTATATGTATAGGAAACTCCAAAAAATTCAAAACATTTTCCATAAACTGATATAGGTAGTCACCCTCTTTCCAAAAAACATCAACTTGACAGATTTTATTTCGTTTATTGAAGTATGTATTTTTCAATTGAAACAAATCTTATTCCTGAAACCTTGCAACTTGCATATGTGATATTGATAATGATAACTTATAGCTGAATAAACGCCGTGAGTGTCAACATGTCAACTTAATGTTAAAATTAATTAAATTAACGAAAATTATAAAGTTATCATAGATTAAATGTTTGTTTTATTATTTAAATATAAATGTAGTTATTCTCCATGATTAGACTTTTAACCCTTATGACGTTGACGCTCACGGCGTTTATTCAGCTATAAGTTATATAAGCGGAATTGACGTCTATAGACGTCGTTCCTACGTACGTACGTATGTATGTATGTACTAACTTTGTTCGTTGTTACTACCTTTATGTTACTTTGAATTCATTAAAAGCAATTATACCTGTATTTTTAATGTAGCACTGAATAGTAATAAATGCTAAATAATACATTTGTTCACTTATGAGTTTGTAAAATTAGATAATATTTATCGTTGTTAAAATTCATCATTTTGTATGATACATTTCAAGGGAAAAATAAAAATAATAAATCAAATGATATTTATAAATATACATACCCATATGTATGTATTTGAATAGATGTTGCATTCATCAATTTAAGCACTGAGATAACTTTTTATCTGTTGTTAGCAAAATTAACTAGATCAAAAAAAATTTAATTTGATTTAAAAAAACGAAAAGGTAAATCGTTAAGTATACCCACACAATAAGCAATTTATAAACAGCAAAACATACAGAATAGGATTACAGAATTTAGTACACTAATTTAAGATTAATTAAAATAACTTTATACATGTACGTTTGCATCATACATACTATGTATTACATTTACATATTATGCTAGCCTTTTCAATTCTAATTCATCTAATCTACAAAAACGATTACAACAAAGCTAAAAAAGAAAAAAGTTATTCAATTTTATAAAATAATTTTTTAATAAGATTCCAAAAGGGTGTATGTATTATTAATTCCCAATAGTGCAAGAACTCATGATTCGGATCGCATTTTCAACTGTTTCGTGAAGGGTTTATTTTAGTGATAAAAACTACTGAAGTGAATCAAACCATTGTTATTTTTTATTTACAAGTAGTATTTGATTTTATTTCTGACCTTTTTATCATGGTTGAAAAACTACATACATATAAGTAAGTGCAACGTCACAGGTCTAAAAGAATAATCTTAAGATCTTTATGATTTCTCAAAACATTATCGGTTTCCCGCTTCTCGAGTAATGAGAGCAATTTTTCGATAATGCGAAACAAGTCTACAAGAGCCACTACGGCCGCATATCTTACAAAACAACAGAAGCGCAATTCTAAATACTTCGGCCGATCTGTCTGCAGTTTTCAGCGACTTCTTGCTTAACTTTTTTGGGTCTAGTTCTAAATTTAGCCCAAAAAGAAGACATTCTTCGCGAACTTTTTGTACGTCATTCGGGCCACCGCTCACTGTAGGCTCAGCCCAGCTCTGGTTCTGTTCCGCCGCCAAAACGATGAGGAAACTTCGACGACGAGCTGCAATTTTTTCAAAAAGTACCTACTACTTTTATTGTTACTGTTTTATGTTATTATCTCCACTCGACTGCGACTGTACCAAGGAAGATGCAGCGCATCGCATTTTTTTTGAGCCGCGAAAGTCTCTTTCAGCCCGAACCCGAACCGAATGCGACGGCTGGGCGACACACAAAAAGTTTCTCAAAATCTCATCATACTAAAAAACAAACCAGCGAAAAACACTTTCGTTTATATTTAGAGCAGGGCAGGAGAGATTCTTCTTTTTGTGGGGCTCGTTAAAGTAGCGACGGCCAAGAGTGATGACGGCCGAACTATCACTTCTAGAGTTGCGTTATTTACTTGCCTGCATTACTTAAAACGAAATTGTGATTTTATTTACCAGAGGCCACTTGCGCTTTTTAGCTTTTGGCATATTTAACCTTAATAATGACCCTCAACGCCATAAATTTAGACCCAAGCAATTTTTGGAAAATAATTTTATGAAGCAAGACACTCCTCCTCCATCATAGTTTTGAAAGATATTTTAAGAAAAACTGTGACACCCAGGTACTTTGGGATAGATTTTTATATCCCAAGGACATACACTTAAAATTTTCAATGGATCATTAACAGATTGATAAAAGGAGCAAACTGGCATTCAAAAAAGACAGCATATCTAATTAATGAATATTAATTAGGGTTAAGCAAAGATTTTCAATGTAGTTTTTAAAAACAATTTTTTAATTTCTTTAGATGCGACCCCCAAATTTCTTCAAAGTAGAATATATAGTAAAAACAATTTGTGGAGATTTTGAAAGCGATCGAATAATATTTTTAACCCGTGACCTCAAGCGATAGAAATTATTAACAAATGAGACCTTTCGACACATGCATCTCTAATAGTTTATTAAAATTTTGAAAATGAATTTCATCCTTCTGACAAAATGTAATGTTTTTCTACACTTTTTCTGATAATGACATGTAAATTACATGCAAAATTAATGAATTTGAAAAACATAAATCTATTTTATACTTTTTAAAAAATATGTCAACTGAATATACCTACATACATAAGAAACGCCAGTGTTTCTTGCTATCGCACTTTTTGGTGTCAGCAAATTAAACAAGCCAGTATAAAGAAAATTGAATATTATGTATGTATATGTAAGTTACAATTTAGTAGGCTAGAAGGCGACAAACGAATCATATCTGACAATTTTAAAATTTTAAACCATTATAGTCATAGAACTAGAAGACAGCAAACACCTATTAGAAAAACTGCTTCTAATACATTCCCTAAATGCCTCCAAAAATGTATGACAATACTTCCACTTACTGGTTTATATAATAATATAAAGACTTGGATTCGAACAGGTCCTAAGAATTAGAGTTCTTATATTTTCCGTTAATTATATAATTAATAAAAATATTCTCAACAAATATTTTTAACCTTTACCTGTATTAAAAATATGAATATGTAATAAAAGAGACCGGGGTTCCAATAAAAAGACTACTTTGTGACTTAGAGATAGTGTTGTTGATCGATTTAAATAAAATAATGAATAATAATTTGTCAATAATCTGGCAATGTTTACTTTGTACTGACATAAATAAGTTGAAATCAATAAATTGTCGTATGATCTTGTTCATATTTTTTTAGTACATAATACATATGTATGTAACTAAATGCAATAATGCAAATATTTTTAGAATTTGTCATCGAATCGTTCGCCAGTGTTACCAAATTATTACAAGGGTTGAGTACGATACTGTATTATTAAAATAATTTATTAATTTATAAATATACCTGATTTCACTTTATAAAGCAACATAGAATCTACTTTTAGCCTTCTAGCACAAAGGTTTTATTTCCTTATATAGATATTTCAATTTTGTTTGTTTCCGTGAAGAAACTTTGGGTCTTATTTATATTAGGTACATATACTACTGCTAGACTTCACAAAACAAATACATATTTAACATTATTTAGTTCAGTGAAAGGTAAACATTGGGCATTGATTTAAGAAAAGTATGATAAAATCTGATCCGCACGCTCGTAAATATTATTTTACTGCTTCTCTTTGAAGGGCTATAATAATTTCCGCAAATAAATTTTGCGAAAATTGTTAAAATGGCAATATTACAGCAATTATATATATGTAGTTGATATCGATCGCCAATTGAGCCTCAAACATGCAAGCCCGGTTCCTGCTTTCATTTACGGCAAAATCCCAGACAGCTCGACACTAGAAGCATTTGCATCTGATTACGTAAAACCCCTAGCCCGGCGCGATCACCGCAGTGGTCCTAGCGCACATCGGCAAATGGGTTAAATTTGGCCACCTCTCATCGAGCGCAGGCGCAGGCGCGACAGCAACCGCGGCCGTTATCTGCTCTTATCTGGCCGCACTGTCGCTGCAGTGAATTACGCGATCGCGCATGTGACACGAACCGCGATGCACGCATAAGTGGCCTAGGGCTAGCAAAAAATAAATCTCACGCTGTGGTGACTTGATCGTAGCCGACCGGGGGGTTCGCTCACGCTGCGCTGTTTCCGATCGGGTTTTTTCCCTTTTTCCAGAGCGCGCGATCGCCCCGAGTGCGGCCCTGACTCCCATATGTTCGAATGATCTTCATGCCGACGACGTACGATCGGCGGCGTGGTGAAAATGCACAAGGACACGTTCGCACCGTTCGCACAGCTGCTCCCAACAAAGGGAAAAGTGCCACCGCGGGAGCGCGCTGCACTCACACGCAGCCAGGCGATCGATTTTCCGTCCGAGAGTCGAGTTCGGGTCGAGTCGACCCGATCACCAGCTCCAGCGGAGGCGCTCAGATCGTCCGGGGGCATAAGTGGAGACTCCGCTGGCATTGAGCATTATGCACGCCACGGTGACTCGCCGCTTTCAGGACCCGGCGACCGATTTCTAACTGAAAATCGCTGGCAATTAGGGGTCCGCTCACTGATGCGTTTGATTGATCAGCGCTCGGCGCAAGGTCTCCGTCGACTTTTGCCTTGGGGTGAACAAATTCTGCGAAATTCGGAACCGCGGATCTGTTTGCGGATTTTTGCACGCAGAAAATGAAAATCCTCTTTGATGAGGCGCACCCGGGGCTGGACGCTGCGTCACCTCTGCATGATGCGCGTTTTCGCGCCTGGAAATGTCACCGTCGCCTATCTGTCCGCTTCTTTTGAATTCCGTCCGACACGCTTCGTTTGGCACCGAACGATACTCGTTCGCCGTCAACATTTTTTTGTCGGTTTTCCAGTAAAGTTCGCTTTTCATTGTTGTCGCCGAGCTCCAGTTCGGCTCACCGTTGTTTATTTATTCCGGGCGACATCAGTTGTGTTGGGATTTTATTTTATGTGCCATTGGCTCCGCACCGCCGACTCCGCTCGGCCGATTCACGTCGACGGAGCACACATTGCCACTGATAACGAGCTACACCTGGATGAGCGATATCCGAACTGCACACCTAGCCGCTCTGCCTTGTGCTAGCCGCGCGATCCGGCGCATTGAAAAAATGTTTATTTTTTGCTTTTCGCTTTGATATCTGCACAACTCACAAAGGTCAGTGAGTACGGGCAGAACACTTCCTCGGGGGTATCTGACAATGAGGCTAGCTGGTTCAATGCGTTTTGCAGATTTTCTGAACTATCGAAATAAAAATATGTTATACACTTAAAATACGGATGTTCTAATAAATTGTCTTCCGTCATTTTAACTGCATCAAACGTTGATCTCTAAATAGTCTAACGATGCCTTGATTCCTTTAGCGCTGCTTTTCAGTACCATATTGCTAATCTCAAATTTATAGATAAGGAGATAATGTAACTTAAATTTGTTTGTTAACGACAACTATAAAAACTTTAGTTTTTAACCCCCAGAAGCAAAAAATAATCCACTAATGAATAATTCTTTTTATTTAACATTCTAGCCATACGGTTAACTGAAATCGTATCAGACATTTCTGGCATGCATGGTATGCATATTTTATTTCTAAATTCTGGTCTCTTTGGAGGATTTGTAAACCCAGAAGAATGTCTAAAGGGCTTTCTTAAAATTTCACACTAAACATCTCCACGAAATCTAGTGGGTCCTTCTAGTTTATGCCGGAAAGTTTTCATTTACTGATTGCTATAATTAATAATGAATTACCTTGCGTTCTTACTTCTTACTGAACTAATTCTACAGAATTTAAATACTGCAGGGCTTGAATACGCTAGTACTTGAATACTCCTTGACTGAGTGCTCAAAATATATGTACATACTCCTTTATTCGAGTATCTATCGGATAATTTTTTTCCAAATGCTCGAGTACTCAAAACTCTTTTATTCAAATAACACAACTAATTGAATCCAGAAGTGTTCGAGTATTAAAAAAGGAAAAAACTGGGAGACATCCTTAAAGTCATCTTCTTATTTTCCTACATTAGGTAAAGGAAATTATTACGCAGTAACTTGGTAGCAATCGGAATCGAACTTTCTGTTAATGGGTCAAACGCAAAAATAATGTTCGGGCAGTGTAAAAGAAAAAACAATTTTTTGATTCTTTTTTGTTTTATTTTTTATTTTTTGATGAATTACAAATAAAGCACCTATCAAGAGTAACCCTATCCATAACTTTGTTTAATTCTAAAATTTATTTTAAACTGACGATTGAAGCACAAATAATTTGGAAAAAAAAATTTTCCACGGAAATTTAGAGGTTATTTTTGAATGATTGGAGGAAAAATGAATTCATTATTGTAATTAAAAATAGGTAGTACTTAAGTTATATTGCTTTTAATTGAACTAATTAAAGTAATCTTGTATAAAAGACCATTTTTCGTCTCTTCTGTGGACTTTTTTGTATCTCCGTTTTTTCAGTCAATTTGGTTGAACGATTTCTATTTTTTTTTCTACTAACCAACACTTCCATTTACAAATTAATAAGAAACATAAAAAAAAATCGGTGCTGATTTTAACTTATTATATTTACATCGACTGTTTTGCGTTTGACCCTAATACTTGTAAACATTCGAAAAACAAATTAAGATATGGCTTCTGTAAATTAAATATATGATATACCCAGACGTAAGTTATGGGACGTGTTATGAGTAAACTACATCCAGCAAAATTCTTTCCTAACTCGAACCTAGACTGTCCGCTCTAAATTATTCACTTCCATTGTCTTAATTATTAAATTTCCAACAAATCCAATCTGTGGGTGCTTCATTCACATATTTATAAAATTATCTGCAATCCATATAAAAAAAAAGCCTTGAAAAGCATCAAACTGAAAAACCTGAAAAACTGAATAAAATCAATTATAACGATAATATTTATTCAACCAGTACAATTTAAGTGTTGTTTCTTATGTAAGTAATTGTTTTTTACTAATAATACTATTTTTCCATTAATTTGTAATGTGAAAGAAATAAGGGTTAGTTATGCACAATCTATTTAAACTCACTTAAAATTCGGGATGACCTGTGTATTTTCTTACCATAGACAGTGTATAAAATTCACAAATAGTATTATGAAAAATTGATCACACAGGGAATAAATAGAATACTCCATGAATTGTAAGAAAAAGTAGTATTTTTGATATGTGTACCTACCCTTTACAAATCAATTTTTGTTTCATAGGTAATTTTCATTCCAAAAGAATGATTTTCTATTTCAGAATTTGAAATTGATAAGAGAACGTCTTACGTCAAGAACTTTTACACTGTCTCTTGAAAAAGGTATATCTTACCATATTTTGTAGTTTCCAACTCGGTTGAAATACATTACTTGACGAAACATTTTCATTTAAGAATTCGTAATACATATCTAGATAAAATCCTATAGAACTGGAGAAAGATCTGGGTTAAAAATTGCATTTTCTTTGTAAAAAAAAACATATCAAAAAGCTCTTTTAGGGTTGTCTGACTTTGACTGTGAGTGACCGTATTTTATTTAACCTTTTTGTTACCTCAAACGACGCAGAACTTCCAGTCCTTAATATCGGGGATGTGAACTGCATCCGGTTGCCTCCATCTCCAGAAGCAGCCAGAAGAAGCCCCAGCCCTTGATTTTACGCCCGCTGTCGTTGACGGAGCCTCAAATGTGTCCTTTCAGATCCCCCGCTGGCAGGCGATAAGTCGTGGAGCGAGCGCCACAAAGGAGCGGAAGGCATGAGAGCCAACCCGCCCCCGCCGCAAATTGCAAGAATTTTTGCCTAAACCTGCACTTTTGGTTCTGCATGACCGTCAGATGCCAATTAAGCATCCTTCGATAGGCGGTGTTCGTGTTCGCCTCAAGCAGGGAAGCGCGTCTTTTTGTTTCTGTTACACCTCATCGATCATTGAACCAATATCCACCGGAAAGTGTGCCCTCGATGCAGTTCTCGAGTGCTGGTGAAAAGGGCCCCCCGCCGCCGCGGCAGCCCCATGGAAAAGTAATTCGTAAGTGCTCGCCGCGCTATTGGGGCTCCTCAGTCCGCTCCTCCAGTGTCCCGTTTCAGTTTCAGGCGTCGTCCTCGCAGCGACAGCGAGCGTGACGTCGTGGGTCGCGGCTCGTGGGGTGGAAATGATGCACTCGAGCGGCCCTGGCAAGACGGCACCGCGCCGCGTCGCACCGCCCCAGCGTCTGTGGGTCGGAGTTGGACTCGGGTCGGGTCTCAGCCCGGTCCCGGCTATCAAGCGGCGCTGGTTTCGCAAAAAAAAATCCCCGGCCGCGTGCTCTGCGTAATGAAAAATCGTTGGCCAGCGCTCGATCTGCCCAACGACGTAAAAAATAATCGCGGACAGCAGCGCGAAGTCGCCCTTCCCCCTGTTGTTTTTGTGACTCACCCTCCCCCCCGCTGCACGCCGTGCCGGCAGCTCAGTTCTGGTCCACGACGTGCAGCAACGCAAGCACAGGGGAGGATCTCCACCAATCATCTCCCATCTGGGGTTACTAAGCCTCATGAGTCATCCGCCGACTGGGGATTAAATTCAAATCCCCTTCGCCGGGTGGCGTGGTGAAATTCGCCGTGTGGTGGGCTTCCCACTTCCCAGCCCCAGGAGCTGCTCTGCTGAGGAAAAGAGCTAGCCGCACTGAGAGAGAGCGATGCGCTCCGCGTTCGCACAGCACACACACACTTGCATTTGCAATTTATTGTTAGGGGAGGAGGGCGCAAGAGCGGGACGCGAGCCGAGCGAACCGAAATCGAAAGCCGAACTGAGAGTGATTAATGCTCTCCCTCACCGGGGGCAGATGTAATTGCGTTATCGCAAGTTCCAATTCAAAATTAACTTTACCTTGCATTGCAACGGTATTCTTACCAGATGGATAAGTTGCGAAACTTTTTTCGTAAAACTGTTTACTGTTTGTTTTTTAATTGTATCTGAAAAATTGTTTTAACCAAGACCAACATTACTTTTCCATACTATTTGTTTGAAAAAAGCTCCGATAATAGTGACATTTTTTATTTTCGTTTATGTAACAAAACAAGTGCCTTTTAATATTACTAATTACTTTAATAGAATTTTTTCTGTACATGACAATATCGAAAATGAAATTTTCTATCACGTGACGTTTTTGAGAATAATAGGGTTAAAAGCTAAAACAGTTCGTATTTTGAGTATTTTAAAAGATTATTATTATTATTATTAAATACCACCATTCTATAGCTCTTGCTACGCATATTGGGGAACTAATTTTTCGTAAACATTCGCTAGTTGTTATTATCATGAACTACCAATTGTATGAGATAATTTGTTTACATGAAAAAGTGAAATTAATAAGGATTTTAATATAGTATAGCGTAAACAAAAGGTCCAAATTTCGATGATGTGCTTGACATCATTAATGGCATTGGAGATGTTGACTTTTAAGGCATCAGTCGTTTGAGGCTTATTGGTACAGACCGGTGATTTAATGTAGCCCCACAAGAGAAAGTCTAATGGCGTTAAATCGCATATGTACATAGCTGCAGCCAGGGTTAAACTGACTATGCAAATTGCACCGGGAAGTTTTGGAATACCGGCCCATTTTCTCTAATTCGCATTGATCTTATGTCACTGATAATATCAGCACAATTTTTATCATTTTAAAAACGTTTTTATAAACCTCGTTATAAAAATTATATTCATGCAATACCTTTAAACAACATAGGTACTAAGCAATTTTTGCATCGATCACGTTCACTCATCATTTCAGGTTCCTCCCTATTAAGGCCGATTCACACATATCAGGGTCCGAACCGTGTCAGCAACATGCCGTGTCCGTGCCCGGACAGAATTCTTTGAAAGAATATTGGAAAGCCCTGCACTGACACGGATGCATCACGGAAAACACGAACCCGGTCCGGACACGGCATGGTGCTGACACGGTTCGGACCCTGATATTATGTGTGAATCAGCCTTTAATCTCCAAATCATAATTTATAACAACATATTTTCCAGACAGATTTGCCTTCAAATAAAGTCTTCAAAATCAAAAAATCAAACCAAAAAGTCAGACATTACGAAATGAGAATCTAGTTTTTTTCATTACAAGGTACTCCTAGAGTTCTCTTTCTCAAACTGTACTATATTTCGTACATCAATTTCCTTTACGGTTTTATTTTTTTAATTTTATTCTGATTACAAATAAATTTAATTGAATATTATTTATTTCAATTTCGTCCTCAACTGAATAGTTTTCAAATTTCTTTCGATTGTAATCCCTTTTTGAACGGTCAAATGTTCACCGACCACTATCGCGCAGTACGACCGGGCTACAGGGAAACTGGCTGTAGCTGCCGCTATTCACTGTCAAAATTCAAGCTCCCCCATTGGAAAACCCTTTATGGGTCAAACGCAAAACAGTCGATGTAAATATAATAATTTAAAATCAGCACCGATTTTTTTTATGTTTCTTATTAATTTGTAAATGGACGTGTTGGTTACTAGAAAAAAAGAAATAGAAATCGTTCAACCAAATTGACTGAAGAAACGGAGATTTTCAATTTTTTCTGTCTCTTCTGTGGACCAAATAGTCAATAATGAATTCATTTTTCCTCCAATCATTCAAAAATAACCTCTAAATTTCCGTGGAAAATTCTTTTTTTCCCAAATTATTTGTGCTTCAATCATCAGTTTAAAATAAATTTTAGAATTAAACAAAGTTATGGATAGGGTTACTCTTGATAGGTGCTTTATTTGTAATTCATCAAAAAATAAAAAAATAAAACAAAAAATAACCAAAGAAATTGTTTTTTCTTTTACACTGCCCGAACATTACTTTTGCGTTTGACCCTTATAAGCGTTTAGTTTTATGTACTTTGAGATTTATCCGTTACCCTATTTTTAAACTGATTCGACGATGGTTTAAATGATTTTATACTGATTTTAAGTTTGCTGTTAGTCCAAATAACTATTAATCGCTTAAATCTGGCAGCACCTCGTTCCACTTTAAATGACAACATTTACGTTAATTACACCTTCCACGTGCCTGCTCGGCTCATAGTTCACATTTCCGTTTCCTGCTCACACGGGAGAGCCGCCGCCGCCGCCGCCCGGAGCACCTTGGCGCTGCCCGCGCATCTACCTCACTCACGCACACACCGGCAGACCCCCGCAAGCTGTTGGACGTTCGACGTGAGAAAAGGCGCACATGCACCCGAGAGCCCGCGATTTTCGGCCCCCCATCCGCCCCCACCGACGGGTGAACACCCGCTTCGAGGGGGTTGTTTGCAATGCGCCGTGAGACCGCTTCTTCGGTCCCGTCCGAAGGAAATTTCGAAGCGCGGGCTTTGTTCTCCCGGTCCCGGCTCCTCTTCCCGGTTCCCTCCCAGAAACAGAATAAACTGCTCCCTGCGGTGGTGTGCGTCCAGAAAATATAATTTGAAATTTTTGTGCCCGCCGCTCTCCCTTCACGTGCACACAGCTCACCACGCCAGCGACAACTGCGGAGAGAATTTTCTTCTTTCGTCTTCCGGGCGAAACTCACCACACTTTTTTTGGGATCTGTTTTCTGTTCCCTCGAGAGCTTCTCCCGAAGGTTCGTGCAGTTTATTTTCTGTCGCCTCGTGGTCCTGTTCGTTGAGTTCGTTCGGTGCGATTTCTAGCGTTTCTGTTGCAGCAGCTGAGTTTTGGATTTTCCCAATTGAGTTTTTTTGGTGCCGAGTAACTTGTTTTCCGTGGGGTTTGTGCACCGCACCGTCCGGGCTAAAGAAAATCGGGGGCAGTTGGTCTGCTGTGTTTTTGTTTCTCAAAAAAAGGAAAGAAAAGAAGTCCGTCGTAGTCGTTGGACCGATTTCAAAAATAGCTCAACTGAGAGCTCAGCAACTCCACTTCGGTGTTACCCATTTAAAAAAAAATAAAAATAAAATAAAAAATTATTGTCGCCTAGACAAACTCCAGCGAAATTGTGCTCAATTAAATTATTAAGTGCCGCTCTAACTCGAAGTACCACCAGTGCGTGAAAAGTTTGTCCAAAAGAATTTTGCGAGGGAACCCGTGCCCAGTTCTACTTGGATTACCACAGCCGAGCGAGCGTTTTGGATTTACCACGCCGGGGAGCATAACAGTCGCAAAAAGGTAATTTTAGCGGTAAAGTCCGTTGACAGTTAAGGTCGTGTGGTCAATTACATAAGCTCTGGGCTTTACTCGTTCCGGCTCCGAAAGAAAAGGGGCCCTAGCGGGCTCCTGGTTCCCATAAAAAAGGCGGTTTGCTAGGTGAGCGGCGCGCATATGTGGAGCAAGAGGGCCTCTGTGGTTCGGCCCGGTTTTTCTGGGAGCCGCCAAGCGCCAATTTTGCAAGACTGTTGCTTTTTCGGCTCGACTTGGTTCAGCCAGCTCCGACCTCCGGAGAAAATTCGTAGGAAATCAACTGTAAAATTGGCCCCGCCGCGCCATAGACCGACCACTCGGATGCAATGCGAAAGGGAAATGTGACGAAATTGGGCTTTTTGCCCGCTCAATTTCGTCTCCTTCAGCTGAAACCAATCTAACTCATTTGGGGACGCTTTCGATGTTTAATTTATTTCCACTAAATACCCATTTTCACATCTAAATTCCTCTTGGGTCAATGAAACAGTGACCCTCCTCTTATAGCTACAATTTTATTTTACTTAAACTACAAAAATCACAAGGTAGAGAACGAAGTCACACAAAAAAATATAACTAAAGTATTGAGTTCTAAAAATCAATTGATATCACATCCCTAAAAATAAAACAAAAGAAATAAGATGAATCCATTTTTCAACTATTTCCATTTGGGAATTGCTAAATTTAGTAAAAGGAAACAGTTCTGGACACTTAAATTACGGAGGAGGAGTAATCGTGACAACCTTTAGCTTATTTTAAATTGGTTCTCTCTAAGGAAATTCAAGTCGCACTTTTTGAAAATATCTTGAATTTATATATGTACATATTTACATCATGTATACAAGGATACTTTCAGAGAAAAAAAACCCTTGGAAAGAATTAACCTGAAATTATGTGAAAGGGGTCAAAAATAACCCCTTGGTAAATAAAATAAAATATGTATGTCGCGAAAGAATCAACAAATTATGAATTTTTCTATAAAAGTTTGAATTAATCCCATTCTTTCTGCGTTGAGAAAACGAACATTCAGTTTCTACAGGAAATTATTTTAGGACCAAATTTAATATTATGGTGAGGGATGACAACACAGGCGTTCTGTTTGCAACTGCAAAAAATGTATTCAAAACGTTCTGGTGGAAGAAAACATTGCTAACAATGAATTATGCATTACATTATTGCCTCGCTAATGTGAACTAATTAAAACAGACCTCAGGGGCGTATTTGCTAAAATGAAAAGTCGTCTCATAAAAATCAATTTTATTTTAAAAAACATAGAAACTAAGTAGCTGTTTTCATTTCATCATATCAAAGAATATAACAATTCGCAAAACTTTGAAAGCTAATATACATAAATAAACAGATAATTATATAAATTATAGTTATGTCATCCAAAAATTTACAGAAAACGTTATTATTACTCGAGTTAAATCAATTACATATTACTAATCGGGGACCAAAAATTGGTAGTCACTTTAACCTGATTTTTACCATACACGACTTTTCATAAGAGATCATTTTCCAATTGAGTTCTACAGCATGACTAAAGAATCCTAAAGATCAAAATCCAGCTAAAAGCCTTTTATTTTAGGTCACTTTTTAGATCCACGATTCATAAATTAATTTGTTTAGTTATGTTGTGGATTTTTTGAAGCAAGAGAATAGTTGCTAGAGTTGTGTGAAACTTTTGAAGCATTCATTCTAATCCAGTTCAATTCCTAAACCAACTGAGATTATCTTCATTTGGATGAGCTAACTTTACTCTGTTAAGAAATTCATTATACCAGCGACACACCAACTGAAATTTAGAATTTCGAGCGTACTCAATTTCACAATATTATTGTATTGCTTTGAAATTAAAGCCAAATTTTTGTCAAAATCTCGTTTTTACAGAATATTTGCCTGAAACTTTTTTAAGAAATTCAGAGGTAATATATGTTATTTCTGAAATTGAGAACACTCGAAATTCTTAATTTCGATTGGTGTGTCCCTGGTATTAGACTGAATTTTGTAGTTTGCCTTTTCTACTATTGAGCAGTTATCTTTTGTTAGAAATAATATGCTCAAATTGATGTAACGTCTTTTTTAACAAAACTATTCTTTAAAAAAACCTTTACATACTTTAATTATACATACTTATGTAATGACAAATTCGATTCAAATCTCGAACTTCCAATGACCCTCTCGCATTCAATTCGACAATTTCTTCTTTTCATCTGCATAAATAAATTACAAAAAATCCTTACATGGAATTCAACATCACACGTATACACGTTGCATTTTTATTTCATTGTTTTGCCACAAAACGCAAAAGATTACTCAATTTGACTACGAATTCACTATTGCACATAGCCATTAAAGTATTTAGAGTAAAACTTCAAACAACATTTCATACAACTAACATATGTTATAACGTGTAATACCTTAGAACTGAATGAACGCTTATGATTTTAAAATTTCCCTCTTTGAAGGACTGTTACAATAAATATTCAATATTATCAGCTTTGGAAGATCGTCGAAATAACATCAAAGAAAACGAGAGATTTACATAGTAATAATCATCCTAATCCTTTTTTTAAAATAGCTTTATTTCCCTGAAAACAGGGACTTTACAATAAAAAGGAAGTCAACAGATTCCACTTAAAAGCCTAGAGCTTTTCTTATTTTTGCTATCGATGCGAGTCGGACTCGCTCACGGAGGGAGGGTTCATTAAAAAATTATTTTCTTTTGTGATGTAACTAAAAATTTATGGTTTTCGGATTTTTCCCTTTACTTGTGCTATAAAACATTACTTCTTGCCAAATTTCATGATTCTAGAGAAACGGGAAATACTCTATAGGTTTCGATTCCCTTGCGAGTGTCAAAATATGCGGCATAAACGGCCGTATCTTTTGATTGCGTTGACTTAGAAGTTTGTGTTTTTCGTAGCTCCAAGGGATTGCAGACCTGAGTATTTGATATTAATTTCAACTTGATACCTCCACGCGTTCCTGAGAAAAAGGGTCTTGACAGATGGACAGACGGACAACGAAGTGATCCTATAAGGGTTCCTTTTTTCCTTTTAAGGTACGGAACCCTAAAAATAGCAAAACGATATTTTATATTCATTTAATAGTTTAAAAGTTTTTAATAATGATTAATTATTTCCAAAATAATTAGTATATATGATTTTCATACATTTATTTGTTACAAAGTGCCTAAGTTTCAATGGAAAATGAAGTACTTGTATCATAGTTTTTTGGCTCTGTAGAGACAAAATAAATAGGATCGAATAGGAATCTTTTAGTTGGGAATCGGACTTTCACTAAAGTCGCGTCCACACCAAAGAAACATTTATGAAAAATAAACAATTTTGAAAGAAATTGTATCCGACACATTTTTTAAATATTTTTAAAATGTTCCAAAAAAGTTTCAAAAACATTTCAGAATCATTTTTGAAATATTTGAAAAATACCCTAAATTATTTATTTGGCGTGTAGTTACGTAATTTTTTAATTTTCTGGAAATAGAAATGTTTTCTCAATCTTTTATACTTGAGGTTGGAAAAAATGAATGTGTTGCAATCAATTAAACCATAGTTTTTGTTAGTCTTTAGTGCATATTTATCCGTGGATTACTAATCTATAGGTACTTACTAAATATAGGTACTCAAATTCATTAGAAGAAATTCGCATCTTTTTACAACTGCTTCTTAGCACTTTATTCACTTGTACTTTGCAAAATTAGTCTTTTCTTTTTAATTTTCCTTGCAGAAATGTTCATAACCATGTAATAGGCAGAAAATAATGCCGCATGATCTGGCAAAGACATTTTATTTTAAACTGAACACTGGAATAAATCGGAAACAAATTGTTTCCTCATTTCTTCTAGAATAGCTCTTTAAATGTTTCGATAATGTTTTTCAAATATATTCGAAACATTTCGGAAACATTTATTAAACATTCTTAGAAAAGTTGAAAAACATCTTTTGTACAAAAATTCTGTTTTAAATTTGTTTCTTTCACAATGTTGCTTTGGTGTGGACGCGGTTGAAGTTGTTTTTGTTTTTCGTGTTGACCGACTTTAACTATGAGAAACTGTGTGAAACTTATGCTCAACAAGTTTCAGGATGAATTTAATTTGCATTTTTGTCATTAAATAACCCAGAAAACTGTCTGTCATACGTCTCAGGATTCAGAATATGAATCAAAGCCGGTGAGTGTTTTGCCAGATCTCAGCATCCAATCTAGTTAATGGAACGCATTTTCGGTGCGTGTGCAGCAGCTGATAAAGCTGGCCGTCTCCTTGCACTCGAATTTGAAGCTATTGGCTGAGAAGAAAAGTCGATAAGTGTTTCACGGGCTTCAAGAGGAAGGAACCCTCGAAGCCCCGCAGGTTGCCTCCTTGCGACAGAGCCGAGCCGGGCCCCCTCTGAAGAAAAACTAAAAACTGGCTGCGGTGTCAATGAACTCGCCCTGCCACCGAGGAGATATCTTCGAAAATCCTCGCCTAACGGCAGTTGAATTTCAGTTCGCTTTTTACTTTTTGCCGCCTGAATTTCCTACGAGGGGGCAGGAGAGGTCGTAGTTAGAAAACATTAGAAAATGCACATATGGCTGCCGGTTCGGTGCTTCGGCGGCGCTCTTCAATTTTCGTCATATTGTGAGCACGTTAGGCGATCCCTCCGGCGACGGAGGCGGCTGGCGTCGCCAAGTGTGCGTAGGGCTCCTTCGGGTGATTCGGTGAAAATGTCGAAGTAATTCTGCCCGATTCGGGAACATCTATCCGTCGCGGCGCACAAACACAAAATCAGGCTGCAAGAGCGTGGCCGGCGAATATTTAGGGGGCTCGTACTTTCGGCTTCAATTTCATGTCGGAGGGAATCACCCCTTGGCCCGCCCGGCCGACTCGTGTTCGATGCTCCGGTGTCCTTGCTCTGAGTTTCCCCCAAACGAACGCAGCCCAACTCCCGAGTCGGTTGCGGGGTTGCATTTTTTTTCCCAATGGCAAATTTTCCGTTTTTCTACATCCCGTCAATTCGAATTAGGTGGCTGCAGGGTTTTTGCCGCTCGCATATTACGAACAATCACGGCACACCGGAGCAAAACTGAGTGCCCGGGCGAGTTCGGGATTTTGTTTTTGGCCAGGGATGAGGCCGGAGGCGACGCCGAATGGATGGGTCTGTGGGCCCTGGGCAGGGATGAGTTTTCCGAACATGCTCGTCAACAAAGCAGCAACAACGCCGCAACAAGAACAACAGCAGCAGCAACCCTGCAAAAATGGTTCAAGTTGAACTCGCAGACGGCCGCACGTTTCAGTGGGGTTCAAGTTTATTTGCCACGGAAACGTTTGATCTGATTACGACGACTTTTGGTCGCTCGGTGGGAAGATGTTCGTTCGCTTCAGATGCAGATAAACGCGGCGAACTTTCCACTTTCCACTTTTCCAAAGCCGGCGTTCAGCCGATTCTGTTGCTGTTGTTGTTGTTGCTGCTGCTGCCCTGATCCGGCAGGGGAGGAATTATGAAAAACCCTAAAAAGGAAAAACACAATGAGCAGCGATTACGAGAAAGAGGCGAGCGTTAGCTTGGATGCTTCAGTTTAATTTTGCTCGGGTGGGTATGCCTTAATGGAAAAAGGTTCATTACGACTCCTGGAGTCCTGCAGACGTACGACGGAAACGCGGCAAATTAAGGGCCTGGCGCTGGGTTAATACCAGCTGATGCATGCTCCGCTGGCTGCAGACACAATTTCGCTAAAATGCAACAGATTCCACTTGTCGAATGCTCTTCGAGGAGGAATTCCACTAAAACCAACATAGGCGTACCTACCGCCATCTACCGAGAGGAGGGAGCATATTCCATTTGAACTGCAAAACTTATCGTCGAAGAAGTCTCTAATTTAGAGTTTCTTTTAGATCTTATACGACTTTCAACTTCTCAGGAGTTATGTCATGTTGCTGTCAAATAGGTTCCATTTTGGAAGACTGAACAACACTATCCTATTAAGGATGTACATAGTCATAGTCTATTTTCGGGAATTTTTAACAAATCTTTTTTTATTCATATTTTTGAAATTTTTTTTATACATAATCCGTACCTATTTGAACGTAACGGCATAATTTGGAGGCAGGTCGGCTCCCCACGATATCTCGGCAACGTCTTATCTAAAACTAAAAAACCTAAGTCTTTTAGATTCGGTATGAAAATGGCTACAAAATTAACTATGGATATTAATTTTTAACAAATTTATGTGGTTACAATTTCAAAAGGATCGGCCCACGGGCTCCGGAGAAATCGTGGAGAGCGTCCGAAAAAAACTTGTTTTTTAATGAAAAATTATTAAAAAAAAAGTCTTAACTTAATCAGCGATGTTCGGACATTACAAAATGCCTTCCTTCTCTACTTTTAGATATATGTATATATGTATATACTTCCGACAAATATAAAACAAAACAAAATTGTTTAAAGTATATAACTACCTAGACTACATCCACTACACTACCCTCAAATACACAAAAATAAATAGTTCGAGGTAGCTCGACTCGACTAGCGAAAACGCTAACTTTCTCACCACAGCAACTTTAAAAATTTGTTTTCGCTAGCTATCAAAAAATATCATATCTAAACCATTAAAAATACTAAATAGAATCAAGCTTTTCTGATAACCATCAAGTATATCCACATTGTTAAAATACTATTATAAGTTTACCTTCGCTTATAATTCACACTTAGTATTGCAGCTAAGTAAATATAATTGACGTTCGATTCATTGCTTTAGGATGTTTGTGGCAGGGACACCAAATACACAAATACACTGATGAAATCGTCTTGCGATCGAAAACCCCACCAATTTTTGGGCTGGCCTGCCTCGGTAAACAAAGAATTTCTAGTAAGGAAAACATTATAAATTCCAGATAAGGTATTCATGATTAGATGAATCTGATTATTTCCCAATGAGGCAAATGTGGTCAGACAAGCGATTTTACATGATTGATAATTTTCTCCTCCGATTTTTTTTTTTTATAATAATAGATTTGTAACGCACTTCTCAGCATGACGCTGGAAACATTCACCTAATTCTATGCCTTAGGCCTTAGAATTTAGGCTCTGTGGATCCATCGCTAAATAACCTAAAAAACTGGATAAAAACAAATATTATTTTGAAAAAATTGTAATTAGACTATTTGTTGTGCTCCCCAGACAAATAAAAAATTTGGTATAAGGGTCACACATAGATTAAAGATATTTTTAATTAGACCTTTTGAGCTTAATTATTTTAGGTTTTCGTTTTTACATAATTTTTTATCATTCTTTTAAATTCAAGTATGGTGCGAGCGTTTTTTATGTATTCTGGTAAATTATTATAGCAATTCACAGCAGAGTAAAACGGATCATATTTAAGACGATTTGTCCTCGGCGCAGGTAGATTAAAATTCCCCATCATTGCTGTCCTTGTTTTATGTTCGTGAGTTTCCGTCCTCAGAACCAGGTTGATCGAAGATTTTGTGTGTCTCTTTGATATGTTATAAATGACCTTAGCCTTTTCCATCTCTATTAGTTGCTTCAAATTTAATTTATCTGTTATTTCATATAAAATTGCAGTAGGAGTATCTCTAGGGAGATTTAATACTGCTTTGATGGCTCTATTCAACAACCGTGATATGGATTGCAAGTTCTTTTCTGTTGTTTGACTCCAAATTATTAAACCGTAGGTTATCAACGGCAATATGTTTGCATTGTACATTAGGTTTTTGATTTTAGGTAAAATATATTTATTTCTTTTAATAACACCAATAAGTCCGGCTATTCTCCTCCTAATTGTGTCCACATGTTATTTTGTCGCTGCTATTCATAAGATGAAAGAAAGAAATCCCTCCTCGACATTTAGGACTTTTATGAAGTTGTCACGATCAAGAAGTAGCCGCAAACTAATTTTTCGCCGCAGAGTTCGAAAAGTTGTAAAACTCTGTTTTGTGTTTTCTTTTTTGGAACAAATGTTATCTTTTCGTCCTATGACATGCATTGGCAAAGTTGCGGCAGAAATTTTCCTTCGTTTAAAATGGCTCTAATCATAAGCCCTATATGCCTTACATTATCCTCTACGGGCAGGCCCGACCTGAAAACAAATTTTATTCACCGAAAAAGTAATAAAATTTTGATATAATAGAATTTAAATTTATAAGTTGTCTTCTCGGCAAATTATCTGTAAAACGAATAAAGTTTTATAAAATTAGTATATTGCATTAACTTGGTAACATTAGTTTGATATACATTCAAAAGGAAATAACTTTTCCCCCAAAAACTCAGTCCTTCACTCGTTACTGTTGGGAAATACCACATGCTCGCCTGAGTGCCCGTGTAGGCCTAGCTCAATTGTGTATTGGGCGATTAATTGGGGTTTCTGATTTCCCGACTTTTTTCTTCTAGGATTTATTATCCAGGTTGTTTAGTACGTGTGGTTTATTCAGCTTAATTTGTTTTTCATTAATGATTCCAGCTATTGTGTAAATTAAAGAAGCAAATCGTAAGAGTCAAATATATGAGTCCCTTTGGGCAGTATAGACGTTCAGTAGGGAACAGTTTATTTAACAGAGATTCTTTAAAAAAATTGTTGGACATTTAAAACAGCTAAAATGTTTCTTAAATTAATATGTACACATGTAGGTATAACGTATAATTACATCACAAATATTAATTTTTTTATTTTCATTTAATTTTTTCGCGACGATGTACAATTAAGCCCGTATAGGAATTAATTCTCAACTGACTAGTTATTTTATTTTTTACGTTCATTTTTTTACAGTATATCTTGATCCTACAACTTATTTTTCAATTCCAATGTATCTCTCATACTAGTATATTACAAAAATTACATTTTGCCAAAGTATTGATTCGGAAATTCACAATGTTAGGTACTTAAATGAATTTCTGTATCAATGAATTAATGAAATGATGTTACCATAACGACGCCATGCTAAATATTTCCCATAACTTTGTAAATGTTATAAACATATTTATTTTTTGGATGGTTGTGCCAAATTACATATAAGACCGTTATATGTATTCATTTTTAAGAAAATTTCATTGAATCCGCCATCTTAAATTAGAAATTTTTTTAGCAGTTTTTCGGAAAAATAGCCAAATTTTATAGTTGGCTGACCTACGATAGTAGTAAATTCATGTACTATTTATTAATAGTAAGATTTTTTTAAAGAATGGCAGGTGATAATTGAGGAGTGTCTATTCACATTTTCCAAATGTTCAGAAATTGAGAAAAAACTTATAGAATATTGTTTGTATGGTCAGTTTTATTTATTTAAAATTAAAGATTTTTATTTCTTTTTTTAGTCAGAGTTAAAAAATAAAAAACATTACAAAGTATAACTTTCATCGGACTGTTTGAAAATACGAACAGACTTCTAGATTGTATTGGTACATATATTTAAAATTTAAAAAAAATGTTGGAGGTAGGTATCACTAAGAGCATTAATAATATAATATACAATAACGATTTTTTTTTTATTTTGTAGTAAATTTTAGTAAAATAATAATTGTTGCAACTATATCAGTTTTTATTGACGAAAAATATTATAGTTGCAAGCAAAAAGAGGAATAAGGAACAGCAGTTTTTCGTTATTCAATATATCGACAAGCTTTAATTGTGTTTACAATTTTGAGAATTGAATAACAGATTCTGGTGGCACAAAAAATGCCTAAACATATTTAATTCAATTTAAAAAGAAATCTGGTATTGTAGTAGGACGCCTATCAGTCTAAAAATGATTAAGAGATGATGAATTATATGTATGTACTATATATTTATGTATGTAGGTAAGTGTTGTTAACTTTATAGTATGATATACGATATTTTGGAAATTTTAGATCCTATAGAAAAGCGAAAATATATTAAAGCATCTATACTACAATATATAAATACATTGATTTCAACTTGAATAATTTGAATAAAAGATTTTACGTTACTTGGTTAGTTTTATTGCACTTATGGGGGTTCACTTTTACAGCCAGTGAACGAAGATGAAAGGGAGCATTTAGGGGCTTATTGGGCACTAATAACAAACCTACATGCGGATATCAAAGCGTTTCAAGTAATGATTTACGAGCAGCATCCGCCGTAGGTTGGACCCATTGTGCTCACATAAAATATATTGAGAATTGTAAGCGATTGAAAACCTTGGAACGCGAAATAAAATCTCCCTTTCATCGTTTGTAGTATAAAAGGTAAAACGTTTGTATAGAAAAACGAGATTATCGCTTTTATTGAAATCATCCGAATATCGCGATCTCTGGAAATCAGATAACGCAAGATGCAGAGCGGCAGCGGGGGGAATTTCTAAATGCGCCGTGAAATCTAATAAAGGCACCTCAATGTTATGCAAATTAAAAATTCCCCTTCAGAAGTTTTAAAATTGAGAACACAAGTAAACAACGGGCACGGAACCCGGTCGGTTTGTGTCCTCGGGGCAGGCGGATTATTGCCGTCTTCCCGTTTTTGATCCTGCCTCGCTCGCGGAGCAACGCGCTCCAGAGGAGCAAACAACTGAAGCTGCGCGTTTATCTCCGGGCAGGACGTTTCCCATCAGGCGGATGCGGCGCGGAAAATCAACAAAAACGACGCTGGCTTTAATGCGAGCGAGTGTTCCTGACATCCCTCGGCCGGGCCAGGGCGAGTCCCGCCAACAGTGTGGCCCTAGCCGAATCGGGCTGCGTGCAAGGGACAAAGGGCACGGAGCGCGCAGGAGCACAATCCCTTTTCCAGAGGGCTGAATATTATTTCGGGATAATGTCTCCTGTGTGTGGCCCTTTGTTCGCCGGTCGCCACCTCACCGGGGTAGTGGTGCGTTACGCATGTTGCGAACAGCTGCAACATTTTTATCCCTTGTCCCCAGCCTTTTTTGCGCCCAATCCCGGATCCCGAATCCCGAGTCCCGGCGCTCAGCTCGTTTTGGGGCAGGGTGGCGCAGGAGACGTCTTTTCGGAGGGGCCCTGGCTACCCTCGTCTGGCGGTGCGGCGCGGCGGTTCCCTGCCCTCCCCGAGGCGCGCTGAAATGCGAGCGCGAATTGTGCAGAGGGCGCGTCACGGTGGATGTGTAGGGCCCAATTCAAAAGGGATGATAAACGCGGCGGCATTGGTGCCACTGGGTTCGTTACTGCAGGACAGCCTTTTGGGGTAGTTCTGCCCTTCGTTGAATAATGAAACCCTGAAGGATGGCATTCCGGCCCGAAATATGCAATTAAATGGGGTGAATGCGAGTTGTAAGCCGGACTGGGTCCTGCCGGATTACGTGAATGAATCCGGTGGTGCACAGGGGATGCTGCCTCCATTTTCGCCAAACTTTTGAGATAAACTGAAATTTTATGATAATTTCTTAGTTTTGATTATTGCACGCATTTCTGGAGGGGACGAAATGTTGGCATCTAAGCCTCGGTTGATGCGTGTCACATAGGAAACCAAAAATAATCTCACTTGGTCTATCTAGATTCTAAAATCTACATCAAAGGAATATGTATTATGAATTAAATTAGGATTCAAGCTAGAACTACTAGCTATAATTTTAAATTTTGATGAAAAAGATTCAAATTGGGAACTCTATAATTTGACTACTGGTAGAAGACTTAACCCTTTGAGGGGTGAATATGCGAAAAGTGCCAAAAGCGCTATAACGCTCGTTCAGAGGGTCAGAGGGTCAATCAGCATACATAATTGTGTTTTTTATTATAATATTTTAAACGAAGATACATAAAATGCATTTTAAACGTTTGACTCTCGGACTATGCCAGGTTTTGGACTTAAAAAAACCTCATTTTGGTTAAAATAAATTATCATACACTGGACTTGACTTGTTCCTGAATACGTTGAATGTTTTACAAATTATTTAAAAATTCCTGATCTATTTTCATTGTTATTCATTTAGAAATATATTTTAAAAATAGTTATACTATTGAATGGACGAACAGTTTCTTTCCATTTTCAATATTAAATTTTGGAGAAGAATGATCACTTGTCTTTTGTTTCGCAACTAATCAGAATCAGGAAAAAAAAAATTCGTCACAAACAAACGCTAAAAGTATCACTTGTAAAAACTTCACTTCTTTAAGAGCTTAACACCGTACCACGATAAATATAAATGTAATTAATTTTCACTTGGAATAAGAAAGAGGTAAACAACTTAATAGCTGAAATGGGTTTTGCCTAGACAGAATTCAATTAAGTGGAAATTCACCATTAAATAATCTGCCTCATATTTATGAAAGTGGAAAGAAACTTTCCGTCCACTCTGTATGTATAGCAAATTAAACCATCTGTGATTGCTTCTATGAATATATTTTGTTTAATTTTTGGATAGAAATGACATGGCTTAAATAAGCCTGCCACACCATAAACAATCATTAGTTTGCTGTAACAAATTATTTTCTATAAAAATATCTTTTCAATTAACTAACTATATGTACCTATAATAAAATATAACAGAATGTTTCATCGAACTTCTGAATTCAAAAATTGTAGCCTTCACTTAAGCCAGGATGATGATTTTGACCTAAAAATGAGGATTATTCAATTTGCCCTATATTTCCTCGTTATTTTATTCGAAAACCGTGTATGCGTCATGTTTAGGTACATATGTATGAATATGTGATTAGTGTTTTCATAAACTTTCAACATGACCTAAAAGTACCAGCAGTAACAAGTTTAGCCATAAAATAAAGATTAAGTACATTAGAAAATATTTTACTCTGAAACTAGTGAAGGGCGAATTGTGCGATAAATTTTAAGTGGCATTTGAAAGGATAGAAATTAAGGACTTTTACACTTAAATGAAAACTGCAATTTTGATTCAGAGTGTGAAAATCAGTGTTGTATATTATAGAATCAATCGATTCATTAATATCATTAAAAATTTTGCTTTAAACATTTTTTTTCTTTACAGGAACACATCACAAACCAAGAGGAATGACTAGACAGATCTAACTATTTAACAAAACCAAAGATCAGCGCTAAAAGTGCTGACCAACACCTGAAAAACAACCAAAGAGTTCCTTTTCTTTTCTTAAGAAGAAAGGAACTGTCCAAAGAAGAAATTTCCTTCTTTAAAAAGTTTTCAAAAAACCGTCAAAATTCATTTTAAAATGTTGATGCCTGGTGCAGCTGAGTCAGACGCAGCCGCCTTGGCGGCAATTGCGCAGGCGAATTCGCAGGCTGCGGCCCTGGCGGCGGCACCAGGAACGGGGCTGACGGCGGCGCAGGCGGCGGCTGCTGCTGGTACCCTGACGACGCCCTCCGTCCAACAAAAGGACACCACGTGGACGAAGCTGTTCGTCGGGGGCCTCCCGTACCACACGACGGACAAGAGTCTGCGGGAGCACTTTTCCGTCTTCGGCGAGATCGAGGAGGCCGTCGTCATCACCGACAGACAGACGAACAAGAGCCGGGGCTATGGCTTTGTAAGTAACCTGATCGAGATTAAATTCAATAAAATTATTAAGTTATAAATCCACGTGTGTCTTACTTTTTCCAGGTAATTATGGGCGATAGAGCGAGTGCGGAGAGAGCGTGCAAAGACCCGAATCCCATCATCGACGGAAGGAAAGCGAACGTTAATTTGGCAATTTTAGGTGCGAAGCCGCGCGGTAATATTACACCAGGTAAGTGCCAGACACTTTTTCGTTTCCACTCATGCGGTTTTCGGGCTTCAGACGACTTTGTATTACTCGCTAGCACCTGCAAATACCAATCATTTTTATATTAACTCTGGGCTTAGGTATCCATTTGTGAATATGTAAAATAAAATCGGATATTGCGGTGTCGACAGAATTTCTCTTGCGAAGTAGTAAAGAACGTAGTGGACGTTTTCGCCTCAGACTGTAACACGGTTGTACCTTAAGCAAATGATCTCGAATGCCTAATTTTATTTTATGATGCTTGTTTAAAAATGCATTCAATGTGAGAGACAAGTCGTATACAATTAAAATAGACATAATATTATTATGGGAAAGAAAAAAGTAAATCACATTTTTTCGAAATTGAGTTTATGATAGGAATGCTACGAACGCCTTAAGTCCACATTTGGGGCGGCAGAAGCTTTCATAAAATCAAAAAGATTCAATTTTTGTTTTTTCGCCTATGACAACATTTTTGTTATATTTCTAGCAACAATAATGTCCCTTAAAATCCGTTTTTTTATGCCTGTTTGGTATACTAAAAATACTATTCAGGAACTCACATCGACCTACTACTAGAATTTTACTATTGCGGGACTTGCGATTTACAGGCTTTCTACCGCCGATGCCCGAACTTTTTCGAAGGATTACCATACACTTCAAAGTCGATGGCAGTCTGAGTCCTAAGTTTTAAAATATGATCTTTTGTCCTTCTTATATTTTACCCGAAAGCAGGAGCAATTGAGTATTTTCATCTATGAATTAATTTGTAGAGGAATAATCTGCCAATTCGACCGAAAAAGCTGATGTTGATCATGGTGACGAAATTAATATATCAAAAACACATACGTTATGAAAGATCACCTGTATCTATGTACATATATATACATATATATGTACCATATACTGTTTTTGAACCACATTTTCCAGCCTTTGCACATTGTGCAATACATGAAGTCGAAATATGAATAGATTGGTTAATGGAATGGATTACTAACATATTTTATAAATGTTCGGAAAATTGGAGCTGCTTAGTTAAATGGCAGGAAAGTTAAACATTTCTGCGGTTATATTAAAATGTAAGAATATGAAAAGTTTGGGAAGTGCCTAGGCCTGAACTTAGCGATATTAAGTGCAATGATAGGTCGGATTCACTCGAACCACATATAATATTCGTATTTTGACCACATCATTGTGAATTCATGTCTAAGTGGAAGACAGGCGATAACGAATTATTATTTTCCGTGTTTAAGCGAGCACTTACTACTTGTGTTCATGTTATGAGTGCAGTATGATGAATGCGAAAGGCAAAATCCACATCCCAAGTGCGTGTCGTGACCTCCAATAGACGGACAAAATGTAACAGAAATCAATTTTTACTTGGTCAGATAGAAAGTTGAGCTATAATTTAAACATCTCATAATTTAAATTTGTTAGTCAGTAAATAATCCTTATATTTAATTAAGTTAAGTTCATTCACTCAAAAGAAATACTTAATTTCTTATGTATGTTATAACATAATTTTTATTTTCTCTAATAGTGGGTATTAGTAGTAAATTTTAAATCTAAATCTAAACATTTTAATATTCTTAATATGAAAGAAAAAAATTTTCGATTCTATTCCTTACATTACATTTATATTACTTTTCAGAGATATGATTCTATCCTTGTAATATCTTGATATATTTTATGTAATCTCTTTCCCGATAAGAAGTATGTACTTAAACTGATTGAAATGATGATGTGATACAACCTTCCCCTTAAAATTTAGAGTATCGCTGCAAAACGACTGCGTAATTTTACAGCTGGGGTACTTTCTTTATGTATTTTTTATCTAGAGAGTTCGAGTCCTATTATAAGTAAATAATTGCAATTTTGCTTGTGGCTAGTTTCAATTCAAAATTCGTTTACAGTGTAGTATAAAAAAAGAAATCAGAGGCCTTTAATATTATTTAAGGGGTTACACCACCTCAAAAAATAAAATGTCAAAATTCATTTTGATTAAATTTAAACCACATATTCTTAAAGACAGCATCTAAGATGTAGCGTACGATATAAAAGTAAGAGTTTTCTTTTTATAAAAATTTTTCATAGCGCCAAGTTGGTGTAACCCCTTTAAGTGGTATTTGGAACAAAATAGGTAGTAATTATGATTTTGGTGTTTGGTGTTTTGGTTTTGTGTTAGTTCTAATTTTCGGGGTCGCTGCTTTTCTAAAGCGAACAGCTGGTTCTAGCCATGAGGAGATCTATCAAATCAATTACACATGCAACGATCAGAACAATTTATGTACAAGCCGCGCAAACTCCCCTCGCTCGAGGCGGCCGCGCATGTGTGCTAGCACATAGAATATGTGGACTTAGTGTCGCCTGCGCCAGCGGTTCGCGGACAAAAGAGTTCTTTTCAGGGTCCCAACGCGAAGTGCTCGCAAAGGTCATGCGGCCGAATGTTGAGAACTCATTAAATCCTGAATATCATCGAACCTTCCGAACACAACTGAAATTTTTTCATCGGCAGCAGCTGACCAAGAAAACGACAAAACTTAAAAACTCGGTCTACACTGGCGGGTTGGCGGCAACATCGGCGCACCGCGTCAACTCGTGCGGAGTTACCTGAACGAGTTGATCGGCTGCGCGATGACTTCCGACCGGATGCGATCGCTGGAAAAGCTCCGGCCTTTTGTCTGGCCCCCGGTTGTGGTGGTGCACACCTTGCTCGATTCAAGTAGAGCACGAAATTTTGCGTTCAAAGTGCACAGCAATTTTACGCAATTTTGACCAGCAGTGGAAGAAGTTGCGATTAAAATTGTTAATTGTGTCATCGTAGATGATTCGATCTTTTGTTCAAACAGGGTGAATGATCCTTTTTTACACGGCATTTACTTAAGCAATTCCATATAACAGTGACAGAAAAAAGAACAAAACCCACAACTTCTACATAATTTAATTTACATGCTCGGTTTGTTGTGCGGAATAAATTTTCTGTATTAAATTAACAAAACTGTATAAATAACATAAACACAATCACTGATAATGACGAATATTTTACCCTGAAGTAATTTGCTCCAAGGTAGTGTGTTGGCTAAATATATCAATTTCAATACTAATTAAGATTTTATATCTAATAAAAAAGGATGATAAATTTGTTGGTCTTCTATGTATTGTCGAAGGTCGTTAAAAAAATATTCTGTTAAATGCTAAATTTTCCAGGTCGCAAGTAACGATTTCGAATATATTATGACATGTTCCGATCATGTTGATCGCGTTTTGCATATTTGTCTACCCGCAGTAAACAATGGAAAAAAATAAACTACATATATTTTAAATTCTTCGGTTTTGCAAGCTTATCTTTCAAATTAATTCCATTTAACATGTGTATTTTCCATTTTATTTCCTCCATGTAGGATTAGAATTACCTATTTACGATAAGTACGCGATATGTAAAAACATCATATCGAACTATACATAACGAAAAATATTAGTTATTTTTAAAAAAGTCTTTAGATAAAATATCTTTCTATTAAGATAAAGAGATAAAAGATTTAAAAAATTTTCTAATTATAACTTTGAAACAAATATCTTACAACTTCCGTGGCAGAACGAAAAGCATGTTGGATTTATAAATCAAAAATACCCCGATTCTTTTTCTAAGCTAGATCAATAGGATGTTTTTTTTTCATTAAAACTTCGTTAACAAAAGAAAAAACCTTAAAATACATACAGGCAAAGAGCTTATAGTATATTGTGCAACAAGGGCGTAAAGTAGCCGTTTGCGCACGCAGGCAGCAGTACACGCACGAGCGAAGCGAGTGTGTTTAGCTGCCAGCGTAAGCAATCGGCTACGCCCCGCCCGAATTGCACATTTTATTTTTCCCCACTAGTGAGGGAAATGTGCCACTAAAACGCACGCCTTTCCGGTTGGACAGTGGCTTATTATCCACTCGTGCTTTATATTGTACAACAAGAGCGGTGCGTAGCCGATTGCGCACGCTGGCAGCAATAAACGCACGAGCGAAGCGAGTTTGTTTAGCTGCCAGCGAAAGCAATCGGCTACGCACCGCCCGAGTTGCACAATAAAGCACTAGTGGATAATAAGCCACTTTACAACCGGAAAGGCGTGCGTTTTAGTGGCACTTTTCCCTCACGCGTGTGGAAAAAAAATTAAAAGTTGTCGAAGCAAGCAGAACACTAGGAAAACATCTTAAAAACTCTATTTTTGTAATCTTTTGCCTGTTATGTCACATATAGGATGACCCTCATAACATAACTCTAAAAATAAACTTAAAATTAATTTAATCATTTGGTTATTTACCACCCAGGAATTTGCCACTGAATATCCTGAAAACAGATGTGAATAGTCGGGCTCAAAGCGTTAAGGATGTTGATATAGGATTTTAAGGGTTGTCTGGCTTTAGATGTCTTAAAATCGTTATGTTTACGCCCAAATTTAAACGTTTCGGATGCTTGCTATTAGAAGGTTATTTGGAAAGTTATATTTTACTTTGCTTATTGGATGGGAATGATGGACTAATTTAATATAACCTAAATGTGTAGTTAACAAGAGTGATTTAAAAAACTGTCTGTTGAGGTTTTTTCTGTAAGGTCATAAATGGGTAGTAAGGTATTCATCGGTGAAATAATGTTAAAAAACCCAACAGACGCTGGAAACAATTTAACGTTGACTGAACGTAATCGCCAAAATACACTCTCCTCATAAATAAGGGATTCATTGAAGCAGAACCGCACGTTCTACGACAGGGCAATCATCTTGCCTACCTTCCTGCTTTTCCGCAGCCATATTCACCCGGCAGCAAATCAAGCAGCGCGCAGCAACCCCTTTTCAGGCTCGGCTAACATTTGTTTCAATTTCCACTTTATATAAGAATTACTCACAAAAAGCATTCCTTTCTCGTTCCAGGATTCCCCTTTGCCGCCGGACTACGGACTGGATATCCGGTTCTGCCCAACCAGTTCGGGTAAGTGCTTGCTTTTGTATTCTGTGTTATTGATACCTTTGCTGTATCGTTTTTTATCAACACTTCCAAAACAAGTTTAATTTACATAGAAATGACAAAAGAGATTAATTTTGCAAACACTTTTCGCTAAATTCTGTAGTCCTTGAAAAGCTAGAAGCTCCACGAAAAGAAAAGTAAATTTGAAAAATTAATCCACACGTTGCAGTAAATAAAACCTAAGTAATAGCCAACTTTGCACTTATTGATAAATTAGTTTTAAGTTATACTTTAAAGTCTTAATTATTTAACTTAGAATATAAAACATCCTACCTGAAGAATTAAGGTTTAAAATTTAAACGATAAAACCCTTCTTTAATACGTTCACGCCGGTTCACCACCGAAGGCCCTCATAAGACTAAATCTGGGCAGCTCCGTCGTGAACGTGTTAATCAATATGAAAACAAAAACACGACAGAAAAATAAATTTAACCTAAGAAAATTGTAAAAGAGACAAAACCTGATATATTTATTATTATTATCTACAAAATTTCATAATGAATTACATCATTAACTTCACAACTTTCCAACGCAATATAATTTATTTTCTGTGATTTATATTCCTTCGTATTCACTGGTTCGGCTCTATAATCACTTTCGGTTTATTATGTTTTTATTCTTTCAATTATTCCAAAAAATCTAGAAAAGCTAAGTTGCATTAACTCGGCAACCAATTAACGTAGCTGTTTCTTTTGCTTTGTGAAAGGATGCATTGTCTTGTTGAAGTCATAGCGACATTTTAAAAAGCAACGCAAATATGCTTCGGTTTTATATATTGCTCGCTTTTCCATTATAATGTTATTTAACAGGAGCCCTTGTCGAAATTTAAATGATTAAATAAATTAATTAAATTTAAATATAAACCTTCGAAAAATATTTCAGATTTTAAAAGTAAATTTAATAAGCTTCGATGAATGTTGTAGACCCCGGTTCCACGCTAATGATGGTTTTTAACCCATTCTCAGTTTTCTATAAATAAAACTGCGAAACAATGAATCGTCCAAGTTAATTAATTAATTTAAAATAAATGCTTTCAATTTTAAACTCTCAGTACTTTGCATTCTCTGTGACGTTCAAATATGGACAATATTTAATTAGTTAAATTAACTTTTGCGCTTATGCATTAATTCTTTCTACGGAGAAATGTCGTCTTGTATCTCCATGTTTTTCCTATAAAATTAATTTGCAGCCGTCGAGCAGCACTTTATTTCACGGGAAGTAATATTTCTTAAAGCTTTTAAAGCCTTTTATAATATAATAACATCAGTGGAATATTTTACGAAGGGAAAATAATATTTGTACCTGATGTAATTTTTCGTGTTATTTTTAGTCTCATCAAAGATGTTCAATGTACACTGCATATTTAAACATTATTAAAAGTGCAGAATCTGTATTATATATTAATACTGTGCCCTTTGTATAAGCAGAATTTTATGTTGGCTGCAAACATTCTTTAATTAGCGGAAGAGCTCCATCTGATACGAGGTTTTTGCGTGTTGAAAAATGATAATATCGATTCAAATTATCCAATGGATCAAAGAATCCTGTTCTCGCCCACTTAAGGTTTCATGGTTAAGTCATTAAAAACTTTAATGAAATTTTACGTTAAACAGAAACAACTTCATTCTTACTTTACGATATTAGAGATATTACATCATCCAACACTGCTATTTTGGTGTATGTTTAGCAAATCAGAATCATTTAAACTGTGTGGACTTGTGAGGACCTTCTTACACCTCCATTAGCGGGCAACAGGTATTCCATGTATTTTGCCAATCACTTTTAACTTACATGTTTTAGTTTCAAACAGGAAGTGAAATTTTTTTTCCATTATTGACTCTCTTGAACCACCAGGAACAGAATTTTTCTCGCTATATGAGTGTAACGAAATTTAGAAAGTAATTTTCGAAACATTTCATAAAATCCTTTGTAAAAACTCGATACGTAATCTGGAGCGTGTTCTAAAACTAAACTAACTAAACGAAACTATAGTTAGCCACATGATAAGCCATAGTTATGGTCATCGAAGCCACTTATGTACAAGTTCTGTTTGTAGTAATATTTTTAAAAAAAATTTTTATTTAAAATGGTGGTTGTATGCTCATCGAATATTAGCAGTGGCTATAAGTATCATACGTCAGTAGACCATTTTCATATAATTTTGACTGTTTATGTATGTATGTATGTATTTAAGTAATTTGAAGATGTCCCTGGTTTTATTTGCAATTTTTTGCATAAAAGTCTTAAATCTTAAGTAGGTACATAATAACATATTTGGTCTTTAAATCAAGCATATTAATAAAGAACTGGACCATAATTTCTCCTTAAAGAGATCATATTTTCCGTTGTTGATCTCAAACAAAATCTTTGATAAAATAACTCAAAGCTGGCACAAAAACAAAAATAAGCCGACTGTAAGAAAGTTGATACAGCTGTTTCTTCTTCTTTACCTTTGAAAGTATGGTTAAAAGTAAATTACGGCGGCAACTACTATAACACTGGTCAACTTAAATGCTATAAACTGCGCTTATAAAATATCAGTTATTTCAAAGGTCTATCAAGATTTGTTCAGAAGATACATTTTTTCATGGAAGTCCTCCTCCTACATATCTATGTGCGCACTTAATTTATTTCTTAGGACCAAGCAAATGTTCATGAAAAACTCATTCTGTAAGAAAATTTTAAGAAAGTTTATAAATAACTTTTATAAACAACTGATTTTATAGATTGTTAAGGATCTAATCTTTTATTAGAGGTATGTTTCACAATCTTGCGATAACCCGTTATGTATATAGCTTTTTTCACTTTTCAACCCCATATATTTCTTGAAAACGAGACGTTTTGTAACATTGCACGGCAATGGCAGCAATAAACGCACGAGCGAAGCGAGTTTGTTTAGCTGCCAGCGTAAGCAATCGGCTACGCACCGCCCGAGTTGCACAATAAAGCACTAGTGGATAATAAGCCACTTTACAACCGGAAAGGCGTGCGTTTTAGTGGCACTTTTCCCTCACGCGTGTGGAAAAAAATATTAACCATAGATAATTTTGGTTAACTATAGTAAAGTTTTTGAATACGTTCCTGATTAACAAACATTCAAAAGTCGTACACTGTTGTTTGTATTTTTTACTTTTGTCGCTTAATTTAAAATGCCTGTTTCTTATTTCACGGAATTCTTTAAATTGTTACTACTTCATAAGATTGCAAAAGTGCTAAGAATACTAAGGTTTAATTTACTGCTAATAGTGGACTTAAATTTATTGTGTATAGAATACTGCGTTAATATCAGCGTTAATTGAAAGATAAATAAATATAAATCAAGTTGACAAAATAAGCCATTATCTTATGCTGGTTTCGAAAATGTTTTCTTCTCTTAAAAAAGAAATGTTTACGCATTGTATTAGTATGCGAAAATGCGAGAAAAAACATAAAATTAAATGTGTAACTTGAGAGGACGTTTTAAGTGAAATAAATTTTCTTAATTATAATTTCAGACTAAAAGTTATGTAGAAACTCGCAAATGCAAAAAATGCGTATCGAAAATGACGAAATGAAAAATTTGAAAAAAGCTGTAGTAAATTATTCGTTGAATACGCAGCAGCCAATCGGCGGAGAGCAAAAGAACGAAACGGGGCCGTTCAGAGGGAGGGGGCGACTTTCCCCTCGCTGCCGCCGCTTAGAATTGAAATGTCAAAAATTGAAAGTGTGTAGGAAAACCGAAACACAGTCTCACGCACGTCGGAAGCGAACGCTCGACGCAAACGAAAAATGCCAAAAACACATGAATACCACAAAAATAGAAAAACTAAATGTCTTAAGAAACCGAAATTGTCTCAGCCTCAAACGTGTAAAGCTAGCGAAAAAATGTAATTTCCTCTGCATTTTTTATGAGTTTTCATTTTGAGTTCGTTTTATTTTTTATTTACACTGGAATAATTTGCGTTTTCCATCAAATAATACTTTGTAACTTTTTTTAAATTAATTAAAATCAGAGAAGCGTTCGTTGGTTTTCCCTGTATTTGAGATTTTATTTAATTTGTTGAGGTTTTGACAGAGTGCCGATGTTTTCGTGATCAGATTGTTTATTTGCCACAAGAATATTAAGCGAGTTTTATTTGCTGTTAAAATGTGTAAATTATTTTTACATTTTTCACATTTGAGTTATTTTAATTTTTTCTTCTTCTTATTTTTCTTCTATATTTTTTTTCTTTTGTACTATTTTTGTTGTCGTAATATTAGCTGTATTGTGTTTTCTGTGTATTTTCATTGTTTTTATTTGTATCTTTTGTTCATTTTTAATTTTATTTTGACGTGCTCTCATTTATTTATAATTATTAAGTTTTATTTTTATTTGTGTTCACTGGTTCTAGGATACACAGTTTAATATCACACAGGATTTCGAGTTGTTTTACACGGTTTTAATGGGTTTCAAATTTTACAAAATGTGAAACACCTTAACAATGTTTTAATAAGAATTTGAATTATCAAAGGCAGCACAAAAACAACATCATCAGTTATAACTAAATTATTTTTTATAAAATTTGTACGTTTCAAACGTTTGAAATATCGCTAACAGCAGCAAAAATTTGAAAGCCAAAATCGCTATGAACAGACGATCTAAATAGGGTCCAAAACTCGAATCCCAAACATCCCAAATATTCTTAAACATTAATTTTAAGCGTGCTTGTCAAAAAATCTTTAAGTAGATGACTTGCAAGTTTTGCACTGAGATGATCAAAAGAGTATTTTGGAAATTGTATGAAATGAGTTTTCGTTCCGATTCATTGTCCGAACAAAAAATTACTAATAAGATCAAAATAGTCTTCACTAAATTCTGCGTAAAAATGTAATTTAGTCCACCCGTAAAACACTCGCGGGTTGTTATTTGAATTTTTTGGGTTTTGTAGAGCGTAAAACCAAAAATAAAACTCCTGTGATTGTTGAAAATCTCGAAATAGATTGTTTTTACTAGCAAAATGTGAAGCGATAGGTTACATTTAAAAATATTTACTTGTCATACGTTAATATTATTTGTAAATATAAAACGACAGAGTGTGGACTGTTAAATTTATGGTTATATAAAAATTAGTTGATATGATGAAGGAATTATAATCGATTTTAGTGAACTAAGGAAACGGAAGTTCATTGAATTATATTTTCATTAAACTTCAAGGTATATGTAAAAATAAGCTCAAATATGAAGACCAACTTCAAAAATAAACAAACAAAAGTCAATATCCAATAAAAATAAGTTTTCAAACAAGATTTAGAAAATATACAGATGAAATTTTGTTTTACAGACTTAGTCATTAACATTTAATATTTTTGTTTATTTATAAAAGCAATGAATTTTAAAATATTCACCATGAAAAGTCGTTCGTCTTCGAGGTTACGTTGCATGCTCAACTGTGAAGAATTTCACACTTTTGGGTTGATTATGGAGCAATCTCAATGATGATTTTGTAATCAAACCTTAATTTTTTTTTTTTTTGTAAAGTACAATGAGCAACGGAAACGCGATTCTATAACTGAAGTGATACTCATTTAACGATGGTAAAATATTAGTAATAAGCAAATAATTTGTTAATGTGTTAAAATATTTTGGGGAAAAGAAAAGTTACAGCCTTGTTGGAACCAATTTAAAAGAAATTGATTTAAACTACGGTTTCATTGGCACATTCGCTGCATACTTAATTGAAAATAATGAATATGAAAATAAAATAAAATGATAATAAATTTAATATGTCACTAATTAAAAAATATGGAAATAGAAAATCTTTAGTTTCAACAAGACGGCACCACTACACACACCCCATTGCACAGCAGGAGAAAGAAGCACACTGCCGGGCACAAGATTTTCAAGTCGTTTCAAGAAAAGGTGACATAAATTGCGACTTAATGCTTTTAAATTTCTTCCTCTGAAAGTTATTTGAAGAGCAGGGTTTTCAAGACAAATTTCAAATGAGCTAAATCAACTTTTGATAAAGGAGGTCTTAAATAAAAATATATACACATATCACTCGTATACGCTCTTTCTTCTCCATGTGACATAAACAAATTAAAAGAAATAGTTCAGACTTAAATACAAAGATAATTTAAACAAAAACTGCCTACGCATGGCAATGAACTAAAACTTATATTTTTCGTCCTTCGAATATTTCCACAAGAATTTGTCAAACAGAAGCAGTCCGATTTTCAGAGTGCAGGCCTTCTACATAAAGAAATATTTTCGTCAACGCGCGACGACAACGAGAACGCGCCCACGCGGTGCACCTACACAGGAAATTCTTTAATATAATCCTCCAAAATGAATTGAAAGAGTTTTGCGTCGTTTTAAATTAACCGGCAAAAGCCAAATCGCCCCCGTTCCCTTGGTGCCCATTTTAAAATAAATAAATCTCCTGGGAAAGCGCCTGTTGGTGGCTGAAGTCGAGCTCATCAAATGAATTAAGATCTCGTTTTGTGAAAAGCAGGAAAAGTCCGTCGAATTCTGAACTCTGTCCTGATGTACGGCGCTTGCGAGATTCCTCCACGAGTCGTCGAAAATAGTCGGGGAATAAAGGGAGGAAACAAAGAATCATCCGGGAGACAACAAAAAACCCAAACCCTCTGTTTTTTTTGGTATGAAACGAAATAAAAGCTCACGTTGGAAAATTCTTGACAAAACTCGTGAATGGATTTTCACTTGTGTCGCGTCGCGACGCATTTCTGTGTATTTCTGGGACGGTCGGAGGCACTCAAGCGACAGGACGGGCCACGCAGCGGCAGTGTCTTTAATTCTTTTTTTAAATTAATTAAGTTGAAAAGTGGTGAAAATAAAATCGAGAACTTATATTTAGCCACAGAACGGGAAGAACCAGCGCAGGATCCTCCCGGCTGTTTGGGCCCCCTTGGCACTCCGCTGGGAGTAGCCACGTTGATGCTCGTGACTGCCACCTAAAAATATAAAATGAACGGGCGACAACTGTGCTCCACACATTCACTAGATTTTGTCGTCCGACGACCGAAAAAGACACATTTTTTGGCAGAGCGTTTCCTCTTGCATTGGCTTTGGTGAAGCAACAGAAAAAGATTTTTGTTATCGTGCCCACAGTTGAATGAGGCGCACCGATTTTTACGATTTCTGTTGATTTAGATCGCAATTTTCGGTTCATTCTCAGTTGACTAAGTATATTTTTTTAAATTAACATTATTTGCAATTTCAGAGTTGGGCGTAATGCATCACTTTGTCTTCAAAACTATCATATCACCATAATTGAATTATTAAGGCTGTGTGCGAAATCAAGTGAAATGATATCATTTCGATCATTTCGGTCATTTCAAGTTCGAAAACAAGATGGCGCCGAAATGATGAGCCTCAGAGCGGGCATTTCAGTGACATTCTGATCATTTCAGATCAGATCTTGAAAAGTCACTTTTGTGCCTTAAGTCCTCTTAAGGTAGAAAAGAGATAATATTCCATTATTCCCATATCTATTACAAGTTCCTTTTACTCTAAAACAAGCTATCTTATTTCAACAAAATATTTTTATAATAAAGTGCAGTAGCTTGACAGCTGAAATGATACGTCAAAGATTTCGCACACTTTTCTTGACATTTCCCAACTTTTGTCATTTGAAATGATTGAAATGATATTCGAAGAGATTTCCCACACAGCCTAAGTGGTAGTTTATACATGTCAAGTTCACTATACTACTGAATTCTTAAGGGTTAATAATCTAAATCATCATCACTACATATATATATTTTGAGAAGAGACCCCATTACAAATTTACTATCACTAAAACATTTTAAATTTTGTTGGTATTAATACAGTTGCGTGCAAAGAAATCGACTCACCCCGTACGCATCGATTGGAAACACGATCAAAAAATAAAATTAAAATAAAATGTTTTTACTATTGTTTGCTAGACAAAAAAGGAAGGTTTCATTAGACGTGTTTGAACTATCACAGATTTTTTTTATTGATTTTACAGACTTAAAAATAAAAAAACTTAGAATTGCTATGCAATATGTGGTCGGGCGTTATCCTGCATGAGCATGAAATCTTCGCCCACAAACCAGTGTATGGTATGACATGCTGCTCTAGCATGTTCTGGATGTATCGTTTGGCAGTTAGAATGCCTAGACGAAGCCCGGATATGAACTAAAGATCACTTTTTCCTTCCAAAGAAGTGTTTTTGTTTATAAGTCAATAAAATCAATAAAAAAAATCTGTGCCAGTTTAAAAACGTCTAGTGAATCCTTCTCTTTTCGACTAGCAAACAATAGTAATAACATTTTTTTATTAATTTTATTTTTTTATTAAATTTGTTCCCAATCGACTTGGTACGAGGTGAGTCGATTTTTTTGCACGCAAGTGCATACATATATGTATTAATTTTGTATACAAAATTTCTGTCCCCAATAGTGAAAAAGCAAGATTTACATAATTACGTTGCTATGTATATATATTATCAAAACTGATAAACGAACTCATCACCTATCATTCATAATATGGATAAAATCCTTCAGGCTAGCGGTGATCGATGATCTGTTCAACATTCTATCGTATGATATACTTTGTAACCTATAAGTTGAGGCCCAATACCATGACACCTGATGGTTAAAAACGATACTATCTCGTTGGTATTGAATATCGATTATTTTTTATAGATATTTTTTACTCCCTGTAGCCTTCAAATGCCACAGAAATCAGCAGCCAGACTCATGGTTATTTAAAGAGGGTATAAGCTCAAAGGTATTCCCAAAATAGGTTTTATGACTATAGTCCCTATAAACCCTTTAAAAAAAATTGCTTGAAATCTATTTCAAGCTGAAGGCGTAAAAAAAGAATCTTAAAAGCATAAATGAGAACTTTGGGAATGAATTCATTTTTACCTTATCATGTGAAAGATTCGCAAGTCAAAGTTATAAAAAACATTTTAAATCTCATTTTTCATACGTAATCTGAGACAATATTTTTGTTAAATTCACAATAAAAAGTAAGAATTTCGAAGTCAAATGCTTATGAAAATGTTTATGAAAGGTATATAAAATAATTTCGTAGCATAGCTATTTTAAACATTTAAATCAAGCAAGACTAAAATTATCGAAAATGGATTCTATTATATTTAAAGTATAAAAACATGAAAATGTTTTAATTTTGCTCAATTTAATTTCTATTTTTAATTTCCATTTGAAAGATGCGGTATCATATGGGTGTTTTAGGTAAATTGATCAGAATTTTCAGATTTTAAGGAAGAGGAAATAATTCATTAATTGCCTAATTTATAAGAATTATAACTAAATGATCCCTAAAAATTTAATATTTATGTTCTTGAAAGTGCCGATCTTTCTCCAGGATTTCGCTTGCGAGGATATCCAATCCACTAGACGAATATGAGTAATGTGCATTACAATTATAGATATGACGTAAAAGAAATATTTATATACATTTTACATCTATGATATGTATTTCAAAAGCAACTATACATTTAGGTCTCAGGGTCCAACCAACCATAATCTTCGTTCAGCTGTTCAATAATTTGTTTTTAAAAATACTTTTTTTAATGCAAAATTAATTGAATCCTCAATATTGATGGTACTGTAAGCAAATAAGATTGTTCACCGGAAGCAATTTATATGCATTACAAAATCTCAATTTTAGATAGTCATAAAGGCGTAAAAATTTAATCCAAATTATTCGGAACGTGGAGAGATTAAGATAGACACCCCAAACTGACCGAGATAATTCCCCAAAATAACAACGCCTAATTGCTTTCGAAAAATTTCAGCCGCTTGACATTTTCATGGCTCCTAATTATTTTCGAAAAAGTTCAGATTTATTTTCTCGCGGCACCTAGAAGCGGTTTGGTTTGCCAGATTAATATCATTGCAATGGCCAATTGGCCCAGTTTAAGTTTCTTTGAATCGGTTTTCCTGTCAAGGCCGGTCCCACACATGAGCACGATCGAACAGAGCCCATGCGGTCCATAAATCATTGAAAAAATAACCGGCCCCAATCAGAATGGGGCAAAACTTGAGGCTGACGACGACAAAGGAGCCCTGCAGATTAGCACCTGATGACCCAGCAGTTGGCAGGGGCCCAGCGAGGTGGTGGCCAATTGATTTGTGCAATTGGGCACTTTTTGCTTAATACCCGCCAATCTGTGCCGAGATTGAATGCGCTTGTCTCCCGGCACGACGTCTTCGCTTTTACTTCTCGACGCCCGCCGTCGAGATGCTCGTTGCATCGTTGCATGCAAAAACGACGAGTTGCACTTTGTCTCGCAGCGACGTGCCCTGCAGGCGATTCTGACTGGCCGCAAATGTGGCGGAGCCTGCAAAGTGCAAATGCATGCAGAGGTGCACCAGTTCCACCTTTGGCTCTTAATTCTAGCCCCAAAGAATGGGGCGGATCTCGGCAAGTTAGTAGAGGTTGCTCTAAAGTTGCCTTTGCCCACGGTAGATACAATCGGTCTTAAGTTTTTATTGTCATTTTCCCCGAAATATCACTCATCGCGGGAATTATCCACGCTCTCACTTCACTGGCGCTAAGTGATGTGAACATTCGACAGGAACATGTCTACAAATTAAGCAGGCAATTAAACCGAACATCACACTCAAAGTTCAATTCTGGAACTATTTTCGGATGCACAAAGAGCCAGAGGACAACGATTTTCACTTAATGAGGAAGACAAGGCATTTGCAAGAAATGTACAAAAATTTGTTGGCTCAGGGTCTTCTTGGTTCGTCATGATTCATAAAAGTTGCATTAAATGTTGAGGAAAATGCATTGCTACGCCTCATGCAGTTTTACGAGTATCAACATTGTACGACAAAAAAATTAGTGTTTTCCAAGACCGATGTTAAAATGTGGTTGATTCTTGATTTTAATCCCTTTAAAAGTTAATAAAAATATCTTTTATTGCGCATTAAATTTGCGCAGTAGGTATTCAGTCCGTGCTTTAAGTTAATTAAAAAAAATTTTAGTATAATGTGCTCTTCAAAATTATTTCTAATAATTTTGAATCATATATTACGCTCATTTTAGTAATCCTATTTTTTAGGGAATAACAATCTTGGTCCTTTTCACCAACATCTATAAAATACATAAATTCAATTCAATTCAATTTATTTATTCTAATTTAACCTTTCAAGTATATGAAGTAGAAATCATAGGGTTTAGTGCAAAAGTCCAAAATTCATTCAACTATACTATTGCTAGGTTTGCATAAGCAAATAAATATAAATAAATTTTTTCTCTAAAAACTCAATAAGAAATTTACGGGTTTTCTTACATATTACAAAAGCTGCAACAATAAGTAATCCTGCTGCATCAATTCAAGTTTTATTTTGAGAAAAATTTGAATTATAGCATTTAAGAACTAGGATGTAATACAGGGCAAATAAAAAAAATCTCTGGGACTTTTACTGTTTTTGAACAATTTGCAAATCTTAAATCAAACTCGCACTTAGCTGGTTTTTTCGTTTGAACTTTTATATTTTTGGAATTTATTTGAAATTTTCTTGATATGCCAACGACGTAGAATTATTTTAGCTTTCAAGGAAAAAAAAAGTCATAGAAAAATGTTAACGATGTCCAAAATTGTTGGTTTTACCAGAACAAGGTGCTGCTTTTGGGGTTTGTAAAGGCGTAGGTGTATAATAACTCTATAGCATATTGATATTTTTTTGGAGGAAATTATCTATAAGGTTTGTAAAAGCGAGGTAAAATATGCATTAATGAGTAAAGGGGCGTCCGAAAAGACAAAATAGAACAGAACCATTAACCTGTCTGCCTCGTTAAGTCCATTAGTCTGAACGACCTTTTGTCATAGCGTCCCACTAAAGTAAAATTTTTTTCTTTGTTCTGTATGAATGGAAACGTTCCTTAAATATTCTAATATCCCAAAACGCTAAAATATATATATAAAAAAAGAAAAATAATAATAAACTGGCAACGAATGAAATAGACTTTAAGTGGAATTGACCAAGCAGCAAAAGTGGGTGACCGAATTCTAGCAATGGCTGGTGGTAATTCCTTTGTAATTACGGCAAATGCTGTCCACGTGTCCGGACACTTTCATTATGCCACGGAAAAAATTACTTTGCATATAATGGACGTACGAAATCATTATAAATTCATCATCTATTGGTGTTCAAAGCCAAGATATTTATCAAAGTTGCCGGCCATATTGGGGCCGCCCACGGCAGTTAGGGCCGGGGCCCGGGGGAAAGGTGAAAAAGGTAAACAAGTGGTCGATCGCGTTAGAAGAACCCTTTCTTCTCCGACGACCGGTGGACGGGTTGTTGGCCAAACATCGAACCACGTCAAAATAGACCATTCGAACTTCCGATAGTAACGACGGTGTTGTCAATGAGTCCAAAAAGGACACGGCTGGCTTAATGCCTGGCCCTGGCCAGGTGAAATTACGGTGGTCCCCGGCCGGGGCGAGCCAATGGCGGCCACCCTTTCTGTTTTCGAAAACCAATTTCTTCCCGAAGGACACCTACACTTACCGATGATGATTGCATATGAGATTACCACTGGAGGCACGCTTTGGCCACTGTCCATTAAATTGATTGCCCCCGGGCAGAGGGCCGCAGCCCCGGCTCCTTCGGGTGGCGGAGTCTCCCGGAAATCCCTAATAACAACTTTCGCACGTGTTGATAGCATTCAGCCTCATTAGAAATTCGACGTCCGAACGGAGCGCCCTTCGACGAATCGGCCGGACACTGTCATCGCCGGGACTCCCCGGGGGCTTCTGCACTTGCATTAGGAAAAAAAAATTCATTTTATCTGCGGCTGTGGCGAATTATGAAGTTATCATGGCTGAAATCAAAGTGGCAAAATGGCCAACATGCAATTGCCGGTGCCCGTAAAATGGCATTGTGGCCGACACACGCAAATTGCGGACTCAGAGGATGCGTGCTGCGCTTTTGTTAATTATTAAGCGAACTGTCCAAAGGCTTTTTATGGATTATTGTTGCAAAGCCATCGGTTTATGGTGTCCATGTCGAGCCGTGGCCGTAGGTACCCTTAACAAGCGACTGTCACGAAACTTTGTTTGTTTGTTTACTCTTTTTTAGGGAAATCGTCAAAATAAAACAACAAACCTTTAATTGTTTTGCACTAGGACGCCGGTTGGCATTCTACGGATAATTACCAGATAGGATATCTATCGGATTTCGTGCGTTACTCTAATTGATTGTTACTACTTTGCAGGAATTTATAAAATGCTGTAATTTTTATTCGGATATTCACATGTTATTATGCTGTGTAAAGCTTCTAGATATATTTTGTTAAAACTAATCAAAGAGCATGGAAATACCCAACATTCTGAATTTTAAGATTCTGAGTCGATAAACAAAACGGTTCTTCTAATAATTTCCATGACTTGGTGACCAAGAGCCGTAGCTTAAATTAATAGGAACAGATTGATTCTGAAGCTCGTCACAGATTTTGATGGAATTTTGTAAAAACATGCATGTGAAACATACATATATATGTGAAATACAAATTATAGGTCCTAAGATATTTAACTTTGAAATTTCGAAAATTGATATACATACATATGTATTTCTTTGAACAGTTACATCTTCGAACAAACTTGTCAGAAAAACAGACAACAAATTACCTTAGATAAAAATTATATAATAAGTATTTCCATCCAAAAGCTCACCGTTTTCGAATTATATGTACTTATGTTTCGACAAAAAAGCAAAATTGCGCGGAATCATATGAAAATCCTCTATATCTTTGAAAACATTTTTAGACATACATATGTATGTAGTACTATATATGTAGTAGCAAATTTGTTCAGCCCAAATTTAGTCGTAAATCTTTTTTTTAAAGTTCATGGTTGTCGCGATGTAATATTTGCACAATACTACTTTTCATCTTTGAACACGACCAATAAAGGTTATTATTAAAATCCTTGTGTGTTTGAAATTATATTATTAAAATAGGCAACTAGATGCACACATGTGTATTTCTTCGAATTGTTTTACGAATTATTCGCTAGCTCAATTAACTACGATATTGTATTATTAAAATACACGCGTTATTTTAACGTATTTTATATAATTATTTTATTAATTGATTTTGAATATTATTGTGTTAAATCTTACTTTACACATAATAAAGATTTTATAACCCTCTTTTTTTTTGTTCTTGCGTCAAATTTCACCAGTTAAAAACTGTTTCCATGTTGAATGTCTACAGCGACAATTAAAAGTAAGGGCGCTTTTATTTCATAGTTCTTCTCCGCTCAAATATATGTAGTAGCGTAACATCATAGATGAAATATTGATTCTTCTGATTGTTGTTTTTATGCTGTTACTATTCAATGCAAAAGAAAGGTGCTCAAGTTTTATGAACTTGAAAATTTGTTGGTGTTCACGTTTTTTTGTTAAAATCTTTAATGGATTTTTTGCTATTGAAGTGGTGGTGTTTACTTTTAATTTACGTTTCTTAATTGTAATAATACTTTCACACATAATCTATTTATTCAAACAATTTTGGCCATCTAGGAGATTGTCCTTAAGTCAAAAAGAAAATGAAATTGAGAAGTTTTTCCTTTTTTTATTTGATTTTCTTCCAATTTATTTACAATTTGCAGTTTGGCGTTTTTTTGTTGCTGAGAGTTCGTTTTCTTAACACTAAAATAGAAAGTTTTTTCTTTTCTTGCATAGTTGTTTTAAGTGTTGAATTGAGCGTAGTGTCTTCGTTAGGACCTCTGGCTAATTTTGTATATTTTTTTCTTTCGACACAGGGTGCCTCCGTCCTACGTCTATGGATCACCGTACCTTGGAGCCGCCGCTGCCACGGCCGCTGCTAACTCCTCTGCAGCCGCTGCAGCAGGGCTAGTGCCGATTCCCGCGACGCAGCTCTCCCACGCAGCCGCGATTGCTGCAGCCACTAGTCAATTCTACGAGTATCAGGTAAGCGGTCTGAGAAAATCGCCTCGCGTTTCCTCTGACGGATTGCATCTTCCACAGAATGCGGTTGCCGCTGCCGCCGCTGCCCCCTACCCCGGACAGTACGCTGGATTTGAAGCATACCCTTACTCAGGTGCTGCAGCAGGTAAGATATACAACTTTCCAAAGAAATCCTACTATCGAAGAGCATTCATCTAAAAATTGGTCTAAAAGGTTAAAATAATCGATCATTTTTATGATTAATCGATTATAAAAATTTTTCCACCACCTCTTTTTCTGCGATCGAAAACGAGACTCTATATTTTTTTAATCTTACGTATAACTTTGCTTATCCTCAAAAAAATAAAATTTGTTATGAAATTTTATGTAAAAAAACCTCATCGTTATCAAAATATAAATTTCAGAAAATGTGGAAACAAGACTAATAAATCACATGAAGCGGGCATTAATATAATATAATAATAAGTTTATCAGTTACTTTTTAGATATTATTAACACCTTATTGATCATTATTCATTAAAATGTAGTCAGTGTAAATAAAGGTTTTAGTATAATCTTAATAAAAAGAATTTACATATCTTTTACGATCGCGATATGCCACTCGGTAACTTTGGTCAGAAATCGATGAAATTAGTGAAATGAAAAAAAAGGAGTACATATTTCAAATTTTGTCTTCAATTTTGATTGCCGAATTGATTCAATTCTTATTAAAATCAGAGATTATTATTTTGTTGCTCACTAATAGCCTAATAAAAAAATTATACGTTCGTTAATAAGTTCGCTTCAATTTTGTTTATAACGAACTTTTTCATATACACATACGAGTATACTTAAGGTTTTTCCAAGTTACTCATTAACTTTAACAGATATCGTAAAAATGGTTGCACAATATTGTAGAGAGTAAAATTATCTATAATAATGCCAATATATGTACATACATTTTGATTTGACGTTCAATTGACCATTTTTGAAATATTTATAAAATGAAATTGACAAATTTCAGTACTTTTATTCTCGCAAATAACTCAAAAACTCAGAAAATATCGAAGTTAGGGGCATCCAATTTTGTGCAGAATTTAATTCTCTAGAAATTAGGTGAGAACATTTGTCTCCATGTCAGATTAATAGTTAGCGATATTTTGCAGAAATAGAACATAATAAATTGGGCAAAAGATATTGAAAAACACTTATATCAGGTATTATTTTTAATGGATGATTATTTTTGACAAAGTTGGGTTATTTCATACTTCAATTGTTTCAATCGGATTCAATTATTTCAAAGTTATATGACGATAAAGGACAACTTGCTCAAAATCATAGGATACACTATCTATAACACCGTGCGGTCTATCCCCCTCCGCTTCTCCCTTTTTTTACGCATGCTATCAAATTCTTAAATATGTAGTGTTCATGAATTTCAAAACATACTGTATTATAACCCGAAATGAAATTTTAAATAGAATGGAATAATCTCAATCCTTGAATAAAGTGTCGAATCAATCAAAGCACAGTGTTGATTTTTTTTTTATTTATTTGTATTTAATTTTAACACAATTTAGAGGGCATTTCGGAAACAAGTGTTCCAACATATACTTACCAAGAAAAGATTATTAAAGCATCAGGCAATGCGAGATACCATCAGAAAGCTCAAAGTATCAATCTTCTAAACCTTTTGAAATAAATTTCCGATATCCTTGAATAAGATTGCAACGATTTTTATGAGCGCGCACATCCATTCAAGGATATAAAATTGTTAGTTATGATTTTGATGGAAAAAGTGGAATATTGGAGCACTTCATAGAATTAATTGGTATATGTAGGTTCCAAAACTTCGGAAATCGTTTTAAAAGTACTAAAATGAGTGAATTTCATTTTTAAGGATCCGTGAGCAAAATTGTAAATCCAAAGTCCTTTTTAATATGTATACATATATCCGGCAGTCTGTTTGTGCTTTATTTCTAAAATTATTTTAGAAGGCTTAGGCTTTAACCTTACCAGAAACATGATGGAACTTTCAAAGTACGATTCATTCGTACTTTTTTAAAGTCTTTGTAATTTACAACGAACTAATAAAATTTCAGAAGCAAAACTAGTGCATACTTAAAAAGTTTATTTTTTCTTTATCTAGATAAAAAATCTAATTTGCTACGGGGAAATGAAATAATAGTTATATTAAAGTGCACTTTTTGGTTTTTCAGCAAACGCAGCAGCTGCCAGCTACATGACGCCGTACACCTACGCAACGCTGCCGCAGGCTGGAGCCGCGGCGGCAGGGGCATTTCCTGCCCTTACACCATATCAGCAGGCAGCGGGTGCATCCTTACAGGAGGCCCGATTGCAATAATACTAAACCAAATTAAGTTTGTTTTTTATGAAGTATATTAAATGTCTAAATAGAATAACAAAGTATATAAAAACGGAAGAGACACAATAAAATTTTGAATGCAGAAACGAAAGATTCTATTTAAATCACAAACGGATGGAAACTGGAGGATAGCGGAAATAGAGAAAGAAATCTCTTATTTATACATATAGTAAAATATCTCAAATATTCAAATTTTTAATGTATATTAAAGACGAAAATATTTTTCTAGAGAATTTGATAAAATTTAAAGGAGGTACTTTAAATATATTTAGACGTTTAAGTAAAACATTAAATTTAGTGATATTTTAATGAGCATAGCGTTAAAATATGTATACAAGCAAAAACAACAACCATATTAAAGAAAAGAAACATTTGCGTTATATAACAATTTTGAAACAATAAGAGGAAACGTTATTTATTTATCTTAGGATAGGTATTTTTACAATTAAATGTAAAAACAAACAAAATATTTAAAGCGACACAAGAAAAAAAAACAAGAAATGGAGCAATTTTTTATTAGTGGAGTTGTCTTTTCAAGGCACTTCGTTAAAATATAAGAAAACAAGGAAAGTGCAAGTGGAGCTGTTTTAGTGCTGTTTTAAAACTCTTACTGAGTTGACAAAAATATTTTTATATCTTCGATTAAACCTGGTCCTAAACAACCAATTTATTTTTGTTCATCTGCCGATTATGGTAGTTTTTGGCGCTTGATTTTTTTTTTTATCAGAACTGACTGTGTTGGTCTATAAACTTGTTCGTTAAATCATTTTTGAATGGTAGGTTATTTCTTTGTATTGTTACTATTATTTTCAGCTCCAACTTGTAGATCCTAATTTTATATACAAAAATTTTTATTAATGTGCGTATATTGCCGAAATACGAGTATTTCCTGTTTATGTTATATTTCAGTTATGAAATATTATCAAGCAAATTAGGACATATCTCCAATGCTATTAATAAAATTATAAATATATTTTGTATTCGAATTACCTACACAATTCGTACGGCAGAAATTTTATTAATTTTTCAAAAAATTTGGACTATTTCAAAAATATAATTATCCTTATGACTGAAGGTTTTCCGATTTTTATACATTATTAATTGAAGCAATGGTACATATTTTTTTAAATAGGATTTTGAAAAAAAAAATTATCCTTTTTCAAATTTCATTTGTTCCAATTTTCATTTCAAAAGTATCGGTTTCTGTTTCAGTGGTATATAATTTGCTTCTGAATTTCAATATTAGCACTTGTAGCTAAATTAAAAAAATTAGTTGATACTTTTGAAATAAAAATTGACACGGTTGAAATGTGGTAACACGTTTCAAGCAATCGTATATTGTATTATTTAACTTATGAAAAAAGATTAGAGATTATACTCGATAAACAACATTAAGCCGTTGGAAATTTCAAATAATCAAACAATCGCTGTACATAGCGCAGCATCTCCTAGAATTTCCGGAATTTCATACCTAAAAAAAAAATATATATATATATATTTCTTTTTAACCCGGGATAATGTATATACATTAGTTGGTTTCAAGAATTCAATTTCTTCTATTTCCTGCTCAACTATATTGAGACGAAAGTTTACGTAGAAACTAAATTCTTGGAACCAGATCCTATTTCTACGTTCGGTTTCTTTATAAAGTTCCCCAAAAAAGTTCTTTTCATATCGATAAAGTAGTTATGCCGTTTAAACTATTTTTAATCTCTTAAGATCTATGAAAGCCAAAAACAATTGTTTGCAAATTACTGAGGTTAAATTAAATTAATTTTAATTATCTACTTTCTCTTTAAATTCTTTGAACGAAGTTATTAACAAGCTTCTATTTGTTTTTCCTGTAACATTGTGAGCAGATTTTACAACTCACATTTCACCCACTTCTATTTGTACTATCGGTTTGAAAATTTGCAAACTTATTGAATTTTGGCGACAGTACAATAATGATATTAATTTTTATCTTTTTGGTGGATTATTCATAAAAGCGTGTTTGTTTTTAGTTTTTAAACAACTATATTTTTTTAAATTCAATTTAATGATATGATCACAATACATATAGTCAAAAATTCAATTTTAATACAAAAACCTATCACGAAGGCGAAAATTCGTCAAAAGGTTAGTTTTTCATGCACATTCAAATGAACAATGTCTAAGGAGATTCAATTTAGTTTAGAAGTTATTCCTTAACCAGGGAACACTAAAAATATGGCATTTAAGGAAATTTGCTTTTATGACACCCTCCCACCTAAACACTTAAAAATATAAAATTGTTCAAACAACGTAATGGAAAAAAAATTATTAAGAGTTTATTGAAAATAAGTTTTTAAAGTAAAGTGTATTAATATTTAAATGAAATGTCACGTTAAAACGATATTGAAAATTTCAGTACTGGGCGAGCACCATTCTAACTCGTGACTAAATTATATAAAATGAAAAAGTTAACTATTAATATGTATGAATATTGCTACCGCTTTTCTACGATGAATAGAAAAAATAGAATTTCCTAATTAAAGATAAAAAGGGCAAATAAAGTTATCAGGAGGGAATCCTAAAATGCATATTTTAAATATAAAACATTTCTGACATAAATTCAACTATGTTTGTAATGTCTTAAGGAAAGATCTCATTTTTGAATACATCTTATAGAATTTTTTATTGACGCAACTTGAGTTAATGAAACTGAACTTTTGTTTCAAATGTTATGTACGTAAGTTGAAAATTGTTCTATGTTTCAATATTAAAATTACATTTGTGCAATATTTTCGAATTCGGTTTGTAAATGAGACCAGTAAACAATAAAACCCTTCACCTTCATAAAAACTACCTTTTTAATAAATATCCGATAATTTTATATTAAATGATTTCGAAATTTTAATTATGAAAATTTTTTAAAACGTCAAGTTTACTTACATTTTAATTTTCTTCTGAAAATTTGAGTAATGTTTGCTAATTAAAAAAGGCACTAGCGATAAATGAATAAGCACTTCTTTTCGAAGTGGATCAAATTTCTCAAATTTTCAGTTTTGGAAGTCTTTTAAAAAATTCGAAAATAGAAAGTCTTTTTAGCTGGAGCAATATTTTATATGTGAAAGGCTTTATGAGTATTTCAACCAGTTTCTAGTCTCGAGTTACATAATAAAGCCCCAAATTTTATATTTTCTCAAGGGTTTAATTATGAGAAACCAGACAAAACGAAATCTATTGTTGACATGTGATCTCGTATTTGTTATATTTAGGTCATTTTCAAAAATGTTTGTATAATGTTTTTTTAGTAATCTGCATAGTGTAAAGAAAGAAATTAAGACTTAATTCAATTTTTAATAACTTTGTAAATTTTATGAATTTTTATATCGATTTTCTTGGGAATTTGAATCGAATATAGCCTCTTAAAGCCTTCCTTCATTAACCTCGATTTTGAAATGGTCCTTATTTTTAACGGAAAGTAATGCCAATTAATTTAATGTAAATCATAGGCTAAGTTTTGAAATGCAAAATCTCCTATCGTTTAGAGCATTGCTCGAAATGTCCGCATGCTCGAAAGTGTTATACTTTGAAAATTTGAGAGCGATTGCATTTCAGAACTCGGCCTAATTTGCGCACATTTCGAATTAATAAGAACAGAAAGAATGCGAAATGTTTCAAAGGTTTCATCAGTTGTTATCAACAATTTAACAAAAACATAAGAATGAAGCAAATCTTCTACAATTATGGGAGGAATATATACCAAAACTCTAGCGTCCTATATTTACTTAAAACGGGCACTAATAGCTATAATAGACGACAGTTTTTGTCAATAAGAAGCAGATAAGAATTATTTACCAAGTAGGAGACCTATGTAAGTGTAAAGTGGCAGGAACACAGGAAGAAGCGAGATGCACACCTACTTAGATACTGTGTACATTATATTTATAAATCTAGTCAATTACAAGACAACTTATATTTTTATGGCTCTATTTATTAGTTGAGTAGGATCGAACCGCATTCTCTTAATTTATATTCCCGTAGTTGTTAGGTAATCAATTATTGTATCTCCGCAAAATTTACTTAAATTTAAATTTATTTAGTCCCGATTTGTTAACGACGAGAAAGTTGAAATTCTCCTTTTGTTTCGAGACCTTTCGATTACCTCTTGAGACCTATCAGACTCTTTTTAGTCGGAATACTCGTTCATTTTGAAATTGTTAAACTCCAGTTGATTTTATTTCGCATAAATTCAGTATATTGTTAATTTCCTGCTATTTGGTATTTTAAATATCCAACAGTCGGCTCTTTACCAAATAATATTAAAGCATGTGTAAATGAAGAATCAAAATCGAATTGAATCGAGAGCGAACGAATAGCCGCGATATTTCTAAACTCGTCCTAATGTGAGATTCGACTAACTCTCACGCAAAAATGTTAAAAAAAATTAGTTTTTGTTAAATATAAGTTATAACCTATGTACAATGTAAGCAATATTCATATTTATATTAAATAATTTAAAAAAAAAATGAAAACAAAACATTGCACTGATTAGAAATGAATGGGAGCGACGCGAAGTACTTAAATGTTTTTGTAAATTAATTCAAGTCAAACGAAGCAGCAAAAGCAAACCAAAATCGGGCCACGCAGACAATTTCCTCTCCCGCTGTAATAAAAAATCAAAGGGATTTGGAGGCGTGCCGTTCTTATTTAATTTTATTTGACTAGGTTCTAAGCAAGAGAAAAGGAACAATACCAAATTCTTTAAACGTTAGAGAATAAAATTTATTTATAAACACAATTCAAAACATGAAAATATAATTATTTTAAATTATTCTTAAACGTGTGTTTACTTTATACCTTTGTCTTAACTCCATCTTTGATTCATCCCTACTTCACAGTGTTGAATTCAACTTTTGAAAATCCAGCCCATGAAATTGTGTCTTTTTATAAACTTATATTTAGCTTAAAACGCTATATGTATGTCTGTCTGCTTGAAATCTTGCAAGCAAAATTTAAATCAACTCTTTTTATCCGAACACATGGAATGTACTAAGCCAATCTCACGCATCGAATTTCACAACAAAAATGAAAACAAATGTTGATCAGGAGACCGCTGATCAGACCTTAAAGAAACACCCTGTCACCAATTATCTATTGATTTCTTTGAGAAGGTCATAACCCTGTAATTTTTGAAAATTGCATTAAATAAATAAATAAAAAAAAACTATTTTAAACTCGTATCACAGAACAAAAACCGATTTGACTATATAACTACCTAGGTCCTTTTTATATCTTGAAATTCGTTTAAGCTTTTTCGCTCAAAGAGAAAAAATGGAACTTAATAAAATATTAATTTATGTTATAGCGATTGTGGACTGTATGGACCATTTCGGCGAAACCAAATTCTGGAAGAAATAAACTAACAACGAATCAATCTTCTCAAAAAAGGAAAAAGAATAGAATTTGATAATTAATTTTTTCGATTAAATTATTACTCATACGAATAATATAATTTCCAAAAAGATTTTTAAGCTAGATTTTCGATGGCAAAAGTAATAAAAAGACTTAGTTCCTTGATATAACATTTTGAACTCCATTTAGTTTTAATTAACACAAATAGTTGTTTTGTCCACATATACTTAAAATTATTTTTGTTTTCTTAACCTTCATTTAATTTACCCGATTTCCCAACGATATTGCATTGTTAAGCTGACTATACGGTCTGCATAAACTCGCCAAATCAAAATCCCCAAATATTTTCCACGCTGACCTGGCCATAAAATCAAATTGACTAGAAAACCGTGCCAATCTTTCTCCACTTATTTAAACAGCGAGGTTTTCCTGCGAGAATAATCCTTTCTTGTGAGGATTTTCACCAAGAAAATTTGTGAAACGACTTCAAAGAACTACGATTTAGTTTTTACTGCTCATTCGAGTCGAGGTAAAGAAAATTTCAGTGTTGGAAATCACTCCCGCCGTCGAAATTTATGTAGTCATAACAAATTCCGCACCTTGCAGTGTTCGTTGAATTCATTTGGACTATCAAAATAAAATTTGTTTTCTTCTTACCAAAAGGATTCATTTGGCCGTCTTTATGTTGTCCAGCAAAATTAGAACGAAGCTCAGTTTGACTGCATTGTTTTTAAACTCCTTCAGACGGTTTGTTAACATTTCTTTTCTTAAAGTTTAACAAGTTTTAACACTCAATAGAATTGCTTTTGCACTGGAAATCTTCCTTTAATTACCATCAGTTTCGCCCAGGACTATGGAATTTCTTTAAAAACAAGCCCAGCTTGTCTGAAAACAAGAAAACAGCAGGCCGACTGAAACATTTATTATTATGCAAAAATTTTTCAGAGTTCACAGGAAAAATCTTAGCCTTAAACGGTATGCATTTTTATTAACATGTATGTGAAATAAGTGCTTTGGAATCATTTCTGGAAAAAAGTTTTTAAAAAGTCCCTTCCAGAAATAGTAAAAAGGCATTTATAATTATATAACACATTGTATATCAACTTTGATGGTCGTAAATATTTTAAAACAATTTCAAATGGCGGTTGAAATTTAGTTCACAATTTTATAAAGTTATTTAAAGTGTATGCATATTTTTTTTACAAACCGGGAAGGATTCAGTTTAGTATCCCGTCGCCGGATTTAAAATTAAAAGAAATATTGAATTACGTTTTTATTAAAGTTATTTAAATTATGATGAGTAAATACTTCAAAATTAACTTTAACCCTACTTTATTGAATCCCTTTAGTACAGTCGCATTTTATTTTAAATTGGAAAAAAGAGTTCTGTTCTAAGTGAATTCACCTGCGCCTAAATTTGCTTAATTTTAAAAACACGTTCTTTTCCCATTTCAATTTTGTTATACTTACTGCGATATTTGCAACCCGATTTATATCTTTTGAACCTGTAAAACAAAATTTCAGATTTTTCTTTTTTAAAATGAAAATAAAATTTATATAAAATTTCCTTTATTTCTTTATTCATTCAACAGAATATTTACATTCGGGTTATTATTTCTTAAGTCCTACATTTATACATGAATATAAAAATATTATTCATCTGTCTTATGAAATGTTGGAACTACTTGCTATTCCGACAGAATCGACAAATCGCCTATATTTTATAATATTTAGTTGTTGAACAAGTTTTAACTTGCATTATTTACTTTTTTTGAAAGAATGAGGCGACACCAAAAAAATATTGACAAAGTACAATTGTTTATTTATTTTCCATTGCTAATAAAAAGCTTAAATAATAACATTAAAAATAAACTACATAAATTATAAAAAAATTTAAATTTTTTATTGCAGTAGAAATTAATCTTGGAAGTTTTGCAAAACTATAATTTATTTGTCGTTACGATTTGAATATCGATTACATCGATTCACACATTCGTTTATACAATACATACTTATGAATACCTCTTTAAAATTTATTTAAAATTTAAAAAATTATTATTGTTTATATTTACAGACGCCAGCGTAGTGCAAAAAATGCAAGTAATTTTTTTTGTAGAGTATTTGATTCCAATTGGGCCCAATGTTTTATTTTTTTAATCACATTTTTAGAAATATAGTTGCATCATGTTTCCCTTTATTTGTTTGAAAGTATCACAATTATATGAATAAATAACTTATATGTGTATTATAATACACCTCAACAAGAGCAGATATTTTGTCAAAGTGCATAGAATTGGGAGAAAGGTAAAGTTTCAAATAAAAAGCAAATTTATTTCAATCGAATTATTAACGAATGCAGCATTTAAATTCGAGAATTTTCGCTGATTTACTACACATTTTTATTAGGGACCAAGTTTCATTGAATAATTATGACTTTTACGAATTGCGCAAATTTTTCAAGCATAAGTCAAATGCATGGATATAATAATTCTTAGCCTTGGCAGAGAAAGGATAAAACAGTGTTTCATCGTTATGCCATGGCCGCTTCCCTGTTTCAAAAATAAATCGATCTAGATTCTAGTTAGACCAACAAATCAAATTTTATAGAAATAAAGCTGGCGAAAATTTAAAAAGGTACTATAAAAAATATTCTGAAAAATGTAAAGAGAGAAAAGTATTTGTGTTATCAAAAGATGACTTTCGCATTCATGAAGTTCTTGCGTAGATGAATATTAATTATATTCAAGACAAAACTCTTTTACGAAATACCTTTGTATTGTTGTACCAATAACTTTTTTGATATTGTAAATTTGTAATGGGATTTAATAAATAAAAAAGTATATTAAAAATGAAATATGTTTTATTCAATAATTTTTTTAAGTTGGTAAGTTTGGTATCTCTAGCTGCAGTATACGAGTATCAGCTTCAGGATAATTTTTTTTTAGAAATTTTCGTAATAATACAAAAAAAATAATACAAAAAACGTTGGAACTTAATAGGTTATTATTCGCTGAAATCAGCCTTCAAAGATACTGAGGTGGAAAATTCCTACGATAGTAATTTGATTAAAAAAATAAATTAATAAATAATATTTTATCATTACACATTTGAAATGGCTGGTACCTACCTTCCGGAATGCACCACAACATGTTTCAGAGTACGCTAAGAACAAATGTTGCAGAAAAAACAGTTTTTTATACATTTGGTCGACGTCGCTCATGAACAATTCAACTTCCAGCGTCGTCATGCGTTCGGAGAGAGTTCTTGGCTTGAGTATAGTGAAGCAGTGATGAAGAATTTCTAAATCCTTTCCATTATTGCCGCAAACAAACAGGGTGTCCAAAACTATAATACACAAATTTTGATAAATGCGAGGAACTTTAAAGGGCGGCTAGCTTACGTTACCTTTTTAAATGTCTGATAATAAGTAAGTTCTTCGGTTTTTTACAACAGACTTGTTTTGTTATATAATCATTTAGGCTAATGTTTAAGTCGAAGTCAGGCTAGAACAGTCGAGAGACAGCAGTCGCCCAAGCTAGATTATACAATGGTGGTTTAGCATTTGCTAAAACCTAAGTATAATACACTTAAAACCTGTTTAATTAACAAGTACTTTACACCTATTTCATCTATATATGATTTATGGGCGGCGCGAGCCGGATGCGCATCTTCCACGAGGTGCATTGAAAGCTTTGACGCATTGCATACAACCGGAGATTTGCAAGGACAACTGCTGAGCGGTCATTATCTGTGGTCTTGGCCGGAGGCTGGGACTGAGGCCTGGGGTAAGCGAATTCCAGTTGTAATTGTTTAGATACATATGACGCCAGTGTAATTTCTAATAGCAAATATTACTCCGTTTTTTGCTTGAGAAGTAGAACAAAATGCACATGTTTTAAATAATAACTTAACATTCGGGTTTTTATGTCATGCAACAGTACGCTAAGAACAAATGTTGCAGTAACATTGGATTTTTACGAGTATACATTTGGTCGACGTCGAGCAAGAACGATTCAACTTTAATCCAACGTCGTCATGCGTTTGGAAAGAGTTCTTGGCTTGAGTATATAGTGAAGCAATGATGAAGAATTGCTAATTCCTTTCCATTATTGCCGCAAACAAACAGGGTGTCCAAAACTATGTATAATACACAAATTTTAATAAATGCAAGAAACTTTAATGGACGACTAGTTTACGTTACCTTTTAAATGTTTGATAATATAATAGTTCTTCGGTTTTTTACAACAAACTTGTTTTGTTATGTAATCATTTAGGCTAATGTTTACTTTGTGTACAAATTTCAAGCTGATCGGCAGTGTTGTATTTGGTTGACCTAATTTTTAAAATGAAAAATCAAAATACCTATAATAAGATTATACGCTTCTGAGACAATCGATATAATAATATAATATCGGCGAAAATCATTTTGAAGAACGTATTAATTGGGACCATAGGAAATATATTCGTTGCCTACTTTCAGGTTTAAGAATAGAATTCCACATTCGAGTGTAATTTTGAATCCAATTTTAAATAGAAAAATGAATAAAATTTTTAACAACTAATCCGCATTTTTAATTTGTTATGTTAATTATTTCTTTGTAAATAATGCCATATTTTCCGTAATTGCATTCATTACTTGCCCCGAAGATAAGTGAATGCTTTTATCAAACTACTTTAAATTTTCCAAGATGCAATTCGGAATTCAGAAAATTCACTATCGGTAATGATTTTAAACATGATGGCAGATAAATATGGTAAAGCTTCTATTAAACTTGACCGAAAACTCATTACTAAGCAGCATACAAAGTGACATTTGCTATCAGCAAATGATCTTAATGCCATTTGTGCAAACAATTGAATGAAATCCAAAAACTAGCTTTCAGGTGCTATCCTTGAGTCTTCGCTCCTTCAGCTGCAATGCCTTCTGTAAAAAAGGTATATTTGTAAATAATACTGTTGTACATACAAATATTGATACTAACCTTGAAATCAAGTGTCAAATTTTTCGAAATATTATATTATTGAGGTAATAAAAGACACAAAATTGTGTTAGCGTTGTATAAAAACACATTATTAAGAAAAACCGAAAAATTGCAAATAAAAGTAACTTCAGTACGGAAGCAGATAAGCAAAAGTTTTGTAAAAACTCATATTCCAATTAAGAGTGTAAGTGAGTCAACACCCACTCGCAAGCGACGCGTTTTGAAGTATGTAAAATTATTATAGGCACTACAAGTGTTTCGTAATTGTTGAAATTTGGCGCTAAACTAGTTATAGTACAAAAAAAAACGTGGAAAAGTGGTCAGACCCCAGTTATTGAATTCGACTAATCAACACGTCGCATAAATTGTCCCGATATGAGTTCGGAATAAGAGTTTTGTAAAGGCTGAGAATTTGTTTACTACTTAATTATTATTTATTATTAATTTGTTTTTTTATGTTGGAATATTTTCAAACTACTTAACTCAATATTATGTAGAAGTTTTGTATTACTGTTAAAATTTAATAAATTATTTAAAAATATAACGCATACTGCATGTCTGTCTGCTTGTCCGGGATAATTTCTAGATTTCGATAGGATTTTTACTGGAAGATAAAGGGTTTTGTTGGTCATGAATTAGGCTATTTTTGCAAAAAAGGAAAACCCATATATGTATATGTATGTGAAATATGGATAAGATACAATGACCGCTGATTCTAAATTTATTATGACCAAAGAGATACTTAAAAATCATTATGAAGAGACATATAACAAGATCAGGTAATTTGAATAATTGTAGCTAAGAAAACAATGCAGTGACTGTATTAACGAATATTTCGAAAGTTATGTGAAAATTAATAGAATAAATAACATTCATGTTGTGACATACTCAGGATTGACCAACAGCCGCTTTGATGAAATCGCTTTTATTGCCTTGATATCAGACTGGTTGGAGATTTCTTGATTCCACGAACTATTTAAAGCTAATTGATTATTAGTGCGTTATTAAATGCACTCAGAGATGTTCAAATTTAAACAAGTACAATTATAACTTACTAAACTAAACATCCATTATTTTGTTAATTTTTGAGCGATTCCTATTTTATTATTAAATTCCATGCATTACTCAAACATAAGTTAAATGAAAAACGATGTTTCAAAATAATTTCAAATACTCGTACGCAATGTTTTTTATACTATTTTAAGAGCACCGCCAATTATGTACATCAATAATTTTTCACGAAATTTAGTCAAGGGTGGATTAAGGGACACTTAAGAAATATTAATTGTAAGACCTACGGTTGATACTACTACAGCTTAAGTTACTAATTGGATAAAATATTATTTGATACTGTTATATTCCTCCCAATATGATGATTGATGATGAACTACTTTGCTACAGATTTCTCTTGCATTTATATTACACAGAACTGTCGTAAGTTTAATGTTATACATCAATCAGTGTCAAAATAACTACACATTATTATTCTTATATACAATCTGAGAACATATACCTTGAATTTGTTTCCATTAATTTCTTATTTGCCAAGACAATCGGAACCACTTTTACTCATGGATTTATTTTATACTGCAAATTAAATAGCTTAGCTCTATAATCCAAAGTTTAAAAGTTACTTAACTTATATTGTAACAAATATTTCAAGCAAAAAGTTATTCAGGACTACTACAGAAAACAGCGCCAGATGTAACAATGTTTTTTCATTTATGTCAATTCATCGGAAATGCTATTCTGATGAGAAATAAAAAAAATTTGTTTTTTAAAACTCCTAATTCCCAATTAAATGTGTTTATAAGTGAAACATGTTTGGCCCCCGACTTAAAAGACACTTATGGGACTAAGCTTAACTCATTCATACCTCTTTAATTAAACGCTGCAAAGTCTTTAGCATAGAAAAATACATAAAAAAGTGCTTATATACAAGGTTGTGAAAAACATAACCTTCCCCCTGCGTTAGCAGTAACGTATAAATTTCAAGGCACATTAATATACATAAGACGACCTCAATTGTTTTAATTTATTTTATTGATAATCATGATATTTTGTTTAAAGAGAGTTCGCTTGATTCACTATCACCTCTCACTTTCCATAAGGTAAACATTTATAGCTGAATTACGACAAATCCGATAAAAGTCAGCAATTCAGTCATAAGCCCTCACGTTACAGAAATTGAAATAACAACTAAAATTAGCTGTATTCCAGAAATAAAAACTATACTTGTAGTGCAGAAATATTTTGATAACTTAGTTTTCCATGAATATAATCATTTGTCTAGTTTCATGTTGCGAAATTCAATAAAAAATTAATAGGTAATGATGTTTCCGTTGACGCACGTTTTCTATTATAGTCCTGATTTTTACATTACAATTGCGGTGTTATCTTTTTAATTTAATTCAAAAATATATAAATACATTGCATATTATTTGTATTAAAAGAATACCATCATTAAATTTTAAATATACTGTATAAAAGTTAGAACTCAACAGCTTACAGCAGACCTCGGTTAGATAGATTAACATTGAATTTCTGGCATCAGAATATTTGAAACGGATAATAGATAATAATAAAAATAAATATGTTAGAGAATCTTTATCCCCCGATTTCAAATGCTAAAAAGAAAATCAAATAACTATATCACCGAATTTTTGTTTTTAATGTTTTACCCAACGAGCATAAAAAAGAAAGGAAAAGGAAAATATTGTTGAACTTCTATTGAATCTAAAAGGAGAATGTCGAGACTTCCATCAAAACGTCTTGTAAAAATGGGATATACCTTTATTAAATGATCCCAATAATTTTCATTACACATAATAAAAAAAATTATCCGAAATAAGATAAAAGTTACTGTTTTTGTCTATTAAAATTCGCCATTAAAACTAAGTTCTAAGCACCATTTAAATCGCAACAACTACAGCCGACGATAAATCATATGGTTTCCGACATAAATCTTTGCCATTTAATACTGTTTGCAGTTGGCAATTCAAAACAAAATTTCATTATTTTCCTCTTTCCCAAAAACTATTGTGCATTTTATTACCTAGGACAACTCGCCAAATTTTCGGCTGCTGCACTCAATTGAGTGCCTTTCTTTAGAAAAGAACCGAGAATACCTTTGTTAAAGCTGTGAAAAAGTGTTCCGCAATATGCTGAAGTGTATTTTTACTTAAACCATGCGGTATATTTTAAACCGCTTCTGCACACAAATATCTAAATAGAGTAGTTTAAGAATTGTCTTCAAAATTCAGCAAATTCAAGAACTAATACGCTGAATTGTGAAACAGCAAAATTTTCAAATTTACCCTACATAAATTACAAAATTCAAAAAACTCAGTTAATGAGAACTGATGTTTTCAATTATGAAATAAAGAAAGACATTGGTCTCTAAAATCGAATTCTAATGTTTTAAAAAATTCTATAGTTTAATGGATAAACGCAACATTTAAAGACATTCTTGCATATTTCTAAGACATTTCTTCATGTTTGGCTGTTAAAAGTGTAAATATCGCGTAAAAATTTACTTTTCACGGTTTTATTATATCTACTTAAAAATTAAATTAAAAACAGCTGCATAAAAATATCAGTTCCTATATACAAATTTTGACTTTGGGATAGAAAAATGTTTTACTGTTTTTTCATTACAGATGTTTTTTGTTACATAAAACAATAAAAATTTTTATACATAACTTTTCCATTATGGCATAATAATTCAAACTTTAAACAAAACGCGTCCATCTTCACAGTCTTTTTAGGTCAGTTAAAACCGAGGGCTACTGTATTTGTTTTAATTAAAATATTTCTTTTTTTGGTATTTTATTTTAATATATAACAATAAATTTCTTGTTTAATGGTTTCTAAATTATAAAGCTGTTGTGACACCGGCTTAGGAGCACACATAAAGATGGCTTAAATTAAGTTTAAAATCTCTTCACGGATATGAAAATAAAAACTTTTCGGCACTTTTCTGGTGCAAAATCGAAAATCCGTGAGGAGCCCTCAAATTAAAATTGTTCCTTTATGTGTTCTATTATTATTATTATTATTATTATTTTGTCTAGTTGCACTATGCATTTGTAAACCTCAGTCAAGCCAATGACATCATAGCAAAAATAATTTTTGAAATGGAAACAAAATAGAGTTTTATAAACTGTACTACTCTCTAAATACAAGGACGAATTTGTTCAATAATACAACTTTACATCGACTTTATGTTATGGTTGCAGTAATTGTAATGGAGAAATTTCCAAATTTGTCTAAAGACTCCATGCTGTTAACACAGTGCTGCCATGTGCATACATATTTTAAAAATTATATTTCTGTTAAAGATTTTATATAATTATTATATTTTGCAAAACTTCCAAGAAGTGACAAAAATAATGTTTACAATTTAAGGTATACGTTGTTCAAAAATAAAGGTTTAATGCTTAACTACAAATAAACAAGCGTGCGTATTAGAAATATAACTTAACATGGCTTAAAGCCCTGAATTGAATGTGTGTCCTTGAGATAAATTGCCTGATCGATTAGGTAACTTATATTTATCAGCAGTTAAACTGCTTACAATCGCAAAACTAAAAATAATGTTGTGTATTTCAGCTATTGTAGCGCATTTTCAAAGTTCTTATTTTCATTATTGCTAATTCTGTCCCTCATTCATAAATTAATAATAACAAAGCGCTTTACATCCCAGAACTACCACCAGATTGGCCTAAGAAGTGTCGACTATAGAAACTATTAATTTGTTCCAAAAATATAAATGTGAGAACAGTATGTGGTCCAAGACGGCAGTAGTACGGAACAAAACCTTTCCAGAGGTTAAATAAACCCTCGTTCTTGACAACTTTCACTATAACATCAACTGCTCCACTGTACTCCGGCTTGCCAGCTATGGTCTTCATGTTTTGTATTCTGAAAAAATAATTTAAATAAACAAACCGAGAAAATGTAGTTAGTTGCTAAAATTACCTTGTTTTTGCTATATCAACAGGCATAGAAGCAATTGTTGTTATTAATCCTGAAATCATACTAGCTGTAAAATGTAATCCAATTCCTTCCTTCATTTCCACTGTTTTTAAAAGATATCCCTTTGCCTGGAGTTAGAATTAAACAGAATAATTATTTTTTAAATTTAGCTAGAATGATTGCTATTATTACTTGTGAATATGAAACTAATTGGGCCATGTTAACGATGATAGCTCTACCCATAGTTGGTAAGCATCCTCGCCACAAAGCGAAAACCCCTTCTTCACGAATTATTCGCGTCAATGCGTTTACTACATTCGTATAATTTCTGCGTTCTGCTGGAGGAAGACGTCCATCCGCTGTCATACGAATGAGAGCGACTTCAGCCGGCGTTCCGACAAATGACCCAAAGGCGCCAGCAGTGGCACCCATTCCTAATGCCATAAAAAAACTCGGAGATGGGTTGTTTCTTGAAAAGGAATTAAATATATCGTAAAATATTAAAAACATAAAGATCGAAAAATATGGCAGGACCCAACCTATGCAATAACACATTTCTAATAAGTGCCCTCATTCAGTAATCTAACCTTCGACAATTACTATTAGACCTAACCCATATCGATCTGTTGCATATTAAATAAATTGCACCACCCTCTGGTAGTTGATTGATTAACCACCTACTTTCTGTACATATCGTTAAGATATGTGTAGACTCCCAATCTTCCTGTTGTGTAGGTTGCCTGACGAAGAAGGCCAGCCCCGATGCCCGTGTACAGCTTGAGGGGACCTTCCTTCTGAATAATTGCTTTTACCACATCCAGTGAACTCTTGTATTCACCGGCGGAAACTTGCATTCGCGTTTTTATAAGATCCAGAGGTTGTACGAAAAATGTTGCTGCCATTCTGAAAATACAAATTATACAGTTTACTTTATTTACTTATAATTATGTAATTTTAAATATGCCATACTAAGAAATACAAATAACACAACAATCGCAAGTGCTGTACTTTATTTTGCTCCGCAGATTTGACCCAATATAAAAGGAGGGGTATCGATAAAGCCTTATTTTGGCCCCAGAATAACGAAAAAAACTTTTTCATACGATTTGATGTTTTCTTTATATATCCTGAAAGTAGACTGTGTGCATGATAAGAAAATAAATTAATAAGAGAAAAAAACCTTCAATGTTCTTATATTACTACACAATATATTAGAAAATTACATTGCTTCCATCCTGCGTTCTATATAAAACAAGTTGAAATGATACTGAAAATGTGTAATTTCGAACAAAAATCACAGTTAGATCAAAGTTTGGCATCCTACATGTAATATTAATTGTAGGTTTTTTTCTCTTATTTATATATTTTCTTATCAGGCACACAGTCTACTTTCAGGATATATGTACATATAAAGAAAACATCAAATTGTATGAAAAAGCTTTTTCCTTATTCTGGGGCCAAAATAAGGCCTTATCGATACCCCTCCTTACATAAATTAAAAGCAATTCAGATATCTGAATAAAAAATATAATGTCTTACAAGTATGATTGTTCCATTATTTTGTTCAGAACTTAATGCTAGACTATGTATAAAAATGTAATATAATGTTTTTTTGTTAAATAACCCAAAAACTGTTCACGCGTTTTTAGCATATTCTATAAAATCCCTGAATTTTTTTTTATTATTTTTACTCTAATCCCATTAATTTTAAAAACGTCCTTATTTCGTTTTATTTTTCTTTCGCCTTTTAATATAAATACCCATAAGCAGTTCCAAAACTCAATGCCTTGATGGTGTAAGTAGAAATTTGAAGTATAATTTTATATTTTCTTTTGATCTACGCAGGTTTTTTCATAAAAAAAAAAAAAAAAAAAACAAAAGAAAAAATCCCTTAATGCGTAAACTGATATGCGTAAAAATTTTGAAAATCAAGTTTTCATACTTCTTGGAAAAATTTAACTTTTCCTTCCTTTGAACACCCAAAGACAAGATGATCAACAAAATCGTTGTTTTCTCGTTGGCATAAGATGTGAAGCAAACAGTCCAATCTACAATACCAAAAACTTAGAAAGTAACGTTTAGGTTTACGAAGCCAGGTGTCTTTCTTATATTTAATATCGTGATTGAACAACAAATAAATAAATACAAAAATTTTCAATTTAAATATGATATAGTAATTTCTAACCAGTTATTAATATTATAAGTTACCTAATAATTCAAAGATATCTCTAAAACAAAATCAAATAAATAAATCACGCGAAAAATGATTTCTCCCATAAACAAACATTACGAAAATTATTCTGGTCGGCCGTTGCTAACCAGAGCATAATATCGCGCTTACTGCTTGTTAACACTATGTTGCTAATAAAAGAAAAAAATGCATAAACCAGAGTTGGTTTTATTAAAAGCAAGTTTCGACTTGACAAAAATAGCATCACGTTGCGATAACTGAATTTAAAAGATAAGGTAAATGTCTATAACTTTCGTAAAGCGTGACTGCATTTAATCTGCATGGCACTATTGAGAACTAAATTTTCGTAAACAATTTGAACTATATGTTTACTGTTCAATTATGTATTCGTCTAATTTAATTCATGGATTAACCCTCAAATCACTATCAGTTTTCGGGTAGCGTATCTGAGGCTATTTTTAATTTGGAATGTCGTAAAAATCTAAAAAATTAAGACGAAATCCAAGCATTCACGGCAACTGAAAATGAAGACAAGTTTTCAGGGCAAAGCCTAACAGAAAATATATTTGATGTCACTTAAAAATTCTTCTCAATCATTTTAAACATAATTACAGAAAAATTATTTGTTTTTATGTAACTACAATTCATATTATATCCTCACTTAATCAAACAGAAAAGAGCGGAGAACTGCAATAAATCCGTTATTGTTTTTATATTTTTGTCCCAAAATTTTTTTAAATTTTCTTCAAATGTTGTATTATAACATGCTAATTTTCAAAATAAATAAATAATAACAATTTGTCATAAAAAAAATTTTGAAAAAACCCCGTTTTTTTAACAAACAAACTTTACGCAGAGTGTCCATTTCTGTTGTGTAATATTATTGTTATGCAATTCAATATTGTTACCACCATGGAATTCATACACACATGTAAATAATATGCAGTTAATTAAAAACTGCACTGAGTTTCTAGTAACCGCACAACATGCCATCGGGCAGAACTCTTAATTAGAAAAAAATATTTCTGGCCTCGACTTAAGTCGAATGCCTCAATGATTCCCAACTCAGCCATCGCCTTCTTGTTGATATCAGAAATCAGTATGACTCTTTGACCCATTTGGTGCTGGAGATAGTTTCAATCAAATTTAAACAATAAACGGTCTGTGATCAAGCAGAATTTTATATTTTTCCTTTATTCCGCAACACAGTGAACAAATGGGCGAATCTAAGAGTTTGGCGGGAAGAAACCAAACCAGTTTGCATGTAAGTCTGACAAATTCTTCGATGAATAACTGAAATTAAACTTAATTGTTAATCGATAGCCAATTAAATCGATTGTGTTTATTTGGGTTTTATTTATCTTGACTCATATGTCTGTTAAAAGTTTCTGCCAATGGATGCATGATCTATCTCGGAATATTAAGGAATATCGGGTACCTTATTTCAACAATTTCGCATGTAATTTTTTGGAAAGTATTTAAAACGTGTTTTTTTCGATCCGATGTATTTCTTGAGACATTTGACCTTTCCAGGACTCTATTCTCTATAAAAATTGTTTTTATGTATGTCGTCTTACTGCGAATGTGAAGCGGAGGTAATCGAAATCTCATCGTTCGTTTATAAAATGAAACTTTATTTTACAGTGGAATCAAACCATTGGTTATTTCGACTCCTTTAACCTGAAAACTATAAAAACAAATTGAATGGAAGAAAGGTCTTATACTTTTCTGCAGTTTTCTATCTAAAATTAACGCAAAACGCCGCCAATTTCTTCGGTACTACAATGAACCGTATCAAAAAGCTACATAATCTAAGCGTGCCGGTGTTATAAATCTCAAAAGATTAGATAGCATTCCATTCAAACAATTATAAAATATGAGTTATTATAAGATAAAGCACCCGATAAAAATTTTTAAAGCTTACCCAAACAGAAAATAAGTAGAATTATTCAAAGCTTTCAGCGATGATTTGCTTTTTATTACAAATAATACAAAATATTGCAAAACCAATCAATGGAGTGGACTTTGAGTTAAAAGGTTTTCAGTTACGATCGAGGTGTTTTATGTGGAATTGTTTGCATATTTGATTCACTTGCGTATTTGGGTAGAGCTTGAAATATTAAACCCTGGTCTGAACTGAAATTTTAAAATATGTATGTAGTTACTTTGTATGTTCCAGTGCAACAAAAAGACACTGGTAATAATGCAATCTCTGGGCTTAATTAAGTTTCAACTTAAAGTTAATTATTTGCATGAGTTGGGCAACTCCTGCACTGAAACGAGTCAGTTGGAAATCACAATCAGATCTCATGAAGGCAGTTACTGCGCATGAAAACACTTTCTAAGCCGAAGGCTGAAGCAACAAGTTAACATTCTGCCAACTGTTAGCCGGTCTCAGCGAGATTTGCTCTGCCTTGCACTTGCCAAATCTTGAGACTTCGAAAACATTAAAACTCTGGCTGGCCTCAGTGAGAAAAATCCGTCCAGGTCTAGGCTATTGCGGAGTTTAAAATTATTTTTATTGCTAATCAAGCAGCCTCCGGAAAGTGGGGGATCTCAATCGCTTTGGTGACCCTTGGCCGACGGTGTTATCAGTGAAACTTACAACGAAATTTTGCGGCCGTTGACGAATATTCGTTGATCTGGTTAATTATGTAAAAATACTACGAGCAAGCGGTCAACCGGAGGATCTTGACCCAAAAACAATCCAAAGCTATTCATCGATTCGCCCGGCCAAGAGCTTCCCACTTTCACGGGCAAACACTTTCATTGAAATTATTTTTGGGACCAAATTGTTTACACTGGCGGGTGATTAATTAACTATCAAAGCAACCACTGTTTGCGGGAAAGAGCCAGGGCAGGTACTTACCCGGATAAGCCTCCAAATAAAAATTTCAGGGCGTTGGAAGTTTTCTTCGGCGGTTCACTCATTTTGCTCGTTTTGTTATTGTAAATTTTGAACACTAACGGTAAGAACTTTTCACACTAAACTATAGATAAGCTGGGAAATTTATAAGTAAAGCAGTTTTCTAGATTATTTCAATGATTTTCCAGGAGTTTTTGCTGCACAGACCGAACCACGACACGACAAGAAACACACATCCTGCCGGGGCAGCTGACATTCGAATGACACTTTTCCGAATCCACAGGGCGCTTTGATAGATCTGCCTTTCTCTTTCTTTCCCTCCTCCTTGTTTCGCAAAATAACAGCTGATTGGCATGGCTGTCCAAAGTGTAAATAATTTCGATTGATTAAACGACTCGGTTTATAAACAGCGTAATATAACGTTCACAGATTTATTTTTAATAAATTAATTTCAGCTTCGTCTTCTTTATTAATATACATAATTATATGTGAAAGCAAGATCACAATTTGAGTTTTGCGCTCGCCAACTGAAAATTCGAACAGCTCCAACTCAAATCAGAAAATTCACCACGTTAGATGTATTCACCACGCTGTCTTATCAGATGAAAACAAATTTTGACAGTTGTAGGTTATCGCACGTGCAAATTGCAAACAGGAACGCATTTCAATTAATTTTTCAGCTGAATCGTTGTGATTAAAGCATTTATAAAAGGAAACAAACAGTGGAAGTGCAATAAACAACGGCTGGAGAAATAACAGCATGGAAGAATCCAAAAAAGGCGATGAGGTCTCGGTTGAGGAGAAGGAAAATATAGTTGCTGAAATCACAGGTATATTTTTCGTATTCTGGCCTTTTCCGATGTAAGAAATCATTTCACCTAGCTAATTTACACTACTCAATGCTGCTTTCAATTTCCTCTGCCGAAGAAGTTCAAAGACTTTAAATATAAAAACAGGGTGGTATTACGCGCCATTCAAATTTCTCTAGTCGTATAGAATGCGAAAAATGCGGTGAAATCCGGACTAAGATTCATATTATAATATTGTTGGACAAATTTCCTATTATTTCAAATCAGAATACAAATTCCATTTAGATTCCCTTTGAAATTTCAACATGGATTCAATTCAAACATAGAATTCATTATATCGACTGAAATCACTGCAATTTTAACGGCTAAATTGTGTGCGAATCGCCCGTTATAATCCGTATAGAATTAAATTCATGCCAATTTTCAAGGAAATTACTATTATCTAATCAACTTCCATATTAAACACCGTATTTTAGTTTAATTTGATTAGAAGCAGTACTTACATTGGGGTGTTTTATTTTTATTTTGGGAATATTTTTTATTGATCGGTTAGTTGCAAATATAAAATATTTCCATATAAAATATAAGAGACGTTTTTCATTTTTCAGAAGAACAAATGATTAATACTGAAAGCAATCAGGAAAGTCTGCCATCTGCTAAAGAGGCCACCGCAAAAATGACCATAGATGTGCAAGAACCAATGGAACCATCGGGACCAAATTGTTCTCAAGAGAAAAGCGGCTCAACGACTATAGATCCAGCACCACATGTTTCACCATTATTAGCGGGCGAAAGTTCCCAGCAATTTAATGAAAACGAAGGGAATAACATTACTGAAGAAGTTTTGGAACCGCAACCAAAAGATAGCGAGGATACACCCACAAATATCACAGACTCTGCATTTTCTTCAGCCCTGGGCCACATTGCTTCCGAATACACTTTCAGCTCAAGTGAAAGCACTGAGGATGAAGATGAGGACGATGAAATGAATTCGAGTACTCTCCCAACTTTAGTATTGAACCCGGCAGCCCAATTTCACAGGGCTCTAGCAAACTCACCTTCTTCTTCGTCATCTTCTGATTCTGATTCGGATGTTGAAATCATTGGCCCGATAAACGATGCTCTACGACCAATTGAAATTGAAGATGATGACGAAGAAAGCAGCACAAAGCCTCGCGGGCCTATACGCGCTAAAGGAGAGCTTCTTGTAGATGATCTTCCTCCTATCGAAGATCTTCACATTACAGTGCCAGAAGAAGAATGCGTCGAATTTGGGAAAATTCAATCAATTGTAGAGCAATTGGTTCTGGTTGACGCTATTCCAGGAACTGCATATCTAAATTTAGACACAGTCCTTTTTCTGGAAAAAGGACACAAGGTGTTAGGAGCAGTTTTTGATGTGATCGGTCAAGTTACAAATCCCCTTTACTGCGTAAGGTTCAATTCTAATAAGCATATTAAAGAAAAAGGCATTGAAATCGGTCAAACAGTCTATGTAGCCCCAAGGACAGAACATACACAGTTTCTCATTTTGGATAATTTGATGACTATTCGGGGATCAGACGCCAGTTGGGAGGATGATGTCGAACCGCCAGAGAAACACTTGGACTATTCCGATGATGAAGAAGAACGAAATGCCAGGCGTGCCATTAAGAACAGGAATAAGCCACAACCAGATGAAGCTGATTCTACAAAGAAGGCAAAGCCTGCTAGACCTCAAAGGCCATCTCAGCAACAGCAGTCACCACAGCAACAACAAAGTCGATTTCCTCGTCCTAGGTATCAAGGAGGTTATCAGCAACGGAGTCCATACCCCAACTACGATGCAAATTATCAGCCGCCGTTCCAGTACAGCTCAAATCACACAGCTTGGCACGCGAACTATGCGTATCCACCACCGCCTAATTATTATACTAACCCTTACCAAGGCCCCCAGTACCCGCCTGGACCAAGTAATGTACCATTTCCACCACCTAACCAGTTTAACCCACATTTTTCGCAACCCAATTACCCTGGACAGCAGTTTCCAGTAAGGAACCAATTTAATCCTCAGTTTGCTCCTCCAGCTCCCCCCAATATGCGACCAATGCCGGGGTATACGCAGAATTTCCCCCCACCTTCACCGCCGTCTATGAATTAATACTACAGCAATGCTGAAGGTTTTATACTAAAAAGTAAATAAGCTGTGTAAGAAATAGATGTATCTGCTTTATTTTAGAATTAAAATAAATTTCCAGAAATTTTATTCTGTCCTTATTATTAATTTTGAAATTTGGTTAATGTTCCGCACCTTTCTTCACTTTGGTAGATCTTTCCCGTAGGTCGAAAATTTTTAATTAGTTTTTATTCTATTTTTGAAACTCATGAATATATGAATACTGTGTGCTACTTACACAAAAAAAAGAAATGTGTATTTCTTATAAAGAGCTGATAACATATTTTGGTTCGCAGAATCATATTACCTAAAAAAAACTAGAAAATAAATCATTTATTGGAAAACAGAGAGAAAATTTCAAATTTCTTGGACTGTAAACTTTGGACTTATTATTAGCTGCGTTTTTTTCACAATTGGATCCGATTTATATTAGATAGGAAATTTGTCATTGACATAAATTCTATAAACGGTCTCCTATATAAAAATTTTAAAATTTGCGAAAAGCACATCTAATTTCCTTTTTTTATTTATTTTTTTTTTATTCATCCAAATTTCAAATTTTGAACCAAACCAACTTTCTGAAGTAATCGCAAAGTGGTTATAAATCGAAGAAATTCGATTCAATTTTCACGAAATACAAATATTATAATATGGGTAACTATAGTTTTAAAAAAACTTAGAAACACGCTTCCTGAGGTGACGCTTGCGATATGACAGAAACAATTGTCCGTTGGAAAAACTCGAATTCATTGCATAGATTCTTTTTTCAATTGTTTATAACAAATTCAATTGTTTATAACAAACTCAATTGTTATATAAAATTAACTTAGCTAACCATGCATTGTCATCCAAACTAAACGTATGCAAAATTTCAGCTTTAATCGGAAACCGGGAAGTGGGCCAAATTTAACTTCCAAGATTTTTTTACATAGTTGATTATTTACAGGTAAAGCTAATAAAAGCGTGTTAATAATTTCAATTCAAAATTTCTTTCTAAATCTGACTCAAATGCGATTGTGAAAAAAACGCAACGATTGAAAGTACGATTGCAAAAAGACAAATCTAATATCATCTACTTAGATTTCAATATCATTTTTTAGAAAATATAGGCCTTTTTACCTCGGGATTTATAGGTTCCATTGAAACCGGGCCGGCCAATTACCACGTGAATTAGAGGCCTTTAATTTCGATTTAGTTGCTTTATGTCTTTATAGTTCTTCGAAAAGACCAATTATATTTATTTAAATTTATTAAATTGTTTTTATACTAGAATCGAGAAAGGCGAAAAGTTTACACGCAACCGTGGAAGTACCCTTTGTTATTTTGTTATACGTAGATACTTCAAAAACAAATTTCCTAACTTTTAGCTTCTACAGTAAACATGGAAAACAATTTTTGAAGTTATCTAAAATGATACACATTTTGTTTGTTAATTATGGAGTTCGGAATTCCATTTGTACTTGACCGATTATTTTTTAGATAAACATTTCATAACCTATAAAAAATTATACTTTGCCATTTTTTAGCTGAAACAGAAAGATGCATTTCTTTCTAAAAACCCCAAGAGGTACCTACGTCATTTGACGATCGAAACTGCATTTAACTTTGAAAACCCGCAAGGAACAACAATCTAGAACTTAGTTACTACTGATAATATTAATGTTGCCATTGGCACAGAACTGTTTTAAAAAGGTAAAATCACAGCAAGAAGTCGCTGGTAATGATATGACTTGCAAAGCAGTCGTATTAATTAATTGATAAGATTCAAAACAACTATAAAATGGGAAAATTACTCTCCGTTAGTCAATTGTTGAAAAGACTTTTATAAAATGATTGTACAATGGCTTCTACGTTTGCCTGTTTTGGCTTTAGTTATCTTTTCCCTTAAAGTGATTGAAGGCAAGAAAGGCTTCTCTACAGGACACCCATTTTTCGATCCAGAAAGCGAACCTGCTCACGCCCATGATAAAAGCACAGGTCGAAGGATGGCGCTTACATTTCCTGGAACAAAATGGTGCGGCCCGGGAAACACAGCCGAGGGATATGACGATTTAGGGAAATACGAAGATACGGACAAGTGTTGCAGAGATCACGATCACTGCGAAAATATCCCCGCAGGTGAAGAAAAACATGGCCTCAGGAACGACGACTGGTTCACGAGGTAAGACGCGGCTATACACGTAAAAACATTAAAATGGCATATTTTCAATAATTTTTTCCTTATTTATAAATATACAGGGTGTTCCAAACCACCCGTACCACCCATTTATCTCGAACAGTTTCGACTAAAAAAAAAAACAAAAAAACATTTAGGCAATATTTTTCGAAACTCTATCCGACCATACCAAAACTGACCCCCCACCCCATCCCCTGAGTGGAGAGGTGGGGGTAACTTTTTTTTTAAAATGGGGCCACCCTCCCCGATAGGCGGTCTCCCCCCTTTCTCAACCTCATCGGTGGGTGGTCGAGTTTGATACCATTGTATAGCTCTTCAAAAAATATTTGACACGTTTTTTTTCTTTTTCCGATCCCATGTGTGGATCGTGAGATATTTGACCTTTTCGGAACCTTTTTTACACAATACAAATCCTCCCCCGCACTCTCTGTACCGAATTGAAAAAAATGTTTCAGACAAAAGTTACGTATTTTTGCATGAAGAAACTGAATCTGCAAAAAAAAATGGGTGGTCCCATTTGAAAAAAAAAAAAGTTACCCCCACCCCCGCCCTCAGGGGGTGGTATGGTGGGATAGAGTTTCGAAAAATATTGCCTACGTGTTTTTTTGTTTTTTTTTAGTCGAAACTATTCGAGATAAATGGGTGGTACGGGTGGTTTGGGACACCCTGTATAGTATAAACTTTATAGGATATCATTTAAAGAAAGTTTTGCATAAATTTAATTAAAACATATTGAAAAATGAGCCGTTTACAGCAGTTTTTGTAACGCGCCTCAACAAAAAAGTTGCATTGCGGTGGACAGCATAACTCATTACTGGATCATCTGATATCAAAAATTCAAAAAGATTTCGTTAATTGGTAACTTTCTCTAGGTATGACGTCGAGTTTTCTTTTTTTTATTGATTTTTTTTAAATTTTGTAACATTAAGAACTCAAAATATCGATTTTTGGTAAAAGAAATCGGCAATTTTGTTATTGTAAAATATATGAAAATTAAAAAAAACTGCTCGACGTCATTACTTCATAATTGATGTGTGGAAAGAGTGTGCAGTAGTTTTTGAGTTATAGTGTCCACCGACTTTGAAAAGAGTAGTTTTGAGAAAAGCGCGATTAAAGTTTTAAGTACCATGAGTCGGAAAGACGGAGACTCAGAGCTCCATATCTTCGTCAGTTTTACTTCAATCGACTTCAAATTTTAACACAATAATCTTGAAATTATATATTTTCAATTAGAAAAGTTTGAAAAAATCGTTAAAAATGAAAAAGAAAATAATACCCTCATACTACTTTTAAGGCTTCACTGTGACTGTGATAAAAGTTTCTACAAATGTCTGCACGAGAGCAACTCCACTGTTTCAGACGTTGTAGGGACGCAATACTTTCTTGCGAGGGACAGATGCTTCAAAGAAGAGTATGAGATCGTAGAATGCGTTGAATATCAATCGAAGTAAGTTTCATTTCTTGACTAATCATTTTAATTCTATCTACTTTGCAAATAGCATTTTAATCCGCCGCTGCATCAAGTACAAATTCGACACGACCAAGCCGAAGAAGTACCAATGGTTTGATCTACCTCTGTACAGCATTAGGTCATTCCCAGATTTAAATGACGAGAACTACTACCAAAGGCAGCACGAGCTCGATAAAAACATAATGATAGCATACCATGACGTATAAGCCCTGCTCTGTTAAATCGCAAAATCCATGATGCTGGGTATCGCAACAGCCTTGCTGTGGGCTGACAAAGTTTTTGGCCTTCCACGTCTGATATCACAAAATATACGAAAATTCGGCATGCTCGAATCTGTTTTTGTTTTTTCCTACTTAAAATATTTCTTTTTGTTTTTTAAACGTTATGCAATATTTTTTGTGTTATCATATTAACACTTACAATGGTAGTTATCGAGTACGCTCTGACTTGTTTTCATTCATTTTTTGGAGATAAATATTATGGGGGTTGACACTGTACGCCGATGGTGACGCTTCGGGGATTTTTTTTTTTCAATGAGCAGCTGGTGGGCTTGACTCAGAAGGTAATTAAATTAAAATTGCGTTAAAAATGTGCTAAAAAACTTTCTATTAATTTCACTTTTATTAAAATTCTTAGTGTTTTCCAAGAGTTTGCTTTTGTATTATCGCTTTATAATACAACGTTGTTAGCAATCACTGGAGATTAATTAATTAATTCTTCTTCTTATGGTTCCTCTTCGTTCCGAAGGTTGGAAATCATCAAATGTAATTTATGTTTGCAGACGGCCGATCTGAATAACTCCATCGTGTCCATGCCGAACCAATCTTTCGTCTGCCCACTGATCTTTTCCCCGGTATTTTGCCTTGTAGTATCACTTGTAGGAGATAGTATTTGTTGTTAATATATGTGCAAGGTACTTCAGCTTCCGTATTTTGATGATATATAAGAGTTCTTTCCCTTTTCCAATTTTCTCAAGCACTTCTTTGTTGGATACCCTTTCTGTCCATGGAATTTTTAGTATTCTTCGGTATGTCCACATTTCAAAGGCTTCAATCTTCTTTACTACCGATTTCCGTAGTGTCCATGTTTCCACGCCATATAAAAGAACTGACCACACGTAGCATTTCACAAGACGTAATTTTAGTTGTAGGCTAATATCCTTTCCACAAAGGACCTTTTTAAGCTTGCAAAAAGCTCCTCGGGCCTGTTCTATCCTACTCCTGATTTCTGGTACGGGGTTGGCATTGCAGTTGAGAGTCGACCCAAGATATTTGAAGCTGTAGACTCTTTCTACTTTCTCGCCATTCAGTTTCAATTCCGCCATTGTGCTGTCTTTCCTGGATACCACCATTAATTTTGTTTTGGAGATATTGATTTTGAGTCCGTATTTGTTACTGGTACTATTAATTTTCGCTAGCATTGCATTCAATTCTCCTAAGCTCTTAGCAATGATTACTGAGTCATCGGCATATCTTATATTATTCACTGTAACACCGTTAACTTTAATACCACCCTCATCTTCTGTTAAAGCTTCTTTGAAAACTTCTTCTGCGTACATATTAAACAATAATGGCGAGAGTATGCAGCCTTGTCTAACGCCTCTTCTTATGTCAATTTCTTCGGATTCATTCTCGTCTATTATGATACTAGCTCTTTGGTGCCAGTAGAGGTTTTCGATTATTCTACAATCCCAGTCTTCGATATTCTTACTCTTCAAGATTTCTATCATTTTTGAATGACGGACTGTGTCGAAAGCTTTTTCAAAAACCTACGAAGCACATGAACATATCCTGGCCCATTTCACTACATCTTTGCATTAATGTGTTTACGGAAAAAAAAAGCTTCTCTTGTTCCGAAACCGCATTAATTAATTAATTGGTCTGAATACTAGAATAAATAATAGAAGACATAAGCGATGATCAAAACACTTCATAGAATCGATTGATATATTTATGATGAAACGTTTTTCCGAATCATCTTGTATTCTCATAATTATGCATTTTCAATTTTAAATATGTCTGATAAAAAGTATGGTTAATAAAATAAAATCAAGTAAATACAAATTATGCAGAGCTATACAAAACCCATGATTCCCATTTTAAAGTAAAACTTAATGCGTTCTGATAAGACGTTTTAACTATTAGGCTGAATTCAATAAATGAAGTGCTAATTAATTTATATGTGTTCTGAGGGTGCTATGAGTTGAAAAAACAGTAGCTCATAACACATATCTATTAAATGCGATATCGTTTTCAAAAATAACTCCATATATTTCAGAACACAGTCGTTCTGTTCATGTTTATCTAATTTAATAAATAACTTTTCTAATAAGTGTTAAAAAAATTAAGAATGTGTCAAAATAACGACCAGATAAACGTTTGTTGAACACAAGCCCTATTATTATACATAACTTTTTTGCGTAGCTTATTTAGGACCAACTTTTCAATACTCAAAGCCAAAAGGACAATGGGCAGTTATTATGATATTGGTGTCGGTCGATATGTATTTGTAGGACCACCAATTGTTATCATGATAATAATCATAATTGAAATAAACATTTAAATTTAATCTATGTAGGTATATATACCAACAAAAATTTCCAATACTCTCCAATGTAAATGTAATTGGAAGCCAGTAAACATAATATAAACTAAATGGCTTGAAATTGAAACCCAATCCGGTAGTGTTACTGATTACAGTCTCAACAGGTAAAGCTTTTTGCCGAAGGAGACAACAGGTGGATTGTTTAGCACCACTGTTCTCATTGTTTTTATTTTTTCCTGTGTTGCATTAGTGCTCGAGCAATTTGTTTTGATTTTTACATAACGAATTCATTACAGAAAGTTCAATGATGTGTGAATTTTTCATTGTCACGTAATTATTTACGTCAACGTCTTATCAGAAATACAAATTTGTTGATAAAATTTATAGACGAACAGTATATACAAAGAGTATGATGTAGGAGCTTTTTTGTTAATTTACAGAAAATAATGTGAAAAATACGATAACAATGGAGCATTTAATAAATAAAAAAAACACAAAAAGAAGACACTTACTTAAAAATGATTCCCAGAGTAATTATTTTTGCTAGTTTAAATCTAACAAAGAAGAGCATTAATATTTCACGGATTTCGTAATAATTAAATTTATTTAAAGCTTGTCATATCATCAGGTGCGCCCTCCTCGGAAGTGAGGCGTGCTGCTTTCATTGTTATTTGCGGCCGTGAGAAAAGCTAAAGCAATTTGAATTAACACTGAATAGATTGTGCAAATCGATAAATGTAAAAAATGTGTGTGAGCTTTATTAACAGTTTAAACAAGAATTAATTAATTTAATTGTTAATAATTGACTTTGATCGATTACTGTGAACTATGCTAAACGCTTGTTTAAACGCCGTAATTGGTTCTGAACGGTATTTTTTTGAACAGACAAATGAAGTCATCATTTTGTTATAGGGAAATGAATCGATTCAATGCAAGAACGGAAAATTTTTCAATCCAAGTGAAACTTCTTTAAACTTCTTAAAGATTAAGATTTAAGGGGTTTAGACCACGACCACCACATTCTGCCCGCGGAAAGAGGTTTAGCGGAAGCAATATTTAAAATTGCAAACATGATATTCGGCGTCTACTCAAAAAAAGACCTTATTGTTTTGTCAGTACTTTTTGCTACTTGTTTAAAAACGAACTTAAATCTTTGCAGTTTATTTATAGCTCATACACATTGATATTTTTAGCCAACTGGAAAGCATATTTTTTACATTATGATAACTCTTTAACTGCTCCTATCAACTTATTGATTCTATAGAATTGTTTTGCGGATAGCACTATAAAAGATCTTTCGAAATAATCTTGATGTTAATTGGCCATGAAACATCGTCAAACATTATTAGTAAAAAGTGTCCGTTGTTTTTTTTTTATAACGAATTTAGTGTTTTCGGATAGAACAATCTTAAATATTATTTCGTTTATTAAAAATGCTTAATTTTACAAATAATTTCTTCCCCTAACCAACTAATACAAGGCACAAGTTCTAGATTTTATTGTATGTATATGTATTTTTTTTATTTAATTTATTTTTTTATTTCATCATCACAAGGAAATGTTAAAAGACCAACCTGCTTACAAATTTCTTTTTGAATATTTTGAATAATATTTTCAATTTTTAATCAAATCAAGAGAAGCCACCCGATGCTCCAGTTTTGCAGTCTTTAAAAAAAAAATAATTCTAACTAAGGGGCATTTGTGCTAAAACTGAGCTCTGCATGGTTTATTTTGCTGTTCTCTTTTTGTATTGTCGATTATTTTCTGAATGGAATTTATATTAATCAAGTTTAAGAACTACCGACTTGATACATCAAATGATATTATCTCAGGATAGTGTTTCTGATATTTTAAAGTCGGTTTCATTTTTTTAAGAACAATTTTTGTATACACGCAACAAAAATAATTTTCGACGAGTTCAATGAATTTGTTACTGTTTATTGTTTGTCTTTTGAACAAGCATAATAGCCAATGAACTTCAGACATGTGTTCCAAGTGACTAACCGCGACCTTGCCAATCAAATCAAGGTTCGTTAGAGTCTAAACGTGATTTTATGTGAGAAAAAGTGCAGGTCAGCTGAAATTATTTTTCAGTGGAACCCACCGGCAAAGCGTCTCTAGATGTTTCAAGTCGCAGCATCCGTTTGTTTATAAATTTCATTCTATTTTATTTGTAAGGCACTCATGGGCACTCGATCAGCAGACTCAGCGATAAACGCGAGTCCGGTGTCTGGTGCAGAGCACTTTTACTTTACCCCAGGGAATTTCTGCGGCAGCACCCCCGCGACACGAAGCTTTGGAGAGTGCGGTAATCTTATTTATGGAAAACAACCCACCGAGTCATCTTAAAAAACGTCTTGGAGCTGTCTTCACATTTCCCCCGCGCCGTCTAGATAACGAGCGTCTTGACAAATCGGCGACCAGTCCTCAAGCCTGGCCCAAAACGCGGAAGCATGCACTTGGTCAGTCGCGGAAAAGCTTCCGAAACTCTCAGACTGGTTCGCGCCAATTTCAACGGCGGAAAGGCGGGATTGCATTTTTCCGCGATATTACTGCAACGCGCAGCGCAAGGTGACGAACAGCGTCGCGTCGCGGCACCACCTGCGTCTGGTGGTCGTTGATGGCTATCGGCGGCGGCGGCGGCGGCGTCGAGCGTCTGCAGTTTGCGAAATTGAGCGTTGAATTGAAACGCCCGCGCCCGACGAGTGGAAGGTGGCGGCGGGTTCGAAGACTGCACCTTTTGCTCGTTCGCTGAGCTTTCGAACGACTTCAAACCCCGATAAATTGGGGCGCAACCGACTCGGAGTCGCTATAGTCGCGCGGCAGTTGGTGCTTGTTCCAAAGCAGCGTCGGTGGTGAATTTTGCGAAATTTCCTTTCCCAAGAACTATGTAAGTGCTGAAACGTTTTATGTCGAAGTTGTTAGCTTTTTTAAATATTATGACGATTACAATTTACTCATAACTTTTAATAAAAATAAAATCGAATTTGAAGAAATTGATTAAAAACGACGTATCTAATTGCTTTATAAATGAAAATGATGTTTAAAGTGTTTTAATTCGAAATCATGAATATATAAAATATGTACATATTTAAAATGTGATGTAAATAAAAAATGAGTGCAATAATGGAGCAGGGTTGATTTAGATTTAACTTTTCTAAAACCATCCCAAATAAAGTGTGTTGCTCATTCATTTTGAATGTTGAATGCTTTTTGTTTCGCGCGACTTTCCTTACTCAACTCTTTTAGTAGCACTTTTATATATATTTTTTTAATTTGGTGTATTCTCCCACTTATAGGGATTATATTTGATGTAAAGTCGCATATCTAAAACTAAAAGAGAAATAAAAAAAAAATCTAGAGGAGTAACCTTCCATACAGTGACAAAATGATTGACGAAAAAAATGTGCATTATAACTCTTCGAGTGGAATCACATTAGATTTTAGATACGCTGGTTAAAGTACAATAAAAACAAACTTTAAGTGAATGCTTTTAATTCGGAACAAATTAAGTTTATAAATTCTCCTCACCGATTTTGATGAAATCTTTTAGAAAGGTTAATTTGGAGTCAAAAGTGACGAATGTTTTAAAAACATGTTTAGGGTCGTTTGTAAATTCCGAGATTTCAAACTATGAATTAAAAAAAATCCTTTCAGTAATTTTGTGCATATTTTAACTCACCGACAGTGACAAACATGCATTTGTCTTATGAAATAGCAGACTGAAGTTATATAAAGTTTTCAATTTGTTTATTTTTAGGATACTTTGAGTTAAAAAATTTTCCTCAATTTTCGCTGAGACTTCCTTAGCAGATCTACCAATTTTTACTTTTGTGTTTTTGACACACACTTACTTAATGGTGCTTTGCATATACATACATACATATGTATACAAATTGTACATTTTAAACTTGTTATAATAAATTAAGTCGGCATTTAAAATTTTCATTTCATTTCATTTAAAATTGTTAAAATTGTCTGGAAAGTTCATCACCAAGGCCCAGTTTTAAGCAATCTAGTTTTAAATAGCGATTTATATCCAAACCTAAAATCTCTTTATACATTCATTGCATATATTTCGGAGCAAAGCAATTTATAAATTGGAAAGCTATCATAATTAATCGAAGTTAAATACAGTAAAATTCTACTAATTTGAATATACATATATCTTTCCTTATTATAAAAAAACGTCTTACGTGTCACTTTGCTTTCAATAAAAGATGCATTCAAACTTTATACCGAAAGAATACCAACATTCGCAATTCAGAATTGCTTTCTTCGCAGCAAAAGAAAATTTTTAAAATTCACTAAATCCTACGAATGCAATTCCTAGGGTAAAGATACTACGAAGCAAAAGGATATAACCAGCCAACAAGTTTTCCTTCCGATGTCTACGACAGGAATTATGACGATTATTGTAAGTGGAATAGGAACATTCTATATATTATCGTATCCATGCCTAATTAACAAAATTTGCTTCTATATTTTAAAAATACCAAGCACATTCTATTTTCCAAAGAAAATTCTATACAAAATTGCATCACACCACCTTTGGATATAATCAACTTCTTAATTAGGTTCGGCTTTAAAAGCCATCAATTAGATCTTGTATTTCCATAGAAATATAAAATTGTGAATTCTATTTTTAAAAATCTAGATTGAGCTCGTGTCCTCTGTAGGTTCACTTAGTTAAAGGACATGCTTTGAAATACCATCCTCAAAACAATAATTAAAATTCCTGTTTGTGCCTTTCTATGAGCTTCTTTTACGCTTTATGGAACATTATCCGAGCTCTTTATGTTTTTGTACTGTCGACCTGCAATTTCCTATAAATAGTTCTCATGCATCATACGAATTGGGTTGAAATTCTTCCAATATTGTTCAGTGTTCAGTATTTATTGATTACCCGTTTGGGTACATCCATTCATTTTATTAATACATCTTCTTGATATCATCCAAAATGCACTTAAGGAATTATGTTTTTATATTATATGTAAATAAGTTTTAGGGTTGTTGAGTTGAATTTACAAGAAACTTCAAAAGTCCTAACTAAATTTATTGTCAATGGTCATCTACAACACGAAGAAGAACAAAATTGGCAATATCTCGAAAACCATTGAAGGCACAGAACTGTGATTGGGCTTAAATTGTTGCAAATTTAATATTATTATTATTATTACTAAATTTAAAATGGTAATAACATCCTAATGTCAACAAATTCACAGTTTATGAGTTATAAGGCAACTGATAAAAAAGCTGCAGATTTTCACGTATTACGCAGGAAGCATAGGTTTTTCGAAGCTGCAAATTTGGGTTAACACTACTCTAACTGGTCCTAACAATATATCAAAAATTTAGAACTACATCACGCTTTGCAATTTTAGACTGTTTTCATGTACGGTTTGACTGAGCTATTAAGACCAAATTGTATCACTTGTTCGAAAATAATCGACGAATATCGAAATGAAGTGTGACTTAATCTTTAAAAACTAAAATTAATATATTGAACAATAATATATGAACATAAATATATGACTATTATGCGACTCTTATATCAATGTTATCCTATTCATGATGTTTGTTGAAATCAAAGCTAAGGAAAAAACTTATCTGCTGAATTGACTCCATTGTTAGCTCGTCAATTGATGTTTTCACTTATTGGCAAACTAGCAAAGTTAACTTTATACAATACCCCTTACGACAAATTTAGTCAATATTAACCATCGTGAGGGTGATTTTCCAGTACTTCATTGTTTAACAATCAAGGTGATCAAGATTAGAAACCAGTACCAAGGTATTTCTTTATACAGCTGTTTCATTGCTTGAAATGTCTGTACAGCTGCCCCTATTTTAAACAAACATAACTACAATTCGAACCACAATTTTATGTATGTATGTATTTACATAAAATAATATAATTTTTGAAAAATATGTGAAAATGCTTGATTAGTGGAACTTTTTCTTAATGCAATGCAGGTAATATAAAAAGATCAAAACGATAAGCAAATACTGAGTTCTACAACTGCTACCAGCCTTGTACATTTGTAACGTAGAGCCGATACTTAGATTTATTTTTCCAAAGACAGTATAAATACTTATGTATGTTATAAAATTTTGAATTTCGAACGTTCGAAGGTAACGTTGTTTGTTAATCATAACAAATATTGAAATTCAGAGGTCAGTTCAAATATGGTGATTCGCTGGTGAGAAGTATTCTTACATGTTGCACTACATATTTGTATTATTTATATCAATATTTCGCATTTGATTTAATTGAATTGAAAGTCTATGTATGTATTTCCGTAAATATGAAAGATTGGAATTATGTGTTTCACCTTGCATGTGGAACTCGTAATGTTTTTTTTTTTAAATAAGGTCTCTCACAGTTTTTGTATGTATTACATACATGTTTGTAGTATAGGTACATTATAATTATATTGCGAAAATTACTAAATTCAATACAAATCCATTTTCTAAATTTCATTGATGCCACAAGAATTATATAATCATTTATTCATAAATTGTAACTACATATACAAAGATAAAAAAAATGTTTGTATTTTTAGAATTTGTTTAAGGAAATTTAAACATAAATCCGTATCTACGACCTACTAATCGAAGACAAATTTAAGAGTCTTTGTGAAAAATTACCAAATTAAAATGTAACTTTTAACTTTTAAAGATTTTCGTTTTAATTTCGACAAGGTTTTTTCGTTACTTTTATTTTTTATAATAATAAAGCCTAAGGTGAAGTGCAACAGTTCATTTTATATTTCAACGTTTGTTTTAAAACCGCATTGCATCGAGCCCTAAAAAATAAAGCAAAAAATTTTGGAGGGAAGGCTAAAGTAGGTCCTTGTTTTAAAATTTACAAATATCTGTTCATTTATTTTTTTATTTTAAATGATTATCCAAAATATTTTTCTTACGCACCGATCTCATTCAATATTATATGTATGTATTATACGTAGTAGATACTGCCATAAAATATCGAAGAAATGAATATATAATTTAAAATGAGTTGACAACATCTTTTGTCAACAAAAAAAATCATAGCATTTATTGAAACAGGTGCTTGCAAAATAAGTACTACAACAGCAGAGCCAGTGAACATTTGTCACACCTTTTGTCCTCATAAAAATGCACCAAAGTTCATGTTCTTCGACCAGCTGGGGAAACAAGAAAGATTTTAAAATTGCAGATCACACAGATCGAACTGGTTTCATTATGTCACGCCGCGTAACATAACTCGCGCATTTTGGTCCACATCTGCTATAATACTGTCTCGAGGGAGTAGTCCACTTGCAGTTGAGCTGGGGCTTCAACCGATCGTGTCACTTTCAAAAATTCTCTTCTTTCCCAACGTGGATCTTTTCTTAAAGTAAATACTGCCCACAAGCATTTTGCACCTCTTTTTAATCAATCACATAAAAAATTTCTCTATCTATTTTGAATTAATTCTTTTTACTTTCTTCAATATTGCGTAACTATTTTTCCTATCTTTTTGCAGATAATTGGAGAAATGCTGATAACAGCAGTTACTTTCACCATCTTTCAAATTCTGAGCATAGTGTCGCCTAACCATGCATACCGAGGGTAAGTAAACTCATTTTTATATAAAAAAAAACATATTTGTAATATTAAACTAAACACATAAATCATCAAAGACATATTGCTCCTTTGTATGAATGCATATCAGACCTATCATTGTAATTACAATTAGTGAATTTTAAAAACGATTTTTCTAAATAAGAATACAAGTTTAGTATCATTTTGTTTTTTTTTTTTAATTAAATTTTATTTACATATTTTACAACAGTAACTTAATACCTATTCCTTACAAGAACAAAAGCAAAGGTTATAAATTATTTCTTGTTTTTTTTGTTGTTGTTGTTGTTTTTCAGGACTTCATATGCACTTGAATTTTTATATTTAACATTATGTCAGTATGTAGTTTTGAAGAATTGATAACAATTTTTAATATTTTATTTAATCATAAGACTAAAAAAGCTCTGATCTATTATAAAAACAAAAAATAAACCATTTACGTTATCCGCAACATTAACAATTAGCAATAAAAAATGGTACGATGTCTGCGGTTTTGTAACAGTTGAGTTAATTATATTTTTTGCACATGCTAACAACTAAACAAATAAATTCAAAAAATAAATAAAATTAAAGAGTAATTTAAAAAAACCTAGAACGAATTGCCACATTATGGATAACCTTTTGAGAAAACATTTGTTGCTTCCTCTGTATGTAAGAATATAAATTAATCTTAAACAATATACATATATAAAAAGGTATATACTTGATTTATAGATATAATACTCATATGCAAGCTTATTTCATATAATACACATATGAAAGTTTATTTCATTTACATACTATGTAAATATTGTATCGTATCGAAATCAGTACATAACTTCCTAAAACCTATACACATTTACATATATGAGGAATGTACCTAAACTTTTAAAACAAAACTTTTCATTCATTCATCTTTTTAAGCTCCTTTGAGGTATACTGGAACATTCCCACATTTATGTGCCATCGCTACAACATTCCATTTGAAAATGCAACAAGGCAGTTCGGAATCCTCCAAAATTTTAAAGATCAATTTCGTGGAGACAAACTAACTATCCTCTACGACCCAGGAAAGTTTCCAGCTATTTTAGAGGTTTCATCAACAAAAAAATACTTCTTAAGAAATCATGGAGTACCCCAGGAAGGAAATCTAACTGATCATCTTCAGGTCTTCGAACAGCATGTTAACGAATTGATACCTGATCCAAATTATACGGGCATCGCAGTTATTGACTTTGAATCGTGGCGCCCCGTATTTCGGCAAAACTTTGGTACCCTTAAACCATACAAGGATTTGTCTATTTATATTGAACGAAAAAGACATCCGTTTTGGACTCCACGTCAACTAGAAAAGGAAGCTATTACACGGTTTGAGACCGCTGGAAGAACATTTATGGAAGAAAGCCTTTGGTTAGCACAAAAGTTAAGGCCTGAAGCTAAATGGGGCTACTACGCATTTCCGTATTGCTTTAACAACAATAATAACAATTACGAGGACTGTCCACTCAATGTGAAAAAGGAGAACAATGGGTAAAATCGCATACATGTATTTAATTTAGAACCAAATTAATTTATACAATATTTTTTAGAATCCAGTGGCTCTTTGATTCCTCGGACATTCTTTTCCCGTCGGTGTACATGACGGAGCAAATACCTCCTGAAAAAAGAGCGCAGATGGTTCGTGGTAGAGTATTTGAAGCAATTCGACTGTCCAACCAAGTTCCTGAGCAGCCAAAACCGCGAGTTCTTGTTTACCACCGATACGTTTACACCGACACCCTCAACTTCATGACCGAAACCGACACCTACGACGCTCTGCACGCGATCAAGGCATCTGGAGCCAACGGCGTAGTTTTATGGGGCAGCTCTAATGATCTCAACTCAAGGTTAGTTCAATTAAAGTTTTAGTATTAAAGATACGTTCAACACTCGTTCAAAATTTTCAGACAAAAGTGTATTGAGTTTTACGATTACCTCTTAACGACATTGGGACCTGTGATCCATTCCCTCCAACCGATCTACTCAGTGAAGGGGGCTAAACTAAATACCGACAATTAGCCTAATTTGAGGCCTCTTGGATAAATGTTGTAGTACTTAAAGAGTGTTGTGATGCATTTTTATGTTTATATTTTACTGTTTTTATTGTTGACATTAAAGTTTATTTATTTACCTTTTTCCGTTTTTTTTAGGTAACTTGATTATTGTTCACTATCGGTTAACCCTCTATGGGCCCGTGTAACTTTCAAGTCACACATTAATAAACCGATATTTTTTTAAATAATTCAACGATTTTCCACAATATGGCATATAAACCTTATTATAAAATGCCTCTTCATTTACCAGTAATATTTTTGAGAATTTTTCTTCTTCTATCGATGTTTATAAAATAATAAAAAGCCTATTACATAAGGGATAGTATATTTAGGGCAAATTTTTCAATCGGCTGATAACATTATTCTTCGGATAAAAATTCAACTTGGCCGTGAGGAAAAATTATTTTTCACTCTATTTGTCAAAATAAACTGACGGATAATAGTCCTATCTGCCGGCTTAAGGAGCGAATAAGTTTATCTGTCTGATAGCTATTTTAAATCAAAGCCATACTTGAATTATTGGGACAAATTTAACCGACGAATAAAATTTATCTGACGATTGAAAAATTGGCCCTTAATAATGTGATATATTTCATTTTGCATTTGAAAATAATATTTATTACTCTTATTACGTGAAAAACCGTGATTCTCTGTCTTTTCTGAGATAATGAAGAAAGAGATATTACACCTACTCAGTTTTAAGGTTACTACAATATATATATAAATAAATAAAATACACAAACTAAAACTTATTTAACCTTTACAACAAAATTCGTTAAAAACCAAAAGTAAATATAATAAGCTTAATATTGAGCATAATATTTTGATCTTCACTATAGCAGAAAAGACAATAACTATTTTATTTTTACAAGTACATATGTACTCATTCAAAAAGCTGAACTACTGTACACCGGAATAGTAACAGTGCGAACGCTGTAAGCCGTTGTTACTTTAAAGTCACAATTTGTATTCACTATTATAAAATTGTTAAAACTGCTGAATTCATAGCTTATCTATTTTTTCAGGTTCATCCATATTGTTTTTTTAAAGTAAGACAAAAGTTCGGCCCATAGAGGGTTAAGTTTAATTTTTAAACTTTTATTTCATCTAACTTACATTTTTTTCCAGAAAAGATTCCTGCTAATAAAAATACATATGTTTCGCTCAAAGCTTTAAAACTAATTTTTAATTGAGCTAATTTATCAAAAGGGAATCCCCAAAATATCATTTAATTCAATCATGTGAATTTGTCGTCACTAATACTCTGTTATATTTGTTCAGTAATTTAATAACACATCATGCAAAGGTTTCAAAGAATTGAATCATCCTTGGTATGTTTTCGATCAATTCGCTTTTTATATGTATAAGATCATTTCCACAACATGGTTAAAATTAAATAAAGACAATCATTTTATGCTCCGTTAGAATCAAAACACAGTTTCATCAGGAATTTTAATTGCACTTACATCAAATATCCATTAGCTTTATTAATTGCAACTATAAATCACGCAATGATGAGCATTTCTACAAATAGGTTTCAGCCGCCTTTCTGAGTGTAGTTAGACAATTAGCTTAATAAAAATGAATCTTCTAAAGGAGTTGTATAATAGTGGAAATAGTTATTTAAAAAATCGTCTTAATTTTTTCTTAAACAACGCAAATATTGGTGGAATTCGATATTTAAGTGAAAGATGTGGCATTTTAGGAAAGTTAGTGTGATTAAAAATTAAAGATTTTAATTTTTCTGAAATTCTTCAACTCATTAGCCAATTTGTTCATTAATAATTTTCCTGAAAATCTGGGATGTACTTCAGAAAAAGTTACAAACTTACAAAGCATGTATCATTTTCATTTCGTTTATCTCACTACTCCAGCGTCCCCGCTTCCTAAACATTTTAATATATAATAATATATTTTTACATATAGCTATAATTTTCGGGAGAAAAAATCGTCCAAATCGGTTCGTACATTCGAAAGTAGCGAACAAAAAACCAAATACGACTCAAATTGATAGCCCCTTTTTTGTGTGATTGATTCAAAATATTTATAGAAGTATATAAAACGTTTTATTTTATATTCAAGAATATTTTGGAGCCTAATCCTTGCTATATCTCTTTGGGGGATGGTGAAAATTCTTCAATTGACAGCAGAAAGATTTCAATCTGATGACATCAGCATTGAGATAGACACTGCATATCTTCACTGGGAAAGTACATTTCCGGCTGTTAGCTTATGCTTATCAAAAGGTTTGTTATTAAATAGGATATTTTTATAAAATAATTAACGATCTAAACTGCTGTCATTAGGGTCTAATAGTAGTCCAATTCTTAGCTTTATAAAGGAAGAAAATGTATCCTATAAAGGCTCAGAGAAAACTTTCGCAAGAAATCTTCATAAATACCTCTTCGTGAGCCCAAATACTATGCCAATATCAGAAAAAGATTGCATTTCCATGAATAGCACGTGTAACGTTGATATTGAACAGCTTCGAAAGAAGGTAAGTCGTTTCCATTAATTCTACGTCATACTTTTATATTTGTAATCATGCAAAACTGATAAGCAAACTCTAGTACCTACATATGAAAGCTCGAATTTATGGATTTGTATACTTGTTTTTTAAAATTTTTAACGTCTACCTTTAGGTAGATAACAACCAATACAAATATGTTGTTAAAAATAGCTCCCATAGTTTTCGAAGAAAATATTTATATCTGTAATATTGATAAAAGTATTTCTTCAAACTTTAGTTATGGCTTTTCTAGATCGTTAACTAAAGTCAAAAGAATATTTTAAAATTAAACGTGAATATGTGACTATTCAAAGATTTATATTCAATCGCAATCAATTTACAGATGCTACCGAAATCATGCCAAGAAGTTGTATCGAATGTTAAATTTGATGGAAAATTATATGAGAACTGTGAACACATTTTTAAACATTATGAAACGGAAATGGGATGGTGTTTCATTGCGAACAGTATAGTTCACTAGTGAGATTTGCTTGAATAATCTGTTTAATATCTTTCACAATACATATGCCTTAGTAATTACGATATATCAAAACTTCCATTAAAATTCATGAGAGAGACGGAGGATCGCCTTCTAGAGTTCAAACCAAACATACATAATAATAAATTCTGGTATATTACGGTAAACAAATTTCTAACATTTTGAAGTAATATTTATTTTATAATGAATTTGAATGATGCAGTTTAAATTCTAGATGTACATTCACAGCCCGGAGGATTTGCCTTATTTTAATTCTGAAGTATTTTACGCTTCGGAAGCATTACAACTGTTGGATTATGCTATAGAGGAGATTTCAAATGAAAACGGAGTGAAGGAGTCAGACATATCTCATCGAAATTGTCGCTTTCATGACGAAAAAATTCCAGACTCTGGATACCATTACAGGTTTGATGGACATTTTGCAATATTTTTCATAAAATTTATTTATTTCATACTCATTTAAAACAAGTTTTAAGAAAATCAATAAAATTGTTCTTTGAGAACGTAGAAAGGTATAATCCAAAATGAAAAATTTATTACAGTTTTTCAACATGCATGAGTGACTTGAGGATAAAACTGGAACTCGAAGAATGTAATTGTACTTTGCTAACCGGTCCAAAAAAGTGTAAGTGGGTCGTTCGTTGTATGATTTCTATGGATTCCAAAATATTTGACAATTTCCAATTTATCCATCCGTAAAAGTAATAAAGCAATTCATCGTGCCACGTTATCATCTCTTTATATTCAATTGTATAATTTCTAATATTCACTGTCAAGTTTTAACCAGTTTCTAATAATGTAGCCCAAATTGATAACAGGTGAAGTTGCAAGCACAGCAAGATAAATGTTTCCTCTTTTCTATTTTTGCCAGACAAAAACAGATACTGCGATTTAAAAGGAATTGAATGCGTGACCCAAGGTATGCCAAAATTTATTTAAGCCTCTATTATATCATAGTACACATAAAAAAAAAATGTAATCTCCGATAACTTTCGTTTACTTTTTATACCTTCTAATATTTTTTGAGAGGAACCAAGAAATTAAAATTCGGCTTTAATAGATAGTAATAGTATCAAAGAATATACAAGGGGAATTGCCACACGTTTTTTTTAGACTCATTATTACTTGGGGGTCCCGATGAACTTTTGACGACAAGACATGCTCCTAAAGAAATCTGTATATCTGTACTATGATTTTACAATTAAAAAAAAAAACTGAACACTTTGCCAAGTTTTAATGGATTATTATTTTTTCTGCACGCGATGTACTTATGCATTTTAATTTAATTAATCATCAATTTTTCGTGTTAAGCTCGATATTCTTCTAAAAAAAAGAAGAGTCTGAAGGATATGTTGTTTTTTGGACCTTACGTTTTTGTACTTAATAATAATAATTAGAAAACACAATCATAATTTTTTTCCTAGCACAAATTCAGGAAAAAGTCAAGAATTTGCACATCTCCCAAAAATCGCCTTGCCTCCCGTCATGTACCGAACAACGAATAACACTCATTGGGTAAGTTTAACTTTGTTTCTATGATAGCATGAAGATGAATAAAATATCAAGACCAAACCTTATAGAGAAAACAGAATAGAAAACGCTAACAACCTAAAAGGTTACATAAGAATCAACATTCTGGACTTACCCACGGTGCGATACATCAGACAAATTGCTAAAACAAAACTGGATCTTGTTGGTGAAATTGTAAAATTAATACCTTTATTCCTGTCTGCTTAAAAATGTCCTTTTCCTACAGTTGCAATTGGAGGAGTAGCAGGACTTTTCTTCGGAGCATCAATAATAAATATTGCGGAAACAATTTATATATGGTTTATTCGTAAATTTTAAAAAAACTTATTTTAATTTTAATATTTAATTCTTACTTAAACTATCTAAGGAATCACTTGATTTATTCAAATTCTCGCTTTTAATCTCAACCTTAACATTCGCCTTTCGCTCCGGTTTAAGTTCATGCAGTCCTTCCCTAAAATAAAATTAAAATTAGAATATAATACTGTTTTTCAATTGAAAATTATATTTAATCTTACTGCGGAAGGTCATCGTGCAAAATATAACCGCTCCTTTGTGAATTAAGAGAAGTCGTAAAATCCTTAGTTATTTGAATATAGTCCCCTTCCACCGATATGTGGTATTCCTCGCAGGTTTTTATCGAATTCTGAAAATACATTTTCTTACCATCTATCAATTTACGATATTTAACCTGAACTTGCATTACCTCATTTTGAGCAATTTTAGCAAAAGCCTTCTTCTTAAGGTTTACTCTTTTCGCTCGAATGCTCTCACAAGACGAACCAGCTTCAGATTTGTTGTCTTCATTGTCAGCACTGTTGCCGCGATTTAGTATCCGCTTAATGTTTTCGAACCCGGATTTTATATTTGTGGTAACATCCACTGGTAACAAGCATTGATTCTTGTCATTTGCAGACATGATCTCCTTCATTTCATTGTAGCCATCTTGTAAAACTTCCAAAGCGGGAAAAAGACCATTTGACTTTACAATGTCTTTCAAATCTTTTTGAAGCAGATCGCAGGTATTTGAATCTGTACTTGAACTCTCATGGTTATCAGTGTAGAATTTTTCAAGGCCGTATTGAAGCTCAGTAAAAACGATTCTGTTAATAAAAAAAGGAAGAATACGCTGCAATATCGATAGTGGATAGTAATAGTAGTGCACTGAGAAAAAAATTAAGATGTACCTTATAATCTTAGTTATGTAGATACCATAAATTAAGTACATACCTGAAAGCTTGGACTGTATACAACTTGCAAAAAATCATCCTCGCTTGCATCGTACCTTCTTGTGAGAGCATCCACTCCCAGAGATTCTGAAAAGCCCTCCATTCCTCAAGCGTAACTTTAATTTTTACAAATTCCTCCGTCGGCTGTTTGAAATAAATCGCGTACAAAATGTAGAGGGCTGCCAACCTTTCTATATAAGGTTTGTCGCTTACAACAGTCCTCTTCGCCACGAGGAACATTTCAATTGTTAGCTGCGCTATTTCGCCAGCACTGCAAAGTGGTCTATAAGGATTTTGATGTTAGTAATATAATTAACAAAAAGACCGATTTGAGAAGAGAATTTAAACATCTCTAAAACATTAAAATGAAATAATTTTAAGAGTAACAGCGAATTTAATTTTTTTTTTTAAATGAAAAGCGAAACACGGTTTTGCCCAAAAGTAAAACTCTTCATTTCAACAATTACTCCGAACATTTGCCGGATTTAAAATTAGTCATTCCCCGGAGGTAGAGCTTTCATTTTTGGTTATCTTATTTAATTAGTCGCAAATGGAAAATGTTTTTCTCTTTTATTAAAAATGTGCGATACTTACGAGTAAACATTAGCGAAATGCATCCTCTTCCATTCTTGGCAAAAGAACTCAAAATTGGGATTTGGCGATTTCACAAAGTTCTGAATGAGCTTGTTGCAATCTTGAGAAAACGCCTGATGGATTCGATTCATTTTGCAATAAAAACCACTTCCAAATATTTGGAGAAACAATTTTTGTTTGTTTACCCCAAATGCCAAGATCAGCTGATTAGATAAATAAATGTGAAGTTTGATCTGCTTTCCCAAAAAAAGTTTAAATTCAATATCCTTCATTTCCTGAACACTCCCTCTAGCATCACGTAGTTTTAACAGCTGTCAAATTTGCCAATGTCATTTTTCAGTTTGCCAATTAATTCGACTAGGGGATTTGTTTTAGTCGTCTTTTCCGGTAAATCTCTTGCAAATTATGTCCAGTCCGCATGACGAGCTCTGTCCACCGCCAAACGACGATGACGAACTCACATTACCCCGTGCCAGCATTAACAAAATAATCAAGGAACTTGTGAGTGCGATGCCACCTTCAATTTTCTGCAACAATTCAAGTTTTAAATAAAATTCGCAGGTTCCTTCAGTACGTGTTGCAAACGAGAGCAGGGAACTTATTCTCAACTGCTGCACTGAGTTCATTCATTTAATCAGCTCCGAAGCAAATGAAGTCTGCAACCAGAGAAATAAGAAGACAATAAACGCAGAACACGTCCTGGAAGCCCTAGACCGATTGGGGTTTCGGGACTACAAGCAGGAGGCTGAATCTGTTCTGAACGACTGCAAGGAAGTTGCTGCTAAGCGCAGAAGACAAAGCACAAGACTGGAGAATTTGGGCATCCCGGAGGAGGAGCTGCTGAGGCAGCAGCAGGAATTGTTTGCGAAGGCTCGTGAGGAACAAGCGGCCCAAGAGCAGGCCCAGTGGTACAGCCTGCAAGCAGCCGCTGTCCGGCAAAATGCTGAACTCATGCACAAGCAGATGAAGGCCGCTCAAGGAGACGAAGAGGATGACGAGGACGATTATTAAAGGCACCAGTTATAAATTCCGTTTAGATGTATCTTGAAAACGTTTTTACAAGTTTAAAAGTCTTACAATAAATACTTAAACAGCCAAAGCGTCGTTTTGAGTCTCGTGGCTGAGCTGGGTCTGGAGGTTTGAGAGCTTGTTTTTTAGGACTTGTACCCCCATCACAACAATATTTTCAGGCTTGAGAGCTCCAGATGATTCGACGTTGAAAAAGAATTTGTTTGGCTTCGCTTCCCAGTTGTAAGCAGCCTCGACTAAAAAACAGATATTAATGATTAACAGCTAAGCTAAGAAACTAGGAATCCACTCACATTGATCATCATCCAACTCGGTGTGCTCGCTTTTGGGCCATTCATCCGGTTTGGGGTACAAAGTGTGCCTCATGGAATTGTCTGGATCGTACTCGAAACATACACCCGCTGTGGGGTTCCACTTTGCGTGCTCTTTACCAAAACCCTTCTTTGCATAGGCTCTGAGTTTCAATTCTTGTCCCTTTCGCAGCTTAATGATCAAAATTTCGTCGGTGCTCTCCCCGTACTCGTTGTCCTCCTCGTTCTGATTCCTGGATGTGACCGGGAGCACCTTCGGATTGCTAGACTTCAAGTCCGCTGTGGTTACGTGCCGCGTTTGGTCCTCGCTGCATTTAACATCGAGCGTGAACTCCACACTGCACTCGGGGCAAAAGTCTAAGCAGATGCAGTCCCGGGTGTACTGAAGCCGCTCAACGACGTCATCCGATATCAGTGGAATGAGACCGATTCTGTGGGCCAAAAACTCATCCGAGAGCACTGTCGAGTTTGCTTCGAGCTGCACCCAATCGATGGCCAGGGTTGGTGTTTCGGCGATAAATACGCGGCGGAGGCTGTTTGCGACACTGCCGGAGTACTGAGTGTAAAAACATAACCTAAACGAGGAATTCGCGCGAATAATTACCTTAAATCGGTGTCTTCGACGACGAACTTTACGTTGTCATCTGTTAATTCAGTAATCTGTACGGAGGGCTGATTGGCGTACGGCATTTTTATGAAATGCTGTTAAAACAATACTAAAAACTCAAATAAGTTAATTGTGCCGATGCCAAACCAAACCAAACTTTGCGAAATGTCACCGACTGGTGTTCATATTGAAGTTGGCTACAAATCAACATATAAAACTGTTCGAGTTTGCATCCCCCACACGTAGAATGCGCTGTTCTTTTCATTCCGAAAAATCAGATAAGCCTGTGAAAATATCTTTTAAAATCTTATTTGACCAGCACCCAAAAAGGAAATACAAAGTCTGCTCAAAAACAAATAGGAATCCGAAAAAGGGTGTTGTAAGGGTGTTATTTTCCTTTACTTCTTTTTTCAGTTATTACACACACCATTTTGTAGATTATATCCGTTTGTCAATAGATGACGCCAGAGGTTATATTTTACAATTTTAAATTAAAACTAGCTCGACTGATAACAATTTCAAATTGGTAAATAAATGTATAAATATTATTTCAACTCCCGCTCAAATACACGCCTTTCAAAAGTAACTCAAAACACAAACTGATTAAGCTACTTATTTGTTAACACGTTGCGTGCCAATGCATCACTGGTGAACATTGCAAAAGTCATTTCCCACAAGCCAATGTATTACCAGTGAAAATTTCAAAAACTATTCCCCACAGGCCAATGCATCACCTGTGAAGCATTGGCAGTCTTAAATTCAAATTAAAAGTGGGGAAAAATACAAGCGAAAAGGGGAAGCCAAGTAAAAGAGTGCTTTTTAAAACAAAATATTTTATATAAATATTTTATTTTTTTTAACAAATAACATACCTAACTTCGTAAAACAAAGGTCCAATTCTTTGCCTCCAAAAGTAAACAAATCAAAGTTCTTTTCAATTTAAATCTTACAAAAAAACTATTAGATCCATAGTCCTGTTCACCATTTTCAAAATCAGTGTAATCGTTGTTTTTTTTTATTAAAACTTTCGTCCGGCTCATACTCAGAAGAAGAATCACTAAAATCTGCATAAAAGTTTCATGATACAATTAATAAATATCAAAAACAGCTTAGCAATTAAATACCCACCTTCTTCCAATGCAGCACGAATTTCTTCTGTATTAATTTTTCATTTTTGAAAAAATCAAAGAACAACTTACTAAAAGTATAAATAAATAAATGAGTGATACATTGATCTCTTTTTTACCTTACCTAGGCCAATGCAACACCCGTGAACACACACAAAAACAAGTTGTAAAATGTTCTAGCTTGCGTAGTTTAACTGCAACTAAAACTCAAAGGATATTCTCTCGCAGGATTTGAAAACAATAAAAAAAAAAAAAAAAAAATTTAAGTTCTTTTACACCACTAACTTGTATTGTCATCGAAGTTATACATGTTCGCCAAATTTCATTGAGTTTGCTAAAGTCTAAGTATAAAAATTTTGCATTGCAAGATTTGACGACACGTAGTGTAAGTTAAATAAAAGAATTTAAAAAAAACGGCTTGGCGTACTAGGGATGGTTTTTTCGTGATCACCGGTCTAGCCTAGAGTTAGCCAATCTAGACTCAGTATGATTAACTTTTTCAGAAAAATGTATGTATATATACATAAATAAAGAAACTAGTAACACATGGTTAAAAAATTAAGCACCTACCTGATAATCAAAATATAAAAGGGATGAGACAATTTAATAAACTTTTAAATTCAAGAAGGTTCTAAAGTATATATGATTTCGATTTCTTCAAAACAGTTAGCACTGCTAGAACATGTTATATACCTGCAAAAGGTGATAAATCTAGATATATTTTGATGAAAACATAAAAAGGTAGGTATGTATTAACATCTTAATTTTAATATATAACCTATATTTTTGTATATAAGGAGTGGACTACACACCCATAGTTTGGGCTGAACTGTTTATATAATTTACGTTCAATACATATTAAAAATTCCCTGAACATTTCGAGAGAATGTTTTTTTAAAGGGAAAATATAATTAATTTTTGAACCTTATATAACTTTTTTTACTTACCTATAAAAAAAGTTGTTTCTTCCTTAAAAAATTAAAAAGTCTCTTTTAAAATTTTCAATGTAAATATTTTCAGATTGTACCTATTGTATGATGTAAAAAACTGAATCCGCTATATCAAAATGTTCAACTGTGATTGTAAATTTGAAATCGGCAACGTTATATTTTATTAAAGTTTAGCTTTATTATAGGGATAGATGTGCCCGGACAACTATTGTGTTTTATAAATTTTAATTTATAACGCAAATAACAACATACACGAGTATATGTACATAAGTAAGTCATTGAATCATCATAATTTATTTCATTAGGTATTTTAGCTTGCATAATTTTAAGAATATGTTGTCCACTTAAGTATTCACTATTGTCTTTGATGATTTTAATATCTCACATAAGATGCGGTCGATGTGTGATTAGGTGAAGTTAAAAATAATTTTGAACGCTTATTTTTTTGCGCCACTTACATACTCTTATGTATATAATTTTTTTTTGTGCATAGGTACTCGCACATCCGTTTCATATTGGTGTACCATATAAAACACAATTTGAAAGCTTAAATATTAAGAGCTGGTTTAGAGCTGACTTTCAAAAAAAACATTACTAGATTTTTTGTTAATAATTTTATCCGTGTATGTAATTGAACTTTTCGTATATTTGAAAAATGAAAATGAAATTAGGTATTACCAGTTTTGATCGAAATATATGTATATGTATCTAAAATCAAAAACTTCAAGAATGGAAGTTGATGTTCTGTTTTCTTAAAATTGCTCAAACTATAACATCAATTTAACATCTCAAAAATAATTTAGTTATTTGACTAACAATTTTGACCATTTCGATCGATATGGATTCAAGACTTAAGGTTTAAAATCTTGTATACTGATATAATATTTACAATGGTAGCATTGTATAATTCAGTATAAGAATTTCTTTATATGTATGTGTATAGCTCCTTTGTATCACTAATACTATTTTGGTTTTTTGCTTAATTAAGAGTAATTTTAGAAGCATCGTTAAAACGAACCCCTGTTCCTAAAATTTTCTGTTCCTGAAAGCAACCTTTGACGAACCTTCCCCCGACGCGTTATTTCCCTTTACATAAAATCCCTCAAATCCCGAGGCCGTAATAAAAGCGCCAACATTAGCTGTGCCGTAGCACCTTTTAGAATCTGAAATGACCCGGAGAACCCTTTTGTGGGTGCCGTCGCGAAATTAGTCGCCGCAGATTAAAAACTGGCGGAAGATAATTTGATAAGAGAAGCCCCAAAAATAAAAGCTATGAGCTGAACGCAAGAGGGATCGACGGAGCCCCAAGTGAATCCTCCCCGGTCGGATCCGTCCAGCCCCAGCAGTTCCCGCTTAATCTCAGTCAAAAAGCAAGAAAAAATTCTACTTAACCCGCCCAGGATACTGCCGCAAAAGGAGATTGAATCCAGCCCCAAATCCGGGGAATTATGCTGCCACTGGGGGAGGGGAGGTGGCTGGCTGGTGGTGGCTGGTGGCACCAGCAGAACGCAGACATCTCCGAAACCCGCCGCAGAAAGTCACCCCGGCCACCCCCCGAGGGATCCTTAAGCTGGCAGCAAACAAAAGAAGGAAATCCGACCGCCGCCGCCGCCGCTGCCGCCTACGGAATGCCTCCCCGCGCCAGTCCTTCTGCCTCCTGCAGAGAATTGCCTGCCTCTGCCTGCCTCCGCATAATCCCCAAAGTGTGGGGATCTACTGAATTTCCATAATTTTACACCTTCGACGTCGTTGGTCGCTATGCTGCCTGGGGGCCCACCCCCGCAGTTCCACCCTAGCCGCCCATAAATTTCTTTTTTATGCACGACACGGGAAAAAATCAAGGAATGCAAAAAAGGGAGGAAAAAAATATATAATAAAAAAAAAGAACGTTACGGAAAATCCGGACCCAGATGAAAATTCCTTTCTTTCCTGCCCCGGGAGCAGGGCCTTTTCATGTTTTCCTTCGCCCTTTTCCATTTTTCACATTTTTTTTTTTTTTTTTTGTTCTTTTGATTGCCGTCCCATGACCCTTTTGCCAAGCTCCTCCGCTCCGCTGCCACCGCACCGCCCGCCGTCGTCATCGTCGTCGTCGCCGGGAACAACGACGACGTCGACGTCGGTCGGTTCGGTCGGTGGCATTCATCCACGCTGCCAAGCCCAGGCCCCACAATCCCGCAAATATGAAACTCGTTTCCACTTCACGTCCATTTCAGGCATTCATACGGGCGGATATTTGCACACCCAGCGGGCGGGCAGGGACCCAGAAAACACGGACGAGCGCCCCATCCCCACAACCGCCCATCCATCCGTCCGGGACGGAGAACTTACTTTGCTAGAGAAAAGCCCCCGGGGGGATCCGGAGACCGAAGCGGGCCGAGCCCCGCACGTCGCCGAAAGAGCCAGAGCCGCCGCCGCCACCAGCCGGGACCAGGGACTTGGGACCGGGACCGGGACCGGGGCCCAGCAGTGCCGGATCCGTCCCATCCAGCCCCTAAGCCTCGTAATCCTATCTCATCCGTGCGACACCCGGGCCCCAAGGAGCGACTTGATGAGATCTTCTTCTTCCAGTGGGGACGGTTTACGGGCTCAAGTAATTGCAGCCTCTACGTGGAGTGCACGTAGTCTGACGAGTGTCGGGCGCTTTTATTGCTCATTTCAGTGGGGGGTCGGGCGCCAGCCCGGCGGAGGGCGAACGGCTCCCTTTAAGATTCCGGGAAGATTTCACGAGTCGCATGAAAGGCGACAGACAGACAGACAGACAGACACACAAACACACATACATACCACACCGGCAGGGAGCTGCTGGTGCTCCTGCTGAGCGGGGGCGGGGGGCCCTCTACCTGGCTGCTTAAGTGCTATTGTCACGGCTGATGAATGGGGGCGGTGGGGGGCGGGCGAGCCGAACCGAGCCTCGGATCCTTGCCTCAATAAAATTCCTGGAAACTTCTCCGGCAGCAGCAGGAGCGCCCGGCTGAAATTTCTGAACAGCGAACTGGGAATAATTAAGCATCGATGACAAGAGGGAAATTTAGAGGACGCACACCCAGGAAGGGGAGTCAACGAAAGGCGGCCATAACTTTCCGTGGCCTTTGAAGACTCCGTCGTAACTTTAATCCCATTACACGGCGGCTCCTATTAGCGAGTTTGTACGCGGGCCAGGGGGCAGGTCAAGAGCGATTTTATATTTTTTTTCCGTCTTCTTTTTTGCGCTCAATCGATACAGCAGCTCGGCGCGGGGGCGGAACAGCGGCAACGGCAGCGGCGGTGGTCTGTGGTGACACTCACTCAGCCCCAGCCCAGTGCCGGGTGCGGTGGTGGCTTCGATATGGCCACAGGGAGGGCCCTTCAGCGGGACAACGGATGGAAGGAAAATTCGGAGATTTTCAGAACCGAAGGCAAGTGAATTTCAAGAGCTTGGGCACACCAGCGTCACTTTTACCGTTCAATTCCCTTTTTTCCCTCAGTTGGCAACTGCTGCCACTGCTTGCGTAGTTTCCAGGAGTGGCTCTGCACGGCCCCAGCTGCCGGAGGAGGAGGCCCCAGCGCCAGCGGCAGCGGCAGCGGCAGCCATCCCCCGCCGGCAATTATGTACGTGCCCCCGTGGCTCGTCGAGGACGAGGAGGACTTGTTCGGGAGGACCATAATTAGCATGCTGAGGAAACTTCCACTCAGCGAGCGGAATCGAGTTAAGGTGCAAATCTTCTCCGTTGTTGTGAGCGCCCAGGATAATTACAGTCGCCGGGAGTACCTCGTGTAATTCGAGCGGACGGCGGCGCGAACGTGCAGACGCGGTGAAATCTTCCTCTCCATCACTAATTGCCTGTGATTTGGTTCCTTCAGTGAATAAAATAATTTTGTGATCGATTTACGGATGGCTGATTTCCTTCCGTTTCCGTTCCCATTTTCCAACGGTTTTTCTAGAGGGGATGTGGATTCTGTAATTTAAGCTAATGCTTCGAGCACACATGCCACATGCGGCTTCCTTTTATCGGTTTCTTGTTGTTTGTGGTTTTACTATCGATTTTAGATCAAAAAAATAAAGATTGCTTCTGTAGAGCTTCGCTTATGGCATAACTCCGGACATAAAATTCTTATGGGTCAAGAGAGTTGAAATATTTCATTGCTGAAATTACAATTACCAATCTTTGCAATTTTCCACTAGGAATGGATTTTTGGGTATTTACATACATATATGATTTATGGGAAATAAGAGGCAGGTAAGAACATAGAACGACATATTATAACATTAAAAATTACACAGGTCAACAAATTTAATTTTTATTTTTGTTGTCTTATGAATGGTACCCTTTTACAAACTGGCGAAATACGTTGTTATGGTCGGGGCATAAAAATCAGGCGGAAAACATTTTTCGCCTCCGCCTATGTGCAAGCGCACGCCGGGGCCCCCAAAATTCGGCCAAGAATTCACGGCGCCCAGCCGCAAATCACCGCAGCCTAACGGGTCGGCCAGCGGATTGCACCGCGCGCCGAGCATTCGGAGGCCACAATTTGGAAATTTAAACGCAAAATATTTCCAACTTGTGGCCGCCGAATGTTCGGGAAGCGGCAGCGATCCGTTTGCCGAGTCCTCGGCAGCGGCTTCAGTGGAGAAAGATAGCGGCGCGGCTCTCCCACACATCGGCGGCCCGCCTGACGGCAGTCGGCGCGGCTGATGTGTGAGTGAGGTGCACCGGGACATTTTCGCGGGCTGGCTGTGCGCGAGGCGGTCGAGGCGGGAGGCCTCGAAAAGTCAGCGGCAGATCCTCGAGCCGGGCGGACGCGTGTTTCCTTTGGGGGACGAGCGCTTTTTTTTGGAGGAGGTCGGTTTGAGATTTTCGAGTCGGCGGAGGCAGTTTTTTTGGTGGACCGCGGAAGAGTTTGTTTGAGTGGAGCGGCCCGAGTGAAGGAGTTGTTTTTTTGTGATTTCCCTTACCGGGGAGTTTTTTTTCTTGATCGGACCGACCTAACTTGCGCATCGTGAAATTTTCCCGATCCCGTGTTAAATTATGTCCACGGAAGTTTTTTTGTTATTATTTCGGGAACCTAAAAGAAAAGAGCGAAGATAAAAGAACCGTTAAGTGAGCATACATAAAAGATTACTTTCCGTTAGTGCCGATGGGTCCTGAAGTATCCGAGGGAGAACCTTGCTAATGACCAGTTTTCTCGTTGTTTGTGAACACTGAAAATGAAAATTATTATACGATCTATTAATTAAGCACGTGGATTAATTACAAGGTTTATAAAATTACCTAAAGTTATGCTGTCCAGAAGATTTAACTGAAAAGAAAAAAGATTAAACTTGTGATTAATTAAAAGATTTTAGCTAAGTGAAATATTTAAAACTTACCTCCTAAACCGCCCTATGAACCTGAATTAGAAGTGGAGAATGTAATTAATTGTATAAGATGTGTAGTGCCTTAAACTTACCATTATAATTGCCTTCCCTTTTGGTGAACCTCGGAACTGAAAAAAAAAAAAAAGAAAAAGAAAAATTTAATAATATAATAGAAGACTCAATACTTACCCGTTAATCAATCATGCCGCGAACCTGTGAAGAAAAGGAAAGTTTGTTATAAAATAAATTCAGTGAACATAACTAAATCTCACTTGCTGTCGTTATGAGTGCGGCCTCGACCGATAAACTATAATATAAGGTGAACCTGTAACGAAAGATTTTTTTTTATTATGAAATCAAAGTAAACCAACTCGGAACTTACTTCAGTGGACAAATATAAAATTAAATTTTGCTGTGAATTAGCCTTCGAACCTGAAAGGAAAGAAAAACTAAGTTAAGTGAGAATAAACTAGAACTGAAACTTACCTTTTCGTGTATTTGACGGACTGTGAGAACATAAAAGGAACCCGTGATAAAGTTGAAGTAATCCAAGTGTAGTTGAGCTACAAAAGAAACTTAAACTTAAAACAAAGAAGTTGAGTGGGATAATCTAAAATTAAAATTAAAGCAGGAATGAAAAACAAATAATATCTTAAGAAAACCCTAATCTGACCAATTAACGTAAGACCGAGTACTTACCTTGAAGTGAACTCCTAACCCAAAAAAAAAAAAAAAAAAAAAAAAAAAAAAAAAAAAAAAAAAAAAAAAAATTTTAAACAGATAATCGAAATAACTAAATAAAGTAAACCATTACCGTCAGTAGGTGGTTTTTTTTTTTGTGTTTTGCCATCCATGGGCCAACCGAAGAGGCCAGAAGAGGCAACATCCGTCGTCGCAGCCGCAATCCAGCGCAGCAGTCCTCCAACAACATCAGCAGCAGCATCAACGGCCGCATCGTTCGACCATGGCGCCCACCGATAGTTTTTTTTGTTAGTAAACGATGTAAGGTTTTGTTTTGAAAACATAATATAGGTATGTTATTATAATTTAATTTTTTTCTTCTTGGTTCCCCCTCCCCCGACTCTCTCCTTTTCAGCCGTTGTTTGAGGTAGCTTAAAATTAAAAAGGGACCTCCCCATAAAATTTTGGGCCAGGGGAGGTCATCAGGGTGGTTGGGGCTCGGCCATTAGGGGGGTTGATTGTCATCTTACACCCCCCCGCCGAGAGTCATTCACGGGCAGGGACAGGGGTTCGGTTCCGCCATGCCCTCTTCCCTTACCCTTTTGTTTTCCGTCCGCGCGAGATAATTTTCGTTATGAGGAAGTTCGTTCTGGTGGCGAAGTGTGGCCTTTCGGCAAAACCCCCCCACACTACCGCAACGCTAGCCTGCCAGCTCGCGCAGCCACAAACCACCAGACGAGGCGCTTTAGCCGGGCCCTCGAGAGCTTACCTTTCATAACAAATATGGCGCCCAACGTGGGGCCATCCTATCCCCTCCCCTTGAAGCGAAAGGCTTCCCAATTTTCACTTACCTTCCCTTCTTCCTTTCGAGGCCCTATCGGCGACTCCCATGGCTGGAGTTGACTCGAGGCCTCTTGAGAATTACGGCAGTTGGCTTCTTCAGCCAGCCAGCCGTCTCGAGGTCTCGGGAAAACTTCATCCTAGGGATGAGCTGGTAGTGGGGGATCCTTGCCGGCAGACCCCGTGGGTTCTGCGCGGTGGAGACTTCCGAGGTCCTCCCCGGAATTACAGGGGTTGGCAGTGTTGTGTGCCAGCTACCTGTCCGGGAGGATACCTTGGTCGTCCTTCGCCTCGCAGCCCCCATCGGCGAAACTGGTAAGGGTCCTTCCCTCACCATTTCCTGTCCGGCGGGCCGAATGCTCGGTGGCCGGTGATTGACTCTCGGTTTTTTTTTGTGGTAACGTAATTTGTTTGTTTCGGCTGAAAGTTGAGAAGGAGAGGTGGACCAAGAGGATTTTATGATTGCATATTACCGTTTATATTAGATTTCTGCATGCTTTATCTTAGTATAACATAATGATTATTAGAAATTGCTATATTCCGAATATGTTATAGCTCATTTTGTTTAATTCCCTTTCGGGAAATTGCGGTCCATTTCAAAAATTTTTTTTTGTACTCAGAATATTGTTAAGAAATAGATGATTAAACATCAATGATTATACATATATATAAGGAAGTTAAGTAAGTGTAAAGATTTTGTAAGATCTTTGGGCACTTCGGGTAAAATTTAAAGATTTTTTTTTCTCATTCCTTTTCCTTTTTTTTGGTTCTTTTGTTTTTCCTCGTTGTCAAATATAAATTTTTTTTTATTTTTTTTTCTTTCCTTTTGCGGCAGTTTTTTTGCGATTTATTTTCTTTCTTTTTTTTTAAAATGACCGAACCAAACACGGGCGCGGTGCCTAGAAAATATAATACGCGACAAACGGCGCGTGATGTCGTTGAAACACCAGCTACAGTGAGACCGAGTCGGAATCGGGAAGTCTTGACGGAAACACCTGCTGGAGCGATACCGGCGGTCGAGATTCGGGAATCTGGCGACGTCGAAAAGTCCGGGTTAAGAGAAACGCTCGATGCGAGTCTTCGATTTCGCGTGGCGGATTTGGTCCGTACCGAGTTGGAGCGTCTCGATCGTGAAAAACAAGAACGGTTAGTAGCAATGGAAACGCCGCGACCGCGTATATCTCCTACGGAGCAGCCTCCACGTCCTCCAAGAGTGTCGAGGCAGCCAAATTTTGATTTGAGTCCTGTTTCTGCGCCGCCACGTCTTAGACGCCCAGCCCCTGATCTGTATCCTGAACCTTCTCCACGGTACCCCCATCAATCTTCGACCGAGCAATGGCCCAGTAGTCCCCTTCGTCATTGGAAAATTCAGTATGACGGAGATAACTCTAAACTCCACCTCGAAGAGTTCATTTTCAGAGTTGAAAACCTTACACGGGACACTCTTCGAGGCCGCTTCGATCATTTGATCAGTAATTTCCACCTTTTGCTCGGAGATACGGTTGGGAATTGGTACTGGACCATTCGGAGAAGCTACGTGAATTTATCCTGGCAAGACCTTAAAACCGCCCTTAGAGCTGACTGGGGAGAGCGCTCACGAGACATCGACATCAAGCGGCAGATGCTGAACAGACGACAGCAGCCCAACGAGTCGTTCACCTCGTATTACTTGGATCTCGTCTCGTTACGAAATCGTCTTTCAGTTCCGATGCAAGAGATCGAGTTTGTGGAGATGTTGAGAGCAAATCTGCTGCCTTATATTCAGGAGCAGATTTGCCTTCACCGTATCTACACGATTGCGCATCTACGAGATTTAGTAACTGAGGTCCAAGTAACTCGACAGCGAACGAGGAGTACGCTGTTGTCGACTGCACACCGTCCCGTGAGAGTCGATGAAAATTTTGCTTTTGAAGACCTGACTGAGGCCGCGCAAGAACCGTTAGTAATCGAGCCAGTTGACGCTCTGACTAAATTTCCATCTTCTGCGATAAAGTGCTGGAATTGCGACCAGACTGGTCACTCTTACCAAGATTGTCCCTCAGAACCGACAGGGTTCTTTTGCTATGGCTGTGGACGAAAAGGGGTTGTTAAACCTCGCTGCCCTAATTGTATTTCAAAAAATCAGCGTCGGGTCGGGAGCAACAACACCAGCCCCCGACCTCAACGACCGCTAGCAATTACGGCAGGCGAGACGACCACCACCCCTTCTCGTCCCCAGACATAACTACCCCTTCGACTGATAGAATTCCACCGGCCGGTTCTTTTCCAATTGACAAGTCAAATCTTGTGAATGTTGATCCATCAAAAAGATTAGAGAATCCCCCTGAACCTGACATTTTATTTTCACCATCTGTAGCTGATCAACCCCCGAACCAAAAATTTTCTATATTAAAGAGACCGAACGATTCTCCATCGCCGGTTCTCTTTCCAATTAAGCCATACCACCTTAGGCTTAAGGAATACAAAGCGGCTCGTGAACGTATTTTTGCTTCGGCTGCAAATTACCCTGAAGGTCAGGGAGGAATCTCCTCAAAATCCAGTAAACTCTTCAAGTCCAGACGCTCCACTTTGCGGTTGCGTGCGTTCTGGAAACGTGTAAAGAAAAATCGTCGGAAATTATCCTCAGCTTTCGTCTCAGTTCCAAAAGACGTAAGACCCTATGCTACAGTTAATATTTTAGGCCAAAACATCGTAGGCCTGCTAGACAGTGGTGCTAGCATTAGCATTTTGGGCAAAGGATCTGAGAGCTTGCTGCAGGAAGCAGGCCTTAAATGGGTAAAATACCGATCCGCTATCGAGGTGGCCAACGGAGCTAGACCGGAAGTGCACGGTCACGTTGATTTGGAAGTTCTCTTCCGGGGTGAGACTAAAACTTTACGACTTTACGTTGTACCTAGTCTCACTCAAGAGTTATATCTAGGAATCGATTTTTGGAGAACTTTTAAGTTGGCTCCGGACGTTCTTGGTCTAGTCTCTTCGTTGGACACCCCAATAGTAGCGAAACCAAATCCTGCTGAACACATGTTACCTCCGGATTTTCAACGACGTTTGGAACAAACTAAATCGCTGTTTCCATCATATTCGAACTTGGGCTTGGGGAAAACGCACTTACTTGAACATGCCATAGACGTTGGGGATGCTACACCCATTAAACAAAGATTTTATCCAGTTTCTCCGGCGGTGCAAAAACTTATGGACGCTGAGCTGAGCCGAATGCTGTCGCTGGGAGTGATAGAGGAGAGCCAGAGCCCTTGGAGCTCTCCAGTTGTTCTAGTACGGAAGCCAGGCAAAGTCCGACTGTGTTTTGACGCCCGGAAGGTGAACTCCGTCACGAAAAAGGATGCTTATCCGCTGCCACAAATTGATGGTATTTTGAGTCGCCTTCCGCCGGCAAAGTACATCACCAGTCTTGACTTGAAGGACGCCTTTTGGCAGATTCCTCTAGAAAAGAGCTCCAGGGAGAAGACAGCCTTTACAGTGCCTGGTCACCCCCTCTATCACTACACAGTGATGCCATTCGGTCTCTGCAACGCTCCCCAAACCATGTGCCGGTTGATGGATAAAGCTATTCCTTACGACCTTCGTGACAATGTATTGGTGTACCTCGACGATCTATTGGTCTTATCCCAAGATTTTGACTCGCACCTATCTCTTCTCGCTCGAGTAGCGGACTGTCTGAGGAGGGCGGGACTTACAATAAACGTGGAAAAGAGCAAGTTCTGCTTAAAAGAGACAAAGTATCTAGGCTTCATTATTGGTGAAAACGGCATGCGTATGGATCCTGATAAGATCTCTGCAATTGTTGAATACCCTGCTCCCAAAACCGTAAAGCAAGTACGTCGATTCATGGGAATGGCAGGATGGTATCGCAGATTTATTCCTAACTTTGCAGATCTTTCGGGTCCGATAACTGATACGCTTAAAAAATCCAGTAAGTTCACGTGGACCGAAGCAGCCCAAACCGCGTTTGACAAACTTAAGCAGCTCTTGACTACCGCTCCCGTTTTAGTGACCCCCGACTTCTCCAGACCGTTCGTTATTCAATGCGATGCGAGCACACAAGGTGTGGGTGGAGTCCTATTGCAGGTCGACAACGATGGTAACGAGAGGCCAATTGCCTACGTGTCACAAAAACTTAATTCAGCCCAGAGAAACTATTCGGTAACAGAACTGGAGTGTTTGGCTGCGATTATAAGCGTCCAAAAATTTCGTCCATACATCGAGCTCATGCCTTTTAAAATTATTACCGACCATGCGAGTTTGAAATGGCTTATGTCACAGAAAGATCTAAGTGGCAGATTGGCGAGATGGAGTTTGAAGCTTCAACGCTACGACTTCACCATCGAGCACCGAAAGGGGAGCTTGAACGTGGTGCCAGATGCGTTGTCGCGAGTGGAGTGTGACGCGCTGTCAGCTCTGGAAGACTTCGGGCCTGAGGTCGATCTCAGCTCTCCACATTTCGCCTCGGCGGAATATGTAGAGCTGGGACGACAAGCCGAAGAAAACCGGGCCAAATTTCCTGATCTGACGGTTCGTGACGGCTTCATTTATGTTCGCACTGTCCCACGTTCTGGTGATCCGGTGCAAGAGGACGAAGCGTGGAAACTTTGGATTCCTCCCGGCCTAGTTTCAGATGTAATTTCCCGTGCTCATGACCCTCCATTGTCTTCTCATGGTGGTGTCGGTAAGACCCTTGAGCGAATTCGTCGTTATTTCTATTGGCCACGCATGGCAGCCGATGTTAGATCTTATGTTCTCTCGTGTGACACTTGCAAAGAAACCAAAGCGCCAAATACAACACTCCGACCGCCGATAGTTAACCAACCCATTGCTGAAAGACCGTGGCAAAGAATTTACATGGATCTCTTAGGCCCATATCCTCGCACTAAATCTGGCCATGTCTGCATTTTAATTGCGCTAGACCATCTTTCGAAATTTCCATTATTAAAGCCCTTACGTAAAGCTACGACGTCTCAGATTTGTACCTTCGTCGAAGAAGAGATTTTCCATATGTTTGGTGTTCCCGAAACAATTGTTACCGATAATGGTACCCAATTCCGTTCGGCACAATTCGCTAAATTACTGGAACGCTACGGAGCCCAACACCTGCGCACGGCACTTTACTCTCCTCAGGCTAACGCCTCGGAGCGAGTAAACAGATCTATCTTAGCCGGCATTCGCGCCTATATTAAAGACGAGCATCAAAAGTGGGATGAAAACCTCAGCAGTATTGCCAGCTCACTTCGGAGCTCTATCCATCAGGCAACAGGTTTTCCCCCGTATCGGATGTTGTTCGGACTCCAAATGATAACCCATGCGTCCAGCTACGAGTTGTTACGCCGCCTTCAAGGAATTGACGAACCGCTAAACATTGACATGTCTGATAAGCTCAAACTTATTCGAGCAAAAGCCCAAGAAAATTTAAAGAAGGCCTTCGACCAAGGAGCCAAAACGTACAATCTGAGGACAAAACCCGTAGAGTTCAAAGTGGGCGAAGAAGTTTATCGCCGCAACTTCCAGCTAAGTAATTTCGAAAAGCAGACAAGTGCGAAACTCGGCCGCAAATTTCTAAAGTGTAGAGTCAGGGCAAGAAAAGGAAATTCGTTATATGAATTGGAAGACCTCCAGGGGAAACTAATAGGAACATTTCATGCCAAAGATATTAAGAGGTGAAGATGAGAGATATTTTCTTTTGGTTTTTAAAATTAATTTGTCTTTACATATACTATATCGAGGCAATCCTTGATATAATCTCTAGTATTTATATATTTTTTTCGGTCGAATTCCTTATTCAGGCTATCTTTTGAGCACGGCTCACTTCTCTCACGTTTAATTTCGGTAGCCCTAATAAGGCATCCGACCAGCTTATCTGGTACCAGGTTGTCCCTAAAACCGCCTCTGCTCGGTTATGCGGTGGACATACCTTTTTACCCCCTCTTCCTTCCTTATTCCTAGTTAGAGTTCCTCTTCCCTAACCCAATCCTATCCACTTTTAAAAGTTTTTTTTCAATATCATCCCACTCTCTTACTTCGAGAGGCCCTGCCTGGAATTCTCTTGGTCGAGGTCGTTTCGAGGCCTCTTGAGAACTACGGAGGTTGGCTACGTCAGCCAGCCATCCGTCTCGAGGTCTCGGGCTTCCTCTTCCTTGAGGGGTACAGGCAGGGAGGGGCTTTGCTTGCCCACACCGCGGAACTGGCGCTCCGGAGACGTCCGGAGAACTCCCTGGAATTACAGGAGTTGGCTGGTGATAGAGCCAACTACCTGTCCGGGAGATTTCTCCGGTCGTCGTCCGTCGCTAGGTTTTCGCGGGGTGGGCCGGCACGGCTTCCTTTCCTCGAGAAGTGTCGTCTTCCCACACGGTGTCACTAGAGCTTAGACTCTAGTTATCCCGCTTTCTCTCCATTTTATCCTTTGTTAACTTCCCCAAGTCATGATGGTTTCCATCATCATATTCAAAATCTTCTTCAACCACAAATCACTAGCTGCATTTTTTCTTCATTCGTTTTAAATACCTTGCTTAATTTTGTTTAAAATGGCTTAGTCTAAGTTTGGATTTTGTCAGTACAATTTCGAAGTCGTTGTCTCATCATCACCTCTTGATCTCTTTATCGTTGACCCTTTCTTTTGTCATACGTATGCATCTCACTTCACCATCTGGCTTGCCGATCTGCAATGGGCTCTACCAACATCAACACCACCTATCGTCAAATCTTATTGAGCGTCAGCGTCTCTCCTCAGCAGCAATCGCGTATTCATACTGGTTCTTAGATATACACCCTATCCTCTCTCTATTTTTGCCCTTTCCCCATTTTTTCATCACCCCTTCTTACACCCTTGTTCCATGATATTACCTGTACTTGGAGATCCTGTACTCCAACAATTCCCCCCTTGGTAAAGACTGCACGTCAAGGAATCTGACAGGGGATCTCCTTCCGGTAGGTTAAGTTTTTTCGACACACAATTTAACAACAACCCCCACCTCTGGACTCCCGGAACAGCAGCGCCCTTTCGTTGGAGTCTGGAGGGATGCGGATTCGCGGAGCGGATGTTCATCTTGGGACTGGGATGACCGCGGGGGTTGGTTTACAGCCATTCCTAATTTTTTTTGTTTTTTTTTGGCTTGTCGTATCAGTTCGTCTTAGAACATCGTTAACCCATCCCCACGATCGGGGCTGGCCCGAGGCAGGATCAGCAACCCCTTCTCACTGACAGGTAGGCCTGCCTCCCATTAGGGCTGGTCTTCTCTGCCAGTGGGAATGAGTGGTCGAGTCAGTATTGAATCTACCTGACCTCCCATTAGGGTCAGGGAAGTTCAATACCGACATCTGGCCGGCTGATTCAGTCTCGGGCTAGTCCTGGGCGCGGGTCGAGCCACAGGTTGGGCACCTCCCCATATTTTCTTTTAACATCTTTCGGCCGGTTCCCCAGGATCTGGGTTGGCCCGAGATGGGTTAGCAGCTCCCTATCACTGTCAGGGAATCCTACCTCTCATTAGGGCTGGTTTCCTCTGCCAGTGAGAGGGAGTGGTTGAGTCGGCTCTGGACCAACTGACCTCCCATAAGGGTTCAGGGAAGTCCAGGGTTGATCTTAACCGGCTGGCTCAGTCTCGGGTCAGACTTGGGTCATGGGTCGAACCACATGTTGGGCACCCGCAAGAACCCCCAACCCTTTTTCAGCTCCGTTGTCCTCGTAAACGAGTGCAACGGACCTGCGCTGTTATGGTCGGGGCATAAAAATCAGGCGGAAAACATTTTTCGCCTCCGCCTATGTGCAAGCGCACGCCGGGGCCCCCAAAATTCGGCCAAGAATTCACGGCGCCCAGCCGCAAATCACCGCAGCCTAACGGGTCGGCCAGCGGATTGCACCGCGCGCCGAGCATTCGGAGGCCACAATTTGGAAATTTAAACGCAAAATATTTCCAACTTGTGGCCGCCGAATGTTCGGGAAGCGGCAGCGATCCGTTTGCCGAGTCCTCGGCAGCGGCTTCAGTGGAGAAAGATAGCGGCGCGGCTCTCCCACACATCGGCGGCCCGCCTGACGGCAGTCGGCGCGGCTGATGTGTGAGTGAGGTGCACCGGGACATTTTCGCGTTCTGGCTGTGCGCGAGGCGGTCGAGGCGGGAGGCCTCGAAAAGTCAGCGGCAGATCCTCGAGCCGGGCGGACGCGTGTTTCCTTTGGGGGACGAGCGCTTTTTTTTGGAGGAGGTCGGTTTGAGATTTTCGAGTCGGCGGAGGCAGTTTTTTTGGTGGACCGCGGAAGAGTTTGTTTGAGTGGAGCGGCCCGAGTGGAGGAGTTGTTTTTTTGTGATTTCCCTTACCGGGGAGTTTTTTTTCTTGATCGGACCGACCTAACTTGCGCATCGTGAAATTTTCCCGATCCCGTGTTAAATTATGTCCACGGAAGTTTTTTTGTTATTATTTCGGGAACCTAAAAGAAAAGAGCGAAGATAAAAGAACCGTTAAGTGAGCATACATAAAAGATTACTTTCCGTTAGTGCCGATGGGTCCTGAAGTATCCGAGGGAGAACCTTGCTAATGACCAGTTTTCTCGTTGTTTGTGAACACTGAAAATGAAAATTATTATACGATCTATTAATTAAGCACGTGGATTAATTACAAGGTTTATAAAATTACCTAAAGTTATGCTGTCCAGAAGATTTAACTGAAAAGAAAAAAGATTAAACTTGTGATTAATTAAAAGATTTTAGCTAAGTGAAATATTTAAAACTTACCTCCTAAACCGCCCTATGAACCTGAATTAGAAGTGGAGAATGTAATTAATTGTATAAGATGTGTAGTGCCTTAAACTTACCATTATAATTGCCTTCCCTTTTGGTGAACCTCGGAACTGAAAAAAAAAAAAAAGAAAAAGAAAAATTTAATAATATAATAGAAGACTCAATACTTACCCGTTAATCAATCATGCCGCGAACCTGTGAAGAAAAGGAAAGTTTGTTATAAAATAAATTCAGTGAACATAACTAAATCTCACTTGCTGTCGTTATGAGTGCGGCCTCGACCGATAAACTATAATATAAGGTGAACCTGTAACGAAAGATTTTTTTTTATTATGAAATCAAAGTAAACCAACTCGGAACTTACTTCAGTGGACAAATATAAAATTAAATTTTGCTGTGAATTAGCCTTCGAACCTGAAAGGAAAGAAAAACTAAGTTAAGTGAGAATAAACTAGAACTGAAACTTACCTTTTCGTGTATTTGACGGACTGTGAGAACATAAAAGGAACCCGTGATAAAGTTGAAGTAATCCAAGTGTAGTTGAGCTACAAAAGAAACTTAAACTTAAAACAAAGAAGTTGAGTGGGATAATCTAAAATTAAAATTAAAGCAGGAATGAAAAACAAATAATATCTTAAGAAAACCCTAATCTGACCAATTAACGTAAGACCGAGTACTTACCTTGAAGTGAACTCCTAACCCAAAAAAAAAAAAAAAAAAAAAAAAAAAAAAAAAAAAAAAAATTTTAAACAGATAATCGAAATAACTAAATAAAGTAAACCATTACCGTCAGTAGGTGGTTTTTTTTTTGTGTTTTGCCATCCATGGGCCAACCGAAGAGGCCAGAAGAGGCAACATCCGTCGTCGCAGCCGCAATCCAGCGCAGCAGTCCTCCAACAACATCAGCAGCAGCATCAACGGCCGCATCGTTCGACCATGGCGCCCACCGATAGTTTTTTTTGTTAGTAAACGATGTAAGGTTTTGTTTTGAAAACATAATATAGGTATGTTATTATAATTTAATTTTTTTCTTCTTGGTTCCCCCTCCCCCGACTCTCTCCTTTTCAGCCGTTGTTTGAGGTAGCTTAAAATTAAAAAGGGACCTCCCCATAAAATTTTGGGCCAGGGGAGGTCATCAGGGTGGTTGGGGCTCGGCCATTAGGGGGGTTGATTGTCATCTTACACCCCCCCGCCGAGAGTCATTCACGGGCAGGGACAGGGGTTCGGTCCCGCCATGCCCTCTTCCCTTACCCTTTTGTTTTCCGTCCGCGCGAGATAATTTTCGTTATGAGGAAGTTCGTTCTGGTGGCGAAGTGTGGCCTTTCGGCAAAACCCCCCCACACTACCGCAACGCTAGCCTGCCAGCTCGCGCAGCCACAAACCACCAGACGAGGCGCTTTAGCCGGGCCCTCGAGAGCTTACCTTTCATAACAACGTTTTTCAAGAGTGTGCACTTGCAGTGTTTTTTATTCGTTATGAAATAATAAGATAACGGGAGAAAGTCAAATTTACTGATTATTTCGAAATTCTTCAAAGCTTTTTGTATTTTTATATAAAATAGAAGCTTAAGGTTTCAGCTATCATTTGACCAACATTGTAAGCTTCTGGATCAATCCGTTATTTTGCAATTATTTTTCATAAATGGTCAAAATATCACATTTAATCCTATTTTTCTCGAAAACGGGAGCTGATTGGGCTTTTTCATTTACGTATTGATTGTCTACGGAAAAAATCCTATAGAAATAATTGGCCTTTTTTTAGCAACAAATTTGGTGTTTTGAAATGTATCCATCTAAATTGAGACAGGTGAAATATAATAAAAATCCTAATTTACCATCCAGAAAACTCATAAATTAATCATAAACAGTAGCTGCACAATTTTTATGAATTCTGAAATTTTACGCAAACAAAATAATGACGGTCTTATTTTTTACGCGTGAAACGGAATTGAATTACATTTGAAGATTTTGATGAAATATTTTAAGAGCGGTTATTTTGAGTTTTGGAAAAGAGATTAGGGAAAGAATGTGGCAACTTTAAAAAATTCAGGTGTTTCATGTTTCAAAAAATTTAAATTAGGGTTTATTTTTTAATATGTTCTGTTAATACCGCATTCATAGCCGTTTGCAATGAGTCTTATATACATAAATTTCGCAATCCATAGCTGCAAATAAGATAATTAAAATTCGCCGCGTCCTGCCACATTCGACTGTTTCCGGCGGGCAAGAAGCACTTTTCTGATGGTGTCAATTTTCAGAGTCTGATCGTAAAAAAGCTGCAGCTACGCCGGCGCACGGCGCAATTCAACATCACTCGCCTGCTCAGTTTGCGCCGCTGCGGCGCCGCCAAAGCCCTGCCAGACATGAAGACTAACTGAAGCAGGCTTCGACTTTTCGCAGCACAAGCGACCACACTAAAGCTTGTCGTAAATCAAGCACCACGCAGACAATTTAACGACTCTGGCGGGCTCAACGAGAAATCTTATGACCCCGACAAAGAAAGGGGTGGCCAGCGGTGCTCTTTCACGCTACGGGAGTTATAAATAGTCAAAAAAATATTGGTCTCGAGGAAAGAATAACTACCAGACAATATTTTTCAGTTAAAGATATTATTATGCAAAAGAAATAACTCAATGGCTTTATTATGATAAACTTCATGAAGCATTCGAATTACCGGGCACGTTAGGTTACAATTTATGTACCTGTAGCATCGCTTAAAATGTGTCTGTGTAAAGTAAAAAGACATGGAAAGAATTTGGTGACTGTCACCGCAGCCACAGTGTTTCCACTTGTTTCCAAATAATTTAATTAATCTCCGTACCCGAAAGGTAGAACTTCCGGTTCGAAAATGATTGAGTATATTTGTATACAAATTTGAGTAATAAGAAGCTGCAAAAATCTATCCATAATTGACATTCTGACTGATTGTTAAGTGTGCTACATGCTACAAATCCTTAGTAGATACATATACATATGTACATATGTGAATGAATAGACTATTTCATATTTTCGATTTGCTACCACCAATAACATGGGAACTCCGATAAGATAAGACGTCTCTTAAGATACTGGTATAAGAGGCATAAAGTTATAAGTTTAAGGAACGTCACTAAACGCGATCAGGTTGGGAAGTGACCTGATAAGAGTAAGGGCTCTAGGGCTTTTGCGAAATTAGAGAATTCCTTAGAACAGCGTCTAACCCCTTAACAGAACCAAGAACCCCAACTCTACATGTTATATTGCTATTGTAAACAACTATATGCAAATACAGTGCAGTTATTAAATCGAAAAGCGTTTAAGAGCTTCTAACTATAGAATTTGAAGAATCCCTTCATTCTGAAGATGTTAAAACTTTTTCCTTTTACAATGTTTTAGCAAAGATTGACACATTCACAAAAGAGGTTTCAGAAAAACAGATTTTAAGGTATAAAAAATTGTGAGCAAATCTCATTTTAATTTAGGAGGATAGGATAGGATTATAGGATTAGAAAGACCTCTGTTCGTGCCAAATTTCAAGATTGTTGATCAACGAAAAGTACCCTATATAGGTTTTGATGATCAAGATCAGTAAACCCTGCATCTTTTTATTGCGCTAAACTTACATTTTATAGCAGTTATGATATTACGCTAGAGACCTTCTTTAGTATTCGATATTAATTTCAACACGGACAGACAACAAAGTAGTCCTCTCAGGGTTCTGTTTTTCCATTTTAAAGTTTGAATGTGCAAAACTACACACCGTTAGTATTGAAAGGTGTTTACCTGCATTGCAGCTCCCTGACGAAAACAAAAAGCTTTAATATTTTTTGTAAGTCACCTCGTACGTCTTCTGCAGATGCTGCCCATTTCTCTTGGTGGTAAAAAACTTTCCGCAAGCAAATCCCCTAGATTTCTTAAGAATGAGCCCCCAACCTCCAGGGTGAATATTGGGGCTTCCTGTCCGGAAACAAAGGAGGTTTCCTGCTCGCGTGAACTTCGGGCACATCAAACTCAGCATTCTTCAACCTAAAAAACACGCAAACTTTTTCATTCCCAAGTGGCGTTCTCCTTGCGCGTCGCGTCGTCCTTCAGAGTTCTCTGCGGTCTCTTTCCTTAATATCCTTTTTAACAATTCGGTCGCTTTCATCACTTGCCCCAAACCCTCTTAAAATGGATAATCATTGGGGGGAGGAGGGATAGCGCCTAGCGGGAGCGTTATCAACTGGAAACTTGATTCAATCTGGTGTAGCCCCGGAGCCCGGGGCGCTCGTTCGAAGGCAGCCACAGCCGAGCTGTGCACAGCAGTGAGCGATGCTATTTGATCCACCACAGGCAAAAAGTGGCGCTCCGCTGGGAACCCATATCGCAGTGGATGAGTTGAACGGCAGAGCTCCAGTGGAACCCCATCAAAACCGCACAACTAGCGCCACCACCAGCAGCAGTTCCATTGAAAATTCAGTAATTTACCGTTATGCGGCTGATGCCTGTGTGCATGAGATCTGTGTCGAGGGCTGTTCACACCAAGAGTTCCCCCCTTTCCTCCCCCCACCACGCAAGCTCGCTACCGTAAACCAGCAATCCAATTCGCCAATCGGCCCTAACATCCCCAAGTTAACCACAGCAGAAGCAGAGAGTACGGAGCCCGGCGGGGGGCCGACCCATGCAGGGGTGCCGGGCGGGTTGATTTAACCACCAGAGAACGAAGAATGCCACAAGAGCTTCGAACATCCGGTCGATGGGCGGCCGGAAGGAGGGGGCCCCCGGGAATGGGTTGCCAGCCTTCGCTTAGCTGCTAGTGGGTGGCGTACCCGCCCGGCTTGTGTTATGTGTGAGTGTGTGTGTGGGTTTCGAGGGCGGCTGTGGGCGAGCTGAGCGCCCTCTGTGCACAGGAAGCCGTAGATGGATCAACCGGCAATTGGACACTGCACCCGCACCTCACCTCACCATCCCTCCCGTCCACCACATGCCATCCAGCAGGGTGGGGGTGGTCGGGTGATTGAATGGAACTCGCCCTCCCCCGCACGCTAAGGACAGATTCACTCAAGCGGGAGGGTCGATTGACATTTGGGTCTCCTTGATAGCCGTCGTGTGTACCTGTTTATTGGCGATTTATTCGGGGTCCGTTCGTGTAACTTTTCTTCCAGGGTGGCAGAAATGACACGTCACGTGAAGTGTGTATACTCGGTGCGGGTAGGGTTTTCTCTGCCGGATTGCTTGGTGTTCGGTCATTAGTCGGTGACATGTCACTTTTGTGGTTTGTACCGGGGCTAAATGTCAACCACCAACTGACACGGCAATTTTTTGGTGCGGAGGGAGGGTCGAAAGTAAATGTAAAACAGCGGATTCATCCTTAGAGACACCGAAATTTGGATGGTTAATGAAAAATTACGCTTTACTCTGCTCTGTTAAACCGACTGTACAATACTTACATACGCTATATAATCAAACAGTCAGATATATACAATATACAATGAGATTTCCAGCAGGACAAAAAATCATCAACCAGACATCGTGGAAAGGTCATAGCAAGGTTTAATATCTCCAAAAGGTCTAATTTTAGCTTGATTTTAACATAGACGTGTTAAAGGAAGGAAAATTATCTTTTACCTCAGAAAAGTACATACTTATATTAGGGTTAAGTGGTCAACAGGGATCCGTAATTTTTGAAAGTCCTGTAATGATTTGGTTGTAATTTTACAAGAAGGAGAGGTTATGATTTTGGTTTTTAAAAATATGGCATTTGGTTCATTGTGGACCAGGCATGGTACACAATGAATCATCATATGATACACGCTGGATCAAATAGGTATATAAAACTACGATTCCTAATAAAATATACCTACTCACAGTATGTATATATAAGAACCAAAAAATGAAGCTTTTATTCTCATACCTACTTAACATGCAGAAGAGAAAATTAATCAACTTTATTTATTCTTTAAGGGAGCACCTGGTGTAGAGGGTCGAAAAAATCTATTTTTTTTTACATAAAATAATGCTCCAAATCTTATCAAGAATAACCCTGTAAAATATTATACAGATTTACGAATTATTTTTTAAGTTATACGAATATACCTACGTAACCGGTTCTCAAACGGTCTCACCTCTCTACATTTTTTTTAAACGCGTTTTTCTCGAAACAACATTTTCGACATTTTCGTCCAAAATATCTCAAACACTATTTAAGATTTTTGGCTGAAATTTTAACCAGTTATACAAAACAGTTATACTTTCTATTTAAACCTACTTGTTTGGAAAAAAATTGTTATAAATTTTGTTTATAAATATTTATAAGTCGAGATTTTACACTAAAACCACTTTTTTCAAACTTCAAATTTAATCCTTTTTTTTACTTCTTTTCATAATATGTATGTGTTATAAGACCACCATAAATAAATTTTGATAAAATTATTGTGTCACAGGAAATAAAATATCACAAAAAAGCGTTTTTTTTACCAGTTACACACAGTTATTTTAAACAAATAAACAATGATTTATTACATTTGCTAAAATGAATTACGCGTTTATTTTTCAGAATACTAAACAGTAAACATACATAAAACTTCGAAAATCGTCTGATCATCAGCACAGTGAGGGAAACAAAGGCATTAGACGCATATAACTAACACTATATTATGTGTATATTTGCAGTTTTTATCAAATATTATATCTAGATGTTACATTACGAGAGTACGAGTCCATAGTCTTATTGAGTTCAATTCGCAAAATTAGCGAAGAAAAACGGCATGTGGAGTTCGATTAACTCATAGATTGTTGTTGCGTCATCAATTTAATGCGTAAATACGCAAAAACTTCTCCATTGCACTCACATTCATATACGTTTGTTAAAAATTAAAAATTTAAATTGTTTCATGCATCTAAAATATACATACATATTTAAATTCTCTTATACCTTACCTCCGTGCGGGAGGTCTTCGCAAAACTCCAGCTGGGTTCGGACAGTTCGACTGCTAAGGGTTAAAGATGTGCATTCTTGAGTTTCAGGTTCACGGAACTAAGAATCGCGTCAGGCAATCATTTTTGATTTTGATAGTCTATATGTACTGTAATCTAAAGTAATGAGGTGCAACCGGTTTAAACATCTAGATTTTAAATTTAGCTTTCGTACTTTTTCTCCAATTTCCTTAATTTTGAATCTTTAGCTGCAAGTTAAAACCATGAAATTTGTTGAAAATTAAGAATGACGTGTATCATGGTTTTTGGAAAATCATTCACTATAATTTATATATTCAATTTATTTATTTATTTTTTTTTTTTACTATTCTTTAACCTACGATTCTAGTACATTAAACTGTCATTAATTTTGATCAAAACTGCCTACTTTCTGCAAAGAGAAGCCTGTTGGTTATTATCCTTATCAAAAAGAGCTATTTCTATTCCAAGAAAAGCTATTTCTATTGGCTTTGAATAATTTTTAATTAAATATTGGGAGATTTCGAAACAGTTTTCATATAAGTAGAAAAGGATTTGCTCTCTGAACACTTTTGTGTGTGTCAACTGTTATTAAATTTATTTATTATATTTATTTTTATTTACTTATGTGCATAACACCCTAGACAGACAGCGCACGTAAATTACTAATTAGTACTAATTAGTAATTTAGGAGTTGTGTGTCGTGGGCTCATTTAGCTTATTCACGAAAAACTTGATAATTAATGATTTACTAAATGACCAATACCAAATTCTCTTCATCATTTATACCCAAATGACGAATAAAGTACTAGAATACAGCTGATTTTGTACTTCTATATACTAATTTTTTACATTACTGTGTGCTTTCCATTGCAAATAACAAAAAGAAGGAAAATATTTGTCAATTTGTTGAACCTGGCGAATCAAAAAACCGACATATTTGAAAAAAGATAAAGAAAAAGGAGTACCTGAGACGTTGAGCAGGAAATGCTCTTTTTGAATTTGTGGGATAAGGCCATTGAGGACTTGCGGAAATCCAGGCACTATTCTTGGTGGGGGCCGCATGGGAAATGTGAAAATTGACAGCTGATCGTTTCTAATTAGGAAGTGGCTGTGTGTCACCACTTCATTAATTAGTAATTTATGCTAAATGACTCATTTAGTAAATCATGATTTAGAGCGCTGTCTGTCTAGATAGGGTATAATATGCTAAGCGTAAATGGTGTAAATAATGATAGAAAAATAGGGTGCTATTTTCATTTTTGACTTTTTACTATTTTGTTTTTTAATAATAATACCCACATACTGAAAAACAAATTAGCTGTAAAAAAGTGTTACCCTTATAAATAATTTTATTGAAAAGAAAACACGTGTCCATATAAATAGTGATCCACTGAACACTTTTATCGGCTTTTTTAAAGTTTGCTTATGGTAGCCAGTAGCCCATTTTTCAAGACCATGTGTAACATATATTTTGTTGTTGCAAGTTGCATTTAATTGCAATGTAGTAAGAATTTGCTATGATATGAGACCAAATACATCGAAGATTGAATACCCCAATTTGAATTATAACGTTTTTGGCTTAAGTTTAAAATGGGGAAAAGTTTCGGATACTATGCAATAACCACATTGTCTACTTATAAAGGTTGTTGTCCAATCAAGATTCTTAATTCGTTTGCTATTTCTAGCCTGGCTTCGATTCTTTTCGCAAAAACACCAAATGAGAAACTTAGAAATTTGCACGTTTTTGCGCTTATGCAAATCTGCCAATGATCTGACCCAAAAAATGCATAAGAAATTGATCATTTTGCCTAGCGGATAGAGATTGATATAAATCAGAGGCCAGAGGGGTGAGCAAGTTCTAATTGCGCCGCTCTGCGCCTCTGGTCATCAATATCTAATCGAAGCTGTTTGTTCCGCTAGATTCGGAGGGATCGAGTGGCAAGTCACAGGAACGAACGAAATCAAGGTCGGTCACGGATCATCGCGGAGCCCCGTCCGTCGTCCCGTCAGCGCGACGACCGAGTCCGGGTCCGCACTCCGCAGAGCAGAGGGGAATACGCTGTCGGCGGCGACGGCGACGGATTTATCGACGCTGGGAGGCGCAGCAAAAAACGATTTGGTCCTGTCCCGATCTAAATCGGCCGGCCCGTGTACCTGCATGTCCCGAAATTTAAAAATAAAGAGCGGTCTGAGCCCGAAGGCTTGCCCGTCTGCCCTGCGGGACGGGACGGGATCCATTGAATTCCTCTTTTTTCCTCAGAAATTTATTCAATTCGAAATGTCCTTTACCCCTGTCCTACATTCCCCGGAAAAAAAACGAACGAAAGAAAAAAATCTGGTAGACGCCGTTTGCCCTCGCCTTCGTCTCGCAATGAAGTGTAAACCGTTCGCTATACCCTCAGCGGGTCAGAGGGAGACGACAGCTTCAGGCCGCCGCCGAGCAAGGGGGACGGAAGCGAACTCCACGTGGAGTCGACTTTTAACTGTCAAGGCGATGGCAAAGAGATGGAAAACGAGTACGGGTTGAGACAAAAAAAGAAGACAACTCGACCCGATATAATAGAGTGGTGTAGACACGCACACACACCGAGGCAGCGAGCGCGCGGAGCTGGGTGTGTTATCAGCTCGGTTCATCGTGTTCATCGGTCCGTCGGCGGGGTCGGGGTCGCCTGGGAAAAGATATTTAGATCCACTTGGTCTTGGCGGGGGCCCCGGGACGTCGGGGCGCTCCGATCCGACGTGCACACTGCAAACACAGCCGCGTCCTCCGTCGAGATAGCGCAGCGACAGCCCAGCAGGCATCGCATCCGAGCCCCAAGATGCCTCCATATGGCGAGGCGGGCGAAGTTCCTCCGCGCCCGGTGCCGGAGACCAGAGTCTTGTCGACGGCGACGTCACACAGGCTTCTTCTTCCTCTGCCCGGCGGCGGCCACGGGACGCTTTCGTTGCTTTTTTCTGGGCCCCCGCGCGCCCCCTCTTCCGTCGTGTGGTGTGCGGTAGTGCGGTTACATATTTTGTACATGCGAGCATGCTACCACAGCCCCGCAGCCGCGCCTCGCCGCGCCGAGCTGCCCGTCGACACTCGGGGATTAGACCGGAGCCCCCAGGGCCCACACTCGACGCTACATGCGGACATGTTGGGACGACCGACGGCTCTGCTCTCGTAGCGATGGTGTGTATTTTATGTTCGGCTGTTTTTGGCTCTTTTACCCTTTTTCGGATATTCCTGTCGATTTTATATTTTATTTTATTATTTTTTCATTTTGTGTGCTCCTTTTGCTTGAAGCCCTTTTCCCGCTGTAAAGTTGGCTGCCTGGCGTTTTTAGGTTTTTATTTTTTGTGCGGTGATAGCACTGCGCTGCTGCTGGTACTTGTTTACCGTTGTTTTTTTTTAACTTCTCTCTCGAGCCGTTCATTTCGCCTCCATTTTTTCCGCCATAGGGTTGGCCTGAATGAGTCGATCCGAAAGTTGTAAAACTTTATTTTTGACGTTCGGAGCGAAACGTTTTCCCACCCAGCTCTTGATTTTCGTTCAACTTTATCTTTTTCGCCATTCTCATAAGTTTTAATTAAAGAGAGATTGCCGCACACAACGGCAAAAAAACTGACCAGTCAGAATATCTAAGAGAGAATTAGCCTCATACTAAGAGAGTCACGGATTTCGTGATATATGTCCATCACATTCACGCTACGGTGGAATTGGGGTCGCCTCGCCCTCGCCTGGCATTTTCTAGGAAAGATCAGAGAGCCCCAGAGCAGAGCTCACGGCGTCGTGGGCTGGTGATTATTTACGGCTGCCGCGCGGAGGCCATGAAATGAGGGTAATTTTGGCGCGAAACACTGCCTCGCTTCGCGCACTGGCTCGTAATGAAGGAATTTAGCTGATTTCGAGTAATTTTAATTTAAATGGGCGGTTAGAGCTGTCCAGAATCGTTTGTACCCTGATCACAGTGCGCGGTGAGCAGCCGCGTTAAAGCGGCACCGCACTAATTGGATTTTTACTGTTGGACAACGGGGAGCAGCTGGCTGCAATTTTTCGTTTACTTTAGTATAACTTTTTTATATTGTAGGTGCCTACTAGTGTTAACCCATAAAGAAACATAACAACATTTTTGTTTTTTTAACAATTGAGCCGTTGAGAATCATAGTTGCGTAAGTCAACAATTTTTGAAAATGAGTTAAGACTAAAATCACATCACTTACCCGTCACTCTGTTAAATACCATATAAACTATTAAAACTTGACTTTTGCCATTATGATTCTCAACGGCTCAATTAACACCATTGCTGTGACTGAACTTTATGTGGTAAAAAAAAACTATAAATGATTTCCAAAAACTTGTCTAATTACGTCTTCTCTGATGTCATATCATCTTAGAAATAAGACATAAGGAAGTGCTGAAACGTTCATATAGTGTACGTGAGCGTACCATTTTTTTTGGGTGCTAGAATACTGTCGAAATATACATTTTGGGATTACTTTGATTCATTTCGGGGTGCTCTTGCTAAAAGACAGCGTTAAAAATAAATTTTAGTGGGGCAGCAAACATTTTAATGTTATACCCTAGACAGACAGCGCATGTAAATTACTAATTAGTACTAATTCATGGGCTCATTTAGCTAAATCACGAAAAACTTGCTAATTAATGATTTGCTAAATGACCAAATTCTCTTCATCAGTTATACCTAAATGACGTATAATGTACTAGAATAAAGCTGATTTTGTATTTCTATACTAATTTTTTACATTACTGTGCGTTTTCTATTGCAAATAACAAGAAAAAGGAAAATATTTGTCAATTTTCGAAACCGGTGAATCAACTATAAAAACCGACATAGTTGAAAAAAGATAAAGAAAAAGAAGTGCCTGGGACGGGGAGCAGGAACTGCTCTTGTTGAATTTGTGGGATAAGGCCATTGAAGAGTTGCGGAAGTTCAGGCGCTATTCTTGGTTGTCACATGGGAAATGTGACAATTGTCAGCTGATCATTTCTAATTAAGAAGTGGCTGTGTGTCACCACTTCATTAATTAGTAATTTATGCTAAATGACTCATTTAGTAAATCATGATTTAGAGCGCTGTCTGTCTAGGGTATTATTCTAATATTAAATAAATTACTATTGCAATTCCGAGTGAATTACAAGAAGTCTGATGAAAACAGTGTAAGAATAACGACGTAATTTTAAAGTACATACAAATTGCGGTATGGCCCTCTTAAAATTTACTTTCTTTTTACGCCTGTACTAATGTTTCTAATACTAAAGTGCGAGAACTCACGCATAAGGGATTCTGGTACGCTTTTACAGGTTTATTTCATAACAACTTGCAAAATCCTAAAGTACCATCAAGTGATCAGTTTTGAGAGTCACTGTATAGATATGCTAAATGAAAAGAAAGTAATTGTGAAACAAAAGCGAATTTCCGAGGCGACTTTTCCTGAAACAAGGACCTTCGAAAATCAATTACATAGAAAGCTGAAAAGCAATCTGCGATACTTTGCTTTTGAAAAGCTGAATTGGTACACGCCCTAAACCTATGTTCATTTACAGTGACTTATATTTTTTTTGCTGGAGCTGACTGGTGAAATACCGGGTACTGGTAATTTTATCTTCTATATCCTAAAAAAATCCCTTAAGTATGAGTAAGGCTGCGATGAATAGAAGTGAAACAATTGTCATTTTATATTTTTTTGACGTATTTATATATGGAATAAGAGTCAGATGCACTCTGATGATGCAGTCTGTTGTCCACCGACAATGTACAATATAAGTCGACAGATGTTACCAATAAGCAATATAGAGATTTGTGTTATTTTATAACGACATAACTAAATTTCTGAATCTCTTCCGATAAAAGTTGGAAAGAAAGTAAATTCATATGTAGTACCTACATGATGGGAGCTGAGAAAGGGGCGGCTGATACTGCACGGCCTAGGGCGGCCAAGACTGCAAATCCGCCCCTGTCACTATCATATATTATTTTTATGAGAAACATAAAACATGTTTACTACAACAAAACAATGATCAACAATAACTATAATATAGTTGCTGCAAAAAAGTTACACATGTAACATACTTTCTGTAACCATCAAAATACCTACTTTAATACAATCATGGCAATGATTGCTTTGACTATAAAATAGGTTGTGGGGGCTAAACACCATGATTGCTGCGAAATTAAAATAGTTCCAGTAAATATATATCTATTTAATGCTTATCATCATGAACTTATGTTAAGTTATTTATAATTATTTTTTTCTAAACTATTGTGGCGGTCGATTCACAGTACCGCACATCTACCCAGCAACCACCATTTTGACAACTTTAAGTTTATCAATCAAGTCACCTTTTTGAATTTTCTCAGATCGACCATACATCGCTGTATCCTCGATTTAGTTTCTTTTGTTTTTCTAACCAGTTCGGTTATTCCATTTATTCTAATCGGTCGACGCGAAAAATTATTATAAATAAAAATAAAATAAAATAAAATAAACATAAATAGAAGTTCGTTGTTTTTAAATCGGTAAAAAAAAAAAAAGAATTATTTACACAAAAGATAGACTACACTAAAACAACGTTGGAAGGCGGAGAAACAAGTTCGAGTAAGTAGAACAACTCCCTTCCACACTATATTATAGTGACTGAAAACATAGTTATAGAAACCATTATTTTTTCTCTTAGTGTTGCCCCTACTTTGTATTTGGGGCTTTATGTAAAAAATACAAGGCTCAGAAATCGAATAAATACATTATGGTATTCCTTACTTATTTTCCTATGCATGCTTAACTATGGAATTAATGAAACTGCCGCAAAAAAATTGAGATCCAGTGAGTGTTGTATGGTACCTTGGGGCCATGTTAAATGTATTCAGTGCAAACCTAACGGCAAAAATCGCAGATATAATATTCGCCTTTAAGACCTGCACAGGCTATGTGGATTCATTAATTGTAACTCATGGCACTGAATCCACTCCTCTCCATGTTTGTCGCTCAAATAAATGGCTTCACAGAACATCCAGTTCGTATCTGGGCTTTTAGGTACTTGGATAGATATTTTCGTCAAATTCCGAGTCCAAAAAAAAATAATTTGTCGCTCATACATTATATATGGCTCCCCGGGACCATAATACAAACAATATGAAGGGGCCAAATTAAAAATATCAGAGGATAAATAAACAAACCCATAAATTAGAAATTTAATCAGATTTTATGCAAAATTACCTTCAAAATCTCTTATAAAAATAATTATTGCACACAATTTACAAATCCGCAGCGCTAAAACTAAAGTTTTTCTGGGGAAATGTTATGAAAATCGAAGCGGTCTTAAAAGTTTGACACTTGGAGGTCTCGAATATTTTCAATAAGAAAAGAATGCAGCGCCTTCTGCGGGATTTGTTCGGTACTAAATCGATACTTTTATAGGAGCTCTGCGTTGCCCTAAAGAGATACTAACTAGATAGCGTTTTTCTAAGTTAGAAATATCAAAGGCGGCCAATATACCCGTCGGGGTCACATTACCTCTGTGGCAGTCGACTTACGGCACTGCACATCACTTTAACAACCATCTCTTTGACAAGTCGAACTATATTAATCAGTGGCGAAGCGTGGTAGTGTTCAAGGTGTTCACTGAACACCCGAACAAAAGTGACGAATGAAATATGTAGACAAATAATAATCTAAATTTCATATTAGCATTAACATTAAAAATAAAAAATTATTATTGGAAAAACTCCATAAAAATGTATTTACTTTAAATTCGGAGTATTTAAAATTATATACTGGCTGTTCAAAATGAAAACTGAACATCGATACTCCATACGGAAAAGTTAAAGAGTAAAGAGACTTTTTCCGTCCGGCTCATATGAATATAAAATCTCTGAATGTTCAGTTTGAGATTTGAACAGCTTTGTATCATCGCTTCGTATCGCATAAATGCGGATAAGAAAGAGAATTTTAAATTCTGAAGATTTTATTTAATTACTCTTCACACTGTCCCAGTCCCAGTAGAAAAAAACAGGTGTAAAATACAACGCTCTTAACTTCTTATGTGCGAAATGATTCAAAGGTGTTCAGATCTCAAGTTGAACATTCGGGGATTTTTACATTCAAATGGGCTTGACAGAAAAAGTCTCTTTAATTTTCATTTTTGTATGGAGCATAGGCGTTCAGTTTTTAAACTGAACACTTCCAATACAACTATAAACCGTTGAGCGATTGAGGTCGAAGGAATCCTTGCGCTTGCTTACTATTGAATGTATGTAAAGAGAGGGAGAAAAGCTGAGAATTTAACAATTTTAGACTCAATGTTTTCCTGTTAATGAGCGATCATCCTTGCCTTGACTTTCAGCTTGATAAGAATTCTAAGTTGATTTGGCTGCGACTCTGCTTTTTTCAAATTTAATATTTTGTTTTGAAGAAATCTATACTGTAGTCATGGAACTTTCTGTTTTTGCAGAAAAGACCTACATTATTAAAGAAATTTTGACTAATCCTTTTTTAAGGTGAATAATTGATGAAAAATCCTATATTGTCAGGAAAGTATTTTAAAGCGTTTCATTGATGCTGTATGGTTTTTGAGAGTAGGTACAAGGCCTCGCTTTACATGGTCAATGTAAATACAAACAGGCTGAAGTCGATTTGTTTTAACTGCTCAAAATGTTAAAACAAATCGACTTTATTCTATCCGTCTTTACAGTTTCTAGATGTATTATATAAAGGCACATATATTCATTTAAACGTCGAACTAAAACTAATATATTATAGAGTTAAAAAATATTAACTGAACACCCAAGAGCAAATCCTTAGCTTCGCCACTGATATTAATCACACTGAGAGAAAAACTTTAATAACTTTAACTATTTTGTGTAGTTATAATTGCTATTTGCTAAAAAAATTGATAAATAGTAATATCAATTTACATTTCAGTTAAATTTAACTAACAATTTTTACAATTTACTATTCTTATAAGCTGGACTATTTAGAATAGCCATATATACAATTCCTAGAATTGTCAAGTCAACACGGAAAAAAATTTGTCGGGAATATCGCGTCGTTTCTGGCAATATTCCTGTATTTTCCGATGGATTTTGGGACAGTGCAGTATTTTGGTAATATTTGTGAAGAAGACAGGGATTCTAACTAAAATTTAAGGATCAGCGTAAAATGTTGTCATTATTTCCTGCAACTTTTAAAGAGATCTGTTGCTTTTTCAATAAATGTTGTGGATTTTATGGCGAAAACGTTCGTAAATTGGTTGGGGATTTTTGCTATCCAAATTTTTTTCCGTGAACTATTTTAAAATAATCAATTTTAATTTGACCAAAAAAAATTGTTTAAACACCGCGTCATAAAAATCTGAAAATTCTTAACAATTTTGTTGGTCAAATTAACTATTACAAACAGTCAATCCTTTAGCCACACATCGCTTTATTAACGTTGAATTACTCAAAACCCATTGGCGTTCGGTGGCTCGAGGGTATAGAGCTACGCGCGTACCAATTCAGAGTTCCTGGGTTCGAATCGTGGGAACAGAAGTCAACTTTCTAAAAAGGCATCGGAATGGCGTGGTTCGGTTGAGTACAACAGCCAAGCTGCCAAGGTTCAAGTTTAGCTCGGGTCGGCAATATCGGAAAAAATCAAGTTTTTCTCGTTGTCAGCAGATTAACTATTTTTTACACTGAAGAATTTTAAATTTTACTAATAGTTGTAGTTGACTTAATTAATTCAAATAGTTGTTTCAACTTTCTTCATAGTAAATATAACGTTTTTGAATTTATAAAAATTATTAAACAATAATTGGCTGAAAATCATTGCTGTAAATAGTTAATTTTGTATTCGTTTATAGTAAAATCAGCTATATTTTTCTTTCGGTGCAAGTCGCCTTTTAGAAATATCCCAGATCGAACAAGCATAGGAAATAAGAATCGTTTTGTTTTATAACTAGTTCGGAACATCGACTCGTTTGAATCGGTTCACGAAATTGTAAAATATAAAATAATACAACAATAAAAATAGTCCGTTAAATAAACAAAAGAGTTTCCTTCAAATAAATCAACAAATAAAATAATTATCTTTCAGAAAAAAAATTGATTATATCAAGGCAACGTTAGAAGGACGTCGAATGTATTTTAAAGGAACTACAGTTCCCTTCACCACTTTCTCCTCTAATTAATTTGCTTATTACCTACAACGACAAGAAAACACGGGAAGCTCATTTGGTAAATGTAAACGTGATGTTTATTTATTTTTACAAGTGTTTTCTTCTTATTGATACATCTAAAAAAGGTTGTATAAAAATGTCTTAAGTTAAAGATATGTATTTCGAAAGATGTATATGCTTATCCTGGCTTACTTCAATAATGTAGTAGATATAGTAGTTAATGATTTTCCAAAGAAAAAGGCTCCATAAAATTAGTGATCACTTTCACAGTTCTTTCACGTTGCGGAGCGCTCAATGCACTTTGAGGAACTTATCGATCCCATGATCTGCGCAGATTGGCAAATTGGCCGCATTGGTCTAACAAAAAGCATACCAAAGTGACCAGAGCTGGAGCACGAAGGCGTCGTATAATGGGAAAAATGCTGCAAAGCCCCTCAAGTCGCCGGTCGCCGTGCCGCTGGGCTGGCTCCACTGAGGTTTTCACGAGCCGTAAGCCGTCAGCCGCAAGACAAAGCGCCGTGCCGTGCCCATTCCCCGCGAGTGGCGTCAAGTTCATAGCTACTTGGGGTCAGCTATTATCGGGCCGACATTTGCATAAAGCGACACCGATACACCGGCGGCTAAGGCGAGCGGGCGGAGCGGCAAAAAAGGGGAACTCGTTCTCCTGCCCATAAAATACTTATCTGGCCGTGGGTTGAGGCAATCGCGCGTAATCGCTGATTAGCGTGAATGAGTGAGTGGTCCGGTCCCGGGTCCCGGACCGACCGTTCGTGCATCGCTGAGTCCGCCGTCCGGCACCATCATGTTCCCGAGTTTCGCCAGAACGCCACGCCGCGCAAATCACACGAAAGGTAAAATAACACAAAATCGCTGGGGCTCTGATTGAGACCGCGGGGGCCCCGGACAGCGGGGCCGGTGCAGCAAGTTGGACACGGTAATAACATCGCGCAGAACAGCAACAAGAACGCCACGGCTACACCTGGTAATTGGCAGGCTGGCAGCCGTGAGTAACGCTTGCAACACCCATGGACCAGGCAAAAACAAGAGGAAACACACAAAAAGGCCACGAAGGCGCACGCTAAGATGAATTTCTCGCCGGGAGGACTTGTGGGGAGCGCACCATGTAGTCGCGGACGGGTCGGGACGGCGAGGTATTTCGATTTCACGAAAGGCTCCAAGTGGGCTTGCGGGGGTGCAGAACGGCCGCGCAGGGGACGGGCTCAAATTAAACGGGAAAATTGTCCTCGCCGATCGCCGCTCGCCCAATAAAGGCGATAAACTATCTGCAGCCGCGGTGGGTGCCGCGCGCGAAGCACCGTCGAGAAGTTCCAGCAAATTGAATGCCAGAGGTAAGTAATTGACGGTGTGCACCGGTTACCTGCGCTGATCGGATGCGACGAATGCCGGCGTTAGAATCGCTGTTAGCTAAAGCGCCGACATTGTTCACCGCGTGGTTATGCCGCGCGACGACTGATGTAACATATACATATCTCCGCTTCTGCTTGTATACAACTAATTCTTATTAAAAATTATTTCTAACGCATAAAAAACATGAAAAAACTAATACGTATTCAAAAAAAATATTTAAAATAGTGGAGGGTAGGTATCAGTCATTGAGAATAAAAATATCAACATTAATACCAGTCAAGAAAAGGAAAACTAGGCTAATTTGGTTCATATGTGAACGAATTGTCATATCCAATTGAATTCAGAATTCCTTTAACATTTTATGAACATACTATACATATAGTCCTTTAGTAATTTTCTTTAAGAAAAAGGTGGAAGTTTGCATAAAATAAAACTTGCTTCAAGTCTAGGTCTAACGTCGCTTAACTTAAATTTGATTAGAGTTAGTTTGAACCTATAGTTAAAGCTTGGACCTAAACCAGTCTCAAATTCAGTTCTAATTTTGTTTCAATTATATATATTTATTCGGCTTAATAAGCTACAATAAATATAAATCACATATCTACATTTAACTAAACTAAAAAAGGAACAAAGCAAAGACATGAGCGAAGAAATAATACCTAAAATTATGAATGGTTAAAAACTTATAAAATAGAGGTAGGGTAGGTTTATTGAAAGGGTGGTTTCGTGAGAACTTTTATGCCAAACAAACTTAAACTGAATTGTAACAGTAATGACAGTAATAAAAATCAATTGTTTTATCTGTTTTACAAAAACTGTGCTGCATATTACGATTGATTTGTCGACCGTCAGCAAATTTATTTGATATTATTAGATAGACAATTCTCTCCAAAAATGTAATATGGTATTTGTTTCAAATTCATTTACTTATTTCAAGTCCTTAATTCAATTTTAATTTTTAAAAATGTAAATGTTCGGCTTTTCAAAATCCGTGAGAGGGGATCTCAAACTCTAATTTAATTTATTCCAAATTAACTCAACTATTTTCTGACATGCAGAAACGGGGTCCATTCCAAGTAATTGTAATTGATTTAAAAGATAAAATATTCATTTTGAAAAATTAAGCAATTTTTGCTTTTGTCCTTCAAGATGTGGAATACCAACTGTTAAATAAACCAAATCGTAATTTCCTCTGTACCCCCAGAACCAGAAACGATAGACTTTTTTCATGGAAACTGCTCCGTCCACGGACGCCATTAAAATTTCATCGTGCCCCGTCGACACGAAATCTCACTTCCCTTGGGGCAATTAAAGTCCCGCCTGGCACGCCTTGCAGGATTCACAACAAGGGGAACACCTGAAAAGCTTCCGGCTGCCAGACGAAAAAGGCGCGCTTAGAAACTGCCGTTCAAGCTGCAGCCCCTATGCCACCCCCACAACCAATTGCAGCCACAACGCCCGGCTTATTCGCAAAATTTGCGGCAGAAATTCCCCGCAAGTCCTGAAAATCTTTTGTCACACATTCGTGCACATTTCCGGCCGCCACTTAAAGTTTCCATCGAAAATGCCGGGGAAACCGGCACAGCTCATTGCCACTGTGCCCGCAGTGCACCCGCCACCACCCCCGGGAGCTAGCATATGTCTTCGCGCGCTTATCGGGAAAATGACTGAATTCCCCGTGGCCCATAACCACAATCCCCCCTCCCCTGGGCCAGAGGCGCCCGCCCGCACCCCGGGCACCAACTCACACTTGGCTTGTCAGTGGCAGCAGTAGAAAACCAGCGGACTACTCCACTGCCATCAGCAGGGCACGAAAATCTGCCATCGCATCACACAGCTAACAACCCAAAAACAGCGGCCCCGCGCGCTTGTAACCCCCGCTGACCCGGCTCTGGCCCCGGTGCTCCACCGGAGCTTCCCAGTGCCAAGCACCATTGAGGCTGCTATCTACCACGGAATCGCTCGACACATCCACCTCCCGCCGCACCGCATAGCCGCAGCTGAACCACTTACATCGTCAACTTTGCCGTTCGAGCGCCCAGGCCGCCCCCGGTCGGATCCACACGATGAACCCAAAACCGAACTAACCACCCGCCCGCTCCGTCATTCCATTTGCGCCGAAATCCCCTCACGTACTGGCAACCCTCACTAGTCATCAGGCACTCATCCCTTTCAAGGGCCCTTGGCACAGTTGTGTAGCGGGAAAGACGGCTGCTGGTTCGGTTCTTCAGGGTCGGAGGGGGTGGGGCGGGTCGGTGGGTCTCCCGTCCCGGTCCCTGCCCGAGAGAGGTACAGTCGAACGGAAAACTTGCTCCACGTGGAGTCGGAGGCCAGAACAAAAACCGCACAAAGAGAAGAAAATTCTCATCCAATCACCGCTTCGAACTGGTTCCTCGGGCCCAATCGGCTCCCCGAATCCGCCTTTGATAAGCGACTGCCGGGAAGAGAACCAATCCGGCGGGTTTTTTTATCCAGCGGTTCGGTGTGCACTGTACGCGCACCCGGGTGTGGTGTGTGAGTGCCGTCAACAGCTCCAGCAGTCCGCGTTTTTTTTGCTGGCCTCGTTGGGCTGTGCGGCGTGTTGTTGCCGCCGGTTGCTCTCATAATTTTCCATCGGACCCGGCACACCCCGGCCGCCTGGACCCAGTCATCCTAGTTAGTTGGAGCCCGGCCGTGCCTGCCTGCCTGCTCAGCTTTTTTGCGCTCGCCGGGACGGGGAGGGGTATCCGTGTGCTCCCATCACTCCCGGTGCCCTTCGGGCGTAAGTTATGCATGGCCCGTCTGCTCCTTCATCTTGCCGCCCGGTGCTCCCCCATGATATGCCATTTGATCCACACCGGCTCCAGGGAACGCGGGAATGCCGCGCTCCGCGCGCGAGTCTCGTTTCATCGCGTTTCGCCGCTTTTCCACCGTCGCCGCAGGAATTGTTGATGAACCTCCCCTCCGTCCTGATGTCCCCCTTTCTACCCAGTTCGCGCTCGCTGTCCTTTCGTAATTTTTTCCGTTTTTTCGCAATGTTTTCCCCCCTGCAGATGGCAACGTCGGCAGCAACCGAAAATTTTTTTCACGCTTTTCCGTTCTATTAGGGCATTGGAGTTTGGCCGTTCTGGGTGGACGGGGCGCCGCACGGGGAGTTCTTGGGTCGTCGGGTTGCTGTACCCTGCCCTGGCCCCGGCCCCGGCCCCGTTCGCCCCACATCCGCCCTATCCTTTCAGCTGCCAGTGGTGGATCAGCAAACGACCCGTCAACGGTGTCAGCCAGAAACGAGGGGGTGGCAGCAGTTTTCACAGGGATTCGCCACGCAAGAGAAATGAACTGGGAATGTGGCGCCGGTTCTGTGGGCTGCTGGGGGGCGGCGGGCGCTCCCCCATAGGAAAGGGAAAATAAAACTCGGGCGAGACCCAAAAACGAGAAAAAACTTTTTATAACGGGAAATCGACGGGGGATCAAGTATAAGAGGGAAATTTGTGCACAGGAAAAAACCCCCAGGGGATCTTCGGATGAAAGCCGAGCGAGCGCTAGAAAATTAAAGGGCAGCACAGGGGGTGGGTTGGGCGCTCGTTGCCAGCGGAGTGAGACGGAAGGTGTGCGTTTTATGGTGAAGCGAATTTGTGCCAAAGTGAACAGCAGGAGTGGGATTAAGTAAAAATCTCTCAGATGGGACTAAAGCTCCGGTATGAGGGGACGCAGGGCGGGAAAGATGATGAACTCATTTGCCGGGTGCGTTTTTTTTCCGTTTTTTGCCTTTTGCCTCTGCAGACCCAGACGATTGCGGGTACACGAAGTAGGCGGACCGAGATGCTCGGGTAGTAATGATAAGAAAATTAGTTGGCGTTGCACAGGAGGCGGCAGAGGGCGTCGCACCCCTGGGTGGAGTCTTGACGCGATTGATCCCTGGGATTTTATGAGCTTTCAAGAAAGATCCGGGGGTTATCACAGAAAAATGTGCGAGTTTAACTCGTGTCGACTTTAATTTTTTTGAAATCGTTAAAAGTCAAACCATCACCATTTATAATTCAAATGTAAGAAAAAAAAGTGCACTTTGAGAATGAATAAAGTATTTCAGGTTTGAATTGTTGAGAAGAGTACAAAAAACAATTCTAATACATATACCGGAATTTCTCTGAACATACATATACTATATAATTACATAATTTGCCAACTAATATTTCAAATGTTTCCACAATTATACCAGCAGTGATATATGTATATATGTATGCTGTACACATTGTTTTATTTAATTATACCAGCAGTGATATATGTATGTATATACATACAGTGGTGGCCAAAAAAATAAGAGTAAAGCGCTTTTTCTGAAATATTTCAATATCTACACAAACTTTATTCTTTCTTTAAATAAATAATATTCCTTTTATTTAACATAAATAATTTCCATTTAGTTAATTACAATGATAAAAATTTCACATAATTAGTAATCAGTAATTTTCTTTGCTGGTCAAAAAAATAAGAGTGCGGTATAAAATGACCTAAAAATATAATAAAAATCAGGTAAATATCCAATATATGGTGGCAAGAATCACCTGATAGCTTTAATATTTAGTTGCATGCCCTTTATTTCTTAAAACATCTTCACACCTCCTTGGCATAGAGTCGATGAGTTTTTGGCACATTTCGACAGGTATAGCGAACCATTCCCTCTCAATTTCCCTCCATAAAACCTGTGCATTAGCTGTTTTTTTAATAGATACCTTATTTTTTAAAAATTTCCACAGATTTTCTATCGGATTTAAATCTGGCGATTGAGAGGGCCAAGGTAAAACCGTAATATTATTTCGATGGAACCACCTAGTCACAACCTTCGCGGTGTGTTTGGGGTCATTATCCTGCTGGAAGGTCCATATTAAAGGCATATTGTCCTCTGCATAAGGAAGCATCACCGTTTCTAATATTTTGAGATATAAATCTTTGGTCATGATGTCCTTTATCCAAAATATAGGACCAACTCCAGCGTATGAGAAACAACCCCATATTTTAATATTTCCGCCACCGTGCTTAACGGTCTTTATAGTGTTTCTAGGATTCAATTCTTGGTTCTTACCTCTTCGGACATACACTCTGCCATCTGAGCCAAACAAATTTATTTTTGTTTCGTCACTGAATAAAATATTTTTCCAATTTCGTAGATTGTCGGGTGCGTTGTTTGAAGTAGCAAATTCAATTCGCTGTTTTATGTTTTTAGCGCTTAATAGTGGAACCTTTCTGGCAATTCTGCCATGCAAATTGTGGTCCTGCAAACGCCTGCGGATCGTTCGAGCACTGATATCTAAACTTAAATTTGTTTTAATCGACGTAGATGTCGAAAACGGATCTTTGAGCACCTCCCTAACGATTCGTTTATCAAGTAAATTTGTTGTTTTTTTTGGACGGCCCCTCCTTTCTGCTTGTTTTTCGGGTAAATTTCGCTCTTTCAATATCCTAGCTATAACACATTCAGAACGATGCAGAGCCTGTGCGATAGATTTATACGTTTTGCCTTGATCTCGAAGTTGAAGAATTAGTCGCTTTTCTTCTTTGGAACAATGCTTTGCACGCCCCATAACTTATATCAAATTTATTGAGAAAATGCTCAAAAACTATGTTACACACTGATCCTATCCTATCTATACCAAATTAGTGAAATATAACAGAAAAACTGAAAATTTCCGAAGCACTCTTATTATTTTGTCCACGCCAAACAAAACCTTCGCAGAAAAAAGTAACGGTACTTTTCTTAATACATATGGAAAATTAGCAATGGCGTAACAGGCGTTTTACAGTAAAAGGAAATAAAAGTTGTACACTTCATATGCCACAAAAGAATGCGTTATAAGGAAAGGATTTATGAATTTTGAAATTTCAGGCACTCACTCTTATTATTTTGGCCACCACTGTATGTTGTACATATTGTTTTGGTTCAAATGCAGAAAACAAATTTAATTTCATACAAAATAATTCTGTATCTCCGTTTTAGTCTTCGTAACCTGCCTTTTCATCCTTTTGAAGTGAAGACAAACGAAACCATTTAGGAAAGACAGTTCTATCTGAATGTAGAAGAATTGCAAATGTTATCTACGTTATTGACTCTCCTAAACTATTAAATCTCTATGCATGTGTTTTTTTTCAATAACATTATGAAGGCGATGTTTACAGCAATCTATTATCATTACTTATTATTACATAGGTAACAAACAAAATATATAATATAGGTATACTTGAAAAAGGAAATAGCACCTTCTGATTTTGCAATTTCCATATAATAATAGCACCGTTTTGATCAATATCTTATATAATATTTTTGCTGTCAACATTCCTCCTTCCAACTTCACCACTAATACTTCATGATGCGTTTTCGTTTCAGCGTCTAAAAACACATATATGCTCACTTAACATAAAAATATGCTATTTGTTTAAAATTTGCGTTTAAATAAAAAAAAATAACACCAGTGGTCAACGCCTTTAGTGGACACGAGCAAAAGTATGCATTTGCGAAATTTCGCACAGAGAAGTCAAACTTTCTTCTTCGATATGAACTTTTTCTAAATATCCCAATTTTTAATGAAAAATTATTCAAAGCCAATAGAAATAGGTCACTTTGAAAAGAAATAGCACCTTTTGATTGAGAGAATAAAAATAAGGCTATACTATAAAAAAAGTAAAAATTAAGGAACAAGGGACTTCAAAGGTAAATGAGACATAGGGGAAGGGGGGGCATGATGGGGTAGCTAAGGGAAACAGGAAAAATACAGCATAATCACTATGTTTATTAGTCTCATTAATTTATGGTACGTTATGTCATTAATCTAACTATGATTTGGTGCAGTCTTTGGAGAATCAACATATCACATTTTTTAATAATTAATAATTAATAGGAACATTATGAAAAACCATCTTGCCCCATACTATGGGGTATGATGGGGTAATGAAATTGGGGCATGATGGGGAAGGCTAGTCCTTCTCACAAAACAAACAAATGTGTATTTCCTCCAGATCTTCATCGTCCACGCCAGCACAAGCGTTGTGAGCCCAACGCCCACAGAGCTGGCAGCCTACCCAAGGTTCTGACGATGTCAAAAAATTGTTGTTTACATCATTACCCAATGCCCCATCATACCCCACACCCAATACCCCATCTTGCCTCATAAGGACACTCTGAACAAAAAAAAATTTAACTAATAAAATGTTTAACGGATTCCTACAAACAACATACCATATAAAAATAAACAACACTAGTAACCAAAGATCAAAAAGACATAAATGGGGTGATCATAATTACCTTAAAATAATGACGTTTAACCTTACAAAAAATTAGATCGACGAAACGCTAAAGCAGTTTTTCGTTTGTAAACAAAAGACACGAGCACTCCCGCTCAAGTTTCTTTCGCACTAACCGTCAGTTGAATGAGGCTTCCTATTGGCTTATTGTTTTATATTCACAAACGTCTAGTTTCTTCTATGTGTGCGGTACCCCGTCTTACCTCGCTACCCCGTCATGCCCCCCCTTCCCCTATGTATTTATGTAGGATCTTAGATTAGAAGTGAAATGAGTAAAAAAACCATTGAAGCCTTCGTGAAGGACCAAAAGTGTACCTAAATAGCTTCTTTTGAACAGACACCGCTCGAATCATATGAAAGTGGTTCAGTATTACATTTTGTATGCAGTGATTCAATTAATTAGTTGTTGTTGCTAGTAATTTAAAAGAATTTTAATTATTATTTAGTACCTACACGGAAAAAAATTTGGATAGTAAAAATCTTCCCAACCAATTTACGAACGTTTTCGCCATAAAATCCGCAACATGAAAAGCAGAAGATTTCTTTAAAAGTTACAGGAAATAATGTCAACATTTTACGCTGGTCCTTATATTTTAGTTAAAGTTTAATTAGTTTTTTTTTCACAAATATTACCAAAATAATGCACTATCCCAAAATCCGTCGGAAAATACAGGGATATTCCCGACAACTTTTTTTCCGTGTAGGTAGGTACCAAAGCAGCAGTACAAATCTTAATTAATTATTAATTAAATGGGAAAATGAATGATTGAGCAGTTCGATAAATAGTTCGGCAGTTCTCTGTATTCGGTATTCGAAACGCAAACGTACCCGTGCTAGTTTTCACAGAATTAGAATATGTTATAGATGTAGGTACACGCATACTAAATAACTATTTTAACTGAAAATTTTCCTTTTAAAAACATTGTAGAACTACTTTCAATTCTGATTTAGTTTTTATTGCCCTCTCGTTACTTCCAAATTGGATTTCCACGCATCGAAGGCATTATAATTTCAAAATATTTGATTCCTCGTTTCCTTTTTTTTATTGCTCATAAATTATCGCCCACTATGTTATTAAACATAAAATTTGCATTTTCATACTGGCGAAATTGAAATATGTTATTGCCATTTCTTTAAATCAGATCTATAGTACCTAATGTGTTTGTAAGACGTTAAAGAGACGTTTTACATAGTTATTTGTATTTCAATCAAATTACCATTTAATTTTCTGAAACTGTCATGCATTTGAAAAGAAATCATGAAATACATGCTCACATATTTGAACAGAAATTATAACAAGATTCAAATTGTTCATGTCTCATTATTATAGAGAGGAAGCTATAAGGTACAATTTAATTTATACGTTAGTAATAATAAAGTTATTGTCCTTTTATACGATGTAAGTTGATGTTGCAAGGGGAAATTGCTTATTAAACGCGAGTGGTTAGACGAAAATCACTCGCTGCTCAGACAGCAGCGTGCATTTCGTAATGCAGTATGCGCTGACCAAGGTCTTCTAATAATTCGACTAAATTTCGCTAATTTTAGCGTTTTTGCGACGGAAAGCACCGGGGCTGGGCAGCGACGCTGAAATACCATAAACAACTGTCACGGCGGCCGCAGTGGACTGTTCGGATTCAGCGGAGTCCGCTGTAGCGTCCAGGCAGGCAATAATCGTTAATTTTTTCCAAAAATCGTTTATTTTCAGATACTTAAATCAGCCGGGAGGCAGTCATTATCTTAATGAGAATTCGATTAATTAATTAACGGACGGTCGGCGGTCGGGCAGGGCAAGGAGCACCGCCGTCATGCCTTTGCTCGTCGGCGTAACCAGCATTAGCGGAGGCGGCGGCGGGACGTGATGCGGTCGCTGTTAGGCAAGAGCCGCAAGCAGAAAAGTGGTCCGCGTCAAATGCACCCGTCCGCCGTCGGACAGCGGAGCGGGACGCAGGCAAACCCTGGCGGGATCAATTTGCTGGCACAGCATGACTGACTGCCGTAATGATGTATAATGACGATGCTGGCGTAATGATGGCGCCACTGATTGATTGCGTGCAGTCATTTCGCTCGGCCCCACCACCCCACCCCAGCGGCGGTATGTGTGCATGTAATCAGCCAGGAATGCTCCCCTTTGGCCTGTGCCCTGGCCCCGGGCCCCGGGCCCGATGAATATCGCCAGACCGGCATTATCCCGGTCGACTGCGCTCCCCTCTGCACCCGACGCGCCCCCGGGCTGGGTAATTTAAATGCGGTGACTTGTGGAGGGGTTTTTGTTGTTTTCTGCCCATTCGCACTTGATAAAGTGTCAGATCGATTGTCAGCTGCCCGGGAAACTTCTTCCCCACACGAAGCGGATGTGCGGCCTGTTCGGACTGCGGTGGACGATTCCTGGCTTGGGCTCGTCTGTTTACTGATTTAATTCGTCGTTTCACCTGAGCATTTTACCTGGAAGGCATTAGTGGATAATTGCGGTTCTTTTTTTGTGCACCTGATGATGAATAAATAATTAGGTTGATATCCGAAACAAATCGAATTCAGATTGCATGATGGCCCTTGTTATTGCATTATGTACTTGTAAACTGCGAGTGATGGATGAATTCTTATGGTATGTTATAAATAGCCGTGACGTGCCTGTCGATGCCTCAAATAATTCTAAGTTCTGATACCAAGAGAAAAGGTTAATCTCCCCTCAAAATGTTTAATGAAATGAAAGCCAGGGCAATTTTTTGGGGTCTACCCATAGGATGGGCACTGCAACCAGACGGTGTGTTGTACCAAAGCCCCGTAGTGAAGTAGGCGATCCGATACCCCAAGGAAAGCCAGAAGGTAACCCACAGAAGAATTACGGACCTCAACCGAAATTACGTAAGAAGCCCTTACCGAAGGACAGTCACACAAGATGTGAGCTGTTGTTTCCTCTAGATATAGTCGAAATAGGTTGATACTGTCTCAACTAACAGACCTATGTTATAGAGATGGCGTCTAACCCCAAGATAGCCAGATAATTTGTGTAAGCGAGCTCAAGCCAACTGATTTCATAATCAAAATTATACCTATATTTTTGTCAACAGGATTACGACCGTATAGCTATTTTATAGTCAATTTAAGATTATTTTCTACAATGCTTACCTAACTATTAGATACAACTATGTGCTTTTGAACTATGTGTTGAAAAATACAGGCATCCCTCGAATAAATGTTGTTATCATACAATTTTGGAGAAGATAGAACTAACTATTGCGTTATTCAAATGCGTTATTGCGTCATACTACAGACAGTCGGTTTACCTTGTAAGCCGACGACCTAATTTTTAACAGTAATTTTCGCCACTTCGTGTAATTCGAACTCCGTGTTATTCGATTGTCGCAAATTTTAACCATGCTATTCGAGACTTCGTGCAAATCAAGTACCGTGCTATTCGAGGGATGCCTGTATAATTAATGGTTGGCATTTTTCTGTTATAGTGTAGGTTTGTTCCAAAATGTAATATTTTAGTTTTGTATTTGACTATTTCGATTTTATTCTGAGATTTATGATATGAAGAATTTTCCCTTAATTAATATTGTCATTAAGATAACCTTCTTTTACCTCTATACCTCTTCAACTTGCTGAGTATTTACTATCTGAAGTAAAACATTAATTTCTGCTCGATTAATCCACATTTTGCAAAAGGAAAATATTTAGTTAATATAGGCATTTTGCGGTGGTTTTCATAAAATGAAAATTTTAGTGCAAATTTTCAGTGTTGCAAATTATTAACTTTTTGTTTTATATCTAGAAAACGGCTCAAGATAGATAATTGTTTTTATGCGGGAAAATTAAAGGATAATATTAAAAAAAAATTTGCTTTGAAACCCACTTTCAAAAGCATTGGGCCAGAGAAATATGAGAACTATCCCCTCATACTACTTATACCCATCATCCTGTTGAGTACCATATTATATTAACTATTCAAACTTGACTTGCGTATGCTCAACGGTGTGACTTTCCAACAGTATCAGTTCGAACCCTAATAATTTTTTTATGTCCAATCCAAATACCCAAAACCAAATCTGCAGAAGTTCTTACACGCAAAGGAGCCACTAATTTAAAATGCCTCGAAAAACCTGCATCTTGTTAGTGCAGTGACGCGAAAATATTTTCGAATGATTTGAAATTTTTAAAGGTTAAAAACGAAAAAAAACAAATTGGGGCCTGTTTCGTGGCACTCAGCTTAGCCGAAAATCCATTAATTCCTAAGTAGCCGCGCCGGGCAGGGAGGGGACCGAGGCAGAAGCAAAACCGACCAGCAGCGGCAAAAAGCGCTCGATGGGATTTATCGCAATGTCAACCGGGGGTAATCCGGTGGCGGAGTGTTTACCTCGTGGAAACCGCAGCCCACTCATGTGTCGTCGTTTGATTTCGCTGCTGAACGACGTTTACCCAGCGGCGTGTAAGCCGAGGAGAGAGCGGCGAATAAACAGCGAGACGCTAATATCACGGCAAACACAGGCCCGGACGGGGGCGACGGGGGGACGCGACGAACGAGTCCGAAACGAGGGAGCGGCATCCGAGCGTCAGAGTAAATACGAAAGGGCCAGGTTATGACGACACAGAGGCGACACACGCAGCGGTCATGGGCCAACCGATAACATCGCGAAATCCCTAACCGAGCTTACCGCGATTATTGCCAGGGACTAAGCCGCATTAACCGACCCCACGACCGTCCCACCGGTGGCCTGGCAGGGCTGGCCGAAATCAGGGCGCAGGGAGGGACTGAACCGAGCTGCCACATGGAAATGTACGTGAGCCGGCCCAGTTGGGAGGGAGGAGTGGGCAAACCCAAAAATCAACAAGCCCTCCGGCAGGAAAACATGCAAGAACAATTCAGCGTCGCACCCCCAGCAAATAAACCAACGAAAACATCGAACGAAGGCAAATATTTGCCGACACAAGAACGGGCGAACACACACATCGGCAGAGGCTGAGCCGCTAGAGGAGCCCAAGCAGCAGCCGGGCCCCTGCCCCGGACAGAGTGCAGGGCGAGGTAAACACGTTCGGGGGCTGTGGGGCGCGCAAATGTCAACATAATCCCACCATCCAGCTGAAGCGAAAGCAAACATACGAGCGGGGGAGGATAAACACTCGGCCGAGCCCGGTGAAGCCCTAAAGTTCAGAAAATTCGGGCTCCCCTTCGAGAATTGTTGAAAAACTTGAGAATTTCGTTTCTGGCGAACAGGGAACGAGGGATGGGGTGTCGAATTCACTTAAGACCTTAAGGTCTTCGGAGGTGGCCCGGTCGAGCGCCCCCCACCTGACCTTGAGGGAGCCACTTTCACTGCATTCGCCGTGCGATCATTACGTATGATAATCCGCCCCGCCCCCCGGCCAGGTGAGACAGAGCCGCTTTGCATATCTTAATGAGACCCCGAATGGATGTGGGGCCGGGGGCGCTCCTAATTGCCGTCCCATCAATCGGATTAGGGGAATAAGCCAAGCAGCTGTCCGGCCCCGGCTGTAATTAATTCTCCGGTCCTCGAGAGTCGGCGAAAGACGGGGGAGGGGAGGGGGCGAATGCCTTGCCTGTTTGCACACATCCGGCGACCTTGTTGGGGTACGCCGGGGGGCTGGGGGTTCTTCTGCCAGCTCATGGCAAACGGAGCGGTTACCCCCCGCATTCGGGCGTTAAAGCAATTAATTCCGTACCACTCGTGCTGGTTTTGTGAGCTTCGCAGACGGGGGGTATGGGAGTGCGGCAGCTTCTTGAATTTCAAAGGAGCCCGTCTGCGGGGGGGAGTGCCAACGGAATATCTCAATTTGCGTACGTTGACATTGGCAATGAGCACGTGCTGCAGCGGGACTGAGTTAGGGTGCTTCTTAGAAAGGCGACGTTTTATTCCCGAACGCGAGGTGAAAAATGCTAAGTGAGGGGTGTGAAAGCCCTCGGTGGACGGGACCAACGTTCTTAGAACACACTGTTCGCAAATGGGTAATGGCTTCCAAATACTAATCGAATAAATATGAAATTTAGCCGTTGAGAAAATGTAATTTCGCAAATTGCGCGAACTGAAAAGATATACATACCTACATAATACATATGCATATGCACACTGAGAACGATTTTAGTTTTAAAGTGCATTTAAAATGTCCTAATTTTCATAAGCCTAACATGCTGCTAATCGTATTAACGTAAAATGATTTCAGTCCATGAAACCTTTGGTAATAATGCTAGCACTCATCATGTCTTATTTTTCCTAGGGTTCAGGTAGGAGAGGCCGGGGCAAGATGGGAAAAGACAAAATTCGTTATGCAAAGAAAATGAAGTTTTTTTACGTTTAATTTGCGATGTCTGCACCGTACTTTTGGTCATCCACGTTAATTCGCGCTACCCTACCGTATTGCTTTAGGGGAGCAAACCCTGTAAATTTTTCAAAAAATCGATTTTTTTCCTCATATTTCGAAAGTATAATATATCGGGAACATCCCGGAAAAAGAAAAAATCCAAATATTCTATATTTGAACCGTTTATTTTGAAAGTGAAATACGATTCTTCGTGTTAAAACTCATTGTACTGGAACTTTAAACGCGATTATCTCGAAACCGCGTTTTCAAAAACTGCTGCTGCTGTAGCTCAAAAAGTTATTAATCGATTTGGCTGAAATTTTGGTGGGTTTCTGCCTATATTATTATCGGTAGGATGTACCTATAATTTTAAAGATATCGCGAAAATAAATCATATTTTTGGGGTAACAATAGCAAAAAAAATATCCGAAAAATTGAACTTTTGATTAAACGGCCTACCTAACTTTTAATTTTATATATTTTTTTAATTTTAAAGGTTTAGCCTTCCTTTACACATGTCAGTAATAGAAAACTTTGTTTTATTTTGATTTTAGATCAATAGAAAAAATATGCCAGATGCAGCACTTTTTACGTCACACTTGAAACGCCGAAAAGAGTATACCCTAAAAAAGCTGTTATTTTGAATTTTAAAATTTAACAAAAATGTTTGCCTACACCTTTAATCTATATATATAAAAATGAATTGCTGTTCGTTAGTCTCGCTAAAACTCAAAAACGGCTCGACCGATTTGAATAATTTTTTTTTTGTTTTGTTCGCTATAATACAGGGATGGTTTAAAAAGACTAAAATAGGGAAAACCATAAGTAACAGATGGCGCTGCAGTACATCAACTTCTATACCGTTCAACCGATTGTCATGACAATTGGTATACGTAGGTATTTGAAAACAATGAATATTTCGCGCTACCCATTTTGTAATAACTCGCCACTAGATGGCGCTGCAGCACATCAACTTCTATACCGTTCAACCGATTTACATGAAAATTGGTATACGTAGGTACTCGAACACGATGAATATTTTCGCGCTATCCATTTTGTAATAACTCGCTACTAGATGGCGCTGCAGCACATTAACTTCTATACCGTCCAACCAATCGTCATGAAAATTGGTATACGTAGATACTTGAACACGGTGAATATTTTCGCGCTATTCACTTTACTATAACTCGCCACTGGATGGCGCTGCAGCACATCAACTTCTGTACCTTTCAACCGATCTTAAGGAAAATTTCTATACGTAGATATTTCAACACGTTGAAAAAACGGATCAACAGCTTCAAATAAAATTTGGAACACAGGTAGAGTATATCGTGGAGATGGACATAGAATATGTACTTTTTATTTGCATGCTTCAAAATGGCGGATCCAAGATGGCGGACATTCAAATTTAAAGGATTATGCGATTACCATTAAAATTAGTACTTGAGGATTTTCAGGGTCGCTGATTTTAACCCGACTCTCAGAATTTACGAATTAAAGATGGCGGACTGTCAAATTTAGAAGTTTATGCGATTTCCATATCGCAACAATTCAAAAACCATAATTGGCTGAGCGAACGAGCAATATTGGCGGCGAAAAACAAAGATGTCGATGATCTCAACGCGACCATTCAAAATTTTATTCCAGGACAGTTGTTTTCCTTCAAATCAGTCGACACAGTTATAAACCAGGATGATGTAGTCAACTATCCCACAGAATTTTTGAATTCACTGGAATTGCCTGGACTACCACCTCACAATTTGCAATTAAAAGTAGGATCAGTCATTATTATGTTGCGTAACATTAATCAACCTCGGCTATGCAATGGAACGAGACTGGCTGTGAAAAAGCTAATGAATAACGTCATCGAGGCAACGATCATCAAGGGAAAATACAAAGGAGAGGATGTTCTGATTCCGCGTATCCCGATGATTCCAACGGACTTGCCATTCGATTTTAAGCGACTGCAATTCCCCGTGCGTCTGGCCTTTGCGATGACCATAAACAAATCACAAGGCCAATCGTTGGAAGTTTGCGGGATTAATTTGGAGTTTCCGTGTTTCGCGCATGGACAACTATATGTCGCGTGTTCACGTGTTGGAAAGCCATCATCTTTACATATTTACGCACCGGAAAACCAAACAAAAAACGTAGTTTATCAAAAAGCTTTAAATTGAATATATATGTATATGTATCGAAAAAAATTGAATTAATTTGAATAACAACCAAGTTTCATTGATAACCTAACAAAATTCAAACCGTACACGATGCTAGGATACTTTTTATTTGCATGTTTCAAAATGGCGGACATTCAAATTTAAAGGATTATACAATTACCATCAAATTGGTACTTGGGCGTTCTCGGGGTCGCTGGTATCAACCTGACTCTCTCTTACGAATTCAAGATGGTTAACCTGACTCTCTCTTACGTAATACAAGACTGTCTCTAGAAGCTTATGCGATTTCCACCAAACTTGCTTCTTGGAGGCTTTCAGGGTCGCTGATTTCAACCCGACTGTCAGAATTTACGAATTCAAGACTGTCAAAGTTAAAAGTTTATGCGATTTCCACCAAACTTGGTACTTGGGGGTTTTCGGGGACGCTGATTGCAACCCGACTGTCCGAATTTCCGAATTCAAAATGGTGGACTGTCAAATTTAAAAGTTTATACGATTTCCACCAAACTTGGTAATTGCATATTTCTGGAGTCGATGTTTATGGTGACTCGCGCAAAAATCATTTATCCGATTGAGATGAAATTCTATGGGTACGTAACGCACAACCTCATAAGAGACATAGGCTATGCATTGCAATTGGATAGTGAGAGGGGAGAAGAGAGAAAGGGAATGTAGAGCAGTAATATGTTTATGGTGCGTCATGCAAAAAGTATATCTGAGATTTAGAAGAAATTCTATGGGCCTATTGCGCTTAACCTTCTGAGTGAGATTTGATAAATTTGAAATCGGCAACATCATATTTTTATTAAAGTTTACTTTTATTTTAGGTACAGCCCGGGCAACGCCGGGTGCGGGTCAGCTAGTATATAATGAAATGATATTTAGAATTTAAAATGATGTAGTTATTTTTTCACCTTTATAAAATATTCATGAAAAATGGCTTATTTTCAGGCATTTTACAGGGTTTGCTTCCCTTTATTAAGACAACACACAGAAAATCGATTTTTTCCAAAATCCTAGATTGGTATTACCTACTACTTTCTTAAAGGTAAATATCATTTTTGGCTTATCGATGGCGACAAGACAAGCACACTTTTGCCGTGCGAAATGAAAAATTGAAGAAATCTAAAGTTTATTTTAAAGTAGATACATGTTTTTGTTTAAGAAAACCGAAATACTTACACTAAAGATTTTCTTCAAGTTTAAACTTTTTAAAACAAAATACAAAATATATTGGAAAATACAAACGATCGCAAAATGATTTTGCATATTTGCCACTTTCGACTTAAAATGAAAATTGCCATACCAACATACAACTTCAATGTTTTTATTGTGTTAAGCAACCCGCATACTCGCGTTCAAAGTCTTATTTTCTCGAAAAATATTTTCTCAAATAAAACAATTTCACAATTGTTTTTAAATGCTATTATAATTTGTGACTCAAAAAAATTGGTTTTTCGAGTTTTTAAAGTAGGATAACCCGTTCGAACAATGTCGCCGGCGATGGTGCTGCATCTGCGAAGGTATTGATTTTGAATTTCGAGCGGAGCGGTCATGAGCAACGCCTCAAACGATTACAATCACTTCTGGGGGTAATCACTTACCGGGCATAAATCGCGCCCTCCTAATCGCCGGGGACGAGGGCACAAAGTACTTTCGCAATTAATACACACCTCGGCTGTCGTCCTATTTCCGTCGCCCTGGGGATCGCAGCGCCACGAATTGCGAAGAATCGTCGCAGAGCGGAGCCCCAGCCCAGCAGCACCCTGCGGCGGATAGAGGACCCGAGGAGGGCCCCGCGGAGGCGGAGGGGCGCGGCCTCAGGAGGGACGTTAAACGTAAGTTATCTCGAGCCTCATCTTGCCAGCTCATTTAATTCGCCTCGTGGCAGCCCTCCCGCCCGCAGGCGCTTCCCTTAACATTGCTTATTCCATTTACCGCCGCGCCGCGCCGCCCCCGCCCAGCGTCGCTAATTGTTCGCCGAAAACACAGAATAGCCCTTCGGCCTGGCCGGGCGGGGGCGCTGGCAGAGGAAAATTTCCACTTAGGCGGGAAAGGAAATTAATTTATTGGAGCTGTTGATTAAGATTTTTTGCCCTCGTCCCGCGGGGGTGCGGCGTAATTCTGTGGCACTGCGTAATTTTGGCTCCCTAGGCAGAACCTAGGCACGTCCGGGGGCAGGGATGGGGTCCGGGAGAAAAATACTTTGTTCGCATGTAATTAATTGTTTAATGGAAGGAAAGTTTGCATAGCCCAGAAAAATAAGTAAAGCGGGGGAGAGCTGCGAAATTATTCGTTCGTGTCGCTGTCAGGCTCGGACGCGGATGGCAAAGGTAGTCGTCAGGTGGCTGGCGAAAATGTGGATGCGGGATGGGTCGAGGTAAGCGAAAAATTAATAAATTTCGCACTGAAAAATTTATAGTCCTCGAAGGGTTTAAGTTTCAAGCAAAACCCATTTCTGTCCATGAACGAACGTTGGGTGTCTGCATTTGTGATGGAAAGGAAGGAGTTGGGTCGGGCTGAATGGTGTCGTGGTTGTGCGGTAACCAACGAAGGGTTAGGATTTCAATTTCAAGAGAATTAACTAGACGCGAGGGCGTGCAAATATTTTAATTATTCTCCTTTTTTGGCGGACCGAAAATGCCACCGTAGAGGTAGAGGACGGGCAATCCGGGCTATTTTCATTTTTCATTTAATTGGACTCTGCGTTGCGGCTGGTAAACAACTCGCTAATTATCCGCTGGAAAGGGCTCTGTAAAATGTGCGATTTAGTTAGCCAAAGTCCCTTCCAGACCTTTTCCTTTCGCCCTTTTCCCTGAGAAATTAAAGCTTGCAATTAGTTATTTTTGTGTGAGATAAGAACAAAAACTAATTTTCAGAGGAAAGAAACCCCTTTAAGCCTTAGGTAGGACAGACTACTATACATATATACATAGTATTTTACATATCATAGGTATATTTCAAATTATGTATTCAAATTCAATGCAAAGGTGCTTTAAGGATTTTTGAAAGTAGCTTGATATTTAAAAAAGTAGAAATTGATGATATTGATTTATACATTTATATCTGCCTACATACACGCTTGATTTCAAATATCCTTATTGCTGTTAGAGCTCGCAATCGCAAAATGTCATTTTGCAAAACACATAGCATAGCAATAATATCTTATCTTCATATACCTACATATACTGTATCGTGCGAATTAATGTGAACACGCAAAAATTTTTCTTGTAAATTTTGTTTATTTGCAAAAAAAAAATGACTTGAGCAAATTTTCTTTACTGGATTCTTTTCGGTATGAAATCAAAACCACGACTGAATTATTGCTTTTATTATTTTTGTTTTCGTCGTACAGTTCATTTTTTGTAATCTGACATTGCAAATGGCCCATAGATTCTCAATAGGATTAAGATCTGATGTATTTCCCAGCCAGTTCAGAATAGTAATTCTCTTGTCCTGAAAGTTTTAGAGACGTGGCCGAAGCTAAATCTTGTTGAAAAACTGTCTTGAGATTACCAGAACTTTCTCCAGGCCTCGAGCCAAGTGTATTTCTAGCATTACTTTATATTTTTCGCTGTTTATCATTTCTTTCACAAACAAACAAACAAATGTATCAGATCCCGAGCATGAAAAAAATCCCCAAAATATCTTCTTGACAGGATGTTTGACTGATTGAACAATGTGGGCTGTAGTGAACGTCTTAGCATTATAATTTACGATGAAGGTGAATTTTTAACAACAATGCAAAAATTAATATAAATAGGTATGGTTATTAATAGCATCGTTTCCTCAAATGTTTATTTATGTTGATATATACCTACATACAAGGTATAAAGGGGTTTGCATAGATATACCCACGCAACTTGTTTTCGTAAATTCCAAAGATCCCATATGTGTCTAAAGTTGTCAATCAGACTGACTCCTCTTCCGAGCCGCTCTTTCTGAGGGTTAGATATACCTGTACCAAAGTACTCAATATAAGTTCTAACAAAGACTCTGCTCAGGGAAGGAATAGGCACAGTTTTGGAAATTCTAAAGCTGAACCCGACACGTGTTGAATCCTTTATACCACCCCCACTCGAGCAGAACCCCTCAGCTTATCCAGCAGCTAATCGAAATTCACCCCTTGTTACTGGAGTGACCGGATGAGCCCGTATCAGTTACGAGAGCACCACCCCTGTACATTTCATGCATTTTAAATCCAAAATCGCACCCCTGTCAATCGAAATCGAGTTTTCATTTGCCCACCTCTCCCGACATTCAATACCTCCGATTCGGTCGACTCATCCGCTGTCACCGGAGCGGCATCATGGCGATACCTCCATACGACTGTATTTTCTCGTTTGTAGCGCCCTCTGTTGAGGACTGCAGGAGGCAACATCGCCTTCGTTGTCGTCCTCGTCGCCGTCGTCAGGGTGGTAGCAACAATAACGACCTTGCTTTGCTTGATGATCGGCGGATGCTCGGAAGCAGCACAGTTTCCAGCCATTTAAAAAATGAATCAGTTTTTCAGCGAAAAAAAAGTCATCCTCAGCAGCAACCCTTTCCGCATCTTCTTCAGAGCCGTCAGGGATCAGGGATTGGGGCCCACATGCGCCCCCCGTTGGCGTCGCTGTCGCTGTCGCCGCCCAACCCCACTGGAGTTATCATCTAAAAAATTATTTACGAGCAGCGCGTTATTTTCTGCTCGGTGCACCTCTGCCCGCGACCCGCCCTCGCCCTCGCCCGCGCCGTCGTCAGTAGAGCTGCTTCGTGCAGGAGACACACTCGACCCCATTACTCATTCAAAAGAGCCGGGGCGTGGGACGAAGCTGCTGGAAAATCGGCCCGGTTCGCCCGGCACCCACGCTGGGCCCCCCCACTCCCAGGATACTCAGAGCTCCGGAAAAGCGTAAAAGAAATGAAAAACCCGGCAGTGGGGAGCGCTGGTGTGAAACCGTGCAAAAAGCCGAACACATGAACGTCGAGGGCAAATATGTTCGCAATTTTTCCTTGGGTTTTTTTCCCGCCGCCGTGCCGACCCCCGTCAACCCCGAGGCCCTGTCCTTCACTGGCATGCAAACAGCACAAAATTTCCAGTGGCACTCTCGGTGTGTGGGTGCTGGCAGCGTCGGGGCGCCCACTCTGCCACCCCGCCACTGGTCCGAAGGAAATCGAACTGAGCTCCTTCTTCCACGGCGCGCTGCTCAGTGGTGGAGAAAAATGCTCCGCACGAGGACTCCTCCAGTCACGGGCGTGCTTCACGTACACTTTCAGGTGGGCGCCAGGGGCGCGGTCGGCGTGGGGGCGGAGGCGTGTAAGTGATGCGATGTGTGCACACAGCGCCACCATCGGTTTAGTCCCGTTAGTCTGTGAAGCGCTCCGAGTGCGCGCCACGAATACCGTTGGCACTTTACGCCAAGTGCGGGGGAGGGGGTGGAGTTGAGCCGAGTGGTTCCATATGTAATAACGGTGCGGTTAGCTTTTTTTTTCCAGGATTTTTGTGGTTTTATTTAAATTATTTTTCCATGGTATTTTTCGAAACGGCTGCACGTGTAGGTGTGATGAAGATTCTTTTTTTTCCTCTTGACACTTGCAAGGGAAGTAAAAGATCCTTGGGATTTTTCGGTTTTCCTTTAATTCGAAAATTCAACTGGCTTTCCACCGTCGCATCATTCGCTGAAGAAACACGCCGCAGCAGGGTGCAGGAAAGAGAAAATTGAACTAGCTAAATTGAAATTTTATCTATGAGTGGCGGTAGCTAGAAGAGGAGTCGCTCAAGCTCCACTTCATGCTGCAGGTGGAGCTATTAAAATGTAAAATAAAGGGTTGCTCAACGCTCGTTCCCACATGCACGAAACAGTTCCGACTTACTTATTGAAATACTGCGAAAATTCCTCTTAAAAATGAAAGGAATAATACCTACAGATAATTATTAAAATTAAGTGCAACACTTGATGATATTTTGGCACCTGAAAGTTCTTCACAGAGTAGGTACTTATACTTGTTTAATAATTTAGCTTCCTTATTGGTAGTTCTTGTTTTGATCTCTGCGCCTGAATATTCCACGAATTCGATTTAATTAGTCAAAGTAGGTATCGCTTCCATGTTTACTTTCATTAATGTCATTATAGATCGCCTAAAAACTTCTTAAATTATAAATATGAAACCACCACTGGGAGAGATTTAAAAATAAATAAATAGTTTGCCAACAGTTCGTTCCTATATATTTTTAACACATATTAACACTTTGCACTCAATAGGTGTCCCTCACCCCAGTTAAGTATAAAATAATTAAAGTATACATATCCAACAATAGCTTACTTGTTCCATTTTTTAAGATTTTTAAGGAAATACGGATCCCAGTAACGTACATTTATCCTCTATTGAGTAAGCCCCCGATCGATGTTCTGCGATTTCCTTATACAATGATCTGTAAGGACTAGCTTTGAGGTTGATTTGGAATCCAAACACCCTGTACCTATATAAAAATATGTAATGTTAAGAAAGTTTGTCCGACAGCGTTTGCGTCATTTCAGATGAACCCAGCTATATGTATGTATAACTGACCGAAAATAACCGAAAAATACTAAATGGAGCCTTAAGGGCGCTGGTGTTAAGCCGTGGTAGAAAAGGTAGGTATACCTACTAATAATTAATAATAATAATTCATTACCTACAAAGCTTACGTAAATAGATCATCTCATAATGGAAACACCTTCATTATGTTTGGAATATGTCTGTACATACATAAGTACATATATTGAAAAGATACTTTTTAAAGCATACCTAATGCTGAGAAGACACTATTCCTGAAATGATTAAAACGTTCCCATAAATAACTAGTTTGTGCTAGATTTTTGCTTCAGAGCTTAATTGTACGTACCTAATATTTTACATACTTATTTGTTTATAATATTAATTATATGTATACAGATAGTTTGGCTAATTTCTATAATATGTATTATTTTTCTGCTTAAAAACGTTTCCGTAATGAATTTTTTCCACTATGTCTCTTGGAAAAAACTTACCAAAAAATAAATTATGTCTATGTATGTGCCCCTTTTGAATATAGTTTAAACACAAGTTTTGTGACAATTTAAACTTAGTTTCATAATCATATAGCCTCTCAGAATGTTCATCATTTGCAATTCGCCACCTTGATGATTTTGAGACACGTGCATACATACATATGTAGATAAAAAGTATAAAAGTAGAAATAAGACCTGTCAATTATAAAGAATGTTTGATCAACTCTTGTGGATAACTTATAAAACTATAAAAGTTGTTTTCCGAAAATTATATTTTGAAAGCACATTTTAATTAGCAACTATCAGAAAAAATTGATCTGTCTACCGAAATATATTTTAAAAATCAAAATAGTCCCTGCAGTCTCCAAAAAAAATATTTAAACTCTCCAAAGTGTAAAATTGGATTCCAATATACGCGGAACAGTAAAACCTCAGCTTTACATAACAAATATTTTATTGCCTCCCTTATTTATATCGATAAATATTTGGGCTTCAGACTGATGAGAATAATAAAAATAAACCAAGACCTACAGAGGAGCGAAGTGAAAATCGCCGGAAGGATCTGAAATAAATGGCTGAATTCAATCTCAGTGGCGTAACAAGGGCAGAAAGCGGACACGCCCTGAGAGAATTGTGAATTTTTTAATTAACACCGAAAAATTGAAATTAATGATCCAGCCGAAGTCGCGTGAAAGGTGAAAATTTAATGCAAAAAGCCACTGCAGCGACGAAAGAAAAAATGATTATTGAAAAGGTCTGTCGGGCCGGGCAAAAAGCGAAGCGACGCTGAAAATCATTTCGAGGTTATGTGCACACAGGGCCGTCGCGTCGCGGCTTGTGAGCCCGTGCAGTGCATACTAAAAAGTCTCTCTGCTGCTGGCTCCTGCTGAAAAATGCATCGCACCTTCCGCACAAATATAAATTTTTTTTTTATACATTTTGTGTATTTTTTTTTTTTTTTGCTCTTATACCTACCTGGTTCCAGCGCTCTTCGACCTGCAGATTTTCGCGTTTTTTTGCTGCTTTGCTCAATTTTTTATTGCAGTGGGACGCTCGCCACTCGGGTGGAAATTCGCGAAAATTTCAGGTGCAGTCGTGAAATCAGATTTGCCGCACTAATTGCAATTTCGACCGTGAGCCCCTGGAAACTTTAACCCACTTAAAGTGCGCGAAGCGCTTTTAACTTGTTTTCACCTTTCTGTTTTGCTTTCGACGTCGAGGGCTTTAGACTAGCTGGATGAAGTGCATGATGCAAGGACACCCTTAAGGCGGGTTTCACTTGCTGGGAAACCATCAGCCCGGGGCGGCGAGGCGGGACGCCGGAGACTGCTTTCACTGGGAGCTGAAGGAACTCGGTCGGGCGCCCCAGCCTCAGCCTCAGCCTCAGCCAGCTAGAGCTAGTTGATGAGTGGGAGTTGAGTTGGGACCGAGCATGAAGATGGAAAGTGTAGTCCAAGTGGCCCACTTCGGAGTCCTTTGAAATCGATTCGGATGATTGGGCCCCGAGTAGACGAGCGCTTCCTACTTCACTTGTTCGAGTCGAGACTCCGACTGGCTGAGTGCTCCTGCCGCTGGGGCCGTTGTCTGGGTGTTCAGCCAATTCATTTTTTTTTTCGAATAGGAAAATTCCGCCCAAGGTTCCAGGCTGCCTGCCAGAGGTGGAGTGATCGGAGAATTTTTCATGTAAATTCGTTCCTAGAGCTGATTGTGCATGGGGCTGAATTAAAATGTAAACCGGGGTTGCGGGGAAGTCACATACCTGAAATGAATGATGTGCAGTTGAACGGAAGAAAGTGCTTGCAATTAATTGAACTCCTCAACGATCGACAACCATTAGACGGAGGTACACAGGAGGGTTGTACATAGATGTAGAGATAGACTTGTCTTGCGACGACACCTTTTTTCAGGACTTGTCCTGCTTTTCCACACCTACAAATTACATGAAATTCACATCGTGAAACGATGGCAATTAGTGGCACATTCTAAAATTACGAACTTATTTGTTAAATTTTGTAAGCCGGACCATAATTCTAGTCACAACCTACAGAAAAAAACTATACATTCTAACATTAAGAAGAAAATGGATTATATAATGAAAAAAAATTAGAAAAAATATTTATCTTTAAGTCTGATCTGGCATACGAGTATATGCGCAAGAAACAAAAACTGACAAAGTTAAAGGAAGAATTAAGCGCATGCATATCATTCTTATCCTTAAATAACTGTTCCCTTACGAAGTAAGGTATACTTGCCACATATGATACATACGAGTATGTGTAAAAATTAAGTTTTTTAGAAATTAAAATTATTCTAACTGAAAAATAAATTAAAATCTAGTCAAGAACTACTCACTAGTTTATATTTCAACAATAAAACTAAAACATTAGTAGCTTGGCAGCATACAATATTGTATTTTACTTGAAAGTAATTGCTTTTAAAAATTGTCCAACTTGCCTCTAATTATCGCGAAGTTTGTTTTTAATTTCGTGAGAAAAATGTCTTAAATGTAAATCTTTCATAAATAAATTATCCAATTCATAAAATTCGATTTTCGATTTTTAAAAGCATAATTTGTAAAATTAGGTTTTTTATTTTTTAAACGCTTTTATTTCATTTGAGTTATATCAGGGTTAAATCTTGCAACGCAACATAATTTATAAAGTTATGAAACTTTGCACACATGTTTAACTTCGATGACAATACATACAATGTGGTCGCGTTTGTAGGTGGATTTCTACGCATACCCGCGGGGTAGAAACGTTCGGTAAAAACATTATTTTTTTAAAAAATTTATTTATCGGTAAAAAAAAAGTTAACAAAATCAAATAAAACATGTAAACCACCACCTTTAAAAAATTCGTCCCTGTAAAGGTTGATTGAAAGTTATATTTTAGGTATTATATAGTATATACATAGACTATATATTTTTGCGGCAAATATAGGAATTTTATTAAATATATGAACGTAAATTTTAAATAAAACACTAATTAATAAAGCATTGAAAATTGAATAAATACGCAGAGAAAAGGGGAGTTTATTTGGAAAATTTCTTATAATAATTAAAATAGTTAACGAGTGATTCGAGTGAAAATCAATACCATTTTATGTACATAGGTGTATAGTTCACTGACGGAGAAGCATGTCGTTTTTGAACAAGAAATTATAAATGATAATAATAATTTCAAAGAACCGTTAACTGTTACCATTTTTTAAGAAAGATATCCTCTTTCTAAAAAGCTGCATTAAAAGTTAGTTTCATGCAAAATTACCCAAGATACCATTAGTTTTATTGCGAAAATACGAGGTTGACTCCACTAGTTGATAATATAGCACACACCCACGGAGTGTTCAATAATACATATATTGTAAAAATAAAAATTATTTAAAAAAAAAAAACCGCCTTCAAAAAACAGCTAGGAACTAAAAAGCAAAAAATAATTGGTAACATTTACATATACGATTTCCTACCTACTGATGTGTTTGAACTCGGTGCCAAGCCAAATAGGTCCCCCGCTACACCCCGCATGTGCGACGAACTTTCGAGCGAGCGTGGGTAGGCTGAGCGATACAACCCAAACGGGCACACACATGTGTGAAATACTTTTCGTTGTTAATTCAACTCTTTATAAGTCACTAAGTATAAGTATTGCTCATTGTTATTTTTGGACTTTGGCACCGACTTCAAACACATCAGTAGGTAGGAAATCGTATATGTAAATGTTACCAATTATTTTTTGCTTTTTAGTTCCTAGCTGTTTTTTGAAGGCGGTTTTTTTTTTTTTTTAAATAATTTTTATTTTTTGCTTTTTAGTGGTGTTTATAAAGGCGGCCATCTTAGAATCCGCCATTTTGGTTTTTTAGTATTTGTTAGTCAATCCCTTATAATGATACATATCCTGTCAGAAAAATAATCTTCAAAATCGATCCATAATTGTTGAAATTATCGCGCGATGAAGTGAATGAAAATCAATAAAATTCAGTCATCCCCTAATTTTCCACCCTTTGAAGTGGAATATTTTAATGAAATTTAAATGGGACCACTTGTGAGGCATAACCTATCCATTAAAAAAAGAATTATTAAAATCGGTCCACAATTGACGGAGAAATCAGGTAACAGACATAAAAAAAAGATTCCGACGAATTCATAACCTCCTCCTTTTTTGAAGTCGGTTAAAAAGATAACTAAATACAAAAATCTTTTGTGATAGGTACTTAAAAACTAAGTAAGAAGGATCGATCTTGCTTGATCCTTCTTACTTAGTTTTGTAATGTTTTTTTGAAAAACGTTTTTTATAGTATACCTATTTTATTAATCAGTTGTATGAAAGTACCAGTGCAAAATTGTGAATAAATCGCATAAAACTGCACAAGATGCAACGCAATGCCACGGTCCGGTATGAGCCATGGCACGTTAATTTCGAAATCGGCTTTCACCCCATGAAATTTGAAATATCTTCCTCAATATCAATATCATCACTATCAAAAGTGTCAAGTGCAGTATAACGTATAACGTAATGGACGTCCAGAAAAAAAAATTCCATTTAAAAGCAAAAAAGTGCAAGTTTCGTTGATCGAATTCGATCGGCCTGCTTTAATTTTCGAAGTCGTTTCGGCTTCGCATTTGCTTTCATATTTAAAGAAACACAACACCGCAGCGCCCCGCACCCAGGCCTATCTGAAATCATTTCGCGGTTCACTTTGCGGCGAAGCGAAAAACACGTTCGTCCGCGGCTACCGCCAGCGGGATGAAAGCCGCGATCCACTCCGCGATTAAGCGGTGTAATTATACGCAAAAGACAAGCGGGCCGCGGACATTACGCGGGGCGGCCGGCGGCGCGCGGACATGTGTCCTCCGGCCCCCCGCGCCGCGTTATCCGACTCGAGCCATCGACCAATTTCGGATTTGCTTTCACATCCGTCCGTCACCTCACCTGCGCCCGAAAGAGCCGTTGCAGGGGGCTTTTCCGGTTGATCTGCGCTTGCTCGAGCGATTTTCTTTTATTTGCTCTTGAGGCCGCGTGTGGTGGTGCCTCCAAGGCGCTGCATTCGCAATTTATTGCATGCTCTGTGCGGACGTGGGCTCCGCTCGCAATCGGCAAAATGCGGTGCGTGAAGAGTGCGTAATAAACACATTGCCCTTTGGCGGGATATGAGTTCATTTCAGTAAGAATTTCTGAAATTCAAAATACGTTTAGAGGAATGAGGATCCATAAATAACGTAACGCATTTTTAAAGAATTTTTTTTTACCCTTTCCCACTCTAAATAACAAGAGTACATATGTACAAAATTCTAAGACCCTCTACAAATATTGAAGTTTTTCTAGTAAAAATCGTATTTCCATTGTTTCACGAGGTTTTAAGAAGTCTTATAAATTACTATATATAACTTCTTAGTGCATCTATGTAATTTTGAGTGAAAATCATCGGCCAAATAAAAATATATTTTTAATTCTTAAGACTTTTTTAGTTTAACGACGTGAATGGATACAACGCCATTTAATCAGAGGTAATCGAGGCTATACACATATCATGTTATCAGTGATTCCTACTTGTGGTTCTGATTCCACTTCAAATTAAAGCGAAAATTAATAATGATAAGAACATTGCCATCATTTTCAAATTGTTAATCAACAATGATGACTCATCAGTTGAGCTGAATACTTTCCTTATTGCTTTTATTATACAAGAAGGAAACGTATACAATTAAGACAGATAACAACATTGAAGCAACATATAACGATTGGGGCTGAAAAACTTTTAAGGGATTAGCAAAAAATTTTTATTCTTTACACGATAGTCTTCAAAACAGTAAAAGAAATCAAAACACCTATCTTAAGTGCTAAGAAAATTCATATTTTTGTTATTATTTAGACTTACCATCTTAACTTTTCTAAAAATTAGATAGAAGCTAAAGTATTACAGTCAATGGTGATTGTTACCGCACCGTGGCCAATTTGTTCGGTAGTATGAATTCCCATTCGTCCTGGTGAGGTATGGTTTCAATACACTGACTCAAACCACAAATTAATTGAAAGCACGATTTGACAATAATATGAATCCGATCAATGGTGCTAGAAATTAGCTTAATAGGTTGACATTATTATATGTAGTGTTACGTGTAGTAACACATCTCGATCTGAATATCATGTAACTTGGAAAATAATGGGTAATTTGCAATCTTATTTATCGTAAATTAACGGTTGAATCTCCGACTTCAAATTGTAGTCCGATTGGTTCAACCAGAAGTGCTCTTGCTGCAACCGGAAATTCAGCTGCATGCGAAAAATTAAAAAAAACGCACAATCTTCGTAAGCGCAGGCTGTGTACGTCTTTTCTTCCTTTGGTGCTTTAAAAAGGTCGGCTCTTTACAAAAAAAAATTTTCTATGTCACAAATTTCGATTCGATGGGGTTGGAAGAAGTTATGACCTTTTGAAAAATGTTAGTTTTTTCTTTTCTGTCAGCTCAGCATAATCAACTCAGCAATTGAGCCGCTCAATGGACAATTCGCTTAACTCCACCAGTCACATAAAAATTGTAACATTACACGGAAAAAAAATTGAATAGCAAAAATCCCCAACTAATTTACGAACGTTTTCGCCATAAAATCCACAACATACATACATATATTGAAAAAGCAACAGATCTCCTTAAAAGTGACAGGAAATAATGTCAACATTTTACGCTGGTCCTTAAATTTTAGTTAATATCCCTGTTTTTTTCACAAATATTACAAAAATAATGCACTGTCCCAAAATCCATCGGAAAATACAGGGATATTGCCAGAAACGACGCGATATTCCCGACAAATTTTTTTCCGTGTTATTAATTTTATATATGTATGTTAGATGAAAACTAAATCTGTTTTTATAAATTCTACAATATTTATTTCAATTTATATTATAATGGTAATTTTAACGAAAAAAGTAGGTACATTTTTTCATCGCATTTCTCAATTTTTGTTTTATGGAGTTAGTCGATTTGTGCAATGAACGGCTCAATTATTGCTCGCGAACTTTTGGTGCATAGAGAATCTAAAAAACTATGACAAATTCATCTTTCCCCCCAAACTCCCAAGAAAATGCAAAAACTACCCGTTCTAATGTGTTTTCAGTATTTGTCCCTTTCCAAACGCAGAGAAGTGATTTTCACGCATTATCTTTTAACTGGTGATATTGACTCTCTCTGCCTTATTAAATTAATTAATATTAATTCATATCCGCTAATGACTAATCCGCTAATTTTATTTATTCTACTTCTCGACGAACAAATAACAGCTCTTTTAAAATTTAAACCATTGTCGGCCATGTCTTAGTATTATAACTATATCTATATATTTCCATTTTATTATTTTTTAAGTGTTGTGGGTTAAATTCTTACTTCGATCCAAGTGTTATTTATAAATGAAATAATGCTCCGACTGTATTTATGGATGGAACTTTTTACGTAGGAATTGCTTGAAAAGCAAGATTCGGCGATAGCAGCAATAGTGTGGCGCCTCGTCATATAGCGAACGACTAAAAATGGAAATGTTCCCTAATCCATCAGGCAATTAATTCCACCACAACTTTATTCGCAGGAAGGCAAATCAATCATAAAGTTTTATCAGTCACCGAAAAAAGGCATTTGCAGCGCTACTGCACGGCAAGTCAGAACTGAGGTAACATTCGCAGAATTCCGAAATTTATGTTCCGACGGGTTGTTGTTGCTGGCGTGGTACACCGCACCGCACGGTCTAGCACTTGGCCCCGGCCCCCGGCCCTCTCGCGGGCATCGATAAAAACACATCGTAAACACATGACACGGCGCGCACACTTCGAATTTCGATCTCCCCCGAAGAGCGCGGCCAGCGCGGCGCGGCGCACTCTCCCCGCCGTTGTAGTGGTGGAGAATTTTGCCTTTCGGCTTTCGGTCGGGTGCGTTTAGTGCCGCGCCGCTCCGCTGCCGCTGTTGCTGTGGCCGACGCTGCCGCGCTCGGCTCGGCGAGATAAAGGAGGAAGAGTACGCGAGATGGCGCGACGAGAGGAGCTCAGCCGCCGAGCAGAGGGAATAATTCTGAAAAAGCCACCAGAGTAGGGATGCTCGGAATGTTCGGATGATTTTCTGGCGAGGACCGGCCGGGGGACGGATGAGACTTCCATTCGAAATCAAAAAACAACCAAATGGATAAATGCTCGGCTCGACTCCACGTGGAGCGGATGGCTCCTGTTGCGAGAAGGAGAGGTCTCGTTCCGGCTCCGTCGGGCAGAGTGAAAGAGACGCCCTGCCAGACAAATAAGGCCGAGTGATTATACATCGTGCTCGAGTTGGACATGCACACACACACCGCGCCGCACGTACGCTGATTCGTGTGTGTGCTGTGTGTGTTGCGGGTAGGTAGATTACGGGCAGTGAGCACTCCGCACGTCGGGGCCCGGTTTAATGTAGAAATGGAAAACCACTGCCGTGCCACTACCCGGGACCCGGGAGTGCCCAGCCGTGCAGGGAACCGGAGAAATTTTTTCTCCCTTTAGGTCGGTCGCTGCTGCTTCTTTTCTTGTCGCCTTTTTTCCTTGGCTTCGTTTTTTTTTTCTATTTTCGGCTTTTTTTTTTCTTTTTGTCTTCTTTTATTTATTTATTTCTTTTTGCCGATCCGGACTGTATTGGGCCCCGGTGGTGTGGGATTTCTTCCACAGACCATTTTATTTTTTTTCCATTCTGCCGTCATGCCGTTGCGGCCTTCCTTTTCTGGCAGCCCGGGGGCACACAGACGTTTCCAGCAGGACCTTTGTGCCTTTGGTGCGTCGTAAAGTGTCCGCCGCAGCCGAGCAGCGCGATGTTGTTGCTGCGGCAGGCAGCCGAGCCGCTGCTGCTGCTGATGCTGCTCTTGGGCGATGCTGTTTTCTTGGAGCTTTCCATAATTCCTCCATCGCCGGGATGTGCTACATTTTTTTTTTATTTTGCCTACCTACCCGAAGCGTTTTTTGCAAGCCCGCTGGCCTCCTTCTCTGAAATGGGAATTTTTTTTAAACGCCCCGGTTTTTTTGTCTCCTTCCGTTCAATTCCCAGAATGCCCTCGGTGTCATACTCCGTCGGCTTGGCATGGCATGCCCCGAACACACACACACACACACACGCGGCGACTGATTGCACATTTGTCGGAAATTTAACTTGCGATATGGCAGGCGCGGTACGACGGCTTAACTTCGTTTCTTCACCTGACTTGTTCCGGCGAGCGCCGGTGATATGTTTACCTGCGAGGACGCTCACTTTAATGAGATTCATGTTGTAATTCACTTCCCTGGCCGATTTTTACGCTCGGTTCTAAGCTGCTTTTGAACCTGAACATACACATATAACACAACCGATATAAATTTCATCGCTTCAGATAATTGCAAGAATTTAACGGTTGGAGGTTACGTCGTTATCCCAGGAATCTGTGCGTTTTCCCCCCCCCCCCCCAACATCGCCGTTTTAATTTTGATGTCTCACCATATCCAGTTAAGCAAACGGTCGATTAGCTCCGACTCAGGTTCGAGAGCTCGGGGCCGCTCTCCCTGGGTGGTTCCCGGATGGCTCCCAGCGCCTGATGTCGACCATCGAAAATTTGATTATCACAGTCCCTCAAGCGTGAAGTGAAATGAGCAGGAAAAATTCGTACTTTAGTAGCTCGAAAGGCGATCCGGTAGCTCGGTGCGGTGACGCTTTTTGCACCAGTTAGCTAACGAAATCGCACGAAGATGCCAACCGTGGTGAAAGTTTGCTGTTAAATGTCAGAAACAAACCAAGATAACTTGCGCATATATTCTTCTACATAAATCTTCTCTGTCAATTTTGAATTTAGGGAGATTTCTCCCTATTACAGATATTTCGAATTGTTTGATTTAATTTTAAGGGTGATATTTTGCCTTGCAATGTTGTAATAATATTGAATATTGATCTGCCATCGAATCTGAGCCTCCGTATCGTCACGAACTTTAAATCAACATTTTCCGTTGTCCAAGAAATAGAAAATATACAAGCATAACCTTTAAAAAAAATTAAGAATTATTATGGCACAAAGGTGCTGCCTCTAAGACTGTTCTGAACCTCCGTGGCTTGATTCACCAAATTTCGGCACAAGTAGTAGATATTTACATATTTCACACCAAATTGTTTTGAACGTTTTGCCAGAGTTCGGCATTATTTCGTCGTTTTGTTTTATTGCTATTTTTAACATGTTCTCAAAGATTTTATATGGTGTTCAGGTCTGGGAATTGTGCACTGTGCAGGCCATTCAAGAATTTGAAACAATTTATGCGTTACTTTGGCATTTGGTATGTTTAGGATCATTATCATATTGGAACTGTCACAGCAATGGCTCTTATGCACAACAAACGAGCCAAAGCCAATCAATGATCAATCTCAATTTTGAAAACCTGAGTTATATCTCCCCCAAATTGAGATTGAGCTCAAGTTTTCTATATAAAAATTAAGATTGAGCATTTGCTCAGTTTTTAAGCATAAGAGCCAATGGCAGATTATCTTCTGCATATGCATACACAAATATTCGAGAATTTCAACGTATTTTGCTTGCAACAATTTATGAATGGGTCAAACAAGCCAGGCCATGACAACAAAAAATAATAATAATGAATTAATAATTAAGGCCACGTAGAATTACTATAAATAAGCATTCGGTTGACTTATGCAACAGTAGGTAGGTACCTGCTTATAATAAGTGATTATAAAAGAAACAATTATCGAAAAAACAATTACTAGAAACATTTTAAATCACGGAAAAAAATTTTTCAGAAATAACCCTGTATTTTCCGACGGATTTTGGGATAGTGCATTATTTCTGTAGCATTTGTGAAAAAATACAGGGATTTTAACTAAAATTTAAGGGCCAGCGTAAAATGTTGACATTATTTCCTATACTATACTGGAGATCTGCTGCTTTTTCAATATATGTTGTGGATTTTATGGCAAACGTTCGTAAATTGGTTGGGAAGATTTTTACTATCCCAACTTTTTTCTCCGTGATCTTCCTGTTTATGAAGCCTCTGCGCTCAATTTTTTGTTTTAATTTATTTTGTTCTACTGATGCGTACGTGGCGCTTACCTAAATTTTGCATCCCTGCTGATTCACAAGAAACTATGTCTTTTCATTTCCTAAATTGGTGCACGAATCAACGCTCAGTGAATATGTCAACAACCAGTCACAAATCTAATAACAATAAGCAATGCTGACGAAATTACTCACGGTGAAAATTAAACCGCGCGGTAACGAGCGGCTGGGCAAATAACACTTTTTATAAAGTTATAAACCCACAAGTAACTAATTTTTCGCTCTGTGAGCGCGGGAAGGTTAGGAAACTGATTTAATGTGGGAATTCCGCTCCGTTTCAGAGTCAAATAAAAAAAATTGGTAAGCGATGCCATTGTTGCCCTCTGCGTTGAAGACGCTGCACAAGCAATCCTAACTTTCCAACGAAGGTATTATTTAGGTAGAGATCGGGGTGAGAAGTCAAAAAATACAATTATTTTTAATAGAAAAATGAAACAATAAAACAACCATTTTGTTCATTTTCTCATAATATAGAATTCAAAATAATGTGATAATAAAGTTATTTGTAAACTTTTTTAAGTAAAGATTTTAGTCCTAGCTCAAACGATGGGCATTTATTTAAATGTAAAGGTTATAGGTATTGATTTGCGGCAGAGATTGGGAATAATATTTGTTTCGTTAGTAAAATAACATTTTCTACTTCAAATCTAACTACGAGTAAAACGAGGTTTGAAATTCTGGGGAAGTATAGAGCATTTTTATTTTTTAATTTAAACGTTAGTATTTGGATTTTGTTTGATGAAAAATAAATATTACGCTATTTCAGATTTTGTTTTTCGTAAAAACTTTATTGGATACTGGAAAAACAAGTTATTACAACTTATTAAACTACTTTTAGACTAGGTATACAAAAACATTTTTATAAATGTTTGAATAGATATAATTATCTATTTCGCCTGAAGAGCGCAATTTAGCAGCGGTTGCAAAAAATCCACAAAAATTTTTGCAACGTATCCTTTGGTGTTACTCATATCTTGCGCTTTAAGATGACAATAGAAGTAAATAATATCTCTCACCATAAATGTATATGTATTAAGTATTTATTTCCACATGTAGGTATAGGTATTGTGCGACTGTTACATTTAATTTTTTTTATATGATAAAGAAGTAAAATTTTGATTCCTTGTATATTGTAATAAAAATATACGTACAGTAGGCTCGCGCTAGTTTCACATATATGTATTATTTGCACGCGTATCGTCAAACGAAAAAGGCCACCAAAGTAGGATCGCGCTAGTTTGACATGTTATAGGGTCTCAAACTCTATACAGGTTTTTACTAAATCAATCTTAGTCAAAAATGAATTAATATTCCATAAGAAGAAAAACATAGGTCAAACCACTAAGTATGGTAGTAACGTATAGTAATATGCCAGAAAAAAGAAAACACAGATCAATCCACTGGATGCAGTAGTCACATTATGGAAGGAAAACGAAATGAAAGCTACGTCACACTACTGGATGCAACAAATTAAAGAGTGGTCAAACTACCGCGACAATACTGTACCTATACCTATAAATTTCTGGAAAATTAAAACTTTGGAAAAACATGATAATTTTAATACAATACGACGAAAAACGTTGCCAGAAATTGTAATTGGCGCATATTAAAGAATAAATAAGGGTAATAAGGAAAAGGTGAAAAATCGGAACAGTGTGACGTCATCCATCAGTGTAGCGTAGTGTAGTAATCGAATGAGTTTCCAAGGAGAGGTGCAAGGCCAAGAAGAAGCCACCCGCTGGCACTCGTCACGTTGCAAGTCTCAGGTATGATTTGTCACATTTCAAATAACCTGGCCACACTCGCCCTCGACCTCGCCCACCCATCCGGCCCTGGCTGCTCCTGCTGAGCCCTGCCCTGGCCCCGGGTTCCTTCAATCGGAGGGCAGCGGGCGGGCGGCTGGAGTTGGCCCAACAAGGGCCAGAGCCAGTTAGCAGCGCGGGCGAAGGGTGCGCGGGGCGCGGGACGCCGGGAGAAGTAATAAAAAGGGAGCCGGGAAAAAAGCAAAATCCCGACAACATAGGGTCGGGAGTAAATAGGCGAATTAAGGGCAGAAAATGAGATCAGCCCCGGCTGGGACGCGGCGAGGGTCGGGGTCGGGAAGGAAGCGCCTCTATGCTACGCCACGGCTGGGATTTTTCCAGAGAAGCTGCCTCAATTACCACCTGCCGATTTCAAGGGATTTGATGAGACTCCGGCGGGCTTAGGGATGCGGTGAGTGGAGCCCGATGTTTTGCACGGGGGCACGGCTTTTTCGGGGGAAGCAATCAAGGCCTGATGAAAAGTTTGAAGTTCCGTAATAAATCCTTCTAAAATTGATGGTGGGTGGCATGCAAAGGTACCTATAGCGTTTCATTTTGGTAATTTTCCGAAAACTTACCTTTGCTTAGTTTGAAACTTATTCGTAACGTAACTGATGTAAAATTCAGTGGTAATCACTCGTCTAAACGCAGTAGGATTTTTGGAAGTATTTCAAATTTTACCGTCATTGTACCGGTGGGACAAAATAATAAGTTTATTCTCAAATTAAAAAATAAAGAAAGTATTGATTTTTTTTATACCAACCAGCCCTCAATCATTCATTCACTTTAATTGATAATAATCAGCACGACAAGTTCATATAAATAAAATAAATAACTTCCTGCCCACGTTGCAAAGCATATATTGTAAATATAATGTTAACTCGTCAGTCTACCATAGTCAGGTAGAAAAGGTAGAGTGGGTTAGATTTAGAGGTTATGTATTGTATTTAGAGAGCAGATGACTATACTTTATTACCGAACAAAAGTTGTAAAAATTTCTTTAAAAAAACGCTAGTAAGTAAGTACACTAAAAATACTGGAAGACGAGCTGAATATATGTACATACATATGTAGGTATATGTACAAAGGTAGGTATATAAGTTTAGAAAGAAAACTCTGCGACAAAAATAACTGATAGCATTTCGATTATTATAAGTTATCAAATAAAATAGACCTTTTTGTTGATCCAATAAATAATCAATATAAGCTTATTTCACAAAAAATCTTATATAAATACAATTTATAATTTAAAAAAATATATTTTTTAAACATTTGAAATTTTATCTGCTTTAATTGATTTGTGACTCCTCTACTTCAACCAAATCTATAGAAATTTTTTGTTTTGTTACCAGAAACTTGACTTTGCTGCAAGTTTCGAGTCCAGTTTAATTTATTTGAAGAAATCTCTGAAGTGGAATTACCTATGCTTTTGTAAGTTATTCATCATATGTATACAGTAATTTCGCAAACAATCAAACGTAAAATTAAAATGTAAAATAATGTTAGTCTAATTAAGTGTATAAATTCGAATTCAGACTAAAAATACCCGCATTTTGAGAATCAAGATGTGAGGGGATTTTTACCTAAATTTAAATTTATGTAAAATAAGGGGGGACTGGGACTCCTTAAATTAGTTTAAGTGTCACTATCGCGAAATCATTCAGTATATGTATTTTGGAGCATAATTTCCCGAATCAGTGCGGGTGTGTATTTCTTTTGTAATTGAATATAATCAATATAATCGACAAATGGCAAATTACGTGGTCTAATAAAGTTTTCAGGGTTTTGTCCGCTGTTTTCTCCCCCCTGCTGAATGTTAATGCCTACCACGTGCCCCGGTTCCCGGCTATTTGCCGTTGCCACTTCATCCCCACCTTGAGTCTTAGGGGCGATTTATTGGCTCTGACTTCCCGCCGGGCGGAGGGGTTTGCGGAAGGGGTTTTCATTACACTGGTGGACCGATCCATCGGTGGGTTAACAGAAGCCGCCCGAATCACCGTCCCGAGCGCGGCGCTCTCTGTTTGCTTTCGATTTTTCAATTTTGTCCTTTTTAATTTAAACTCGCCCGCCATTAGCACTCGTCCGGCGAACGAGCCGAGCACCATGCGGCCAGGACGGAAGGCTGGGGCCACTCGAGCCCGGAGCCCGGAGCCCGGAGCCTCCTCTGCCTGGCTCACTAAACGAGGTTAATTGCACTGGGGAATGCGCCGGATAAAAAATGCAAGAGGTGGAGGAACGCTGGCGATGCCCTGGCCCTGCACCCGGCCGCCGCGCCCGCCGCTGTGGAGCTGGGGAGCAGCCGTCGCGTTGTGGTGCTGCGGTGGCGTGGCAGCGGGGCGGGGCCGGGAGCAGCCGGGCGTCCTAGTGCCAGAAAGTTAATGACACGCCGCACTGGCAGCGCACTTACTCAAGATGCACTTGGCGTCGCCTTGCAACTCTTTTGAGGGCAGCTCTGCAGCGCGGCTCAGTTCGAGCGGTAGGAAGGGCCCGCCGAGAACTACCCCCGGCATCCGGCACACCAGCCCCATAGACGTGTTTTCCTCTTTTTATTTTCCGGGGATTAAGATGGAATTTGGTTTTTTTCTTTTTCTTTTTTTTTTTAAGTATAAATTTTTTTTCTCGTTTTCGGCCCTTTCGTAGCCGCCGTCCCTGCCTCCGTTCCGCGGACGCTTTTAGCCCTCGAAGCCCCTCGAGTAATTCCCTTAAAACGAGACGAGGAAGTCGTTTGTTAATTTGAGGGTTCGCCGGGCATGCACGTCCCGGCCCGGCCCGGCCGTTGCTTCGGAACGAGCCCGCGGCAGGGGTCGGGAGGGGCCGGGACGTGACGGGAGCGATGGTTCCTCAATTGGACTAATTGATTCGAGGGGCTCGGTTCGCTTGAAGAGGGTTCGTGGTCGCCTCCTCGAGTGCGGACTGCGGACCAGACCCCGACTGTAATTTATCCCTTCGGCTCTCCCGGGACCGATAGCATCGGCTGCTGGCACTGTTTGAATTCAGTTTTTATTTATTTTTTTTTTTTTTTCGGTGTTTTGTGTTTTGTTTTTCTCGGGTGTTGTGTTGCTTTCCTGAGGGATTTGTTGGCCGGTTCCCGGTCCCGTCCCTGATCCCATCCCAGGGGATTTTCAGGGCAAGCGGACGGCCGGGCAGCGGCGCGGCGGCGGCGTCGTCGTCGTCGCTTCGTGTGATCAGGGAAGCGGAAGGGTATGAATTTCTGAGGCGGATTTGTGCTCCCCTCGCGTAATTGAATGTAATTCTTCTGTCACGGGGTGCTCGATGGGTGCACACACAGTTTGCACTTTTTATTGTCCCTTAATCCAAGCAATCCCCTTCCTGCCGACGGGATTCGGGGATTCGGGATAGGGCGAATATGTTCGACAACATGCCACATAACTGGATTTTTATAGCCGAAGCAGAGAGGGGGCTGTACGATTCATGATTTCATAGTCTCGTCATCTTTTCACTGTCACGTCCTGACAAAAGACTCGAAATTTATTTTCGCTTTTTTTATGCGTCCTGTCCCCTTCGGGTATCCTGTTGATTGCGACCCTGAAGCTAACAAAATGAGGGTTGACGACCCCTGTGCTGCCGGAAAAATTTGGTTTTCGATTCACAAAATTACCCGACGACGACGGATAAAGCAGTGCCCAATAAATCGTATGTGCTGGTGGTCTGTAAACCGTGTGCGGGGGCGAGGGGTGCGGAACGGCAGCCAACAATTTTTCAATATTCCATGAAACTGCACGTAATTAGATTTCACGACACTTTTGCTCTCCATTTGGGCCACTCATCGCCGCACCCAAATTAGGGGGAATTCAATAAAGTATGCGGTCCGGGGTTATTAATAGCTTCGTGGCCCTATTTAGTTGCAATTCAGTCCGGCGGCTCCGGGGAAGTTCACCGGTTTCAATTTATCGGCCTGTGAATTTGCCTAAACGAAACGCCACTAATTTAAATAAACTAGAATTTTTTGATATATACAGATTCTGATTAACACCGTTAGTAATGGAGAAAGTTGTTAATTGCTTCGAAAATATTCAAATCTCATTGACAATTTTAAAATTTCAGTATGGGACTATCCGTATGTCGCTTTAAAATTAATATGTGTGTGAACGCTTATTGTGTGTCATTTAAAAATCTATAATTATAAACCTTAAATTGGCCTCCTCTGCATGTTGGCCGTTGACCTTTCCATTAACCTAATCCCCAAAAATACATTTATATGTATATACTATACCAGTTACAGTTTTACTCCAAAATTATGTTAAGTACTAATTATAACTAAGAACGAAAGCTTCTCTTGCTGCATTGGGAGTGTTTCAAGCACATAAAAAGGTCCATTAGTTAATTGGCAAATTATGATAACAGAAATCAAAACTTTATAAAGTAACTAGCATTTAAAATAATCTCCACTGGGATTGAAATAGGAACCTGCAAACGGAGTTAACCTGTCCTAAACAACGGATAATGGGCTCATTAAATCCATAATTAACTCAATCTATAAGAGAAATATGTATACATACCTACATATGTATGTAATTCCATTTGAGACATTATAAAAGGGTAATCGATTCGATAATTAATTACATCCCATACAAACATTATAGTGAAGATATACATACATCACAGTACATTCTTTGAACTTCTACAGAATAAATTCCAATTATGGGCAGTATTATCTGCATTCAATTCAAATGCATTTCAATATCATAACGCAATAGTTGAATCACACTTACTCAAGCGCCCTTGCTTAAATTGTTTCAATGCTCTTCATGTTCGAAACAAATAATTAGGATTCTTAACAATGCAAAAATACTCCAGGATTGACCTTACGAAAGCAAAATATAAAGATCTAAGGGTAAAAGGATCTGAAACGATGCACAACATGAATTATTATAATCACATCAACAACATATTGCAGATTATTATACCAATTTGAAAAGAACTTCCTTCAATTACCATCTGTTCAAACAAAATCCAGCGTTAAGTCGAGTTTAGAGCAGAAATTGACGTGGTAATTTGTTCCAGAGATGTGTTAAGAAGGACTCTCAAAGTAAAATCCCTATAATGACTTTGATACCATAAGAAATATACAATTACAAAATGAGCGAAGGTTTGGTTTTAAATTTCGTTTTCCTCCTCCGCATTTTCACCGTCAAAGCATTTACTGCTTTTGCAGAAAATGTTGCGCTTCTAGATCTTATCATAATTTATATTTTGTGTTACGAAGGCTTACAAGTAAAGTTTCTTTCCAATCAGTTGATTCCGTGTTGTTGCTTGACAACTTTCTGTAGTGTAAGATGATGTAAAAATGATTTTATAGGATGTCTCCAAGGTTTTTTCTTTGCTGTTTTAAGCATGTTCTAAATACTTTAATAATGTATCGAACCATTCACCGCGATATTTATAAAATATTGTGTAGGTATATTGAACCCTATAGGCCGCCAAATTAAAAAAATTAACTATATCTTTCCTAACGCATTTATGTTGCAGTCTTGCTACGTTTTGCGAAATGATAATTTAACGGTAATATTTTTCTTAAGATTAATTGAATTTCAGAAGCACATTAAGGCCTACAATTTGTATTCTCAAATTTAACATATTATATGTTATATTAGTTGCAATATTGAGTCCATCATCTTGAATTTATATAAGTTTCGAAAGCGGGTTCACAATCAGAATCTCCAGAGACCTCAAAATACCAATTTTCGTGGCAATCTCTTGAAATTTACAATCGTTGAAGTGAAAAAGATGTTTCAGATATGAATTTCGTATTTTTTTTAAGTAGAATCCATATCTGCAATAAAAAACTCAAGCTCCTATTTAAAATTTTAAAGCTAATTTCCTCCGCCTCGAGTTTGGTATACCTATCAACCTATCTATCATTAGAATAGTTGCATTTTGAAAAATATTAAATTCCTACCTACGTGTGTTTTTCGAGATATTTTATACTGTCCCGATCATAAAATATGTTAGACGTGGGTCAAATTGTGCGCTGGGGGAGGTGCACTCTACCCGCGTCTTTGCCTAATTGGCATGTTTTTAGCACCAGCATTTTTCGAACAGAGAACCCCCCAATTGTTGGTTTGTGAATCCGTTTCATCTAGATCACGCTTTCGAAACTCCAATCCGCAATTCGAAAGTTTTCCGTTTCACAGAGCCCCAAAAGGATCCACCTGAATGCATGCGAACGCCGCTGCCCCCCCCCCCCCCTCCTCAAAATTGCTGCCAATTGAAGAAACTCTTACGAGGGCTGCATCCTACTTACAGCCACTCGGAGGGCATCGTTAAAGTTGGCCAACCCTTCGCCTTCGCGGCCACCCCCGCGCTTTCCCCCGGGCTGCGGACGACTTTCTCCAAAGATGCATCCCGAAAATTGCCCAGCTGCCACCAGAAATACCCAGAAATTGCCACCTTACAGCTTCCCAGAACAATTTCATTCAAGGAAACGCCGCGCCGTTCGGCAAACTCAACTAAGAACACGAACTGTGTAGAGGGCGCTCGTGTTGGTGTTGGTGCGGTTTGCGCTTCGGTTCGCTTCTCTGAAACAGCTTAAGAGAGCGTGTGTTTTCTCTTAACTCTGGGCGAGTTTGGTTGGATTCGGCTCTTTTTTTGATTTTGATTCGCCTTGCGTGTTTGTGTGGGTTGTGTTGATACGAAGTGCGCTCTCCGTCGGGCTGCGTTCCTCTCCTCCACGCTTTCTTGGCTTTGGCTGTCCGCTGCTGTCGCCGATTTCACTCCGTCGCACGCCGCAGCAGTTGTGTTTAGACGGTAGGTGGCGTAGGTTGAGTTGTTCTGCGACGAACAGGCACTTTAGATTCGCAAAAATTTTTGTGCTCGTGGTGAAAAGTTGTGCGAGAGGCGGTTTAGTTCCATTAAAGTGATATTTGACTAATTAACACTACCCAAGTGCGTAGTGTTGCTTTCACAGAAATTAGGAAGCGGCGACAGTTGGTCGCCTCACCCGTGAAGTGCGGAAACGGACGAGTGATTCGAGCGTTGTCCAGTTGCTTGGTGCGTGAAATTGGATTAGAATTTTGCGACAGTGGGAGCTCCTTTTCATCCACTGCTTGGTGGGAGCCGCCACAAACACGAATACCCGTGACTGGGACTGCGACCGAGTGCCCAAGTGTGAAGTGGAAATAACTCAGAAAAGAAATATATATAAAAAAAAAATTAACCAAAGTATTTAAAGGCCAAGCCCCGCGCTGGGCAAGTGAACAACCGCCGCACGTCAGTGGGAACGTGAAGGCTTTCTGTGTGGGCTCAGCTGGCCCCTCACCGAACGGAGAAACGACAAAAAATTGGCTCAGCGCGCCTCAGTTGCATCGATGGATTTTTTCGTTTTCCGGCGGCGCACCAGCGATATCTTTGGCTTTCGAGGGACCTTTTTTGCCGGCCAGAGCCATTAATCTGCGGTCTCAGCCAAAGACACAAAAATCACTGGCTTTTCCCAGCCTGAGTGCGCCTTGTGAATTATTAAAGCCATTTGCCGCCGGCGGATTGGTTGGTTTTTTAACAGCTTGTCTCGCATGTTTACATGCTCGCTAATTTTTGATTAAAATCCACTCAGTGGAGGAGCGATTGCGAACAGACTCGCGGACCGGAATAACAGAATTAAAAAAAGGCGAAATTAATTAAAACCCAGCCGCGCCGTGGTGGGCGCTCGCCGCTGTGCATCCACCGGCCGACGCTGTCCACTTGCGTATTTTTCGGCGGTTCACTGGGCCATTGAGCTGCGGTTTGATGCACTCTCGGCCGCATCATCATCGCCGACGTCGACGTGGTGCTGGAAATTAATGAACCGCAACGGCACAGCCGTCAGCGCAGTCCCCCCCGGCCGCCTTCTGTCGCGGTCAACGGCATCATCGCGGCAACCGCAGCGGAGCCCCGTCCCGTCGTGGCCTTCTCGACTTCATCCGTATACGCTTCGGTGTAATCGCGGCCCCAGCGACTTTTTGCTTATCGCTGCGCTTTTTTTCTTCAATCGCTCCTTTTTTCCGCGCCGCGCTCCTCTACATCGGCCGGCGGCGTCGCAAGTGCTTTCAACTTTTGAGCCGGCGACCAGTGAGTGACCAATCCAGCGGCCGTGGCGGCTTTTTGCTATCGCCGACTAATAAATTCACTTATTTAACAGACAACTGATTTGTTTCGTGCGATTAAACAGATTTAATTGAATAAAGGGGCTGAGTGACGCGAGTGAGTGTGTGCCGCTGCCTGCTGAGCGCCGAATTACCCCTTCTGCGTGTGGTCGTCCATTTTACAGGTCCAAACTTCCAAGAACGAGAAGATCATCGTCGCGAGGGAAAAAAGTTGCCCCCCGGAATTTAGTGTTGTGTCGCCGGGGTCGGCTGCTGATACATTTTTTTGGTAACAAACCGGAAATCTCGTCAGTTGATTTGTTTATGGGAGAAATTTCGTGGATTATTTTATTTGGGATTATAGTCATCACGAAGGAATCTATCCAAATTTAAAGCAGGTAAGCCAAGTCCGCGTGCGGCGTGGGCAGCATTCTTTGCCAATTTGCAACTTTTAAAATTTACGATTTTACCCAATATCCCGATATAATAAAAATCCCACAAAGTTATATCCTCTTTGTTTTGGTATTTTGTTTGGGCGGAAGTTTTTTTTTTTTGTCAATAAATCACTCGATTCAATAACAACTTATCAGTTTTCTGTTTACAACCATGATAACTTAAGTAAGTATACAAAGTTTTATTCAAACATCCGCGAGGGTGCACAGAATTTTTATCGGACGCAAGATTGTCCGGATATTAAACAATATTAAAAAACAAATTTTTAGTCCTGCATGTGTATACATATATGTATGCATACATATTTTGTAAGTAAGTTTTAAGCCATAAGGTTTTTAAATCAAACAAGAAACATCTCCTTTTACTTAATCATCAAAAAACATAATTATCACTAGTGGGGCTAATGGAGCATACTCGTAGGGGCGGAATATCTAAAAAAATTACATGATACCTAACTCTTTAAATGAGGAAAAAAAAAATAGCACTAATTACTTATTCAAACGAAGATTGTAAAAGAAAAATTCATTAACCTGGTCTTCGGCTTTTAAACTATAGTATAAGTCTCCCGATGAATACTGACAAATGCATTAATACCTGTGCTTTTTTCATTTTTCATTTTTCATTTAATAGAATTTTACGAACCGTCAAAATGTTAGAATAGAAATCGAACGAATGAGGGACACTATTTGGCAAAAAAACTTAAAATTTATTCAGTTGATGTTTAAGATTTTCAGTTGTTCCTGTTGAACACATGTTCTGTTTTTCAAGCGACAAGTGATGCTTCCGATTCTGAAGCATAAAAGCAAACGTCTGCATGAATAAATCCGTCGAACTCACTTTTTTTTAGTTACAGGCTTGTTTACAAAAATCGGTGACTTAACATAACCCCCTAAAAAGAAGTTTGATGGTGTTAAATCCCACAAATGAGGAAGCCTATATTTAGAGATCCATTTCTGGAGATTCACCAAATAAACAACCATTTGTGTTTGATAATAAATTACTATTATTTGTACCTTTGTGACATTTATCATTATCATGTAAAAAATAAGTCGGCTTCACTATTGGAAAACCCTTTAAAAGTATTTTGAACGCAGAAATCTTGAAGAGACCTTAGTTATTATTTAAGATATCTACGTCTGGCTAACCGTAGCAAAATCTAAAAGATTAAATTCCCTTAAATTTCAGTAGGAGTGTACATTTCGCAGTGAAAACAAAAATAAGCAATGGAAGTGATGTGTAGTAAAAAATATTTTGGTGTTCTTTATAAATAGCTATCAAGTGTTACCTAGTTCCAATCTTGAAAGTGAAACGGAGTAAATTTTTGTTATATTAATTTAAATTTTAGTTTTACTACTGAAAAATGTTTCAATGTTCGAAAGTTTCTAAATAAAAAAAAAGAAATTTCGAAATTTGAGAAACTTTCATCAAGTCTATATGGTAGGAATTATAAAATTCATTTTAAATTACTAGCGTATCGTAACTACAAGTGATATCAATTAAATTCTTGTAAACGACTATGACTGCAACAAATTACTGTACCCACTTCATAGATATTATTTTATTAATTTAAAGCCAGTCAGAGAAGAGCGTAAAAATTTATAACATGCTTACTTCAAGCTTTCTTCGGGTAAATTTCGCGTCAACGCGCATTGGTTTGAAGTGGGTGTACCTCCTTTACTTATGTTAATCATAAACACTTCTGCGATTAACATAAAATAATCTGTATAAGCCCTACTTGGGATACCTATTACTTTAACATTTTGTTACCTCAAAATTGCCGAATAGAAAAATTAGAAACGTTTGAATTTCTTGGGTGCTATTTTAATTCGACTTTGTTAGGAAAGCACGACAAAACGTTTAACAACATTTTAATTCAAGAAGAAGAAGTACCTAAATCATTAAATTCTGCATTCCTACAGAAGTTGCAATTTTAAGGGCCAGGACTGCAAGACGCAATCGGACCTTTTGAACGAAACGACGAACGTTATGAGGAAGGGAGTGAGGTTGAAGTTAGATAACCGCTTTACGACTCCGGTGTTTTGTTAAGAATTTGCAGCACTCCAATATAAATAAATATCCGTTTTATTTTATGGGTTCCGCGGCTGTTCCCCATCGTAAGAACGTTTTGAAGTTTATTTTCAAAAAATCGTTTACTTTTTACGAGGTATTAATTGTTTCGAGACTTGTATTTCTATTTAACATTTGCTTGTTCTCGGAGACCACACAGGCAAGTTCGTGTGGGTGGATAATTTTATTACCGTAAATTTTCTCGGTGGATTTCTGGGTAAAAAGCTGCATGGAATTCTTGCATAGAAAATATATTTATAAAAAAATAAAAACTAAATAAGTTACTGGCGATATCAAGTTAAATGGTTGATTTGATTCCATTAAATCTTTTGTTATTTCGTGCTTTATATTATTTATGTAACTAATTTGCTCTATCACTGCATTCGATGGAATTCAATTTCTTTATGGAATTCCAGTTTCAAACGTGTTGGAACAACTAAAACTACACTTCTATTTTTGCGACGTGTAATTATAGATTCAAGCTCACTTAAACCTCGGTTAACGCTTATTTAATTGACAATGAATTATTAATTGTATTTTAATAATGCATTCCTTAATGCTTAATTCCCATCGAAAACCCTGACTGAATTTGCTGACAAGTTGTGAAGTGACAAATTTTAAGTTATCCTATTATGTGTTGTTATCACGATCTGTAAAATAAAAGTGGTATACCTACATGCGTCTATTAAGTCAATTTTAAATTTAACATTAGGTGATTTTTGTCGACTTTACGGTATCCCTAAGAGTTAGATAACCCGAAACAAATAAATATGTAAATAAATAATTTTTTTTTATATTTCTCTACTGCTACGATTAAATACATTTTGGAGGTAGCTTTGCCTGTTTTTTTTTTATTGCTAACGTTATGCTGTGCTATGCTATAATAAACAAATGTAGAACAGCTCAATTCGAACACCCTATTAGCGCGGAAAAAGTGCCAAGAGCAAGTGCGGTCCGAAGAGTTTGTGAGAAATGCAAATGCATGTAAATTCGAAAATGGTCTTAACATTTTGTTATCTAAGGAACTAAAATGGCTATTTTTTATGAGATGCATTTATTCAATTATGATTTTCGAAACCTAACTGCATCCTCTAATCCTACCATATCCATTTTAATTTCGCAGCAGAAAAGCGGTTGATTATTTTATTTCAATTAATTACACGCACGAAATTTTCATTTATTGCTGTTTCCGCGCTGACGCCACGATAATTTAGCTGTTTATCTTCTAGGGAATGCGTCTAATTTCAACGAAATTTCAACATTGCGGCGAGAACTCAACTCATGTGATTTACGCTTCGGCGTCCCGAAGACTTTACCTGTCAGCGAAGTAGGGGGCGGGGGCGCGCGGTGAGTGTTGCAGCCACTAACATCGCCGCCCCGTCGAGTACTGCTCGTTTTTTTTTATCGTTTTTGTGCACTTCTGGTGGTATCTCCTCATGTCGAACTTTTCGACGTTGGCTGTCGTAGTTTGGCCGGTGCGCCCCTTCCCCCCGCTTTCCGAGTTATGGAAGGCAGTTAGGTGTCATCGCTTTTCGTTTGTTTATTTTTCTCGCTTCGTTTTGGCCTATTTCCGATCGAATGTGGGACGAATTTAGCCCGCTGTGAATCGTTTTTATCTGCCGGCTCGGTGCCAGCTACTTCTATTTGCGGCCACTTTTGTGTTAACTAGATAAAATAAATTAAACAGAAACAGAACTTGTTCCTGCCGTCAGGTCGCTTTTATCTGTTTGCTCTTCACGAGTTTCATCTTTTATTTTTATTTGTTGATTTTCTTTTTTTTCCTCATTTATTTATTTTTTTTCGCATCACACCGCTTAGCCAAGAAGAATCAGAGGAATCTCGCTGTTATTGCCGGGCTCCTGGCTCGCGGTATTATCAGCAGCTGGGGATCTCGGTGGCTGGTGGTCCATTCTTCTCGGGATGCGTCTTGCTTGCTTTTCATCTGGTTAAAATTAGCGAGAAATGTGCGCACCGAAGCGTCGCAAGGGGGAAGGCAATTGTCGCATTTTTTCCCATTTATGGCTGCGACCGCGTCGTCGATGGCAAGTCAACATTAAGCCAACCTTCGCTTGTCTATCAACACAAGTGGGCAAATATGTCAACTAATCTTGCAATTGAAATATTTACCCGAATGTGTCCTCCCTGGAGTCGGGGCTGTGGAAAAAAGGAGCACACAAGTGTCGCGCATTCACTTTCAAGTTTTTGTACTTTTTGTATATCAGTGGTGCGTTGCTGTGTGCGTGTCTCGCTTCGGGTTTCCCATTCCCATATCGCCCAGGAAACGTGTCACCCTGTCCCTCCTAATTGTTGCGGCAGCTGTAAAAATTCACACCATAAAAGCAGATGTGACAATGGAACGTAATAAAATTCTCAAAAATGAGCTTGTTCACCCCGGTCGGGGACGGGACTGAGACCGGGACCCGGACCGACGACTGCTTTCATTTCATCCTCAGCATTTTCTTCACATACGCTGCCGGTTTCGGTGCTAATCCAATCGAGGGAGGCTAAAGAGGGCTAAGTATCAATAAGCAGAACAGATCAACAATTTTCTGTTTTTTGCCCGCACCAGATCCGCTCATTAAAGGCTTCTCGCTGGCTCGACGAGGCCACGACAGGACAAGTCCCCTCTCAAACGCCCTTTTCCCTGAGTTAAATGCTTCCTTTTTTCCCGAAACGAGGGTCGCTTGCACGGAAGCAGGGACGGAGCGGGAGGAGCAGGCACAGAAATTGACATTCCATGAACAGTCCTCGGGGCTTCGAAGAATAAACAGAGCCGTCCCTTGGCGACCCTCGGTGAAGCGCCCTCTGTGCGCTCAGCGGGGTTCGATGAGGGTTGATGCGACCTCGGCGCAGCACCCTCGTGGTGGATGTTTGTAAGGGATTTAACAAAGATTGATATCTAACGAATCGTTCCCTTTTTGTACCATGAAAATTTGGATTGCAATTTAATGTGGAAGCAGGGACAATGCTGCAAGTTTACTTGTTTAATCATTTTTTGTAAACCGAACGCAAGGGAGGACTTTGTCTAGTTACCCGAAGTGATTGAGATTGGAATTGTCGTTTTGTTCAGTTTGCCATTCTTTGGGCTCTTGACTTCAGTAAAACTCCTTTGCCCAGTTTTTTGTATTGGATTAAAACTTTTAAGACTACGATATAAAAGGATCTACAATGGCAATTGGTTCTCAACAACTCCCCGATTTGTACTTTTTTGTTTCCTTTTTTTTATCAACAACTCTTTTGATTTAAATTTATTTTAATGTGATGTATTGGTCTATTAAAATGATGAAATGATGATGGACATACATACATAGTTGTCAAATACTACAGGGACCTATAGCATTTGTAGAATATATTGTCCAAGTAATTTTGATTTTTGAAAGATTTCATTTACTTTACATGTTCAAAGTTTTGCTCGATCCTATATTCTGACGTGAGCCAACTCTACAGCCTATCTCCCTCACATCACTAGTTCTCGAGTCAAATTCGTAAATGAAAGCGCTCAATTAGCTCCCATTTTCAAGACAAATATAGGGTTAATCAGTTAGCTGAGCAACGCCACTTCGAACTGTGCGTCTAAAAGTGTCGCAAATAAATGAAGCGGTGGCGAGTTTAATCGTGGTAAGTGTTTTTGTTAAAATAAAATACATATATACAACAGTATAACCTTAATATAACGAGCCTCAATATAACGATTTCCTCGATTTAACAAATTTTTCGAAATTATTTAGTAATTTATTTTATCGTTTTATTTCTTCTTGGCTTCCAAATATTTTTGAAATTTATGAACACTTATAATTTAGTTTTTCACTATAATTGTAATTTAAATAGCTAAGGTCACTTCTTTTCACGCATGACGAGTATACTCGTCATTACGCGAAATGATTATCACTTCTCCAAGGCCGGTGTACTCTTCAAACTTACCTAACTGTTTAAAAAGTACAAAAGATCATATTTAGACTACAGTGCTGTGTATAAATATAAGACCACCAACGTTTTTCATGAAAGTTTTATCTTTTGATACTCATAATTTCTACAAGCCATATCAGAGAGGAAAACACTTTTTGGCAGAATTAACGATTGAATGGTCCTTATTATTTTCCCATACATTGGTTTTATTTTCGTTAGCAAGACCGCAACAAATTTAAATAATTGCCTTGGGGTACCCGTGTATAAAGATAAGACCACTTCGTCGTGTTCATAAGAATTGTAACAAAAAAGTTATAGAATCGTCCTTTTTCTTCTTCATAGAGCTCAGTTCGTTAAATTATTCCGTCCAGATGCATTTAAATTTGATTTATTGATGAATAACGGAAATTTTTAAAATGGGCGGGAAATCAGTGGAAAAACTGAAGTTGTGGCTGTTAATTTCCGTTTTTTTCCAGTCTTTACATTAGTAAGGATTCCAATCAAGCATTCATTCTTCTTCTAACGGTTTGTCGCAGCGTTCGATTGCAAACCAGTTACAAATAAGCAAGACCTGTGTCCTTCAAACAAATGAAAAACTCAACTAACGGAGAGTTCTGAAGGATATAGGCAAATGAAATCTTAAGTCTTAAGCTAAAAATATAAAAGGCTTTAAATTGCTAGAGAGGTAAATTGTATTAGATATTCAAAAATTAGTAAAATACAGCCTTTTGTATTTTATAACTCTATTTTTCTCGAAAAATGAAGCAGAGCATTTTTATGTACGAATTCATAATCTAGGTACGTAAAAAAACCTATAAAAGCAAATTGCCACTTGTTTGAAAAGAAAACAAACATTAAATTCGGTGAGGTATGAAATAAAAATCTGTGCTTCCAAAACTTCACCAAGTACGAACTAGTCCCGTTATATGCAATCGCCATCCCATTATTAATATTTTCCCATTGATATAACTTTCAATGCATACGTGGATTTATTCTAGAACGTGTAGCGATAAAAATTTGTTTACCCACAATTTGTGAAGATATGAGCTCCCATGTTCGTCATTTTGTTTCTGAAAATTCTTATGAATGTTGTGAAACAAACAATATTAAATGGAAATTCACCATCGTCAAAAGTTTGTTAGGTCAAAATTGTGCAAATATTCAAGCTATAATACACGAGGCACCAAAATCAAACAATTTAGATGAAATGAATATTTCTTTTGTTGACGCAAATTTTAAGCAAAAGAAAATAACGAAAAGAACAACAGAGTTTGTGTTCACAGTCGATTTAATCATGTGTTTTAGATGAAAAGGTTGTACAAAATTCAATTTGCGTTTCAACTATACGAAGCGGCAACAGTGACTACTGTGCAGTTGTATAATAAAAAAAAAAATAAAAAAAGCGAAAAACATGGCTGACAGAGTAGGTGAGCGCTGTATAGTTTAAATTTTGTTCTTTTTTTAGTTTAACAAAGAATGTTGAATTTAATATTTTTAGTATGACAAGTATATAGTTATATCCAAATAAGTTTCGGTATACCACATTTCAGTTCATGTAAATCTCGCAGCTAGAAATAGTAAATTTCCAAATTCGGTTGATTGTTATGTGTGTTTTGTTGGAATTATTTGCATTTTACGTTTTCGCACCAATCTCACACTGAAAAAAACAGATTAGAAACACTAACTAATCTTTTGATTGATTTTCAGCCTACTAATTAAGTTAGTTGGTAAGATAATCGAAAGTTCGAAAACCAAATATTATAAAATAGTAAGGAAATCAACTACAACATTTGTGAAACTAACTAATTTTGCAAATATTTTTTTCCACTGTTTTAGTTCTATTATCTAATTTAAATTAGTAGGGTAAAAAAGTAGTTAGTTTTTATAATCTTTTTTATCAGTGCAGAAAGAGCACTGAATCGGTCACAAGTTAACAATTTGCTATTGATTTCAGATCTGCCTTAAGTGTGGAATTCGTTTAATTAGAGCCAGTGTTTACCGTATCGAGGCCGTTCACGGTGATCGCAGGTTGAGATAACAATCTTGTATTTTCTCAATGGCCATATATGTACATATCGTGCTGGCAATCCTAAACTTACATATTTAGCTCGATTTCCAAGAAAATATACTGAAGAACTAACTCTACGACTGTTCGTGCCATCGATTGTTTGTCGAGAACTATTAACTCCTTTAAATTGCCGACATATCTCTGAGTCTGAATATTTTTGTCCATATACGCTATGGGAGACAAGACGACTGTTTTTCATAAATCACAATGTCACTAATTACGCGTTTAATGAATCTATCATCCGTTTTGCATCTTTATTAATATCTTTTTAAATAACTAGATAAAACGTTTGATTACATAATAAGTAATCTTTTCTATGAAGGTATGAATCTGATGTACATATATTCTTAAGTGACATCATAAGAAAGATTTTTGTGTCTCTTCAAATACTATAATGCATATGTTTAGACCTGTGACGTCCTAATTTTTCATTTATTATTTATCCGGTTTATCCATATAACCAATAACCATTGATTGATTGAAAAGCAATTATAGTTCTGATCTTTTATGATATTATTTCTTCTTGCAGTCAATTCTATTGCATATCTATTCAATTAGCAATTTAATGAAATTCATTATCTCACTTTTTCTATTGTTGAGCAAATAGCCTCTATTAAGAATGTGCCAAAAAAGAGTGATGACACTGAAGCTAGCAGCCGCATCTAGCAGCCGATGCGCAAAACCAGCGAGAACAGTTGAAATAGAGCTAACAGTTATAAAAATGATCATAATGTGATAAGACTTTAAGAAAAGTATGATTCCTGTATTAGAAAACAATTAATTAATAATTAATTAAAATAATTATTTATTTTTTGGCGGGCAAAAGGAATGGCGAATAAAAATTCAAAAATCACTTAAAACCGAAGTAGCACTCTGAAACTTGGCAGGAAGCATCATTTGTTTATTGCTAATGCAATGAGCATGTAATTTTGAGGGAGCAACATTTATTTCTATTTTTTATGAATTTTCAAAAATATAGACTTCTCCCAAATTTCGATTTTTTTTACTAAAGGGTTACTTAAAACCAAGCTGCCGGGATGAAACTTGCCCTGAAGCTTCTTCTCTTTATTGCCGATGCAATGAGCACGTAATTGTGAGGGAGCAAGATTAACTTCTATTTTTTTTTAATTTTCAAAAATATAGACACCTCCCAAATTTCGATTTTTTTTACTAAAGCTTTAGCTTAAAGAGAAGAAGCTTCAGGGCAAGTTTCATGCTGGCAGCTTGGTTTTAAGTAACCCTTTAGTAAAAAAAATCGAAATTTGGGAGGTGTCTATATTTTTGAAAATTAAAAAAAAATAGAAGTTAATCTTGCTCCCTCACAATTACGTGCTCATTGCATCGGCAATAAAGAGAAGAAGCTTCAGGGCAAGTTTCATCCCGGCAGCTTGGTTTTAAGTAACCCTTTAGTAAAAAAAATCGAAATTTGGGAGAAGTCTATATTTTTGAAAATTCATAAAAAATAGAAATAAATGTTGCTCCCTCAAAATTACATGCTCATTGCATTAGCAATAAACAAATGATGCTTCCTGCCAAGTTTCAGAGTGCTACTTCGGTTTTAAGTGATTTTTGAATTTTTATTCGCCATTCCTTTTGCCCGCCAAAAAATAAATAATTATTTTAATTAATTATTAATTAATTGTTTTCTAATACAGGAATCATACTTTTCTTAAAGTCTTATCACATTATGATCATTTTTATAACTGTTAGCTCTATTTCAACTGTTCTCGCTGGTTTTGCGCATCGGCTGCTAGATGCGGCTGCTAGCTTCAGTGTTATAAAAGAGTGGCATGCTTCCAAAAAAAGTCGTACAATCAGATTCCGTGATTCATTCTGTGATCAATGTGCTCTTTTTCCTCGTCTGTCATTTGCTTCATTAGTTCAGGTCCAATTATTTGTCAACATTTTTGAATCTTTACCAATAAGCACAGTGTCTTGGTGAGGCTAAATAAACTCAAGAGCAAAAATATTGGAATTGTCAGTGGTTCTTTAAATACTTATGTTTGACAAATGAAAATGAAACAAAATGTATGCAAAACAATTTTTTTTCTTCAAAAAATGGGATATCTTCCAAGTGATATCACCCCAAATTCGCCGCTCGTTGTGTGTTTGAACTTTTTAAAATTGGCTGCCAACCCCAGCGAAGCGATTTTGTTGCTGCCACTGCGACGTAGCGGTCCTTTGTGTGCTTCAATTGTTTTCCCACGAGCACGTGACAATTAAGTTAAAAGGAAACTGGCGACCATCATGTCGTACAGACACAGCGCGAGCAGCCACATTGTAAGTGCCCGTCCCCTCGCCTCGTCCCGCCTACCCCCGCAGAAATAGCGCCGACATCCGTGGCAAAGGTACGAGCATGAGTGCGCCGTGTCGCCTATCGTTAGTTCACACGCGGCTACTGTTTGCGCCGCCATCGCATTATAAATTGCCGTAGGAGCTGCCGCCGTCGCTGGTGTGGCTGCCCAAGTGGCCAGGCCACAGACACTCAATCTCGGTCCGATGACAGTTTTGCGGTTGGACAGTCTCTGCCAATAATTCCGAATCACCTTGCAGTCATCAGTCGTTGCCCGGTCCATGGCATTCGTCTGGGTTCTGGGGAGGGGAGTGGATCGGCGTGCGGCTAGGGGTGTTTGCCACCGACCTGCAATTTGAATTACATTTGTGGTCCGCGGTTAATGTCGTTTGCGGTTGTCGGGCAACAGACCCGTCGGTCTACCGTGGATATTCGATGAAACAAAACGACAGCCGTGACAGTGACAACGACACCACCGCCAATTGGCCATTCGAAAGACATTCTGATCCCAGCGATTCAAGCGAAATGGCTGAAGACGGTGGCAGTTGGAGTTAAAGTGGTTTTTTGTCACTTTGCACTACCTTACATTTGCGGTGAATACAGGTGTAAAACGACAGCGCGATAATGTCAATCCGGTAAAAGATGCTTTGGGCGAGAAAACGCGAGGGGACACTGCGGTACAACGAGATCGTTGAGTTGAATGAAACGGAGGGGACATGCATGCGCGACATTCGAATCCGATATTTATTACTTAGCTGCCTCCTCTCGGTGGTCGAGGCCGGATCCGATGTTTATTCCTCTACCGCCTCTGCGACCCCCTCTTGGTGGCCGTCGCATGCACGACGTCGTCGTCGCCGTTACCGCCGCCGCCGTCGCCGCTAGTCCCGTCGACGAAACGAATGCAAGGCGGCCACTTCAAGCAAATCGAACGAGTCTGGGGAACCAATTGATTAGCAACATTTAATGCCTTCACGGCCGAGGGGTTTCATTAATCCCATCCCGCCTGGCCCCCCCGTATCATGAGCGTATCTAGGCGCAGCTTTCTGTCGCCATTTGTGCGGCAGGTCGGACAGCTTCTTCTGCTAAAGAGGCTCGGGTTTATCTTTACGGTCATCCGGCATTATCTGTCCACGGTTTCTTCTCTCGTTCAGCCGAGTTGGCGCGGAAGATGGGCAACTGCAGTTAGCCACAAGCCCGCAAAACCGGCCGGCTGGGAGGCTCAAAGGTGGGTACACCACATTGACACAATTCAAACAATGGCATCGAGGCAGTAATGGCTCGTCCGCGATTAAGGCCCACTCCACACATCCGAAGACACTCCGCCGCTGCTACGGCTGTTCACACTCATTAGCAAGGGTCTTATCGTGCGCGACAATGTACTTGCTCGTTGAGCCGTCTCGCGTCCGCGCCCCCTCCGTGCGCTTAATATCAAGTCTCTCCCGAGGGAGAATCGCGCTTATCTTAATTGCAGCAATTCAATGATAAAAGCTTCGTTTATGAGAGGAGGCCCCGCCACAAGGATTCGAAACAGCAATGGCAGCGACAATTTCTGGCTAAGCAGCAAATTGGCGGGCTTGCAGGGAAAAATCTTGTTAATTACATGTAGGTATGCCGTCACTTCTTCCTCGTTCCCGGGGGAGCCAGGACGGGTCTGCTGGCGATGCGACGGCCACGCTCAGCTTGCGTTTCGTTGCTATTAATTTGCGAGCGGCGGTGCGACCCGGGCCGCCACGGCAAGTGGCCTCTTTCGTCTTGCTTCTGGCGAGGCTGTGTGCGTCGTGCTTAATTTAGGTTGATTGCTGCTGACAATTCTGTAACGATTCAGCGACCGGGGGCCGGAGAGTTCACTAGCGGAGGGACGGCGACGGCCGCATAGGTGGCGGAGTCGCTTCTCCACAAAGACCGGCGGCGACAGGTTTGCCACTTGAACTGTAACTTTTGCGGCTGATTGAGCGGTATATTGGTGGTATCCATTTCAAATTTCACTTGCTGCCGTAATTTTGTAATAAAACTGGTCGCTATCTTTCACTGATTCAGAGATACTTGAGGCGTTTTTATTGCGCTACCGTTATAAATGCGTCACTTTGAACTGCCGCCGCGAGCTTCTTTTTTTAGTTTTAAAGAGTGGGTTGGGAAATTTAGATTTTACTTTTATAGTTGTGTGGTTTTAGCGTTTTTGGTTGCTTCGGGATTTTTTTTTTAGTTGATGGTAAAGGGTGTTTAAGAAAGTTGTCTTGTTGGAATCAAAAAGAGATAATTCAGTCTAATTGTATTGCAAGCCAAGGTTGAGTTAAGCTTAGCATTTAAAATTGCAGATCTAATGAAGCACATCCAAACTTTAATATTGAATTGATTTCGAATATTAAGACTAAATTAAGTTGACGATGTGGTGTTCAAACTTGTGAAAGTGTTAAAGCATAGGATTGATTATATATATGTATGTACTGATCTTAACGAAATTTTCACAAATCTATAAAAATCGTTAACAACCCTGAACCTATAAAGAACTATTATGGGATTAGAATAAATAAAGTACCATTGCCCGTGTAAGTTTTCACGAAAAATGGGCAATCCATTATAAATCAGTTTAGAGATATGTAGGTATACGAGTATATGTAGCAAAAATGCCAATCGCTTCAAATCCGACTGTCGCGGTAAGCAGACCGCCCCTTTTTATTTGTTATTTGATTGTATTATCGAACCATTTTTCATTAAACTAAAACCCATACATATATGTACTAAAAATACTTATGAAAACATATATGAATACCTGTAAAAGGAAAAAAAATTATCAAAGACCTTAAAAATAATAAAACGGTCCATTTATGTATTATATATGTATGGTAACCGAATGCATTAATTGTATGAAAATATATGTAGTAGAATTTTTATTTTACATTTTTCAAATATGGCGCCGGATTTACCTGGAATTAACCCTAGTCTCCCTTATACCTAAGTAATGGCTATTTAATTTAAGTCAAATAACGAGTAGGCAGGGCAGGTCCTAACGCGGGAAGCCGTTAAATAATAAAACATAGGTACTTACCCAGATCCATCTAATAATAGACAAATAAACTGCAATCCGACTACTTATAACCGACTTTTTAAAATACCCTTTTATTATCTTCAGGCTTTGTTATTTGTTCGCACTACAGCACGAAATTCGTCAGCATTTGTACGCTTTAATCGGAAGCGCTGCGATCGGTGTCATACAAACAGGAGCGCTGCTGGCGGCATAATGACGGTGGAATTTTAATCGCAGCGTCAATATTTTTTCTCGTGTGCACTCGGCACGGGAAATGTTTGACCGTTGATTTTGAAGTGCTTCGATATTTGCGCTTCGCATTACGACTGCTGGTCCAGGGCAAAAACAACATCATCAGTCGCGGATATGTGTGCAATTAATTCTGGTATTGCGTCGATTGCATGTTTGCATTGCGTCGCCTAATGTCGCTTTTGTGTGTTCGCTTGCTTCGTGCATTTTGTTTGAATTTTTCCCTCGAATTTCACTCAGGCACGCATGCAGCCTGCGGCGTTGTCATTTTCTGACTTTTTTATTATTTTCCACGCACACCTCATCTTTACAAGCAACTGAAAGTGGGGAGAGAGACGAGATAAATGTCAACAGTTAGTTGTTGAGAGGCCTTCATTGCTTGATCAAAAGAGGCAAACACTTGCTCGTTTAAATGTCTCAAGTGATTCAATAAATAGGCGTTTTGGGGCCGCAGAGTGCTTGCTTTGAGTGGTTTCAATCCTGATAAGGTGAAATCAGTGCGGGCCCGATTTGTAATCTCTTTAACCGCCATACTGCAGGGAGAAGGGGTACAGATGGGGCGGGGGGCATCTCTTGAGCACGCACAGCTCCCTCTGGCGATGGGGAACTGCTTAATTTTCCCGTGCGATAACGGAGCAATTCCATTCCACACTATTCGCCTCAGAGTCGCAGACACGTGCTTCCCTCCACTCCTTTCCCATTTCTTGGCGGTACACGAGAACACGACGCCCCTACCTACGGATCTTGGCAAAGGACCGCTGTTTCAACACCCCCGCGCCTCCTACGCCCAACATTACCAGCTAAATTAACTCGAGCGGAAACAACCGCGTAAAATCCGTTTAATGCCGCAGAGAATGATTGCGTTAATAATTTAATTACGTGTCTAGCGCGGAACCGTCTGAGGCGAGGAGCCGGAGCAGGAGCGGCGCGCTAATTCGCCAGTGAAATGTGCTTAGAGAGCGCGTTCATTTGTTATTCCGTTTGCCGGCGGAATATTCATGTGCGATGTGCGGCGGCACACACGCCTCGGTATGCCCGGTGAGTGCCGCGCTGAGTGACGGCGCGGCGCGGCGAGGCGACGAGGCGGTGGGCACTAAGTGCAGCGCGCGGTGCAATGCACACTCCCAGGGAACGCGCTCAGGTGCCGGTTTGGTAAGACTTTGCGCGGGGGCGCTAACCCAGCGATGGTATCAGCGTGGGAGGCATGACGGGGGCGTTTGTCACCCCTCACCACCGCGCCTGCGGCGGGAAGGTGTAAATGCGTGCCGCGTTACTGCCCCTTTCACACGACGCGGCGTCCCATTACTCATTGTTTCAGCGACAAAATCGCTTTGCATTCCGCGAGCACGGAATCTGCTCTGTCTGTCAGACACAGAATCCAGTCGCCGACAGTAGTCGATTTAGCGAAATTGTAACAATTCGAAGCAGCTGAGCTGATAATCAGAAGACTGGCGGGACGAATTGGGGCAGGGAGCGGGAAGTGGGAAAGGCGAGACGAATTTAAATGCAAATGAGCGAAAGCAAACGCGCGATATAAATAAAGACGTATACCCGGTGCGGCGCAGCTCGACTTCTGCCTGCCTGCCCCTTCAGGCGGTTATTTGACTAACGGGCGGAATTTCAAGTGATTCACTGCATTAAGACGCGACATTTTCTTGTCACGAAGCACCGGGACCTCCCTATGCTCAGCACTTTAAATAAAACGACGAAACTCAAATTAATTGACACCCAGTCAGGCATGTCGGGGCTTTGTCGGTTCTGTTCAGTGCCTGCGGTTTTATGGCCCCACGGTAATAAGTCGAGTCGATATCGACGCCGACGGCCAAGTGGACTGGGGATGAACGTGGGGGGTTTCAAAGGTGAGTTCTCAACGAACATTGAAATTTGAGGAATTTGCCGCTTGATTAGGTGACACGAAAGGTGCGATTTGCTGTCTAGAGATTTGAGAATAGCAGCTCTTTAAGAAAATTTACGATTTTTTGGGGAAACTATTTCTGATTAAATGTATAGTGCAAATTATATCTTAGAAAAGCTAAATATACAATCAAAAATTTTATGGTTTAAAATACATTGGACTAATAATCCATATACAGAACTCCGATTGTATTATTTTGAAGTATTCTTAAGTAGGTAAAATTTGTTTCTTCAAAACAATATATGTATAGATTTGGATATTATGAGAGAGGATCCAGTAATTCGGTCTCCAACACAAAATCAAATCATGCAGGTCAAAGAAATATAATTGACCATTGGGATTGATACACATTTCCGCATTGAAAAACCAGCCCAAATTCGAAATGAAAATCATTTTTACAGTAGTTACGTAATTGCTGTTAATTTGATAATCTATATATTAATACGTGAAGCGAAAACTTTGTACCCCTTTTTAAGCATATTGGACGGAAGGAGGAGTGTGAAATTTGGCATAAGTTAAAGTTTATATAGAGAAGAAGTGCAGAAAGCTAAAATTTATATATAATATGTGTTACAAATACATTAAATTTAATTAAATAAATTTCTTATTTACGTTCATACTGTCTATGTCAAACGCATAGTAGTCTGTTAACAAACTGTCGTAATTTTATTATTGATAGTGCCAATTTCAAACACATAGTAGGCTGTGTACTTTCGTATTTTTCATAGTAACCCCAGTAGGTCGAATTTCGACCATAGGGCGACCACTAGTAAAAATGATACTTTAAAGGGAAAAGTGTCAAATTGGCATTTTTAATATCATATTAACATTGAATGAAATTCGGATATTTAGTTACAGCGGAAATATCATTTCAAAATATCAAATTGATTTTCACATTTTATTGCAACTTTTGATATTCTTCAATGTAAAAGAAGGGAAAAGACGCGGTTACTCATAAACTGTAAAACTGTGCATAGCTGAAGTAGAACTGCTGAAACGCCAATTCGCAGATCCCAGGCTTGAATCCAGCCACGGTTAGTCGGAATACCTATCACAGAAGAATCAACCTTCTAAAAAGGCATCAGAATGGGGTAGCTCGGTGGTAGAGCAGCCAAGCCGCCAATCTGCAGGTCGCAGGTTCGAATCCGGTCACGGATTAACTATTTTTGTATTTAATAATTTTAAATTGATATTTTTCAGTGTTAATATAACATTTTTCTAAAGATTAATACGGTGCAATATCAATAAGTTATATTTTCCTTATGGGCTGACCTAGGCTACCTAGGTGAAAAATATCAATATATATTATATCTAGTGCAAACATTGGAAATTTTCTTTCGGTATAGTATGTCTGAACTCGGGAATCAATTTCTGACAAATATGTTTTGTATGCCATTTTCAAAGAGTAGGTTATAGAAATACTAAGAAAAAGTAAAAAAGTAAAACTTAATGATTTTTTAAATTATTATGGACATTTGAAATTGATTTGAAATTTGAGAACGACTAAAAGTTATTTTTAGGTTTATCTGAATTTAAATTTTTTTCCAGTTGCTGATTATGGAATATTCGAAGAGATAGTTTCTTTTAAAAGTTATTTGTTTTTCACAATTTTCAAATTAAAAATTTTAAAGAATTAGCAAAAATATCAGACCCAGTTGAGAAAAACAGTTGTTTTTTTGACAGAAATACAAGGGTAAATTTGCACGACTATTTTGGCTCGCAAATCGAACGAAGTAGAAATGTATGGAAAGTTTTACGAGCTACGTAATTTTTACTCAACTCTGGCATGACCCTTATTGTACTTATTGTTTGTAACTTGATCTACGCGTGTTTTTCATTTTGGGAAAACTGCTCTATTTCCATCTGTTTGTTTTTACGCATATGGCCTGGAACTGAAGTGACTCATTAGGTGCTGCTTCTGAGCTGCTCTTGAATTTATAATTCCCTAAATTAGATATCGAGTCAAGTGCTTTGTGGCAGCTTGATATCAGTAATTATGGTAATAAGTAAATTGGTTGGGTATACAATTTTGAGTCAGGGTGAGATAACGTCTGCATTATCATGATAGCATATCTCATCATTATACTTAAAATGAGATCGCTTGAAAATTCGAATGATAAGTGGAAGACAGAATCAAATGAGTTCATTGAATCGCGATACTGATTCTACTGAAATTTTATATTAAAAAAAAAGCGACTGTTCAAAGGTTCAAGGTCATTCCAATTTACTTTATGCGCCTCCACACAAATTACGAGGGCACGTGCAGACCCCCGCAAAGCTCAGATGTTTTATAAAGTTTGAGCAAATGTTCGAAAATGCTCAATGACACGAGCAAATACTGTGGAATTTCTTAAAATTCGTTTTCCTATCAGTTTCTCCAAGTCCGGAAGCCACGTTTTCCTGCGCCGTAAATCGCGATAAGAATTTCGCCCGCCGCCGATCCGCCCCCGTACGGAAACATCGAGGTGAGGGTGTAAAAGTTGTCAACGCCATTCTTGGTGCTGTCGTCGTCATTTTCGCATTCCCCTGAGTAGCAAACAGGCGTTGGTGCGGTGCCGGCACTGTCGTTGTCGTCACGTTCAATTAAACTTCGACATTCCGCTCCTCGGTTGTGCGATGATAGCGCGTCGCCTACTTCTCTTTTACCACTCGTTGCGTGCTCTAAACGTGTACTGTACACACCCTGTGTGTCTACGACAATTAGAACAAAGTGTCTAATCAGCAAACAAGAGCCGAAGAAACTGCTCTAAATGAGCACAACAGAAAAGCAAATAAAAGAGCCCGAAAATTAAACAAAATTTGCATCGCGTAAATATTGGGACTACACAAAACCCTACCACATGCTAGGGAACAGTGAACTGAACTGAAATGGCTCCTCGATGTGGACGTGGGCGGGGTGAGGTGAGGTGATATATGCTCTTCGGCGGCGGGGGGCGAAACGGCCCTGGATTTCTGATGTTTCTCTTACTGATATATGGGTAAAACCGTAAAACAAAACGTTTACACTGCATCCAGTCACACCGCCAGCAGCTCTGGTTGCCGGGTGTCTGTTTGCTTTCTTCGGAACATATTTGGGTGAACATAACCAATAAAAAGTTTTATTTGCTGAGAATTACAAACATTGCATGGCCAGGGGATAGGGGCATGTGGGGGGAAGAGTCGCACTCAGCAGGAGACCAGAAGGGCATAGGGCCGCCAGCGAGCACTCGAAAGTAAACATAGTTACTGGCTGGCTGGGTCAGAGGGCGGTAGTGGAGTCTCAGCAAATAGAAGGAGTATAAGATATATGAACATTCTTAAAAATGGGGAATATTTAGAAAATACGAGTGAGAGGACCTTAGCTCGAGACGTTGTGGATCTGTGGGAGTGCCAAGGGAAGGGCAGGACAATCCAAAATGTTTGATCTTGAACTGTTTCGTAAACGACGATAGCAGCGACAACGCCAGCGGAGCGGAGCACACATGAAAGCAGCCACGGCTACGAACCCAGCGCCGCGCCGCCTTGCCTTTTTCTCGAAGCTCAGAGCCAGAGCTACTTACAGTCAGTCTAATGACTTCGTGACGCAGGGACAGCCCATGTTCGCTGTTTGTTCTGCTTATTGACACAAGTGTGCAAATGTACCGAGGAGAGCTGTGTACTTTATCTGTCGTGTCGTGGCCCGGCAGTACCTACTGTTTACGAATTTGTTCTTTGGGCCCCCGTCACGCCACCGCCACCGCTGCTTTCGCTCTTCTCAGTACTTGTCGGTCCGTTATTGTTTCAATTTATTTATTTTTTTTTCTTGTTGGTTCCAACTTGTGAAATATTTTCCTTCCTCATTCTTCGGGAGTAGAAGGAAACTCGATATTGCGCTATTTCAAAGAATCGACGGTTTTCAATTTTCTGATTGAACTATAAAATTGGATTTTTATTAAACAGTTGGGATTTCTCTTTATTGCGATTATGCCGAATATTTAAGATAGAATAGGTTTCTTAAACTTGGATATCTATAGATGCTGTTTTGAATATACTGTTAGAAATTCTTTAATGCTTAAGGTTAGTTAAATAGGATATCCAGACCTTTAAACGTATTAACTAGCATCAGGTTTTCCTGATTAGAACTATTAGAATTAGAAGTGAAGTGATATGGAAGGAAGGCAAGTTTCAGATTACACTACTTTGGTGCTATAATGCATTAGGAGTATATTGCCATATTTGCCCCTAATTATAATTCAAACTTGGTATTACAGCCAAGCAAATTATGCATGTCTGTGCGATTAGATCGGTTTGGTGTTCTGGATCGAAATACCCACCAATTTTTGGATTCGTCTGTCTCGGTGAATAGAGTACCTATATATTTATGATCAGGAAAACCTTATCAGCTGATCCGTAAAAGGTATTCCTGATGAGACGGGCTTGATCTAGATCGTAATCATCCTGACGCAGAAAATTTTAACAGTTCAAGATTAGGCAATCGGACATGTTCATTATGATCCTGATTATGTTCAAGCAAATTTTTCTAATCGGGAGTGGTGGTGGGAGTGGTTCCACCTCGTGGCAATTAATGCTATGGACAGACTACTGCAATTGAACTAGTTCCTGACGTCACGTTCGATATCTAGGAACCAGTTCAATTAGAAGTGTGTCATCTATTCGATTCTGAACTGGTTCAGTTATTCTATGAGTGCTACGACCTGAAAATAATTTATTTAATTGCAAAAAACTTGCAAATACAGGTTGAAGTGATAAGAAGGCGAGTCGAAACTACGACAAACATAATGAAAATGCCAAAATATTCATATTTTTAGTACGCTATTTTTACGCTACTCGCGCTGAGAGCAGTAAAGGTTGTAAAAATTCATTTTGAACTAGTTCAATTGTACGGATTTTGAGATCCAGTTTATATGGGACTTTTGCATGGCCTACGTCATTCTGACGTCAGGAACTAGTTCAATCGCTGTAGTCTGTCCATAGCATAAGTGAATCATAATTCTTTTTATGTTATCACACACAAAATGTGAATTCCCCAGCAAGTCCTTAATTCGTTTCAAGAGGGACGAGGTAAACTCGGTTTGTCACCTCTACTCGGCTTTAAAAGTGCACTCGACGAGGCACTTGACCCGGTCTACTTATGTTAACATCGCTAGTAGTTATCAGCGCAGTTTTACTGCTCCTCAATCATTCATTACAACATTTTCGATGATGCCACGACGCCGCTTATCAGCCGTCCGGTCCGCGAGTCGACCAAAACACAGCGCTCCTCCCGCCCGGACGGAGATAGCGGGCGTGGAGGGCTTTCAAGTGCGATCGAATCGAATGCAATCGATTTGGAGCGCACATCGGACGACAAAGCAAACAAGAGTTGTTTGCTCTGATTACACCACCACCAGAGACAAAGTGCGGCGGAAAACTAAATATAGGCGCAGCACTCCCGAGATAATTCTGCAATTTGTTCTGCGGCTGCGGCCCCCTCTCTCTCCAGTTGTGTCTAAGAAAAGAGTAAAACGAAATAAAAAACGAACGGCGAATTTGAAGAAAGGAAAACACTTTTGCGCCACTTGACGCGAGAGATAAGAATATGAAACCACTTCAGCGTCCGGCGCGCAGGCGGGAGCGGGGATCGGGTTATTTAAGTGGCATTAATTGCTTTCGTAGTATGCGCGGAGTCATCCCTGTTCGAGTGAACATAAAAAAACGCCCATAAGTTCACTTCCGGCTCAAATTAAATATTCACGGGGGTCGGCCCTGGCAATCATCCGTCAAGCACAAACGCAAACTTGCGCGTGTTTGTTTGCGGAGCGTTCGCTTTTTTTGCTGTCGCCTCTATTTGTTTTATGCCCGCCGAAGAGCAACAAACAAGCAGAGCAAACACAGGACAAATCCAAACATTCCCGACCACGTCACGTCATCTCTCCCGCGCCCCGAATTGATACCCACTTCGCGCCGAAGTTAAATCGAACTGGAGCTGATGTTCATTTTCCCTTTTTTCTCGTTACAGGAGTGCCCGGGCAGGTTGTTGGACCCGAAAGCGCTTATCATTCGCCTCAGCCGCTGCTTAATCAATGCCAGCTCCTTCAAGATCGCCATCGATGGGGATGAGTGTCTCCTCGACTCGGATCCCTGATTGCGTTCAGATTGCACCGGCAAAAGCAGAAGCAGCACCAGTGAACGGGTTCGACATGTTTTTTTCTTCGCGGAGATAAGACGCGGCATACGATGGGAAAACTCTTTTGAGTCTCTAACCGGGAAAAAGAAAAAAGTGAAACGACTCTCTCGTTCTTGTGCTGTTACGTGCCGACAAACGTGCATCCCTGAAGGAAACTTTGAAGAGCTTTAATTAGAAACGTCGAAGATGTACCCCAGTGCGAGCATCAACGCGGCTGCCGTAGCTGCCAGACATCCGGTGAGTACTTTTTCCAGTTTATCAGAAAATTGCGGCAGAATTTCCCATTTCCTTGATATGAGACTTGACGGTAGTAAAAGAACTGGCTCTTCTTGCTAACTTTGATTAGATGGTGGGACTGGACTGCGAAGGTATATAATTAATTATTTCACTCTATAAAATGTCGTTATCATACATCTCTATGAAATGAAGTACCTATAAACGGTATGGAGGATGTTTAAAGTTGCAACTTTAACCTATCTATATCTTTGCCGTCGTAGACACCAATTAGTTATTTAGGTTATCTTCGCCGGTTAAATTCGTGTTCATAATAGATATTTTATATGACCCTTTTATTAAAATAAAAAAACAGCCAATCAGATATGCAGGTCTAAAATTGCTCTAGTCTGGGGCTACGTTAAGCTAAGCAAATTCATTATTTACTAATGAATGTGCTTATTATACTTATTCGGCTCTGAAGTCAATACCTTATTTAAATCTTAATACCAGTGTGCTCTATTTGAATTTATCCGGCACTGAAATCAATACCTTAATTACAATGTGCCTCGTTTGAATATTTGCAAAATAATTAATTAGTTATAGTTAAATTAATTTGCTTGATTAATTCTTCGAACTTAAAGGTTCATGATAATTCTTGCTGTACCGAGCCGTAATTAGTATAAAGAAAACGGGATCCAAACCTGAAAAAAATGTTAGTTGGATACTGAATTGACTCGTCTTTTTAAATCAAAAACTAATTATTGAATGACACGAACAGGAATACAAGTTTTCTAACCCAAAGTAACCTTAATTCAATTACTAGGATAATTCACCCTCAATTGCTACGGGAAATTCATATGCATAAACATACCACGGAAATGCCCCACGAAATCTAATTGCTTACTCGTTCCGCATGGAAAGTAGGGTGGGTTCCCAATTCTGCTCCGGAACACCCTCTCCCATTTGATGCATTACAATTACCAAACCTGCCGGCGTACGCAGCATTTAATCGAATCATCACAAAACAGCTAAACCAACCAAAAAACTCGCGTCAGACTACCACCTGCCGAGCCCCTTCCCTTCCGCTATTCCGCCATTCCGCCAGCAGCGGTAGCAGGCCATGTGCCGGACAAATTTATGGTCAACGTTCGGAGCTCGTCTACCAATTACCAATTAAATTCTATTGGAACTGTTTTTCCACTCCGGCGGCCACCCCCTCGCGTGAGTGCGCTCCTAGCGGCGAGACCGAGGAGACTCCTTCCGCCCGGATCGTGTGCTGGAAGTCATTGCTGCCGGCTGCAGCCCCTAGGGCACGCCACCGTCCGCCGCCGTCGTCTTCTTGATGTTTGCTCTTGTTTGCGCTCGTCCGTGTCCGCCGCGGAGGGGCCTCAGTCGGTCGGTAGAGATTACACGTCATCCTGATGCATATCCGCCCACGCCGCCTCCTTCCAACGGATTTTGGAGTTGAGCACCAGACGCGAGCGACTGTCAGGAAGCACACGCGGCGGCGGGGACGGGGTATCACCGGGTGCCGGTCGGCCGACGGCCAGACTGCCGATAAAATGGTTCCCTTCCCTTTCCTCCCGTTCCCTTCCCGTAGCGGCAGAAGCCGGTGCCGTCGCTAACTCGATGGTGTGGCAGCCCTTGCAGGCAAGCCCCTAGTTAATTGAGGGTTGAAAAGCAATAATCACACAATCGGAGGGGATGCGGCGCGCGGCACAGTATTTGCCCTTCGCACCCTCGGAAAAAATTATAAAAACAGCCGAGCGGAAGTAACATTATTTTCATTTGAACTAAACTACCGCCGTAACTGGGGCGACTGTCGTCATTGCCGCTACTGCCGCTTCACCGTTATTGTTTCAGTCGGGACCCCGCAATTCCCGTATAGCCTATTAAGCCCGCACGAAATGAAAGGTCGCCACGTTTCGCCCTCCTCCCACCTCACAATCTGCTTTGTGTTTTGCGCTTAAACACAGGAGGGCCTCACCACGGCCTCCGCCGACGCCGCATTGTGCCTGAAAACAATAAAAGCAAAACAGAGCAGAACCCCAGCGCCATCGCGACCCTATCCCATGATCCCCCTCGGTGGAACGGGGCGAAATGAAATGTGACGCTCGGGGGTGCGAACTGCGACATCAAATCACGTTATTATGGCCCTCGGTGTTGTCGCTTTGACTTTTTTGCTGTTACCCCCGCCCCCTCGCAGCCACCCTCATCCGCACTGTTTATGCTTTGCTTTTATTGCATAGCCGTCACGTGCCGCGCATTATTATTAGTCGGGCATCCCAATTATTGGGGAGGAGGTCGCTCTCTCGTGAATCACGGCACCCTGCACTCCTAGGCAAGTCTGAAGCGGCACACACGGCACGCGGTTTACAAACACGTTTTTCACACAGTGCATGTGCCCCCGGTAAGGGTCATTTTGGCTTAGTCCCTCCCCGCAAAAGTGCGATGCTGCCACTTTCAGGCGTTAGCAATTGCTTCGCTCCCGTATTTGGGTAATTCCAACAGAAGGGCTAGTAAACAAGTCCCCTGAGTCCAAGTATTAAATTCGGTTAAGAACCTGGCAAATCCTCTGCAATGTTATAATTAGAATTAACTTTTCACTCTAATTTTAAATATTACTTTAACTTTTTTTAATTACTAATATTCACACAATATCGTTTTTTCTAAATATTAAAACTACATTTTTATATTTATTGAAATTACGAAATGGCTGGTTTCACAGTGCAAGTTTAATTTCTCACCCAAATAAGCTCGAGGCGAAATTTAAGTGACAGCTTAAATATTTTCTGTTTCAGATTCCTTTTTCGTTCAGGCTTAACTAAGCTTATGCATTGTGCTCCTTTACGTAGGACAATGTTGGCCCCATTGCCTTTAATTTCTATTAGTTTCTCCGCATATATAACGCCAAAATAATTCAATTTAATTTTTCTACCGAATTATTTTAATCATATATAATAATAAAAAAATTAATTGAAGTCATAGGGTATGTTACAGCGTCTTGTCTGTATCACAGATACTACAGCCTTTTACAGCTGTAATATGATTTTCAATGTACAAATGTACTGATAAGGGTTGGATCTAGGATCTACGGTGTTAAAACACACTTGTTTACGTTTTAAAACATATATTTATTGTACTAATATAAAAATTATATAAGAAAAGAAATAATACACAGTTCACTCTAATAAAAAACTAAACAATTATATAATTCAAAAAAATCAAAAGACAGTAAAAACAAATAAAACTAATTTCTTCTTCCTATTATCTGAAAAGAGAACAATATTTTAAGAAATATTCAAATCTGCTTTTAAATTGGGTAAATATTGTCAATGTCTGAAATCCCTAAACAGTGTATCACTAACAATATTCTTTGGTTAAAACCTAAAAAAGATTGTCAATGTGTGTATGTGTAGCGGTGAAAACCTGCCTAGACTCTAATTCCAAAAATGCTAACATGCGGTGGATACCTGCACCCGAACATCCCTGGAACCGGAATTCAATATGGTCAAAATATGTTATACTTGTGGTGTAAACCTACAAGTCATATCTTGCAATTTGGTGGTTGAAACCTACCTGGCGGTTGAAACCTGCCCAGATTCTTAACTCAAACAGCGGTCGATATGGTGAAAACCTATACCGAAGACTATCGGAATCAGAATGAAAATCTCCTGTTTTGCGCCCCCTTTTATACTAAGTTTTTGGGCGATATCGCAAGGATAACTGCGATCAAATTCAAAAATCTCCAGTCGGCAAGGACTGCTGCGACCGAATTCAAAAATTGACGAACTGCTTTTTCTGAAATGCAGATGTCGCTTTGGTTGCAATAGAGACAAATTGTTGCTGTCAAATGACAGCTCTTTGTTATTGTCATTGTTAAATTGACTGGGGAAGTCGGGATTTAGGTTTGTTTATCTTTCCTTTTGTTATGTGCTTTTTAATGTGTATTTATCCTTTCAGCATTCATGTCGAAGCTGCGACAGGGTACCTAACTAAAATGAATTTGTAAAAGATTTAGGAATTCCATTATGGATTTTTTTAATCAAAAATGGTTTTGCAATTTCAAAAAATATTTCTTAGTGAGACATAAGTCGCCAATTTTAGCGGCTTAAATATAGCGATCATTTAATCCCTAACCTTCACTGAAATTTGCACCGTGAAACGCAAAATAACTAAACGAGTGCTTAAGTAATTATCAGAGCTTAAGCTCGCATGCACTGTGAAATCAGAAATAAGAAAACGTTATACCTCTCGTTGAGACCTAGATTGTTTAAGTACTTAAATAGTTAATGGTTCATAATACCTAACATTACATAAATATGCAATCTTACAAAAGCTTCTTATGTTATTGAGCTCCTACCTAGCTATTACATCCTAAATCGAACATATAAAGGGTCTAAAAGTTCCTATGCTCACTCATTGATGTTCAATTCAGTACTTAATAGGTTTTATTTACGATTTTTGTGTGGATTCGGGATTGGAGCCCTTTGCTTATTTCAACATTATAAAATAAGATTAGGTACACTCTGGACTATAGATTCTAATGATACTCTTTGTATTTAGTAGTTGTTGTCCTGACCTCACACCATCTACAAGATATTTAATACTTCTTCTGAGTTTTTATAGTAGAGACATATAAAAAATTACCGCGTAATTTAATATGAAAATTAACCTGCTATTAGCTAAATTAATCAGTTAACCATTCGATCCTCTACTTTCTTTACATTTAACAGAATGGTAATTAAATAACGATTGACTTTGATGGTGAAATCCCCCACGCCCCCTCTTAACACGTTCATAAAATACAGTCTAGCTACAAGCAGTCGTTCGCGAATCAATTAGAACATAATTGAATTTAACCATCAAGCATACAGTGTAAAGAGAACGTTTTAATAAAAATTCGTGCCTCGAGCTTTTTAATTGTTTTATTTCGTGCTGACAAATGTGTTTGTTCTCTCAAATGAGAATTTTCCGTTTCAAGATTCGAAGAGGTAAACCCATCCAAGTGCTAGTAACAAAATTGGGATCCACACGGGAATGGTGTCTCATACTTTACCAGTTACTTTAAATATTTGTTTCAGCTGGTTTTATTTTTCAATATAAGTCCATTGACAACCACATATACATCTATCTAGAGAATTTTTAATTTATCTGGCTCACAATATCGCCATTGGGTTAATTTATATACAATTTTTTCATCATTAAAAATGCTGATCTTGTTGAGATCTATAAACTGAATATAAAATTTCATGCTGTACATATTTTGTTTGACACCTATGCAAATTTGTGTTATTACGCATTTCATCAAACAAAACTTCCTTAAAGTTTGTAGTTAAAGTTTTTTGATTTCTTTTCTTTTTCGAAGTTTGCTCAAAAATTATCAAGGAAGGGAAATTACCATCCTTTAACGTCTTTTTTTTTTAATCAAAGGATGATGCCAGTAAATGTATGGACTCTGGTACCCGATCCAATAGCTATGTGTAATACATCGTTGGATAGCTCTTTTTGAGCTGAATAGAAGTCACTATGGCGCCTAGTTCCAAATCCTTGTGTGTTCAGAGTTATACCGTATTATACATGTCAGTTTTAACAATAGCCAAATAACGTTTTTTCATAATTCACGGCCCTTTTTAGCTATGTGTAATACATCGTTGGATAGCTCTTTTTGAGCTGAATAGAAGTCACTATGGCGTCTAGTTCCAAATCCTTGTCCGTTCAGAGTTATACTGTGCTATACATGTTTTTCATTACCATTCTGCGACTATTTTTTGATATATATAATGATATATCATTCGAAAGGTATTAACGGTTAAATCAAGAATTCCGATAGCGCTTGTCTTGATTCCTTATCCGATCGGAGTAATATAGCTTTAAGTAGTAGGCATTTTTTTACGTTACAACGCTCCTTTGAATTTTGATTTTGTTAATAGTTGCTCATTATAATAAAATGTAAACAAAACAAAATGATAAGGTATTTTCAGTTGTTTTTTATTCATTAAAATAAAACATTTCTTATTCATCGTCTACTATTACGTCGTTAAGGTACTTAGGGTACGCCAGGCGTGCGGGATTTACAGCCCCTGCCTTATTCCTTAATACGACGTAATAGTAGACGATGAATAAGAAATGTTTTATTTTAATGAATAAATAACAACTGAAAATACCTTATCATTTTGTTTTGTTTACATTTTATTATAATGAGCAACTATTAACAAAATCAAAATTCAAAGGAGCGTTGTAACGTAAAAAAATTCCTACTGCTTAAGGCTATATTACTCCGATCGGATAAGAAATCAAGACAAGCGCTATCGGAATTCTTGATTTAACCGTTAATACCTTTCGAATGATATATCATTATATATATCAAAAAATAGTCGCAGAATGGTAATGAAAAACATGTATAGCACAGTATAACTCTGAACGGACAAGGATTTGGAACTAGACGCCATAGTGACTTCTATTCAGCTCAAAAAGAGCTATCCAACGATGTATTACACATAGCTAAAAAGGGCCGTGAATTATGAAAAAACGTTATTTGGCTATTGTTAAAACTGACATGTATAATACGGTATAACTCTGAACACACAAGGATTTGGAACTAGGCGCCATAGTGACTTCTATTCAGCTCAAAAAGAGCTATCCAACGATGTATTACACATAGCTATTGGAGGGGGGTACCAAAATTTGCATCATCCTTTAGACAACATATACAAATACTGTGTTTTTGAACAGTTCTAACAAAATTCAGAAAGTCGCCCGAAATTGTGGAAATTTCTTTAATGAATTCAGTACTTTCAAGACTCGGAAGTCAAGAATTAAAAAGATTCTGCAGAAGAATGCTTTACAATTCCCAACCCATCAACCACAACACTCTCTGCGGGTCCTAAAAAGAGCCCTTGACGCCTCTTCCGACACCTTTCAGCTGAAGGCAGTCGACGGCTTCATCAGCCCTCATTATACCTAACTAGCGCTGATAATTTCACGTGAAAGTACGAAACAAGAAGAAGAAGAAAAAAATAAAATAAAGGGAAAATGAGGCTGGGGCTGCGAGGGCGCCCCAAAGTGGAGTCGTCATAACGAACCTGCGGTTGGAGAGGTCCTGCTGCAGGGGGGGATTAAGGCAGAAAACACTAAAGCCAGCGAGAAGTGGCAGGAGCAATCGTGTGGGGAGTTCTGGGTGGCCGTAAATCCTCCCGGAGCCATTACACGTTCCAGCCACAAGAGCAATTCCCACAAGACGAAAAAGGGCAAATAGAAGGGGGGCCACAGTGAGGCATGCAAAGGTATCATCAGGGCGACCATAAAGGCAGCTCCGGCAGCTCGGCAGCTAAGAAAACGTCGTCCTGTCGTTTGCAGCAGGGGCCACACCCGGGGAGCCCGAGACCACTTAACTGTGGATATAGAGGTGGTTCGTGCGTGTGTACGGCCATTGTAGTTTTGCGGGAACGGAAGTAGCCGTATTTACCCTTAACAACAATCCCTGGTCCCTCGGGTGGGGACTCGGAGCCAACCGACTGGCAATAACAGCAGCACCAGCTCCGAGGTAAAATGTGGTAAAACACGAACAATGCAGTGACGCGACAGGGCGGCGCGGCGGGGCGCGCTTGGCGCTCTGCGGTTTCCTGCTAAAGGGCCCTGGAAGGCGGCACAGCTGTGGGGCGTCGTCTGTTTACCTTTCCTGTGATGCTCTGTGACGAAGTCGAATGGGCTGCCATAAAATTGCAAATTGTGTTGTTAGGCAGGACGATTGGGTTTGGGGGTGCCACACCGGGCGGGGCGGTCACTGCAAGGGTGGGGCTCTACTGCGTGACTATCGGATCCGGAAATTTTATGGGAATTGGGGCGTCATGTTGGACGACGTGCTCCCACCCCCAACTGGTTGTCCACCTTCCCCCGTCTGAGCAGCAGCGGTCCCAATCTGAAATGCAAAAACCAATCAACGGACTAACCGCACGGTGTCGGTTCATTTAGTAGCCATCAATTCAGGAAAGGAGGATTGCCAAAGCAACTGACCGCAGCAATCTATATTTCCTCGGCCGCCGCCGTCGCATTTCTGGCACATGATCAACTTTCAGTGGCACTTAATAGGCCCAACTGTGACCTGAGGCTCAATTTGTATCTTCAGCGGTCGATGGCGTGCTGCTGTGGCTCCGAAACTATTTTAAGGCTGCGGAAGTGGAAGCTCTCTCCGGGTGCCTTACCCTTGTGCTGCTGCTTCCCGACTCGACCAAAATCATCCGGGCCAGGGTATCGTTCCGTACGTGCCCGGATGGGTCACGAGACGCCGTCGCCCGTTGCTATTTGTTGGCCAGTCCTTAAATAGTTTTGCGGCGGAGTAGTTTAAAGTTCACTCGTGCTTGTGGCCGCATATGGACAAGGGGGGGTTCGGCGTGCGGCGGGGGCTCAAGTCCTCGAGAGACCACCCGAAATGGCAAACTTTCGACGTTAACTTGTTCATTTCGATACCACCGGATGGGGCGAGTGCAGTTGGCAGTTTATTCAAACTCTTTCGGATGTCCTCAAAGTTAAAATTCACAACCAGTGCGAGTGACCCGACGACCAAGAGACCGACCAACCAGGCAACTCCCTCCAGGGCCTCGCCACCCTTACGCCCTCACTTCGGACTGTGAAGGTGGCTGCGGTTGCTGGCATCATATAAATTGAGGGATGCATTATTCACAAGGGTGGAAGCACTGCTGGTGACCTCCTTAATGGGTTTTCGGTTTCTGCTGAGACTCCTGTAAGAGTTTTAATGTCCCCCTAAGGACTGGTGGTGGGGTGTCGAGGGCGTTCACTGTGACGATAGTTAGTTCGGGCGGTGGGGACAAAATTTTTCCCTCAGTTTTCAAAGCAATTGAGGGTTTCTGGGAAAAACCGGGGTATGACCATATAACCGCTGGGAGTCATTACGTTGATTTTTTCGTAGATTTAATCTCGTCGCTAGGATTCACCAAATTAGCTAGTTCGAAGATCGACCTGGTTCGACTCAACTTCTGTTTTTATCCCGCAAACTCTGCAACTTTCTGTACACTAAGAAATTAACAATCTCAAAGTGTCTAAATTTTCAGTGGTAAGTTAAATTGAAGTTTTTGGGAAATTGCTGAATGTTGACATTAGGGAACGGTCGTAACTCTGTTGCGAAGATACATATGTCTGTCTCGATAACTTAGTAATACAACTATCTTTAGTGCCGCAAGATCAATTCGAAGACTATATAAATTTGAAATACTCGATGCGACATTTTTTAATAGGTACCAGCGACACACCAGCCGAACTTTAAAATTTCGAGCGTATTTAATTTCGCAATATTATTGTATTGCTTTAAAATTAAAATCAAATATATGTATGTATGTCAAAATCTCTTTTTAATAGAATATTCGCCGGAATTTGTTTAAAGATATTCTGATATGTATTTCTAGATTTGAGAATTCTCGAAATTCTTAATTTCGGTTGGTGTGTTGCTGGTATAAAAAATTAAAATATTTTAAAATATTTTATTCCATTTTTTTTTATTATCCCAAGGGAATTTATTTTTTACTGGGATACAACATATCCTATATGTTGACTTCTCGCTTAAGCTTACTTACATACATACCAAGTATCATTTAAGTCCGTCCAGTAGGTAGTGGTCTTCAAATATTTTCTTTGGTGTTGAAAAATTTTATATATTGAACTGAAATGTAGTGTATTCGGTATGTTGGTTTTCCTATTGCATCGAGTGTAAAATTTCATATTTTCACAGTTGTTTTCATGAAAACCGTATTTTTTCTTTTTAAGTAGTTAAATGAGAAACGAAAACTAAAAAAAAAAAATTTTTAATACCAGCGTACAAACCAATTGTTTTGTAAGAGCATGTGGCTGTAATTCACAATTTAGTTCCAGGTTATAAATCAATCAGATGTGCAATTAGTACTAACAAAAGAAATATATAAGTCGTTGCTCTGATAGTTATTAGGAGTTGAAAAATATAAAGAATGGTGAAATTACTAATTACTTTATTGGTCATTAATTATTTATGGGTTTATTATTGTTTACTTATCAGTTAATTTTTGCACAAATATAATTCGTGCTGTGCTGTTTTCCTCATAATAGAAATAAAAATAAAGTAAACAAGAAAATGGATAAGAGATGTAATTTATAGTATAGAATTTAAGCACCTCGTAGTCATTCACAATAATATTCTGCTTTAAGATTTGGTAAACAATTATATACAATTATTTGTTGAAAAAACTCGAATTCATTACATAGATTATTTTTTCAACAAATTCGATGGTTATAAACAATTAACTTAGCTAACCATGCATTGTCCTCCAAACTAAACGTGTATGCAAAATTTCAGCTTAATCGGGCAATAATTTAACTTCCAAGATTTGTTTACATAGTAAGTTAGTAAGTTACAGGTGGAGCTAATCAGTGCCGGATTAGGCCAACGCGGGGCCTGTAGCAAATTCTATCAAGGGGCCCTTCCCTCATGGAAAAATACTAATGCGCACTAATCATAACTAATGAAAAACTACTAGACAACCGCGAAAACACTAATAAACACTAATGAGTTAATAAGTTTTTCATTAGTGTTTTCGCGGTCTCATTATTATTTTTTCATAAGGGTTGGTTTGCTTTAGCTTATCAAGTTTATGGTAGTAAATAAAACAAAACTTTTACAAACAAACTTTTCTTGATTTAATTTGGGCAAATTTAGAAATAATACTATTTATATCAACTTCTCTGAGCATATCGTATTCAATATTCATCAAAGTGAGGTGACTAAGACGTTCCTGGCTCATCGTGTTCCTTAACTCATTTTTAACACGTTTTAATGTTGAGAAAGAACGTTCACCGCTGCAGTTGGTGATCATGAGAGACAAATAAATACGCAAGGCAATTTCGACGTTTGGGAAACAGGATTCTAAAGAATTATTTAATAAAAGCTTGTAAAATTGCAATTCCAGAGCCTCGTGCTTCTTGCTGTCAATAATATTAGCCACATCAGATTTTAACAATGCAACGAACTGCACTAATTCTTCGCCTAGGCTGTCCTCCAAATCATCTGCGTAAGCACTGACAATAACTGAAGATTTTTTTCAAAATCTCATCTGTTGGAAGAGATTTTAGCTGCCGGAATATTCCAAAAACGCCAGTAATTTTATGATACGCTTTCATACGTTTAGTTAAAGCAGCCAGTACGTTATCAATAATGACAATATAGACCTGAATTTCATAACGTTGTCCTGGTGTTTGATTTTCAACAATGTCGTCGAGTGTAGTTGAGCCGCTGTAATGGTCGTATTTTGTATTTCGCTTGCTTCGTAATAATTTGCTTTTTTGGACTACTTCTTGATTTGAAGATAACGACTCTAGATCGAGAGGACTTGCTGTGCTTTTAAGTTCTGTTTGGCTGGACCCAATGTGGTTTTAGAACGAATTGCTGTCTCTTGAAATACAGTATCATTATGTAGCTTCATCGGTAACAGGTATAACTTCTGTATTTTTAGCCTCAATTTCGGTAGATTCAACAGAACCACTTTGAACATTAAAAAACTCGGACAGCTTACGTGTTTTTAATAGAACAGCTTCGTTCTTTTTTTCCTTTTCATCTTTTGCTTCACGCTTAGCACTTCCTGAAGCGTGGTGCCGACTCGTATCTCTAGATCTGCTGTTCATGTTACCTATGTTACCCAAAGTTTTAAGGTACAGTGAAAATGACTATTAGGATTTTGAAGCTTTACAAATGTAATCAAATATTTTCCTAACAACCGCTATATCCTGCAAGAAAACAATAATCAACGCAATTACAAAATAACTTTTGTCAAGAATGATTCACATCGGAAGTGCTATTATTATCCTCCAAACGTAAATATAAATGGTTCCATCAAATTCTGTATCAATATATCACTGATGCAGGAAAAGGGAAAGAGATGCGCAAAAGCGGATTATTCACGCATACGTGACTTGGTTTGCTTATTTTACAGGAAGCCCAGTTGGTTTCAAAACTTCACAAAAACAGGCTGAAAAATATATAGAATAATAAAACAGTAGCACCGAATGTAGGTTCCGAGGAGGAATTGAACCCAGGACCTTGCTTGATAAGCAAGTACGCTACCCTCTACCCCCAAAACTATTCTTCTTCTTCTCGGGTGGTATTAAGAAAGTTATATATAACTTATGATTCTCTAACTGCTCTAACGTCCCTATATCTGTATATGTATTTCCATTTCTTTCGCTCCTCCAGATCAATTGTGACATAGTAAGTTGCAATAATACATATCTAGCAACGTACTTGGCTGCGATTTGCTGAGCAACATACTTTGTTATGATGGAAATGTTGCTCCGGTGTCTCTTTTTTAACATAAATTATAGTTGAACATTTTGATACCAACTCTTCGTAGTAAGTATTTTACCTACATTGATTTAAAAAAATATTTTCACGCTTCTATCTAAATTGATAATTTTTTACGGTCAGAAAGCGTTGGTGCGCGGGGCCCCCAAATGCGCGGGGCCCGTAGCATTTGCTACTCTTGCTACGTGGCTAATCCGCCACTGGAGCTAATAAAAGCATGTTAAAAAGAAGAATAGTCGAAGCCTTAAGAAGTTTTTGGAATTTGCAAAATAGATGTAGGTACAGATGTCGATTGAGGTTTTAGGTTAGGTTAGGCTGATGCGGCTGCATCGGTCGTCGGAAGACACGCTAAAGGTTATTTGTTTAAGCCCGACGTGATATCACTTTTAACTCAACTGAGCTATCAAAGCTCCGATTGAGGTGTTGGTAATAAGTGAAATTTCAGCAAAAAATTATGAAATTATGAATATTTTCGTCACTGCACTCATTGTGCAGAAGAACAAGGCGATCGATAAGCATCAGACATACTTTCATATGCACATATATAATTTTATCCATGGCGCGGTGTCTAAGAGCTCCCGAATATTTTAAGCCGAGCCTTTCCCACCCCGAAAGGAAAGGCCCTAAATAAAACATCTTCAAATGCTCGTTAACCTCCTCCCTGCGACCTCGATTTGGCGGCGCCAATTCATCGGATCGAGTTCAGAACGGGCAAATCCCGGCCATTAAATGCGCAACTTGCGGGGTTTCTGGTGCTGTAAAAAAGAAAAAAAGAAAAAAAAAGGGAAAAAGAAAAAAAAATCAATTGAACCGGCCTGAAACTAGGCCTAGAAAATTAAATTGGAGCAGGAAGAATCGGGTGAAACAACAGCGGCAGGAAAAAATCCTTGGAGCGAGCCCATTCACTGGGAAAATCAAATTCGCCGCACCACATTAACTCGCTGAATAATGTGCTCAGGCTCAAGTCAAGTGTGAGGAAAACATTTTCACTTGAAGGGTTTTGTGGAAATTCTGACAGCCGCCGTCGTTGTTATTGGCAGCAGGGAAAATGAAAAAGGCGGCACAAGGGGGGCGACGAAAAAAACGCATCATACCACACTCAAGGAGTGGGAGCTGCGAGGGTAAATTGCGGCCCTTCGCGACGAGAGGCAAGGAAAGGGAATCGCAAACGCACCACGAAATGAATCCTTTTTGAGCGCGCCCCGTGAAGCGTGGTTGATGTGAGACGAATAAGTTCAGACGCCCCCGCCCCGCACCCGCACCCGGTGTATTCCGGGTCCTTATCCGGCGCTCCGTTTTTCTCCCCCACGGTTCGGCGACGCGGCAAGGCAAGGGCCACAAGGCAGAACAATTTAATTGTGCGCTACTTCTGGCAGCTCTCCCACGTGCCTACTTCAGCGCCCCCTCCGGAATTTTCGCCTGCGGCTGGAGGAGTGCGATGCGACACCCGTTGGCACCAGGGGAAGGATAATAAATTTTACCTACGAGGGAAAAGGGGCGAGGGTGGCGAGGGATTCGGAGTCGAATTACTGCCACTGGCTAGCACCCTAACCTCAGCGCCGGGGCAGGGCAGGGCGCTCCGTGCTCCGTGAAGGGTGGAAAATTCACTTCCAGCAGCGCCCGAGGGTGATTGTCGTTATTAAGTGTCACTTTAGATTTTGGATTCCACAAAGCGGACACAGGGGGCGCTACGGTGCTCGAGGTAATGGCTCCGGACCGGAGCGAAGGACCCGCCCGCACCGTCAGCGACCGCCGCGCTGCAAAGTGCACTTAACGACAGCTGACTCACTGCAGGCAGCAGTAGCAGCGCCAAGGTTCAAAGTGTCACGTTAGACACAGAGTGGCATGAAGGGCAGGGGCCGGGTCTGAGGGCATCCCTTCGCAATCGCGCGCCGCATAGAATAACGGCTGTAGGCGGAGGGCCGCGCGACGATCGGGTGTTTGCTTTACGCACCGAAAAGCAATCCGCCCCGGATATAATTTTTGTTTGCGCTGGGAGACCCATAAACAAGGTTTGCGCCAAATTGGTTTTAACGACCGACCGTGTGTGGAATCTGAGCAGAGGCCACGCCGCGGAGAGGGACCGAAATGGCCGCGGGGTGGCGCTCGGTACGGATATGGGTACTTACTCTTTGGCGGCGGGACGGGGCTCGGCGGATGAATAATGTTTCCCTCCCATAAAATTTAATATTCGAGGAGTTGAGTGGGATTTCGTGTGATGAAGTGGGTAATCCCGTCGGCGTCGATGGGAGCGAGGGCTCGGAGGATTCTTATGAGCCGGGAATATTACTGGCGGAGGTCGGGACGGGACGGGGCTGCTGGGTCCCAGTGATGGCGGGTCGTCGTAGAGACGACGGTTGCCAGAAGTGCAAAGCATGAAAATCGCCATGTGAGTGCTTTGCGGAGTGTATTTATCACATTACAAGTAATCCTGGAAGGGTAATTGCGGGGAACATTTAGGGCTTATCAGGGCATGTACAGGAGTGGATTAATCCGCTATTTTGCCGTTTTTATACCATTCACTTAAGGACGACAGCGGGTGGAAGGAATAGTGATTTTTCTCTGCCTCCCCAAGAAGATGCTTGTAGCATTTGGTTGGATGGTGTGATTTTACTGAGCGACAGTATGCAAACAATGATTTACTTTCACAAGATTTATCAAAAGCACTATTTTTTTTTATCCTAACGAGAATTTTTTGGATGTCAGTAAGCTATGTTTCTCAATTTTTAAAAAAGCAACACACATTTGGTCTTTTCGATTGATCTTATACATAATATGTACATATACATATCTACTTATGCATATGTAAAAAAGAAAACCAAAAATGGCTTAACGTTATCCGCATACCCCTTAGATAATCTTAGATAATAGAAGTAGAGGATACATTAGCCTGAGCTATAATGGTTTTAAGGCATCTTAAGATTCTTCGTTGAATTTCCTTAAGATTGATTAAGATTCCGTCAAAAATTAACAAATCTTAAGCTCAACTATAATTGCCTTTTGACAGAAGTTTCAAAAGATCTGGACCGACAGCGTCTTAGTGAAATTTAATGTGCATAGTGTGGAGCAGCAAAGTATTCGGATTTATTTTCAGCGAATAAAATCAAATCACGGCTTTCCCCCAAACGTCACTTTTGTTAAGATCCCTTAAGATTTGTACGCTCGGGACCGTACGCTTAAGTTTTGCCGAAAGTTTCGGAAAGTTAACGAAAGATCGGTTAAGGCCATTATAGTTGTCAGTATGGCACTTCATGCTGTCGTGCGAAATCTTAAACTATCTTAAGACGCCTTAAGGCCATTATAGTTCAGACTATTAGCCGATTTAGCTGACCCAAATTTCCTGATGGGTTAGTGTGTTCACTTAAGTAGTTGTAATTTCAGTGCAGGCTGAAATATTCATGTAGTGGAAAGTAGGGGCATATATAAAGGCGCGAAAACTTGAGCTATAGCCCCTCCAAAAACATTTTTTAGACTACGCAAATGATTTGAGTCCCATAACAGCTGATAGCCGATGGCATTTTGTTCCCTCTTTCCCCATAGCAGGCTGGTAGCCGATGACATTTGGTTCCCATTTTCTAGTGCCGTTTCGCTCTCTCTAATGTAGTAAACAATTTCCCCTTCGTATTTTCGGAAGGAGAAATTTTGTCGCTCACGTACCTACAGGGCTTTTACACGTTGTGGCGTATCCTGTACTCTATGATCTAAGGCATACCCATATTCTATAAAATTCTCTTACTTTTTTTTCTGTTTGCTTCAAAAGATTACACCTTTTTGATGTATGTACATTCTTGAATATATTGTTCCCTGTGTAAGTTTCATTGTAACGCGTCAAACCATATGTCACATAGGAAACTTGCTGATTTTTGTGATCCTTTAATATCCTCCGGCTGATTGAAGTCAGCTTTATAATATACGTTTTTTTTTCCATAACGATACAGTCAAATTTAGTTAGGTATTCTTCGCAGAGTTTTCTTTCTCTAGCTCTTGACTATGATTTCTTTTTTCTCGTAACGGTCTGAAACTTTTTGAACTTTTTAAAAATGCTTCCGCTTTCTACGTGGTCCTTTCTGCGTCCAAAAAGGGACAAGTACTTGTTTTTTACAAGGCCGCCAGAAAGGCAGCGAGCCTCTTGTAAACTTTAAAGCCGTTTATCTCAAAACTGAGTTTTTCAAGTTGACTGCACCCATAACTCGAACAATTTTCAACCAATTCACTTCAAATTTTAACTAGATCTTTGAAAATATATTGTCTAAATAAGTACAATGGATTTTTTTATGTGGCATAGAACATTTGTTATTAACAATTTTGTGGCAATTTTTCTGCGAATTTTGCAAGTTTGACTTTGGAAGTGCGCCATTCGACCAAAAATTTTGACACTGGACCATTAAAATTTGATAAAAAAAGGCTATATTTGGGAGTTTCTTTTGAGAATGCTATGGTAGATATGGGAAAAAAAATTATTAGGTTTGATAAAAGAAGTCAAGTACCGAACAAAAATTTTTTTATTATTCATATTTTTCAATTTTTCTTTACAAAATCCGTAGTTGAGCATAACGCCATAATTTAGAGGCAGGTCGGCTCCCATACGATATCTCGACAACGGCTTATCTGAAACTAAAAAAGCGCAGTGTTTTAGATTCGGTCTGACAATGGCTGCAAAATGAACTATGGATATTAATTTTGAACCAATTTTGTTAATTTTGCTTAACAAAAACCAAAATCGTGGGGGGCGTCCGAAAAAATGTTGTTTTGAGAAAGTCGCGTTTAAAGTTTTTTAATGCAAAATTATAAAAAAATATTAACTTAACTTAATCGATGATGTCCACACTTTACAAAATGCCTTCTTTCTCTACCTTTAGATATACATATATGTATACTTCCGACAAATGTAAAAAACAAAAAATACCTATTTTGAGAATCACCAAAGACTGCACCCTTAAACTACTTACAACCCTTGCTTTTCGCCTAGCTGTTATAAGGCTTTAGGTTTCTATGTGATGTCCTGCATTTCTATTTAAGGCACATTCATTGTTCTGCTGTCAGTGTGCTGAGCAATCATTACTTTGGCGTGTGTTTGCTGAATTTGTGTGTGCGGGGTGGATGCCGATTTCAAACCAAACAGCTGGGTATCCTTTACAATAGTATCCCCGGGTTTTTCGGCACACATGCAGAGAACCGCTGGCATATCCCATAAAAACTGAGCCGAAACAAAATCGAATTACCAACGTTTGATGGCAAATATTTGCGCTCCGGTATTTTCTTTTCGTTTTTTCCATTTTCTCGTTTTTTACTGTTTTTCTCTCGTGCGCATTTTTTTCTATATATTTTTGTTTTTTGTTTTTTGTTTTTGTGATTTTTTATTAGGGGGATGGCATATAGGCGGCTCTGGGCATCCCGTGCCCGGGTTGCCATTCTCCATATCGACTGAATATTTATTTGCTCGTCTACCGATACAAAGCCCCGTCGGCGGTTTGCTTGCTGATTGGGCACCGCATCGCCTCAGAATATCCGCTGGCTCGTCGTTTTTAATATATTCCCCCCAAAAATTTTTTCGATTTTCCTCTTTTGTTCATTATTTTTATGTTTTCCGTTGGTCAATATTTGTTATTTCATTTACGAATTAATAACGGCTGCTTGTGCTCAAATTGGGGAAGTGCATCTGGGTAAAAATTGACACAGAGGATATAAAACGACCGGAACAGGAAGAAATCACTTCGAAGTGTCCAATTTTTGTGGGACTTTATCCCAGGTGCATGTATTTAAAACTGTTTTCAAAACAATATGAAACAGCTACATTTTAATAAAAGTATTGTTGATTTACATATTTTTTATTTTAGTGTACCTACTATACTCCTACGAAAGTATGTACAATCCATTTTGTCATTGTACCTATATGGATACAAACTAAAATTCTTAAAATTTCTCGCATGCACTCGCAACTAAAATCTCGTATAATGAAATTATTTAAGTTATTTGACTTTGAAAACGATTCGCTTAGTGGATAATAAAATAGAGGTTTATATAAAAAAACTTCGCTATTATTTATTAAGAAATAAAACTCATAAGTGCCTGTGCTACTATTGTACTGTATTATACCTATAGAACGAATATTATTGTAGCATTGCTTAATTTGTAAAATTACTATTAAGTTCATAGTGAATTTACCTAAAAGTTTTAGAGTGCACTATTATACTACATTCTTTCGTACAAAATTACACTATTTTTTTGGTAAGAACAGAATACCACCGTTTGCTTCCCAAACGATTTTTAAACTCAAATTCAACTCGAAGAGAACGAAAAGTTTATAAGAAGTGAGAAGTCATCTTCCATGTTCGATACTGGTGAAGTTGGAGTAGCGGAACAGAGTTTAATTATGTTCCTCCTTTGCAATTTTGCCTTTCAGCTCCGTTAGTTAAAGTGCAATCAATTTTGCCGGGGGGTTAATTAATTCAAGCGAAAAATGATTCCGTTTCGCCTCATCTATCCTTTCGTTGATGCCATCTGGTCCATCAATAATTTCTCACCATACCCCGGGGCAAATTTTGGTATCACATGAAAACTTTCACAGCCAACTAGAATGGGGTTGAATAGAAGAAAGGGAGGGGGCAATGGGAGGCCAAAACTCATTCGAAGATTGCTGTCGAACCTCAAAGGATTCAAGTTCTCTTCAGGTCTACCGAAGTTGGCCAGCATAAATTGAAATTCAAGCAGTTTACGACTCAATTTACGACTTTCAACCTCCTTTGAGTCACGCCACTAACTTTAGAACTAACTTTTTCTGTGCCCGTCCCAACCCTTGCCACAACCGACGAAGCCACACCACGGCCGGCCCCATTTATCCGCCTGTCCGTCCAACGATCCCATTCCCTTCCATCCCACCCCGTCCCGTCCCGTCCTGTCCCTACCCGTCCGTCAGCAATCCCAGCAGGAGCTAACAGGGAGGACCGGGAACGACTCCGGCTGCCTGTGGCGTTTCGGAAGCTTGGTGTCTTCATCAGCGTCCGAGCCCGGGTCTGCCCTCGTGCAGTTCTCGTTTCTAACCCATTTAATGCCAGACAACCGCACATACAACCACTTCAACACTATCAGGATCAGGACGCGTCAGTATGTTCCTTGGAGCGAGCAGAAGTACGTACTTATGTGCCCATTTTTCCCATGGCAGCACCCAAAGCCCGGATCCCGGATAGACGTCGTCGTCGTCGTCGTTGTCCTCGTCAAGTTGGTCGTCCTCGTCGTCGTCTGCAAAAGTTACCCGCTGCTGCAGATGGAGGCGGTCTTTTTGCTGCGAGGAAAACAAGATAACAAAGACACAACACCGCCACAGACTACCCTTCTCGCTGGAATCCTCCGTCGACGAGGACGAGGATGAGGATGACGACTGCGACGACTGCGACGACGGGGGCAAAAACTTTGAGTGGTTGGTTATCGTGGGTGGGCAAAACTGAAGAGTGGGTAGTCGGAATCGGTATCCAACCGGGGGTTTGGTGGGACAATAACCCGAATGGCAAATATACAGAGGCCCGAAGCGCACAAAAAGAGGAAAGGAGCTCATCTTCCTGAAGCTGTTGTCTAACCCGTCGGGTATTCGTTCCTCTACCTCGTCTAGGACCCTTTCGAAGAACGGCTTCCTTTACGCTCACCGAATTCTGTTTGAGGACATGCATTTCAGTGAGGGGGCGAGGATCCTTCTTCTCCCTCCAGACCCGTTATTATCTGCTTACCCGTTTGCCTTGCTTGTCTGTCACGTCCCTGATCCCGTTAGATACGGTCTCATACACCTATAAACATATTAGAGCCTTTCCTTCCCTCCCTCCCCCGCCCCGGGGATGACAACGGAACGGAGTCGGGGGAGTTAAAGCTAAACGAATGGGAGTATGTGCGGGTGGGTGGGCGGTTCGGCGATAGGGCAAATGGCAGAACGGCTCTTTTTCGAGGGTTTTTGAAGTCACCCATAAACCGTTGCCCAATCCGCCGATAAATTCCATACTTCACTGTCGCACAAATGGAACGATGGAAATCTGCAAAGGGCAAAAAAAAATTCCAGAAAAAGAGTCCCAAAAGCGCCCTCTGCCTGTCCCCCTCTTTAAGCGCTCCATTCGCATGTCCCTGCCACCGCCACCGCCGCCGCTAGTCAGTTGGACTCGAGTGCCTCAAGGATCCGTGGTCGGGCCTGATCTCTTATGTGCGTTGGTCCCACATACACAATCAAACAAAAATGGAAGAGGAACTGGAGCGGGGGCGGGCGTGCGGTGGATCATTGAAAAGGCACAGGGCATGCTAAAAGCACACACCCAACCCAGCCACTTTTCAGCCCTTCCCCAAACGTCTCTGACAAGCCCCTTGTGCTGTGCTAAATTATTCAGGACGAGTAGCTGGAACGGATGAGCCGGTGGGAGCGGACAGGATTTTTGCTTTTTCGCAAGCTGCCTAGGGCCCTTGGGTGCGCTACCCTCCGCTGGGTTTCTCCCATCGCACATCAATTTCAGTGCTTCTTCCTTTTTTCGGGATAATGTGTCCCTGGCCCGGGGGCGCGGCGGGGGTCCGGGGCACCCGTCATTTCCGGCTTGGATAGATACGAAGACGTGACACGAAGGGTCGGATGCCAAACGATCTATAGGCACGTCCTGGCTTTATGGGGGCTCGGGGCCGGGGGGATATGTCGGTTTTTAGCACATCAACGTGGGAGGTTCATAAGATTTTATGGTTTGCCTCTGGGAGACGTGTGGGCGAGGCGCAGAGGGAGCGCTCCCGGGGGCGGGGTGGTTTAACTACGCGTGCTGGGGGTGCACCCGACATATAAAACGTTCCATTGAGCAAATAATCGACAGCGAAATTTGTCACCCACGTTGGGACCCCGGAGCGGAGTGGAGATTTAGATGTTTTCGAAATGCTGAGGAGGTTCGGATTCATGCGACGAGTGGGGAGTGGAAATAAACCCGAAGGCGCTAGAGCACCGTTAAGCACTTCGCGTGGGAGATAGGATTAATTTGCGAACTTGTGGCAAAGTGGGGAGAGGGGGGGATGCGCGGTGGGTGTTTTACGCAGGTGAAAATTTTCAATTTGTCGCGAGAGTTCGGAAGTTGATTCTTTTTTTTCCACCCCTCGTCAATTTGGAGATTTACCTTAGGCGCTTTGATGACTTTTTGATATTTTTGGGAACTCTGATTCTGAAGATATTTTCTATAAAAGTTTATGAAAACTGATGAACTTTTAAATTAAATTTGTTGAACCACTTCTTAAAAATTTAAGAAATATTGTAATTGAAATTGAAGGAACGCTCTCACACTTGGTTAGCACTGAGTTATTTGCTTGAAAAAAAGTTATAGTCACTCCGATTACAAAAATTATAAACAATTTTTGCAATCTGAACTTTTCGAACTATCGACGATCCCATTGCGACCAGGTACGGCCCACTTAAAAAAGTATAAATTATAATTAATTTAATTAACACTTTAAGTGATATTCCTAATAAAACATTTCGTTTTTGCATTTCTTTGAAATATGCACGTCCCTTTCATAAATATCACACATTGAAAAGATAACCTCAACAATTTTATCTAAAAGATAACTATTCTTTTATTGTTCACCTGTAAATGAATAAATAGCTGATTATATACCTACAAAAGCAAACAGTTCTATGAACCATTTGCAACATTTCAAAAAACATTTGGACAGAATTAGAAAACATTTATTTTGTACCCCGAATAAATTCAATAATACATATAATTGTTATTTTTAAAATTACAGGAAATTCAAATTAGGGGTGAATGGATGCACATTGGTGTTACCACACTATAAAAATATTTTTGTTTTGCGGGGGTTTTGTAGACCCAACATCTCTCTTACTAGGAAAAAGGAAGCTCCTATTTTAGCGTCAAGTGCCGACTACTTTTGAAACTTTGCCTTATGTTCTACAGAACAAAACTAATTTTATTTGTTCAGCAATAAATCATATCATATCATATAATTTTCGATTTTGTGATGTCGTATAAAGAAGGAAAGTTGCTTTGTACCAAGTATCCATAAACTTTGTGAGTTGCATTGCATTGCCATATAATAAGTACATAGTTGGCCAGACCTTATATCGATAAGAGTCGAAAATGTTAAGCTCCGAATTACGAGAACCACAATTAGACAAATGTTATCTCACGGTTGTTTATATGCATTCAAAATACTTATAGACAATTTTTATTCTTTACTGGAAGATGCAGTTGTTCTATGGATTTTTGATTCTTGATCGCGAATCGTTAAAATCTGATTCATTAATAGTTAGTGCCGTAAGAATAAGCTCATTTAGGTTGGAATGGCGCACTTCAATTTCATAATGTCTAATACATATATTGAATACAAAAATTCACCTATATATTGTACCAAATGTCGCAATAAATTTATATTTTACTTTCTTCTAACATCATCATCATATTTATTTATAAAATAATAGTTATCTATCTCTTATATAGGATTAAATTATTTTTATGTTTTTTGGAGGGGAACCAATCAGGAATTAGTATGAAAAATAAGCGCTGACATATGCTTCAGATGACGGTTTAAAACTCATAAGAAATTCTCGAAATAAAATACATAAAATATGTATGTATACTCAGCCAAGTACTTAAAAAATCATTTAAGTTTAAGAAACAAAATTTGAAATAATGTAAACAAGTATATTATTTGTTGTTTCGTTCAGAAATTGCAAAATCAATATAAATTTTTTTTTGCTTTCCATTTTTATGTGACTAATCAAAACTGAAATCACCGTCTTTAAAATTAAGTTCCTGTAGTGAGTTCTTAACGAGATCTTATTGTAAATTGTTGAACCGAAACCACTAATTAAGGTATTGATTGGATAACGCCCCACAAGCTGACTTCTGTTTGGAGCGGAAGTTGTCTATTTAAAGAAATCGACCGCCCGCCACCCTCCCTCTTCCAGCCCCCCTCCCTTTTGCGGCGAATGTGACTCAATAAGCGGGTGTAAATCCGGCCCCCAGCCAAATCGAACCCCCTCCATCACATAACGGTTTCAGCATTCGACATTTCAATCGCAATAAAATCCAAGAGATTAAGATCTTCCCCATCTTCGCCCGGTATTTCTTGGGAATCATCCCCCCGGCAGCATAAATCACCCTTGTCGGTCTCATCATCATCAACTCCGTCATCCGTCCACATTGTTGCTGCCTCCGTTGTCATCATATTCTCATCGCTCCCGTCCTTAAGGATTAAATTCCAGTCCCCCGGCCGGGCCCGGCCCGCCGCCACCTCCACCACCTGTGCATATTTGGCATGTAATCCGACAACGAGACTGGCGAGGCAACCAAATCCTCTACGGCACCGCACGGGAGTCTTTTCATCAAACATCCAACTTCACCCTGTTGTCAGAACGACGGCAGCAACAAAGCCCCCGGGGGGCGGCTGTGTGGGCTGTCTGTCCCAACGCCCTGTCACCCCGCCTCGCCCCGCCACCCGACTCTTCGCCCTCCCCCCAGGGCCGAGAAGAATTCGCTCGAAAGCCCTTAAAACACCAACAAGCAAGACGACGAGCAAAAACAGGGATAATACACCCCCGGGGCTCGGGGGTTGGGAATTTTTGATCCGGTCGGCTGGATGGGCTGCGGATGGTGGGTGGGGGGATGGTGCGGGAGGAGTGGTTCACCCCGGGCTGTTTACGAGCGCTTTTTCAATTTTTTATGGCATCCGTTTCGTGCTCTATCGCACCGTTGGATCTGCCCCACTTTGGGTTTTATCACTGCTCGGGGCGCGGAGGGTGGACCTTGGGAATGGATGATTCGGTTGCTATCATCCGCTGGCAGTGGCTGGCGTTGTCGTGCCTTCCACTCCCCTTCCCTCCCCTCCCCCAGGCGTCCTTCTAGCCTTTAAAACGTCGGCAGCCTCGCTCCTGTCCCGTTATGTGTAGAGTTGTTGTTGTTGTTTTTGTTTTGTTTCTGGCACTGTTTTGACGTTTTTGTTATTACCACAAAATGGCGGAGAGGATGGGATACGCGGGGATCCGCTTGTCTCCGGCCGTGGTTATTCCTAACTTTGCGCTTCAGATCCAGCGCGACAGAGAAAACGCCGCCGCTGACGTTCCGCTGAATATTTCATTTCATCTATGAGGGGTTAATGCACACTCTAAATAATTTTCACTCAATTACTGGCGCGAAGTTGAGAGACTGAACACGTAGGGAGGAGGGAGAGCTGGGCAGACAGAACCAGAGGGGAATAAATAAAAAAAGGGTTGCTCGCAAACCGCTATAATAAAGCGCTGTAATAAACCAACCTGCCAAAGCTCGGTGGAAACCCAAAGGTGACTCCTTTTTTATTTATTTCAAAAAATAAGAACTCCCGGCGATGTCTTTTGTGTGGCATTTGTGTCTCGCTCGACAGATGTTTCTTTAAGTGAAACTTTTCAACGTCTTTTGTTTCGGGAACACTTAGGGAGCCATTCAGCTGCGAACTGCTCAAAAAAGCAACCTCTAGTCGTCAGATGAAACAAATTTCTGGCTTCTGGCAAGTATATTCAAGCATTTTTTTGTTATTTCCTGTTGGCTTTTCAATTTTTAGGGGTAAAGTATGTAGGTAAAAATATGTAAAAATGTAATTCAAAGCCAACTTCTTAAAGTGGAAATCCACAGACATAACAATACTGTTGCAAACTGCCATAGACTTACCGAGTTATACAAATTGTCTTGAAATTCGAATGATAATTGAATAATTCAAAACCTATTTTAAGCACTTAAAATTTTAGAAAAATTATCATATTTAAATTTAAATTTTAGAAAAAATTATCATATCCGTTTTTTGCGTCCATACAATCTAGTGGTCTAAAAGCAAATCCAACTGTCAAAGTTACGGTCGTAATATCATTTATGGGCGTAAAATAATGCCGATACTGATAAAATCAACATTTTACAGAGTTATACAAGTTTGATATTAGTTAAAGAAACATTTTAATACTTACACCGGTTACAATATTGTTAGTTTGAACGAGGGCAATAGTCGAGAACATTTTTATTGTTATGAACCCTTTTACTAGGTTTGTATTGTGCTCGATTTCTTACGTAAGAAACATTAAAAACTTTTGACAAACATCATTTTTATATTTTGTATTTAAGTTTTTATTTTTATTTCATAATATAATTTAAAACTTTTTAGTAGTTGTTTAGTTAGTAGTTAGTTAGTTAAGTTTTTTATTATTATTCATAGGGTTTTTAAACACAAAATGATTGATTACTACAGGGTATGCACTATAGAAAGGATAATAATTTTTAAATCATCGACGTAATATTGGTAGTGATCTCTATATAGTTGGTGGTAAATATCTTGCAAAAACTTAAACTACCACAGTAAATTTTCCATTTGCATCTTCACACTCAAAATTCCACTTGCAACAATCTGGGTAGGGCAATGAAAGGTCCACAAAATCTCCTTGCGTACAGTTGTAATAAGCCACCTTTCCACAGCTATGATTTAAGAAAAGAAAAGTTATATGAACATTTTTGAAAACATTAAAATTTTTAAATATCGCTCACCTTTCTAGAGAATAAGAGCCATCGTCATTACAATTGATCATAGCACAAACATCGGGAATTTGATTTTCACCTTTCGCTAGCTCGATATTTTCGTATATACACTTTCCGGGATTGTCTACATATTTAAAATTATCATAAGAAAAATGTCGGAACAATAAAATTTGGTTTGTTTTACCTGAATTTGTACGACTGAAGAGTGTAGCGGCAAGGCATACACTGATGCAGGATATAAGAACGACTAGAACTGACTTCATTTTTTAAAAAACGTCTCGATGTCACAAAGTCAGTAGTAGAGCTGTTTGCAGAATATTAAAAGTCTTTCGCGGATCTTCAGATTTATATGCATTTTAAAATCACGACAAATTACATCATTAGTTCATAGCTTTTTTTTTTTAATAGCTTTTCATATTCTCTTCCTACATTAAATACATTATTGAAATGAGCGATAAATCTCTGCTGTCGGGGCGTAAGAAAACCTAAAATAAAAGTATTTCTTAGAACCATGCGATTTTTAGAGGATAAAAATGACGAAGTTTTATATAACGCCCAATTAACCTGAACAATAAATAATTTCACTGCTGTAAGGCGGAACAGTTTGCATATTGAAATTGAAGTAGGTAAGTCATATGTGAATCACAAGAGCGTTTGCATTAATACTTATGTTTACAAAGTCATAACGCTCAGAATGAGGGTTAATATCAAAACAAATTCAAATATAAGTTTGCTTATCAATTCCAAAAAATTTCAGAAAAAATTAATTTTCTAGTGATGCTTAAAATATTATTCCAAAAGTTTTTGAGATTGCATATTACGAGTTGAATGTTAGATTTTTTAAATTCAAAATAGTGGATAATTCAACATTGCGGACGGAAAACTTCAAATATATATTCGTAACATATTTAATTACTAGTAAATGCCCGCGTTTTCGTTCGTGTTTTTTAGGTAATATTTTTACACCTTGGTTTACATTATTGGAGTTTTAATAAGGACCTCTAATTTTTTTGAAAATATAATATAGCCTATGTCACCCGGGGATAGTGTAGCGCTTCCCAACAGTGAAAGAATTTTTGAAATCGGTTCAGTAGCTTCGGAGCCTATTCAATGCAAACAAACAAACAAACAATCAAATCTTTTCTCTTTATAATATTGGTATAGATAAACCGCCATATTTAACCCACAATTTTTAAGAGAAATTGACGAAAAACCGTAAGCCGAATCTTACTATAGATTTGTAATCGGCAATATTAAAAAACTTTGTATACCAATTTTAAAAAATTTTGATTAGTATTAAGATGCATTGGAAAGGGTTAGTAGAAATTTAGGGCTAGAAGGTCTTTAAAAGCGAACTTCAAAAGCATTGAGTCTTTGGTTTGGTATTATCTCTTTAACTCTTGGTCTCTATAATATAATATAATGATACCAACCGAACGAGTGCCAAACGACCCGACTGCCCCTGCCTACACCTCACACTTTCAGCGTTGGTTTTTTTTTTTAGATACTGCTCGTCCGGCGAGACATTCCTAGGTCCCCCGAGGCGGACGAACTCAAAAAAATACTGGCGTTTCGAGCTACGGCTTGATGTTCTTGCCACAGACGCCCGCCACTTTGGGGACCGACCGCCAGTCCTTATATTCACCCGATTGAAATTCGAAGTATGAAGTATAAGCGAAGGGAAATCTTTGTAACAATATGTAGAAGAAAAATATAATAAAAAATAAAAGTCTTTTAGTCCCAGACGGTGCTTGTGGGTTGCTCCTTAAACAAAATCCCTAGCCACCGTCAGCCATAATCAGCCCGAAATCGGGAGATAATTCCCCTGGAAATCCCCTGAATGGGAAGCGAATTAATTCGTCAACCCTCTTCAATTATCGCTCCACTTCAAGCTGGCAGAAGGAGCGCCGGCGAAAGTGCGGAAAAAGAATGAAAATCTGAAACCGTAAGACCCACAGGATCAGACGGCGAAAAGCAATTTTCACCCCGAACTGTCGCAATCAATTAAATCACATCAGAAGAGGGATTCCACGGAATATTGGACAGCGTCGTCTTCAGTGCAAAAAAAAAAGAAAAATAAATAAATAAAATCCCGAAGAGAAAATTTATTCCCCCTTCGGTTTCTTGAGCCACAAGAGCGGGGGGATCCGGGCAGGGAAGGTCGATTGAGTGGGTCGGTCTGGGCGCAACGGAAGGAGTCCCGACCGCCCTTCGAACTGACTAATCGAATTACGAAGTTCAGCCCTCGGTGCCCGTGCACGGAAAAATAACATCGCAGTAATTATCCACTCGAGTCCCTCAGCCGGGAGACGGCCGGGCGCTCCGCCCCGCAGGCCGGGCCCCGGACGCCAATATCCCGGTTTCCCGAACGACGTCCCATCTCCGCAAACGAGCTCTTCCGTGTTCATTATTCCGAGACTCCTCTTATCATCGACCCTTCGGGACCCAACCGTGCTCCCTCGACCATAAAGTGAAATATTGGAATTTCATGTTAGGGCGATCCCCGCCCGGCGCCTTCCCGGGCGCCTTGACGCAGGGCGGCGCAGTGTGGCCCCAGCCTTGCGAATCGATGTGAGTGATGCTTGTCTCTTAAGGGTGAAGGGTGTCCCTGGTGCCGGCGGGCGGCGCGGCGCGGGGGCCGGGCGAAATAAATGATAGGGCCCATGCCCGACTCCAGAAAGGGAAATGGGGACCTGCTGGCTGCTCGTTTTCCACCCACCACCAACTAGCTCCTGGGGTTTCTGCGTGTCATCCAATTCTTTTCTGAATTTTTTATCTTTTGAATTTCGCCCCCTTTCTTAGTGGTGTTGTTGGCCCAAAAGGGTTGTGGCGTAATTCTTTTTGCGATTTGTTTTTCATAAATTTCTTTTTATATTTTCAGGGTCCTCCGCAGCCAGGACAACCTTTCAAGTTCACAGTCGTGGAAAGCTGTGACCGGATCAGGGAAGAATTCAATTTTCTCCAAGCGCAGTATCAAACGTAAGCAACATTAAACACGTCTGCTGGACGATTTTAAAGATACAATTTAATTTAAAAACATCATAGTTTTACGAGTTCAGGAGCTTGTTTAACATTTTCTAATAAAATGCCTACCTGAACATTAATTGAAAAATGTCTTACAAATGTCTGTTTCACAAGTATGGTAGTTAGGTAAATTATATCTATTTAGTACATAAAGTGTTTGGGAATTTAACGACAAATCAAGTGAATATTAGTTTTTACTTATTATAATAGCTTCTAAACAAAATATAGGTAATCCCGGAAGAACACGGTACATGAAGAACATGAGTTTCGAAAAACACTGATGCTTTCCCCCGAATTACACGGTTTCAAACTACACGATTTTCGAGTAATGCTTTTGAAAAAGAATAAAACACATATATTATTTGCTATAAAATTATTTTCAAATATGTATGTCATTTGTTTAATAAAATAGAGATTCAAAGGCAAAATTGTTCAGAATTACAACGGAATTATAATTGTATAATTTTTTGATTTATTTTTCTTTTATTTTGATAATACAAATTTGAGATAAAACGTTTTTCAAAACCAATTAAAAAATTAAATTGAATTATGTAATACAAAATTTTTAGTCTTATATTAAAAAAAAAAATTTAAAACGTAACATTTTTTTTGATTTTCACACTTGAAACGGAATCCGGTTTTTTGTAGTCTCGAACAACACGGATTCAAAGAAAACCGGAACCAATTAATCGTGTTCTTCCAGGGTTACCTGTACCTACATATATAAACGCACACATCTTGCAGCACTTATTTTCCAATATATCTTCACATTGAAAACGTAGAGTTTAACCTTTTTAGTCACACTGGATAAACTTCGTCCTAAAGATTTTTCTATTTAAAATCTCATATCGTTCGAACTTGTTTAAAGTTTTTTTTTAGCACATTAAAAATTAAATTTTGGCTATATAAACAAAAAGTTTTGAAATATGCTTAAAATTAATTTGAAATCATTTTGTTAATAGGCAACTTTTTTATCTCAATTCAAAGTTGCTGGGTGTATTTCTCCCAGTGTGACTAAACCTTAATTTTATTGAAGTGTGGCTCAAGAGAGTTAATATAAAATTGATTCATAAATGTGCAGCTCATAATGCTTGGCAAGGACAAACTAGTTTATCCTCAAATCGAATCTAGCCACTAACTTAACAAACGTTTTCAAATTTAACTACGTATGTATGTATTTATGTATGAATCGAACTAAAACGTTGTTCTTTTTACAGCTTAAAGATGGAATGTGAGAAATTAGCACAAGAGAAAACAGAAATGCAAAGACACTACGTTATGGTGAGTATTGCAAACTCTTCAACACTTATCACTTATACTCATTAGTAACACTTCTTTATTCTTTTTACAGTACTATGAAATGTCGTATGGACTGAATGTGGAAATGCATAAACAGGTAAGCGTTTACTTTTTAATAAACGCGGTAAATTAACTAAATAACTATGTATCTATATAAGAAGTTAGAGAATTTCGAAAGTAAATAATTATTTAATGAAAGCTTGGATTTAGAAACAATATCTGTGGTAAAGTGTGATTTAACTCAAAATTATATTATATTATCTACCAGAAACATTGGTGGTTTCTTATAAAAAAAAGTATTTTTCGATGTTCGATATGATTATTAAAAGCTTATTAACTTTTGTTTAAAAGTGCAAAAAGTGTTTTTGCTTAAAATTCTTCCACTAACGAATAGTATTTTATAACAAAATCACATAGTTGATAGTTGTGAAACCATCTCAATAGAGGTCAAATTTTAAACTTTCTTGGTATTGAGATGGTTTATTAGATAGATCTAGTTATAGTTAAACTTACTAGCATTAAAAGAAAAAAATACAATTAATTTGATGACATTAACGATTTTTGTTCGACTTAATCCTATATGAATTCTATTACCTATCTTTTATGCCATATAGAACTCGAAATCTTGAATTGCTTAAATAACACACGGAAACAAATTTATATTTTTCATTTCTAGAGCATTTTTTCCATAAATTATTAATCCTTAAACGAAATGCGGAAGAAATGCTCAAGGAAAATTGTTCCCTTCTGGTTATCAAAGTGTTAGAAGAAATATTTTATCTACTATCAAACGCTAGTGGCGCTGTACACCCAAAATTCAAACTTTCTTCAAGGAATAAGTGTCCGAACCGAACAAATATTCCTTGAAGTAAAAGTTACATTAGTGCCAAGTTTGAAATTTTGTGCTTCAATAATTTGTTGGTCGGGTAAGAGTAAATAGTTTTTTCAATTTTTTTTTTCATGTAATATTTCTAAAATAATAGCTAATTTGAGGTTTTTGTATCATTGGCCTCACTGAACAAAAATTAGCAATACTAACTAATCTTTTATTGATTTTGAGCCTACTAATTGAATTAGTTGTTATAGTAATTTAAAGTAGTGAAATCGACTAAAATAGTTGAGAAAGTAACTAATTTTGTAAATGTTTTTCCCACTGTTTTAGTTGTATCAACTCATTTAATTATGAGGCTAAAAAAGGAGTTAGTTTTTCTAATATTTTTCTTTCAGTGTACTATTAAAATGTTTTTAAGGAGTATGTGCCTTTTTTCCTTGAGCTGTTTTCTTGGCAACAGCATATCAGGCTTTAAGCTGTTTCGACTTTTACATAATCGCTTAAGATTCAAGCTTTTATTTAAGTTATATTTATTAACTTCATAAATGGTAAAAATTGAGTCTTTTGTACTTTTTAACACTATTTTTATTGAAAACTGAAGCCAATTAAGTATTTTTATTTCCAAATTCGAAATGTACGGAAATTTTTTTATAGAAATTATGTGCTATTTGTTCGGTCACAAAGGTGTTGATCTGTGCAATAGGTCCTTAATATGCCTTCATAAATAAATGAAAATTTTTATATTCATTTTTGCACTACAGTTTTCTTCACGATTTTTATACCTTGACTATTAATATACTTAGAATATATTTTTTTTTTTACATAAAACCACCAACTTAAAATACTGGCGATTGTTTTAAAATAATTCTGCGGAGTGTGCATCGGAAATTAAACCAAAGGTCGAAAATCATCCGGTTAATGAGCAAAAAAAGGCTGCGTGCGGAGCCCCGTGAAAACTGAATATAAACAGAAACCAGAGGGCGCAGCCGGAGGGATGGAAGCGGCCAGCGGGCACCGCACGGGCAGTGTTAATGGGTGGCACAGAAATGTTAATGGCAATTCTGCGGTCAACTGAAATGTGGAGTTGTCCCTGCCCAAACGCCACATCGCTCAGCGTCCGACATGGGCTCGCATCCCATAATATCTTTGGTCAGATCAAGTCTGGTCGGCTGGTCGGCTGGTCGGGTCGGGTTTGGTTAAGGACACCAGACCAGATCCGGCCGAATCAGCGGGGCCCCGGTGGCCATGGATGCGATGTCCGCTCAAATTGAAATTATCGTCGTGCAAGCCCCTGGACCGAGTGCGACTACTGGGGCCCCGTGGGGGGCGGAGGCCGCTTTGTCCAGTGATACCCTCCCGATGGCTCTGTTGCACATCATTATGAGTGAGACCTGCCACCCGTGTTCCCGTGTTCGCCCATCTGCGCTCATGTGTTATGCATGCCAGCAAAATAGCCACAGTCCGAAACCACCGAAACCAGCAACCGCATTGAGCTGTTAATAGTTTCATCTACAGAATTTTATGAGCTCCAGGCCACTGGCCGGCGGCAGTAGGCGGCCCGTTTGCGGGGACAAGGCGACCTCGGCGGGGCGTAAGCAATCAATTTTTCAGAGAACGCAATTTTCACACAGTTTTGCATTTAACGAAATAATTTTAGCTCATTGGCCATGCACGTGCCCGTGTCCGTGTCCATCGGTGGACAGTAGATAATTGCAGAGCGCTCTGCGTCCTGCGGAGCCACCGCCAGCGATGTTTCACATAATTCCCTTTAAGCGTCATGTGTGCAGGAAATTGGTTTTAGCGCTTCGATGGCAATTTTTAATGAATTTTCCGGTAAAATTAAATTTTCCCCCACAACCATGATGTGGCCAAGGCAATGGGAAAAACATAAACTAAGGACAATTTCAGTAACCTTTGGAGGATCCCTGCAAATTCTTTAATTACGCTCAATTAACAATTATTTTGCTGTCCATCATGACATCCTGTACCTAATATATAACTGGCTTTTAATATTGCTAACTAGCTTAACTTCTTTACAATTTCCGTTTAGGTAAACACATTACTTGTTTTTCATAAACCGATTACGGTCACAAGAGGAGTATGTTAACAAAAGCAAATTTGCTCGGATGTTTAAGAAAGGCTGTACTTTTTAATCACTATTTTGTTATAAAACATGAAACATCTGAGCTTTTTCATTTTCTAATTCGTAATCTGTAGAAAAAGTCCTATAGAATTGACAGAATTAATGGAAAAACGTTCAAAGTGCTGAAAAATATTTTAAAATTAATAAATAAATTTCTAGCGCATATATCTTATAATTTAAAATAATTTTCTTACGTTATCTCATAGTTAATTAATCACTGATTTTTTATTCAAATTTTCTTACTTTTTTCAAACTTTTAAAGTACCTGCTGAAAACGATCCTAAAAATACCTTTAAAAAGAAAAACTGTAGTACATGTTTGCGAAATTCTTAATTCAGAAAAAATGTCGTGGATTTTTAGAGTAGGTATAAACATTTCTTGGAGAAATAATTTAAGATTTTATGGACATCCAAGACACAGAATCATTCAATATTCACAAAAGAGTTAAAAAGAAATGTTAATTTTTTTGCGAGATATTCTGCAACAGGTTGCTGAAAGCGTAGATATACAATTGTAATAATATAAATATGCTAAATAAGAATTTCAATAAAATTCTGTGTTATGAATTATTCAACTGATCATAATTTCTTTTAAATTGATACTTTTGATGCCAAATGTCTTAATTTAAAGGGGATTATGTAATATATGCGAAAGAAAAAACGAAATGAAACGACGAAACCACATTAGGCGGTTCGAAAAATCAGATCTTATGTTAGTAAATCATTTCAAATTTCAAGGAACTATTCTCAAATTTTCAGAACGGAATTCGGAATTTTTCCATTGTTGTTCGCACTAAAAGGTCCGTCGTAGTCACTTTAAACGCGGTTTTCTCAAAACATCATTTTTCGCATTTGCTTACGTGATTGATTACTCAAAAACTACAATCATTAACCAATCGTGCTCAAAATTTACATATATTTACCATACGAAATTGTTGAGAATATGAACTAACAATTAGACTGAGTTGATGAGAAATATTCCTAAACGTATATTAGAACATCAATAAAACATCCTTAAAATTCGAAAACATTTAATTGACTTCTTCTTTGAAAAACAAAATAGCCGAAAAGACACTGATCTAACTAACTAAATTTAAGCTATGTCTTATGTTAAGCTTTAAATCGGACTGGGAGAGATACAAGTACATGAATTTTCGAATTAGACATGAAATAGAACGAACGGCAAATTAAATTTGAGAAATCGTTTGTATACTCTTAATTGGTAGTCAAAATATTTAACAAATATTCAAATGTTTGTTGGCAGAGGTTTATAAAGAGAATCCAACGAATTTGGTCCAGTCACTAACATAATTAAGCCAAATCGAACCGCCCGCGCCCCCGCCCAAGTTAAGTGAACTTGCTCCCTCACAATTAGCTGACAGATTGCCCTACATAAGCGTCGGCGAATATTAAAAGGGGTTGGCCCCCCACCACCCACACGTGCGCCGCCCCTCCCGCAAGGGGGCTCTGCAAACGGGTCCATGCCGCTTTAATCTCCCCGAACAGCGCGTCAGACACGCAGACGGGCGCCAAAATCCCATCAAGAGCAACCTGCTCGCCCCCCTTACTCTCCTTGCGGGAGCGGCCGCGCCAGATATTGTAATTATCGAGAGGGGCTGCTCGGGCGGCGGGGGGCACCTACAACGTAACTGGTTAATTAATTTCTAATTACCTGAATTTGGAGAGGAGACAAGTTCTGGCTCTAAGCCGCTTTTCGATGTAAATAGAGGAGCAGGGCGACCGGGAACAGCTCCGGTTCACCCGACTCTACAGGGCCCCCGCCTCCGCCCCCGCGTCCCGGTTATATTCAAGTTATCTGGCTGGCAAAAATGTTAATCATTCGGAGCTCGACTGGAGACATCTGTGCAGGGCGCACGGATGGGCATGCTAAATCCTTTCAGGAATCAGGAAAAACGGGAGCAAACGAGCAGACAAGACGCCGGGACGGGGCGCCCCACTCAGCCACCCGCACTGGATCCCCACTAGGGCAGGATCCTTGGAAGCGGAGGGCCACGGAGGCTCCATGTGGAACGGCGCTTCTTGCCCTGCTAACTGAGTCCCGGGAGCTAGGAACAGTCTGCTCTGCAGGCGTTTAGAGGAATGCAGACGTTGTTCCGTTGGGGAGCAAGACGACCAAATGGTTAATTTGCTTACATATCCCACGAAGGGGGGCAATGGGGCTGCGGTGACGGCAGAATTACCGTCGGGGTCCATCTCCGGGGGGCGTCCGGAAGAGCATCGAGCAAAATTGTTGAACTTTTTGCGGCAGCCGGGCGCCGGAAACCTCTCGACCGAACCCACTTTAATCGCTTCTACTGTCGACTTCCATTAGAATCAAAGTGGGACTCATTAAAAGGGGCTCTAATGACTTTTTGCCCTTTCGAGGGCAGAGGTGCTACTCCTTGCTCCACCTTTATTTAGGAGACGAGAAAATTCTTCAAATGTCTTGTAAATTTAACGAGTTCTCAACTAAGAAGAGCATTCCTACTGATTTTGAGCAGGAAGCATCAATTGTTTAATTGATTACATCAAATATTGATAATTGTTAACTCTTACCACATTTTATAATTATAAAAATTAGTTTGTTTAGTGGCAATCATCTTAATATCCTCGCATGCATGATACATACATATGTATGTATGTAATTTCTGAGAAAAATTGGCAAATAGATGAACATGAACATAAATCGATGTTTGGCCATATGTACGAGTTTAAAATTTCCAAAAGCTTATTTAAAACATGTCACAAAAACTTCTCTTATCCCAAACTTATTTTATAAAACAAAAAATAGTCCAGATTGTGTCAGTCTAGTGCAATCAGGGCTTCGCACCAAAACTTTACCAAAAAACAGTTGATCGGCGGAATTTAAGTATACATATTTAAGTTTTTAATAACAATTTACCTGTAAAAACCGAAAAATGAATATATCAAAACTCGTATTTTATTCTTATACACGAGCTTTTATGGCACAATCCACGTGATTACTAAAACTGCTGAGTTCATAACGCAGAATCAACTTTGACTGTTAATTTAAAAGATACAAAAGAGAGATACAAGACAAACAAAAAATTGCCCAATTAATCCCCATTAAAAAAATTATTTACTATAAGCTTTGACTTTTCGCTTTATGAGCGCGACCTAACAACATTCAGCCAAACAAAGTGAATTCTACATACGTTAGTTATGTCGTTTAAAAAAAACCGTCTGCAACAGACAGACGGATGAACGTAAAAGTGATCTTCTATGATCTCCATTTTTTCTTTTGATGGAAAGAAACTTAAAAACGAGTACACTAAAAACCAATTAGAAATGTTTAATTTAATTTAATAGTAATACATATTATATTTATTTGAAATAATCCGACAGCAACCAAATGAAGTACCATATTAATTGCAATTTATGTCTTTTGCAGACGGAAATTTCAAAGAGATTAAACGCAATAATTGGACAAATCATTCCATTTCTGACGCAAGACCACCAGCAGCAGGTGGCCACGGCGGTGGAGCGGGCCAAGCAGATCACGATGTCCGAGCTGAACACGATCATCGGCCAGCAGCGGCCCGACCTGCCGCGCCTGCTGCAGCAGATGCACACGCAGCAGATCCCCGGGCACGCTTCGGCGCCGACGATGCCGCTGCCCATGCCCCACCCGAGCATCGCCCCCGGAGCGCTCGCGGGCGGCCCCATCGGGATCCCCAACGCCCCGGCGCAGCACCCCCTGGCCGTGCTGAAGCAGGAGATCCACCGGCCGGACGACGCCAAGAGCACCAGTGGGATGAGCGTCAACGAAGAGCGACACGTGAGTTTGCACCTGCGCCTCAGTTGTGCGTAGTGCGCTATTTCATTAATTGGTCCACTACTGCTAAATTTTCAAGAGCCAGATTATATTCAGCCAAATGTTCAGCAATTGCTAACCACGATTATACTCATGAGGCGCAACACCCCTCCAGAGTTTTAAAAAAATCGAATTTATTTATTTATTTGTTTGTTCAAAAGGTGCCTTAGAGTTTTTTCATCTTATAAATAATAGGTTTTATAAGATGAAAAAACTTTACTTGAACTGCCAGATTTTATTCAGCAACCTATTCAGCTATTGACAGTATGTAGCTGACATGGTAGTTTAAATTTTTTTTTTTTAGAAATGTACCTCAGCCGAATATTCATAGCCTTTAAATCTTAGGTAACAACACCGCCATTTTGAATTGATAATGTATAAAAACTTTCTTTTATTGTAATCTTCAATACATAATGTAATAAAGTCAGATTTCAATTTTCAACACTTTAATTGTATTCTTTAAAGTTTTTAAAATCAGCCTTTGTGAAAAGGTGAACTGGCGTTACCTTTTGAGAATGATAAAAAAGAAATTCAAATTTAGTGCACTGAAATTCACAGTCACGAGATGGTTAAACAAAAGTGTTTCCTTCAATAGAATTATCACTGAATGGTTAAATTATAGTTCACAGCAAATTCTCTGCCACTAATTTGGTTAATGATAAAAATGAATGTAGTGTTGTAGAATATATTCATTTTCGGTATTATCGATAGTATGAAGAAGTTTTTTGTATAACTGATACTGAAAACCCTATTTAATATTAATAAGCAGCACTATTTTATTCTACATTATTTCTACTATTAATCGATTTAGTGATAGCGATTCTGAAGTACACTGTCAATAAACAATTAAGTGATAGTGCACTTACTAGTGTAAAACTAAGGTCTTCTCATTTTTTTTTACAGCGGAGCTCAATATCGCCCCCAGACCGAGAAAAGTACAGACCTCGTTCGCCTGAGACACATGAACTGAAGAAGGTGAAGAAGGAGGACAAGGACATGGGACACGTAAGATTTTGGGCCTATTTTTATTCATCAGGGACTAAGTTTTTTTTACCTCTGCAGCAGTCCGATGGAGAAAAATCTGACCAAGACCTCGTCGTGGACGACGCATCCGAGATTAACCCCCTCTCGCCAGTTCAGAACCAACATCACAGCAATGGGACTGCTTCCCCGCGGGAGAACGGGATGCTGATGAAAAAGTTCGACCACTCGGACCGCGATCGGGTGGCCAGCGGAGCGCACTCCCCCAGATCGGGGACCTCCTCGAACGCGTCGACGCCGTCAAACAAGAAGCTCGAGGAGAAGCCGTCGACCCCAATCGCAAAGCCCGTGACGCCGACGAACTCAAACCCATCGGCCAATGGACTGGGGGTCGGTGGAGCGGGGGCTCCGGGCGGCCTGGTCAAGGCGGTGGCTAAGCCTCCTGTCCTGAATCCCGGCGGCTATCCACCGTACTTAGGGCAGCTCAATGGCGCCGGGCCCCACGATTTGCAGGCGGCGGCGGCCTATGGAGCTGCTGCAGCTGCCGCCGCGGGCGTGCACAACAACCTGCCGCCGGGCCTGAACAACTTTCCCAGAGCACCCCTGCAGGTTGGGTTCGATCCGCATCCACAGATGAGGGCTCCACCGCTGGGACCTTCCCTCGGAACCATTCCCGGAGGAAAGCCGTGAGTTTGTATTGTTTTTTGTCGTAGATTTGAGTTAGTTCTAGTTTTGTTCCTAATTCGATTTTTGGATTTTCTAGAAGTGCTACTTAGGTCACTGTTGCTAATATAGTCGTATATTTTCAGAGCATACTCCTTTCATGTGAGCGCTGATGGACAAATGCAGCCGGTGCCATTTCCTCCAGATGCCCTTATAGGATCAGGAATACCACGGTAAGTAAAAGAATCTTATCCCTTATGCTTCAAATTGAAAAAAGGCCAAAAATTCGAAATTCCATTAACCTTTCATGTGATTGGTAAGATCCAAGGCCCAGAGCAATCTTAATTTTGTTAATATACAAAAAACGTTCATTTGATTTAACTATCAAATCAGTATATTACGAATTATATTTTATAATAATAATAATAATAATTTAAAGACCAAGATAAAAATTTATACTCCATGATCTGTCTTATATCTGGGTCTATTAGAATCTATCAGACACAAGATGTTACTTTTTTTTAATCAGAGTTACAGGAAATAAATGAGATGTAGGAAAATTGGGCCCAAAGGCAACGACGTTATCAATAAATATATAATTTAAAAAAATTACTCATCCGTTAGTAGACTAAAGTATTAAACGTAAAAAAAATAGTATCCTGGCTAGTCGTGTCGTTTCGAATCGACAAATAATATTGTTTGCAGTGGTCACAGTAAACTAGCACAAATCGCACTAACTAGTCCTAACAAACGTTACCAATTAAAAATAATTTCACTGTGAAAATTATCCAGTACTGATAACGAAATATTTTGGTAATTAAAGTATCCGGTTTTGCTCGAGGGAAAATAATTTGACACGACACATCGATCCGGGATTTTTCTAAATTTGTATCATTGTAATTTTTCATCTTACCCCCACAGAAAGTTTATGCTTATAGCGATTGATTTTATTGCATAGAAAATTTTTATAAATACGATCTTTTAATAAATCGTGATAGGTAATAAAACATATGTTCAATTGAATCTTCTGTACGATAAAGAATTTCAAAAATGTAGTAAGAAAGAAGAGAGTGCAGGGTTAACTATTTAAATAAAATACAATCGCATGGTACGCGATATGCATAAGTATAAAAATATTTTTGGTTTTCAATCCGTTTTCACTTAGGATAAAGTTTTCGAAACAATCTGTTGCATTAAATGTTGCCGCTTTTGGGATTTCTTATTTTAAATAGGAAGTTAGTAATTTAAAATATAAAATTGCATTTCACAATTTATTAAATGCTAAATATTAAGGTAAACTAGCACCTAAATAGATGTACGGTATACTGAAAGTGAAAACATAAATTATTGGATATCTGAACAATTTTATTACTTAATTTAAATAACATTCATATTTAAAATCTACGACCCTAAAAAGCTGCTTTTTGATTCATGGAAGTTCGCTGAGAGTGCAGTCTGGTTTGAAAATGAAAGAAACGACCGAAAATCCCAAAAGTTTAAACTTTTCTTAGTAGAGCTTGCTGCACGAAAGATGTTTTTTTTTTCGAAAGTATTTGTTTTCCGGCCGGTGGTATTGATAAAATAAAAATTACCTAACCAATTGAAATTTTGACACTATGTTCTTTATTAATAGCTTCACCCCTAACTAAAATTGTTTTTCTATTTAAAAATGTTATTTGTTTTCCATTAAAAATTACATGAAAAAAACAGTTGATAAAAATTCGTCATTATTTTTAAAATTTTTTTATGAAATTGACTGAAAGTGGTTTCACATATTACTAAAACAGTCAGTACTTATTGAAACCGCATTTGGTCTTTTTGTTTCAGCTTTTTTCATCAGAGATAACCGCCAGCGAAGAACTTTTTTGTGAAGCCTCCAGCTCGACGATGAATATTTGGTTAAAAGAACAAAAAAAAATTATTTTTAAAAAATAGATTTCAAAAGTCTTCCGTTTCAACTGCTTTCAAACCAGACTGACCCCTTAGGGCGGATATCATAAAAATATTGAATTTTGACAAAATGGCGGACGCTTGAATGTAAGTTATTCAGTCAAAAATTCGTTGGTTTTTTGCCTAAAGTCAAAATTTCAAGCAAATCGGTTTTAGAGTTTCCGAGATAAATCTTATAAAAATTTGAAAAATGAATTTCGAGAAAATAGCGTTCAAAAAATTATTTGTAGGTACTATTTAAATTTCCACAAGATAGACACTATTGACGTATTAAACTTTTGAAAATTTTAAAAATATGTTTGTTACGTTCTAATTTTGATAATATTGATAATGTGAGGCCATAATGCTGGTTAATTAAAAAAAAGAACAGCTTGATTATCGGCGTCCCAAAAACTTTAACCCTAAAATAAAAAGTATATTTTTTAAATGTAATTTTTTCTAAGCTAACAATTAGTAAAATTTTCATTAAAATTCATTCTGTAATATGTGCAATAATTTCGCAAATCTAGAAAATTAGGCTGACGAATACTTGTTTTGGTTTTATGAATTGTTTTATGTGTTTTTGGGGTGCTTAATGCGAATCTGGATTGAGGCACTCGTACTTATACGTTACACCTGACCAAGAAAAGCATCAAATTCATAATTTAAAAAACATAAAATATGTTATTTTGTTAACAGATACTTGTTAAATAGGCACTTCTGAGAAATCAGTCAGTTAAGTTCGAATTTAACTGTCTGGTTCTTAATCAGAAAGTTATGAAATATGCTCTTAATATGCACACTACGACGCATGTCCGAATTTTATTATTTGCATACCACGGGGTTTCTAGATTTGTTTGATAACTCAACATTCCTCATGAAATAAGCTCAGATCTTATTCAAAAATAGATATTCTGGGCTCCCCTCCGATTAAAAACCTAGTAACATTTTTCCTTTCATGAAAAATTATAAGCCTTAAGTTTTGAAAAGTTGGATTTTGAGTAAATATTTAAGTTGATTGATGTTTTAGAATCCTAGAAGTATTACATCTCATTTAAGCCCAGAATGTTTTAACTTATTTCTTCCCATTTTCGAAATAATTAACCAATATGTTCGGATAATGCAATCCAAAATTTTGAGCTTTGCCAACATTGTTTTAATTTTCGCTAAACATTATATTGATCATTATATTTAAAACAAAAATAGTAACAGATTAACTCCTCAAGAATAAATGGAAACTAATTTTTTAAGTATTCGAAAATATTATAAAGGCACCCGTAGACTGAATTTTCTTAAAAAAGATAAAAAGACAGTTACCGGGTGATTTTTAAAAACCTACTCAAAAATCATCATCTAAAATTATTTGCAATAGGATACTTGAAACCCAAAAATGCCAAATAGATTTTTCGAATTATTTCGTGGAAAGTTTTGTGGTATGAAACAAATCCGCTTTGCTGAGAGACTCTTTAAAAAAATCGCTAAAGTAGACTATAGACGCCAAATGAAATCTTTTTTTCGGTAGTTGCTTAAAAAGTTAAGTAGGATGTGGCCATATTTAAATTAATCTTATAAAACTAGAATTTTATACTTTAACTAACCAGTAATTGTTTTTAAACCTTGCAGGCATGCGCGACAAATCAACACCCTGGCCCACGGCGAAGTGGTCTGCGCGGTCACAATTTCAAACCCGACGAAGTACGTCTACACGGGGGGCAAGGGGTGCGTGAAGGCCTGGGACATCTCCCAGCCGAACAACAAGAACCCCGTCTCCCAGTTGGACTGCCTGCAGCGGGACAACTACATCCGGTCCGTTAAGCTCCTGCCGGACGGACGGACCCTAATTGTTGGCGGGGAGGCCTCTAACCTGTCGATTTGGGACCTCGCCAGCCCGACTCCGCGCATCAAGGCGGAGCTGACGTCGAGCGCCCCGGCGTGCTACGCCCTCGCAATTTCGCCCGACTCAAAGGTCTGCTTCTCGTGCTGCTCCGACGGGAACATCGCCGTCTGGGACCTCCAGAACCAGACGTTGGTGCGCCAATTCCAAGGTCACACCGACGGTGCGTCCTGCATCGACATCAGCGCCGACGGGACTAAGCTGTGGACGGGCGGCCTGGACAACACCGTCCGGTCGTGGGACCTCCGGGAGGGCCGCCAGCTCCAGCAACATGACTTCAGCTCTCAGATCTTCTCTTTGGGCTACTGCCCGACAGGTAGATTTTTTCTAGGTCTAGCTGCTAGGTCTGTTTTTTGCTAATAAAGTTTTGGTTTTCCAGGCGAGTGGCTAGCCGTCGGCATGGAGAACTCCAACGTCGAGGTGCTCCACGCGACCAAACCGGACAAGTACCAACTCCACCTGCACGAGAGCTGCGTCCTCAGCCTGAAGTTCGCGGCGTGCGGGAAGTGGTTCGTCTCGACCGGAAAGGACAACCTCCTGAACGCGTGGCGAACGCCCTACGGAGCCTCAATTTTCCAGTCGAAGGAGTCCTCCTCGGTGCTCAGCTGTGATATTTCGGCTGACGACAAGTACATCGTCACTGGCTCGGGCGACAAGAAGGCGACAGTCTACGAAGTCATCTACTAAAAAGTAGCCCCAGGGAACAGGTCTAGTTCCGTTGTTTGTTATGTTTCTAGCGTAGGACCAACAGTTGAATTTGTTCATTTTTGTATCATTCTTGTTCCGTTGTAGTTCTACTTAGGTTTTAGAGTTTAGACGCAGTCGAATCGCACCCCACCCCTCTGTAAATGCATCCCGCGGGACATCCAGTGGTCCCCAGCACTCTCATAGTTGCGTTAAGTGAAAATATCGTAGCTGTTCGATAAGATAGGCTAGTTGTATTGCTTCGAGTTTACAGACTTCATATTGCGTTCGGTCCCTCGGGAACTGTTTACATTGCTAGTTTTGCTGTTGACGCGACAATTGTCGGCGTAATGCAATCGCTTCAATGATCGATGTGAGCTAGGCTTAAGTAATTGTAAAAGGACTTTGTAGCTAGATTAAGCAGAGAATAGCAACTCCACTGTAAGAACGCATTAATTTAAGTGTTTTTAATAAAAAATTTAATAACTAAATACTCGTGTAAAGTTTTTATTTCCTATATCCTAAACAATGACCTTAAACTTTCAAGCTTCGATGAATTAATGTTTTCACTATTTTGAGAAACTCTCTGCCATGAAAATTTACCAATTATAGAAAAATTTTATTTTGCAGAGGTGTTAACGATATTTCAATTATCATAGCGTTTCGAAAACTTGTAAACTTGTAAAAGCATGAATTTCTTGAATCTAAGACGCATCAAGTAAAAAAAACCACAACTTATAAATTTTTCTTATGTCCAGAACCCTTGTCCTGTTTTCATTTTCATCCTTGTCTTTTTTTCATTGTTTGTGCATCAGCTTGTCACTTTTAATTTAAACTTCAAATTTCAAATGACTCAATCATGCTATTGATTAAAAATGACAAACATTGTAATTCAAAAAGTCAAAACGCTTTCCAAAATCAAGAAATGAAAAATGTCCTTTGTATAAAGTGATTAACATTTTTGCCATCCCAGAATACTAAACTCTATTGTTTCAGAAATATGGTAGTAATTGATTTTCAGTTAATTTCAAAAAGAAATTAGTACAAGAGTTAAAAATATTAATTTACTAATGTACTTCAACCAGAAAAGGAGGCAAAATTTTTAGCGTTTCTCTCTCGCTCTTAGATATGCAATTGTGGCGGTTACGGACACTGAGCAGTCACCGATTACTTAGTTGTGATAAATACTAATTTCCACCTTTTTAATCAAGTGTTCCTTGTGAAGTTTTTGTTATTTTAAATTTTAATTTAAAAATCACTTTCGGAGTCTTTATCAAAGAAAGCAGTCATGTAATTGTATCAAAAGAAAAATTAAATTAAATTATTTAAAAGAAATTTAAGTTGTTATTATTTCCTTTTAGTTCTCATTAAGAACTCAAATAAAACAATAAATATGGGACCAAATATACATCCCTTACAATTATGGAGGTTCCAGGTTCATTCACTTAATAATAAAAGAAAAATTGTTTTAATTTTTAAGTTACTTAGATTCCGTTTTAATAGAACAGTTTTTGATTTCACTTAAAAAGGATGAGCTCAATTCAATATTCCAAAGTTATTGCTGTTTAACTAAATAATAAATTTCAAATAAATCTTTAAATTTATTTTAACATACCTGTAGAATTATGTAGAAGTACGAATAATGCAAAAGATATAACGAAGGATAACTCTACACAATGAAAACAATAACCTTATGTTATGACTGCTAATTCTAAGTACTTACGGATTTATTTGCAAGTTTTTCTGCATTTTCATTATTTAATTATGTATTTCAATTAAAAAAAAATTCTGCTAAAAGTTGGTCACAGTTAATTCTTATCATTTCATAATAAGTTAATTTAATTTCAATTGGTGATCGGTGAATTATATTAGAAGAAAAGAATAGTCGCTACTTACCAACTAAATTATAGTATCAAATATTGTGTCCGTCGTGATTTTCTCAATCGTTTTAAAGTCTATACACTAGCCAATATACAGGGAGTTTAAAAAATATCGAACCCCCCTTATCTCGAAAAATATTCTGAAGGTCAACTTAAGAATGCCAGGGAAAACCATCTATTTTTGAACCCGCAAATGGAAAGAGCGAAATATTTTGTAATTTGTTGTAAGACTGACCCATACCCAACCGCAGGTCATGGTATGGTATGGTGACGTGGCAGCCTCTCGGGCACACTTAGATTAATCGCTAGGTCCATTGTGATACCACAGGGGCCGACCCATATTCTAACCAGAGAACCACCTAGGTCCCAGTGTCTTTCATGAAGCGGCTGATGTTCCGGATGCGCACATTGAGCGCTGGTCAGCAGGGTCATCGAAGAAGTAGGCACCCAGACAGCGCATCCTCGCGCTGCGAGTGTAGAAGTTAGGTCATCTCCTGAAGTAAAATTTTTATCGGCGGGATAAAAAAAAAATAGGGGGTAATTTGAAATTCTTTACTTGACCTTCAAAAAACCGTGAAGGTCAAGTTCAAGGTCACCGTTAGATCGGCCATGCAAAATCCTAAAACTATTTTCGAGATAGGAGATCCGGTACTTTTCGAACACCCTCTATTGCACCGTAAAACATGCGCAACAAATAAGGAATCATTTTAACCCGAGGAGGTCAGTGTTTGTGACAAAAAATAAAATAATTCAAATTTTTTTTTCAATTTCAATACAGTGTGCCTAAGTAAAAGTATTCAAGAGTGTTCACGAATTTTATCAGATTTTTTTATGGCAAATTACTTGTTAAAATATGCCCACGATAACCTTACAAGGTGCCGAAAAAAACGATAACCTGATCGGATTAAGGAAACTCTTTTCGAGAACTTTTGATACTTGGAAATTAATAAATGTATCATTTAAAAAGCTTTTTATTTTATTTTTGTGTGTGCCCTAGTGATAGACTCGCATTTCAAGGGTATTTTAAGAGGTAGGAATGAGGAGGGGGCAGTAAGAAGACATAAATAAGCCAAGGAACTCATTTGGAATTTGATTTATTTCAATAAATCTTAAATAAATGTTCAAATACAATAAGACACGAAGAAGTTAATTTTGTGTACAGTTTCACACTTCAATAAATTTATGTTTTGAGTTAATCCACTTTTTTATTTATTATTTTATTTTAGTGTTACGTTAATATCAATAACATCATCATACAGGACGAAAAAATCTCTGAAACGGACCGAGTAGATAAGTATAGAAGAAGAGAGTCAACCGAGAACGACACGAATAAATGCGACAAGAACAAGTTTACCTTAAAATACGCGACGTTGTTCCGATTCGCCTTGTAAATTTAATATATTTTTTTTAAATATTTTAGTAGCGAAGCATTCAATGAATTCACATAAAACACATCCAGAATATTTGAGAAATTTGTCTGAAACGATTTTAGTTGGCTTCGTCAAGTTGCTTGTGGTGTGTTGAGTGTGCTCGTGTCAACAAAGGCTGAAACCAAGACGGGATTCGGGGCGAAAATATTGTCCGCGTCCTCTGTTCAAAAGGGTAGTAGTGTTGCTTGTGTTGGACTGGTCCTCAAAACAGCTTCGGGAAACAGAACGACTTTGTTAACCATGTTAAAACCTATTTCTTTGCTATCTCTCAATAAAAATGGGAAACTTCCGTTGCTATCCAAAAAGGACGACCTAAAACATTCGTAAATCTGTGACGAGTTGTTCTCAATAGTTGCCCTTATAAAGTGGTGTATAGTATTATTTTTTACAATAATATCAATTTAATAACTATCTTCAATCTTTTACCTTTGATACTTTAAATGTAATATTCATTAATAATTAACACTATGTATTGTCCTTTGTGTTTCTTTTTTATTTCGAAATGTTAATTTTAGCTATGTATTTTAGCCTTTTACTTATATTTATACATGGCCTTTCACGGGGCATTCTCTTACAGTTTTCCTTTCATTTATTTATCCAAATTACCAGGACAATAGAACAAGCAAAAAGTAATCATAAATTAAAATAGAATTTCTTGAGCACTGATACATTCTCTATGTTGCTTTTTTAAAATTAATAATATTAAGAATAAATAATATAATTTTCCCTTAAGCATTAGTTAAGAAATAAACAAAATTTTCCAGGATATACTTTAAGGATTCAAAAGGTATTTACAATAGAATTAAAGAACATTTATATTGAAAAATTTTAACAGATCCTGAGAAAACATTATAGGCCCATAAAAAACTGTAAATATGTATGCATAAGTCCGTCATTAATATTTTAGTTTAAGATCCTAACTTAAACTTTTTTAAATATCAGGCCTAAAATTACGTGAAAAAATTATGTTATAAAATGCTCAACAGGGACTCCTTGAATTGGACTAAATGTTCATAAAATAAGGAACTTCCCATCCGTTCAACAGAGTTAATTAATTATCTTACATCACAACTTTAAACGGAAAAAATTCAAGTATTCGTACAATTTTGTGGTTAAAGAAATTAACGAAGCTTTAACTAATTTCTAAACTTTGAATATATTCATAAATCTTGTGTAGGAACTGTTAGTTTCACAAGTTGTATGAAAATATGAAAATAATAAATATCTATGGGGATTTTCCACTAAATGCCGTTTGGATTTATAAGCAATGAATAAACAAGCGAGGCCAAATAAAATTTAAAAGTTTATTTAAGCAACTGTGTTAACAGATCTAAAAATTGAATTTAAAAAAATTTGGTATGTACTAGAGCACTGAAATCTCAAGATATTACTTTAATTGACATGAAAACGCTTATGGACGGATCTATTGCCAAAAATGTACATTGACCCTCGGCATATCATAGTATCAACAACGTTTTTTATATCTTGAAGAGTACGCAATTTTTGGTTAATTGGAACTCAAGTTTCTTTGTACAAACACGGATAGAATCAGATAAAATGAATCTAGAAATTAGTTCGACTCGTTTCATAATAAAATCGCCCATTTATCTCTAGTACATATTCTTTTTCCTATATTTATTTAGAATGGATAGGTTTAGCAATGAAAGATATTGAATTTAGTAGGATCCAATCCAATTTAGCGACTAAGCTTGGAGTTAAATACCAAATTAGCGATTATTCCTTTCATATTGCATTAATCACATAAAACATATTCACATAGGCCTTATATTAAAATTTAAATTAGAACTGACGGTCTTCTTCTTTTAACGCAAATATTTATCTCAAATAGTTCCTTTCCTTATCGTGGAGTTTATAATATAAATAGCTTTATTTCTAAAAACCCTAAATGTAATTTTTAAAACGGCCGTATACTAAATTTCTTAATGGTCATAACCAGCCATTAATTAGCCATAAAAAAGCTAGGCCGGAAAATTGTTGAGTTGCTACAAAGCATACCAGTTTTTCTGCTAGTAAAAATTTGTCTTTGGAATAAAAATAACTTACTTTAACGTTTAACTGTGGGTTAAAGTAATTAGACGCAATTTAATCTTCCGGGTACAATTATTCCGAGGCAAACTTTTTAACGAACATATAAAATACGACGCCTTCTGCTTGTCTTTTATGGTTTTCAGAGACAAAAAAAAATTGTTTACTTACAATCTTTTTAAATTTAGAAAAAATATTAACAAATATTAGGAATATGTTTGCACAAATTAGTTGAAGTTAATACTTTTATTTATTTATTTCTATGAAAAATTAAAAATAATCTCATTCTCAGGAAATTAACCTACTGTAATAAAAAATCAAATGAAAATTGGTAAACGGGTTCATGCCACCAGTTGATTCGACTAAAAGTTTTTTAGGTTCTCGTGTTGAAAATCGGATTTCATTAATTAAATTAATTAATTATCGCTTTATTGTTCGATGCACATACATAGCCTGACATATTATACATAAAAATGCCAACTTTAAACATATTTCTTCCACAAGAACAAGATTGAGAATAATTTAATAAAGTAATTTTATTATAAAACAATTTTATGTCAATCTCTAAAAGCTTTTAAACAACTTTTCAGACTTATATAAATCTAAAACGGAACGACCTAGCGAAAGGAATACGGTTGCTTTTCTTTGATAAAATAACAAAATATTTTATAACTTTTTTATTATATTCTTCATGTGCATATTAAAATATAGCAAAATTTTAGAAAGTTCATAAATTTGAGTATTGAGAGTTTCTCATAATTTAATATCAAATCTAATCTTTCATAGAAATAAATTTATTATAATAAAATTTAAGAATTTGTGAACGCTACATTGCAATATTTTTTTAAAAGCTAATGGATAAGCATCACTATTAGGAAAATATGTATTAAATTTTGTATTATCAGTACTCAAGAAATTCTAAATAAAGACACGAAAAAAGGATTGAACAAGGAAAAAAGAAATTAACAACCAAACATGCCAAGTTTTATAATTTTTACTAAAAATAATTAAAGCAAATTTACTCTTATCACTAAAACATAACCAAAAATAAAACATTAAAACCAAGTGAGTAATTGTCTTTATAGCACATTAACGTTGGTATGATTTAAGTAAGCTATCTAAGGATATACGTAAAGGAAAATATACAACGAGAGCTAGCGACTTGCATCGGCATTTCCGGTTAAGTCTTTTGTTAATGCTTACACAAAACACAGTGGTAGTTTGGCAAATTAAAGATTACAATTAGAAAGTGCTGCCATATGTAGGCTTAACACTAGCAACGGGATCAGAGATAATAACGGCTTTTTCTTAAATTACAACAATAACAAAAACCTTCTGCTCTCGCGCTCTTAGTAACATTTACAATATTTATTGGTTTGAACACGTTTTCATACACGTAATCTCAGTAATTGTGGCCTGGTTCTTTTCCAGCATAAATAAACATAAAGACTTACAGATTATTACCTTTGTCATCTTTGTTGAGTAAGCGGTTAAATTGTCGTTAGTTTTTTTGTTTTTTTTTTGATAATTTAATTTATCAATATTCATCGAATACGCTTGCAACAAATGATTCTTTTTAATTTTTTTTTTTTCTTTTTCAGTAAAGTAGCAGTAAGTGTTCAGGTTTGTTGGAAATTGCTCATTTTCTCACTTTGGATTGAATTTTCTTGTTTACTATTTTTATTTAAACTTTTATTTAACTTTTAAACCTCACTTAGATCTTAATTTGGTAGCGGGACTAACACTTGAACGTATGACTGTGGAAAGTATCCTGTTCGGCCGTTTACGCTGCCTTCGAACCAGTTCTCATCGACTTTGTTTAACAACTGAATTACGTCGTTTTCCTAAAATAAAAGAAATTTCATTTTATTTTAATATATATAAAATTTTTTTTATAATGCTAATGTTTTCATATTTAATTGTTTTTTACTTATACCTCATTTTCATCATTTTCGCAATCTAAATTTTTAAGTAATTTATACATATAGCCAATCAACAACAATCCTGTTACGATCTGTTGGAATATGTTAAAGATACAAAATTACTTAAAAGGAACTGAAAAGTATGAAACAAGAAATTATTCTTGTCTGTAATTCTCCTATAGACTTAGGAACTCTATTTAATAAATTGCTGTTTACACAAACAAGTTGATGACTTCAACGACACATAGTTACGGTGACGTTCAGAGTATAGCCTTCATCACATTCCATAATAATAGCGTAATTTTGTAAATAATTTCAAAGCAGCAAAACGCTTTGCACCACAATTTCAAATTATGACGCATAAAGTCCGACATATTGAATTTGTTATGAAGTCATATAGCCTGGGACTCAATCTGGATCAAGACGAATGCAACGACATCTTAATTGTTGAAATTGATTCAATTATTTAGGCTATACGAGGTAACAAATTATCTCATAAATATAAATAGCCTGTGAGATTCATAACCCTTCCTTTTGACACATTCTTGTAGCGTGGGAACATTTCTTTTCTATATCTAAAATTGTTTAATTCAGAGGATTCCTAGGTAAATGTTCTTTTTATGACTTCAGTATTTTTGAGGACGGATATATTTTTTTAAATCTTATTCTATCATATTATAAGTATGCTCACCTTAAAGCCAAGTTCTCCTGGATTTTCTGGTTCGAAGTCATAAAGTGCTGTACAGCATGGCTGACGATTTGTGGCTGGCGTTTTAGCTGGAGATCTCATAGGCGATGGCAATGGGGAAGCTGAAAATTTTACAGTGAAAATTTCAATATAATACATGCAAAATTAAAAACTAATATAGTGCATTAATGTACAGAAGAGAGACATAAGCAGACATTCACAACACGGGATAATTACAACTTACAGGAGATATTTTCTTTTCGCAAAAAAAAAAAACAAACCATAACATGCGTTTTACATTTACTAAACACGAAATTTTGTCTGTGGGTTAGTGGAACAACTGGAACTATATTAAAGGCAGTGTATTTTAGGTGAACATTCCTTTTTTTAAATTTATCTTTAAGTGCAATTGCAAAAAAGTAAGAGTTTCAAATTTACAGTGTAAATAAAATTAAATTATTTAATTTGAAATTTATTTTAAGATAATTATTAAAGTTTTCGATAAGAAAACATTAGTTCCGACTGTGATTATTACTTTCATTGTAGCTAATGAGCCAAAACACAAAAGGCTTCTAACCAACTTTGATAATATGAATGCATTTAAGACTCATTTTTATGTGTTTTACAAATCCCACACGCGTGAACCCTGAAATTACAAGGGAAATTGCCGAAAAATAAATGGTGCTGTGACTCAGAGCGTACAGAAGCACGAGTTGTCTCTGGAAAGGTTATGTCCTACGATAAATTTCATGTTGATGCACAAAACCCGAATCTATGGATAGAGATGGCAACAAATTTTATTATTATTATTATTTTGTACCGATTTAATAGTGATACAACTATTGCACCTTGATTAATCAAACTAACGATTAATCGATTATTATATCTAATAATTGTTTTGCCATTTACATATATCTATGGATCACTAAAATAATTCTCTTGATTACGTGCGTGATTTTTGGTGTGCTTAATCCTCCCTAGACTTATTTTCCATACTTGCACACTTAGGATTAAATTGCATTTCCTTTGTCGCAAATACGTTTCACTTTATCTGTCCTTCCTTTGTTGGAATTTATAATTTTTAAGGCATTTAATAAGTACTATGTTCTGTCTAGAGAAGAATTTCATATTAATGGGAGAAATGAATATATAAAAGCTTGTTTAAACATGTTGAAATAGGTCTTTAAACTCCGAGATTGGGTGTTATTTTTATTTCTAAATCAGATATAAGGAAATAATATTAGAACGTAAATATTAAGTGATTTTTATTGATCTCCCTTGTAACATTCATACTGGTGAAACATCTACTTTTCAGCGGCATCAAACGCATCCAAAAAGTGAATAGTACGAAAGTTATAGTAAAATAAAGTAAACCCGGTTTAATTTTAACACTTCGCATAACCCATTTTATTTTCTAAACTGTGGCCCAAAAATTGATCATCCTTTTGGTACTAGATGGTACTTGGACAAAAAAAGGATAATAGCACCAAGTATTTCAAGTATTAAGTTAAAGAACAAAAGAATCTTAAATAATATAATGGAGACATTTAGAGCCTAAAGTGATACATGATGAAATTATAATGCTTAAATATTGTTTGAGTACTTTTTTAAATATTCCGTATATTTAATATTTATTTTGATAATCAAATTAAATCCTGTAGTATTAATATTAAATGTTAAAAATATTAAAATTTGTGGTAGGTACTATCAGGTTGACTCGTTGCCCAAGTTAGAAGGTGAAAAAGATTTTTGGTTTTATATATTACAATCGTCTTTAGAAAAAAGCGATAAAGAAAATGAATTTGCAGAAACTGCATCTTGAAAAGCATTGGTGCTCTGAAGTGGTTAAAATTGTTAAAACAAAATTTGCAATTAAGTGTTTTGTGTGAAATTTCACTAATCGAGTATATCAGGCATTAGTACCTAACATAAAAATTAACACAAACACCAATTCTACGAAAAAAAAATCGCCAACAAAGCATGCAGTTTGGAAAGAGTGAAAGGAAACATAACAAACTGAAGAAAAGTAATTATTCAGCCAATTGTGTTAAATTTTAAGAAGCAACTGAAATCGAGAACATCAAATAGAATAGAAATCAATTAGAACATAGTCGCTAGAACAATTTGTTTTCTGATCAAGCGTTCCGTTTTGTGTTTGTTTACCATTGACAGACCGAGCTGGCGCATGACCATTATCCAATTCCAGATGAGTGGGTTTCGTTACTATAAAATTTTGATTGATTTAAATAAATTCGTGAATACATGAATAGAAAGAGAGTCACAATATAGTGGAGTGAAATTTACACCTCAACACTTAGTAGAAGCAAACGTTTAGATTTTTTTCAATTCCATTTTTGGGAGAATTTTGACCATTGTCTACAACAAGTTCAACTAATTTAAATTACATTTTTTAATAAATCTAAAAATGAACAAATGCTACGAGTAACTAAGAACAGCATAATCCTTAACTCTTAAACAAATTACTGATATATAATTTAAAAAAACGCTAATACGGGTAAAACTCAGTTGAGGATGGACAAAATTCCGCCAAGATGGACTGATCATTCAAAATAAATTGTATGCTATAAAGTACAAAGAGAGAGGTATAGACATATAAAGTATGACCATTCAAATACTCTGAAAAAAAATGCACATTGACATGAAAATTCCCATCACCAGTTAGTTATTACATCTGCTAGCTGTAGTTAATTATTTAGTACGTGTTCCGTAGAGAACTCAGTTCGAAACGATTCCAAGAGGAACAACTCGGCAGATCTCCCAGTTTTTTTTAGACGAGTCAAAATAGCCCAAGATATGTATATAATTAAAAATAAGTGAAATAATTAAATTACTAATTACAAAAAATGTGATACAACGAACATGAATGTGAATAAATAATGTCATGATGTTTTATGATGAGTGAGTATGATTATATACTAGGGATAATAGCAGAGAAATGTTAGTAACTTTTAGTAGGGGGATAGTTGGTCACTTGTTCTTTCTAAACTAAAAAAAAGAATTGTTTTCTAGAAATATAATCCAACAGATGTATGTACACTGTTTTTCCTTTTTACACAATAAAGAAAGAACAAGCACAATATACTTTGGAATAGTACCGCGGGCTCCGAGCCAAATTATTTGAATTGACATTACTTTCATGTCTCAAATAAATAGATCCGGAAAAATCTAAAATTTCATTTGGAAAAAATAATAATATTTATGTTAAGCAAGAGTGAAATTCACTCAACAATTCAATATAGTTGAACAAAATACCGGAAAATATTTTGCACGATTCATATAATGTACTCAAAGTAAGGGTTATATTAATTTACATATTTCATATTCATACGCAGACTTAAGTTTGAATAAAAAAGTTATAAGGAAATGACAACATGGATCATTGGGAGAACATTTATCTATAAAATTTTTAACTGAACAAAAGTTGTATAACTTTTTTATAATCGAGACTACACCAATAAAAAAAACACTGTGTATTTGTGTATTTATAAGGGCTACTAGAAAAGAGAGAATTTTTAGAATACATCTTTTTGATGAGTCCAACGATTGTTGTATACTTTGGTAATGTTAAACCAATTGTAAATGATAAATTTATAAAACAAATATTTATATTTTAAAACAGTAATGGCTACAGGAAATTTTAAGCTAAATACATTAGTATAGCGTTAGAAGCACTTTGTGCAGTTTAATATGTTCCCAAAAATCCATTTAATTCTTTCCCAAAATCTTCTTTCAAAACTCCTAATATCCTGCACAGATTCTTAGAAAAGTCATGCCTTGATTTGATGATCTTAAAGGAAGAAGATGGTAAATTTGAACTATTTTCTTATGTTAAATGCTTCACTGAGTAATGTGTTGCATGAAATGAATAAACTGAAAAAAAATGCAACGGAAAAAATGAATTAAACCGAGCTTCAGTAAATGAGGTATAACCATAATGTGAAGGGTGGAAAACTAATGCAAAAGCAAAAATATCTAACTAAACTAAATAATTGAACGAAAAAGGTGACATCTGAGGAACTTAAGAAAAACAGAGTAAAACTAAGGGAAATAAAAGAAAAATGAATTTCACCTGTCCAGGGATCGTTGAATTGGGCATTTGTTCTAGTACTACTGAAATTACTAAATTGTTTACTACTTGACGCCGTGCTCATGATTGTGGTTGTCGTGAAGCCGTGGCTTGCCGACGGAGCGGTTGGCGGCGGATTGTTCCAAGCATTTAGCCAATCGAATGTATCCGTGCTACCAGGTGCTGGTTTTGATGAGCTGGTAGTGGATGAGTTGTTGTTGCTGATTGTTAGTCTGGCATTTGTTAGGGACTGGTATGATCCATAGGCGCGATTTCGCGTAAAGTTTGAGCTTATTGCATCAACATTATTATTATTGGTACTATTGCTAGCGGTTGTGGATAAATTCTGTTGGGAACTGTACAATTGGTGATGGGAGTTTGTACTTGAACTGTTTGGTTTTATACGGGACGGCGGATAGTGGCGACCATTTGAAATAATTGTATGGCCGCTACTACCACTAATTCCGTTCCCGTTTGCCTTTAATCCTTGTCTATTCGCACCTCCATCTGGTCCTCCGGATCCTGTACCTGCATCAATGTTCAAATCATGCAAAGTTTTTGGTACAAACTCTCCTTTTGGACGACTTTCAGCCTCCTCTCGCCTGAAAATATACAAATAAAATATGTGTAGTGTACAAAGAATAAATTTTAAATAAATCTCACTTTTGGTGTAGTGTTTCCGTTAGAACCTTTAGTACTTCAGCACACTGTGAATGATAATCGTAGAGAGCTTCACAAAACGTAACGAGTTGTGAAATTTGTTCAACCTAAGTAAAATCAGGATTGATTCATCGAAATAGTTTAAGTAGAAATGACTAACATGGAGACTTACATCATTCTCCAGCAAGTTAAACATTCCCATTTGAGCTAAGTGCAAAGATTCTGCGAATTTCTCTTCGGCGCTACGAATTTCCTCATCTGTAATATGAGATCCTTTGTTGTTAAGTAAAATAAAGCAAAGCGATTGTTGCACCAAGACGATGTACAATTTAAATTTAGAAATAAAATGTGTCGAACAAAAGTAAAATAAAATTATACCATTTAGCGATAATTTGTGTTTCATGTTTCAGTTAAGGTAGGTGGTCATAGGACAGTCAAATCATAAGTTATAACGGTTGGCCCAACAAAAATTTTCATGATTTGGAATTTTGTTTTAAGTCCGTTTAGATGATAACCGCATTGGTGAATCAAAAATGAAAAAAAGAAAAAACAAATTAATCTAATTATTACACTGTACCTAACTTACGCACTAACTATGACTATTTATTAGTATGACACACATTACGCTAGAAGCGACAAGCACACTCATTTGATAAAGTGAAAGGTTAGTGATTGATTCAATATCAGATGAGAAACTATCAAATGAAACTGAGTTTATTAATTTACTATAAAAGTTGTCAATATTTTAAATTACCATTATTCCGTAAGTGTACCAAGACCTTTAAAGTCTTATACAAAATTGTATGTATTTTACACTTTTTTTCGTATAGATTTTTCCTATTTATAAATAGTTTAAATATAACAGTATTTCGAAGCAAATGCAGTTATTAAAAAAATAATAATCAATTTAATGTAGACAAATTTTTTATTTGATATGTATGTCCAGTCCAAACTTTTAAATAAAAAATGATATGTATTTTTTGGAATCTATTGCTTAAAGATTTCTTTTACGTATTGTAATTGACAAAGTCATTTGAAACTCACCATAGTGAAACGAAAACAGTATTTTTTCAACTGCAACAATGGATGAAAGTATAAAATATTTTGATTTTTCAAAAATTCCCTATCAAGTCGACTGCTCACATAGCCATCGAAAAAGAAATGTAAGCGAGTTAAGGAAGGAAAGGAAATCTTACAATGAATTTCGCTACTGTATTATTATTTATTATTGTTTTGTCTCTAACTAAAATTAAATTTTTCTTTTAAAATTTAAACATTTTAAATATTACTTATAGAAGAAACGTAGCACATTTTCTCTTTTTTAAACTTTCCTAAGATAGTTTTACCTAGCCAGTGAATTCTAATTGTTTATGCGGGATTTTTCGTTTCGTTATTATATTACTGTAATAGAACTATCCAGTTTCTGTCCAGAAAATTAAATGAGGAGAACTGTTGACCTTCTAAATCTATTTGCTGCTAAACTAATGATAGTGTAAAAAAAAGAGGGAAACTAGCGATAGGATGAAGTGTTTTAGTAGTTAAAGTAAAAGGAAATACCAATCGACTTTGTAGCCCTTATAGGACTTCCCATTGGTGATCGTGCTGTTGTTTAAAGTTAACAAATTTATTATGTTAGGAGAAATCAAACAACACCAACAGGAATGGCGTTTCGCACATCTAAGCCTTATAAGTTCCAAGAAAATTTATTAGACTTAGATAATTACATAATACTAAAATAAAAAATTATTATGTTGCTTTGATGCGCGAAAGACCGTTCCCACACATTAAGACAGTTGCAAATTTGTTGCACCACAGTTATATGCGCATTAAAGCGATTTTTGCTTTTTTTAAAGTTCTTCATTACCTTTGGCTTGTCTTCTTCGTTTACAGTCAAAATCTAGCCGTCGTCCCTGCAATTTCTTTCGGTGGTGCTACAATTACCAGTAAAATCAGCAAATTGTCCTGAAGAAAATCATTTTTTCCCCGAGATAGGGACTCTCACTCACCATTACTTCTTTCAAATCTTTGGTCTGTAAATGGTGAAGGGGCTCGAGTACGTTTTGCTTAATATTGTCATCCAGCGAATACTTAACATCGGCCATCTGTTTCAAAGACTCGCCAAATTCAATAAGAGCTTGTGCTGAAAATTTAAGAAAATTTAATTTAAAATTTAATTCAAGTTTATAAATGTATCAATATTCAGACAATGGTCGTCTCCCTTTAAAAGGTCGTGTAAAGCAGAGTTATATATATTTTTAATACTGTGTACTTACCTAAAGTTATTTATTTATTCAGGGTAAAAATTGTATTTTTGATTAGCTGTATCTTTGCAAGAATTTCTCTTACGTACAAAATCTATTTTTTAAAATGTATGTAGAAGAAGAAATATACAATTATACAATTTTCCTTTTTTTTGTGAAATTAAAACAATGGCTTATTTTAAAATATGTTTTCTTTATTTCTTTAAAATGGCTATAATATGGCAACTAGTTAATTACTTTCCGATATATGTTATTGAGATAACTCAAATAATCGTGAAAGTTTATATTTCGTTTCCTCATCATATACATAATTTAAGCAAATTAAATCAAAAACAAAAACATTCAAAAGGATGTTGGGCCATGTTAAGTGTAGAGTTCTGTAGCTGTTACTACATACAAACGATGAATTCAGATAAGTAAAATTGGTCAGCTATATTTCGTAAACTATTTGACTTTAGTAAACCGTGCTATTTTTAAAAGTAATTACCCACGACGGAACGGAGAAGGTATATGCGTTAAGAGTGAGAGGTTGTTTGTTTTAGTAATTGTTTTTTTTTCCGAAATTGCGTTCACAGTGAAATCTTGCCCGACACAAACCTAATCGAAAAGTTCCACTTTGGAGTCGAATATTTCAAAACAGGGTATCATTTTGAAAAACGGTTTAAGAAACCTCGTAATGATTTCAAATTTCCTTTTGAACCATACCTCACTCGCTAGGGTAAGTACATTTTTTTTCATCCACAGGGGAGTTAGCCTCCGATTTATTTATTTTTTGCAAAATGTTAATACACATATTTGTAGCGTAGATAATCAAATATACGTGTACCAAATTTCAGCGCTATAGTCCTAATAGTTTATGAATGAAATGACTGTGACGTACGGACGAACGAACAGATGGACATGGCGATATAATAAGAGTTCCTTGTTTTGCTACGAAACCCTAAAAATGTTGTGAAACAGTACAGCAATCGTCAAACATATTCCATGAATATAAAAGTATTTAAAGGCAGTTGTGTCATGGCATATTCATGACGGCAACGGCAACAATTTATGAAGGTGTATATAAATCGTAATATTCAAAATTCCTTGCCATCGTATCGTCATACGTTATTGATAAAATCAAGTTGTTATGCTCATTTAATGATGAGTATGGAGAACGCTATTCCTGCTTAATTAATTCCAAAAATCCAGTTATGCTAATTTATAAGACCGGTTAATTTTTCAATCCTGAAAATATCATTCTGTAGTTTTCTGCAAAGTATGCAATCATGGCCCTTAATATTCTGAAAAGTATGTAATCATATTTTACTTGATGAAAATCTCTGCAGTCCATGAGCATTTTAAATTAGTTGAAATTTTTTTAAAGGAATAATAATATGAATACAAACATTTTGAACAAGTTTCCTTGCAAAGGTACAGCAATTTCATATAAAATACTTTAAGATAAAATTAGAATTAGCATTTCGTCTTATGTGACAAATTACAAGTTTAGTTGAAAAATGCGTAAAAAGAATATTGAGTACCAGAACGCCCATTATTCTTTTTAACTCAAGCCTAAAAAATTGAAGTACATAATAAGTGTATCTCACCAAATATGCTGTCCTCGCCCAATTTTTTGCCATATGTTAGCATGCAATCTGCAAGGATGCCCTCAGGCTGTGGATAGGTGTTAGTTTTGGCCTGACCAGATAGTTTAGATATGCCCTTCACTGCTGCCATTTTGGCTCGTGCAGTAGGATTTGGCTGTAGGTACTCCTTTGTTTTTGCCTGAAGTTCTTCGACTAGCTCCACTGTCACGTCTGTTTTCTATATAAATTAAAATATATTAAATATTGCTAACAATTTATAAGTAAACAGTATATTCTCACTCTTTCCATTTCCATGAAATCCATATCGAGCTTGGTGCCCTCGGCACCACCCATTTTTTCAGTAACATACTGCAAAAAAAAAATTTTTTTTATTATTTGTTCATTGCAAATGAAGGCAGTAAAACGATTTTTTATATTGAAACAATTTCAGGATTTAAGATTTTATTTGCTTAATATAAATGTGACAAATACAGTCTTATATCACAGAAGTAGGTACAAGAAGTTATAATAAATGAACATATAAGTACATATGTAGCTGGAAAATTTGCGACAAGCTTCCTCCGTTCAAGTTAAATATTTGAAAGCATTTATTAAGGTCAGGAACTAGAACTTTTGGCAAAAAAAAATATGTAAAATTCAAAAGTTCTCCAAAAAATCATATGAGTTTGCTCACACTTGTATTGAAATAGCTCTCACGTGTCCTACCTCTCAGAATATGCAAATTTTGGTAGCATTTCTACGACGAAATAGCCCACAAATGTCTTCCTCTAAGAAACTTCCAAGAAAATTTCTAACAGCAAGTACCAATTTTAGCACACTTTTGGCACGCGCTTCTTAACATGCCTATGTACGAGTATTTTTGCGGGGAATATCGAGTTACTCGTTTTCCTTGCTAGGAATATTTTTGCGCTCCACCCTATATTTATCGTAACTGAGTTTATGGTTCAGTGGAGGAATTTTTGCGGTGTCTTCCCCAGAGGGATTAAATTCTGCGGTATGCTTCTGTGTATTACCCTTCGATTTTCAGGCAACCTTTCCACTTTCCCGAGAGTTTGGTGGGTGGTTTCACAGATTTTGATGGCGGTACCGACAATGATTTTAGGGATTTATTCGCAAAGCAATGTAAAAATTCCTTTATTCATTTTTGATTTCATGGCTTTATTTGCTCTCGGGGAGGCCTTCCGACGAATGGAGCATATTTTGCATTTGTTTCATTTCGTTAAAAAGCCATTCTACATAAACACAATTTTACTGATTGAGCATTTTGTTTTTCATGTATGTTAGCAAAATTTTCGTAGAACTTAATTGAAATGAAAGATTAAATTTGCCAAAACATCATAGTCTAGACATTTTTGAATAGTGTACACAGAAACGTTAAGTGATAGAAAGAAACTGGCAAAAATAAACTATAGGAAAATACAGTGACTCAACTAATTGATCACATGATGGTACTTTAGGATTTTGCAAGTTATTCATTAACATTGAAAAACAATTTTATCTAAAAAATTATAAGTCTATTTCTGCTAAGTATAAATCAGATGAAAACAGGTGTCTTCAGGTAATTTGTAGAGTAATAAATTTTTGGGATTAAATTGTTTTTCAAAATTTTTTGCCCAATACATTATGTTCTATTTTTGCAAAAAATCGCTAATTTTATTCTGCCATGGGCAAGTGGCCTCGCCTAACTTGTAGAGAATTAAATCCTGCACAAAATTGATTAAGACAATTTTCCCGTAACTTCGATATTTTTTGAGTTATTTGCGAGGATAAAAGTAGTGAAATTTGACAGTTTTATTTCATAAATAACTCCAAAATGGTCAATCGGATGTCAAAATGTATAAGAGTATTTCTATAGACAATTTTGCCCTCTACAATATTGCGCAACCAGTTTTACGATATCTGTTACCGTTAATGAACAACTTGCAAAATTCTAAAGTACCACTAAAGTACTACCATGTGATCAATTAGTTGAGTAACTGTATATGTAGTTTGTGAGATACAGATAAAAGTTTGCGACTCTTGGTATTTTAGATAAAAATACTTTACAGACATCATTTATAGTTAATTGTTGGTGGTGCAATCCGCAATTTCGCTCTACACTCGGGATGTATCGTTATCCTTCTTTCCTTCAACCAATTTCAGGACGTATACAAATTGAATTTAGATATTGAGTGCTAATTCTGTAAATGACTGGTCCTTCGAAAAGCAAAAATTACCACGTGAAGGACCTAATTAAGCGATATAATTCGTAATATAAGTTATATCAAAACGTAATAAACTATATTAAATTAACTAAGAATAAAGAGAAGGTAAATAAAGAATTATAACCAGAAAAGTTTAACCAGACAAAATAGTAATAGTAGTAGCACTGCAATGAAATAAATGATTAAAATCAAAATAATTTGGAAATACGTAAATTGTATATAGCAAAAAATACTATCGTACGATGAATTAAGTTACATATAATAAATAAGTTGATATGCCTTTGATTTTAGCATAATTACACTTTATCGACAGCAAACGATTTCTTATTTGCAGTCAATGTCTAGAGCATTTTTCATGGGTTGCTGCTGAGTTTCGTGAATCAAATCTGAAGGCTAAAATTCACGTGAAGGCACAAAACATTTAAATGTTGTATTTTATCTGAATCTGGATCTGAGTCAAGAAATTTAACAATTATTGTATTTATGTATAATATATATGAATTGCTATTTCATGTTGTTTTACCTTTAAAAAAGTTCTTTCCTATAATAAATGTAATAAAATTATATCTTAAAGTCTTTATGTTTAAAAGTATTGCCTTTAAACTAAAGATGTTTATAGTGAAAAAGCTTAGATTTAAAACTGATTTTTTTATTCTAAGATGTTTTTTCTCTGGCTACATGATTTAATTCTGAGATCGAATTCGTTCTCGAAGCTACAGATTTTCGATTCGATCTCTAGTCGTAATTTATGTTCGTAGGAAAACTTTCAACAGATGAACGCTAAAAATAACTTATGTTTAAAGGCAACGCAAATGAAATTCCTTATTCAATATCTATTTGAGTAAACCGAAGACTGGAAACGGAAATTTCGAATAATATCATTAATTTAACTCACACCGCTCTGCTGAAATCTTTTCGCGGCTGGAGCTCAGCAATAAACTCGGGAATTGAAAATTATTGCCTAGAAAGATGTCCTCTGTGCAACAGGACACCTCTGGTGAAGGTTCACTAGGCCACGTGAATGCACAAGGCAATTTGTACAATGAGAGCCGTCCTTGGCCCTAGAGGTCAGACGTCAAGGTGAACAGGAGCTGCGTAAGTTTTAATAAGCATTCTGTTGAAAGGTTGAAACGACTCCGACCTTGCGATGCTTTAGTAAGTTCGAGGGAAAAAGCGGCCAATAGAAAGTAAATAGCATGCAAGCATCCTGAATTCCTGCTTCCAGAGAATATCAATATGAAGGAATGAGGCTAAAGCCGTGTTCATGACCTTATGACCCAATTTATACTATATGTACAAGGATTTCAAACTTTGCAGGCTCACATCACACACAAGTAGAGGAATTTGTGAGTTTTAAGCTGGATCTGGGGGAACAGTGAATGGAAGGATGGGGGAGCAAATAAAGGTAATAAAAGTCCCCAATCTAGAGACTATAGCTCTGATTCTGCTCCATCCAGCATCCTCCTTCCACTACTTTTCTGTGTTTAATGGCACGGACGCCATTCCTCGAGATGAAATTGGGTCAGGGTCGGTGCGTATCGAGCCATTCTTTTCTCCCCACGTACTGTTCTGGAGGAAGACTTGTTAATTTTAGGGAGATGCCCTGTTTATGTAGGCAAATAAAAGCAAAATCTATCACGACTCGACGCACACTCCTCACCAGGAAGAGACCTGTTCTATATGTGAATCAACAAACCCGGAAATTGTGCCCCAACAACTGGTGAGCGAGACGACAATTGCAATTACGATGGCATTTCTCGTGACCTCTAAGACCGAGGCAGAGGAAAGCCCTTCTTGATTTATTTGCGAACTGGTTGATATCGAGAATTAAATCTGCTCGTACTTACAGGGAGAGAACTAATATTTAGGTCACTTCTGCAATCTCGACATTGCAATTTCCAACATTTCATTCGATTTTTCTTTCTAGTTATGCAATTGTAAATAAATGTCCCCAGAGAGGCCCTTCAAGCAATGCGAAGGCAAAATGCAAGGGGAGGTAAGCGAACCTCTTAAGACCTGCTTGGGGTCATGCCTAGTTAGCGATAACAAGAAAAAAAAAGTTACTTTTGATATTTTCTTATCTAAAATGCTTTTTACTAGAAGGTAATTATGTATTTATATAAAACCAGCATTTTATGCTCGCGAAATGCAATAACCAAACTGGGACTTTTATTTTTAAGTCGCCCAAGGGAGCACTAATTAGCATCAAACGATGACGCGTTTACATACTTTTGGACAAAAAAATAAATACAGTGTTGTGCAAAACAATAGCAACCATTCCAGTACAAAAACTTATTGTCGTTTTTTTTCCTCATTTTATTTAGTGGAAAAATTAATAAAACATTACAAATAGCTAACTCCGAAAGAAATTCACAACTCAATTTCATTAAAGTAATTTAAAAAATAAAAAACGTCGGTACATTTTAGTGTAAAACTAAAGCAACCTTTAAGCTGCCTCCCTAGCGCTGCGTGTAGTGCTTATTTTGAATAAAGTCAGCACACATTTGCGGCAGTTATAATAGTAGATTGAGATAAGCTTTATCATTCTTTTTTTCATTATTTCTGTTTTATTTCGGAAACGCCGAATTGTAATTGAAATTCGAAAGTCCAATTCCTGTCAATAGAACTAAACTGAAACAAAATAGGCTCTATTACTCATAGAAAAGAGCTGCAGAAATACCCGAGCAACGTGATGGCAGATTGGAATGAGGTAGTCTGCACCACTTACAGACAAGAGCTGCAAAAACACCTGAACAGCGTGAAGAAATATTGGCAAACATTCCAAAAAATAACACCTGCACTATCTGGCTATTAAAAAATTAAATTATATATATGTAGAAGAAATAAAAATGTTTAAGAAAAATCTTTTATTTAAAAGAATTTATAGTTTAAAACTTTACTTAGAGGTATAAGAAATTTTGCTAAAAAAAAATCGTTTTACAAAACTTCACCTAACTAAAAAAGAAAAGTAAAAAGACCAATACCCAAATTCTTTATTTAGATTGCAAATACAATTTACAATACTCATGTTGACAAATTTTCTTTAAAAAAATACATGTATGTATAAGCCACGTTTTCAGTCTCACTTTAAAACTATAACTTTGTACTTTAATTTTATATGGCGACTCTTTTTATCAAACATTCTACGTGGTAGAGCATTTTCGTTTCCGGATTAGTCATATGTATGTATAACGTAAAAAAATAAATATCAAAGTAACATATTACATACTGCTTAAAGAAAAATCTTGTTTATCAGTGTAATCTTACTAAAAGCACTTGAAATTTATCAATTGATTAATAAAGTTGATTAGTTTTTTTTTGCACAGTGTACATCGTTTTTTGTAATCTACATTATGTGCATGTTTTTTCGATGCGAATTTGCATTATCGCTTCTTAAGAGGGCTTCGCTAGAAATTGCAGGACAGCAGGGCAGTCTTACCTGATTAGCCTTATTGATTTGCTTCTTGAGGCCAGCGAACGCCATGTTGAGGCTCTATAGCAGCTACACCTGGGGATTTATGTTTCTTGAAGGCCTTCTTAGGAACGGGTTAAGTGATGCAATACCGCACACAGTCCAATGAGATGCACTTATCTACAAGAAAGAGAAAAGGAATAGTTTCAATAAGGCCACTACCAAACCAAAATCCTCAAGATTATTTCATTTTGGGACATCAAAACCAATTAAAGTTGCTTCCTTAGATCATGATGACAACAACAATCTTCCCCTTAGGGGTCGCCGGGAGGAAAAGATAAATAACTAATTTGAGACGAACGCCTCGAGGGACGTCGTCTAATTGAAATTTGCAAGTGTACCCACTACCCAGTCCCAGAACCCCGAACAGAAGTTGCAGCCACTTAATCTTTTCGTTGAAACAATTTCGAGGGTCACAGTTCGATAACCTCAAAAACTGGAGATGTGCTGCAGAGATATCGCACCTACGAGACGGAGGGAAGCCGCATTAAGGCACTTTTACATTTGCGAAGTTTGAAACATTTCCACTTGCTGCCGGCATGAATCTTTAATGTGGAACTGCTGAGCCCTTAAGCCGCCGTGTGTGACATAAAGCACCGGGCGAAAGGTGGGCGGAGGCGCTCCACTCATTGAACGGGGCCCCACACAACATCGGACTGCCGCCATGTGGGGGCGGATTCCCAGGACTTTCAAAAGATTGCTGTCGTCCATATTTAGTTCTCAGCGGTAGGCGGGGGAGCAGTGTTGGGCAAATAATTTTTTTTCGACCCTTCTTTCTGCCTGATAGCCGCTGTGGTTGGCACGCTCGTTGTAGGCCAGGACGATGAAATTTTCCTGTTTCATTCGTTTCCTATACACTGAAAAAAAACACCTACATGTAGTTCTTGCTCAAGGAAAAGGCGCTTCCGCCTCGTGCTGGAACCGTAGGGGACTTAATTTGAAATGTTTTTAGTTTCCTCTACGTCCGCTAAAATTTATCTCACCTCGGTCAGAGGGCCCGAGACGACCTCTTTATTTTTCCCTTCTGGAAGACTTAAGTGAAAGCGAAGCCGTGGGTCAAATGTTCCGATCTCAGTTTAAATGAAGGAGCTCTCCACATATTAATCTTGGCTTTTATGTTGCGCAGTGAACAAGCTTTTTGGTCCTTAATTAAAAAGGGAAATATTTTTACCTCCGCTTCATGTTTCTTTTATAGTTCTACCTTTTATAGATCTACACCTACACTCTACCACTACGTTTAATAGCTGCGCAATGTACTTAATAAAGATTAGAATCAATAAAATTACCACTTGATTGCATAAATATATTTGTTTCCCTATAAATATACGGTTGAGTATTGATTAGATGTTGCATTTATCAAAACTGTCTAATACCCTAGACAGACAGCGCACGTAAATTAGTAATTAGTACTAATTAGTAATTTAGACGTTGTGTGTCATGGGCTCATTTAGCTACATCACGAAAAACTTGATAATTAATGATTTGCTAAATGACCAAATTCTCTTCATCATTTATACCTAAATGACGAACAATGTACTAGAATACAGCTGATTTTGTACTTCTATACTAATTTTTTACATTACTATGCGCTTTCCATTGCTAATAACAACAAGAAGGAAAATATTTGTCAATTTGTTGAAACTGGCGAATCAAAAACCTACATATTTGAAAAAAGATAAAGAAAAAGAAGTGCCTGGGACGTTGAGCAGGAAATGCTCTTGTTGATTTGTGAGGACTTGCGGAAATCCAGGCGCTATTCTTGGTTGTCCCATGGGAAATGTGACAATTGACAGCTGATCGTTTCTAATTAAGAATGGGCTGTGTGTCACCACTTCATTAATTGGTAATTAGTCATTTAGTAAATCATGATTTAGAGCGCTGTCTGTCTAGGTCTAGGGTATAAATATATTGATTGAATTCACAGAATAAGTACTCCATGAGTAAGTATTCATTAATTTAAAGATCGTTAATGATTTTCCGATTTTCAGTCGATTTTCTAACCTCAAAAAACGTTTTTTTTTTTCCAAAAAACCGCCATTTTGTTATTTTTTTATTTTTTCTTAGTTTTTTATAAGAAAAAGTTCCTTCTGGTTAAGTCGACTGAAATCATGGCGGCCATAAAAAGCAATATAAAAACAAACCTATTCCAAAAAATTGTTTTTATACTTTTGAAAGGTCAATAAATATTCATATGTACTTGCAAAAAATGATATATTTTCTTTCTATAAAAAAGTATTTTAAAAAAATGTATTCTTAAACATTTGAAAGGTAGAAGATTTCTTAAAAGTTATATTCTTTTCAAAAAAATGCCTATGTTAGGAAATTTTTAGTAAAGAAATTTTAAATTTACTAAAACCCTTTGGTTAAAACAAGTACCAAATTTTGAAAAACAATTATTCGTGCCATGGTGGTTACAAATTATAAGTGGACACTCGTCAAGGTAATTTTTCTAAAAATAAACACACCAGTATAAAGCGCTTTATTCCAACAATTAGTAATTTAAGTAATTAAAAAAAGGGGCACGGAATTAAATTTTTAAAATAAATCAATAAAAATAAAATTGATATTACTTTCAGAACCAACGATTGTTACATTGTTACAGTTTGGAACCACTTTCTCTTCAGTTTGTCAACCGATTTTTTTTTTTTTTGTTCGCTAGCTATTGATAAGCTCTTTAGTGTTATCAATAAAAAATTTTGATAACAGAACGTTATTTATTATCGATAAATAAACTAAAATATTCATTGTTTAGTTTATACTGCTAATTTCAAACAATCAGTCAGTGTGCGCACAACACATGGTACAGTCGTACACAGACTACTATGGTCGAGTTTCGATCACTAGGCGACTACTAGTGTATGTAAAAATCCTTAGTATTATTGTATATCTTGAGATATCTTAGTTATATAATTATAAAACCGAGTCCGCAGTTGGATACAGTGCGAAGAAACACAATATTAACTATCCTCCAAATCTCCTTTGATACTTTATTGCGAAGTAAGCTCCGATGTGCCAAAATTAAGCTTCTGGGGAAGCATCTTGATTAACCTTTCAATTGAGGTAAGGGTTCTGCCCACATTTTGTGCTCTAGGCGCTAAAATTTATTTTTGGAATATCCAAGCCCCTTGCTGCCCAAGTGAGCAAACTTTGTTTAAAAATCATTCTTAGGTACACTGAAATTTGTTACAAGCGAATGTTCCTTTTGTTGAAAAAGGAAGATGGAAATAGCGCAAAGATGAATTTATCTCGAGAAGATTCAAATTATTAGCATAAAGGAACGAAGGAATGGGGTGAACGGGCTGAATAATGACTGAATCGTGTTGCTATTTCAAATAAGTCCTTGGGACGATGTCGTCATTTAAATGATGAAGAAATGAGGCATCTCTCTTGCATGATAGGGAAGAAGCATGCGTCATCAAGCTGTTTTACATTAAAATCTTTCCGTATATATATGTATATATACTTAATTTATATAGATGTATATTGTATTTATCAGCAATTATAGTATGTAATTCTAAATAGTCATTAATTTTAAAATTAATGGAAGTGAAAAAGCGGTAAAAGCTGTTGTTAATATTTCATATAAAATAAAAACAAAGTCCTCCGTCGCATCTGTCTGTCTGTCAACCTTCCAGCTTTCACGATTAGATAGATTGAATCACGAAAGTTTTGATACACACTGAAAAATAAAAGTTGGTCAAAATAACCAAAATCGCAGGTTAAAAAGGCGCCAAAAAATAAAGTTGGTTTTTTTAACAACGAAAAATAGTTACATCTCCTGACAAAAAAGTTAATTTTTCTGTGATATTATTGACTAACCGCGTGGGCGGGCTGCTTAAGAATAAAATTTGGAATTGACTATTTTCGATAGTTTGTGTTGAACATCGAAAATGTTTAAAAATGTACAGACTTTCGGCGATATGTATGGATCACTTAACAATTTCTTTGGGTTTAAATTACCTACTTTATTTTTTTTAAGTGTGTACATAATTAATTAAAATTTTATGTATATTAACCAACCTATGGCAATGAACAACACCAAAGATGATGAAAAGTGGTATTTTGCAAATATCTCGAAAATGCTAAACTTTGCGACAAAAACATTTATAACTAAGTTTGTACCTAACACAATTTGTTACCAAAACGGTCTAATAAATTTTCGTAGAAGCATCCATTTACGAGACAAAAATACAACATTTCTAGCATTTAAAAATATATCCACATATACTTAGAAAAAAACATATTCGTAGCAGCGCTTTCACCACTAAAGAAAATAAGCTTTAAAATTACATAAAGCGAATTCAATTCACGAAACGAGCGTTGATGAAAATTAATTTAATTTGTAAAACGAAAGGACATGGCAAGGAAGATGTTTTTAGCCTTTGTCCTTTTTAAAATTGAAACCGCGCAACCCTATCAGCTTTGAAAGTTGAGCGGGTGGTTCGCTAGTTGGTTTCGTGGTAACCACGTTCTCTGCCAGACTTTTTCTTTTATCGGAGGCCACAGCAAACCCGTCAACCGCAGGAGAAGCTGGAAAAAACATTGAATAAAAAATTCAGAAAGCCAGCGCTTGAAGACGTTCAAGCAGATATTTGTAATTTGCAAAGAAACCTCTTGTCGCGCAAGGTTTTCGTTGGAGGGTTTTAATAGGATCTCATGAAAATTTCTTTTCGCCCCCAAGGAATCCTCCCGTTGCGATAAACCAACCCAAAAATCAGGCTTTGAGATTCTAACTCCTCGCACGGGTGACTTCTGAAGCGCGGATTTTAGAAATCATGGATGAGTGCTGCTGAGGTGCTGGGAAGATAATGAAAATGTCATGCGTGTCCCTCAGATGATGGAATCTCAGAGTTTCTGTAATTAAAGCGTCTTCACCTTCCCCGTAGAGTCCCCAGTTGGGGCTCGGAGGGCGGAGCGCCACAGTGGGTGATTAATTATTTAGCGCTGTTGCGCCTACTTAGGGGCTCCCACACGTGTTTACACAGCTTCGGATCCAATTTTGCGGGTCGCATCCTCTCCAGAGCTAATGAATCATAAATGTGGTGCCATGGCTGGGAATTCGCAGGGAGGCGTGCATATTTCAGGACTAATTTGTTGAAGCGTTAAGTTGGACGGATTCCCGGTGACCCCGTTCACTGTAATTTAAATTTCACTCAATCTTTCAAGAATTTTATTTACTTGGTTTTTTTAGAAAATATTCATCTTTTATATTAAATTACGATCCTGACATTAAGGAGGTACTCTAATTAGAAGGAATAATATATGTAATTATCATGTTTTTGAAAACATTTCATTGACTTTTTGCTAAAAAATATATATGAAAGTAAAGAATTACGCTTACGTGTTCCTTCCTCCCTCCCTCCCCTCCATGGTGTATATCATTCCTGATGTATAATTGTTTAAAAAACTATGGTTTTATAATCTGTAAGTAAATATCTATTTTTCATTAAAAAACTGAGCAATTTCGAGAACCCTGAAAACTTGTCAGTTTTATTCAATTTATCAATCCACCCAATAGTTTTCTATGCTTTCAAAAGCATTACTAGTAACGTGTAGACAAGAAACTTGGCATAATTTCTACATTTCAGTTAATTTTTTACATATAACAAAAGCACCCAACCCTGAATACACATAAGTTAGTCTGTTTTATTACATTAATGTAATGTAAATCTCAATTCATAATGCTTTGTTCGGATACATACATACCTACATACATATAAAACGAAATTATATTTAGTTACAACATCAGCATCTGCCTGTGCTCCATAACTTTCCAAAGTCGCTATTTCGTGTGAGAATCCGACACATTTGCTTTTTCTCGTAAGTATGACATTACACATTAAAAATGATCTAAGAAAGACCATAGATTTATCATGATCTATCAGTCAATCATTTAGTCAGTGAGTAAATGAATGCCCAAAATTGTGATTCTTGAACACTATCTTAGAAACGCATTCCACCTAGACGTTCATACGAAATTTGCAATAATTACTACTTCTTTTTGGTAACCTTAACTTCCTAAATGCTTCATTTGTTTATTTTCTATTATTTCAAAGGACTTATGGTACATTGGCTTAATACTTGCTTAAGTATATAGTTTTTGTGTCCAAACCATCTGCAAGCCAAAGTAACCCTCTTCAAAGGACAACTTTGGCTCAAATTTAAAAATAATAAAAAATATATAAATTTTTTAAAAACCTTTTTGTATATAAAAGATTATTACTGATTGTACAAATGAAAACATTATAACACCTAGTAGTCTAACACTATCTACATATCAGAGCGATTTCTAAAAATATAAGAAAAAAGTAGCCAGTCTCATAAATTTCTGGGATGTGTCCTTTTAACGTATCCTTTTTATTGTCTACTAGCTGGCCCACACCCGGCGTTGCCCGGGCACAACTACCCCTAAAATAAAAGTAACCTTTAATAAAAATATGATATTGCCGATTTTATCACATGTCACTCAGGAGGTTAAGTACCTACATGACGCAACACAAACATATCACTGCTCAACATTACTCCCCCTCCCTTCCCTCACTTTCCAATTGCGAAGCATAGCCTTTGTCTCTTAGGAGGTTGTGCGCTACATGCCCACAGAATTTCATCCCGATCAGATAAGTGGTTTTTGCGTGACTCACCATAAACATATCACTGGCGTTCAGAATTTCGTAACTTTTAAAAATAGTAAACAGTTACAAAAGCCTATATCACTACTTACAACCTCTTCACGTCTGTAAAGTTTCATCAAAATCGGTCCAGCTGTTTTGTACAGACAGAAAGGCAGAAAAAAAGTAGCCAATGTCACTCCTCGAAAACCCCCAAGTACCAAGTTTAGTGCAAATCGCATATACAACTTTAAAATTTAATAGTCTGCCACCTTGAATTCGTAAATTCTGACACTTGGTTTGAAAACCTCCAAGTATCAAGTTTGGTAGAAATCACCTAAACTTTTTAATTCGACAGTCCGCCGTCTTAAATTCGGAAATTCTGAGAGTCGGGTTGAAATCAGCGACTCCGAAAACCCCCAGGTACCAAGTTAAGTGGAAATTGCATAAGCTTTTTTTCGCGGTCTACCATGTTGAATCCGTAAATTCTAACAGTCGAGTTGAAATCAGCGAGTCCAGAATCCCCAAGTACCAAGTGTGGAAATTGCATAAACTTCAAATTTTACAGTGTGCCATCTTGAATTCGTACATCTAAGAGTTTGGTTGAAATTAGAGACCGCGAAAATCCGCAAGTACCAATTTTAATGGAATTCGCATAATCTTTTTAATTTGAAAGTCCGCCATTTTGAAGCATGCAAAAAAAAAGAATCCTTTGCTCATCTCAAAGATATTCTCTACCTGTGTTCCAAATTTAATAATTTTAAATTCGCAACGAACTCTTAACGAAGTAGATAAATATCCAAACACAAAAATGGACAACTCTAACTAAGAAAATGCAATTAGGTTTGATAAAAAATGGAAAAAAACCTATTTTTTTCAAGCACAAAAAACCGATATACTTCACTTGATGCAAATGACTTTTTAGCAGAACAAAAATTCATGACTGGCTTTAATAAAAGTTCACAGTGTTCAATTATCTACGTGTACAAATTTCCATGACGATGGATTGAAAGGAACATAAACCTATCTGCTGAAGCGCCATCTAGTAGCGAGTTGTTGCACAATAGATAACGCGAAAATATTCACCGCGCTCAAATATCTACGTATACCAATTTTTATGACGATCGGTTGAACGGTAAAGAAGTTGATGTGATGCAGGTCCATCTAGTGGCGAGTTATAGTAAAAAAGATAGCTCAAAAATATTCACTATGTTCAAATACCTACGTATACCAATTTTCATGCCGATCGTTTGAACGGTATAGAAGTTGATGATCTAGAATTGGACTCGCGCATGAACACGATACAACTCGCACTCCACCTATCGGATCGTGTTCGCTTTTACTTATAAACCTTGGTATTAAGGCCTTCTAACAAAAACAACTCTCAATCAGTCATTTCATACAGCCAAATTTTCAAACATCGATTACATACAAAACAACGATTCATTTTTATATATATAGATGACGGCGCGGAGCATTAAAGGTCGCTGCACACTTGCCGGCACGACACGACCCTGCACGACACAACAAAATATTCTTCTCTGTAAGCAAATGCACTCACGCACACTTACCGGCAACAGCACGACAACGGCCCGATCCGGCACCTACACTGTCGGTGGGTATCGTTGGAAAGAATTCCGACCGACAGTTGTCGGTCGCTGATCGGAGTTCAAGAATGCATCAAGGGAAGTTAATTGAGCTTGCGAGGGAAAATGTTACATGGCAGATAAAAAATATAGTGACAGTATTCCTCTTTTTATTTTCAGGAGCAATTTGCATTTAACCAATCAAATTGGGTGACACTCATCTGAAAATATAAGTAGCATTTTGACTCATTATTCACAAACGTTTTGTAAAGAGTCACAAACTATCCTTCACTTCTTCTGTCCCAGAATATATGTAGTACTCTCGTATATTCTTCCTCGTCCAACAGAATTGCTATTGCAATTAACTATATTTCATTAAATTTTGGCATCGTATATACATATTCTATCTCCTTCGCAATTTATTTTTCGGCTGAACTGAAGTTCGGTCGCCGCCAACTGTCGGTATAGTGTGCATGATATTTGCCGGTGTCGGACGGTGCCGGAGCGTGTCGGTTTCGTGCCGTGCCGGCAAGTGTGCAGCGACCTTAAAAAGACATTTTCATAATATTTAAAACCATCATATCTTTTTCTACGAACCAAAAAAGCATCTGTTCAGCAGTAAAATTTTCAGCCAAACTATGGATGAAAAAAAGTAGTATAATTTGACCAAATGCAACACCAAGTTCCCAAAAGTTTCTGTGGAGAAAAACTCGTAAAGCCGACAAATATATAACCACACTCCACCAGTAATGGAATGAACAGCAATAATTTGTGATTAGGAGGAAAATGCAAGACCAACTTTCAACGCAGACCGCCATAAACTGTTAAAGTTTCAACAGAAAATAATTCAAAAAATTCTGGCGACATTGCGATAAGTAAAAGGATTGTAGGCTAGTCACGTTACATAAAAATGCAGTCCAAAAAAGCAAACGAGTCTTTACTAAATTCGTTGAATAAAGTAATTAAAGGAGAGTTTCTTACTGATTTTTAAATAGTAATTTTTTTTATATCGTTTTTACAAAAGGATTAAAGTCAGATACTCACCTAAATCTACCTTCCAAATACAATTTGTGTACTTCTGCGATTTCCGATACCTGCGGAAGAATAAAACCAAGGTCCATTAAAAGATTGAATGCAAAGCTTGAACAATAAAAACACAATTTCCAGAACAGTGTCAACAACATTCGAATAATCTACTATAGATTTTTTTCCCATTACCGTCCCCTGTAAGGTTTTAGGTTTCTACATGTGTGCAACTACCACCTAAACCTGAAGGCATAAAACGTACCCGAGAAAAGAATTTTAATCGCGTCGAAAAGGTTTTCAACCACTACCTTTCCTCCGGCAAAAGGGAAACCCAATCGAAGGTTTGTGTGGGTTCCCCCAATAGAAGCAATAGCCAAATGTTGCTAAAGTTGCAAAGGAAACTGAGGTGGTTCTAAGTCGAAAGTTAGACATTAGCTAGTAAAAGGGATAATGTTCGTCTTATCGAACAACTACGGAAACCTCACAAGACCGACATAAAGGGAAACTTTAAAAGGGATTAAAATGGTTAACATTCACATGCCTCAAGCATAGAACAGAAAACGAGTTAAGTGAATAGAAGAACTGTCTGTTAAATAAATATAGTACATACATACTAATATTTTTATCTAAGTTACACCGAAGACAAATACTTCACAAAATCAAATCTACAAGTTTTAAGATAATTCCTCTTAAATCATTTTTGCTTTAGTCAATATAATAGCACGTTAAAATTTGAGAATCAATCCAGTAGTTTTTTTTTTTAAATTCTTTTATTTAACTTACACTACGTGTCGTCAAATCCTGCAATTAAAAATTTTTATACTTAAGGCCGCAGTACACGACATGTAAAAAGCCACATTCGCATGTGGCTCTGACGTCATGAGAATGTGTCGCATGTTGGTTACATTTTTCGCATGTAGCGTAGTGGTTACATGCGTTAAAAATTTGATAGTACACGAAATGTGTGTTTTGTCCCAAAATCCAAATGTGCACATGACCGATGTGGTCGCATTTGAAGGGGTAGTACATGTGTACACATGTGAATTTCTACATGTATTATGTCGCTAGTACACGGCATGCAGCACTTGTACACATGTCATACATGTGCATGGGCGATTTCACATTTACACATGTGGCTTTCTAGTACACGACATGTAACAATTCGTAGTGTATGCGACATGTACCCATTCGTATTGAAGAGAGCGAACATCACTTTTCGTGCATCAATCTCAGTTGTTTGAAAATTAATTAAATAAAATGCCAAAAAGAAAGTGGACCGCTATTGCTATTCGTTTAAGAGTTATCGCCCTTCAGATAAGTCTTTTCGGAACAAAACCGCAACTATAGGAAAAATTGAACTTCGCGCAGTGATAAAGTTCCTGACAAAGCAACGAAAATCTGCTCAGACTATAATGAGTGAGATGGAAGTCGTTCACAGAGGGAAAAATCATTGTAAAATTTACAAAGTGAAATTGTAAAATCTAAAACTTGTCATATTTTTACCAAAATGCCGTCATCTTACAACATAATTTTAAAATATATCTAAAGATAATTGAATCAACGTATTAAATTTTAAAATCTACCGTCCGGCTGAATAATAATTCACTGGTATTTTTTAAAATTCGATTGTAAAATTTACCGCCTTTTTACATTTGTAAATAATAATATTCGGTTGTAAAAATTACAACTATTCGTTATATTAAAAATATTTTTTTGCTTCAAACACATCGAGAATAAAACGCAGTGCTAATTTAACAATATTTTCATATTCAAAAAAATATCATATCATTTTTACAATAATTGCTGTTAATTTGCTAATGAAAATGAAAATGATCGGAGGTCCCAGGTTCAATCCCAGCCAGAGGAAAATAAACTTTCTAAAAATACATCGGAATCCGTAGCTCGGTGGGTAGAGCGGCCGCTTGCCAATCCGCAGGTCCCGGGCTCAAAACAAACCCACCCAAAGATTACTTTTTTTAATTTCTTAAAATTTACAATTTAATTGTTAAATTTACAATATTTTCAATAATAAAAACAACGTATCAATTTTAGTTTTAACAAATACAATGTTTTGTAATTTTTAAAATTTGTTATTTGGCTCAAAGACGAAAATTTTAAATTCTACACCCAAAAACGATTGATTCTAAAAAATTTTTCTCCCACCCTAGAGTCCAGACTTGGCTCCTAGTGATTTTTATTTATTTCAAAATTTGAAAAGAGAACTAAGGGGAAAAAAATTCCAACGACAATGAAATCAAAGAGACTATTTCGGCCCATTTTGAAAGCAAAGGCAAAAAATATTTTTTGATGGTATTGAGAAATAAATTTCTAGATCTGAAAAATGTATTGAGCTTATGGGGAATTATATTTAAAAGGAAAAATAATTTTGTATTTTTATTCTATTTACAACCCCTCCATTCCACAAATTTTTTAATCTCCCCTCGTATTTTAAATACGGTAAATAAAGTAAAATACGACCCAAAACAAACTGAACAAAACACAATAAATGCTGAAAAGTAATGTTCGATGGCTACATGCGGTCCATACATGTAATGTTCTAATTTCGCGCGGGCACATGTCTTTTGACTGTTACATGCGAATGTAAAAATGTAGCACATGTCCCAAATCACATGTGGCAGGTTAGTACACGGCATGTAAAAAGGCTACATGTTTCCATGTGTCATGACTACTACATGTGGTACACATGCGAATGTGTACCGCATGTGAGTGTCACAAAAAGTGCTAGTACACGGCATGTAGCCAATGTGACATGTGATGACGTAAAAATAACGTCAGAGCCACATGCGAATGTGGCTTTTTACATGTCGTGTACTGCGGCCTTTAGACTTTACCAAACTCAATGAAATTTGGCGAACATATACAGTATAGTGCCAGAAAATTATAACCACTCTAACAAATTTCAAAATTTGATCTCTGATTACATTTTTCTCGCAAACAATCAAACAGATTAACATTTCCTTGCAGAGTTGCAATCTTTTCTCCTTTGTTATCATTGTTTGAAGAATAATTGATTGTTTCATTACGCACCAATATGCAATATGCAAAAGTATGCCCCCATTCATTTATTCCAGTTCTATCAAATATAAATATCAATAAACAAATTTTCATGTTTCCAAGAAGTATTACATAGTATACCATTTCACTTAACGCCGAAAGCATAAATAGTTGCATCGAAGGAAGTCGCGGAGATTAGCAAGTGTTATTAAAAATAATGGCGAGTATACTAAATACTAGAAATATTAATTTGGAAAAAATGTGAATTTTCCCTTAATTTCATTTTTATCTTAAACACGCACGAATATAATAAGTTTTTTTCAAAATAAAGTATGGAAGCATAAATGTTGGTGGTTATAATTTTTTGGTACTGTACTGTATATGTAACTTCGGTGACAATACAAGTTAACCCATTAACGCCGAGGTGATCAGAATTTTTATTTACTTTTCAACGTGTTTATTTATTATGTTATCGGACCAAAAAAATAATGTAATATCTCTATTCCTACGTGAAATTTGATGCTTTTTCAGAATCTGAGCTCAAAATTTCGATTAGACACCGAGAAAAAAAAATATGGCCGATTAAAACGTGAAAAACGTGAAAATTTTCGAAACAAAATTTTTTTCGCATTTTTTTTCACAATGATACCGCAAAGGTATCAACTTTTTACCATGATCAGAGGTGATCATGGCACTCGAACATTAAGAGGAATTTTTTTCAGAAAATTTCATCGACGCGTTTATTCAAAATGGCTGCGAGAATGAAAAATCTTAATCTATCGTTTTCTTAAAAACTATAAACTTTAGAAAAAAAATTTTGAGAAGAAAAATGTCTTTAAATTGGTCGAGGAACACTCTCAAATTTTTTCAGAATTTTTGGAGACAATTTTTGATTTTCGAAATTTTCAAAAAATTAAATTTTTCAAAAATTGTCTCCAAAAATTCTGAAAAAATTTGAGAGTGTTCCTTTACCAATTTAAAGACATTTTTCTTCTTAAAATTTTTTTTCTAAAGTTTATAGTTTTTAAGAAAACGATAGATTAAGATTTTTCATTCTCGCAGCCATTTTGAATAAACGCGTCGATGAAATTTTCTGAAAAAAATTCCTCTTAATGTTCGAGTGCCATGATCACCTCTGATCATGGTAAAAAGTTGATACCTTTGCGGTATCATTGTGAAAAAAAATGCGAAAAAAATTTTGTTTCGAAAATTTTCACGTTTTTCACGTTTTAATCGGCCATATTTTTTTTTCTCGGTGTCTAATCGAAATTTTGAGCTCAGATTCTGAAAGAGCATCAAATTTCACGTAGGAATAGAGATATTACATTATTTTTTTGGTCCGATAACATAATAAATAAACACGTTGAAAAGTAAGTAAAAATTCTGATCACCTCGGCGTTAATGGGTTAATGGTGTAGAAGAATTTTAAAAAAAAAAATTTTTTTTATACTGCGGCTGTACAGCTGTCGATTTAATTATATTGAGTACGTATGAGTATAAAAAACAAAATAATAGGAATTGTATACAGTGATGAGTTGCAAAAACTGTTTGAAAGTAGCTGGTGTTCTACATATGTAAGTGCCCGAAAGTTAATACTTCCAATTGTAAATTCAAAATATTTTCTTTTCCGAAAAATGCACCTATCGTTATTTTGCACATTCTGATTGTAAATTTAAGCTACCGTGTAACGTGAGGGAATTTCTAGGAATCTTCTGAGTTGCGCGCTCTTCAATGAAGTTCAAGAGAAAAAAGCACCGGACAGAATAATTTAGGATTTGTTTGAACTATCTAATGAAATTTAGATTTTTTGCTTAAGGTGTTTTTGAGTGGCTGTCAGTACCTACCAGTACTACTACTTGTAAAATTTTACAATATCAGAATGGGTACTGGTATTGATAATGGTCATTTTTGTAAATACTAATATTGGTATTGTATTGGTACATGGTATTTATTATTTTACAGCTCTAAAAGCATAACCAATTTTTAGCAGCTTCCATCACAACATAATTTTTTTTTACCGTCGGCTTAACTTTATACTTTCCTGTGATCAACAGGCTTTCCATATTTAATATGCTTTTTTCTTTTAAATTTACGAAATTCTTAACTACAACAAAAGATTTCTACAACAAAGTGCGGTACCTTGACAGTTCAAATGATACCTTAAAGAATTCGCACACTTATATCTTCACATTTCCCAACTATTTTCATTTCAGATGATTGAAATGATTAAAATAATGTTCGAAAGAAATTTCGCACACAGACTAACATAAATATGGAATGTTATCCAAATTAATAAAATCCTGTTAAGATAAGTAAGTGTTATTTGGCAATTTAATATTCAAGAGAATAGTTAGATTAGAAATATTTTGAAATAGTGTAAATTTTTCAATGTATCTGCGCTGCTAAACTAATGTTAGGAGCGAAGACAGAAGGCACAACTAAGAGACACAACAATGTTTTTTAACAGTATTCATGGCAACCCGAAGACTAGCTATGTAGCTAGCATCGATCGAAAAAATTAGGCAAATGTAGATTCACTTCAGTTTAATGATAAATCGAAGTGTATTTGCACCCGGTGTTAGAGGACTTTATCTCTTTCACCTATTTCAAAGAGGTACTCCTCGAATATAAAATTAAGAGCTGCATAGTGCATACGTCTTCGTCATTCGAAGTCCCTGAAGTAAACTTAAAAGGGAAGAAAAATGCTCGCGCCAATTCCTCGCCCGTTGCTCCTTAAATCAAGGAAACTTTCCGAGCGAATCTACAAATCCTTTTACATCGCATCATCTTCAGCCCACTGCACTATCGCAAAGGAACTTTGTTTGCTGCACCGAGTGCCGTCGAAAAGGTGGCGGAATGGAAGTGCCTTGCCTATCCCGATTCATTCCAAAAGCTGAGAGTTCGTCTGTGTGCTGAGGCATGATAAAGGCAGCAAAAGTAGGATTTATTTCCCCGTGAAATTACCTTTTTCACCAAGGTAACAGAATCTGCGGTGCCGAGTGAGCTTGGGTTCGAAGAAGTCGTTAAAGACTCATTAAATATTATTTTGCTTTCAGCACGCTGGAAAAGAGAAAATTGTATATTCCTCCATGAATTTTATAGAATTTCAGCAATGGAATGACATCAAATAATTGAAAATTTTTATAAATTCAACATTACAAAAATACAGAAGTAAAATGCTTTCAAGTAATGCGATGCAATGCAATTAACATACATGAGAGCTTTTACGAATGCTGTTTTCTAATTTAGTGTTTTAATATTCAAGATGGTGGATTCAAAACAGCACATTTACATTTTTGTATATCCAGTTCCTTCCATTTCAAGTTTGCAGCTTTCGTAGCGCGCAGTTAGGGTACGTGCACAACGACACATCGATCATCGATGAGGGTGGATCAGCGAGCTGAATCTTAGCAGCGCTTCATCGCAGGGTGTGCACAACGCATTATATGAAGCGCGCTTATTCTTGCTGTTAGTTGTGAAAAGGAATTATTTTTAATGCAAAATAGTGCTTTGAAAAGGCATTCATTGAATCGACGTCGACGATTTAGAAGGTATCCAGTAAAGAAGGAAACTTAATGTCCAAATATAATTTATTTAAAAAAGTTAAAAATTACCCAGACAAGTTTTTGGAATTTCTTCGGTGAACTTAGGTACTTTTAATTATATATTGACTGCAATTACCCCAAAATTGCAGAAACAATGGGAAAATTATCTTTTTTCCCAAACAAAAACAGAAATTCTCAAAGGACAGCGCGCTAAAGATCTCTCTTCAGAGATATTAAAAATAACAGCGCGCTGCAAAGCATAGATGTAGGCGATGATGCGATGTGCGTTGTGCACACTTCCATTTAAAAGCCTTTGAGAGTTTTGAGAGCGATGATGCGCGCAAATGCTCTCAGCTATGATCTATGTGCGTTGTGCACGTACCCTTAGTAGTTGCATTTAGGGGCGCCGCGTGACTTCATTTCAAAACCTTTTCAAATATAAAAATAACCACCCGTTAAACTTCAAATTATTGTCTTATTATTAACTTTACAGATTGACTTTCAATATACTAACAAATGTCCAAAAATGGAGTATCAAATTAAAAAAAACAGTATGCAACCTCAAAAAGTTAATGAACATGGGAAAAAAAAGAGATTTCAAGGTTGTTGATTTTGAATTTTCTATTGAAATTTTGAAACTCAATTCTCCATTACAACACGACATGCTAGGAAAAATACTTCCATGAATTTTATTGATATCAGGAATGACATGGTGCAAAATATTTCAAAATTTCAAGGTTCAACATTTATAGATTTACCGACGATCTAAAAGATTAATTCATTTATAAAATTAAATCAAAAGATATTTTCGTTTTTTTTTTATCATCTATATACATATTTGGAATATAGTGTTAATTAAAGCATCGTAACGTAAAAAAATCAGTACATTTGCTTCTAAACTAAATATTCATAATTAGATCAGAACATTAGAACATATAAACGAAAGTTAATTTAAACGTTGTGGCTTTAAAATTGAACCTAAATGTTAGAATCAAAAGCAAACTTACTACTTAAGGTTCAACAGAAAAAAGTAACCCTTTAAATTTTGCAAGCCTAAACACACATAGGTATACCAGAAAAAAACAGTGAAATTCTGTCGAAAAGGTCAGAAATAGCGTTGTCAGATCCTAACACAACAGAATTTATGGCCCACTGGACCAAATACATATCCCTTAATGACCCGCTTATGCCTGACGACCTAAATAAACGCCTCGAAGTCATTCCGAAACGAACTTTAAACTTACACGAAGAAGTAAAAATTCAGTGAATTTTAGGGAATAGCGCAGAAAAGAATGGCGTTTTCGCCATGCCCTCGTTGGTCCTGTTCCAAAATTGTACATCGACACCATGTGAATCACCGATGGCCACCCCAGGCTCTTTCCACGAAGTTTTTCGGGATTACATCATTCGCATCCCTTCGAATTGGGACAAATTTCTCCCGCAACAGCCCCCCAAAGTCCCCAAAATAAATTCGCACCGCACGAGTAGAGTTGGAGCTGCTCAAAAGTGATGAACTAAAGCGGTCTTTTACCGAATTGAATTTATACCCAAGCAGGCAAAGGATATTAATTTTGGATCTATATATTTAAAGGACATCCAGATTCATTTCGCTCAGGCGGCGCCGCTGTTGTCGCATTTTACTCCAAAATTAGGCCTCGGCCTATAAAATATTTTTGGCCAGACAAGAAGACGTCTTTTGAAGGCTGTCGTCCCCATTGTGAAAGTGCGGATAGAAAAGGGGGGAAGTAAAACCATTCTGTATCTTTATCGATCCATTGAACCCGAAGCCCCATAACCGTGCCCTTTGTAGGAATTCGTAAGAATTCTTTCCTTCGGGAGTTGCTCGGAGTTAATATACGTGATGCGGATTTGGGCTCACATGCAAACATCCGAGCAGTCACACCCCCGCACACAAATCAAATCTCTATAGGAACGGATTCCACCCACCACCTGCTTCTTAAAGACGCCTCGGGGGATGATCCCCCGCATGCAGGAGAGACTCCTTGGCTACCGCAGGGGGGACTGGGGTCGTTCCGATATCAAATGATCATCTCGAGTGGCTTTTGTTGATGCACCTATTCTTGGCGCCTGCGGCAGTCTTGGCACGGATAAACCCTCGAAGCGTTTCCACCCCGTTGGCCTGCTGCATGCCTCTTCGCGACTTTTACATTCAGACGCGAAGGCCACGCCAGTTTATGTCTCGCCTTGAGAATATACATAATGTCAATGTGTCAAGACTCATCCCCAAGAGGTTCTTACTAATTCGCGAAAGACGGAAAGAAATTTTTCTGCGGAGAAAATTCTTGCACATCCTACATCCGATTATATAACCCAGGTGATGAGATCCGAAATGTCTGTCGAAAGATTTATTCGTGAAAAGAGGGGATCCCACTCACAAGTTACAGCATTTCGTCTCATTTTTTTAAAGAAATTTTAAATGTTATTTTTGAACAGTATTGACTTATTTTGAGAATCGTTATTAACACGTACGTTACCGGCTAAAACCTTACCACTATACTTTCAAATCGATTTTTTAATTCACCAAAAGTATTAATTAAAATATTCTCTACTTAGTCATCTTAGTACCTAGTTATATTAAAGCAAAAGTCGACAAATTTTACTTTTTAAAAGTTAAACTCTAACATGAATTGTGTGTTGATCTTAAAGATTTTTCTCGGAGAACAACAGTCTTAAGTCTAACCTCTTGATTTAATATTTGAAAAATTAATTATATTTCTTACATCAGAAAACAAAACTCATCAGTGAACTTATTAATTGTCCTTTACTACATAAACGGTTAAAAATGAATTTTAATTTTTAAATCAGAAAATACATATGAACCAGGCGAGGTAATTTTTAATACATATTTTAAATTTCATGAATAAATCACTTCTTTCTTGGTTTATTTTTTGATGCTTTAGTTGGTTTATTTCCATTTTCCAGATGTAATAAAATCTGCCTATTAACTCAAATGCTTGACCCTTGACAACACTCCTCTTACCAAATTTTACTATTTAGATTTTTCTAAAGCCGCAGAGTACGACTTATTTAAGGTATAAGTAACTCACCCACCGTCCGTTCACATTCAATACATGAATTAAATTTTAATGGTTTAATCACCGCGCATTGATAGATAGATTTTTGCTTCAAATTGTCTGATAATATTTTTCGTATGAAATTTTGTAATAGATATTTTCTTAAGTTAATTTTATTTATAAATACTAAATAGACTATTCAAATGTTTAATTTTTACAAATACTTGACCAGATTTTTGAATTTTGGGTAGGAAATGTATTTTTAAAGGAATAAAGTAAGAATGACCTTTCGATTTGGAGACATTTCACATTAAAGTCTTACCACAAAGGTTCTTTTGTACATGTTGTCACTCCATAAAAAAGAAAAAACGAAACTATGTAACTATACCAACTAGCAACATAAAATTTGTGCGGAAAGTTAAACATTTCCTGCCGAGAATTGCTGAAATATGCTTTAGTAAGAAACAACAAGGAGACTCTAATATATCTAAAACTCACATAAAGTTTCTCAAATTGGTATTTCGGTTCAAAAACTTTGTAAGGCCTGCAGTCTCATTTCCCCAATATGGCGACAAACTGTTGAGGAAGTGTGTCTTGCAAAATATGAGAGATTCCCCACATGTTCCACTTATGTAAACGCCGCATCGGGTGTGTGCGGAATAATTTTTTGCCGATTTACAGAAAATCATATATGGAAGGTGTTTCTTCTGCTGATGCATGTTTTCACCAAGAGTTTTCGGGACGGGGGAGGAAGAACTTGGAGTAATCTCACTTAACCCGAACAGAAGGCTGGTGATGTCGTGCAGGAAAGTGCTGACATTATGAGGCCCAGCTGAGCTAATAGAAAGCCCTGCGCCATGTGTGCTCCTCCTCCAGCACCCTCCAGCCGACTGACCTTGAAAGTAATCATTTATTTTGCTTCCCGCCTCCCGGGTGTCATTAGCAACAACTGGGAAGAACTCGGTTTTAAGAAAGTATATTACTCGCAAAATCACCAACATTTAAGAAAACATCCTTAAAAATGAGTCGACTTTCCTTGCTTTCAAGCCCTGTAGAAGTAATTCTCTAGCCTCTTACGTAACCGACATTCTGAAAGAGTGCTTCAAAAACACACAAGAAAAAGCTAGGAAAATCCTAGGAGGCGATATTACATTTATTTCCTCATCCTCCGGAGCAGAAATTAATCTGATGAAAGGCATTGGCCACCCTCCGACTCCAAGCTTTTTATTATTCTCTTACACTGTAGCAACATAACATAACCATACATATTAATATTTCACTAAAATGAGTTCATTTTAAATTCAATGAATGCTAAAAAATATTGATTTTTCTGTACCTTATATGCTAAACTTATTTCGTTTGGGAAATTTTATTTCCTTCACAATTTCTAAAAATAAGAGGATCTTTCTGAGTTCAAACTATTTACTAAATAATTCAACGACAATCTTTTAGGGCCTCGTCTGCCTTTTTAAATGTTAACCCAAAGTACGTCAATCGACTCAATCTCAAATACTTTAAGAATTAAAATAAATTTATGAATTAACCCCAGAATTACTTTTGCATTTTAATCGGTAATGACCTGAAAACCTAATCCAATCTTTACACGTTATTCCTAAACGAATTACTAAGCCACCAGCACCAGGGATTTGCAGTTAGTAACAAGAAAAAAAAAGTCACCAACAGTTATCTAAAATAAGTAAACAACGAAGCAATATTTTAATTCATCGGGTCGTTGGAAGAATCATTTAAAACAAAATCTTTAAAATCTGGAAGATTCAAAAAATAAGAATATTAGATGACATAGAATGACACAAAAATATCAGATATCAAAGCGGTCCCCGATTCGGATATGGAATTCAGTGAGGAATTATTATTCAATCCTCATCCCTTATTATTTTCGAATTTCCAGTCGTGTATTGTGCCTGAACGTCCTGTAGTATATTTTCCTCCAAATTAATAACATAATGCCGTATACATATTTCAAAAAGAGGATAAACCATGGAACCTTTTGTTGAAATGAATTTATCAACTTCATTATTAATTTTCTCCATCAAGTCAAATTGAATAACGAACTTTAACGTAAGACAACAAAATTGAATAGAATATTTGTACTGTTTTCGACTCCTGAAAATTTATTAAACCCCCAAAATGCATTCACTAAATTCCTTAGCATTTATAGAAACGTTTTCGAGTCCGAACAACTGCAAAGCACAGTTTTAACTTTTCCTTGGCAATTATTGATTTACTGAGGCAAGTTTGCTTAATTTCACAAATTCCCCAAAATTTCGTTGTCTGAGCGTGCAAAACAACTCATGCTGCGAGTGCAAAACGAGTAAACTTTAATTGAAACAACTTCAATGGTACAAAAAGTTTCAATAAGGGAGATAAAAAAATGTAATGTTTCAAAATCTTTAAAGATGAAAAACTGCTTGCAGGGACGGCTGCAAAGAGAATAAGAAATAGTATCATGTTCTGGTTGGTTGTAAAATGTTGGTGTTACATAATAGAAATTTTATCAATTTGACATGTCTTTTTACTTCTATTTTGCAATTAGAGAAAATTTAATGCTTTTCTGTTGACAATATGGAGGCAATGAAAAGCAAGTACATATAGTATATCTCTGGGTAAAATACAATTATTGAAAAATCGATTTACAGAGTTAGAAAGAAAAGAAGCAGTGACCTAATCTTACAATTCGCATAGGCCTTATAAAAAAATTCCAACATGAAATAAAATCACAATACTCCATTTTAATTTTACTGCTTTGTGAATTAATTTAAATTTAGTTTATCGATAAAACACTAAAACTTAGTCGTTATTAAACGCGGTTGAATTCAATTTTGCTGATCTTGTTGCTTTGAAGTTCATTTTCAATCAAATAATCGGTTTTTAATTCTCTAAGGCACTAAACTGAGTTTAAACCTATAGTTAAATGCGCTGAAAGAAATTGCACCATATAGTTTAAACTCCATTCTAAGTTTACTGCTTTAAGTCAACTAATTTAAATTTAGTTGATCGTTAAAACACTAAAACTTAGTCGTTATTAAACGCGGTTGAATTCAATTCTGCTGATCTTGTGCTTTGAAGTTCATTTTCAATGAAATACTCGATTTTTAATTCTTTAAGGTACTAAACTGAGTTTAAACCTATAGTTAAATGTGCTGAAAAAAATTAAACTATATAGTTTAAACTCAGTTTAATCTATGTATTTATAAAGAACGTCATTCAAATCTGGGTCTTAATGAACCATAATAGAAGAATTTGTATTCATACAGAATTGAAACTTTTACTTAAAAAATAAAAAGTCTTATCATATCAACTTGTTAGAGGATGTATTAGCTGTACTTTTTTTTCACTCGGTTCCGATATAAAAGGAGATTTCGTACTAAATTTAAATTTGTGAACAATTATCTATATCAAAACAATTTCTTTTTCGACGAAATAAAATCAAATTGTGTGAATTTATATTTATACCGCACTTTGCGTCAAAAATTTGATCCAAAACTTTATCTGGCTCAAGGTTTTAAGTTTCGTTAGGCATATATCATTGTAATTTGATGCTCTTTTTCAAATTTTAAAATCTTAACACTAAACCTACCGCACGGCCGTCAAATGACCGCGGTGTGAGTCTTTGCTAATCTGAAGATAAAAAGATTAGCAAAGACTCACATCGCTGTCATGTAGTAGGTTTAGTGTTACTACGTATACGTGACTGCTTTTAAAATTCAATTCAATGCAAAATTTACTGTGTATGTACCTAACCTGAACCAGATAGAAAAAAGAAGAAAACACAACTATTATAATAAAATTTTGTGTCAACAAAAAAATGCAGAACTGTACAGATCCCTGTTCCACGTAACTATAGCATTATTATTCATCATTTTCACCTGATACTTAAAAAACAATATGCGCCCGATAATATCAGGTAAACCATCAAAATCCTAAATTAATCGTTTTGCAATAATGGAATATACATGGCTGCTATCACACAAAACGCTTGTGTACGTAGCGCCACGTGAAAAACGCATTTCCAGGTGGACGAACGACCCGTCGCGCCGGGTCATAAATGCCGCTTAACCAATAGGAGGCACCTCGCGTTGTCGACCGCGGGCCGCAACACCACCGCTTCCCCAACGCCGGTCGTTGCGTCGACCGCAAATTTGTTGCCTTCGGCTATGGCTGCCAGACACCGAAACACCCCCTTCGGTTATCCGCTTAATTGAATCGTAAGCCCGCATGCAAATTCCACAGCACAAAGCGAGCGGATGACATTGAAAAAAATTTTCTCCCACAATTAAACGCCCGAGATTATGGCAACCATTATCAATTGATAAGATAAAAATAGTATTCCCGACTGATAATTGCGAATAATTCAGTTTGCACACGATAGTATAAAATAGTAAAATCAATTAGTTTTTATGACTTCTTTCCTGCATAGTCGAATTGGAAAAGAATAAATTCGAAATAATAAGAATTCCCCTGTACCCAAAGATAAAATTAAATCCACTTCTAACGTAATTCAACTAAGAGCTTGGTAAATCCTAAACATCATTTCTAAAACATTGCTAACCTTTAAGCTTTGAGAAGAATTTATTACTTAGACCGGATAAGGAGAAATTTATATTCAATTATTTTTCAATGTTCTATGTGCAAACACTATATACCTATGTCAACTTTGCAAAAAGTTATAAGTATTTTATATTAATTTTAACCATAAACGCAATAAAGAATCATAAAGTAAAAATTGATTACTCAATTGATTTGGAATTTTAAATGATTGAATTTGAAGCTTCAGCAATATGCATAGTAAAAACTAAACCAATAAAATATTAGTTTATATTTATTATTGGTGCCATAAAGTTATATCCGAGCACAACCTACGAATGGTTTGGGCAACGTAAATCCTGAATAAAACTTAATGAATTTTCGAATTTTAATAGTAGGTACATTCGATTCGAAATGCGCTAGTGTGTACATTTTTGACTGGTCACGAGTTAACTCGTGTTTTCCTGCCCAAACTTTGTTGACCGCTCACGAGTAAACTCGTATTTGCACTTGCATAGAATATTACAAAAACTTTCTCCATCGTGTTTACAAAATAATATCCGGTGACATAGAAAAGCTTCTGGGAAAAATTGACGGTTAAAAATGTGTTAATAGACCCAAAAACAAACTCAACGGACCTGACTTAAAAATAAAATGAAATACAATAATAAGCGAATTTGCAGAGTGGAAATTCAAGAATATAAAAACTTAAAAGTACTAAAATTTTACAAGAACTAGTAATAGAAAGAGCACTCCATCTGCTTTAATTTACTCCATTTTTAAACACAGCATTAGTAGCCCAGTCAAATTAGACATTAAAATTGCAAAGCGTGATGTAGTTCTAATTTTTTGATATATTGTTAAGACCAGTTAGAGTAGTGTAAACCCAAATTTGCAGCTTCGAAAAACCTGTGCTTCCTGCGTAATACGTGAAAATCTGCAGCTTTTTTTCAGTTACCTTATAACTCATAAACTGTGCATTTGTTGATATTAAATGTTACTACCATTTTTAAAGTACATTCAATTTGCAATAATTTAAGCCCAACCACAGTCCTGTACCTTCAATGGTTTTCAAGATACGGCCATTTTTGTTCTTCCAAAATTACACTGTAAGTGTAAGAAAATCCCAATGCTGCCTAGAGGTTTACAAGATGTTTTGACCCAAATTTCCCTGTATAGAAGGTACCAAAGCTCGTCTTGAGTGAGGAGAGGAATCAATTAGGTCTGACGGCAGAAAGTATTCCATGAGCTATCGAAAAACATTTCTTCTTCCAACAACCGAGATATTGGCGTTTGTGTTTCAGTACGATGGTTTCAAGAATAGTTTCAGAGACTTAGAAATAGCAGATTCAGCTTCTAGCAAGAAATCATCAGATGGATTTACTGCAATCCATTTTCCATAACTTTTGTCATAGGTTGAACAGTTACACCGAAATGAGACAAAAATTAAAATATTGATTTTTGGAAGAACAAAAATAGCCGTTTCTTGAAAACCATTGAAGGCACAGAACTGTGGTTGGGCTTAAATTGTTGCAAATTTAATGTACTTTAAAAATGGTAGTTACATCTAATATCAACAAATGCACAGTTTATGAGTTATAAGGTAACTGAAAAAAAAGCTACAGATTTTCACGTATTACGCAGGAAGCACAGGTTTTTCGAAGCTGCAAATTTGGGTTTACACTACTCTAACTGGTCCTAACAACATATCAAAAAATTAGAACTACAACACGCTTTGCAATTTTAGCCCGTTTTTATGTACGATTTGACTGGGCTATAGTCATTATATGTACGTCTATATCAACATTTTGGGCTGCTCTTTTTCAGAAAACAAAAAGTCGCATTATTGAATAATACATATTTAAGATTAAAAATTTGTTATTAACACAAACAAAAAAACATATTAAAAAACTATGTCCATCATAAAGAAAACTATTCTAGAGTTTAAATATATGTACATAGGTATTTAATTTTAGTTTCTCAGCTTATTCTTTTTCTATAGACAGTATATTAATGTCATAAGTAATAAGTATATTAAGACCAATCGCAATTATTATCACGTAGAAGCTCTAAGATAACTTTTAATAAGTCAAAAATAGTAAGCAAATATAAGACAAATAATAAACGTTAGTAACCAAGTTTCCTCAAAATCTGTAAGGAGAACTCAAACTCAATATGTTCCAAATTAATATCTCATTAACTATTGGACTTAAAGAACTACCTAACTATTTAACAATTTATCTCGATAAACGAAACGTATTCGAGAAAAAAGAGTTAAAAACAATAGCATTTTTTTTTAAATAAATATCAATTTCAACAAATTCAATGAATTTTGAAGCATACCACTAATTGGTACTTCCCCGAGGTGGAATAATATAGCTGTGGCGGAGTATTTTATTATTCATTCATTAGTTGTGGGCTTTTATCAATATCACTGAAAGGTATGAACAATTAATTATTTATTTATTTTAATACTGATTACTGATAACGTAAACATAAATTTTTGAATGCAAGCATCAACTTTAATGCAAGTATCTGGACGGAATGTATTAATCGTTATCAAGCAGCCCTCACTTATCAAATATATAGCTTCATAAAGGTCATTTATTTAAAAATCTTCGAGACAATTTTGAAGAGAAGCATTTTGGCCGAGCATCCAAAGAGGATCAAGATTGAAGACTTTACAAAGTTTCTTCAAAAAGGAAATATTTGGAATATTTGTTCACAGTGCAAGGTCCACTAGATATGTTTGCCAGCGAAAAGCGCGAAAATACTTGTGCTGAATTAAATGCCATTAAATAATTGTACATCTACATCTAACTTGCTTTCTTGCCGCAAATGACTGTGTAAAACGAGCTCCAAATCGCGACCGACCGCAAGACCACTTTCAGTTTTATCTGTTTCCCAAAAATGGAGCTTTAAACTCGCTTTTCCGAGGCGTTCAAGAGCTGCCTACGGATTAATCAAGAGCTAGGCTTGGCCAGCTAGCCCCAGCAGGAAAAGACCAGACGTTAGGGAAAATATAAAAAAAAAACGCGCGTCGATATCTCAATCTCCCCCTCAATTCGAGCAGCCTCTATCCGCCCGATAAATTTTACGCTCTGTGTGGTTTAAAATTAAAATTAAAATAGCTATCTGCGCGGAAATAAAGAAATTCGGAAATTGGCGGGCAAATTTTGCCGTATTTTCTGCTGCGGCAGTGCTTTCGATTTCGTTGTCTTCGCGTGTTTACAATTGCCCAACAAATTTTACCGCGTGTTGTCATTTAGCATTTTCGTAACACTCACACGCTCCGAACCCCCGACGCCAGAGGAGCTTCAGAGGGAAAATTTCACACGATTTTCCCTCGAAATTAATTTGTCAACTTGGCCTTATCGGGCCCCGTAATTAATTCAATTGGCGCGCTGCGCCGTCGCCCCGCTGTCGAATTTGTTGACTTAGGTCTTTGGCGGACGACGCTATCATCGCGTTCAGCTTAGGAGACCGCCGTCATGTCACCGCTTCGAATCATAGATTCGTAATTTAAATTTCTGGGCTTAAAGGTGGGTGTTCATTCGCTCAATCTCTGCCCAGGTTTCTGGGACTTGTTTAGATTCGGGGAGGAATATGAACGTCGGCATATCGCAACAACTTTAGGCAAAGAAGCAATAAATGAGATAGGTACTATTTCGGTGGAATCAGCCGCAATTGAGAAATTAGGTTAAATTGATTTTTCCGTTTCGTTTTGCACGGCTTGTGGCTCTCAACAAAGAGGATCCAATTAAGCGAAATCAAGGAGTAATGTAATAAACCAAGGGTTCAGGGGTGAAATAACTTATTTTTCTTTTTCTTTTTCTTTTCTAAGGTGGATTTGTATTTTGTACTCAGTTCATTGAACAAGCCACGGCTTCATCGTACCTGGTTCCATTTTTCGACTGCTATCGCGTGGACGTATAGCGATAAAAATAAATGGCGTGTTATTCGCATGATGCAAAAACATATTAATATGAACATGATACGAGACTCGGAATACCCAGAGAACTTGAAGATTAAATGTTGCATTAATTACAAAAAGGTTATTGAGATTTTTTGTTTATTAATTTACGTCAGAAAATTATAGCTTTTCTAAGTAAAATCTGTACGTTTTTCGTGAAGAATAAAAAAAACTCACATCACATTCTACTATTAGATAGTTCGTGAAGATGCTTCTAAAAAAGAAGACTATTTTTATAAAGTCGTTTCAAATTATCATGAAAGATCGAATTTGATTAATTAAATCTCTCAGTACATTCTCGCGTTGTTACATGACAACTTGGTTGTTGTTTGCTCAAATGGCCTTTCCGATCATTTTTAGATTGAAAGTATCAGAACGAAATTTTGAAAATCACTTCTCACTACATTCGCTTAATAATATTAAGAATTTTTATGCGACTTTCAACGGACAATTAGTCCAATTGAAAATGCTAATCTAGTCCAATGTGACGAAATACATATTCTAAACCAATAGGAAAACGTGTAAATTAAAATCTAACTCAGAAGCTCAATGTTCAAGATTGACTGATCGAGTCGAATCACTTTTAATTGACACTTTATAATGAAATACTCTCACCAGTTTTTTTTTCTATTACGTATATCAATAAATCAATAAAATACATTCCGTTTTTATTTGATTTAATGACACACTTTGTATATCCTAGAAATAAATGTTTAAAAAATTAATTTTCGATGCGTTCAGATAAATGAGACAAAAATTAGATGTATTTCAACCGTTGACTACTTTTCGTCGTAATTATTTGTGTTTCAGTTTGAGTGTATTACACAATTGGGTGGAACACATCACAACTTGGTTCCAGCTCAAAGGCTGAGGAAGCTTTGAGGCGCTCGTGGGACGGCTTCACTCTTCAGTAAAGAGGCACTTTGTATCAATGTCCATTTTGTTGAAGAAAAATTCATATAATAAATTGAGACATTTGTACGAACGACTTCAATGAACTTCCACGAAAAAATAAATACTGAAGTACTTTGTCCAAATCAATTTGACTGAACCGAAATATAAGCTTACATATACCTCCTAATTATGATCAAATTCACTTTTACCCATGTATAAGACAATTTTTACTCTAAACGAAATAAACCAGCAGCCTACCCTGTATAAAATTAGCAATTCAAACTTTCTTTCAACACTGTTTTGCGAACAGTGCGATTCAAGAATATTTAATAAATATTAATTTGTGTTTTCTTGGAAAAGAACAAACAAATGTTGTTTTTCCAACAAAGCTAATTTTAGAAGATCCTTAAGGAAGTAAGAAGTTATGGGCCTAAAAAATAAAAATATAAATTTTTGTGATTGTTTTACAAATTAGAAACGTATAAATGCCCTTTTAGCATTCCCCGAAATGTAATTTAAATTTCAAGTCAAAGGAAAACAGGGAAACAAATAATCTTTAACCTAAATAAAAAAGAGTACAGTTGATTAAAATTTGGAGTTGTTCTAACCAAACTTTTGACAGTAACGTGAAATTTAAAAACTTTAACTTCTTTAATATTTCTTCATGTTTTATCACGACCGAAATATCGTCGCCTGTATTGCTTAAATATTTGAATATTGTTGCATGACTGCGTTCTTTCAGGCACAATATGTTTTTGTATAACGATTTTCATCGTTCAAATCATGGTATCAAATCAATACGCCAATTGTAAGCGATTTTCTTTTAAATGGACTTTATGGCATAAGTATTTATTTGCATTTGTATTTTAAGTGTAAAGCACTATTTAAAATAAAATACGTTCTGTTCACTTCAAATGGTTTTGATGATTTAAAGAGAATACAAAGCAACGCCAATCCAAGGAAACAAGCTTTAATAAAGGCTAAAGGCTTCGCTGTTCTGCTTTATTTTTAATAATTATAAGAATGTACTAATACTGTTTTACCAAACCTTTTAATTAAAATTAAAAACTAAAAAAGGATTTCTTACTTTTTGCAATTTTTCCGCAGGATTACATCATATAAGGAGGCAGGTTCAGGAGACACTAAAAATGTGACGATTATTCATGCACCAATCACAGCGTCCTCACGTCCCTTATTCCATTATTTCAATTGCTTAAATACTGAAATTATTATATTTATATAATTATTATATTAATAGCTTTGAGATATGAGACGAGAGGCATTGTATTTACTTATATTGACCAATTTTATCAAAACTGTAAAACAGCAGTTTGTAGGCGAAGAATATAATAAACTTTTATTTAATTATTACATTTTAATATAAATATACAAAAATTTTAAATTAATTAATTTTACGAAAAATCGTGAGAAACCCATTAAAGCCAATTATTAAATATTGACTCGAATAACTCTCATAATTATATTATTAAACAAAAAGGAATACAACTATAAAGTAAACCATAAAACAAAGAGACATTAAAGTAAATTTACTTATAGATCGAAAACGAAGGCACACGAAAACGATCATTTAAAACACACCAAAAATCGATTAAGCTTATTTTATCAAATTCTGTATAGTACGCGACTTGTTAGGAGCAGATTCTGCAATCGACTCCAACTTGTGTCATATTCTTTCTTTTAGAAAATTGTGTCGAATTGGGGATTTCAAGAACATAAATTCTTATTAATTGCAAGCTGTCTTAAAATTAAGAAAATTGTGATGAACATTTTCTTTTGAAGCAGTCCTAATCGGCTTGTTTGATGGTAAATTGACGACAGGTCTGGGTGGCAGATCTTTCTCAGAGAGATTTTGAATATCGCAGACGAAAACGAAAAGGACCTCATTCGAATTCCACATAATTCGGGCGGCTGAAATTATGCAATGAGCGCAATAACTGCGCATGGGCCAGTTGAGCAGAGCGAGAGATGCAAGTGACCTTGAAACCAATCCGCACTGAGCGCACGGGAAGCTCTTTTTATACTTTTTTAATAAAAATAATTTCCATTGAGGCTGTTCGACTGAGAGAGTTTATTTATAAATAAAATGACAAATTCGAAGGCGCGATCATCTCACATCCCCCGGACTTGTATGTGCTAAACAGAGATGAGTTGGGGTTGGGGCCAGGACAAGGCAGGACCACGACTCGAACAGCCTCCCCCACAGTCCTGTGCTACACCCACCCCCACATCGACTGGGGCGCACACAACTGTAATCCACCCCCCAAGTCGATAAACTAAACTACACACGCCCGCAGAGGCTTCTTGTACGAACGCAGGGTGACTGCAGGGTGCCCCATTCAGCAAAAAGGAGTAGAACCGATTCGAAAAGCTGCGGCCATGGAAGGGCCCCCCTCGGACCTGCAGAGGTGCTGCGCGAATATTGCCTGTAATTAAATTTTCACACTTTGATCTGAGGGGTGCTCCTTGAGCTCACATTTATTTGCTAATGAAGCCAGTCGCTGCGCTGGCAACGGCGACTGCGATAAAATTGCCTCTTCGGACGAAGGCCGTAAAAATATTCATAAGCAGACACTGTCCCCGCGACGGGGTTGTGGTCTGCTCTGTTCCTGTTTTGCTTGTGGGGCCACTCAGCAATCATTGGACAATTCAACGGGTTATCTGGAAGAGTCCAAATTGGACGAATGCGGGTCACAGAGACGCCAGAAGACCGCGGCTGCAAAATCCGGCTGGCACAGCAACACAAGCGCTGCGGGGGGGCAACGAAAAACGCCGACTGTGGGCCACTGTAGGCATATGAATGAAGACCCTTCCGAAGCCCCCCCGCTGGAACAAGGAGGAAATCTCGACACTCCAAAGTCAAGGTAAACGGATTGCAATTAAAACTAGGTCTTGGGGGTTTGGGACTTCAGGCTGCTGGGGGTGTGCACGATTCTGAGCAAAATCAATTATTTCTTCGTCTAGCGAAGTCGCGACCAGCACAGTCGCCAAGTAGCTGGAATTAAACCATTTTCCAGTTTCTGGTACTCACCTCAGTGCCCGATAGAGCTGACGGAAGCCCCTTTTTGTAATCCTCAGTCGTTCTTATGTCAAATTTTGAGCAATTTTCGCGCAGAAAACGGGTTTTGTTGGAGAAAACACAGAAATGGTCGCAGAAATGTCAAAACGCTAAAAACTCGCACCGCGCACAAGTCAAAATGATTTCTGATTCACTTCTGCCACTGCACAATTTTTCAAGCACCAAACACCGATTATTGGAGCCAATTGATTTCTCCGGAAATACACCGGGACCACAATTACAGCCAACTAATTTTTATGAAACGTTGCGGGCCCGATTTAAAGTGCAAGGATCCCTGGAAGGAAGTTTTCTTAATTTCAGACCAAATGGCACAACACGGGAGGCACCTCCACTGAACACCCAACTTTGAATTCTGGAGAGCAACTGCTCCTGCTCCTGCTCTCCACCCTCCACACTCCAGACGCGTTCCACACGAAGCGATATTTCCACATTTAAGACGAAAGGCACAAAGGGGTTTTCGTACAATTTGCACGCGCATCTACGCGAATCGATAAAGCGAATCTCCGCTGTAATGTCGACACTAAATCGACTAGATGCAAAACAAATTATGGAATAGAATCTTCGTGGAAGCATCAACGAATTAAAAGTATATTTATATAATAGGAAGTATATATTTCAACAATTTTTTAAATATCCGTATAGTTAATATTTCAAATGGGCAGTATTAATCTTATTTTGCGCTAATTAAATTATTGGTGGCAGTACAATATAGCTAGTAAAGGAAATTGTATAGTTATTAAATCCAACAGCGGCAGTAAAAAATGTAATCAAGCGATATCCTATGCAATTATTAATGCATTTGGTCGGATCAATCAACTTTTGTGTTAATTATAACACGAATGCATCCTAGTCTGCTCAGAGTATACTCTAGAAGTACGGATAACAAATAATTATTTATTGAAGATTTTCCTTTTTAAAGTTATAGAACTACGTGGTCCAATATTTCTAGTGGAAAAATTCTGATTTAGCATCTGCTCACGTTACCACCCAATTGGATTTTCACGCATTCAAGTTCTTATTAAGCTTTTCATTTCAATATACATATTTTGCTCCTTGTTTTCATTTTTTTATTGCTCATATTATATAGCCTTTCTATGTTATTGAACATGCAATTTGCATTTTCAATTCAATTCATTTATTTAGCAGTAAAAATCCCTAAAGCCGTCTATAAAAAAAAAGCTTATTATGGAGCACACAAATTTCAAAATCTCTAATCCCGGTAATTAATAGCGTGATTCTAAAACATCTATAGTCCAGCTTGGAAAAGGATCAGATACTCCTGCTTTTGAAGTATTTACGACATTAAGGTAAATGAATGCAGCGAAGATGATTGGCTGCCCAAAGACCTTTTAACAGGTCAGAAAGCAACCTACTTAAAGCAACCAACATCTAGTAATCTTCCAGTCGAAAAAAGAACCAATAGGAGGCGCAACGGATCGATGTACATTGCTATAAGACTTTTCAACTTATCCGCTGACAAAATGTATACAAAGTATAAACTGAAAAAAAAGAAATAAATAAATAAAAATCACGATTACATCGAAGGGCTTTAAATAAATGAAATTTTTCCTGTGGCGGTGTAAGGTGTGATACTGAAAATATAAATTATTTGATTTGAGAGATTTAACGCAACTCAATACATCTTAGATTATTTTCTTTAAGTCCAAAATACGAAATGTAGAAACTTTCCTGGACCATAGAAAAATGAAAGTCAAACCTTGAATTTATAGAATAAAAAACATTTTCAAGTATTTTTATTGATCGATTAGCGGAACAAGTCCTAGGTAGCTAACTAAAATAAAAGTAATATGCTTATTAGATCTGTGTGTAAGCATTTATAAATTGACTTCTGCAAATTTACATAAATTCCGCACACTATCTTATTTCTAAGGCATAAATAAATAAATACTTAAGCTTGTTCTCCTTAGCAATTTACTAGAGTCCTTCCTCGAGGCGCTGCGAAAGTCGGCTAGCGAAGGACCGAACGTACCCCGGGCTGATGGCGGTGAGCAAAGCGTACGGCGTCTCAAAAATTATTCCAGACTCGTCTGTCAGCTCGTCGGTGCAGTCAAAAGTCCTGCCAACTATTTGAAATCCAGCCCCAGAGGCCCGGATGCAGTAGTTTTCATCCTCAAGAGTTTGGACATTGATAAAAATCTCAAAATTACTGGACCGAAGAATTCTCGAGACGAAAATCTGCTTAACGTGAGCCTCTACGTCCTTTATGATCGCTGCGGCTTCAGCCTCCCAGTTTATTATCTCTTCGTCATCATCGTAGTAATCGTGTGAGTTATTTGGAATGTTATTCTCCATATATATTTGAAAATTTCGTAAATCGGCTGAATAACTTGTTTTGTGTTCTACCGAAATGTCATATTTTGACAACACAGCTGGTTTTGTGCTTTCAGCTCCACGAAAAACTCACAGCGCGAAATCTTAGAGAAAGTAGCAGTTTTGTTGCACGAAGTTTCAACCTAACCGCATTTAAACTGGCAACTGGCTACTTATTTATAAATTTATTTGTCTGACAAGCTGTTACAATTTTAGAATTCGTTAGAAAAATTCGGAAATATACAAATAATTCTACCTAGAGTTTAGCAATTGGTTCATTTGTTCTTTTATGTAAAAATTATTAAAACTTTTGCCGGCGGCCGTGTAATACAGTATCCCGTTTTCCCATTTTAGGTCTGGCAACTCTATATTTAGCGACATGACACTTTTCAGTAATAACCTAACTAAAATATTTGTCAACAATCTGCCGCAAACTTTTGTATGGAAGTGGAAGCTGAAATAAAACGCTTGAAATATGGAAAGTTTAATAGCGAACGTTGATCACATGGAATTTAAAATTGAGAGGGACCTAAATGAGCAGTTCGGAGCGCTACCTCTTCCCTTTCCGGGGATGGACAGTAAGTGAATTTACATAATTTCATTTTGAATGAACAGCCGCATCCCCATTTTGTTTCAGAGTCTACAGCGGCTGTCTGCCAATTTTTTAACGCAAGGGATGGCTCCGAGTGCGACAAGGGCTCGGCATGTCCCTTTAGGCACATCCGCGGTGACCGAACAATTGTTTGCAAACATTGGCTCCGCGGCCTCTGCAAGAAGGGCGACCAGTGCGAGTTCCTGCACGAGTACGACATGACCAAAATGCCTGAGTGCTACTTTTATTCGCGATTTAACGCATGCCACAACAAAGAGTGTCCTTTTCTACATATCGATCCCGAAAGTAAAATTAAAGACTGCCCTTGGTACGACCGCGGTTTCTGCAGGCATGGGCCCCATTGTCGTCACCGTCACGTAAGAAGAGTTCTTTGTATGAATTACTTAGCTGGATTTTGTCCTGATGGACCCAGTTGCAAATATATGCATCCCCGATTCGAGTTGCCACCACCACCGGAAGTACCAAAGGATCAAATGACTAAAAGACCTCCGACGTGCCATTACTGCGGCGAGTTGGGCCACAAAGCGTCCTCGTGCAATAAAATGCCACCTGAACAGAAAGAAGCAACAATACGACAGGAGGAGGCACGATTCCGCGCTCTCAGCTACTTCAAGCAGAATGGAGAAGAAGCCCGGGGCGCTCCGAGACCGCTGGAAGAAATCACTTGCTACAAATGCGGAACAAAGGGACACTACGCCAACAAGTGTCCAAAAGGTCACCTGGCATTTCTCTCCAACCAGCAGGGGCACAAATGATACGAGCCGAATGAGGCCCAGTGGAATGGGTAAAATTAATGAAAATATATGTAATGTTGCATTTTCCCTGTTTATTTACTCAGTAAATATCTGTTCTTCCCGTATAAAATTATCACATTTATTTAAAATAGCGGTAGTTTAATATTAACATTAAAGTCGCCCGGCCCGCTCTAAGTTATCGTCCAAGAGCTCGTACGCTGGACGGTAGATTGTTTCGCAAGTAACCGGATCTACCGCCTTTAAGTGGGGGTTCCGTACAGTGTTTGTCCTGTCTCCGATGGAAGTATATCCCTCGTCGTAAAGCTTACAATAAGCAATTTTGTGACTCCGAATGTAATCCCAAATGTCTTTACACGTCCAATCTAGCACGGGGCTGATTCGCATTAAAGGCGGCCAGCCCGGGTCAGTCGGCTGAAAATGAAAATAGGTGAAAAAATGTAAAATCATTAGCCTCACAATATTTTTTTGTATACATACTATTATTTTATCGTCAGCGATATTAATTTTTTATGTTTCCGGTTCATTTTTTCATTTCATGCATATTTGCAAAAAGGCTAGTAGAAAAACAATGTATTCGAATAAGAAATGAAAAATATTATCAAAGAAGTATCCAAACGGGAAGAAGTCAATAGCTCAAGCCAGATATAATAAAAATAAATAATCTTTTGCATCGGGGTTCTTTATGATTTGAGTGCCGATAAATAGGGCATTGAAAGGACAATGGATATATGAGAGACTAATTTTGAAAACATTTTCTCGACAAAATAAATGAAACTTATATGTACATCACATATTCGGTAATACATATTTTCAATTTATGAGTTGAATTGATCTCGTTGTTTTCTTAGAAGAGGAAATATATATGATTTGATTTTATTGTTTAGCATTTTTCGAAATGAACGTACTTAGTGCAATGATATTCGAGGCGAAAGGTAGAATAAGATCTAACGGATTTAATACAGAATGATCAATTTAGGTTGAAAACATAATATATAAAGTTGAATTACGAATTACTTGCTAAATATAGAAAATGTAAACAAATTGTTTTTCGATTCCGGGGTGCGTATTCTTAATTTCTATAGAATTTTATATATGTAAGTACATATACCTGGAGTTCACTGAGATTCCCACAGAAGGGGTCAGTTCGCCGTGACCCCATAATCACTGCTTTCAGGTCCGGATTTATTTTACAAAGTTTCTCCAGAACCGTCTTCAAGTTTCCCTGAAGCTTCTCTATTTTAATGTGGTATGTGTTCTCGCAATTAACAACGAAGTCCTCAATTTCCTGAAAGGGATCCTTTGGCTGAATGTAAATAACTCGGGCTCTGCCCTCAATCGAGCCCTTTTTGTAAAATGTTTGGATCAGGTCCAGCAATACTGTGCAATCTTTGCCGCCATTAAACGCGACGAAAACCTCTTTAGATTTGTACTTTTCGAAAACGGTGTGAAATAACTGAAATACATTGAAGCAGATGTTTTAGAAAACAGCAAAAGATTAATAAGTGCTAAGATGATCTCACTTTAAATACATCCGACACTTTGTTGCTCAATGGCATGCTTGAGCCGTTCAAAACAGCACCATCGTGAAACGCACTCATTTTAAGGGCTCTGGAACCATTCGGCCATTTACGACTTGCACTAAATAAACTTTCTCGACATGGAATGTTGCATTACATCACACGATTTGCCACAAGTCTCATCACAAAACATCTGACTTTGACAATTGAAAGTGACAACTGTCACGACTTATTCAACAAGCTTTTTGTACTTTTACCATTGTCTGGGTTGAAGAATGAAAGAAATGTTTTCTTATAATTCTTTGCTTTCATTTAATTGTAATCATTTAATAAATTTAAGATATAAGTTCTAAATTTTAATTATTAAATATTTGTTATATGGTTGAAAAATGCTTAAAGTTCAGTGGGCTTCATTTTGAGAATCACTGTAAAACAGCTGTTAGAACAATTGTCAATGAACCGGCAGAGGCGTTTTGTAGCTGTGGGGTTGGTCGGCTGTGGTATTTCGAGATTTTTGGAAATTCTCAATTTATCTGAATATAAGACCACTTTTTCATCTTTAGTTCGAGGTAAAATAAACAGACATTATGACCGCTTTTGAAGGTAAGTTTTGTTGTTGTTCTTCCATATAATTCAGTCCAAAAACCCTTAATAACTTTTTCAGAATTCGGAGTTTTGTCTGAAATTGCTAAGGCTGTTGATGAAATGGAATGGACGTAAGTAAAGTATATGTATTTCTAAAAAAACCTCCTTTATAGTTAGAGACTTTCAGCGGACGGAAATCGTTGTATTTTAAGCACTATTTTATATATCTTTTTGATGCAAACAATTTTGTCAGCCCACGATAAAAGTCACCTTTAGTATATTTAAGAGCACAAACATAAAACAATATACATACATACATATGTACTTAATTACAAAATGCACTTTAGAGATTATTTTAAGCTATGTTTTACATGCCTGAGCTCTTGGCCTTATTATTGCAAAAATAATGTTTGGTTAAAATCACCGTGAGCCTACAGAGCCTCTCCCTCAAACTCAATCTAATCTTATCAAAAAGGATTTGTCAAGGAATAGGGACTGTATTTTCGTCTTTTAATCACCAAAAGTTGAAATCTACTTGTTTCTTTTGGATACTTTTGGACGTAGATAGGTCTTTTTTTTTATAAATTAACTTTTTCTAGGCTACCAACTGATGTCCAAGCAGAAGCAGTACCACTGATACTTGGAGGAGGAGACGTTCTTATGGCAGCAGAGACGGGCTCCGGAAAAACTGGAGCCTTCTGTCTTCCAATCCTGCAAATTGTGTGGGAAACACTTCGGGATATACGCGAAGGTAAAGGTGCGAAAGCGGTTGCCGCAGGAACCGTGACACCATGGACAATGTCATTCTTTGACCGTGGGAGCGCTCTTGCCGTCACTCCAGACGGCTTAAGATGCCAATCTAGAGAATTTAAAGAATGGCATGGGTGCCGAGCCACCACTGGGGTAAAGGGCTCTGGAAAGTATTACTATGAGGCTACAGTCACTGACGAAGGATTGTGTCGAGTAGGATGGTCCACGACACAAGCCAGCTTGGATCTAGGCACTGATCGTTTTGGTTTCGGCTTTGGCGGTACTGGAAAAAAATCGAATAACAAACAATTTGATAATTATGGCGATGCATTTGGAATGAACGACGTTATCGGATGTTGTTTGGATTTACAAAAAAGTGAGATAATTTTCTACAAAAATGGAATTAATCTGGGAGTAGCTTTCAAAATACCAGACAATTTGAAAAATGAGTGCTTCTACCCAGCCGTAGTGCTAAAAAATGCTGAGATGGCGTTCAATTTTGGCAACCAAGATTTTAAGCATCCAGTTCCGCCAGAGTATATCGCCGTTTGCAAAGCCGATTCGAAGAACGCTAAACTTAACCCTTTGGCTAATCCTGGCAGTGTTAACGCCGAGGATCTTAAACCAAAGCCAAATGCTCCCCAAGCTATCATCATCGAGCCCAGCAGAGAGCTGGCAGAACAAACCTTTAATCAAATATTGAAATTTAAGAAATACTTAAAAGATCCTGACGTAAGGGAACTTCTGCTCATTGGAGGAGTCAATGTTAGAGAGCAGATGGCGGTTCTCCAGAGCGGAGTTGATATTATTGTGGGTACCCCAGGACGTCTGGAGGACTTAATTGGAGGAGGATATGTTTCTTTGACGCACTGCAGGTAAATTTAATATGACTTATGTTTTTCTAGGTCGGTATTCTTCGTCTTGACTCAATTTGTTTATACAAAGAATAAGCTGCAATCATTTTTTCAATTTTAGCCGATGATTTTTTGCCATCTTTCTGTAAACTTCATGATTTCACGCTCACATCTTAAGTTTTGCCATTACCCGATTATGACAATTTGTAGTACAAAATTAAACCCGTAAAACTCTTTCAAATTCAATGGTCAATTTTGAAAATTCATAACTGTTGGACTAGAATAATACTTTTTCGTCATAATTCGTGAGGAATTCTCAAACCCAATTTAAGCCCTCTTATATTTTGTCTCAACTAAATAGTGAAATAAAAACAATTTGTTGTCTTTCATCAGATTTTTCGTGCTCGACGAAGCCGATGGTCTTCTCAAGCAGGGCTATAGTGATTTAATTGACCGTTTGCATAAACAAATTCCCAAAATTACTTCGGACGGCAGGCGTCTTCAGATGATCGTTTGTAGTGCAACTCTCCACTCATTCGAAGTTAAAAAAATGGCCGATCGTCTCATGCACTTCCCAACTTGGGTCGATTTAAAGGGCGAAGATGCCGTTCCAGAAACCGTCCATCATGTCGTTTGCATGCTGGACCCTTTAAGAGATCTATCGTGGCACAATTTGCGGCAACATGTCCAAACTGACGGAGTTCACGCCAAAGATAACGTCCGCCCGGGAAATCAGACCCCTGAAACATTTTCGGAAGCTGTTAAGATGCTCAAAGGGGAATATTGCGTCCGCGCTATTACCGAACACAACATGGACCGTGCGATTATCTTCTGTCGGACAAAGCTAGACTGCGATAATTTGGAGCGCTACCTAAAGCAAGTTGGCGGTAACAAGTTCTCATGTGTCTGTCTGCATGGTGATAGAAAGCCACCGGAGCGCAAAGCCAATTTGGAAAAGTTTAAACAGCAACAGGTCAAGTTCCTGATTTGTACTGATGTTGCTGCTAGAGGAATCGATATAACTGGATTGCCATTTAGTAAGTTTAGGCTATTTAAAGGCAAACATCTCTCTAACGTGGATTTTATTTTCAGTGATTAATGTTACACTGCCCGATGAGAAATCCAATTATGTCCATAGAATTGGACGTGTAGGTCGCGCTGAAAGGATGGGCTTGGCCATAAGTTTGGTTGCTACAGTACCCGAAAAGGTAAGGGTTGTTTATTGTACGATTAATTCCAATATCTCATTTATTTACACATGTGAGTCTAAAATTTCCTTTAACAGGTTTGGTACCATGGCGAATGGTGTCCATCTCGAGGAAGGAATTGTTGGAACACGAGGTTAACTGATGACGGAGGTTGTTGTATTTGGTATAACGAAAAGAACGTATGTACACCACCCTCACTTTAATTGAAAATAATTTGAGCCAAGTTTCCTTTAAGTATCTGGCAGAAATAGAAGACCACTTGAACGTGACGATTACCCAAGTCGAAAAGGACTTTAAGGTTCCAATAAATGAGTTCGATGGTAAGGTAGTTTATGGTGAAAAAGTTAGGAACACAGGGACTGGCTACAAGGATCATGTCCAGCAACTGGTCCCAGTTGTTAAATCATTGACAGACTTGGAAATGCAATCGCAAAGTTTATTCTTGAAACGTTTAAGATTTTAATATTAGACTGATAAGCATGCTATAATCTCTCAATTTTGCAATTGTATTTACTTCATTAAATTTAAAGTGACGCTACTAACCAGTTCATTATGAAATAAATGCGTTTAGACTACACTTCTTATTTATTTCTTTACATCGTCCATGATTGAAGAATAAAAATGTTTTTTTACGTGTGCAATCCATATACATCTAAGACCTACTTAAAAATAGACTAGTATCAGTAGAAGAGGGAATGGATTGAAATCAGCCCATAGAATCAAACTCAAATTTTAATAAAAGAATCCTGAACTTAATTTTGGCTGGTTTTGAATTTGTTTTCCCTTTGAAACAAACATTCTAAAATTTGAAATATTGTACCGACGAACTTATAATTAAATAATTGCATAAACGAACACATTTTGCTAAATAGCTTTATTAGAAAAGAAATTCAGAAGAAACATGAAACTGCATCTCACTAATTGTAAGTCATATACCTAGGAGTAGCGCTAAATTTAGCATAGCTTTTTATAACTTTGTTGACAGCCTCCAAAAAGTCTTTCTCGGTGGCCACCTTACGCCGTGCTCGTATGGCGAACATGCCAGCCTCAGTACAAACAGATCTGTACAATAATAAATCATACTAATACAATTCAGGAGAAAATTAATTTTCTAATATACCTGATCTCTGCACCAGTTGAGTTTGGACAGAGACGAGCTAGCAATTCAAAACGGATATCCCTTTCAACTGACATGGAACGGGCGTGGATTTTAAAGATATGGGTTCTACCTTCCAAGTCTGGAAGACCAAATTCGACTTTTCTATCGAGTCGCCCAGGCCTCATCAAGGCAGGATCTAAGGTATCAGGACGATTTGTAGCCATCAGCACCTTTAAAATATTTTCAATTAAAAATTTAAAAGCACCTTTTTTAACTAATGAACCTTTATATTTCCTCTGGGATCAAAGCCATCCAACTGATTGATCAGCTCCAGCATAGTACGCTGGACTTCATTATCACCGCCCGCGCCGTCATCAAAACGCGCTCCACCGATCGCATCGATTTCGTCGAAAAATATAAGACAAGCCTTTTTGGAGCGCGCCATTTCAAAAAGTTCTCGAACCATTCTCGCCCCCTCACCCACATATTTCTGTAAAATTTTTAAAGTGTAATTTGACTAGTATATTTTTTTCATTTTAGTTTTTTTTTTTTACCTGAACCAATTCAGATCCAATGACACGGATGAAGCAGGCGTCAGTTCTGTTGGCTACAGCTCGAGCACAAAGAGTTTTGCCAGTTCCAGGAGGGCCAAACAACAAAACACCCTTTGGAGGTTCAATTCCTAAGTTGACAAACTTTTCTGGCTAAAGGAGAGACACTTATTAAGAAGAATAGCAGATAGTGAGATTGCTTACGTGAAGCAAAGGGGTTTCAACGACTTCTCGCAACTTCTCGATTTGCTCTTTGCAGCCACCAACGTCACTGTAGGTGACATCGGGTTTATCCTCCACCTGCATCATTGTTACGGTTGGGTCGATTTTCGGGGGCAAAGGAATGTGAATTTGATATTTGTTTCGATCAACACTGAAAAACACAAAAATAAATTATCTGTTTACCTTACTAAATGAAATTATTGAAATGTTACGATCGATTTTTAGCCGACTTTATGAAGGGGGTTGATTTCATGTTTGCAGTTCTAACTAAAAACTGCATTTGCAGTGCGTTTTTGCGCTTTCACTGCAAAAACCAGAAGGTTCACGTTAGCAGTACTAATAAAGATCTTACGTTAAATTCGCAGCACATAAATTGTATCTGCAAACATAACGTAAATTGTCAAAGTTAGTGTGTATCGCCAATTTCTAGCAGTTTGACTACCTTTCTGCTGCAGATAAGAACTGTACAACTAAGCGCTGCATTTTTAGAACTGCAAACATGAACTCAACCGGGTTTGAATTATTACTAAGTGATTCAATATGTATTAATTGATTTTATGGATTTTCGAACATCTTGAAAGTACATTACACTTTAAGAAAATGGAATCTATGTAGATAGAAAGGACCAGGTTTTGCTTTAGATATGCACTCAATTTTCTAAATATTTTAATATGTTTTGAATGTAGTGCAGAAGAAATAGAACTAAAAACAAAACGATTTATCCTTCGGAGCTGAGTGTACGTGGTAACGAAATTGAGCAAATGGAGGACTTTTGGGCTGTTAGTCTGCCACGTATTATTTCCGACCGAATTCAATCCTACGCAAAAATTTAATCAAAGACCGCCCTTACCCAACACGCATTCCTTCTTCAATATCAGTAGGTGCCACGGAGTCGGCCAAGTCCACGACAAACTTGGCGAATTGTTTCACATTGATGATGTACTTGGGGTCGTCCGAGTCAGCGTTAATAATTTTGGTACATCTCGCTACCTGGAGGGGCTGCTCATTTTGCAGGGTTTGTTTGTCAGCAGCCAGATCCCAGAGGGCTGGTGGAGCCAGTCCCGTGTCGCTTTCCTTGATCCCCGTCAGCTCGTTCACCTGTTTGATAGCTTTCTGAATGTCCTCCTCGATCGTCTTTATCGCCTTGTGGTACTGGCTTTGTCCCTAAATTTGCGTTATGAATTAAAAACCACACACCTTCAGATAGAACGTGAACTTACGTATGTTTTAAGAAGCTCGATATCGCCCTCATCAAGCGCTAAAATCAGAAATATTTTATAATTTGCAAATATAGCAAAATGGCACTACCTTTAATTTCCTTTTCTTCCGTCTCCTCGTGCTTTACGCGTCTCATATCATCTCCTAAATGGTCCGGCATTTTCAGTTCTTGCTTGGGTACAGAATTTTATTCCTTTCAACAAATAGATTTCAAACAATCCGAAAAATACCACACAGGCCGCACGATTACAAGCAACTTTAACAAATGTGAAGTATGATTTGATTCATTTTCAATTAAAATGTCAGACAGTTCTTGTTCTTGTTTAAAGCAACAGTAATAAGAGCTAAAAACTTTGGGAGTAATTGTTGAAAGAAATTCAAATTTATTTATTTATTTAAGTTAAACTTTAAATTTAAGGTTTATGCGCATTCTGATTAAAATGTAGTTGTCAATAGAAATATTTTGTTAGAGAAATTTCCGAATCACTGTCTATTAACGACAAAATGTTCCGGAAAGTGTAAAATAGCCGTGAAAATGCGCCAACGACTGACCGACCGACTCCAACATTTTTACAAGTCCATTTTCTTTTAAAGTATTTAAATCTCGTGCAGATAAAAGTCATCTGATTCTTATGATACTTTAACTAGATCAATTGGTCTGAAGTTGCAGCTTGCTGCTCGGGAATTCCAATCTACTTCTGGCCCGAATTTCATTTGTTCCGTTTACCGTGAAAGGAGTTTGAGCCGAAACGAGTGGAATATGACCAAACAGTTTTCCCAGCGCAAACAGTCGGTATGAATACGGAAAAATATCCGGTAACATTCTTTGGATTAATTTTTTAAGGTGGATAAAAGTGGAGCGATAGTTTTTGCAGTGCGACCTCATCGCCAGTCTGTCAAATTCCGCGACACAAAGCAATCAGCCCATGTGGACACTGGACGTCAGAGATTTCTAAATATTTTCGCGGGCTTACGGCCTTTGTTCAATATAATTGTTCACCTGTAAGTCGAGCGGCGATTGATTTAGCAAAAGCAACAGAACCGCCAGCCGCCGTGACCCCGTGTCAAACACTCCTTCAGGTTGTATAAACTCGTCACCGTCCAGTCCGCCGTCGTCGTCATGTTCTTTCGCCATCTCCTTCATTCGTAAATCGTTCATCGGTTGTCCGTGTCGTGTGAATGTGCTCTCGGTGATCAGATCGTTTTTGTGGTGTAAATCGGACTTCGTGCAGCCATTTTTCCGTGGAGTTAAAAACTGTGAATAAAGCGACAGTTTCGGCCAATTAATTGACTCGAATTCAATTTGAAAGGTTTAATTTTTTACGTTCGGTGTTGTTGGTTAGAGGAGTGCAAAGCACAATCGATTCCAATTCATTGTAAAGAGTTTGTTACGTTCCAGTTGGACGAGGCATGCAGAAAATGCGATTTGAGACGTTTTCGTTTTGAGATATTAATCAGTTCGTCGATTGTCCGCAAAGTGTTTAATTAGCCGGAATTAAAAGTGCTCCAGGTAGATTCAGTGTTTGCAGATTCGCAAGTGAGAGAGTGTAGGTATCGAATCTCCGACGGACGTTTACTAATACTCTAGCAATTAAACATCCATTTGTATGAGTTATAACTTTGCGGTTAGTGTTGGGAACACATGTGGACTCATTTTCGACATGAGGAAATTTTGAATGGATATTTTTGGTGAGTGAGTGAGTTTCTCCCCGCTGTGCTTTGATTGAATTTGGATCAACTTTGGGTATTTCGTAATTTTTCCATTAATTCCCTAATATGTTTTGAATATGGTCTTTATTTAATTTTTGGGAAAGAGACATGCTATGCAATAAGTTTTTAACATAAATTTAGTTTGAGATCCGGTGAAACTTGCTGAAGATCCTTGAATTGAAGTGTTGTGTTAAATTTCCGTAGTTATTAAAAGCGATGGTTTCTGTATAATTAATGTTTTTCTTTAGTACTGGGAAACGGATAGAGATAGATTTTCTTTTTATTAATTATACTCTGGAACCATTGCACTTTATAAGAACCACGGACATCTTATTCGCCCCTAACTTTTTGCAATACAAAGATGGAAACATTTTTAACTGATGATACTTTAATTTACAAAATCTTCAACGAATTAAATATCCCAAAAACGTATGCATTTAAAATTTACTTTGCAATAACATAGCAAGAAAATCGTTTTAGAGAGTTACGAATTCATCCAGCTTGGAATACAAAATTTCTTAATTACAGTAGAATCCGGATATAACGACTCCGTTTATAACAACCAACCGTTTCTCAAGTTTGGTTCCATATAGACATACTATGAAAACATATCCGTTTAGTACGACTCCGGTTCAAGCGACCAATCGCTTATAGTGACCAATTTTGACAAGAAGTCGTCCGCATCGTCCGCTTATAACGACGCGCAGTGCGCCTGAGGCTCTGAAGGCTCTGCAGCCTCAATGTGTTTTTTAAAACTAACTTTGATGATGATGCAATAAAAAGTATGATGTTTCTCTCTCACAATGCTATACGTAATTCTTATTATCAAACAAAAATCAGTTAAAAATAAACAAAAATTACAAACTTTCTACGTCAGTAAATCACATGAATTTACATATGTACATGCAAAGAATGTAGTGTGCAATGTTTAAGTTCCATTACAGTTATTTTTCGTTTATTTTAATATGAATTTGTTTTATTTAAATATAAATAATATAAATAAATCGAACTATGCATATTATTATTTCATAATTACAGTAATATTAATACATAAAAACAAGCTTAAATTCATTCGTCGGTGTTCGTTCGTTTTGTGCGACGTCCGGTTAGTACGACCAAGTATCGCCGGTCCCTTGAAGGTCGTTATATCCGGATTCTACTGTACATATTTGCTATAATATTTACTGAATTATTTTGATATGCCTGCTGCAACTATGTAAATCAAAAGAAGATTGTAATTTTACAAACGTAGGAAATTGGAGTGGCGAAAAAATTGTTCGCTTGAAAGGTAGCTTTAAATTAAAAACGTTCTAAGTAAGTGTATTGTTCTTGCCAAAGGATGCACAATTATTTCATGATTCATTATAGGTAATGTTTTAAACCACTGTACATAATAGAACATCATTACGGATAGAAAACGACAAATTCACCAAAATTCGTAATTTATGGGTATTAAATTAAGTATTTCATTTCGTTTGAAATTGTCATGCATTCTTAAAACAATATACTTCTGAGACTGCTGGGAATGTAAGAGGTTGTTTTAAAAAGCCTCAACATGGTATAAAAAAGTAGGATAACGCACGTTTTTCAATGATGTGATTTGGCAGACGGATGAAATATTTAAAATTTGCTCAATTCTTAAACGCAGTTTATGGGAAGTCATAAACCAGCAACAACTGACAACTTGGAAGCTCATTTTATTCGTGTTATTCGTGATACATACATATATGGTTGGAAATTGTTCAAAAAAGAGTTTCAAAATTACGCTTAGTATGAACTTGGTCAAGAACAGAACCGACGCACGGTGGTCAAAGGCCAAAAGTGATTTTTAAATTTGTGCCATGTTTTGGTGTTTTGAAAACAAAAGTAAGATTTGTGACCACAAGATTACTATTTGTTTTGTTCTTTTGGGTTTAAAAATAAACCCGCTTATGCACATATGTAGGTATATCCGGGGTTTTCACTTTTCAGTGTAGGTACTTTTAACACATAAATTATTTTCTAAATTTTCCAGCTGGTGCTATCTTTCCTTTCCATGATATATCGAAAAATAAAATATGTATAGATCCTTATTAACTTATTTTAGTTGTTATATTTCATCTATAAACTGTAAAACTAAAAATTAAATGTAGTCAATAATGAAATTCAACGATGTGATTACACTATGTTATATATAAATACATAATATACTTATACCTACTATATTTAATATATTTTAGGTAACGTGTTGTCGTGTAATTGCTATGATTATTTAAATTAAAGAATTTACTTATCAATTACATATTAACAATTTATCAAATTAAAACCAGGTGCAACAAATTAAATACTGTTGGCGATTTCAAGTTTATTTGTTTATTTACTTCTTAGTTTTCTAAAGCGGCACCTTATTTTATACGTTAACAACGAAAATACAGTTAGCTAATTATGAATTATTGTAATTGCAACGCATATTACTTTAGGACGGAAGCAATTCGATTTCGGCAATGTGGGTACATAACGGAAACGGGAGGGAGAGTTCTATGCGGGGCATTCCCAATTGTCTCCTCCTCGTCTCGTGGTCGCGAAATACGACTCATCTGTAATTTATCTTTCTAAAGCTGTAAATGCAACAACATCTAATTATTGTAATAATCACCGTACACGATTTAGGCGCACTCTACTCTTTTTAAAAACCGAAAGCATAAAATGCATCCATTGTTCTTGAGTCGCGCATAAAAAGCTTTCCTGACAAGTAAAACAAATTGCCTTATCTCTTTCACCTTTCACAATATTTGATTAGAAACACGGGGAATTTATAATTGAAGAGATCGCAGGAAATTTTTACTCATGCCATTCTCTCAGCAGCAGCTCCATACGATATCAAAATCGTAACACACACATAAGCATAGATGGTTTTTTTACATATGCGATTATTTTCCTAGTGGGTTTTTTTCTATTTTTTATTTACTCTTTTACTCATCGCGTACACACAGAATATAGGAAACGGAACGGATGAATGTGAACACACCCGTACACTCGCATGGAAGAGTTTCTTAGCTCGCGGGAAGAGGGAAAAAACTTACAAATGTCGCAGTCATAAGAAAATGTGTAAAATTTGTGGTGCATTAAATTCATCATATTTAAGTAAAGAAAGTTAATTTTTGTGACTTATGTAAGGTAAGAGTAGCCGGGCTAGTCTCCTTTTAATTTTGGTAAAATTATAAAAAGTAATTCGTGGTGCATTGTCCGTAAATCGGAAAAACGTCAAAAGTTCGTAGTTGCTCATTGAAAGCTTGTCCAAAATGGCGGCTGCAGTACATTTTGCCGTCGGCTTTAGTGAAGAATTGTGTGAAAAATGTTAATTTTAAAAATATGATTTTATTGCATATTTAAGCTAAATACAAGTATTGTGGCCCGGTAAAGTGATTTTTATACATTTTGCGAAAGACTGTGCTGTGTTCTAAGTGCGACTGAACGTTTTCGGGTATTGATTTTCGGTAATTAGATGAGTAATGTGTGCTGGTGATTAATAAGAAAATTCGCAGCGAGCAGCTTCGGTGCGCCAGTGGCAGGGGGCTGTAAATTGAAATCAAGTTTAACAATGCATTTTGCACGCATTGTGAAAAGTAAACGCATGAGCGACTTATGAATATGTAATTAAATAATGCTCGACAAACCAACTGTCTCGGGAGCAGCAGATGTGCCGAGGTGGGCTACAACAACAGAGTGGCACTGCCTCGGTAGGGAATACGCAAGCAAACTGAATGCCAAGACCTATAAATTATCATCTAATGAATTCAGCGGACATATATATATTTTTTTTAAAAAACTGAAAATTATTTCGCGAAAAGAAATCTCTGGCAACGTCACTCAAGTTCCCAGCGGTGCGGTGGAGCTCTGGACTGTGGCCGTCCCCGTTGCCCCGTGTATAATTTGCCGCTGGTGTTTAACAACACCATCACCAAGTGCGACGAATTGCGAGGACCAGAAACAGAAGGCAGTCAGATCGGCCTCTGGTTGAGAATTGCACAAAGTCTCGTTTACCAGGATCGCGGGCCACCGCCGGAATTTTTAATTTTGAACGGCATAAAACTTGTTTTACACCCATTTAATCCGTCTTTATTCTGTAATCATTCGAAAAGAGCGCTCGAACTCTCCCGATAACCGGCGGTTGGTTCGATTAAACTGGCCGAATATGCGGGTCGATCGGTTAGGCCCCATCTTTCGGGTTGTTGAAAGTGTGTCTAAAAAATAAAATCTTGTGCTTAAATGTTTAACTGCATTTAACTAAGACTGGTTAGGTTAACCCCGGCGCTGTTGTCTTTCCATAATTTAAGTTTGGTGAAAATATCCATTCGTTGTATCCACGGACCTTTGTTTCAGTTTATGGAAACGAAAAAAGAATTCTTCGGGAATATTCCGACTTTAAAAATAGGCGAAAATCGCAAAATCCAAGCGAATTTTAAACGAAAAGTAGCTTGATTTTTTTTCGTCATTTTAATTTTGTTAATTTTAATTAGAAAACGACATTTATAGTGAAAAGTAATTTGAGGTTGACCACTTTCTGGAAAAGCGGGAAAAGTTAGAGAATGTTGGGTTTTCATTTCTATCAGAGAAAGTTGTCTGCATAGTTAATTAATAAGTAACTTAAAAGAAACAAAAGTTGTATTAGAGTAAGCATTACGAGTTTTTGTAATACATATTTTTAAACTAATTTTGCTTACAATAAATAATTTAAAAATTATATATTTATTTTTAAGTATAAATTACTTTAAAAAGTATCGAAATATTCACAGTTAGTTGTATACTCAGTAATGTTTTGAATAAAGTAAATTAAAAAGAAAACGAAGTCTGAACTTTTTATTAAAAAAAGAGACAAATAATAAACTACTCTACGCTTTGTGCTAATGAAATACAGCCCGGTTGCCAAATTCTGCTGTCATTTTGAAAAGAAATTCGTCTTATGATCATTCAACAAGTGGCTTTTGTTAAGTGTAGATTAATTTCTGTCATAAAACTAATACTACCAAATCAAGTTCTTCTAGCGTAGGAGATTGATTTTTTAAAAAAGGCGTTAATTTGAACTATTTTTTCTTGTTTTTTCGAAAAAAATTTACCGAAAATCGCTTATAAAATCTATGAAATTCAAGTTATCAAAAAAATCCTACGACGTTCACTAGATTTTGGACTATATTTTAAGGAACTTTTTGGTTTTTTGTTCAAGATTAAGAATTGTGACTTGTAGCGGTACGCCCATGTCAAAAGTCCGAAATTTTTTGTTCTCCTTGCTGTGCCGCCATTTTGTATCGTAAAATTATAAATATATGTCTTTTTTAGTTAAAGACCAGTACTTTCATATGCATAAAACTTCATATCTCTATCTAGTTCCTATCGTCCGTGATATGTCTCAGAAAATCACGTAAAATTTAGTGAACACAAGGTGATATTACCCCTACCACATACGAAGACATATATGGTTGCTAAAGTTTCTAATTGTTGTTTTGTATGATAAAAGATTTTATTTTTTCAAAACCAACTTTCGATCCTAATTTTACAATTCCTTCGTGGGTAAGACTGCAATCGCTGTCTGAAGTTGGTTGCATTTCAAAATGTTTTCACGTGCAGACAAACACGCATTTGTGGAATAGATTTAAAACAAACACCTTTTTCGTGCTAAGACAAGCAACAATTTGTGGAGTATGTAAAAATCTTTAGTCAATAGGCAATTTGTAAAAGGAAAATTTTCAGTAAGAAGGCAGTTTGTAAGAATTGCCGCCAACTTCATGTCAGTCTGCGACAGCGATTGCAGTTGACCCCCTTCGTGTAACGGAACGTATTTTTTTGCAGTCTATAGTAAGTGCAAACTGCCATACTATTAAGTTATGTGCACCGTGCTCCACCGTTGAGGTGCATTTAAATTATTACTGCTTCTATCAGTCGAAAAAACATGTAAAATGGTAAGCAAAAAAATAATAATTTTTTACATGTTCAATAACATGGGATTGTTATGGTTTTCGTGCTTTTTCGTGTTTTCTTTGGTTTTTGGGCTTCAGTTTGGAATTGTTATATGTATTTAACTTGGTATGGATTCCCGTCTTAAAATATTTGACCAATTATTTTTTTCTTCTAATTGGGATTGATTAATTACGGCAAGTAAAGAAGTTTTCGCAAAAAAAAAAATTATTCCATCTCCTTCATGAGGGGTTAAAATCAAGGTACGTAAAATATCGCTCACGAATGAAAAAAATATAAAATTCCCTTATATTTTTCGCTCGCGAACTGAATTTTATTTTTCAACTCGCGAACTTTATTTTTGAGGAGAATTTTATAAATTCCATTCGTTCACGGAGAACGAATGCAATCGCCTTACCTAATACAGTTCGTTCGTGAGAGCGAGTTTAAAATGAAGAGAATTCAATTTTTCTCTAGAGAGTGAAAAAGAACCGAAACGAATGATTCTTTTTTATTCTTTGAGTAAAGTTCGTGGTGCATGCGTCGTGCGTTTAAATCAGAATCAGGTAAAACTTGCAATTATGGGTCGCCGGAAAGTTTTTGAATTGTCTAAATACGTGCTTTATGATGAGATATCTAATTCATCAACGTGTTAGGAGTGTAAAAAAATATTAAAAGGACAATGTACGGGGAATATAAAAAGACATTATGCTACAGTACATAAACTAAATTTAAATAATTAAGACGATCCTGATCTCGGTCGCTTAGCCGAAGTAGCGAGCAACCCAAGTTTCTGTTGAACGGGCATTTAGCGCCCTTTCTACTATTGGGTTGGTCGATAATTCCGTGCGGTTTTCAGTTCATACGACAGTTTTTACTGTTTAAATGTTTTTCTTGAAATTTGATCAGGCAGCCCCAATGTGGTTTTGGAAGGAGATGTGTTGAGAGGGATTTTCGTCGAATATCATTCAGTTTCAATGTTCGGTGTGAGATCAGGCTCTTTGTGAAAATGAATAATAAAACAGTGCATTTTCGTCATATTATGCTCTATTACTTCCAAAAAGGGGAGCGCGCGGCGGAAGCTTGCCGAAAGATATGTGCTGTATATGGGAATGATGCTGTATCAGAACGTGTGTGTCAGAAGTGGTTTGCGAAGTTCCGTTCTGGAGAACAGGATGTTGAAGATGCGCCTCGTTCTGGCAGGCCTAGCGAGGTTAATGACGATGAAATTAAAGTGCTCGTTGAACAAAATCCACGGATTACAGAAAGAGAAATTGCAGAGTCATTAAACATATCAAATTCAACCGTGAATGTTCATCTCCATAAGCTGGGATTCGTTTCACGACTCAATGTTTGGGTCCCGCATGTTCTTACGGAGGCCAACAAAATTTCACGCATCAATGTTTGTGAAATGCTTAAAATTCGATTGCAAAATGATCCGTTCCTGGACCGAATTGTGACCGGAGACGAAAAATGGGTCCTCTACGAGAACGTTAAGCGCAAACGATCATGGGGACATAGCAGTGAGTTGCCACAAACCACATCGAAGGCCGGGCTCCATCCGAAGAAAGTCTTACTCTCTATATGGTGGGATCGCAAGGGTGTTGTATTCTATGAGCTTCTTTCCGAGAACAGAACGATCAATTCGGATGTCTACTGTCGTCAGTTAGAGGAATTGAAGCAAGCGATCCAGGAAAAGCGACCAATATTGGCAAACCGGAAGGGCGTATTATTCCATCATGATAATGCTAGACCCCATACTTCGCTTCAAACCCGACAAAAAATTATGAGCCTTGGCTGGGAGCTTATGCCTCACCCACCTTACTCGCCCGACCTTGCGCCATCTGATTACCACCTTTTCCGGGCCCTTCAAAACTCCATGGCTGGGAAATCATTCACTAATTTGGAAGACATCAAACGGCACTTGGATTCTTTTTTCGGTGGAAAATCCCAGGAATTCTATGCGCGCGGAATCGATAAAATGCGTGAAAGATGGCAAACGGTAATCGATAATAATGGTGAATATATCATTGATTAAAGTTTGATATAACAAAAAGAAAAATTGTTTTTTATTATATGCTTCAAAACCGCACGGAATTATCGACCAACCCAATATTTTAACCAAAATGAGGTCAAAGTGGTCTAAAGAAACAATCAATAATATTTTAATTGTAAAACTCAACGACAATGTTTTAAATAAAATATGTATCGACATTTAATTTATAATAAAAAAGTATAAAAATTGTTCACTGATTTTTATTTTTGTGTGGTATTAAATTTGATTCACGAACGATTCTTTTACAAATCACTCGTGAGCGAAAAGTATTTTTCAATTCTCTAAAAATAAATTTCGCTCGCGAACGGAGAATTTTAAAAATAAAACTCATTTTATAAAATTCGCGAGCGAATTCAAAATAAAATTCTTTGGTTATTATTCGCTCACGAGCGAATTTAATTTTTTCAGTTCTCCGAACCCTGGTTAAAATGCAACAGTTTATTTTTTCAATCAGCAACTATTCACTGATTGACTAAGAGACTGAATAAATATAGTACTCTTGCTTTTCGAAATCAATTAATGCATTATGCGTATCATACATCATATCTAAATTTAAATGTATAAACTCTAGAAAATAGTGTAAATTTGGAAAACATGATTTGCATTCCAAAAACTTAATTGCGGAAAAAAAAATTGGCGTTACAATCTAGCTATGAAAACAACTTTCGTATTAATTGCTACTTAAATAATTAGTCCATCATGTATCAGTAATTTGTTGAAATAATTATCTCTTAATCTGTTTAAGGTACATGGCAGAGACTTTTCACTCTGTCGTCGTTTTCACTAAGTCGTCTCAAAACTGTTTTGCAGTCTCTAATCTTTGGTACGTACACAAATAAAACGACTTAACCTTTCTTCGCGAATCAAAATATTCCACTGCTGCCATAAATTTCTTGGGAAATCATTTTGCATCAAACAAGAAAAGCTCTCCTTGCCTGGGTACGGTCGAGTAGTGCCAAACGAACGAGCCCGGCAATTGATTCAATAATTGTAGAATGAATTGCACTGGCCACTGTGAGGTGATATCAAATTAGTTTTTTATTGCGCTCCGAACCGCAAAGATGGACGTGTGTGCCACAGCACGCTCACCTTTTCGCCGAGGCGTAGTATACAACATTTCATAAAATTGGCGGTGGGAAGGAAGCTTTTATTTTCACCTTTTTCCCCTTGTTATTTATTCTATTTGCTTTTTCTTGATTTTCTATTGACATTAAACAAATCATAACTGAATCGAGAAAACAGCGAGTTGAGAATGTCTGCTATTCATGAAAGTTCGCAAATTAGTCACAATAAATTAAACGCCATAGATACAGCTTAGTGGATCGGACGCTTTATTTTATGAATAACTGGGAAATGTTCTGCATATTTTAGAGTGAATTCTATTTTTATCTAATGCGCTTCATTTTGTACCGAGTTGTTTCCCAAAGGATAGTAATCTGTGTTTTTTGGATGAGCATATTGAATGTGTATTATTTAGGGCACAAAATTGTTTCAACATGTGTTTTAAGACAATTATAATGTAATGTATTAATAGCTTCTTCAATGACGCATTTTATTTGTTAAATATTATTTTTAACATCAATAGGATAGGATTTAAAATCTAATACATTTATAACTGTAATTATGCACAAATGTTTGCATCTATTCCCAGCGTTAGGCAAAAAAAAAAATCAAGAACCTGGTATTTCCGTTTTTATGCCATTGGATGTTATTGTGATATGAATATATTTAAAAGCGCCATAAGTGATTTTAGTCAAATGGTTCACTTGATAAAACATTTCTCGAAACTGCATTATTCTACTTTTTGAAAGACACGATGCTACTCTCCATGAGCCCGATCTGTTCAACCTGGAATTATAATTTTTATCAAACTTGTAACCAAATATCCTTTTGATAGTCAAATTAACAAGGAGACTGCCAAGATTGTCCCGCCTCCGATATCAACGAATTTAATGTATGTTGTTATCTTGAGTAAGTACATAAGTACCCAAAATGAATTCACGCAACGCTCAATAGTTTTAAAGTTACTTCTATCAAGCAACTAAATACAGTCGTGTGAAAAAGTTTAAGATCACCTACGTTTTTCATGAAAGTTTTATCTTTTGATCCTCATAATTTCTACAAACCATCAGTGAGGAAAACACTCTTTGGCAGAACTAACTATTGAATGGTCCTTATTATTTTCCCATACATTTATTTTATTTTCGTTAGCAAGAGTATAAGAAATTTAAATAATTGCCTCGGGGCACCCGCGCGTAAGTATAAGACCACCTCGTCGTGTTCATAAAAATTGTAACAAAAAATTTATAGAATTGTCCTTCTGTACCTCTACATTCGTTAGTTTGCTCTGGCTAGACCTCATAGAACTCAATTCGTTAAATTATTCCGTCCGGGTGCATTTAAATTTGATTTATTGATGAATAACGGGAATCAGTGGAAGAAATGAAGTTGTGGCTGTTATATTTCCGTTTTTTTTCAGTCTTTACACTAACTAATTAAAACTAACTCTTAAGATCTATGCTATACTCTTTAAGTTATATGCTATATTTTGCAAAAGATCTTTTATTTTGCGATCTACAATGGTTTTTTAAATTACCTTACAAAAATATATCATTTGTGTATTAAAGAGGTCCGTATCTTTCTCTGGTACTGAACAAATGCGTTTATAAATATTTTAATTTTTTGTTTTTGTAAATAGCGGATTTTTTAAATAAAAATAAGTTTTTTCTTTCGTTTAAAACCGATCGATTAAAATCCATGATAAGAAGATCTTCAAAGATATATTTAGAACCCTTTAAAATCTATCCAACGGGCTATTATTAAAACTATCATTATGTAGTAGTACAATTATTTTTTTTATACTGGAGAGCATTACAAACAAAAGGGGTAATCACCCTTTGTTGCATATATGCATTCTTTTGCATCGCTGCACCGAGTGTAAAATTTTAAATTTTTTCTAGTTGTTTCTATGGCAACCGATTAATTTTTTTTGCACTTTATACAACGATGTAATACCAAATTTAAACAAGGCATATTTAATGGGGCCTGAATAATCATAAAAAAAATTCCTTGTTTTTTGAATTCGGATTGAGTTATATTGTTTGCAATGTAACATTAATCAATTCAATCAATACAGAAAGTATTTAAAATAGATTCCTATCTCTCTTTTGAAGCATTATCTGCATAAAATTTCTAAGAAATAAGGTCTACAAATTATTAAGAGCACATTGCAATAAATCATTTCTTACAAAATAATAATAATAAAGTGGATTTTCTAATGAAGAACACTTGATTCACGAGTTTTCTTATTAATTCAATTGGCCATTAAGCGTCTATGTACATTATTTTAAAGCAAAATTGTCGTTGTGTAGTTTCATGTTTTATCTTTATTTAAATGAATTAATGCTTTAAAAAGTTTAATTTCTTGTTTAATCGATTTTATTTTTATATTGTTCCAGGTGTTGTAACGTGCAATGCGCGAAGCGTCACAAGAAATAAGCTCACAGGTCTGGAAAGAATGGATATTGGAAGCAATAAGAAAAATCAGATTCCAAAAACAAAGGCCAAGTATTCAACGCATATGCCAGGCAATCGGAAGCCACCATAAATTTCATGAGGACATTGTTGCTGAAAAACTTGAAGAGGCTGTTGAATCCGGCGCAGTGATAAAAGTTTATAATAGAGGATTGCATTCGTATAAAGCGCCAATGGCTAGGAGAAGGATTACAGTGTCGAAACGAACAAATCTTTATAAATTAGTGGCTAAAGCAGTGCGCGATCTGGGTGAGTGTGAGGGTTCGACAATAAAAAGTATCGAGAACTATGTGCAAAAATTCAACAATATCGAACTATCGCCGGATATAGACTTTAAGGCGCTGATTAGGGACTCTATTGAAAAGGCTATCGACACTGGTTATTTAATGCAGGAAGGCAAGCTCTATAAAGTTCGGAGGTCCTTAACTACTCCCAAGAAAAATAGGGCTATTAGTAATAATACCTCCCCTTCACTTGATAAGTCTGGGGAGGAAGCATGTAAGGTAAGTGCAAATTTTTTAATATCCTCGTTTTGGTAATTAATGGTGATTATTTAAATTATTTAATTTTTTGCATAACCCTATAACAATACGTTTCACCCTTAAGGGGGGGCTAAGGTTAATTCGTACGAAAAAAGGCATGTTTTTGCGAATTTTTTGTGACGACACAGTTAAAATCTTTTTGTTAAAACTAATAGTACATTAAAGTATGACATTTGAAGAATATTGTGTAAAATTTCATGAAGAAATATTAAAAAACACGGCAATGACAGCAATTATTCGGACGTGTCTCGGAAAAAAGTAGAATTGCGGTGCCCCTCATAACTGTGTGCTGGATCATCCGAAATCAAAAAATCAAAGTTCATTCGTTAGATAATAGTTTTCCCCAGGTAACGCTGGGGGGGTTTTTCGAAATTTTAATTTTTCACTTTTTTGGAACACTTTGAAGGGAAAAACGTGATTTTTTGCGAAAAAAATCGACTAATTTGTTATTGTAAAATAAAAATTATTAACAAATTTGAAAAAAAACTCTCCAGCGTTACCTCGTAAATTATATGCATTAATAGTTTTCAAAATTCCAAAAGGATCGGTGCAGTAGTTTTGAAGTTATGAGGGGCACCGACTTTGAAAACGTGAGTTGTGGGGAAAAAGCTTTAGGGTGTGTTTACGCTAAGCGCTGCCACAAGCGATGCTGCCAATCGCTGCCAAATCAAACACATTGCTTTCGAATATCTGTTTATGCTAAGCGCTGCCACCAAGCGATGCGACGCGACCTCGCGCGACCAGGTCGCTCAAAAACGCGCCGGTTTGATTTTTGGGACTAATCGCGAGCGACCTATTCGGCAATATGGATGTGGAAAAGTTGATTGAATGCGTTTAAAGTCGAAAAATTTGTGGGACATGGCAGACAAAAACTATTATACCGTATTCGCACTTTAAATTCACCCTTGCAAAACAAATTAGCCCTATAAAATACTCAGAAATCCCCCAAGTGAAGAAGTAAGAACGAACTGTACGTTTGGTGGAGGAAGTATGATGGTGAGGGTTGGCTTTGCTTCTAATTGGCAATTATAAAATAAAAAGGATTCCCTTCTCAATACAGTACGAATGTAATGCCGAATCTCCATAAGAAACCAGACCAAACCAAAACCACAAAACCATTTGGCTGACTTGCTGAATAAACCAAGTCTGCACACAATATTAGCTATGTAGTTGTGAAGTCTCAGCTCTTGCATTTCTTCTGAAGATGCGCTGAATTGCATGCGGTAACACAAAATGTTTTTTTTTTGTAATTATGATAAGTTCAAATAAAATATTTTTTATACACATGTTTATAACAACCAATTGCTATTCTAATGTTATATAAAGTTGATAAATTCATCCGGAAGTATTCAAAAAATTTTTCTTCATCAGATTTTAGTTCTGGAAATAAAGAATGAAACTCTCCTTTTTGCTCTCGATTTGGTTTGCCGTCTTAATAGTCGATTTCTAACTGCAGAGCTATCTAACAAATAATACCATTCAACCATGGAAATGGCCATTTTTTAAATTTTTAAATGTCAAATGCTTGGTCGCAAGCGTTTTAATCGCTTCCAATTCGAACACTCGGTCGCAAGCGATCGCAGGCGTTTAAATCGCTTGCAATCGCTAGTGGCAGCATCGCTTGTGGCAGCGCTTAGCGTAAACACACCCTTAAAGTTTTGAACACTAAAAAATCTGGTATAAAACGTTCATAAGCAAGGTATAGAAATACTCATAACTTCGTCAATTTTGCCTCAATCGACTTGACATTTTGACACAATATTCTTAAGATATCATGCATTCAATAAAAAAAATAAAAAAACAATGTCAAAAAATAAATTTAAATACCTTAGCCCCCCCTAAATGCTACTATGTAGATATGCGGGTATTCATCCCACTTCGACTTTGAAATATATACAACTTTAGTAAAATATATTAAAAAAATTTTCGGAACGAATTTCCTTTATTTGAGTAATTTAAAAGATTCATGTGAAAATTTTTTATTATTACTGGATATTCAAGTATCCAGTTGGACAAATTGTCAATTATGTTTTTTATAATAAATATAGCTATTATTATTATTATTATTGAAAATCGTTTTAATAATAATCAACAATATTTGCTTATAATAAATTTTATATTTTTCGCACAGGACAATTTTTACGAACATATAAAGAAAATAATGTTTGTTACATACTGGTTTTCAATAGTTTACATAAACGTTCTTCTCGACTCACATGCGTAGTGGGGTTCTTAAGACCTTTTTGGTAGTAAATGTAATCCTCAACACAATGCTCGTATATGAGAATTTTTAATTTTTTTTAACGAGTAAATTACGCTTTTCAAAAGAGTAATTTTTCCCACATAAATTGTAATAGAATTTCGACTTTATTTGCGTCATTTACACGCCTAATTCAGGCGTCTCAAAAATCAGTAGGATTATTTCTAAATGTGGAGTAAAAATTTTGACCTATGCGACCGAAAAAAAACCCTAATCTACATGTAGTACGCGCAAAATTCTCTTGGGATAAAACAAAAGTCAAATGAACATCCCGAAATTATCAAGTTTATTTTTGTTCTGGGGTTTATAAAAAATCCTTATAGGGTGTAAAAAGTCTAAAATATCAGTTTTCCGAACCTGCAATTTGGAGTTATTGTTATCAAGTTATGATCTCCACTTGTCACTGCCGATCAAATTTGAATTTGAGAAAAAAAATTTATGATTTTTATTAGTCTACCTTTAAAGTACTAATATATTTAATAAAATTTATTTAAAAAGTTGTTTTATTCTGAAATTGAACTTTTTTAACTTAAATTTCATTGGTTGCAGGAAAGTCAGGATACCATTTGTGCATACTGTTCTGGCACCTCAACGAAAAATCAGCATGGTGTTCCTGAACCTCTCAGCTCCTGTGATAAATGTGGTTTGTCTCTTCATTCAACCTGTGCTAATATTGCAGCAAAGTGTAAATCACAAGTTTTTCTATCGCTGCTGGTAGCTAAAGGAAGTAAATGGTATTGCGAACAGTGTAAAACATGTGATGCATGCGATGAACCAGAGAAAGGACCTTGTTTACTAGGTTGTTGTTCATGTGAAAAAAATTTTCACTTGACTTGCTTAAATCCTGTGCCTGATAAGAAGCCAAAGTGCCCCTGGAGGTAATTTGCTTGCATTTAAGTATAGTATTTTCATTAATAATATAATCAATTTAAATAGATGTAATCATTGCTTAGAGCACCATGAAAATGTCTTAAATAGATCATCTAGTCGGAACTCATCTTCAGATATAAATGTGAGAAAGAAAATCTCCAAAGTACGGGAACAAATTGTTGAGAAGAAGAAAAGGTTGGTTGTTACGATTAAGAGCTGTTAATGTAAATAAGATTTTCATTTAATTATCTGATGTGAATTAACGTGTTACAGATTTACTGAGACAGCAAATTCCTTTTCGGCAACATCCACCCCTATGTCGGTAAAATCAATAGCTAATCAAAGACCTACGACGCGAAAATCGCGAGTGCCTCCAACAAATCTATCAGAAGAGTCAGATGAGGACAAAGAAAGTTATGAAACCATCGAAGAGGGTAAACAACAATTATCTTTGTCAAAAAATCAGTTTCAAATGCAAAGCAATTTTAAATTACAACAAAAAAACTTACCAAGTACAAATAAAAAAAAATCAACCGCGAACGTGGAAGTTGTTCCGTCCACGTCTTCTACTGCACTGTCCGAACTGCAACAGCTGAATAGTGCGCCGCCACAAACACTTAACCAACCCGATCGAATTTCTAAGGAAAAGCAGAAGTTCTTTAGGCATTCTGCGTTTAACAGTGAACGGGTGGTAAAAACATCACCCACAAGTAGGACCCGACCCAGTAATGCGACCTCTAAGAACAATTTAGCGCCAAACAAAACAAAATCAAACAACGAAAAAGATGCAAAAGGTGACAAGCAAACCAGTGGTTCTTCCAATAGTAAGAGTAAAGTGAAAAGCGAGTCTATGAAAACTTTGTCGGAATCGTCTTCTTCATGTTCCAGTAGTGATAATGAAGAAGATGACATCGAAGACGAAGAAGATGAGAGCAGCTCCTCAGATTCTTGTAGTTCGAGCAGTTCGGGAAGTGACTCGAGCGGAAGTAGTACTGAATACTCGTCCTCTGATGATGACGATGATACTGAAAAAAGTGAAACAAAATCGGAAGTATCTACGGTATCAAGGCGAACTAACAAGCAGCGAGGGCAAGACTCTGATGCACCTTTAACTCAAGATATCAAAACAAATCCTTTCCAGAATTTTGGGTTGAACGTTAAAGATGAAAATTGGGGGTTTGCAGCAGAAGCAAAGAAAAACGTCGATATCTTTTCAAGTAAGATAAACGAAGATGGCAATCTCTTTTCATCAATGTCGGCAAAATCTTCAAGTAGCAAATCATCTTCAACGAAGACCCCTAAAAAGCAAAAGAATTCTCAATTGAAAGGCTTATATGATGGTCTTTCTCACATTTTTACAACAAATGACTATGCTCGAGCAAGCATTAAAAATAAAGATAAACAGCAGACCAATCAGGCTTCCGAGCCACCTCCTAAAAAGGAAGTGCTAAAAGAGACTCGAAGTACGTACAGAGATTTTGAAAAACAAATGTTCGAACAACAAAGGCGCAAGGTCGATGAAACCACAAATAAATTCTCTGCAACGCCGAAAACGCATGAGCATTACACTGGCAGCTCCCTTTTTTCATCAAATAATCGAAATAGTACAGCAAATTTATTTCAAAAATCGAACAGTGCAAGCCACATAATAAAATCTAGTAGTGGTGTTGGCGACAACAAAAAGCGTATTGTATCTCTTACGTCAATGCCTTTAGAACGCAAAGTGACTTCATATTCCAGTGACGATGAAGTACCCTATCTCACACAGAAAACCGTTTTAAAGTCTCAGCAGCTCGAAGCAAAATATTCCAGTCTGAGTCCTCGAGGTGGTGATGGTAGTAGCATGCATCAAATACCTTTCGGCGGAGGATTTTCCAATGCAAGCAATCAGTTGGACTTTGCGTCGCTGAGCAAGCAAAGCAACACTTGTAATATATTCGGGGCGAATAGTATAAATACACCCAACCCGTACAACAGTAATCAGATAGCAATCGGTAAGAAGAGCTGTCATTATAAAGTGATTATTGAAACGAGCTAAAGCTTACCTTGAGAGTACTTAGTATTTCCCACCTCACTTTGTTTTACTATTATTTTTTCAAGCCTTTTAACCCATTTTGCCGCTACTTATAATTTGTGCATGACTATGTATTATCTTTGAATGGAGGCGGAATTTTTTTTATGAGGGCACTGTATCATTTTACTAATTTTGTTTTTATTCTGTTGAAAGTGATACCAATTTTTAACTTTGTATAGTTAAATCCTCAAAACTCTTGCAGCAATAAAATTATATTTGTGAAAATCCAAATATGAATTAGAACCGAATTCTATTACCAAGACGATAAAGTTTGGATTCTGTCCTCAACAGAGTTCTTACATTCGTACCAAAGATTAAGCTTCTTACATTTTAATTGATGAATGAGAGAATGAGAATAAAATATGTTTAGCCAATCGAAAATAATGATTTTAAATTTGTCTATAAATAGAGAATGATCCATATTTACGGAAGTTTTCCCCCCTTACAAAAGAGTTACTTCGCGTTAGTTAGTTTGTTTCCTTATAGCTTAATTACTAGAGAAATTTCTAATCATAGCACTTATTCATCAGCCAGTTTAGTAAATTTAATTTGATATTGTATTTTATATGTATTTTACTTTTTACATTTGCAAGGAAAAGAAGAAGGAAGGAAAGAAGAAGGAAAAGAATTTAGTGAAATATTTTTCTTTCTTATCTTGCTCTTACATGACACACATATTTTTTTTAAATTTTCCACTTTTGAGAAACAAATGTTTTAGTTAAAATCAATTTATGTAAAACGTGATGTTCAAAGAAGTCGTCTGTAATATACAATTGAGGAAAAGTAACTTTTCGAAAAAGTTCTTCAACGCTATAAATTCAAACCATCATTTGGTGCACTTTGAACACATTAATATATAAGTGACCTAATTGGTTGGCTTTGTATTCGGGGGCGATGGAAAAATATTCCTCAAAGAGACCGCGCTGTTAGATCTGTTTGTAACTATTCTCTGGCTTCAATATTCACCTACGCATTTGGTGGTAATATTCCATGTTTACATTGCTTGAAAGCAGGTGTTGTTGAAACTCGTCCTAATTTCATTAATATTTGCTTATGAATTTATGGAATCAGTATTTGAATTGACTTTGCAAATTAAGATGATTGAACAAAGGTGTGAAGCGCTACACTTCTTTAAGTGCGATTCTTGTAGACACAATAACTTCCATACAGCTTACTCGAATTAACATAAAATTTGCGTATGCGTTCAATAGGTCAAAAATGTGATTATGTTTAAAAATTAGGAAATTGGTCAAAGAGGTAGGGGATTTTATTTCCTTGTGTTTTTGATTTTGTTGTCACGATGCCTCTCATACTTCTCAATAGTTTTTAATTAAATTTTAATGTATCTATCGTGATTGCAAATATATAGTTTGGTGAGCATATTGAAAGCTACCTATTTCTTCCGATTGCTCTCTCAAGGTCTTTGCGTTACGTTTAAGCACCTAATTCCATAAAATACAATATATTCTGCTTACATTCACAATAACAAATGTTTTTCGTTGTAAATTTTAATTTGATATTTTTCTTAAGAAATTAATTTTCATGGAAGTTTTTCTACTTTTGCATATTGCGATGTTCAGTCCAGTGGGACAAGAAACAATTTATGTAGCAACAAATAGTAAATATTAAATTAGTCCCATCTTGATGTTCTTATGCGGTTTTCAAAAAAAATCTGCAAAGACTTTTTGCAAAATACGACTAAAGCCAACTGGCTAAATTTCTTTTTAGAAAGAATATAAATTTTAGCATTTTGGTTTGGTCGTAAATTTAAAAAAACTATGTTATCTAAATTAAATCAATTATCCAGTTAGCCAAATCTCGATACAGCTTAAATTCCACCAATGTGTCTCACTGTTGTTTATTTAATTTAGATAGTAAGCTCAATTTCTGACTAGTTGTACTGCAGACGAAGAGAAAAGTAACTGTACTAAACCGTGCAGAAATAATTATTGCACTCGTCGTTTTCTCCTAACTAATATTCGACCATTTTTGTTAAATTAATATTATAAAATCAATACAATGGTTAAAAATTGCATCAAAATTTCTGCAATGCATTTTTTTTCAAATTATTATCTCTAATACAATCTATGTATTTAAAAAAAAAACTTCATAAAAATCCCAAAAATACATACACTGTAGAGGCTTTGAAGTATATCTTTAACCTTTTAAGGACGGGGAAATAATTAGTTAAAATTGACCTTTTATTAGACAGGAAATTTATGAATAAATGCAATGTTTAACTTATGTGGAGTCCCCACCCTTACTGCTCGTCGAAATATCGACCATTCCCGCCGTTAAAAGGTTAATATTACTAATCTACGAAAATTTGCATCATGTGCGGCGACACATGCGAAAGTTAAATCCTTTTTTCTTCGCAAATTTTTGCAGATGTGGACCCGACTTATTATGCATACAATTAAAACTACTGCATGCTACCGTAGCGATCATGGAAGTCTAATGGTTTTCTCTCCAACGGTTTTACTCCTTGCAAAATTTTAATTAATGATTGATATTGTAAAAAAGTATGACTTTTTTTATATATATATATATATATGTACATTGTTTTCTTGTTTTTTTATCTTTAATCAGACGAGCAAACAAATAAACAAATTGTTCAAATTTGCTGGGATGGTAATAATTTAATTATGCAATTAAAATGAATTAATTTAATAAAGAGATTATCAGGTCCTCATAATGATGCCAGCCAAGAAGCTTACAGAAATAAAATGAATATGTATTAATACTGTAAAGCTTTAATATTATAAGAAAAGTTATACTTTAGACGCGCTATGTTATATTTCCTCTTGTATCTTTGTGTTGAGTGTAAAATTTTTGTATTTTCATATTTGTTTCTATGGAAATCGATTTTTTCACTTTTATGTACTACTCGCAATGCACTTAATAGCTATTAAGCCGATTCGGTTTTGCATACTCTTGATCAGTAAACTAAAATAAACCATTTTATATAATTAGTTTACTAACACTTGACATTTGGTATTTCAATTTAGAAATTTATGGCGTTCACTTCGTGAATTTCATATTCGTATATATTTATTTCATCAAGCAATGACAGCGTTTTTTTTTGTATTCGTAAAAATATTGGATACGTTTGGTTAAGTTTATTCCGACAATCCAATTGATATGTATGTGCACAAGAGTTGCTTAATACTGTAGAATCTATAAGGAAAAACATTCGAATCGTAGGTAAATAGGTACATTGAATATTTGGCTTTTATCGTTGTATTCCTGTTTTCTAAGCGACTGATTTATCAATTTTGTCCTTACACTATTCCATCATTAAGATCGGTTAAATGTTGTCACTCTCAAGTCTAAGCAGCTTATGAAAAGGTTATCAGGAAAATATTTTTCTCTGTATTCTTTAAAGTTAGGAGATTTTATTTAAATCCTTTTGATTTTTTTAATAATTACCCGATTTTTAAAATATCTTTAAATTGAGTTATTTTCTATTGAGTAGGACAGGTAAATGATTTTCTTTACGTCACTGGAAAATGAAGTGCTTTGCTGGAAAAATGCAGACTGGTATTATTCATCGAATTCAAAACAACTTACGGTTCAAACGAAGTTCCTACAATTATAAATGCAGAAAAATAAGACAATTGCGAAGTATTAACTGGATTGATTGATTCATTTGGATTTTATCCTTCGTGGATTGGAAATGTTTAGACATGATGCAATTAGATTTTAGGATACATGCTTTAATATATTTAATTTAAGGCTTTGAAGTATTTCATCATTATTTGTGCCATTTAAGCCAAAGACCAAAGTACAGTATTACTTGTTTTGACGCTAAGAACTGACCATTCCTTTTACCTATTGAAGCGCATTCAAAATTGTAGATAAAGATCTAATTTCTCAAAACTTTCGTGAACATTGCACAAGTAAAAATATAAATTGTGATTTACACTATCAAGATTAATTAGTGATTTATTATTATGCTTTTTTTTTGCCCATAATAAACCGCAAAACAGTATGTGTATAAGCTAGTGGCAAAACATTTTTTTCTTTAAACGGTGGTGTTGGAATTCTTTTTATTATATTCTGAAATTTTGAAGAATTTATGTGAATGTATGTATAGACGTTTATCACTACAACCAGAATATTTAACCCTTAACCACCTACCCGAAGCTACCGTCGCTGCAACGATTTTTGTAAACAAATGCATATTTATAATAAACATCTTTCGAGAAAAAAATACTTGTAAAAGAATAAGTGCAGACCTTAAAATGATTATTAATATTTCATAGGTCCAATCCTCACTTTTTTTTTATTACCGCACGTAGGCTTTTACGTAACGAAAACAAATGGTAGGTGTGTTTAAGGGTTAAATGCAACAGAAAACCTTGAAAATATTTTCCTGAAAAATTTTTAACTGGTGATAGTTTACACTTAAAATATTCGCGAATTAAATATTAATGTTAATCATTCTTTTGTGACTTCTGCATGGAATATAATCAGATTTGAAATTGTCCGCCTTATTAAAAGTCTGTTGCGAACCCGTTTCCTTATAATTTCTTAGAACTTTCCTCTTTGTATCAAATGCAGATTTGTATCAGATGAAAATTTTTTTAAGTTGATATAATGATATATTGTGAAATTAGGAAACAAAAAACTGCAAATTAACATTTTTTAATAGCTTATGTTTCATTAACAATAAGTGTAAATTCTTTCATTTATACATACATCATACACAACAAATTTTTATATGTCAGCCATTTGAGTGAACTTCAATAAAATGGATTGGGTCATTTCAATGTAGTTGATCAATTAATAAAATTATTGCATGCGTCTTGAAATTTAAAAATATGCTTTAGTCATTTGCGAATAATTTAATAAAACTTAGCGTCCAAATTGATTTAATTTGTTTTTACTTACAGAAAAGCAGCCACTACCACCAGGGGTTACAGAAAAAGATGTAGAACTTTATAAAGAAGTAAGGGATAAAGCAGCAAAAGCGGTAGCTGAAGTTATGAACCCAGGAGAAAGATTAAATTTGGCCATTCCTGGACTGAATCCAACTATGCTTAGTCCGCCATCTTTCGCACAAGTTGCACAAGAGCGCTGTCCTGCTGCTATTGAATTTGGAAAATGGGAAATTGAAACTTGGTATTCCAGTCCTTTTCCCCAAGAGTATGCGAGGTGAGTTACATATTAATCAAACTTTAGCTTTAGGAAAAAAAACAGAAATCAAGTTAACCCTCTTAAAATTTGTAACATGGATCCAACTAGTTAACTTAAGATTTGGCGAATATAATAAAAATCAGAATACGATAAGGCCTAAATTTGTAACTAATTTAGCATTCAAATTACACCTTCAACTAGAATATTTTGCGACTTCGTTCCTTTCAATTAGACTGAAGATTGAAGGAATTGTATTTCTCGAAAAACATAACAAAACTTAGCATACTTATTACAAAAAATAAATTAATATGTTTTAACCGGCTGTTCGTTTGAGTTTGGTGGCATTTATCATATGAATTGATTTTGGAATTAAAAAAGCACGGTTTGGTAAATAGGCTCAGTTCCATATTTAAGTTTTGTTATTCTCGAGTCGTTAAGATGGATCTTGGAATTGAACTGAGTGTTAAATCAAATAAAAAGATAATTCTTGACTTCTAACTAGTTTTTTTTTCCTTTAGATTTTGCATAGGTATAGTAATTGAAAAACGTTTGCCATATATTAATTTAGAATTATTTAACTGCAATAAAAAATAAATAAATAAAATAAAAATAAAAATATCTTTTATATTTGTTTACAGATTGCCAAAACTATTCCTCTGCGAATTCTGTTTGAAGTATACTAAAAGTAAAGCTGTGTTGGAACGACATCAAGACAAGTGTAGCTGGCGATATCCACCCGGAACAGAAATATATCGTTGCAAAGATCTCTCCGTGTTCGAAGTGGATGGCAACGTAAACAAACTTTACTGTCAAAACTTATGCCTTCTAGCAAAGCTGTTCCTCGATCATAAAACACTTTACTACGATGTCGAGCCATTCTTATTCTACGTACTTACGAAAAATGACAAAAAAGGTTGCCATCTTGTTGGCTATTTCTCGAAAGAGAAACATTGCCAACAAAAGTATAATGTATCCTGTATAATGACAATGCCTCAATATCAGAGACAAGGATTTGGAAGATTTTTAATTGATTTCAGCTACTTACTAAGCCGAGAAGAGGGGCAGCCAGGTACTCCTGAGAAGCCACTATCAGATCTAGGAAGAGTTTCATATCATGCGTATTGGAAATCGGTAGTTCTCGAATATTTGTATAATAATCGCAACAACAAAATATCTATGAGAGCGATATCGAAAGAGACAGGACTATTTGTTCCTGATATTGCTTTAGCTTTCCAGTTGTTAAACTTTGTGAAATTGATTAAAAAAGAAGGAGATATTAGGTATCAGATAATGTTTAATATTAACTGGAAAAAAGTCGACGCTTATAATGAAAGAGTAAGAAATAGTAAAACCAGAATACCAATAGACACAGAATGTTTGAGGTGGACTCCTTTGCTCACTAATACTCAATTGAGTTCTACAAGTGCTAGTGCGAGTGATGATGAAAATACGGAGGATGAAGAATCAGTTCTCGAAGAAAGTCTTTCGAATGCTTTAGAGGAACAGTATGGAGAAGTTAAATCTCTAAAACTTTCGAAGAATTTGGAACAGAAGGAAAATGTGAAAGAAATTATTAAAGAAAATATTAAAGAGAATGTTAAGAATAATATTTCTTATAAGTGCTCACTTGAGAATGAACGCCAAAGAGAAAGTGTGGGAAAAATAGTGGAAAAAAATATTTCTAAACACCGTGAAGAAAAGCATGAACATGCTCAGGAACTTACCAAGAAAGCCATTGAAAAGAAGCAAATAGTTAACAGACGCTCAGAAAGAATTACTAAAGATGAAACGAAAGAAGATGTTGCTAACGAAGCAATTGATGCAGAAGAATTGTCGGTGAAAACTGATGAAAAGGAAAAATTACAATCGATCAGCAAAAGACGTCGCACTATGTCAAGGCATTATTCAACAATGACTGAATCTGGAATTGTTGAAAACGAAAAAGTTACAAGATCTCAAACAGCTCAGCGTAATAATAATGGAACAACACCTGCTGCAAATCCAGATCGGGTACTTGAAATAACGTCTTCAGGACGTAAACGAACGCGTCCATCGAAGTTTGATGAAACTACCTTTGAGGATGCGAAGAGTTTTAGGGACAGCTTGCGCAGTCATTCAGAAAAAGTAGGTGTTCTTACGAAAAGAAAACGAAATATATCAGAAAACAGAGATGATCAAGGACAACATAGCGAACCAAAGAAGACAAAGAAAACTGAAGTTGAAAAACTCAAGATTGATAGTTCTTCTACACCCGTACGTAATCGAAGAAGTAGATCTTCAGTTTCTATTGAACCAAAGAAATTGTTAAATTTGCGCTCAAGTTGTGCTCCGGAATCAGAGGATGCTGAATTTCCTGATATATCTAAAATTTCTGCAAGATCACAAAGACTTGCGAATAGAACTAGTACCACACCACAACCATCAGAAAAATCAAATAACAAGATTGAAAAAAGTCAACTTTTATCCAAGAGACAGAAAATTTCGGCGTCTCCTCAAAATCGTTCTGAAAGTCCTGTCGCAACTATTGCAGAAAAAATTGTTAAAGAGAGTAAATCAGATGCATTGTCTACATCACAAGAAGAAAAATCTGTGACACCATCGAACAAACGAAAGAGATTTGTTGAAAAGAGGAATCAGCGAGTCTCGAGCCGCCTTGCGGGTTCCCCTCCAATCGCAGATTCTAGCGGACTAAGCAGTGATGAGCTTCAACAGCAACCTCCAAATAAACGCCAGATAAAAATAACAGAAATGTTTAATAAGAGCGATATCAAGACTTCAGAAAAAACTGAAGATGCTGAGAAAGCTATAATAATACCTCAAGCAATAAAAACTAAAGAGCTCATAGTGCCTATTAAGAAAACCAGTACTTTGATTGAAAAACCTATAAACGCTGCTCCAAAACTCAGAGGCAAAAAGTCAAGTCAGCAGTTAGAAATAAAAGAATCTGAAAAAGTTGCTGCTTCCCCTGCAGAGCAGTCCGAAATAAAAATATCTGATGAGAAGGTGCCAAAAGTTTCGAGTGTTCAGCAAAAGATGGATGTTGCAGAAACATTTTCAGAGAGCACTTCAGCTACGGCTGCTTCCACTTCTCCTTCAAATGAAAATCAAGTGAAAACTACACAAGCTACTACATCTACAATGACAACGTCTGCTCCAGAACAAACAATCTTTCATTCCCCGACAAAGTCTTTAGGAATCACAGAAGCAGATGATAAAGTTTTAGAGGCAGTAGCAAAGAAAACTAAAAAGCCAATGATTCCAGGTTCAATTCGAGGTGCACCTTCATCTTTACTTAACCAGATATCTGATACCCAAAAAGCAGCTGGTGCACAGAATCCAGAAAAGAAGGCTGAAAGCACAAAATCACCGGACGACACAAATGCTCACACTATAAGTCCAGCGAAAGAGACCCCCATGATTACATTTTGTGCACCAGAATTACTACAATCAGCTACAAATGAGTTTAAGAACTCTGAGAATTCATCGAGAGACGAAAAGGTTATTTCTGCACAAGAGAAAGATGAGAAAGATAGTAGTGATAACAGTTCTATAAAGAAAGATCAAAGTAGTGATAATGTCCCTTCGAATATATCTACGGCTAGTGAATCTAATACAAAACCACCAACTTCCCCCAGAGCATCCGAGACAAGTGTAATCGATTTGATTACGAAGTCTAATGAAAAATCACAAGGGTCAAGTGAGACTTCAAAACCAAAGCCTAGTTCAGAAAAAGATTCAGAAGTCCAATTACCAGCAGATGAAGCGAGAAAGTCGCCGTTACCAACAATAAATGAAAATAATTCAGGAGTTCTTAAAATGAACGATAACTACAAAAAACTTGATTCATCTACTGACCCTAGTTCTTTCAATTCTAACAAAGAAGGTTCTCCTTTGAAAAACATTCAAGAGTCATCCAACAGGCCTAATGTGATTATTGATTCGCTTACATCGAAAAGTTCTAATACAGTCTCCGGAAATATACAAACAAATGATGACATAAAAAACTTCTCAAATATAACCCCAAAGTCTGGTGATAACATACCAAAAATTGATCTAACCGTTTCAAAGAAAGATGCAGTGAGTCCCCGACCTCCAGTTAATTTTGGGAATCGCGAAGAGACAAAAGATTATAATTTGGAAAAAGCACAAGATGCAAATCCCAAAGATAAAGATGTCATAGAAATTGATGACTCAGAATGTGAGAAAGACAATACAAGTGGTAACACAAGCAAAAATACTCGAATGGAAACAAAATCGCCGAGCCCTTCAAATTCAGTGATTAAAATAAATAAAGATTCATCTAATAACACCAGCGAACGTTCAAAATCTCCTGAAAATAGAGAAGGTTCGAAGAAAGCGGACAGTATCATAAAAACTTCAGCTGTGGAGACGCCCACTGCGATTCATTGTGATAAACAACGATCTGAAATTCCAGAAATTGATCTCACTAAAGGCGACGATGCGAAAGAAAGTCAACCAATTAAAGTGGTGGAAGAGCCCAAGCCTCAAGAAAAGCCAACGTACAATCAAGCAGCACTTTCGCAATGTGTTTTCGATACTACTAAACCGAAAACAAATCCTGTGGATCCCTTAAAACGGCAGACATCAAGTAGTAGCAGTCAGACAACTCCAGCAGACACTAAAACGGAGAAAAAACATTCCGATGTAAAAAACGATAAATCGTCTAGCACAAGTGCCATGCAAACTGTTCCAATATCAAAAGGACTAGTTAACAATAATGACCAAAGTAGAAAAGAACAAAGGTCTCATAGTACTTGTCCTAGCACTTCGACAATTAAGCAAGATAATTTGAAAACTCCAAATTTGTCAAATACGAATATGGTGCGACATGATAAGTATCACCAAGCAAAGGCGGTGGAACAGAAATCCGCAACTGTTGATTTGAATAAGCTTGCGCCACAATTTACAATGAATCAGTTACCAAATTATGCAACTCCACATCCTCAATATTGGCAATGGGACTACTACACAGCAGGGTATAATTTGCCACATTTAGATGCTACAGGCCAAAAAAATCAAAATAAGTATCACAAAGATCTTGCAACATCAATGGCCTACGGTCATAATTTAGCACAGAATTTGTACCAAACAGCTGCAATACAACAACAGCAACAAATGCAACAGCAGCAAGCGCAACAAATGGCAGCTGTTCAAAAAGAAAAAGCCCAAAGAAGCGAAAGAAAGAATAATGATCATAAGCAAAGCAATAATAGCAATAGCAAAAAAGAAGATAAATCGAAAGAGGCACAATGCGCTAGTTACAAACAGAATTACAGTAATCAGCAATATTCCAATCATGGACAGAATAAACAAAACAATTCTGTTAGTGGAGGTAGTAAAAACCAAAAAGGTATTGACCAGCAGTCGCAACAACATCAAAAGCAAACCAATGCATCACAACTCTCTAATGCCCAATCTCTACAGCATCAAACTTCATCTTCAGCCAATCACAGTACGATGAATCTCATGAGTACACAAAGTGCGCTAAATCAAAATATGATTTCTAAAAGCAATGAACGCGAGTTGTCTGGTAGCTCAACACCGAATAACACAATGGACTTGAAGCAAACTCCTCCATCTGCTGAAATTTCATCAATGGGTGTCTACACACCTGATTCTACTACAAATTCAGTTCATAGTCTCCATCATTATGGACAGTGCGATTTAGATGTTGCCCAGCTTGGATTAGAGTCACCAGCTAGCATAGCTAGCGATATTGCATCCCAAAACTCTGTGGAGAGTGTTCGCCCTCCGAGTGTGCAGATACCACATCAATTCTCTGACTGCTCAATGCAACAAAGCCAAACAAATTCTACACCGTTGCATATGAGTATTCAATCGCAAAGTCAACAGCAACATCCACAGCAACAGCAGCATAACAATATGAATGTTCCTACCTCCAGTCCTCAGAATATGAATATGATGTCTGTCGGTAATAATCTCTCGAATCAGCAGCAGCAAGGCCAGAATCAACAGAACAGGAAAATGAATCAGCAGGTAAATAAATTCTCATATTATATGTAATTTAGAAAGTATTGTTACAAAATTTTCCTTCGCTATAATTTACACTTGAAATTCCGATCAATTGGATATAAAGATCGGCTTTCGATCCGCACGATCGTTGCGTTTGTAGCAAGGGGCACTGGCCATTCAGCCACATTGATGAGATCTGGTCAGTGCCCCAAATCGAAACGCCGACCATTTTTCTAAAAACGTGCAATTCTGTCCGTCAGCCGCTCGGCGGGCAAAATTGTAACAGTATAAAAGTAGCTCGTATTTGAAATATCGAGTTTTTTTCGTCCCAATAATGCTATAGAGTACAGTTCAATATTTATAGACTTCTCTATAATACAACATATCGTTGGGCGATTTTATTGTAGAATTCTATAATGCAAATAAAATATGCCTAAAATCCCTTTATTAAATGTGTTAAACATTATGAAATAGACTCGGATTTCAATTCAATTTTTTTTTTCATTTTTTTTTAAAAATGTTGATTGCTTTATTAATATAATACAAATTTTAAAATATATTATTTTCGTCAGGTTCGGAGCAGCAACAGTGGAAATGCAAATAGATCATCAACCCCAAAAGTTAGCAGAAGCAGTTCTAATAGTGGACACCAGTCATCACAGCCCAGATCTAGGACAACGCCTCCATCGAATAGTACAAGTTCATCTGTCTCTCAGCAACAAATGACAAGTCCAAGTCAAACTATGCAACAGCTTTCGCAACAACAAAATCAGCATCAAAACTTGCAAGGCCAACATATGCAACAATATGGTCATTTGGCGGGGTCCATGGCTCCACATGGTCATCACCATCAGGCGATGCATCAGGCCGACTACATTCCTATACCTCAAATGGGGCAGAGTTACACTGGAAACTCGCCAAATTCCTACAGCTCAGTGCCTATGACGACAGTTATTCAACACAGAATGTCCGGAAGTCACACAAGTCTTGCCGCACAGCATCCACTATCGAGTCCCCACCAACGTTTGGGTCCATCGCCATCTTCTTGTGCTGTATCTTCAGCTAACAATTTTTACATTCCTGGGAACACAACACATCCTGCGTCACAAACCCCCGTACCGATGCCAACACCAACTCCAACACCATCAGCAACTCCAACTCTCCAAATGAATACTTCTTCAGCTGCTACAGTTGGGCAGTCCGGCGGAGCAAATGCTGGTACTCTAGCTGGTAATATGTGTAGTCTTTCAAAATTACAACAGCTAACAAATGGTTTGGAAGTTCAACCATGTAATACACCCCCAGCAGGAAATGTTAATCTGACACCTCCACCAAACCATCACCCTCACAGCACAATGACACCACCGCCTTCTCATCTGGCCAATCAGAATCGCAACTTAGCAACACCACCAACATCACTGCAGCCACAAATGACGCCACTTCAATATCATAAGTATTATGCTGGTAACATGAATGTGGCTTCTCCGATAACGTCATTGTCACAAAATGTTAACCGTACCGCGAGGAATACCGCCTCGGCGCCCGTTCAACATATGGCCGCGACGCCTAGTCGCAGTCCCAATGTTACTCTTAGTCCCAATCTGATGTCACCGTACAGCTCGCTTAATGGGTACAGGATGACCACTCAACAGACAGGATACATCACAAATCCAGCTGCTGGATTTATTAACAATCCCGCTGCTCAAATTCCAGTTCAGATGGGCGTTATGAATATGCAAACGCAGTACCAGGATCCAAGTGCCATCCAAAGAGCAGCGCAACAAAACTCGATGTACTCGACGTATCCGCCTTATATTCCCTTAAATGGCACGATGAGAAGGTAGGACAGATGAGTTGTTAAGGGAGAGGAAGAATAGGCAATGGGTCGCCAAATCTAGCTGACTTGTTTCTTCCTCTTGCTTAACAACATAATCGTACGGGTCCATTTTGCACTTTCATGAGAATATTGCGTTTTTTTTTAAATTTTGTAAGAAGTTTTTGTTTTCAGGAAACTTCAAAGGTATTTTGGTGTGATTAATCAGGGGATATAAGGGGGATTTAGTTTTATATCTTGCTATTGGTCAGCTTTTTTCCAGGAAATGTTACAAAAATACGTGTGCATGCTATTTTGATTTAATTTGATATTTTGTACATAATGTAGGGTTTGTCAATTAACAAATATACTTTGTAAACGTTTGATACAAGATTCGGGTTATTTGCGCTGGTTCCTCTTAGCCTCGTATAAAAAGAAAATTTAATATTTACATAACTTTCAATCAATTTCAATCAAGTTCGTTAATACTCTTTTGTTATAATTCGTTTAGGCATATTACATGTTGACTATTTAAATTTTTGTCAACGTTTGATTGCTCGTAAACCGAATCTATCTTGAGAACTTAGCAACGCCAAACATTTAACCGTCGAGTCTCATTTTAGAGATATTGTTGTGCCAGAAATCCTTCGTAGTTTCATCTTTTTCTATTTTCAATTATTTGGCGATAGATAGATTTGACTAACAAATCGTTTCTTTGCTACTTTTCATCGTAGAGCTTGCCATATGTTAAAAAGTGGGAAATTTCTGAAGTTTTGCACTAGCCTGTATAAACGCACATAAAACTTGGTTTATCCAATTTGTATGGAGGAGATTAAAGTGGGAAATATAATGTAGCGCTGGCTGGGTCTGCAGTTATCAAAAGTTAAAAGCACGGTAACTCAATGCCACAAACAGAATGCGTAGCTGGCTTTGGCTCTTGATTCTGGCTCTTTGAAAAATGTCAACTTTAGCGCTAGCTGCATGCTGGTTGGTTGTGACAGTTCCGATTTTTGTAAACCTATGATTCGGAGCTGTTGTAATTTAAATACCGGGGTTCCCCATTAAACCTCTCAAATCAAAATAACCCTTGGAGAATTTTTTTTGCATGATGCGTTTTTTCGGGTAAATTTGGATTTGTTAGGTTAAATGGAACACTCCATATTTAATATTATTACCTTGAAAGAGTATATTCCTGCATTTTTGTTTTGTTTTAAATAATAATTAAAGTGGCCATAAGTATTTTAAATTAACCATAAATTTGAAAAAAAAAACAATTGCTCTTGAGTCAGAGGCAGCTTCACATTCTGTTCCAGTCTTTAAAAAAGCTAGCTTAGCTATTGCTTCTATAGAAAATTTAGAAGAGATGTTGAAACTGTATGCATACAGAGCCGAACTACATATATTTAGTGACTAAAGCATTTGCACTGGCTGCATGCTTTTTAACTGCAACTTTGGGCTCTATTATGGAAATTGATATTCTTCGGCTCGACTATCGTAATTTTCTTAGCATCTCAGCCTTGAAAATGTATCTACTTGGCTGACTGGATTCATGTTGAAGGAAATTCGAATAAAGATAATCTCATGATTTAGGATACATTTTCAAAGAAAATATTTTACACTTAAGTGTCTTGGATTTCCAGTTGACTGGATAAATAATGGGACTGTAATGTATTCGGAAAGTAAATGGATACTGTTATTAAATCCCTCATTCTTATATTGAGGGTCACACAAAAAATCCTTGAAGAGCGACCATAGCAAGATAAAAGCTTTTATTAAACTCTGTAATAATTTGTACTAATCAGCACGCGCACTACATAAATTATATTTTTACATAAACTACGAAGACGCTAGAATTGGATTTTTACTACTACAGAAAAAATAATGTGAGCAGGCATAGTGAGTAAGTGAGTAGAATCATAGTAATGTATTTTGTCAGTGCTTGAGTAAAACAAAACAAAAATCAAAATGTAAATATTTTTAGTCGTTAAGGAAGTTATAAGTTACGGAAGAAAAGAGTAAGGAAAAGCTGTAGATAATATATGCTAATATATACATACAATCCAGATAATTGTAAGAATGTGTAGATTCATTGTTAATACAAGTCGATTGTTCTCTGTTCAAGGAAATTTGTTTTTTTTTTGTCGATTATTAAAGTGAAGAAGGACATTTACTTTATTTATTTTTACGATAATGATACCTTTAGACATTGTAACTGCTTAATAATATACCATACCCCAAAATGCGCTTTATTATTTCTCGGGAATATTGCGAAAAAGGAAATTACGCGCTATTCATTTTTTGAGATATATATTCTTTATTTGATCGCTACATTAATTTTAAGTATTGTACAAAATTATTTTATACTGTTATCTTATTATTATGTATTAGTTTTGACTATTTATCAGCCCTCTCAGGGCGAGCATAGATGATGGTTTATGGATTTGTTTTTACTTCGATCTGTAAAAATCAATAAAAAAACTATTATTGCACTAAATTATCAATGTTTTTTAATTCAATCAATTTCATATTTTCTACTTTAATAAAACATTCTTTTTCATACATCGATTTATTGATGTATTAAGAGCATTTTGATAAATTTGAATATTTATAATTAAAAAACTATAATACATTGAGCTCTCATACATATGTTTAACCGTTTTTTTTTAAAACCAAGACAACAGCAATATATTTAGTGATGCGAATAGGTTGAATGGGCTCATTCGTACCTAAAAGTGAAAGGATTCTCGTCTTCTTGTTTTTTAAATTCAGTTCAGCTGAGCAGTGGTATTTGGACTATTAAATTTCGATGCTTTATTACTAATTTTATACATATTTGCATAAAATGGGTAGAGCTAAATGAGCATGGCAGAAATTAGTAAAATAAAGGAACTTCAAAGAAAAATGGTATACAACTAGTGAAATTTACAAGAAGAATCAATAGAACAACATGATTCATATCTCAGAATCTAGTAAAGGTAAAACTGCCAGGAATTCCGCTCTTCGCCTTAAAAACAAACTGGGGCTGTTTGTTGCTGAAAGTCTGAAATTTTTATTTATTGCAGAGGAGAAACGGAATACAATTTTTTAAGATCCCAATTAACCTAAAAGCAAGTTTTTCTTCAATTGACTGATCCGCAAATTAAAAAAGTGTATATGACGGCGCTTTAATACAAAATTTATTTTTTAACGGATTCGAATTATATGTAAAAAAAATGAATCAATAAAAGAATCTGCATTAAAAGGCATTATAATTTTATGCACTAATAGAAAAGAATTAGTTGATTGGCATTCACATCGAGAAAGTTTAATAAAAATTTGTTTTTAAATTAAATAAATAAATTGCCAGCAACAAAGCAGTTGCGGTCAAGCTTTAACTAACGTTTTTCGAACATTAAAAACACTGAGTTGGCTACACTAACGTGTGGAACAACACGTGCATTTGCTTATGTTTTGTCTCATTCTCGCCAGATAACTGCGTTCTTTTCTATCCGTTTTGTTTGTGGAACGAACCGTGGATCGCTTTCGAAAAATCAGCTGTCTGCATTGAATTCGGAAATCGACGAAAAGTAGCAGGCGGACGCCATTTGTCTGCAAGCAAAACGCTGCAAAACGAAGTGTCATTTAACTTGGGCGTAGGGGAGCTAATTCGTTTTATTTTTACAGTCTACAGTGTTTTTTGCTGCTAAAATAAAGTGTGTGGAGAAAGAGATGTGTTTTCTGAGTGATGGTGTTCGAGAAAACACGATAAGCAGACTATAAATCGAGTTATTGCTTAAGGTAAAAATTATAACCTCAAAAGTGTGCTGTGCATTCTTGTAATTTCACAATTTCCCAGGATTTCGTGCGGAGCGGTTAAAATGTCGCTTAATTACATATCTACACCTAATCTGGGTGTTTCCCAGATAGATGTAGCTCAGCTTAATACATTTAGGAGTTATGTGACGATGCTCGGTGACCCGGTGGCCAAGGATGAGATCAAGTTGAAGGCTGCGCAGGAGCTAAGTGAGCACTTCGAAGTGATAATCTCTAGCTCTGCATTTCCATCTTTCTTGGATCACACCTTGAAGATATTCATGAAAATTCTACAGGAAGGAGAACCGCAGTTCATTTCCGAGAATACGACTCAGCATGTATGCACCTTGCTATCACGAATGACAGCGGAGCCCTGCTTAATTATGTTTTGTTTCAGGTGCGCAAACTAATTCTTGAAATGATTCACCGAATCCCCGTCTCGGAAATTTTACGGCCTTACATAAAACCCATTATATCTTTAATGCTGAAGCTCCTCAAGACTGACAACGAGGAAAATGTTTTGGTTTGTCTGCGGATCATAATCGAGCTGCACAAGCAATTCCGGCCACCTTATCATCCGGAGGTAGGTGGATAGGGTTTCTTGATATACATTTTTCTTTTGCATGTTTTGTTTTGTTTTGTTTTCTGGACATCTTAAATGAGACCTAACATAGTTCAGGCAAAGAATGTGGAACTTTACAAATTCTGTTCACTCCGGCAATTATCTTCTTATTTATTTTTGACCTTGGTATTGTTATTCCTCCCAACCCCACAATTTTGTTGAAGTCGATAGCATGCTTAAGCACTGCGTTGGAAGAGAGATGAATGTGGAGGCGGAGCTTGGAACTTGAAGGAATTAATGCAGTGTTATAGGGTGCCGAGTAAATATGAACATGTTTTATAATTGGCCCTTTATGCCAAAATAGAATTGTTAATTCAATATATATTTAAGCACAATAGGCCCAATAACCACTAAACTAACTAAAAACGCAATCTTAAAGAAACACGTTGTCCTTTAAAGCGAACCGCGATCGCTAGAGCGCCTCAGATCGCTAGAGCGCCTCAGATCGCTAAAGCGCCTCACCATATAAATGTGCTAAAGTGGAGCGCATAAGAAAACCTATGGTGAAAAAACGTAAACAAACCAATCTGTGTACGCCTTCAATGTGTGAGGCAGGTATTCGAATTTTGCCAGTTCCTATATGAGGGCACCAAACAGTGCCAGAAAAAGCAAATGCTAAATTGGAGCGCAACGTAATAGGTGAACTCTTGTTGTTTGTGTTTTCGGCATTTTTCACTGTTACCGTCCTTATTCTTTATTAGGCAATTTGAATGAGCATGCGGATTTGGAACAATCAGACAGAGATTCTCTTTCTTACTAATGGACAATTTTTTTGTTTTTTTTTCCTGTAATGGGGAATGACCAGACCATTAATTCTTTGTAAGGCTCCATATTCTTTAATTCAGGGTAGGTTGAAGTGCGAATCTATCAGGATAAAAATCGAACCTCTCAATATTTAAAACACTATCTTCTGTTCTTGTTCTGTATTTTGGTTTATCATCACTTTAGAAAATAATGAGAGAATCTGTATCTTTGAATGTACAGTAAAGGAACGGCTATACCCTGTACGTGTAGTCTGTGTGAGTGAAGCATTTCCAGCGGGGAAAATTTCAGGGATCTGTATACAGTGGAGGAAATAGCTATAAAATCACTTACATTTTGGTAATTATATACAAACTGTTCGGACGCTTTAGAACCAACTTTTAAAATCTAATTCAGTAGCATATTTAACTTAATTAAACTTTAAATTTTTTTAGTTTTAATGAACTGTATTGAAAGGCTAATTTATAAAAATTTGGCGTTTTTGGAAGGGAAATACATAGATATAAAATCACTTTAAGTTTTAAACAAATTTTATTTAAATTTAAATGAATTAAAAATCTAAAGAACTACCGCGTTTTTTAATAAGTTCAAACATCCTTTTTTCCATTGACAAAATTAAATTTTCAAATTTTTTTTTATCTATTTTTCTCCATTCCTCAATAATTTTCAATTTGAGTTCTGAAACATTATTGAATTGCCGTCCATTTTCATAAACTCTTCTGGTAAGGATACCCCATAAGTTTTTAATAGGATTTAAGTCCGGACTACGAGCCGGCCATGGTAAAAGTTCAATATTTTTGGCCCTAAACCAATTCTTAGAATGTGTTGACACGTGGATCGCCGCATTGTCTTGCTGGAATATCCAATTTTCACCGTAAAGGTGGTCACCAAATTCGATGAGGACATCCTCCAGAAGTTCAGTATACTTTTCTGAGTTCATCTTATGGGTAATGAAACAAACAGGAGTCGATCCATGGAAGCAAAAAGCAGCCCAAATCACCACTGATCCGCCTCCAAAATTACGGCTCATCGTATCCTTTTCTTTTCTTAAATCGTGCCCATAAAACTGGCATCCGTCTGGGCCATCTAAATTGAATTTTTTTTCATCACTAAAGATGACCTTTTTCCACTCTTCAGTCCAAGACATGTGGTTTTTTCCAAATTCCAGCCTCCGATCTTTATGGCCTTGTGTCAGCGCCGGTGCATCCTTTTCCTCCATGCTACCTGGTTCGATTCCGCCAGAATTTGTCGCACACGTCGTACCGTTACGGGCAAAGCTAGGTCACGCTGAATTTGTGATGCTACCGTCTTTCCTGACATTGCCTTTGAAATAATTTGGCGTTTATCTCGCGGTGTTAACTTAGGACGAGCTCCTGGACGCTTATTTGTATTGTATTCATCGCCTAAAACAATGAAATTTCGCACCACAGTAAAAGATCTGGATATCAGGCGAGAGATCTCTCTAATGGATTTTCCCATTTCCCGAAATGCAGAGATCCTTCCCTTTTCTTCGTCAGATAAAGCAACCCCTCTTGGCATCCTTAAAAAATTAAATAAAAACGGAAATTTTAGCTAAAATTTCGCGTTAAAACTCTTAAGTATAATTATCTGTACTCACCTGATTATAAAATTTAATAATTTCGGCAAAAAACTTGAAGAAATTGAAAATACGCACACTGATTTTATTATTTCCGCTTTTTAACCTTGCAATTGCAGCACCAAATTGAAAGTGAATTTTATTTCAACCCTTCACAGGTATTTATAGCAATGTACCAGACCTTTTCGGGAAGGCAATAAAACAATTAAACTATATAAGGGTACTCCTTAAAAAAATAATTCGAGGAAATGACTATGCCATGCTTAAAAAAATAATTCGAGGAAATGACTATGAATGCTGAGTGATTTTATAGCTATTTCCTCCACTGTATGTGCGTAAAAACAAGGAGATTCCGTCTGTTTAGCTCGAATGTGACTGTCTTTTTTCCCTTTTTCATAAGACTATCCCCTCCATGTCGTTGTTCAACCACCTTAGCAAAACAAATGATTCAAATAAATAAATCGTATTATAAAATAATTATTTTATGCGCAATGAATCAGCTGTCGCACTATTTGAACTTTTGCTAGTAAATCGTTTTAAACAATTTTTTACTCTTTTCTGCTGAGTATAAGCAAATATTATATAAAGTACTTTATATAACTTTTGGTATCTGTTAGTCAACTTTTTCGTTGATGAATTTAGCGCAAAATTACTACGAGGTCAAATTATGGTGACAGCACAGCGTTTTCAATCTTATCCATTTTTATAATCTTTGTTTTATTTTTTCTTAGGAAAATAATAGAATTACTTATTTTTCTAGATTCAACATTTCCTAACATATGTAAGGGACATCTATACCGATTTGCCTAAGCATATGCCGAAAATATTCGAGCCGATGCCGCAGATTCGAGTGAAAGATTTAAAGGAATTAGATTTTGAGCAAATTTTGTCAGAGACATTTACAGTTAAAACTATTCACGTTGAGAAGGCAACAGAAAACGCGACTGTTACACAGGCCGTAAGATTTCTGATTTAAAAGGCCGTATATTCTGAGCAATAATTTTTCTTTTAGTATAATTTGCTACCTAGAGGAGTTTTGTCTCTCAGAGTTTTTCAGGAGCTTCCGATAATAGTTGTGCTGATTTATCAGATTTACAAAAACTCGGTTCACCAGGAAGTTTCCGAATTTGTTCCTTTGATTATGGACACCATTCAGTTGCAGCCATCTGCTGTTCAAAGGTACGTGCAATGATCTGTTTTTATAGTTTTATATATAGTTCTCTAACATGTTTTTTTTTTTATAATCAGAACATCGCCTTACTTCAATAAGGAAATATTTGTTGACTTCATGGGAGCGCAGATTAAAACACTATCATTCTTGGCGTACATTGTCAGAATATTTCAGGTTAAAACAATAAATCTTTTGTTAAGTAATTTAATCGCAATTTGATTATTTTTAGGATGCTGTAGTAAGTCATGCGCCTGCTGTCGTTAAAGGTGTCCTTAGTCTGATGCAACTTTGTCCTAAAGAAGCCGCAAACTTGAGAAAAGAACTTCTTGTGGCAGCCAGACATATTTTTGCCACTGAACTGAGAATGAGTAAATTTTTTTAACATACGATGGAAACTATTTATTAATTCTTTTTATTTACAGAATTTATACCGTCTATAGATAAACTCTTTGATGAAGAATTACTTATCGGAAAAGGTGTTACTTTGGATTCCATAAGGCCGTTGGCGTATTCTACGTTAGCTGATTTAGCACACCATCTTCGTGCTAGCTTGAGTCTAGATGTTTTAGAAAAAGCTATAAATATGTTTTCGAAAAATGTCCATGATGAAACGTTAGCCACAAGTATACAGGTTTGTTTTTCTAAAATTTTTAATTTGTTTTATTAACTTTGTGTTATTTAAGACAATGTCTTGTAAACTTCTACTGAATCTCGTTGATTGCATTAGACAGCATAGTGAAAACGAACCAGTGAGGGCTAGAGAGTTGCTGATAAAGCTTCTAAAGATTTTTACCCTGAAGTTTCAGACGTTTGTCAAAATTCATTTACCTCTTATTATGCAAAAATGGTTTGTAGACAAAATCCGAATGTGGGTTGCATATTCAAGAGTTTATTTATAGGAAATCTCTTAAGACAGACCAAACGGCTGGTAGTGCTGGACAATCTACTGGGGCTTCTGAGAATAACAAAGAAGGGGTTTCTTTGGTAAGTACTGTCATTGTATATATCTGAAATAATTTTTCGATAATAACAGTAAACGAACTTGTGCCGACTCGTTATAAAAGCTAAAGCGCAGAAAGCGCTAGGTGTGTGGGGATTTCACTTTGAAAAAATTAAAAGCATTTGCTTCGAAAAATAAAAAACATGATGGTGCAAATAATTATGTACATATGATTGCTAAAATTTTTAATATAATTTAAGATTACTAGGCTTGATGTTTAAGATTATTACGATTGTTAACTATTCTGATTGTGCTGCATAAATGGTTTTCTTACAGCAAGATGTTCCAGCATCAGAACAAGCATCTAAACTAAGCAGCATAGGTTTTCCACCACCAAATAATTTGAATGTTGCGGAGTATAGAAATTTAGTAAAAACTCTTGTTGGTGGTGTAAAGACGATAACATGGGGATGTGTTAGTTGCAAGGTACCTCAACGAATTTATTCATCCATTACTTTTTATATTAAGCTGTTTAATTTTTTTTTGTAGGCTCCTGTTTCTGAAGGTGGAACACAACAACAGATGAAGAGCTTCCATCCTCATGAAATTCTTATATTTATTGACTTGGTGTATTATGGCCTTGAGTCATTGGATATTTATACTATAAATATACCTAACGCGGGAATGAATGCTGCACAAATGCTCAAAATGCCAGGTCAGAGTCCTCGAACTAAAGAGGAAAAAGAAGTATTGGAACATTTTAGCGGAGTTGTAAGTGATTATAAAGTAAAAAAAAACATTTGGTCTTGTCAATATATTCATTAATTTTCAGTTTGTCATGATGAGCAGTCAAAGTTTCCAGGAAGTCTTTGCGAATACAATAGATTTCATGGTTGAGCGAATTTATAGGAATTCTGCACTACAGGTCATTGGCAACGCTTTTCTCGCAAATCCAACAACGTCTCCGTTGTTCGCAACAGTACTTGTTGAGTATCTTCTTGATCGAATGGACGAAATGGGATCAAATTTGGAAAGATCTAATTTATATTTAAGGCTGTTTAAATTGGTTTTTGGTAGTGTCAGCTTATTCCCATCTGAAAATGAGCATATGCTCCGTCCTCACCTTCACAACATAGTGAACAGATCAATGGAGTTAGCGATGACTGCCAAAGAGCCATATAACTATTTTCTTTTACTACGTGCATTGTTCCGATCTATTGGTGGGGGAAGTCATGATCTTCTGTATCAGGAGTTTCTACCTCTTCTGCCGAATCTTTTAGAAGGGTTGAATAGATTGCAAAGTGGCTTTCATAAGCAACACATGAAAGATTTATTTGTGGAGCTGTGTCTCACAGTCCCGGTGCGATTATCATCGTTATTACCTTACTTACCAATGCTTATGGATCCGCTAGTCTCTGCACTGAATGGATCTCAGACGTTGATTGGTCAGGTAAATTTTTTTTTATTAACGCAATTAATAGATTAAAAAAAAAATCGTTTTCAGGGTCTTCGTACATTAGAGCTATGTGTAGACAATTTGCAACCCGACTTTTTGTATGATCACATACAACCAGTTCGGGCTGACTTAATGCAAGCTCTATGGCGAACTTTGAGAAATCACGACAGTGCAGCCCTAGTGGCATTCAGAGTATTGGGAAAATTCGGAGGCGGCAATAGAAAAATGATGATTGAACCACAGCGTCTGGAATACAATGATAAGGATACACCTTCACCCGCAATCATTGCTTATTTTCAGGATCATAGAAAACCAATTGAGTTTCCAGTTGATAAGGTAAGTAAAATATTATTAGTCTTTTACTCAGTGGTGGCAGTATTATAATTATTTTGGTCCGGGTTTGACCCATATGGTGAGCTCTGCGACTAGATGGTCTTTTGTGCCGAGTGCAGAGTTCTGCTATCCTAAGGAAAGTCAGGTTTTTGTTAGGATAAGCAATGTCAGCTGAGTTCAAAAACTCTAAACTCTACTACAGGTTCATTTTCTTGTCCGTGCTTAAGCGGGACTCAAATACCGGCAGTACCAGAGTCAAGTTCCGTTTTTCCGTAATGAAATTAAGGGTTCTAGACTGCTGCTGGATTAATTTTATAAATTTACTATTGGAATTATCCTATGTCAAACATCAAGTTACTAAATTAATTTTCGAATTATTTGATTAATTTTGAATGAATTCATTGCTTAGTCCAAGCTATTGTTATAATTCGCAAATATTTTTAGGTGATTGAAACAGCCTTTAACGCTCTGAACTCAAACTCTACGGATCCGTTTTACCGTAGACAAAGTTGGGAAGTTATTCGATGCTTTTTGGGTATTTATTTTCTTGGCTTCTTGAAGTTTTTAAATTATTATTATGCGTTCATTTAGCGGCTTCTATAAGCCTGGATGACACCAAACAATCTTTGCACACACTTTTTTCGCATCCTAGTTTTGTGGAAGGAAATATAGGAACTGCTCAATACAAAACTCCAGAGAAACAAGCTCGCCAAACTCATCAAATAGCTTTAACTGGAATGTTGGTTGCTGCAGCAACTAAAGAACTGCGAGAGTCAGTATTCCCTGTAATGGTAGCGGTCGTTCGTCACTATACTATGGTAGCTATAGCCCAGCAAGCCGGGCCGTTTCCTTATAAACACTATAGCATGAACAACGGACTCGATCCTCTTGTTTTAGTAGATGCGCTAGCTGTTTGCATGGGCCACGAGGAAAAGGAATTGTGCAAACCTGGCCAACTTTGTATTGGATTAATTTTGGAAACAGCTACCAATATTATGGGTACCAAGGAAAGAGCTTGCAGATTGCCATTAATGCAGTATTTAGCCGAAAGAATGGCGGCTTTGTGCTATGAAAGGCCTTGGTACGCAAAAATGGGGGGATGCAAGGCTTTGAAATGCCTATATCAGCATATGGCAATGCGATGGCTCTATCAGCATCTGTTTCTATTTCTAAAAGCGTTTATGTTCGTTATAATGGATTTAGCTGGAGAAGTATCGAGCGGTGCCATAGATATGGCAAAAACGTACCTCGAAAAAATGTTACGCATTTGTATGGTACCCTTGGACAAAGATTGCAAGAATGAGGAGTTGATCCAGACACAAAATAAGGCAATGTACGAAGTCATCCATGAATTGGTGAGGCAAGTTACAAGCCCTAATACATTAGTTCGAGAACAAGCAATGTCTTCATTGAGACTCATCGCTGAATTACAAGGCAAAACTGTTACTGAAGTAATGGACCCACATCGAGAAGTTTTAGTTGATATTATACCACCAAAAAAACATTTTCTTAGACATCAGGCAACGAGTGCACAAATTGGAGTTATGGACGGAAACACTTTCTGTACTACACTTGAACCAAGACTCTTTACAATTGGTAAGTGAAATATTTTCATTGCAAATGAAATAATGCTTATTATAATTATTTCAGATTTAACAGATGACTATTATAAGCAGTTCTTCCATGAATTGATAAGTATAAGTGAGGCTGAAGATGCTACTCTGGCTAAATTGGATTGCTACAAAAATGTGAACAATTTGGTTCCTCTTCGGAAAAGTGCTTTAAGAGCATTAGCTGCTTGTCACTATATTACAGACGTGGCGAATCGCGACAGAATTATGTCGATACTTTTTAAGGTTCTGGAGAAAAATAACCCAGAATTACAAGAAGCCGCTTTTGAATGTATGCAAAAATTCATTTCTGGCTTTAAAATTGACAAGGAAATTGTAAGCGTTTGTAGTAAGGTCTTTAAATAGCGAACAATTTATTTATTGGTATTAAATTACAGATCCACAAAGGAATACGGCCATTGTTAATGACTTTGGGAGATTATAGAAACCTCACCCTAAATGGAACAAAGCGTTTGTCTTATTTAACGCAACTATTCCCATCTATGTTTAATGAAAAATTATGTGAACAACTTTTACAACATATTCAGAAAATGCTTGAAATTTCAATTATTTCTCATAAAGAAGTTCCAAATGCAAATTTCTTAGCAGTAGCGAAAACAGGAGACTATGAACAAAAAATTACAACACTAATCGGAATATTCCATCAAATACCTGCCGCTAGTTCGAAATTCATAGACAGTCTATGTCAGCTGGTTCTACAAACTGAAAAGAGTTTGATGGTTTGTTGTTTTTTCTCATTTTAAACTGAAAATTTGGAATACATTTATGATACTTTTATTTTAATTTTCAGGTTGAACCTTCAAGTCCATATAGAGAGCATCTTTTTAAATTTTTGTTACGATATCCAAATGAGACGATTAATTTGTTTTTGAATGAAACCAATGTTACAAACCCGCAATGGAATAGGCAAGTATTGTCCAGAATTTTCGACCTCAACCTAAAGCAACATTTTATAAGAAATAAGGAAAATTTTTGAAATCTCTAATTTAATTTTTTTTTTTTAAATATAGTTTGAATACGTTCCCAATTTTAAAAATGCTAAGATTATAATTAAGCTCTAATGAGTAAAGTTGTTTCATATTTATTTATATAGATTCATGATCTATTTACTGAAGCATAAGAATGGTTGGCCCTTTAGAACCTTTATGCAGAATCACAAGGCAAATCGTCTTGTTCAATTAATTCACTGCAGGTACCTATAGATCATATTTTGATTAAGATTTTCTACTAAAAGTTTTATTATTAAATAATTAGCCCCCAAACAATGCCACAATTTATAAATGAACAGCAGCGGTATGAAGCCCAACATCAAGCTGTTTTAATTGTTCACACATTAATGGAGTTAGACGATCAATGGATTCCAACCCAAATCGATATTGTGAATGCTTTAAAATATTTGTGGCAGACCAGTTTATATAAGGTGAGATAAGGTTTTCATAAATTTGCTATATTTAATCTTAAAAATTGTATTTTGTAGACAAATGAAACTAACGTCGTTTGCGATTTGTGGCATTTGGTTGGAAAGATTTTACTATTTTATTTTTCACATAATACCAATGATATTGATTTACTCTTCCAATTGTTGAGAGCTCTCTGCCTACATTTTATTCCTGATTTCCACTTCTTGAAGGATTTCCTTCAAAATACAGTTGCACAAAGTTATACAGTGGATTGGAAGCGAAAAGCCTTCTTCCATTTCGTGGAAAATTTTAATAATCCGGATTTATCTGAAGATCTCAAGGCGAAGGTGCACTATTTGTTTATAGTTTTAGAATCGAACATATATAATTGTAATTCTTTCATAGATTCTAACCGCCGTTTTAATACCATGCTTTGCGGTTAGCTTTGATAAAGGAGAAGGCAACAAATTAATTGGAGCACCGCCTGCTCCTTACCAAGAGGACGATAATAATGTGGTTTCAGTTTTTATTAGTAAGGTAGATATAAAAGCTTTTGATGAAATCATAATAAGTAATTATTATAATTTTTTTTAAGGTTTTCGATCCCGAAAAACCATTTGCAAATGATGATGCAGTGAGAATAGCTTTGCTTCAGTTTGCGTGTTTACTTGTTGAGCGCGCCTCGCCACATATTCATGATGGTGATGCGAATAACAAGCGTCAAGGAAATAAATTGAGGCGGTTAATGACATTTGCTTGGCCCTGCCTTCTAAGCAAAAATTGCGTGGATCCGACCGCGAGATATCACGGCCATTTGCTTCTGTCTCACATCATTGCAAGACTTGCTATTCACAAGAAAATTGTGTTGCAAGTGTTCCATTCTTTGCTGAAGGGACATGCTTTAGAAGCGAGGCCGGTTGTGCGCCAAGCTCTTGAGGTACTCACTCCAGCAATGCCTTTACGTATGGAAGATGGCAACACAATGCTTACACATTGGACTAAAAAAATAATTGTTGAAGAAGGCCATTCTATGCAGCAACTATTTCACATTTTGCAATTAATCGTTCGACATTATAAGGTAGAATTTAATTTAATATTTTCAATAACATACTAAAATTAATTTTATTGCAGGTTTACTATCCCGTACGGCATTATTTAGTGCAACATATGATAAGTTATATGCAGCGCTTAGGATTCCCTGCAACGTCTTCATTAGATTACAGAAAACTTGCAGTCGAATTAGCAGAAGTTGTAATTAAGTGGGAATTACAACGTATTAAAGAAGAAACGAACGGATTTGACGAGGACGAAGCAAATAGTTTAGGAGATTTAAAAGTTGGTCCGGGTGGCGCACCAAAACGCACATTTTCGGATGATTCAAATGAAATGAGAAAGAAAATGGCTACAGGAGACAGTGTACCTCAACAACAAGCAATGCCAGGTTAGCTAACTTTCTAATATTCAAAGCAATTTTTTTTTAAATTATTAAATTTTCTTTTTAAAGGAACATCAGCGGGAGTTCCAAAAATGGAAGGTGTCAGCAAGCCAATCGATAAAATTCACTGTGATACAGTTTTAAATTTCCTTATACGGCTGGCTTGTCAAGTAAACGATGCACAACCGACTCCCGGTGTAGTCTCACCGGGAGAAAGCTTGTCGCGCAGGTACGTTATAATTTATATCTTTTGATGTATCTCATGAGAGCTTGATCGACGCAAATTTGTGAATATAATTAAATTGCTTGAGACAAGTAGGTGCGTTCATTCCAAATATCATAAAAAGATTCAGGTCCCTATATGGGTAGAAAATTGCCAAGTTTTATATTTTTTAGATGCAATATTAAAATAAAAAAGGTGCAAAATGTGCTCGTTTGCTTCACACATTAATTTCTTTTAATTTATATTAAGAGGTTTTATTCTAAAATAATTGCGAATTTCCTACATTAAATACGTTTAGTTTTTTGTTGATTGTTATTCCGCCTAACTCGTTTTTAGATGTGTTATGCTTCTGAAAATGGCTATGAAACCAGAAGTTTGGCCACAGCCATTTGATCTTAAACTTGGATGGATGGATAAAGTATTTGCAAGTATTGAAACTCAGCAGGCAAATTTTGGGAATATTTGCACGGGACTAGAACTACTAACGTTTTTATTGACAATACTGAAAAAAGAGCAAATTTTATTGATTATACGGCCAATACAACGTGGACTCTCCGCGTGTGTTACCTGCCAGAATACACGAGTTATAAGACTTATGCATGCACTTCTGTCTCGTCTTATGAGCATCTTCCCAGCCGATTCGCATCATAAGCACGAGGAACTTGAAACGCTATACACCACCGTGAGTAAAATGATTCTAGAGGGATTGACCGCATATGAGAAAAATACCCAGCCAAATCCTTCATTGCTTTTTGGAACTTTGATGATTTTAAAAGCATGCTGCATAAATAATCAGAGTTACATCGACAGATTAATGATGCCTTTTATGCGGCTATTGAACAAGCTAACTAAAGATCACTTAAGTGGCGTTAGCTCGTCTACGAGTGTAGGTCAAGTCGAGGGTGGATCTTTGGCTTTGGAACTTTTAATTTTATCTCTTGACTTGGTTAAAAATCGCATTGTTGTAATGGGTGTAGAAATACGAAAGCTTTTCATCGGCAGCATACTTGTCGGCCTAATAGAAAAAAGCACAGATGTAAAGGTAAGGTTATTTAAAAATATTATTTTAAACTATTTCTGTTATTTTTTGTTCTGATTTCTAGATTATGAAGTCGATTGTGAAGATGATTGAAGATTGGATGAAGAATAAGAACCCACCCGTTACTGTTACCCAAGCCCCAACACTGCGGGAAAAATCAATTTTATTAGTAAAGCTTATGCAGTACGTCGAAAAGCGTTTTGCGGATGATCAGGAATTAAATGCCCAGTTTTTGGAATTGATTAATTATATTTACACAGATGAACAGTTTAAGCAAACTGAATTGACTTGTAAATTGGAGGCAGCATTTTTAGCGGGATTGCGCTGCACTCAACCCAATATTCGCGCTAAATTTTTTAAAATATTTGATGGATCTATGAGACGTCGTTTGCACGATCGATTGCTTTACATTATTTGTTCACAAGCTTGGGATTCTATTGGTCCTCATTACTGGATTAAACAGTGCATTGAATTGTTGATTTTAACAGCGAACACCACTAAACAAATACAGAACGCTAACGAGAATCATTTACTGCCAAGCATTTCTTCAGTTATCAATTATGCCGATGCCGATGAAAAGAAAAATTTTGTAATTTATAACAATAACAAACAAAACGAATCACTGGACACTACTGAGTCGTTGGAGGATAAAGAAGATGTATTTGATATGGATTTGAGTGTTGATTCAAACATTTCAAGAAGAGAGGATAGTGAAAGGCCCGTTGCGAATCGACAGGCGGCTATAACAAGACTTATTAACAGGCAGGCTGAGTTCCTAGAGGCCAATAGAAAAGTTCTAACACAACAACTCTTAATCGCAACAGCCCAGCTCTGCCATATGGACACAGATTTAGCGGAGCGCATTTGGTTGGATGTTTTCCCAAGGTTATGGTCTATATTAGATGAGGGACAGCAGCAAGCTATTATTCGAGAACTCGTACCATTTCTTTCTTCCGGAACACATGTTATACAAAAGGATTGTCATCCGAGCGCACTTAATACGTTCGTGGAAGCTTTAACCTTGTGCCAACCACCAATTTATATTCCTCCTTACCTTATTACATACCTTGGGAAGGCATATAACCTCTGGCACCGCATGACCTTAATGCTAGAAGAAATGGCTCTTGACTGGCCAACGAAGAGGGAGAGATACCAAGAAAATTCCGATATGGATATTGGAGAGTACGATTTGATGGACAATCCTAATTCCCCAATTTTAGATCCTCTATCTCAAATGTATTCAGCTCTACATGAAGAAGATTTGTGGGCTGGACTGTGGTTGAAATATGCAAAATATGCGGAAACAAATACGGCTATTGCCTATGAGCAAATGGGTTTCTTTGAAGAGGCTCAAGGAGCCTATGATTTGGCTATGACGAAATTCAAGCAAGACGTAGCCAACGGACCAGCGGCTATCGATATTAATAGCGAACTTCAATTATGGGAAACTCACTGGATAAGGTGTGCTAAAGAGTTAAATCAATGGGATATACTTCTTGATTATGCCCAATCTAACAAAGAGAAGAAAGCTTTCTTAATAATGGAGAGTGCCTGGAGAGTTCCAGACTGGAATCTAATGAAACAGGCTTTAAATAAAGTGGAGCAGACAAGTCCTAAAATGGAAGGATATAAGGTTAATTTATATCGTGGATTTCTGGCTATACTAAATCAAGAAGAGCAGCAGTTATCTAATGTTGAAAGATATGTTGAACTGGCTTCTGGTTTATGCATGCGGGAGTGGCGACGCTTGCCTCATATTGTATCCCACATTCATCTTCCTTATCTGCAGGCCGCGCAGCAAATAATGGAGCTGCAAGAAGCGTGTCAAATTCATCAAGGTCTAATGCAAAATCGAACGTCTTCTCTGCATGATATGAAGGCAATTGTGAAGACGTGGCGCAACAGGCTTCCAGTTATTGCCGATGATTTATCTCATTGGAGTGATATTTTCACATGGAGGCAGCATCACTATCAGATTATAAAGCAGCATCTTGGAGAACAGTCGGAGCAAGGTAGTCAAAGAATGCTTGGTGGCCATGCATCCGCCCAGGCGATCATACATTTTGGAAAGATTGCAAGAAAGCATAATCTAACAGGTGTATGCCAAGAAACTTTATCTCGAATTTATACAATTCCTGATGTTCACCTAGTTGATTGCTTCCAAAAGATCCGACAGCAGGTAAAATGCTACTTGCAAATGGCATTCGTTAGTGGCAGAAATGAACTAAACGAAGCTCTCGATGTTATTGAATCAACAAACCTTATATATTTTAAGCGCGAAAGAGAAATGATTGCAGAATTTTACGCTATGAAGGGTTTGTTGCATTCACAAATTGGTAATTCCGAAGAAGCTAATAAAGCGTTTAGTGCGTCTATAGAATTGCATGATGGATTAACAAAAGCTTGGGCCTTGTGGGGTGATTATTTGGAAGCCCTATTCACCTCACAGGAACCACCTCGTTCGATGAAAATTGGCAGAGATGCAGTTGTGGCACTTTTGCATGCCTGCAGGCAAGTTAGACCAGAATGTGAGAGCAAAACTCGAAAATGCCTTGCTAAAGTTCTTTGGCTTCTTTCGTATGATGAGAATTCGACTCTTATGGAAGCCCTTGAAAAGTATGCTGTTGGTGTACAGCCTCTTCACTGGCTTCCATGGATTCCACAACTTCTATGTTGCTTGGTGCAATACGAAGGCACCGTCATTTTGAATCTTTTAAGCCAGGTTCGTTAAAAACATTTATTTTTTAAACTTTGAATTTTAGTTATCAATTATTATTTATAGGTTGGACGCATGTACCCGCAAGCCGTTTATTGTCCAATTAGGACTCTATATTTGACGCTTAAGATAGAACAAAGAGAAAAACATAACGCAGAGCAAGCTTTGGCGAATAAGAAGCAGTCAGAAGTAAGTACATATAAAAAAAGTATTATTATTCAAGTTAGAGAGATCTATTTTAAAGTTCTTTGCTTACACTAATTTCCGATCTGTTAATCATAGCAAGCGGGTGATGCTCAAGCAAGTCAACCTAGCCCCGTTGTGCAAAATCAGCAACAAGTATCACCAGCAGAACTTCAGCAGCAGAGTCCTCAGCACCCACAGCAGCAGCATCCTCAGCAACAGCAACAACAGCAACAACAGCAGCCGCAGCAGCAACAGCAGCAGCAGCAACAACAGGGTCAGCAACAGCAAACACAGGGTGCGGGGACATCTTCTGGTCCCATAATCAGGGCGACACCGCCTATGTGGCGTTGTTCTAAAGTTATGCATGTCCAACGTGAGGTTCATCCCACAATTTTAAGTTCCCTGGAAGGTATCTTAGACCAAATGGTCTGGTTCAGAGAAAATTGGTACCAAGAAGTACTCCGACAACTTCGGCAAGGATTAATTAAATGCTTTGCAATTGCATTTGAAAATCGTAGCAACGTAACGGAGGCAACCATCACTCCACATACTTTGCATTTCTTTAAAAAATTGGTTACCACTTTTGGCATTCGGCCGACGTTACATTTCTTAGAAAATATTTCAAGTTCAGTAGCTTCAACTGTTGCTGCGACTTCAACGGATCCGATAGCCCGAAGAGCCCAAGCGACGGTTCAGGATCCTGTGTTTCAAAAAATGAAGGATCAGTTTACAAATGATTTCAATTTGTCTCAACCGGGAGCAATGAAGTTGCATAATTTAATAAGTAAATTGAAAAAATGGATTAAAATTCTTGAGGCAAAAACGAAAACATTACCCAAATCATTCCTCATTGAAGAGAAATGCCGATTTCTTTCGAATTTTAGTCAGAAAACTGCTGAAGTTGAGCTACCCGGAGAATTTCTTTTACCGCATCCACCACATTATCACATCCGCATAGCAAGATTTATGCCTCGCGTGGAAATCGTTCAAAAGCATAATACAGCAGCACGAAGACTTTATATTCGAGGAACAAATGGAAAAATATATCCCTACTTGGTGGTAAACGATTCTGGTTTAGGAGACGCGCGCAGGGAAGAAAGAGTTCTCCAATTGCTCAGAATGCTTAACCATTATCTTGCCAAGCAAAAGGAAACCTCTAGAAGGTTCTTGCATATTACCGTTCCTCGGGTAGTCCCAGTATCGCCCCAGACGAGGCTGGTGGAAGACAATCCGGCCAGTATATCCCTTTTAGACATCTACAAAAATGGTTGCAATAAGCTGGGCATTGAACATGATACGCCGATTGCCAGGTATTATGAACGTTTAGCTGAAGTTCAAGCCAGAGGCTCACAAACTACATACAACGTGTTACGTGATATTTTGCGTGAGGTACAAAATACGATGGTACCCAAGACTTTGCTCAAAGACTGGGCACTGAAAAACTTCAGATCTCCGGTGGATTATTGGCAATTCAGGAAAATGGTAAGTTTGATCGGTTTCAACTAGAGTTATAAGATATCACATTACTTTGTAATGAATTCTATTCCGCATTGCGTTGGAGCTGCAACAAAAAATTATCATTACTTGGTGTGATTTTGAGTATAGCCTTTTAATGTTTAGTAGTGATGAGTAACGGCAAGTTATGCTAAGTAATGCAGAGGTGAATAATGTCAAGTAATACAAGCAGAGATAAGTAATGCATGGTCGCATGGTTTTAGGTAATGGTAATTATTGGTAATGATACCAGTAATGAATTTTCGGGGAATTCTATTATTTCCGAGGTTTAAGAACGTACAAACCAAATGCCATTTGAATTCAAATTTTCCTCTATTGACCGAGAATTTTCCTTATAAGGGGTTATACTTATATGGAGCCCAAAAAAAAGGGGTTTTTCAATGATTTTTCATGGATACGTTTTGGCATAAATAAGGCACAAAAGCAATATATGCATTTATCGATGACATACATCTTGAGGAATAAAAAAATTTTTTATTTACTTTTTTATACAAAATAGCGGCTACATGCCCGCAAATACAAAACAAGATTTTTCAAAGGCCTCCAGTAGCATCAGTTGAAGTCTCCTCCATTGCCAGGATTTTTTTTCGCGAAATAGCGTGTGATAAAAAAAGTCGTTTTCGACGAAAAAATCTACTTCATTAATTTTTAAAGTCATAACGATTGATCGCGTGTACTTCACTAGATAATTGAATGAAGAAGCTAGAGTAAAAAAAGAACGAAAGGTGGAGTTAAGATCCGCGCCGTAGATTTTCCGTGAAAACGTCGGGATAAAATTATAACGTTATTGCTTTACGCCGTTTTTTCATTTCTTCTTCGATGCCACCGTAGCTCTGACATTTGCTCGGCACTGGACTTTTTAGATTCTTAAAATTCCTTTTGACGTCACGGGCAAAACAAACGCCGCATGATAAACACATTCAGATATGCTCTATCCATTGTGACCTCAACCTTTGTTATCGCATTATTCGTCTCGTAGTTATTAGCGATTGAAATCGACGGTATTCTGTAACGCAAGAAAGTTTGACTGGCTATCACTGTACTTAACGAGCGAAAAGACATTTTCACGTTAAAATTTTAAGTCAATTGGAAGAAAACTGAGTTCTTCTTGCCCATTTTCAAAACACGGTTTCGACAGAAACACAGTTGAAAATGTGTAAATGCTATAACTTCATCAGAATAGCTCCAGAAAATCAGTTCTGAGAAAATTTCTGAGTTATATTTATACATAGACGTTATTGATGATCAACTTTGAGATATTTTTTTGGCGTAATTTAGGCCAATAAAAAAAAGTTAAACTTAACCCCTTAAATGCATTTCCATATTATTTTCATTTTAAAAACTGACAATTCTCTAATTTAACAACCTGGGATATAATAGATGCCACTTTTCGCATAATACATGGGATAATAATTTGTTTACAACTATAGTTTCAAACTTGATGAGTCAATGCTTGGTTTCTTTGCAGTTCACCTTACAACTTTCTCTCGCATGCGTTTGCGAACATGCCCTTCACTTGACTCGGTTGAACGCAGACATGATGTACTTACACCAGGATTCTGGGCTCATGAATATTTCGTACTTTAAATTCGACGTGGACGACACAACTGGTGAATTAGACGCCAGCCGCCCAGTGCCATTCCGATTGACTCCCAACATCACCGAGTATTTGTCCACAATCGGAATAAACGGACCATTGACAGCGTCTGTTGTCGCAACAGCGCGTTGCCTTGTTTATCCTAATTTTAAATTAGCATCGATCTTACGTGCGATACTTCGAGATGAAATCATCGCTGTACATAAGAAGCGAATCAAGGATGAGAAGCCCGTCATCGATTCCAGCGGAGAAAATTCACAAGAACCTGCAGACATTTATGCGCATATAGATATGGCAAATATTATAAGTGTTGTGAACAAGGCGACGTCCGCGATTCTCACTAGACTTAACAATATTTCATATTTCGACAATCTTGAGTCCAATAAGATGGCAACTTTAGTGCAAGCAGCCACAAATTCTGACAACCTTTGCCGGATGGACCCAGCCTGGCACCCTTGGCTATAGAGAGGATCAGAGAGGAATTCACTTTATTTTGATATTGTCTAATTTTATTTTTTAAGCTAAAAGTATTCCCCCTTATTCAACTTATTAAGAAGATGTACCTAGTTGAATTTTATTTTAAATATAATGACCCACTGATTTGATACTTGTTTCTTTTAATAGACTATTCACAGCTGTCCTTGGTAGGGGCTATCTCCAGTGCTGATTTTCAGCTCATCAGTAGTACTTAACCGCTTAAGTGCGGAATAAATCTTGTGGGCATATGCCAAAAATTCGGATGAAATTGGGTATATATAAAGAAAAAAAAATCAATAAACGTAGATAACTAATTAGATCACAAAAATTGCGTTAAAGAAAAAAAAAAACATAAAAAGTAGGGTTTATCAAAGGTCAATGCCTGAAATTGGCGTCTTTTTTTCGCACGGCCATCAATCAAACTTTGTTACTTTAGTTCAGAATAAGGTAACAAACAAAACTCTTCAAGACATGTTACTTACATTCTCAGTCTGAACCAAGTTATAAAGGTTTGAAGTTTTAAAATAATGGTCAATTTCATTAGAAAATTAATTATTTTTTAGCCAATTTTTATCTAGGTTTCTCAATTATTATCGCACTATAGGCGTATAAAAGTTCATTGAGGTCTACTATACGCACGCAGCTTATAATTGGGACCTTAACTTAATTAGTGAAATTGCACAGCGGAGAGAGAACCAAATACACGATTATGCAAAATATTTAAAATGGCAAAAGTTTATTGGAGGCAAAGAAATAAATTTTATGCTAACATTAGTTTGATTTTTTGTTACCGTTTGTGACCTCCATGAATTTTTTTATCTTTGGAGATTGCAATAGATTTTTGGCTCATCTTAAAATAAATCGTTAATTTAAAAGGAGATAATCGACTTCAATGAACTTTTTTAGCTCCTAAATGCACTAATGAATTTTTGACCTTGTGTGACCTTTATGAACATCTGTAGATTATAGTGACCTCGACTAATTTTTAAATGCCACTAGTGTGATAATAGCTAAGAAGCCTAGGTAAAAATTGCCTGCAAAATAAATAATTGTCTAATAAAACGGACTATTACATATTTTCAAACTTCAAACCTTTATAACTCGGTTCAGACTGAAAACAGAAGTACCATGTCTTGAAAAGTTTTTTTTGTTACCTTATTCTGAACTGAAATAATAAAGTTTGATTGATGGCCGCGCGAATAAGAAAATAGATGCCACCGTCCATATAAAATCCGGCATTGCCTTTTATTATCATCGATTCAAAATTGAAGTTCGAACTTTGACGACTTTCGAGAGTTGAAACTATCACATCCTCTCAGAGCTCGTATTTTGGGACGAACTTATAATTACACTAGATATAAATTAAATGGAGTAATGCACGCTTTGCTTTATTTCCTCTTGTTATGTTGGATCGAGAATAAACTTTCATTTGTTTTGTTGTTCAGGAGGATGTTTAAAAAATAGGTTTAATAAAAAGTCCAATTATATTTCGTAATGTCAGTTTACTGATTTGCCGGTACAGTTTTATTAATGCATGTATATAAATATTATTCCCGTCGCTCGTGTTATTGTTAATCACGCTTTGTTTAAAATCTCATAGCATCGCTAGACTTAGGACTAATTTTATACCCACAATTTGTGAACAACTCATCAATATTAAAGGTCTAGAGTACTCTGCGTATAATTTGTTAAAACTCTATAGCATCTGATTTCTACTAGATATGGCAGATTGTTCAACCTATGCACTTTAACGTTATTTTTATTTCTACACTACTATTTATATGAATCGTGCTTACGACCTTCTTACTTTACATATAAAATAGGATTTTTTGATTTATAGCGCTTGTTCAAAACAAGTCAGTTACTTCTTATATTTCACTAATGATCCTTTTTATTGTATTTAAGGGTTTTTTTCTTTGTCGGCTAATTAAAATTTGTTTCTCTTTTATTTTTTTACACATGAAGCTTTCAGCAATTATCACTTTTTTGCTGTATTAATAGTGCTTTATTTTTTCTTGACAAATTTCTATTAAAGCAATTTTCAATTTATACATGTTCTGTAATATAATTTTAAGTTCAAGAGATTTCTTAGTACTTATTAATTATAGCGGTTTGAAATTTGAATTTTAATATTATTTTTAACTGAAAAATACGTTTAAATTGGAGAAATTATTTTAACAATAAGAGAAAGCATTGGATTCCTAGCTTTATGGCTGCTCTTTAAAAAGTACTTGAAATTTTACTTATTGCCATCAGTGAGCAGTTTGCTAGTAAAGTGGTGAGACATTTATTACAAAATTATTTTAAAAAATATTATCTTTCCTATATCTAAACTTAATTTATATGGCTATTAAAATCACATTACTTTTTCTCAATTTATTGTGCGCTGAATTTGGAAATAAAAAAATTGATGAAAAGTTTGTTGACGAGCGTGTTGCATTCGACCTAGGAATGTGATATTTACTTTTATTGTTTTGTTTAAATTTATTTCATACACAAATATTTTTATTTTAGCCTGAAAGAAAATAAATAAATGAAAATACGTTCTGTTTTAACAAGCAACCTCCTAATAATTATTATTTGCAAGTTTAGAATTTTTTAAATGAATAGATTCAAATACTAATTTATAAAATGGACAATTGAGTTATTAGATAACTATTTCGACATAATGCTAAAAATCGAATATTTAAAATATTAGAAGCCCCAAAACATTCAAAACAGTTTCAACTTTGAAATTCTCCATTGTTGTTTACAGTATAAAATTCTAGGATTTCACTAGATGTTTGAAATCGATGCAAAAACTTGACTAATATAAATTCGTATTAGGAAATCTTCGAGAATTAGTTTAATTTGAAGGGGGTTCTATTTCTTAAAGAAACATTTATATTTTACACTTTTAAGTAGCATCTTTTGAATGAATCGACATTTATACTTGGTATCCAATTTATTGAATTTTCAAAATTCAGCGTCATTTATAAAATCAGCGACACAAAAACACACTCTTATCGATTTTTATCAGTTTTTAGTACAATTTAATATCAAAAAGCTACTATTTTAGGTTCGTAGACATTGAATTTAAAATCAACGAACATATTAATCAGTTCTAAATGAAAAAAATATACAGAGCGTTGCGTTAAGGTCTTTACAGGGATATGCTTATCGATTTTACATTGTCTCTTGAATCTTGATCAACATTTGTTCGGAGACACCCTAAAATCACTCCTCTTAGAATCGCAATTGAAAACTTACATGGAGCCAGTGAACCCAGAAAACGCGTTATAGTTTGATTAAAAGCGCGTTAGAAACCTGAGCCTTTACGCTTTTTAAGGATTTTATTTCTGAACACACTCGAATCCGATATCACGTTTTGAAGTTATTCGTACTGGGGTGGTTCAGTGCTACGGAGCAGGTGTAGTCCAAAAATACTCAATTCACACGTTTCCTAAGCCTCTTAATTTCACGCATCGAATTTAACAATAAAAATGAGATATTTGTGTTGCCTTAAGTTAGCCGCGTTGGTTTAACATAAATAGTTGACTCAACGCGGCTAAGTCGAGGCTCCAGCGACCCAACTGCTTCATCAGATCATAATTCGTTGATCATTCACTGGCCATATTCCTAATCGACTCCACTCAGCTTACTGAATTGTACGAAAAAAATTCGTATACAAAACAAAAGTAAATTCATACATTTAGCCATAAAGCGCTGTTGGCAAAAAAATAATTAAATAATCTTAAAATTTGTGCTTTTTAAATAAAGCAATCATTAATACTGACCATATTTTTTTAAACACCTAAAAATTTATTCTGCCAGGAAACTACTAAAAAATAAATTTGCAATAATTTCCATGATTCAGCTTAAATTATGGTTAAGTTTGGTTTAGGTGGGTTTAAGTTTAACGAGCCTGAGTTAGGCTCAGTATGGCTTGAGCAGATTTTGGAGCTGCGTATGGGAAAATGCACCACACATTATCACTAGCAGGGATGAAGCTTGGATTTATCATTGCGATTTTAAATTAAAACAAGACTTTATACTGAGGTTCTTTAAAAATTCATAGACATACGGTGTGTGTACAGTGTTTTTTCATCCTTATCCATACATAAGAAAGATTTGTGCACTATTTAAGTTTAATGAAGGAAAAATTAAAAACAAGTTTTATAAACTTTATTACCTCTTATGAGGTAAAATTGTCTTTAATTTTTGTGGAATAAATAAAAAGAATAACTGAAGCCAAAGTATTTATGCGAATCCTGCAGCATAGTATTATTAAAATATTATTTTTTATTTATATACATAGATAAATGGATTGAAAATCTCAATTGGTATGAGGTCTGAGTGGTATTACTAAATAAATCAAAAACAGCAGCACCTCAAGAAAATGTTTGCCATTATAAAAGTGGCAAGGGACGGTAGAACAAGGGAATATGCATCCGCATTCCGCAGTGATAGTAAGACTATCATTCAACTCCATTCCACCACTTAATCAATAAACTTCTGGGAATGTAAGAAAAGTCATAGTTGCAAAATAAAACTAGGTTCCTTCTCATCTGGGTCTGAACGTTCAAACAAGAATATTGCGACATTTTAAATAGATTTTAATAGGAAGGATTGCAGACAGGACAATTATGGGGCATCTATTTAAACACATTTAGGGATCGATCATCAGCGTCAACGTGTGTCCTTCGGTGGATAGGATGAGCCATATTTCCTGCACGCATGAATAAATTTAGCACTAATGTTATGAGAATGGAAGACTTAAATTCTTGATCTTTATTTGAAATTGTTCGGCTCATTAGAATAACAAAAACGTTCGGATAGTGTAGAGAATAAGCACAATGGAGTGCAATTGAAAATGAGAAATTTAATAATATGATGTTTGTTTCCAAGAGTTGCGAATTTTATCGCATAGCTGATTATCAACATTCTTCAAAATAAAAGTTGAAAAAAGCAACACACACCTTTTCATCAATTTTGAGTCAGCTTAAACTTGTCATTTCACCCCATGGTAGAAAACAAGGAACGTATACAAAGTGCAGTTAAAATAAATACTAAAAGTAATTTCAGCAGAGAAGTCCACTATTAGTTCTGAACTAGTTCCAATTAGGACCCCCTCCAATAAAAAGCGCGAGTAGAGATCTGAACCTTTGCAGGCTAATAATAATTAATTGCTTTAATGTTCAGTTTCGTCCGATCAAACTGGCCCTGGACTCGCGATCGTTCCGCCCATAACGTTCTTGTCCATTCGGTTGTCATGCGTCAACACGTGACCCTGCTGAATGACGATTGGCGCGTGCAGATTCCGCTCCTGCATGACCCGCTCCTGCAGGGCCCGCTCCTGCAGGACCCTCTCCTGCTGAATTGCACGTTCCTGAAGGATTCGTTCTTGCAGCGCCCTTTCCTGAATCGCGCGTTCTTGCAGGGCCCGCTGCTCCTGGATGGCGCGATCTTGAAGGGCCCGCTCCTGTAACGCGCGCTCCTGATTCACGCGCTCCTGAATTGCACGTTGGTCCTGAATTGCCCTGTTCCGCTCCTGGATGACTCGCTCCTGCATAAGCCGCTCATTTAAGTTGATGGCAGTGGCGTCGCTGATGTCTGTGATAAAACGAAAAATAATACTTCAGTATAGGGTCAGAACCCATAAATACATAAGTAGAACAGCAACAGCCGCTAGCAAAATAAAAAATAATCTAAATCTATTACTGTAAACAAAATTTAGTTACAATCTGACGAATTTTATTTTGGTACTTGTCCAAGACATTTTGATATGTATGTAGTAAAACCAAAATATGATTGCTGTTGGATGGTAAAAAAACAATAATAATAACATCAGAGCGTAACCACTTAGTTCCGTAAAAATTAGTTGAAATTGAAACTTAAATATATTCATAAGCTTGAAGATGTTTAGTTCATTTGGCAGTAGTTGTTTCCCTTCCGAAATTTTTTGTTTATTTTGGAAGAACAAAAATGGCCGTATCTTGAAAACCATTGAAGGCACAGGACTGTGGTTGGGCTTAAATTGTTTCAAATTTAATGTACTTTAAAAATGGTAGTAACATTTAATATCAACAAATGCACAGTTTATGAGTTATAAGGCAATTGAAAAAAAAGCTGCAGATTTTAACGTATTACGCAGGAAGCACAGGTTTTGCGAAGCTACAAATTTGGCTTTACACTACTCTAACTGATCCTAACAATATATAAAAAAATTAGAACTACATCACGCTTTACAATTTTAATGTCTAATTTGACTGGGCTAATAATGTTGGGCGATAAAAAATATGCGGTAAGAAAAATGGAAACCAGGTGTACCATATCTTGAAATGAGTAAATCAGGTTTAATTTCTGTATGCTTTCACTATTTATCTAACTGCCCATTTAATCATTTTACGGCTCAAATAATGTATTAAATACTAATCGAATTCCTTTATATTACTAGCTACAGCTACATTTTAGTGCCACAATTAAGTTAATTACCACAAAAACATTTTAATACTGCATAAATCAATTTATTTACTGCCCGGATGTTTAAAAAATGCCTTAAATAATTAATTCCCAGAACACACTGAGAACAAACAGTGAAAGCAAAAGCAAAAGATAACACAACTTATATGTACAAAAATAGAATAGGCAGTTAAAAAAATTTAGGAGAGCAGGACAATGCATCAAAGAAGTATTGTATAATTATAGTATATGTACTTAGTTAAATTTAAACTCAATTAAAAAGTTAGCCGAGTTATTGATTTTGTCTTGTTTCTGATAATTCTACCAGAAAAATCACATTTGAGGAATTATGGTTTTGTTGCCATCCAAGAATAAATTACAGCAAAACATCTCCCCTTGAGCCCATAAAATGCTTTATATTATCTCTTAAACTCTTCTCTAATTTGTTTTTTAATATTTAATCGTTAAATTTTGTACCAATTCATAATCAAATTTTAAATTTTCAAATATATTCAAATATGTATATTCTTCTTGATTTTACTGATTTTTTTCTGGAGATGCAACAATACATTCACATACGTTATAAGTATAGAGAAGGTCCTTTCTTCTACTATTTGTTTAATATCCAAAAGATACTACATACTTGAATGAAATCCACTTACTTATCGTATTTCTGCTTCCGTCCTGGTTATTGATGGTAATTGTCTGCGTTCTATCATTTAGCATACTCCGACTGTCTGCCGATACTCCAGGTGAGGACATCTGGGATACTGCCGGTGAGGTATTTATTTGCAGGTCAGAAACATACCTGATCGACAAGCTTTATATGTTAAAAAATTATATAGCATGAGTAGAAGTTCCTATTTTACCTCAGGTCACAAACTTGCGAGTTGTTCGACTCATAAACATCGCCTGGCTCTGGGGTATTGTTTTGGCCACCAACTTCTCCAGTAGCCACACTGTTAATGGTAGCTATGCTATTTGCTGTTGTCCTGTTGTCTCTGTGCACTCGATTATGATGCCTGAATTTAATTCTTGCATAATATGAAAACTAACCTTAAAATAAGTAATCGTTACCTTATGAGATAGCTGTCCCGAATAAACGTTCGACCACATACACTGCACTCGAAATTTTGCCCTGCCGAGTGTGTTCGTATGTGCACGGCAAATTGCGACTTACTAGTAAACGTCATAGAACATCGATCACAGCTTAAAGGTTTTTCCGAAACATGCGACCATCTGCAACATTATAGTAAATTATTTTGAAATAAAATAAAAGAGGTAAGTAAGAGAGTTATATGTAGGAAGCTTTTCGAACTCTTTTCTAACAGCAAAAACCTCCGATTTTGTTTCTCTTTTAAGGTATTATGACCATCACAGTGTAAAATTTTGAAAAAATAAATTTTTTTTTGGTCTTATCTTAAAGTACATACAGTTATGCATGTTATCTCAAAATTTCAAATTGAAATTCGAATTATTACGGTCGTTGTGACCTTTCTAAGAAAAAGGAATTAGAGCCAGAGACTATATAAAGAACCCCTCCTTCAAACTTTAAACGCGTTTATCTCGAAATGCCCTTTTTAAAAACGGCCCCTCCTTTCAGAGGGAAAGTTTCCAAGCTATAGGTTTGAAATTTTGACAGAATATTCTTTATTTCATCTCCATGCTCCTGCGGAAGCTTTTTTTTTAAATCTTCCTATTTTTTCACACGGAAAACTGTTGAAAAAAGAGCTAAATGTTTTACTTTTTACTCAAACCACCGCCATTTTTTCAATTTTTACAAAAAAAAGCCTCCATAGGAGCATAGCGGCTTACCTACAGATTGATAATCTATTTCATTTTTTTTTTTTCAAAATGAAAACTGCGGCCGCAATCGAGGGGACCAATAGCCGACTTTTTTTAAAGACACTTTTTTCAAAAAATTAATATAATTATAAAAAATAAATAAAAATGAAAACAAACTTTTTTTTTTGGATTGCTAATCCATCCTATCCATCCGAAAAAAAATTGCGAAAATTGACTATTTTTCATCCGGTCACACTGTGATGGTACCTTAATAGACATATTATATATTGTTCGTTAAAATCTGGCAAACAAATGGTTGGAATCCTTTAGTATAGTTATAGCGAATAACTAGAACTGTATATTTGACTGATTTTTAAACCGGTAAAGGAAACAAAAGTTAAAAGTTATTATTTTCCCTAAGATGCACAAGAAGTGCAGTTGGACTTATTCGAATGTTTTTCCGCAAAAGCGTATATAAAATTCAAACGGTGAACTGAACTGAATACCCACCAAAAAGAAAAAGTGTGTGCCTTTTAGGTTTTAATTTATTATTCTTTTTAAATCAAGTTTCTTGTTCAATACACACAATGTTTTAGTAGTAGTAGTAGTAGTAGTAGATATTTTTTCTCTGTTTAAAAAAATGTTTCGTTTGTTGTTGAAATATACATATGTATATGTATTGTACATATAAGATAAAAGTAAAACTTTTTAAAAATGCTAGTTATTGCTCTTTATAAGACATCGTCAAAGATTAACTGGTTGGAGATTTGTATAATTGCATGGCACGGCACCGTTTATATAATAGTTGAGAGAAAAATATTAGTTTTATAAAGTTCTTATTTAAAAATAAATTGACGAAACGGTTCTTATATAAAAATAAAGTGACAAGTTCTTATTTGAAAATAAAGTAACACTGTTTGTCAAAACAGAATTCTGTTCCTCTTCCTCTTAACATAAAAGATTTGAAACTTTAATTGGAAGATAAGCAGAAACATAAAGAGCTTTCCAGTGTTTTTGTTCACACGGTTCTGTTTCTATATCTGCTTATACATTCATATAAATTATATTATTACCATTTATGTAAAAAATTTTATCGCTTCAAATCAGTTGTTATAATAGTTTATACATTTCGTTTTCTTTTTCTTTAATTTGGCTTGTAAGGGTTTTAAAGAATATGTTAAATATCTAGCTAAGCTATACGTATCAAAAAAAAAATCTTTATTCTTCATCATTTACTCCGCAGTTCGAAAGTAATTTTACGACTTGCGAGTACGGGAAGATCTTAAAGCTTAGTAGATATAATATTCGGAAGATTACCATACTCACCTGTGGGCTGTAACGTAGCTTTTGACGGCGAATGTTTTATTGCAGATATCACAGGCATACGGCCTCTCACCTGCAAGAAATTTAATCGTTAATTGTCTCTTAATAAAAGGTAAAAACGTAAGTTATATTTAGTAAACACTTGCAGGGTATACTATTTATTGTCCAACCATAAAAGAATCAGAAAAGGGTAATAAAATGATTAGGTACATTACGAGGATAAACAATTTCGTTGCGTTCGAATTCTATACGATTCGATTCTAATATGCTTAGAAGAATGGAGGAGATTGTTAAGTGTTAATATCGATTAAGCATTAAAATGACCAAAGACCTGCCTGTGTGGATTCGCTTATGAATATTTAGCGTTGATTTTTGCGTGAAACGTTTTAGGCACATTTCACATTGAAAAGGCTTCTCGCCAGTGTGCATCCGCTTATGGATGTCGAGATAGTTTTTCCGATAAAAAGCAGCAGGACACTGATCGCACTGGAATGGTCGTCCTTGAACTGATACAAAACGTTCGACATCTTAAAATTTAGTAGCTATTTAAGATTCATGTAAAAACAATATGAATGAAATGAAATTTGTTAGTAATCACTTCGATAAATACAAGATACGATTGAATTCCCTTCCTCTGCCATACTTGTTCTTAATTTAAATCCACATTTTCTATTTATTAATATTTATTGAGAAATTCAAATGCATATCTTGCATTAGCGTAATATGGCTAATGGCTAGAATGGAACAGTAGTGGTATTTCACAATTTAGATTTCATAAAATGCACTTGCTCAATATTGCGCGTTATGTTATGTTCTAGCCATTGTTGGTTTATTGATTTATAAGTATAGTAAAGGAAAATGTCATAAATACCAGATGAATGACTGAGCATATGTAAATTTAAAGCGCACTTCTGCGAGAAGCTCTTTGAGCATGCCGTACACTGGAAAGGTCTATATCCTACAAAGTTATAGAAAAATTAAAAACAATTTGCAGAGGAAGAGGGCTTTCACAAAGTCACATAATAAATAGACGACAAAAATAACACAATTATAAATTTAAAAATAATTAATTTATCATATATATTTTTTCCTCGCTTCTGTACATTTTCTTCTTGTCGTAATTCTTGCATTAAAAGTTAAAGTAAACATAGTTAAATTGAAGAGAAGTATTCACGCTTAGTATCGTTGAATTGAATTGAGTGTAAAACTTTATATTTTCATAGTTGTTTTTATGGCAATTAACTTCTTTATAATGTTTAAACCGATAATAAAGCAGTTTTGTTTTTTGTCCCATAAATTATAAATATAAGGCCTAAGCAATGCGACTGAAAAACATTTCTTGGTAAATACTTATAACTCGAACACAAGTTTTTCAAATGAAACGTTAAGAAATGAATTATTTCATTAACAAATTGTTCAGTTTTTACCCTCGAACGGGGTCGACAATTTCGATATTTTCGATTTCTGATCTATACACAACAACAAAACCAATTAATTGTAAATCTGCGTATCCTTGGAGAGGCGAGACCAGTTTGATGAGACTCCAGTTTTCTCTAGTAAAAGCATTCTTTAAAATTGTACATATAAAGCGAAAATACGATGGCGTGTTTAGTGTCTAGTAGATAGTCTATGGGTATTTGGTATTAGGTTTACATATCATATTTGAAATTAAGGGGACTTAGCACCTTCAAATTTTCGAAAAATCCATCTTTGTTTTTTGATAGAATTTGTTAGATTGAACCTTTAAAAACAAAAAAAAAGTTAGGTTTATTGTATGGTCCAGGCTTCGCAGATTACATTTCGGTAAGGTAATAAGTAAATATTGAATTTTAACTTAAACCGCAATTTTCTCGAAACAATGTGTCTAAAGTTGGCGTGCATGATTAAGAAAAAAGTATTTATCCAATCGTTCTGAAATGTTTACACGTTAATCTACACATTTTACTGCTCAGAATGAACTACGGACGAAAAAATCGGCATTACATTTTTTGAGTTATAATCGATTTTCGGGGAAAAAATAAACCGATTTTCGAAAAAACGCCGCCATTTTGTTATTTTCCAACCAATTTTTTTTCTTTGAGTTCATTCGAAGGCCGCTTTGATGCTGATTAAAACACTGTTTTTTGTTTTTTTTCGGACTTTTCTGAGGGCAGTTATCATGCACGCCGTGGTTTTTTGATGTTTTTTTAATTAATTTTTAGCAGACGACAGTGGGCCACAAAAAATATTTAAAAAATGTTTTCGTGTAGTTTGAAAACAATTAAGTATATGTACATAGTTTCATTAAGATATGTCTTTTTATTCAATTTAAAATTAACCTTTGAAAAAAACAATTTTTTGAAAATTTGAAGGTGCTAAGTCCCCTTAATAGCCGCAAACACCCTTGTTTATATAAGCGTCACAAAACTTTTTTCATCCAAAGGGTTTCTAATAAATTTGGGTAACGTTCATTATAGTGGTGCTTATCACAATTATGAAAGATTTAGTCATTTAATTTCAAATCAATTGTAGATTACTCTCACAAAAAATTATCGGTTAAGATTTAGTGATCTAGGTGACCCAGGTACAGAACCACCTTAACGTTTCTGACGGAATTAAGCACCACTCAAATATATTATGTATTGTATATAAATTAACATAAACATTTCTCACTTAGAAAGTTCACACAGTAACTGCGGTATCAGTGGTAGAGCTCAATTTTTTGTGATAAAATTTTTGAACGACATTTAATGTTTGAACTTGAATGTTGTAATAATTATGTATGTCGCTCTGTGTAATTTGAACCGACATTTCATCTCAAAAATAAAAAAAATTGATAATGTACATAACTGAGTGAAACCCAATTCCCACGTAAAAATAACGAGGTTCTTTAAATGCTTATAATGTAAGTCAACTATTGCCTGAACTGCGTCGATGAGTTGAATAATCAGAAGGATATAAAGTGATTCATAAAAACATTTCCAAATATCTTTAAGTAAAATTATTTCAAATAATGTGCCATTTAAATCCTAAACTGCCCAGCATACATTTTTAAAAGCATATCTTATAGTATGAAGCAAAAATGTCTTAGTCGGGATATCTCGTAGTAGTGTACTATTTTAAAAGCGTACAAATCTTTGCTAATTGTAGTACTGGTTTTGAATGGGGGAAAAATCAACACGAACCAACAATAACTTAATAATTTTTGAAAAGCAATAGAATCTTAATTTACCTGTATGAATTCTTTTGTGGATATTCAACGTCGACCTTTGTGAAAATCGTTTCGAACATATTTCACATTCAAAAGGCCGCTCTCCAGTGTGTGTTCGTTGATGAATATCAAGGTATGGCTTCCTGCAGAATGCCGCCGGACAGAGAGCGCATTGGAACGGCCGTATCCCTACTACGTTCACATGAATTAAACATATTATAAATAGATTCAAGAACTACACTAAATCGAAATAGTTAATGTTGGACAAAAGACGCGTCCGCGTAGAAATGGAAGGAGCTCACCTGTATGAACTGTTTTGTGAATATTCAGCGAAGATTTTTGGGTAAATCTTTTAAGGCAAACGTCGCACTCGAAGGGTCGTTCACCTGTGTGAGTTCTCATGTGAATATCCAAATAAGGCTTGCGGGCAAATGTTGCGGGGCATTGTTCACATTGAAACGGCCGATCTTGCACTGTAATAAAATTAAGTAAAGACTTATCTATCATTTAGATTTAAAAATAAAGATGTTGGTATGCTTTTCTCAAATCAAAATTATGTTCGTTAATGTTAATATTGATTAAAGACGTTCACTTGGCACATTGTTTAAGCATGAACACTAGATTTACATTAAACATAAAGAAACATTAATTTATTTTACCAACCCGAATGTGTGCGGCGGTGAATGTTCAGTGTGGACTTTTGCGTGAAACGTTTCAGACAGATATCACATTGGAATGGCCTTTCACCGGTATGGGTTCGCATGTGAATCTCAAGATAGGGTTTCCGGCAGAACGCTGCACTGCACTGACTGCACTGGAATGGTTTATGCATGCTCCAATAACCTGGAACAAGTAATAAACAGCGGTCGTTAGAACAAATTAAACACTTTTTTTTATAAAAGTTGTATTTTAAACAAAAATTAATATTTCAATAACAGAAGATATGGCAAAATATTTTCAAACTACATTCAATAACAGAATTGGCAAGCACTTAAATCTTTAAATCTTATCGCACCACTAAAATAAAACAATTTATTAAAAATAACGGATATAGAAGAAAAATGCAAAATTTTAACATGCAAAGTAAACTGAGGAAAATTTTACTTGGACCGCTGTTTAAAACTTGAACCAAATATCTGATAGTATTCATAAAAATTGTTAATGTATTTTATATATGTATTTAAGTTTTTTTTCAGATTTTTAGGTAATAAATCGTTAATAATTTACTACAGCTTTCGACACCTTATTATGATATAGGTGAGTAGTAGTTGCATTGATTTATTTATTCTGAATAAAATAGATTTGAATATGCGAAAGCAATTTTAAACTTAAAATCTTGCAAAAAGCCTTTCATTTCATATGGATGTAAGCATCACATTTTAAGTTTCATATTTTTAACGTAACGTATTTTTTCTAAGAAAGTAGGTACTCTTATTGATGAATTCATCATTTAGAATCTTAGAAAATTTTATATTCACAGCGGTTCCCCTATCATATTTTTTTTTATTACAGTACACAACTGTGTATACTCACTATTCGGTTCTTACTTTAACTCGATTTTTGATTTTTAATAATAATTTAGCAACAACTTTTTTGAACTGTTAAAACACTAATTTTTTTTTGTGAAGACATTTGGTTTTTATAGTAAAATTATTGTAGAAAATAAATAGATATTAGTATAAAATACTTTTGGATTAATTTCTAGAGGTAATTTGTAAAATGTTCATAAAAGCCCAAGAATTAATAATCAAAATATTTTGATTAAATGACGTAGTCCCTGTTACAACGATTCGTAGTTTTTTTAAAGATACGCATTATAAAAAAAATATATTATTAGTAATGCAAGAAATATAATAAATGAAAAAATTTCTGTTATTCTTGCTTATTACATATTGATTCAAATAATTTTATATAATAACATTTTCTAAATCAAAGATTGCATAAAATTCGACAAATTCATGAACAAAGTTGAAAAATAAGTATTTTAAAAACTTTTAAGCCGTTTTGGCTAAATGCTTGAACAAGTTTTTATTTTAATTAAAAAAAATTGAAAGGAATAGACTACAATATTCCCAATATTTAAAAATAACTGTCCAGAGTGTATTGAGTTTAAATTTTGTCTTGTGAGTATATTAATATATATGTAATAAAAAAGCGAGAAATTTAAAAAAAAAAATAACTATAACATGAGGTATCTTAAGACGAACCCGTATGAATTCGTGAATGCAACGTTAAAGCGCACTTCTGTGTGAAAGTCTTCAAACAGATGGCACACTGGAACGGCCGTTCTCCTACCGAATTTTGTTTTAAATATTTCATTGACCAAATAATAAATAAGTCATTTTAAAGATTCTTAGTTAATGAAATTTAAGTTAATTTTGCCTGCACAACTGAACAAACAGCAATTCGCTAACACAAATCCACCGAAAGGTGCTCGCACCCACCTGTGTGAATCCGCTTGTGGGTGTTCAGGGAGGACTTCTGGCTGAACCGCTTCAGGCACAGGTCGCACTGGAAGGGCCGCTCCCCCGTGTGCGTTCGCATGTGGACCTCGAGGTAGGGTTTGCGGCAAAACGCGGCGTCACAGACCTGCGGCGAAAGGGCGGGCGTTTAAATATTTGGGCAAAAATTTAATTTTAGGGCTCGTACCGTGCACTGGAAGGGCTTCGTCCCCGAGTGGAGCTTCATGTGGACGTAGTAGCTGCTGGCCGAGGAGAGCATTTTCCCGCAAACCTTGCACGCCTGGGGCTTGCTCCGCGAATTCCCCGTGGTCGGCGTCGCGTTCGGCGTGGTAATCGTCATCGGGGGCATTCCGTTGTTCTGGCCGATTTCGGGCTTAGCCCCATCTGATACCGTGGATAGTGGCGTCGTGGATTGCTGAGCTTGGGAATTGCACTGATTTAGTATTTCGCCCTGCAGAGAAAGTAATTTCAATTAAAACATTAAATTCTTAAATCAGCGAAGTTTATTTATTCCTAACTTTTCCGCACCTGGAGTGTAATTCTTTTCACGAATATCTATCTACATACTTATCTCTTTAGCAATATATTACCCTTTATTAGTTACTAGAAAACCCTGATATGAAAATGACATTAACATTCATCAAATCTTTCTTTAGTCTACATCAAGGTTACCCTAAACCTAACACAAATCGGATTAAATTTTACTCAACCCAAACTAAGTTTAGCTCAAGTCGACTTAAGTATCGGTTCTGGTTTAAGTAGGATAATATTGCTACAAAATTGGTCTTAACATTTGCAATAATTTGGTTATCTTCAATTTGTCTCTGCATAGTCTAACTAAACCATAATCCGAAACAGCAAAAATTAACTTTTGTGGTTTTCATCGGTAGTCGCTCGTTAACCAAGATTGCAACAATATAGCAACAAATTTAGGGTGGATAAAAAACTACCGAGATAAAATAAAAACAGGCCAAATAGAAGTCGGACATAACTTTTAATAATTGTGTTATTTTTTAAAAATGATTAACACTTTAAGATTACCCGTTTTCGTTTTCAGCCGGCGTCAATATGTTATATATATACCTATAATATATATATAAATAAGGAAAACTGCTGTGGCTTCAAAATTTGTACAGCAGATTCGACTTGAACGTCATTTTCCTTCAAATACTCTAAAGTTAATGCATTTTGATTGCCTTATTGGATCCCCTACCTTTGACCACCCAACGAATTATTATTATTCTTACAGCGTTCAAATTATTTAAAACTGAGAAAAATGTTTGAAAAGAATAGAAAACAGTTAGGCTACCTAGATTTTTCTTCTTTGAGCGGAAAAGATCATTTAAGTCGCAATATCGTCCTATTCGTACTAATAGTATTGAATAAAGAGTTATAAGTGTAACAGCGAAAATATTTTTTTATACATAATTGATATAATCAAAGCAGAATCTGTGTTGTGTTTAAAATTAAGAATTAAAAAAAGCGGAAAGGTTAATCACCATTATACTTTGCTCAAGTGGAAGATAACACAATAATTTCTATCTATGAATACACACTTACATACAAAAATTGGGGTACGTTTCTAACGTGGTTTGCTTTTACTTAAAATGTATCATTAAAATTTCCATTATACTTCTTTACAATTTCAATTATAATGGAAAATTCGAATGGGAGCTTAATAAAATACAATAAAGTAATTTACGCTGCATTACAATTTCAATAGTAATTATCAAAATCTTTTCAATTATATCCGTAACGGTAATATCTGCATTAATAATTTTGAAAGTAATCAATTATTTTACAAATTTGATAACTAGCCTATTATTCATGCACAATAGATTCCGGAATAAATTGTTGCTAAAAAAGTTATTTTCTTAGTTTTTTACCAATCAAAATTACTTTAATAGGGCGGGTTAGTTTAAACGGCTATATCCATTTATTAAATTAATTTGAAGGTATCTTAAAAACTTAACATATTCTGCCTTTCATGTATAAATAGAAAACTGTCGGAAATCACATGAACTATACTGTTGTAATATAAGAATCATACTTTTAATGTGTAAGTTTATAGAAAAATATCTGTGTCACTGCAATTGCGAATCTGTTTCGAGTGCACTTAAGTAAACGTCCTTAAAGTCCATTTTATATCTTACAATTAAATCAATACAAAATCCCTATTACAGAACAAGGGAGCATTAAGCAGAGGATGTATTTTGCAAGAAAAATTAGAACTAAGTTTTTTAATGCAAGTACAAAACACTTTAAAAATGAAAATTTTGATTAATAATTTAAATGTCTATGCTAGCATCATAACGCAGTTAAATAGTTGTTGAATTTTAAACTGAGATACGAAACAGCTGGGATGGACAGAAATTAGAGCAATTATTAGGGAGAATTGATTAGAGGCAGTGTCAATAGAACTGTAGAGCCTTTGAGTGCATATCAAGCGAAATATTCTGAACTTATTCGGGGAATTGCTCGAGGCGGAGCCACCAATGATAAATCGTTTTACCGCTTTTAACAGGTACACAATGGTGCTTTCCACCATGCACTTTTGCAGCAAGAAATTTTCCTGATTTGACATTTCTAAATGCACATCGAAACGTATTTCTCCACGGCTTCAACAGATTACTAAAGAGAAACTGGGCGCAAACGCAGTGCTCATGTCGTTTTCCGTCTGTTTCCCGAAAGCTTTCCTTCTGTTTATCCTGAAACAAAGGATTACGTCGGGTTACCAGCTTATTCAACGGAATAAAAATTATGCATGTTCCGCCGGAGTAGTCCTGGATCAGAATGATTTCGTTGAAATGAGTTGGAATGGGAATATCCCTCGGATGTATATTTCAAAAGAAAGTCCATATTTCTAATCGATATTTCATCTATTAGAGCCAGAACTCCACTCAAATCACACGGACCAACGTAATTCGGCGTCGTTTTATTAATTTTGTATAGTCAAATTTAATCCAACAGGTTTTTATCTAACCCTTGAGGCACACTTCTTCAAAATCAGATATAGTTGACCCAATGAGTTGTCTCATACCGCTGCCACTAAAATACTAACTACGAAACTTATTACATTTTTAAAAAATATGCATATTATCATCGCAGATATCTTATATACATATATATCACTTTTTTTTTAAATAAAAAAGGCAAAAGTTTCACGAACTCTATGTTTTCAACTATCCTCAATCCATTAATTCCAAAACTTTCCCAACAGTCCCAAAATCAAAATAAAATTTTTAGTAAAGAGACCTAACAAAAAGCAAAGTAACCTTCATTCAACAAACTGTTTAACGTTTATCTGTATTTCTGTAGTTTACTTTTTCAAGTTGCTATAAAGATTTGGAAATTCAAATGCGATTTTGGAAATAGATTATTTAATGAATAAATCAATTTAAAGTATCAAACTTAATAAAAATTATACCTCTTCTAGCAATTCTCAATTCTCTTTAAGTGCATACAAACTTTTAGGTAAAACAAATGTTTACTTTTAGATGCGTTTAACCGTAGTGGCGTTGGTCCGCTTATTCGAATTAACATTATAAAGATGCCACCGAAAAATGCTTTTAGGAAGGTTATTTTGACATGAGAATGTCCCTAAGCATACCAGTACGTTCATTACGTAATTTCTCTCAGTAAAAGAAACTAGAATTTTAAGTTGGCCCTCGGACTCTCCCCTATTGAGAGACGCTTAATTTTCATCACTGTAAACCTTTAAATGATTTAATAGAACTACTGTCACTTGAATGGAAAAAAATCTCCTCGAAATATCAATATAAGAATCTTTATAACAATTTGGAAAAGCAGACTATGTATAGAAATACAGATAAACGTTAAACAGTTTATTGCATGAAAGTTATTTTACCTTGCCTCCATTCGGGCGACAATTTCACACCTGGGTAAAAACGTGATTTTTTGTTCCCTTGGTGAACAATATACAATATTTATATACTTAACACTTGAAAAAATAAATGTCAGCAGAAAAAAATTATCGTAATTTTTTTCAATGGAATCAGATAATCAAATAATTTTTAATAAAGAAAATGGCAACATAAAACATAAAAATTATGTCATTAAGATGGCACCACCTACAAGTCTCCATTAATTCGGCTTGAATTTTAACCATCCAAGTCGTTCTGAATTTCCGCCAAACGGATTTGACTGACTTATCGGATGTGTGTGTTCGTTTGCAAATATGGATGAGTCCTTTTTTTGTTTTATTATTTCGTCATCCACTAATACTTTTACAAAAGAAGCCGTGGATGTAATAATTCCGAATAATTCATCACTCATATCTGTTTTATTTATCTTTCTTTTTGCCAGTGTAATGTCACCACATGACAAAACATTCAGTTTCTCCATTCGTCTCCACTGAAAAATTCGGCTGGAAAAAGAACGACCAGATATTGGAGACTTGCCGAAATTCTGCCGGAACGTGATCTTAGTACTATGCTTAAATAATGATAGTAGTATTAGTAGTAATATCTGACTCGCCACAGTGCCAGGTAAAAGTTAAAATCATTTTACCATGCGATAAATAAAACTCAAGCAATCTCTAGGATATTTCACAAGCTATTTTTCCATATGTGGCTAAATATTTCATATTGCAGTACAACTTTGTATTCTTTTTAGGAAACTAAGCACGTTAGGAGATTTGAAGAGTGGGGGTACCTCTATACATAGATAGAAAATTAAATATTAAATCGTTGTTGTAAATCGTTTGATTTCGGTAAAATTAATCATTGGATCATTTACTGGCGAAATATTATAATATCTTTACCATTATTACTTACGCAGAAACTACATAAATTAAATGATTCCAGAGGAATTGACTGGAGTAGGAGATGTATTTTATTGAATAATTTTATCGATGTACATATGTACATATTAACATTAAAATTAAAATGTGTATAGTGCCTTCCTTGTAAAGTTTAATAAGTACCTACTTAAATTTAATAAAATTAAAAATTAAAAAAGAAGGAATTGTTAAAACAAAAATGAAGAATTAGAACATTGTATGGTATATACATATAATACTATGTACGTTCACTGACAAGCAAAGATATTTGTTTTAAGGATTTATTTATTATTATTATTTTACTGAGTGTATTTGGTTGGAAAACAGCGCTGTTGGATAATTCACGAGACCATTTTATCACGAAATCTAATATTAAGCAAGCGTTTGCTAATATATGGGTTACTTATTTGAAGTACACTCGTCCCTCGATCTACACGGTAGATAAGTTCTTGTAAAAATCGTGCAAAACGAAACCGTGTAAAACGAGACACAGAGTAGACGGATATGTTCAATTAACCTGAAAACCGTGTAAATCGAACTAAAGAAGACAAAGAAAAGTCGAATATATGTTCATTATAATCGTGTAAAATGAGATAAGGATTGAAGAATAAAAGGGGGATTGGTTCATTCAATTTCAAAACGTAAACATTAGTTAACAATATTCCTTTCAATTAAAAACAATAAAAAACGTAATAAAAATAACAATATTCTGTACAAATTAAAACAATAGAAGGATTCAAACATTGTTTTCCTTTCCTCGGGTTTTCTTTTCTCTAATAAAGTTAAAGCAATATTACGAAATAAATTTTTAAAAACAACAAACTGCCTTTATTCACCTGTTATTAGAATTCAATCAGAAAAAATTACTTTGGTTTCTTCTTTTTCGATTGAAGTTTTGGATAAGGGTGCGTTTGGTAACTTTGAACGAGCTTTTAAAAGAGTACGTTCATTAATATGATACTGATAAATGGCATAAGGCAAAACTATCAGAATAAGACAAAAAAAATTTTTTTTTGTGATTTAAAAATCGTGTAAAAGCGAAATCGCGTAATTCGAGTACCGTGCAAATCGAGGGACTGGTGTATATATGTATGAATATCAGTAATTCCAAATATTCTATCGCATCGATGCACTGAGTACAAAATTTCAAATTTTCATAGTTGTTTCTATGGCAAACAAATGCAAGGTCTATTTGCACCAAAAATTTGAATACTCAGTATTTTATTAGAATTAGTATTTATAGCTCATGGTTTGTTTCAGGCGCGTGTGACCCAACATTGATTTGAAAATATCTCGGACATAATGATATGCCTTCCGGCTTTCAGTTATCCTTTTCCTGTGGCAATTCTAATTTATCTTAAAACGTACCTTTATAATAATTCTTTTTCAGTCACTTATGATAAGGGGAAGACAATTGCAACTACTAACTAAAAATTGATGTGGAATTAAAAAATTAAACTTTTAAGTTTATTTGGTTTGATATGGTTTGGCCATAAACATAATTCCTTTGTAAGCTTTTAAGTAGATATTAATTAAATTTAGTGAACGTATGGTATGTATGCTGGGCTTTTTAATTTAAGAGATAGCCTTCTTATTATCGGATAGATTGGGATTTATTTTATATGGCGGATGAATTTTGGAGGACAACGATTTAAGTAAATCGGATTCTGATTAAGAATAAGATTCAAAAAAATTATACACAATTTTGATGAGTATTGTTTGAAATCTGACTGTGCAAAAGCTTATATGGGTTTTTGTAGGCCGACATGCTAACGCGGCTTTTAACATTTGCCCAAATGTTGGGTATTTTTCATTCATTTTGCAGGCACCAGAAGTTTAGTGTCGGACAAATGCGATGGATCGTTTTATAGACATTTTGTCATATATTTCGACACTGCAAAGTGTTATACATATTACTTCATAATTTTCGGAAACGCAAAAGATGTGTTATATATTTTAATTATTGCAATTTTTCTAGAAAATTAATAAAGATTGCCATTTCAGTAGTTTAATCAGCAGCAAACAAGAAACAACAACAAACTGAATTTGTGATCTTTACTGAATAATCCAGAGTTAGTTGTGTGTAGGTAGGGTACTAAAGGTGTACCTTTAAAAATATCCAAAGAAAATTATGCGAAGTATCCAAGATATAATTAAAAAATGTAGCCATTAAATTAGTATCTAACCTCTTCACTGTTTTCCGTATCACCTAGTCTTGTCCGCCAATCTGCCATTCCTGTGCCGGTGTTCTGAAATGGTTTAAAAATTAAAATGCAACTCGATTTTGAGAATGATCGTGATCTTACACTTACAATCAATATTTGCGGGTGTATCACGTTGCTTTTATTGTCTATCATTGCAATTACCGACTGCTGTTGATGCTGGACCTGCTGCTGCTGCGGCTGCTGCTGCTGCTGCTGGTGGTGCTGTTGCTGCTGTTGGGGGTTGACGCTGTCTGGCCTCGCTTGAATCTGCTGGGCCATTTGTGGTGGTGGCGGACACGTGGAATAGAATGCCATGGGCTCAGATTTAATTTGCTGCTCGAACATGCTGATTGTGGCCAGCAAGTCACTGGTCGGGGGCACGGGCATCCGCCCGACCCCCCAATGCGTTGGAAAACTAATTTTGCTGATTTTTTTGAACCGCTCGCCATTCAAAATTGGTTTTTAACTCGAAATTACTCATAATAGCTGAAAACCTGCAAAAAACATATAATTATAGAAATGAGATAGCAAAAAAGGAGATTACATATTTATAGAAAATAATTAAAGACGATATAGAGAATGCTTAAAATAAGTCCAATTTCCATCTTTAGAGAGTTCAGTACGTACGTGCATTAAAAATATAAAGCAGGTACTATTGAAGGTTAAATAAGCAAAACTAAAAGTAGGTATGAGTAATCAGAGGCAATTGTTTCGGAGTTTAATAGTAAGTATATTTGTTAGTTAATCTGATAAAAGTAAAAGCTATTTCATTCTAATAAATATTTCTGCTCTAATAGATCATATTCTTTGGAAATAGTACTTTACCGTGGAAATAAAAATAAAAAATAAAATATATTTTTTGCATTTTCTATAATCATAATATCAATATAAAAATTTTTTATGTTTTTGTACGAGTCCAGTGATTTATTTAAGCTATATCTAATCACAACATGACCACAGGAAGTCGCCTAAATATACAGTGAAAGAAATGTTTAACTATATTCTAAGAGAAATCATTCGCTGCTATGCTCGCACAACTTTGACCTAAAAGCCTACCTACTTCGAATTGTGAACTCAATGCCAAAATTTGGCGACGTTTAACAAGTGTTAGTTCAAACATTTAAAGAAATGTTTAACTATTAATGATTTTAATTATATTAATATCCGTTTTTCTCCGATGTGGATATGTGATGTTTTTGCTTCTTAAAGTAAAGAATAGTGTGTCACGCAAACGATGTCGCAGATACCAGTTAGTACTGAATAAATTAACTATATAGTTCTAGAACAGTAAAATTGTTATATTGGGTCATATTACGGAAATCAGGTTTTCTCGACTCGACTAGCGAAACTATTTATAATCTCAGTACCTACCTCAGTCAAATCGAAATGTACAACTTCTTTTATAGCTGGTACAATACAGTACTGTGAAAATGTTTAGGACCATTCTACCATAGTTCTTCGGGAACTTTTAGTTTGCCGAAGCATGCCTTTTTTATGTTGGTCAGAGGAGGAAATCAATGTAGGGCTAAAATATACCTCAAAGTGACCTTTTCCATTTGACATACATAACTGAATTCATTTTTAATAATTTACATACATATTGGGAAAAATAAAGCAATTCGTATATGTTAATACGAAAAAAATAGTCAAAGTTGACACTTGATAGGAGGTTTCTTCGCGTAATTGTTTGCAAAACACAGAATAAAAGATGTAAAAGTTATCGCAATGACACCGTAAAAATCGTTCGAAGTAAACAACCTTCTTCAAAGTTTGGCTTATTGGAAGAGTCTTGAGTTGGCCCGTCATCCGTTTTCGTTTAGAGATTGGTTTTTGGGATACCCTGTATCGAATCTATAGATGCAATACATTTTCATATAAACGGCAATTTTTGTGTAGACTCGTGTAATTTTATAAGTTTTTGGGACATCTAATTTATTACATATTAATTCGGTATAAGATTTTCAAAATTCAAGATGGTAGATCCAATAGGATAGATGAGAAAACCATACTACAAATTTAATATTTCCAACTGTTTGAACTAACTTATTGGATCTGCAAATTTGAATTTTTTTAAAAATCTGAGACTGGATTCGTGATCGGCTACCCGAAAAACTGCGATACACATGATTGCAGCTAGAATTATTAACTTTTTGAGGCATTCCGAATTTTGAATTCCCAAAATCTGAAGCCGGATTCGTAATCAGCGACCCCGGAAACCTGTAATTTCAGTACATTTATCCAAAAAATGACTTTAAAGCTGAATTAAATCTAAAAAATTAAAGTTTTGTTATCATTAATCGTAATTCTTTGCCTTAAAACAACGTGTGGAAAATCCCCTTTCTGTACCTAAAATGAGAACCACGTATCAGAAACGTAATATCTTGTTGTGGCCAAAAGTGATAACCTCATATCATGCACGTTAATGAAATAAAATAATAAAATATAATTATCAAATTCTGTGGTTTTATTAAATAGTAAATGCAGTATGTACTATGAATGTCCAACAGTTTGCGCGGAATTCAGCCTGTGCTGAAACTACTTTTGGTCACGACGCATGAGAAAAGCTATCGCATCGAAAATGGCACACACCATCGCCGTCGCTAAATTCATAAGGGTTAATTATTTATAACTATGTAGTTATATTAATTGATAGTCTAATGTTTGTTATCAGGAATTTGTTTTGTAACCTACTAGAATCCCATGAAAAAAGAGCCATTTCAAGTTTTAGAATACTTTCGTCATGGAAAAAAACTGGAAAAAATAGGGTGCTATTATAGTGGCTTCTGTCTTTCAAAGGGGTGAATACTTGACTTACGCCATTATTATTATTATTCTGATTTTTTTGCCAATTAGAGGCGAACCTGACCTGAGATTCAAACTAAATGTTATAATCTGACCGAATCGTGAAATGTTTGCCGCGAAAATCTCCTAAATATTTGTTCCGACCATGAACGTTTCATTTCGGTTCTTTCTTCTTTCGGTCTGATCGGACCGAGAAATAAAACTCTGTGAATACATTGGTCCGCTTTAGAGAAAATGCACTTCGCGCTTAACTGCGCTACTTGCTTAGAAGAGCTCGGTTCATTTCATTATCGTATCGAGTGTGTTAGTCTACATTTTTATGATCTGAACTTTGTCTTAAAAATTCAAATCAAAACGTTTCAATTGGACCGAAATTTTTTCGATCACAGCGATTTCGGTTCAATGGAACCGAAATAATTTTTGTACAAAAGTACCGTTTTTATGGAAAATGAACCGGTATAGTTTTGACCGAAATAATAACGTTATTGTAATGTTATGATGGTTCCCTGATTGTAACACATATAGCAATTAATAAATACCGTAGATGCGGGTTACTTTAGCTCTAGGGGGTAACTTTGGCTCAAAACAAAAAAAATATTGAATTTCCCACCTCTTCGTAGCCATGACACTAAACGATCTAGTTCGCGTCGGAAATGTTAGATGGTTTTACTGACGTCTATTTTTAATTGGTTGCACGTATTTTTACAAAATTAAAACCTTGTGTGAATATTTACGTATTTTAGGTCTGCAAACTTTCTTGTGTAACAGAGGGCTTTAGAGAAGTTAATGTTTGTTTATGTTTTTTTTTTTAAATTAAACGTTTTCTATTATTTCAAAGGACTTAAACTGGCTCAATACTTGCTTAAGTATATAGGTTTTGTGCCCAAACCATATGTAAGCCAAAGTAACCCTCCTCAAAGGACAACTTTGGCTCAAATTTAAAAATAATAACAAATGTATTTTTACAAACTTTTTGGTATATAAAAGATTATTACTGATTAGCTATTATCCTAATCTATCAAATGAAAACATTATAACACCTAGTAGTCTAACACAATCTACATATACATCAGAGCGATTTCTTAAGATATAAGAAAAAAGTAGCCAAAGTAACCCGCATCTACGGTACCTAAATTGAGAAGTCATCGAACGATGCTAAGTATTCTGAATTGCGTACAAACGAAACTTTTCAAATAGTTGAATTATGGTGACAAATTGTCACCAGTCCCACCAAATCATGAGACAATTAATCCCACAGATTACAAGTATGAATAGCTGCGATTAATCGCTCTTCAACGCTTATTCAACCTGAACTGAATGAACTTTAAGTGAACGGCAACAGATCGATGGCCCCCGCCGCAGCGCGACGTACGTGAACTACACCGAACTACCCAAACAACAGATGAATAATGAAAATGAGAATAAAAAGGCATGGCATCATAAAAAGCGTCTGTACTTGAAAGCGTGTTCTGTGTTCTATAGTCGGTCTATAGTCAGTCTATAGTCTGTAGTAAACGCCCCGCCCCCACCCTGTCGAAGCGGCATGGCGTGTATCATTATATCAATAGATAAGGGTAGAGCGACGTTCGTTCGTTTCGTTCGGTTCAAACAAACTCGTATTGCATAAAAACGTCTACATGGGAAAGTACCCCATGATACAGATAAGTACGTTCTTATAGACCGGGAACAGACTATGGATCCATGGTGGCAACCGGCACATATCTAACCGAATTTCTCTATATTGTATTATGTTTCTCAAGGTCGTCTTGAATGCTATTTTGTATCGCATATCTGCCTGCACAAACCTATAGATATGTGGCCGGGGCGACGTAATAAATGTGTCTCGAAAGATAGAAACGTTTCGTACGCTCCTACAGCTGTGGGTACGTTTATACTTTACTATAATCACCATGAGCTGTATCGTCGACGCGCCGCTGTCTATAGCTCCACAGATATTGTTTGTTATTAACGTGCAGGCCCGTAATCGGGTCGTGTGTAGGTTTGTTTTCAATGTTCACTTTATTTCTCGACAACTCCTGATGTTTGTTTTTGTGTATACATAATCAAAAGTGAAAGTATTCCATGTTTACATTACGAGAGTATCCTATGGAGCGGGCTGTGTGGGGGAACTCCGAATGACGTAGCCAGATACCAGGTCAGGTATAGGTACACATATATTTAGCGAATGTTATGAGGCGGGCGGACGCCGGGACCAGTTCATGTGTACAAACATATTTTATGCGAGGTATTATAGAAATGGTTTGTGTTGTGCTCTGCCTCTCTGTGCTATGCTATGTTATGCTATGCTATGCTATACTATGCTTTGTGTGAAAACCCATCGCATAGTCGTCGAATAAAAAGCCCCCTCCCCTCCCCCGCCTGACGTAGCAAGGTCAATGTTAATGTTCTTGAGTTTGGTCATGAATTTCTGAATGAAATTTGTTTTTTTTTTCTTCTTTCATTTTTTTTTTTTCTTCTCGAGAGGTATGCTGCGGGAGTGAAACTGGCAGACATCATCGGGCATTGACTTCGTCTCGATTATAACTCTATGCATGTATATAAATTACTCAAAACTGGGTCATAAATGGTGGCAGACAGGAGTGCGAGTGTACTTTGTCGATGGGTTGACTTGACTTTGACGTTATTGCTATTTTACGCGCGCTTCAGATTGCTGCTATTGAGGGATTCGATTTTCTGGTATTGTTGAACGATTGGACGGAATCAAGTAGGTATACAACATCATTTTAGTATACCTACGTTTTGCATTTCAAGTATCTCTGAAAGTATTTGAAAGAATTATGCCAACTTTCAAAGAAAATTTGCTTGTTCCTAGTTATGGATTATGAGATTAGAATTTCTAGATTTGTAGATACCTATACAGTAGTTATACAAATTCTTCTTGAGAAACATTAAAAAATAACAGTGTTTTGTACAATCGTGGGAAAGTAATAGCAGTACCAATGGTAGCAAATGCCAAAAAGTGATCAGAAAAGGAAGAAATTCGAGGACTTAAAAGAAGACTTCAGCACTTTACGAAAATAAAGGAGCAAAGTCTTTTATGGGATCATTCTCAAAAATGGGCTATTTTTATAAATTTTTTTAAAAACTTACTATAGTATATTGATATAAAATTGTTGAGCTTAATAAGTACACTCTCGAAATACATAAAAAAAAATTTGTTTTTTAAATATTTTAATACACAAAAATAACAGGCAAACGTAATTGCTCCAAAAATGGATATGGTCCTGGTGGTGTTGATATCTCAATAACGGCTCATTAAAAACGAAAACATTAAAAATATTTAATAAAACAAATCAAAAAAACGAATTTTTAGTTTCATTGCTTTTGAAAAAAAAACAATAAAAATTAAAATTTTAATACGGTTATAGAGTGCACTGAAGCTATTCACGTGTAGAAAATGTGGTTACATTTCCATAAGGATCGATTTCGGAGAAATCATCGCCGCCGACCAAACAAACGTTGTTTTTAGAAAAACGCGGTTAAAGTTTTTTTAATGAGCAATTTTGAAAAAGTCCTACCTTAACTTAATCAGCGATGCCAGCACCTTACAAAATACATACTTTCTGTCTTTACTTTTAGATATACAATACATAATATACTTCCAAGAAATGTTAAACAAAAAAAATCTATTTTTTGAAAATTATAAACCAGAATGATCCCTTAAGTTAATATTTCAACTATCAGAAGAAGACTAACTGAAATAAACTTATTCTGTCGAAGACCGAGAAGGGTACCGCTCTTGCAACCAGAACTACCAAAAAAAGAATAATGTTTTGCATTTAACCCGGCGTCAGTAGGGTATAAAATTATTACGACAACTGTAGGGTGGGGTCAAAATGACTCAGATTTTCAACTGCATCTGATTTTTACCATGTCAAGGAAATTGAAGGATATTCTATTTAATTAGATAAACTAATTCCCAAATTAAAATATTTTAGTAAAAAACAATCAAAATTCGTATCATATTAGGAACTTTTTATTGAAAAGCTCGGCAACGTCACATTTTTATTTTAAGAAATACCCGCGTTTAAAAATATCACGGGTCATAATGACCCAACCTGGCTGACGCCGGGTTAAAATGGCCTGTTAGGAAATAATGAAATATTTTGGGGCGGATGAAATGACAGTGGTACTTTTAGTTCCAAAAGGAGCAGGCAGTATGTTAGGAGACCAGCGAATGTAAAATGTAGCGAGGATTACATGTTTTTCAAACTTTGACACCACACAGTGGAGAAAAAATTAATGTTTGAGATTGTTTTTCTCATTACGGCAGAGATATAAAGGTAGGAAAATCGCTTTGGGCCCAAGCGATCCTTGTATAGGTAGTACTCTGCTCGCGCGAAAGTTGAGACTTAACCCTTTCCTCGCTTTGTTGCGTCCAGAGCCCACGCGCGGGACGGATTGCACTGATTTGTTATGATGTTCAGTTCGTAACTTGGACAACGATTTCTTTCTTTCTGACGAAGTGAAATTGTAGTGGCTTCTGTTTTAATTTTAATTTTTTAACTGAGCAACCCGTGCAAAATAAAATATAATAATTGCCGGCCACACACGGGGTGTTTTTTGGCGTACAAACTTGTGACAATCTTTATGATTATGACAAACTTTGTTTGTACGCCATTTTGCCCACAAACGGTGGTTTTCAGTCCTAAAGCGATATAACAAATTTAAAGAACGAAATCGCGACTCCACAATCTAATGTCGGAGCAATTCATCTTGACAGATGATAAAAAAATAAAACCACGGACAAATCAAAGGCGAGAAATATTTGGGACGGTTTTAAGTTTGTACGCCAAGTTGCCCACACACGATCAATCTTATGTTTGTATGCGTGCTTGTACGCCAAAAACCGTCCCATGTGTGGCCGGCTAATCGTAGGGAACTCTGGGATGAATATTTTAAAAATAAACAAGAAATCTAGTTAGTCGCGACTCAACACTACTAATAAAAAAAATAAATATAAAATTTAATAAATATTTTTGATTAAAATATAGTTACGGATTTTAAATCATATTCATTAAATATATGGTGGAATGTATAATACTACACCATAAAATCAATTCAGGACGCGGATTTTTTTGAACGTTCCATGTTCAAAATATAAGTTTCTATTTTAAACCTCAAAAATTTTCGATTTTTCTGTGCTGATAAGAGTTTGTTTAGGTTGATTTTCTGTGATGTTATGCGAATATCTAAATAGAATTATGTATAATTTAATGTAAAGAAATACTTTTAGTAAAACTAGTTGATGTGCCAACTAGATTTACTGCTACCAAGAATATAGTTGGTTGGTTGGTTACAGTGGCGACCCAAGCCAGCATGGCGGGTCCAAGTAGCGCTATGGCGCGCCGTTTGACACCACAGAAGATTTCCCCTAAAAGTAACCAAAAGAAAAGAAACGAGTGAGTAGGGTCGCCGAATGTAGTAGAAAAATCAGTTATTTTGATTTTGGTCCTATCATTAGCTGTCTTCCATTGGGCTGTGTAAAATACTCCCAAGTACTTCTGGGTACACTCAACTACTCTAGCTCTAGTTGGCGAGTAGTTTCGCCACATTTTCCCGCCAGATGGATTGTGGTTTTTGTACTAGGTTTGCATGGAAATAATAGCTTTTTTCTCATTGTTGGTTCAAGCTTTAGCTATTCTGGAGCCTTCAAATAATAAAATTTAAGTAATATAGGCAGCAAAACATATTTATACATAAATATTTCCATTTTAATAAATAAGGCACAATCAGAGCAACAAATATAATACGATGAAATGTCAAAATTTGAATTTATATTTTACTCCTGACGATCAAAGTAGCGTTCCATAGAGAAAGTACTCGGGAGTACTTCACACAGCCCAATGGAACACAGCTATTATTTCCCCCCATGCCTGATTGAGACTGCTATAATAAAAATCGTTACATTTACATTTATGTACATTTATAATTAGCGAGAGATTCTTTTGTTTTCTCATTGACTAGCAACATGCTATTTTTGCCCAGAAAATACAGCATAAACGAACTTTGTGTAGAAGATATTATGGATAATAGGTAACCATCTCTGCCTACGTAAATTTGTTCCTTTGAACTTGAGGCGAAACTTAACGTTTACCTATTTAATATACTGTTTATTGTTATTATAGTTAATAATAGGTATCTCAATTAATAGAAAATATTGTTTTCACTTCGATTTACAAATGTTGCAATCAATTTTCATTATAATTCTTATCATTAAAAAGTTCTGAAACCATAATGAAGTGATTATAAATGCTGTAACTTCTGTGCAAACAAATAATTTTTAATCAGAAGTCTATTACAAGTTCTAATTAGTGATCTCTTTTTATATGGTGCCCTCCTTAATATACATACCTAGTAAAAACATTTCTTGGTTTTAGATCATATTCCCTCGATTTTTGTTTTCTTTATTACATTAAAAATCACACCGAGGGAACCGGTATTAATTACATATGTATGTATGTGTGTTTTTTACATACTGTTTGTTGTTTCTGTGGCCGAAGAAGCTTTCAGCTTCAAAATTATTTAATTTAAAAAAGAAAACTAAGCTTACTTGTAATATTTACTTAAAGAAAATTTGAACTGTCCAATGCATTAAAACTTTTTTCTTATAAGGTATGATTAAAGATGTTTGGTTTGTTCAATTTCCTACTTTTTTATACTGCTCTCTATTAATCCGAATTAAAATACGTACTTTATGGAACTGCAATACAGTCAATATTTAAAATTGGAAAGTTCTTACGCTTTCTGTACAGCATTTTTAATCTTTGGTCACATTATAACATTTTGTTTTCTTAATTAGGTACAATATCGTTAACATCCAAACACATTTTGGATAGAAATACAGGTCGAAATGTTTGTATTTGTGTGCTTGTATATTTGCGTGTAAAAGACTGTTAATTCCGAAAGAAAAATTTGGGTTTTTAAATTCTACAAGCAATATCATAATAAACGGTGCCCAAAAAGTTTGTATACAAAAAGAAAATGCGAGAGCGAAACATGCAATTAGATTTTATTAAGCGCATTGACGTATAATATAATGGACCGCTCACGTACATGTTTTCCCATAGAAGCGGACGGTGCGATTTTTGTTCCCTCTCTTTCGCTCTGTGGCAGTGACAGTTCGTGAAATGACGTAAAATTAACATTCTATAATGTCAGAGATTTGTCAGCAGGCTGAATTGCCGATAAAAATTTTCCCTGACAATTCTCTGGAGAATGGTCAAATGACTTCGAATTTGTTTATTGCAGCAAGTTTACTAGAAATTTCAATGCGAAGCAGCGCGATCACACATTAATTGACCAATTTGTTTGTATTAGGACTTTCAGGGAAGCTACTTAATTAATTCCAGAGCTGATTTTCGCCTATGTTCTCTTATTCCGGGAGAAATAAAATAGAAAAGATCTTAAAAAATTCCTTTTGAATGGAATTTTCGTAATAAAATATTTATGATTTTAACAAATTCATTTCAGTAACCTTTAGCTTCAATTAATTGTTTCGTTTAAAATTAAAATAATTCAATAGAAAAATCCAATCGAAATAGTTTGAAGTTTTTGTGGACAAATTAATTGAAATCAAAGGTAGGTTAGGTTAGGTTAGGTAGTAGTGGGTGCTCAGTTGGGGTACATTTAGGCCGGAAAAATGCCCGTTGTGATACCACATGGAGCAAGATCCCCCATAGTTAACCCTTGAACCATATAGAGCTCCTAATGAGCTGTTCCAGGCTTCTAATCCTGATAGAACTCATTTCCAACGCATCATAGAAAGAGGAGCCTAGACTGCGGTATCTGCGTATCGCAAGAGTTGGGCATTAGGAGAGGAAATGGAGGATACTTCCCTCCTCCTCTTCATTAAGGCAACTTCTGCCTTCAAAGATTAATGAAATAAATTTGTTACAGTTTTAAGAATTTTATTGCAAGTTCAATCCAAACAGAGTTTTGTGAGTTCTTTTTATTGCACTCGGAATGTAGAAAATGGGTATTAGTTTATTTTATCTGAGTGAGTGATTTTATTTATTGGCTTATAGATTTGGTCTTATCTATTTCTAGCTCTTAATATGTTCATTCGATTCCGTGAACAAAAACAAATCTAATCTAATGTTTTCATAACTTAAAATTTTTCAATCACAAATTCTCGAAAATATTGGTAATTTTGCGAGGATAAAAATTTTAAAGCATATTTATGACATTAATAATGATTTTTATTTACATTAATTGCATTTAAAGTACATATTCTTTAATTTTTTTTCAACAAATGTTTAAATTCAAATATTTTTGTCAGCATTCAGCAATTCCGCGTTCAGAAAATCTGCGGAATCGGCCCATCCATGCAATGCGGTAAAAATAGACAGCACTATGTAAATTTTTATATGTCTCATCTCGTCCCTCTGTGGCAGTAGGTTGTCAAATTGGCGGACGCTTGAGACAGGAGATTGAGCGGTCAATGTTTTATTTATGTCTGTGATTAAGCGTCTTTATAGGAAATAAGTTATCTTGTTTTATTATTCTTCCTTTAGCCTTTTTTACTAATGGTAATCTCTTTTCAAAAGAGTTACAAGCGGCACGTACGATTGGCCTTTGCATTTCCTCCCAAAATTTTAATAATTGTTCGCTTAAAATTTTCCAAACTACTGATGTTTTGGTCCAAGCTTCGACATCATGTAACCCCAGGCAAAAATCCAAAGGATTTAAATCAGGGTTTACTAGGAGGCCATTCATGCTTTGGCAAAAAGTCGACTAAATTTTCAGCACACCACTTCTGAGTTGTATTCGCGGTATGCGAAGGCGCCCCCCGTCTTGCTGAAAACAATAGTAGTCGTCTCTAAGTAATTCTTTGTGAATTTACCTTCGTTGTATAAGACTTGATGAGCGAGTCAAGGCTTGGGTCGACTTCGCGAGACGGAATGAGAAAAATTGTAGGAGCATTTCTTGAATACTGTCGAATTGTGCACTTTTATTAATTTAAAATATCAAATATCGCGCTAAGTAAATTCGAACAGGTTTACTTTATCTCCGTCTTAATTGGAATACTAGCTAGATCAGCTTGTTTGCTGACGTCACAAACTGTTATAACGAGACGAAGACTTAGATTCGGATAGGTCCTGTATATTGAAATAAAACGCCAATGATTTTGGTATAATTGCATTCCTAAACCTATCTACCTACCTTTATGCATAAAAGACTTCTTTAGGTCGCGTTACTTTTGAGAGGCAGATTCACGTACGACCCACTTCCAATAATAATAATAATGGTTCCTAAACCAAAATTCCGCTTATTTTTACTATTTTTAGTGAGTTAGAAACGAGCAAACTCTATTATATAAGTTGACAACGAAAACGAGGATTTGAGTATAGGGGATGAGTGTCGATTTTCACTTGAATTGCATTTAAGAAAATATTTTCAGGAAACTTGACATTCATTAGGATTAGTGTTTGAGATGATTGAAACGCGAATTATCGCAAGTGTAATTATGCGCTACGAAAAACCTATTCGATTAGGTTTGCAACGGCAGCGGCGTGGCCTGGTTGGTGTAGCGTCACCAAAGTTCGGGTGGGACCACAGCGTGCCACTAATGGAGCGCCCGTGATAGCTGCAATAAAAAGTGTTTTTGAGCTTGGCCCCGCGACAGCGTCACTAGCGCCAGGGCACGGCACGGCGGCGGTAGGAATATCGATCCTCCCCGTCCAATTAATGTCGCATCAAGCGGGGCCCACAAATCAAATTTCGCAAATAAAAAGGCGAAGACCGTGTAATGGGGAGTTAGTTTTACCACCTGCTGTCACGAGTTTGCGCGCTTCCATTCTGCCCTAGGCGAAATTTATCACCCTTGGAGCTGGGACTGGGAGCGGCGCTGGGGTGGGCCGGGAGGGGAGGGCCGACCGGGCCGGTCCAAGCCAGACGGTGGAGTGAGCGGCTACGAAAGATGGGCATAATTTTGAGGAGGCAGTTCACCGCCTCGACGCCACCGCCGCGCCGACGAGCTCGGATTTATAACGAGGAGCGGGCACAATCGAGCATGAGGAAAACAGGCAACTTTCCCACATTCCGGACCCGATTCTGCGAGGACATTGCCAGTTCGCCTCTCCTCCGGCTCGGCTTAAAGGTGACTTTCTGCCTGCACGAACCACTCACGGCTTTAAGGCTTTTTGGGGCAAATTGGCCGCTGCTTGAGTAATCTCTGACTCTGATGACAGACGGCAGAAATGACAAATGTAATCGAAGGAACAAAATTTAGATCTATCTAGGAAAATTAAAATTATTGCAAGCTGTGAACTAAAGTAAAAAAGAATCTTTGCAGCGATTTGCACTCTTTAAATTCAATTTAACCAATTGACGCTCAACAAAAATAGATAAAGATAGGTTTTTGGGATTGCTGATTACGAGCCTGAAATTAAAAATGGCGGAGCAAAAAAGGCAGATGAAGTTTCTCATTAATAGCTCTGTTTAGTGACCAGAAAGTAGATAAGAAAGGATCAGCTGTCAGAGCAAAACAGATCAGAAAGAAGCAGGCATGGCTGATTAAACACCGCTTTGAATTTTTTTGAGTTGCTAAATGTTAAATAAATTTTCATTTGTTCAAATTTATGTGGTGCGGACAAAAAATCGGTATTATAATAGTAATAATCGAAATTTTTATCATCCTAGTAATACTTTACATATAAAAGTAGTAAAAAATCAATTATTTTATTTGAATATGTATTCTCAGTTGACAGTTCGACAACTTTTTATGCTCTTCTAAGCTTATCCTACTAACAAGTTGGTGCAGAAAATCTAGCTCTGAAGTAATCCGAATCCCTTTGGAGCAGGCACATTGAACACGCTAGTTTAATTTAGAGCAGCTTTGAGTTTCATTGAACACATTGATTTGGTCTTTTCTGTTCTAAATAAATCTAGCTAGAGCAAGTCATTAAACACACCTACTTATCACTAATTATAAAAAAGCGATACCTACTGCTGAAATTTGTCATACAAATAAGTATTATATACTTTGTTAAGTTTTTAAAACTATGCTTATTGTTTCTTAAATAAAGAGTTCTACTGATAACTATTGAATTAAAACTAATTTTTAAAATGATTGCAAACGTATTTGCCAACTGCTTAATCACTGTCACAAAATTTTAAACTTTCATATTAAGGGGGTGGAATTACCTTCCACCTTGGCAATAAGATTTTATTTTAAGAGCAATCACGTTGCGGAACACTAATTGCGCAAATCCAGCTTGCACTTGATCGGTTATTTTTGTTTTAAACAAACTTTTATGAAGGATTTTATGTATCCGACGGAATATTTTTTTTCCGAACATTACATTATGGATGGTCTGATTTTGACGATTAATTCTCTTTTTGGATTATTGCGCGAAATTGGTTCCATATAAGTTTACTTTAAATTAAGAAGCAAAAGCTGCTGCAGAACCTGCAACCTTTGAATTGGTCTGTCCGTGTCAATTTGTCGCCAGGGAATATCGAGAAATTTTAAGTTCTAATGAAAAGTGCATGGTACATAACAAAAACATTATAGAAAAACCGAAAATAAGTACGTCAAATGATGGCCATTAAGATGTATTTAATTAATTAACTAATTTCAAACGGCAGCGAAAAGCGATGCACTGATGTTCGATCCATCTCTTTAATTCAGATGAGAAAAATGTTGCGCAACTTTCTTTATTTAAAAAATAAAATTGTTTTTTATAGGTACTCATAAAGATTTATCGTACATATTTGTAATTTCATACCTTTTTCTGGCATTCAATAAAAATGACGAATCATGGAAACTTAAACGCGGATTGTTTTGGTTCAATTAGTAAATAATAATGTAACTTCTATAAAAAAAAAAAAAATAATAAATTGAAATATCTTTGGATAACATTACAATCTATTAAATATTAAATAGAATAACAAGTTATTTTATTTTTCATGTAATAAAATAGGTTTCTTTTTTAGCGTCGCTGCTTTCGAATTTGCTATTAAAATGATGAATTATAACTAATGGTGATTTCAATTTAAAAGGATTAAAAAACTCCATGCACAAACTTTGACAGTTATAAAGTTTGCGTTTACGCATACGAACTATAATTTTTATTTCCAGCAATAGAAAATCTTTGTTTTTAACTTTTACCAGATTTTTTTTACAGAATTTTTAATTTCCAATAGCAGATTTAAAATCAGCAACCTTAAAAGTTTCTTGGCACTATGTATTTCATAAAACCTTTTGTCTAATAATAATTAATTAATTTAGTATTAGTTTATAATTGATTAGGAATACAGTGTTCCAGAAATATTAGCAGCTCAATAATAATTTATTAATTTGAAATCTACACTAAACTTTGCTGTACGTGGTCTCGTTTTGCGCGTTTCTAAACCGATGCAAATCATTGAAATGAGAAATTTATGTAGGTACTTCAACTTGAAATCTGTGCTTGCTGAAGTTTTTAAACGACAAACAATTTAAATACCTCCTATGCACATATATATTGCCATTAAACATATTCAGTAAAATTAGTTCCGTACTCTTGCATATGTCTTAAATTAAACTGAATGATTTTTATATTTGATTTATATTTAGAAAATGAATTTTTTATTTTTGTTTTACAGTCTTTATCTACATATGGTATCTATATGTATATATTCTATTTATTTTGATGTTTTTGAAGTTGAAAAATGCCGTAGTCATAAAAAGTAACAACAACAACAACAACAACATATTTTTTTCACTTTTGAACATACAATACTTATACATATATCAAATAGGAATTGTTTTAGTTGAAAACAATCGCAAGCATTTTAAAGATTTAAATGAGATGAAAACGAAACATATATGCACTATGGATTTTTGTAACTTTAATCGTTTATTTTAAAAAAGGGGCACAAATTTAGCGTACTGTTTTGCATAAAATTTCACACAATTACCATAAGCGGCGTTTTACGATACCCTCACGGATTTATGTTCAGCCGACACAGGAACGAAATGAACGAGCTCTGTGCTCAGCAGATAGGATGGAAGGAGACAAATTTATGGGCCTTTCTTAAAACTTTAGGTTTAAAGTTATGTGTTATATGAGGTGAGGATTATTAGTGTTATTATTATAATATAACTAATTTTCCTTAATTTGTTGTGAAAAATATATTGTATGTGCGGTATAAATTTTTGTGTATAGTGCGCCCAATTTAAAGTGTTGTAACGTGATCCTTAAAAAAGATAAAGGATTTTTTTCAAAAACTGATTTCAACACTTTTACTGCAAATACGGTAATTATCAATAGTCGGCTTACCTCATGAACTTGAAAGCACCTCAGGAGTCGGGTACACAAAAGCACTTTTCACAGCAGCCGATTTCACAGGAAGCTTTTAAACTTGAATTTTTTTTATATATGCGAACATGTATCTACACGTGTACGGCGATGTGTAGGACAATTTGTGTATGATTCCGATTCAATTTTTGTATTGCTATTGTAGAGCTGTAGCTAAATATCTAATAAACATACCACTTTCGCTGGAAGACTATCCCAACAAGCTCCACCGAGCTCCACCACTCCTCCTGGTCCTGGTTGAATAAAAATATAAAAAAAAGAGAGTAACCAACCAGTCGAAAAAGGGAAAAAGGACAACGACGACACGATGATCTAATGACGAGGCGCGTGCACGTGAGCAAGCTGGCGATACGCGTGACCAGCATTTGCATGTATCGCACACACCACCGACGAGTGTATTTATCTTTCTTTTTGTATTTATTTCTAGAAAACTTTTCGCCCCAGAGATGGAGCCTCTGTCTATAGCACGTCCTGCAGGATATCTATCGCCGCGGCCAGGAAAGGATTCGGATTTGGCCTCGCTGCCGTGCCGTGCCGTGCGACGAACTGTGCAGCCCCGTGCGATTATGAAACTAAATGAACTTTATGGGGAGGAAAAATTTTATCGACGGTCAAAGAGGGTCGTCTCAGGCGAGCCCCGTGTGGCCGTGGCCGGGGGAGGGGGGGAGCGATGGCGGTGGTGGTGCAATTTCCTACTGAAAATCAGGAAAACTCCGCAGAGCGGGAGGGCAAATCGCCGCGGACTCCGGTCAGAAAGAGACGGCGCACACGGGATTATACTTTATGTTAGAACCAGACAGGAATTGGCGCGGCGCGGTCTGCACTTGTGAGAAGGGTTCGTGAGCTCCATCAACCATCTTCCGCCCACTCCGGGGGTGTGGGTGCCCAACAGTGGCATGTGAAATTGAAAATATTTGAAATTTTCGCACGGAATTTGGCGTGCATTGATTTTTTTCTTTCAGGTTGATTCTCAGCGGGAGCCAAGTCCTGCAGGTGTGTTGTTTCAAATTGCGTTTCGTGCTTAAAATCAAAAGGTGTTATTCCCCAAACTCTAAAAGCAATTTCTTTGCTTTAGTTAAGCGAATCTCGCTTTTACTTAGTTTCATAAAGCCCAATATGTTTCACCAATCATGCTCTAGTTCAGGATTCTAATATATTACACAAATTTTCTTTTATTCTTCTTAAAAATGAATGAAAAGCTAGAAATGTATGTTTGCTTAGCTAGGTACCTATCGCAAAAACTGGAAGCTTTTCAAATAGCTGTTGGCAGACGAAAAATAAAAGCTGCGGCTTTAAGAATTAGATACAATACTGAATTTGTAGCTACATATACATATATTTAGACATGGCTATACAATATAATTCAGTTTTATACGCGAATGCAAAGTATAAATCAAAATCACGAGACCCCCTCCCCGGAAATTATTTTTAACCTCTTACCTTACAGTTTATTTAGACAGAAAAAAACATGTGAAAAGAATTTAATCTGACGTAGTCGCCGAATTATCAAAAAATAAAGGTAATATACATATGCGTAATGCGTAATAGTAATGCGTGAAGGTTCCAAAAGTTTAATCTACTGAATAGAAGTAAACTTTTGATTTTTGAAACTAGTTATTCATTTTTTAAATGTAAATAACTTTATGTTTTTTTAAAAAATTTAATTAGGATATCAACATCATATACCTAAATAAGTATAATAATAATAAATAATGTAAATAATTTAAACATAATATCTTCGCTATTCACGTCACTATTAATTTGAGTTTCCCGTGAATCCTCATTTCCTCATTTCAATTCTTCTAATCTGTGTTTTAATTCACTCAAATCATCATTTTTATATAACAGCTGTGTTTTTTTCATAATCGGATCCGGATCAAGGTTTCGCAGAAATTGTTTTAGTGTATTTTACACTTACCACAAGACAAGAGTCGAGCGTCAATAGAATTGATTCGATATTTTTCAAGTCTATCGAGCATTCATGAAACAAATTTCCCAAACAGGCATACATAAATACAGAATTGACATTTAAACACAGATATTTTAGATGTGAGTTCTATGAAATTAGGTATTGCTTTATATGAAATAAGAACATACAAAAATTTTCTTATTAAGGAATTTTTTCAACAATTCAACATTTCTTCAGCAATATAGTACTAGAATTTGTAGTTATTGTTCTGGTAGCTGCGAGAATTTTCGGCGCAAACCTTATCTTGAAAAGATTGCTGAAGTGCGCGTACTTAAAATTTATTCTTTCGCATTTGCATCTATATTTAAGAAATTCCTGATCATACAAAAATTACAATTAAGAATTTTTCAGGATAATTAGACTACACAAAAATAACGATAGATATCCAATTATAATAAAGATTTAAACACTCCATTCTATTTTTAGTAAATTGCATCGGCGTGAACGACATCGATAAGATAAATCATTTCATAACATTGTGTGTTGTGATCTGCAAAGTGGACGTGTTTTGCAGTGTTGAGTATTAACAAAAGTAGAATTACATAGAGTAGAAAGAGCTTTTGAATATTTCCTTATGTTAATAAATAAAGCATATAGATTTAATATACTTAATAATAACAATACATCAATGTTATATCCGATGGCAGGCAAATAATAAACTTTATAAAAAATTATTCAGAAATTGAAATTGAGGTCGGTTATTAAGTTACATCTAAATATGAAGAACACTTATGGAAATATATGTAGTTACATACATATATACATATATGCCAATAGATACAAAATATAATGAATTGTTTAAAAAAAATTTCAACTTTTTTAAATTTCAGGGAACATCAGTGAAAATTAGCAAAATTTTCTTTAAGTGGGTGTGATTATAAAGTGGTTACTTCTTATAAATTTAGTTAAAGATGCTAGGTTTTAAGGAGATAGTAGACATAATTCTGGTCGCAGTAACTTTAGTTTTTAGCTAGATACAGTATGAATAATATAGTGGCGATGGTATAATTTATATGGTCCAAACTTCTAAGTATATTATGTATGTATTTAAGTCCCAGTGAACATCTTATTCCAAACGCCCATTATGAATGGTTATTATTAAATGTGTCTAGAATTTATAGGTCGGGTAACTATAACATTAAATCAGATTAAATCGATCTTTGCACACTTATCAAAGACAATGGCAATACAATAATTTAATAAGTTTGTCCCATTATCTTTTTTGTTTTTTTTTAGATTATGTTGTTAGATATTTTTATTTTTTTAGTGCATTCTGAAAATTTTTATGTTTCCGTTGTCTTGTGCTATGCACCTGTACCCCAACAGGAAATCGCAGCATTGGCGAACATGGTAATGGATGAATTCATACAAGAATTTTATCGATCGCACACTGAAAAAAATGTGAAGTAAATATAACACTTTCATTTGTATTCTTAAATCTTTTCGGTAATGAGTTTTCAACTAATCCCGAGCTGCCTGAAAAAAAGAGTCCGATTTGCTATTGGTCTTCGGAATCAAAACTTCAGATTGTTTGTGTAACAATTGTGAGTGTATTTCACGTTTGATACCGTTTAAAATTAAACTAACATTTTAACTGTCAATTTAACTCCGCAAAGAGTATTTACCATATATACAATTAAAATGACTCCTTTTCTGAGTTAAGCGAACTTTGTTTTTAGTTTTGTATTAACTAGCACCAAGGTAAGGAAAACATACTAGCTAAGTTATTTTTACGTAGAGAAAGAGTTGAATTTAACGCCCAAGAGTAAAATAGGCCCTTTGAACACTTAAAAACACTTTTGGATTTGACCGTTGTTACGAGTTAGTTCAAGCAGTGAAATTTTTCTGAGTGCACCGATGACACTTAACGAAAACTCATCATGGATTTGAATTATTTATTGTCGTCGTATAGGAGTATTATTCAGTTTTAATAACATAAACCCATCAAATTGATGATTTAGCAATACTTACTTTAATCCTTACATTTAAATGAAATAATGAAGGAATTAGGTATGAAAAAGTAATGCACGAATTTCCATTGACTGGGACTTGCAGAATACAATACAAACAGACATTTTGTAGAAATATATATATACTTACATATCTATCATATATAACTCTAATTTATGCGAGTTTGTATTTCTCTTTAAAATCCACAAACTCATTTTCAGCTTAATATCGTCATAATTCCCTCCCAAGAAGAATGAAACTTTGTGAAATGAATGAATACAGCTTATAAATTATTTATATCTACGAGAGTAAAACCACGGCGGGCGGCGGGCTGCATCTCCGCCTGCCGAATAAACGATTCTATTAATAACTGTATCGAGCATACAGATGAAATCAACATAAACAAGAGACCGTCTTGACATCCATCCATAGCAAGATCTATAGACCGGCCGACGTTACTCCAGCTACAAGACGTCTGCAGAGACGTAAAAAACTCCAAAACTCTCACTTTCATATTTGCATTATGCTCTTGAACTTGAACAATACCATCCCCCCTGGCAGCCCCTCCCCCGCAACACGGCTTCCCTCGTCGCACAAAAATCATGAATGAATCGGACTTTCCTTTCCGCACTCGGAGAAGGCACATGTAAAACTCATCGCACGTCAAAATGAAACAAAATGGAAATAGTTTACACATTTCCTTGTATGTACATAATACGAGCATAGATGGCGAGCACAATATGAGCCCGCCAGCATAACCGCTTGAATATGCATATATTTAGCCGCATGCCTAGTTATGCGATTTCATAAAATTCATCCGAGGCACCATGCCCGCCCGCCGGAGCACACAAAGCAGCGAGCCCAGCGCAGCCCCGGCCACGAGAGGCTCACCTACAGCACACGAGAACGAAAGACTTTTAATAATGCTAACATGAGTAAACAAAATCATATGAGGCTATGCTGCATCGACATCAACATCGACATCGATACATCTAGCATAGGTCGGAAGCGCCGCCATCGGGGTTGTTCGTACTTCAGCGAGACATGCGAGTTATGTGGCTCCTGCTCACTCTCCACATGCCCGAGGCACGACAAAAATTTATAATTTAAAATTGTTAACAATAGATTTGTCTTGATTATAAAAAATGATCCTGAGATCCCCCCGACAGAAGTGAAACTTCATAGAAAATAAAATTCTTCGTAATGTTCTAATGATTAGTTTGGCAAAAGTATTGTTACAATTTTGCTCGCTGGCGGACGATTGCACAATTTTCCTCCCCTACAATTCTTGTTGAGGACCAAAATCCTCGTCCACCGAGGCAGACGAGCCCAAAAATGACCGGCGCGGCGTTTCGATTCAGAGCGCCAGCCAGATCTCTTCAGTTTGGCTAAATGACTGGCGCTCTTGCCACAGACGCCACGATCGAGCGGATCGAAAGCCGATCCTTATTTCCACTAGGTTGGAATTCCAAGTGTGAAGTATAGGGAAGGAAAATTTTGTAATTATTAATATGTATATGTTTTTTTGGTCAGCTTTGTTGAAGGAAATTCTGACGTCATAATCTAACGCAGGCACTCCTGTGCGCCTGTCAAAGTTGGCATTACAGGACAGGATCACACCGACTGCTAAGTGCGGTCGGAGCCTGCCGAGTTTGCGGAAGTGCCGATCGACAAACCGTTACATCGAATTTTTCCCCCATTCTATGCTGTATACCCGGCTATAGAAGTTTTACTTCAAAAAAATAATGTAAAATAAACGATTAAAATGAACCTGTAAAAATAGATAAGAAATGTATTCAGCAGTTTTAACAATTTTATAATAGCGGATACATATTGTGACTTTAAAGTAACGACGGTTTACAACGTTTGCAGTATTACCCAGTAGGAAATATAGAAGTAGTTTCTATAAAGAAGTAGTTATATTACCGGTGAAAATATACTGGTGCTAATACTAGTCCAAAAGGAATGCATAAAGTAACCATTTGGAAGATCCTAGATCTCCAACACGCGAAGGATCAGCGGCGCAAAAAATAATAATCAAATTTACCGTCATTTTTCCTTTTTTGTGGAAAATTTCAGTGTTGTTCGACAGTTCCTGCAATGAGTCTAAGTAAAGCGGTTGTCAGTTTGTTTGCAATAAGACCAAGCAAGGCCTAACGGAAAAGAAACGACTTGGAAAATTTGGAATAAACATAAATCAAATAGGATGAAAAAAGAAATCTATTTGGTCATAACATTATTTACAAGTACATGGAACAAAATACATGTATAATACTCCTGTGGTTTAATTCAGGTTACTCAAGTTATTGTCTGTACTTTTGTCAACTGATAGAAGAAAATTCCTTTAATTCCACCTCTTGAGACGGATCGACAAGGATGCGTTCGAAATATTCCGCAGTAATAAAGAAAGGCGGAAAAGAATATTCGGAATACTTTAGACGAATAAAGAAACGCTTTAGTAAATATTCCGAATATTCCGAATGAATAATGAAACACACCCATAGGCACTACTCAAATAACTAATTCTAAAGTAATAAAAGAAGCAACTAGTCCTATATTGATGCTTTGGTAACCAGTTTCCTTAATCACTAATGGGAACTATTTTCAGAACTAGACCTAAAGTAATGCAGAAGGCGACAATTGGTTCCCTCCAATGACAACGCCATGCAAAAGTAGTGAGTTCAGTCCATAGGAAATCATCTAAGCTAGAACTAGTACTCACTCCTTCGGTACTAGTTGTTCGTTTAGTCCTAGAACTAGTCAGGTTCCTACTGGGTACTATCCCGATTTTAAATATGTAGTTCAGCTTTTTAAATGAGTACTTGTAAAAAACAATAAGATATCGTCTTCCCTAAGATAATGAAGAACAAAATATTATGCCCTTTAAGGTTGTTATACATATTTACTTTTGGTTTTTAACGAATTTTGTTGTGAAGATTGAATTAGTTTTGCTTTGTATATTTCATTTACTTATTTATATAGTAACCTTGAAACTGAGTGGTTATAATATGAAATATCTGTCTTTTCATTATTCTAGAAAAAAAATATTTTGTTTTTGGTTTTATATGTACATATACTTTCAAAAGTGGGTGGTTGCATTACAGTATTATTATTCGAAATGTATTTATGTATACATATTATCGTTATGCTCCTTATTCTAATTTTATATGATTTTATATCCATTTTTTAGGCCTGTACATAAATGCATAAAAGTAAAAAGCAAAGAAAATATAATCGCTATCACAAATACACCGAACTTTACCATTATATCCCATTGTTATTTGAGAGTCACAAAACTTATCACATACAAATAGTAACAAATATGAATCACGAAATGCAAAATGAAATATAGTACCTATATTATTAAATATAATTGTCACTTATATAATAGGCCTTTTTTCAGGGTAGAGCTGGTAGCGATTATTAAGAATATTACTGGCAAAGAAAAAGATATTGTATAATAAGCTGTATATACCATGTTGTGGACAGTCATTGAATTATTAAAAAAAAATATATCGGGTTTTTTAATGTGTGATTTGAATGTAACACATGCTCATAGAGGGCTTATTACTTGTGCTATGAGACCTTCTTTCGTGCCAAATTTCAAGATTCAAAGTCCGCGGGAAGTACACTCTATAGTTTTTATAGTCCAGGTTTGTCAGTGAGTTAGTCTGTCAATATGAAAATACTTTATGAAAGGCCGTATCTTTTGTGGCGTTGTTACTCGATATTTTCAAAATATAATTTAGAAAAATAATAATGTGAAATTAACTTACCTGAGATATATTTTAATTTCATAGGTTTTCTTATTGAGTTCGATTCATATAAAATGTTGTTCTTCCAAAAAATATTAAAATATATAAAAATTAAAAATAAAGTTTTTCGATGAATAAAAAAACAAAATATATTGTTTATAAGAATAAAACACTAAAATCTTTACTTAAAAAGATTTTGTTCTTTTTAAATTTAGCCCTCATAGCTAAAATTTTTATTATATTTAGTCAAACAAATTTTACAGGACTAATAAGAGGCTTGGTATTACTTTCAAGTCGACACCTTTAGCACTTTAGCTGTTTCTGGAAAACAGGGCCAGACAAAGAGATTTACGTTTATGTAAAAGAGTAATTCTTTCTATGTTAACTGTATGGAAAACTAAACTCTGTTTACGCCGTTCACAGGTTTGGCCTAGACGTTTTCAATGGATTCAGATGGGATTTTTTTATTGTTAGATTGGATCTTCAGCAAGGTTTTAGGGTATAATTATGCAAACATAAAAATAAGCATAAGCATAAACTTGTAATTTCGGATTCACATATATAGTATTATGTAGTTTGAATTAATATGCAATTGAAATGTATGTCTGCGATTTCATAATAAGTGTCCTTCTAAAAGCCCGGGAACAATTTCGATGGAACTTTCATAGGAAATACATAGACGATTTTGTTGGGCATAATTTAAGTTTAAAAGAAAATTTGTGTCTTTCGTTTTGTTTGTTCGCTAAAAAATTTAAAAATTTCTAAAATGTTTGTCTCTATCCGTGATCATCTCGGCAACAACTTTCTGTACAAATTAAAATAGCTTAAAATAGTTGAAGACATGAATGGAAGAAGGTGATACATATGTCGCATTTTTAAATTTTACCTGTTCTATGCATAGATGAAGGTATTAAGTTCATACAAACATTTTAAACCTTAAAACAAACTAACTTTGTGTCTCTTTCAGACTTAATTTTCTAAAATTGCTTAAAATGTTCTTTAGCAGAGGAAGGAGTTATGTTCAGTTTTTCTTCAAATAAAGTACTAAAAATATTTTAATTTTTAATTTCCCTCCCATCATAAAAATATTAAATGGTTTACGCCGCTTAAAACTTTTTTGGATAAATACACTTACTTCATTTTGAAATGTCTTAAAATGTTTATGCTAAACTTTGAACTCAACTTTCTCGAGTTAGAATTTTGCGACTTATCACCTTCATCCATTCATGTCTTCAGTTGGTTTAAATTAATTAAGCAGCAGATTTTTGCTTTTATAATAGAATCAAAAAGTAGGTACTGTTTTACAACAATCGCGATATATGTTCAGAATTTTATTTTATTTTTTTCAGTTTCTACCCTTGCACACGGAAAAAAATTTGGGTAGCAAAAATCCCCAACCAATTTACGAACGTTTTCGCCATACAATCCACAACATATATTGAAAAAGCAACAGATCTCCTTAAAAGTTACAGGATATAATGTCAACATTTTACGCTGGTGCTTTAATTTTAGTTAATATCCCTGTTCTTTTCACAAATATTACCAAAATAATGCATTGTCCCAAAATCCATCGGAAAATACAGAGATATTGCCAGAAACGACGCGATATTCCCGACAAATTTTTTTCCGTGCATAGTGTTTATTTTAATTTTTTAGATTTTATACGATGGTTTCTGCAATTTCATTGTTGTGTGAATTCGTGTTATAGGAAAGTTTCCCGATTTTCTGCGAAACCGTGTTGTAGGATTTCGTGTTGCCTGAACTTAAATTCAGTCAATCTGCTGTTTTTCGATAAAGTTTTGTTTGGTATTGAACTCTAATTGAGCGAACTCGACTCGCTCTCACAACACAACGTTATTTATTCAAAATAAACTTTTTTAATATTTTATACCATTCATTTTCTTCCAAATAACAACAAAATGAAGTGAAAATGTTAAAATTTTAAGTATTTAAAGGCTTGTGGCAATATATAATTAATATCATCATAATTAATATCATCACCATCATACAATTTACTAAACTTTAACACTTTTGACATGTTTGGAATCATTAACTTGTTAGAATACCCATTTAATAGGAACATCAATTTCAATCCAAATACGGTAGCAAATCATTTTGCATGATTTCTGCTTAGGTTTAATCCATGTGACCTTTTATCTAGTAAAGTGGAGTGATGCCGTTGGGGTTCCAAGACCGACACCTTCCTCGTACTTCCGCCGAATAAATTTGCCTCAATTAGCAGATAGTAGAAGTATTAACATAAAAATTAAACACCTCTATTTTCGTAGGTTTTGCAGTCTATGCCTCATATCAACTAGTAAAATTAAGGCAATTCTGATTACATTTTGAAGATTCAATATAGATCTAACAAAAATTAACCCTTTTAGTCCTTTTAGTGCCGAGCCAAATTTATATAATTTATGGAGTTTTAAGAGAAGGGTGGAAAAAAATTAGTTTTGAAATATAATTACAAAATTCAAAGAGGAACATGTTGTTGTATGATTGGGGTGTTTGAACATTTGTTAAAAATTATATATTTGATTATTATATAATATTATAATGGTGAATTCCCTTATTGCAGCACAAGTATAATTCAGTTTCGAATTGCTGGCCTTTGATATCTAAGCGTATGTATACTGATTCACAATGTACTTAATGACAATAAATCGTTGTTCGGCAAGAGTTAAATACCTTGCAAATAAGATATTTTCTTTCTCTTCGTCCCCGCTTTTTTTTAAAGATGTCAAAGACCGCAGCTATTGTATTTCACAATCCAAAATTCCGACTTTTCAGACATACTTTGTGTAAACGGATATTTGGGAAACATTTCTTGAGTCGCACAGGATAATGTTGCAATGTTTGAAAAAATAATAAAAAACGAGAAATTTTAATAACATGCTTTTTTAATAAAATAATGTTTTTACAAGAAAAATTCAATAATTAATTGTTATTACATCCTTTCAAATGTCAATCACTTTGAAAACAACCACCAATCACGGCGGAAGTTAATTTTCGACTTCATGCTATCTATTATAAATCGTACATAATTTTGCGGGAATTGTATGTATGTAATTCATATTTCAGGACGTTATTTTTTTTTATTATTAGGTACCATAAGGCAGATTGAGCCAGAGGCTATCCTTATGAATATGAAGCGAACTTTTTTCGCTTTTAATTTAGCGATTTCTAAAAACGTGATGTGATGAAACATTTTCATTTTCTGGTTTGTAACATAATTATTGGAAAAATTTCTATCAAAAATATCCTTTCAGGGCGAGAAAAAAAAACATAAAAATATGCAGAGCAGTGTTATCATCGCAGAAAAAGGAACAAGGAAAGTTTGCAGTCGGGGGCCCCAACGCGACGTCCGAACGCCAGCGAAAGTGCAATACGCCGAGTAGCGAAATCATTGAACTAATCGAGCTCGTTGGATCGTCGCTAAGTGCTATATGTCGCGAAAAAAGCCGCGTTGGAGTTGGAATGCAAAATGCTACTTACCAGACAAACGGACAGACAGACCAGACCAGGCCCGCGACCGTTGCACACACGTGCAGGGAGGCGGCACTTCCTTGGCGGTCGGCGGCGGCTCCGTCGGCGCTCCTCGTCCCTGTCCTGCGACTATTCGGCTGTTTATTTTTCCGCCTGCTCCCCTTTTCCTGCTTTCAGTGGTTTTAAGCACAGCGGCGCGCACTAATCACCGAATTATCACGAAAAAATTTCATACACAATCCGCTGGCTGTCGCAGCCTTTCTTGCGACTGAGGTTGTACTCTTTTATTTATTTATATTTTTTTTTTTTGCTCCTCAGATTCTCACTTTCCCGTCTTGGCTTAGACCAGCCTTTCGGCGCTCACGGCCTTTCTGCCTTTTCTGAAAAAAGCTTCAAAGATGGCCGTGCGGCACTCTCTTCCAGCGCCGAGCCGCACACTCGCACAGCAGCTCCAAAGCCACTAATTGCGCGGGGATCTGCCGTCTGCTCTGCCTGCCCGACCGAGCCGCCATCCGTCCGTTCTGGCCGGGATCCCCGCAACGAGGCGACGTCGCTTTCGCAACCGAACCGGGCCGGGGAGCATTCTCCCGCGTGCAAAAATTAACTGTTCGTTTGCTGCCGCCGCCGCTGATTGTGGCGAATCGAGTTAAAAGTTCCCGAACCAGCAGCACCAGCAGCGCCCCACGGGCCTCCACAGACACAGGCACCGCGTCACCGAAATGGGGCCGCCCGCTGCTGTCGCTCGGCCCGATGGATGCAGCCAGATACGCCGCACCGCACCGCGTCCCGCCGCGACCGGGGAGCCCTCTGTGCGGGAGTGTGCGGCGGAGTGGTACCAGGCCTCAGCCGCCAGCCGCCAGCCGGTTTGGCTTCGTCCACCTTTGACTCCTCGGTCCTCGCGCTCGCAGTTTTCGCAAGATTCGCAAGATTCGTCGTCGGGCCCCGCTGAACACTTCTCTAATCACGCTGATGGCCTGTGCTGGGGCTCGCGGCCGATGACTCCGCGTGCACTCGCACCGCACCGCAGCGCCAGCCCGAGAAAAGTCGATATGTGTGTGCAGATGTCTGCGGCACACTGATGGGATGGCAGAAGAAAATCGCTCCCGAGGATCTCTCCTCAATCTCAGATGCAATGCAATCGCAGCTCCGTTCCCCCCAAATGGCCGCCGTTGGAACGGACGCGGACCCCGGACCCCGGACCCCAAACCGAACTCTTCGGGATGGTTTGGTTAAGCCAGCACCTGTGGCTGTAACCACGCAACTTCTACGGGGTGCGTCAAGCTGGCAGCGCCACCTATAAAAAATTAATAAAACGATATGGCAAAATAATGTGCCTCTTATGGGCTTATTATGTGCCCAAAGTAAAAATTTTTGTGCCTGGAAATTAACTCTACAAATGACAAAGCTGGCACAGCCCCTCAATATACTTTATACTATACTTTTTTATACTTGGCCTTGGACATATTTATACCTGTTTAAAAAATAACCTTCCAGAGAAAGCTCCTTGAAAATCAGTTCAGTTGTTTCTGAGATTATTATGGACAACCAACAAAACCTTTCTTTGCGTCTTAAGAGTACGAATACAAATTGATCGCGACCAGAGAAGCCATGTAAATTGTATAGCGAACAAATAGACAAACAAACATTTTCAAAAAATAATCCGAATTATGTCTGACAAAATCCTGTACCTTGCAATGAAATCTCTATTAAAACGTCTTAGCCATTCCCGAGACCCGAGAAGAGATCGTACACAAAGTGTATCAGGGTTCATATTCATATCGTGTAAATAACCGTGTAAAGCTCCTTTAAGTAACCGTATGGTGCGCTGCTTACTCAGAACATGTGATTGGGCCATTATTTTTTGAAGACAACAATGGAAACGCGGTAAACATCACTGGCAAACGCACGGTACCGGATCATGTTGGACGAGTTATTGATACCAATACTGGATGAGTTGGAGTTGGAGGATATGTGGTTCCAGCAAGACGGTGCTACCGCCCATGCAGCGCGCGAAACCATGGAGATTTTGAGGAATACTTTTCTAGGCAGTTTGATTTCTCGATTGGCCAGCAAGATCGCCCGATCTGATGGCTGCAAATTTCTTTCTGTGGGGTTACTTAAAGGGTCTAGTCTACGTAAACAAGCCGCAGACCCTCCAGGCCCTCAAGAATAACATTCGACAAGAAATCAACAATCTAACGCCGAAAACCTTGACGAACGTGATGCAAAATGCCATTAAAACAGCCGAAATTTGCATCAACTCTCGTGGCGGCCACTTACTAGATATCATTTTCGAAACATGATAATGAAATTTATAGCATCAAATAAACATATGCCGTAAAAAAATAATTTTTTTTAATTATTTTTGGAATTACAGCAAAAGAAAATCGGATGATATACTTTGCGCCACCTTGTTTATACAAAATTATTTTTGAAGCATTAGCCGATATTCCTATAGTGGTATTTTGAAGTTCAAATAGTTCATATGAGGTCAGAATTTCCTAGTTGTTGGAGTTCAAGGAGGGTTTTGAGGTTGGAGTGAGGTATAAAGCCTAAAGATTGCGCAAGAGATAAGAATGTGGGTAAATGTGGCAAGAATTTTACCGACGCAAAAGATATTCGTAGATTGGTCTTGTGTTGTCTGTCCTTAGTCTAAGGAGGGTGATCGTCTCTGCTGCTCTGTTTGATTCAGAGTTAAATGAGGGATGCATCAACATAGGCAATTGTAAAAGGAAAATAACGAAATATCTAACTAAAGCCTTGTGTTAAGTTGAATCTCTTGTACCAACAATAATTTCTTGAACCAACCCAGAATACCAAATTGAAGGCTATTATGTTTCCTTTGGATGTGAATCCAGCGGAGAGTCGAAATTAACTGCATGCACGGCTCTAGTTTAGGCGCTCTAAAAAGTCGTTATTTCTAATTCTACTACTGAACGCAAGCATTCGTACATTCAATGTTTTCAAACTGACTGCAGCTAAAGTTCCACTGGAAACATTCAATGTTTTTTAGTTCATTTTTCTGATAAGGTGACCCAAATAGGTGACAAGTTTTCCAGGATACTTCTAATGGCTTTTAATAAGAGTAAAAGCCTGGCTGTGAAAAGATTTTGTAGATTGTAGGTAGTATTCTAGGGGAACTGATTTCCAAAGGCCTGCAGATCTAGAGCTGAAACTTCCTGTGGGTTTTTCAAATAAACAGAGCCGAAAGTTAACGGCCCCTCTATAGATAAAGCACATACATACATTTAACGGACTATACATTTGAATTTGGACAGAATTGACGTCGGAAAAGCTTATTTTTTTGGAATTTTCCTGTTTTGCTCTTATTATATTTGTTAGACATTTGAGATTTTATATTTTTTTGAGCAGCGATTTACCATTTGAAATTGAGTTATTTATTTGCTTTATAGAGTTGAATTCTGTTAATTTTGGCCTGTGAGGTTTGGGGTTTTCTTTGGAAATGTTTTTATTTGGCAACTCGCTATCGGAGTCTCCACCATTTGAGGACATTATTCGCGGTTTGGCTGTCGTACTTAATGACAGATTAGACTATACCAAATAGTCCAGGGTACAGAGGAAGCAAGGTTCTATGAAAGCTTGTGACGTCATGCCACACGAACTTTGTATGAGATTCCTATCTTTACTATACCCACGGTGCATAGTTTTGAAAAACGACTTAAGAAACCTCATAATGATTTGAAATTCCCTTTTCAATGATACCCCCCAAGATAGGATAAGTAAGGGAGGGGGGAGGGGAGGAGACGGTGGCTTTCAACCCCGAAAACCGCGTTTTAACACTTACACAGGTCCCATACCCCTTACCCATAAAAAAAATCTTGTCGTACCCAAAATGTATGGTTCAGCCAAAATGTTGCAACATTTCAATCTCATTTCAATGGACGATTTCAGCACCAATTGACTTTTAATTTTAAATCGATCAAAATAGACACATAAATTAAAATTTCCACTTACCCTTCGGTTCGTCTTCCTCTCTTCTTTCTTCTGTCTTCTTATGCACAAGCGCGAAATACTTTAAAAATAACGACACTTTTAGTTTACTTTAAAAAGGCCATTTTTTCTATGAAACACTTCACAAAATAGCGACACCTTCACTTCATCGGTTCTTAGTTTTGTTATTTTCAGATTTAATTTTCATCAGCCGGTTAGACACAATCACAAAATCATATTTACTTTTGTTCCAATGTAGCGGTCATCCTGCAATTTTTTTCTTAAATAAAATAAAGATCAATTAAAAAATCATTTTAAATTAATAAAAAAGGACTAAATAATTTCCCAACAATTTTATAGAAAAGATCCTCTATCTTCAACGTTCTCCGAGATTTAACCCTCTTTTCACTGGGCTTCCACTCAATTTTCACAAAAACTGTCTACTTTGGATAGCCATTAAATAATAAAAAGGACCCAGAAATGAGATTATTAACAAAACCACAATTTTAACTTTTTGACGCACAGCCGAAGACAATTAATTTTATCGAATCGAAAAGAACGCTCAGTACACCGACCGCACTTCAACAAACGATAATTGAAGAAAAAATTCTAAACCGAAAAACGTGCAAATGCACCTGCAAATTTAATAAAAATCAGAGGACAACCAGACACGACGCCAAACCAACTCAAGATTTATTGCGAACTACAGTCACTTCCAGGCCGAAGTTGGCAACGAGATAAAAATTGCTACTACTTCGTTTGGCGCGAATTCAAATTGCGGCGGTTGCAAAAGAAACGTCGATTTTAATCAAGTTGGAACTCATTTCCGCCTGCCAACGAGAGGATTCTTTTAAGCAATTAATGAGAAACATTATGCAGACAATTTAGCGATTTTAATAAGAAATTTTAATTGGAATTGCCGTCAAGAACTGCATTACCACCTTCGCTCAGCTCAACACTTCGTCGTTCAGTTCGACATCTTTTCACCGGAGAATTCGCCGAATAAAACAAAATACGAACAAACACGAAAAAAGTCCTTTGGCGGTTAATTTGAAAGTCCGAAAGTCCAACGCGGAGAGTTTTAAATTTAGTGGAAAGGAAAGCCTTCAAGGTTTAAAGAAAAGTTTGACAAAAATATTTCCGGATCGAAATTTTTAAACACCAGTGCCTTAAAGCGTGGTTGTAGCTTTAAGGCCGCAGAAGACGTAAATTCAAACGCTATATTTAAAATGTTTATTTTAAAAGAAAGTAAACTTTTCTGGAATTGAAGGAGAAATATAAAAAAAATACCTCTGGAGCAAAACTTACAATACCGGCACCCTAAATCGGTGGATAGTGCAAAAATTAAATTAGATAAAAACTACTAAAAGAAAAGAAAAAAGAATTTAGAACATTGAAAAAAATATCATTAATTTTAAAAAATTTAAAAACTGTAAAAAATTAAAAACTGTAGTCGAAACATTCTTAATTAAACTAAAATTAATTAAAACATTTAAAAAATTTTAATTGAAATTTAAAACATTAATAAAATAAAGTATAAACAATTCTAGATAAAATACAAATCTAGAAAACTATGAAAATCTAGAAAGAAAAAAAATCTAGAATAAACATGCAGAAATCTAGAAAAATAATGAAAAAATGAAAAGAAATAACAAGAATCTAGAAAAAAATAATAAAAATCCAGAAAGAAACTAACAAAATATTTAGAAAAAATAAAATTTATCCAAGACTCAGCTGAATCTTGCTCGACGATAGACTAGGAGCGACTGACTGCCTGAGGACTTGGAGCCCGGCTTTCATAGTGAAAAAATTAGAGTCAGTCACTGCTCCAGCCGGGTTCCACGGCATATATGCAGACATGCAAATGAGCGGGTCCTGCTCCGGGTGCAACCCAGCATCAACTTCCGCTCGACTTTCGAGATAAAACTGCATGCGGTGCAATTTATTGCACTCGGCACTTATTTTTTTAGTTTTTAAGTGTCACACCCAGAGTCCGTCCCCTGGGTAAAAATGTTTTTAACACCATTACCTTTTCAATGAACCTAATAGTTTTCAAAAAGCACCAAAATAACACAATTTTTAAATGGTTTTATCAGGTTCCTGTTTAGTTTCATTCCGGGCGTTTTAAATGAGTACAATAAGCATTCTTCTTACGGATTTGGACCTCCCTAAAATCCCGTGCATATGTTTCAGCTTTCTAATTTTATTACTCCCAAAACTAAAGGATAAATTTAACAAAAATTGATTCTCCATGTGGTCTATAAACTTGGGACTCATCTTTCCATTTCCGACGATTTCCTATAAAAACCCACTGAACGCCTTCAGAACTTAAACCTGCAAAACGATTAAAAAATTCTTGATTTAGTTCATAATATAGTTTATTTCGAAAACGATTATATACAGAAACTTGATATCGATACGATTACATACATGTCATCCATAAAAGGTAAAATAAATAAGATTTCTAAAAATGTTATCAAGACCTAATGCGCTTCTACACCACTAAAGGTTTAAAAAGTATCAAATCATTTAACGTGCACCTCGATTATGTCGCAATGCACCTTTTCACAGAAATCTGCACAAGCAGAGGCATTTTAGGCATTTTCTAAATACTTTACTTGTTTTGTTCTATTTTCTGTTTATCTACAAAGTCAGCTTGGTTGTGTGTCTTATAATTACTAAGTGTGAATGAAATTGTCTCGTATTTTTGTTTTTCAGCTATTTCCAATGTCAACATAATTTTTTTCTGGAAAGTAATTATTTTTTACAAAAGCTTTTGCTTGTACGTTTATTGCTTCCTGATAGATGTGCGTGTGCTGCTAATTAAGATCGACGGAATTAAGATATTAACGAGTTTCTTTTACGATTTGCACCGATGTGAGAAATGAGTAAAAGTTGTGAGCTCAGCAAGGAATCATTACTTTCAAATTGATGAAATTATTTAGCATTTTTAAAAGCGCAGTCTATTTACTTCCTAAATTTTAAGTGCACAATTTATTTAAATACATATTCATACATTTTGTTTAATTTCATTTGGTCGAATTAATTTGGAGATTCATTTGTATACTTATTTACAACATATACACTATAATGTCAAATAAAAAATTTACTTTTCTTAGCCTTCATTAATTTTTAAAATTGTAGCTAGATAAAAGAAAAATACTACATATTAGGATTTTGAGAAAGTTGGTACTCAGTCGCTAGTGATAAAGTTGATCAATCCAAAGTACAACATTTAAAAATAGATGTTGGTACATTTTATTTCATTTAGCTGTTTTCTTCTATCATTTGTGGAAAGATATCGAAGCAATGCCATATTAAAATTTGTTTTGTTTTTGTACTTAAAAAAAACTAGGGTAGCCCCGGCAATCAACAAAATACAAATTAGAGTGTTGTTGAGACCGAAAAGCTGAAAGCCTGGAAATAATAAAAATGTATTACTTTAACACTAAAACTACCAAATCCGTCATTTGGACGGACCTTAATATAAAAGGTATGTCTTCTTCTAGAAATTTATGACGACTTTTAATAGAACAATTACATTATCCCTATTCAATTTTCACCCACTCAGTCAGGGATTTTAATTTCCATAACACGTCTGAGCTATACTCACTTAAAATATTAAACATCGGTAGTTCTACTATTAAAGTTTTTTATTTTTTCTTCTAAAATTACGGCTTCCTACTCTATTAATCTTTCTTGAACAGGAGGAGAAATAATTTGGGAGTTTGTAGAAAAAAATAATTGTATTATTGTATTAAAAGATGTATAATCTTCTTTAAAATTCTTATTTCGCGAGTTAATTCAAATGAAGAAAAGTAAACCACTTTTATTCATTATTTCATTTAATTTAATCTTAACTGATCAAAACAAAATTTGGCACAAAAATACTTTGAATTTAATATTTCGACGAAGTTCGCAGAATAAGCGAAATCAGTTCATTAATTTTCAATTCATTGGTTTGATTTTCAACTCTTATTACAGACTGCTCATAGAGTAGTAGAATTGCCAAAAATTTCATAGTTTATTTTTGCATTTCCAAAGCGCCGGATCAGCTCTGAATGATGATGTTTTATGCTAAAATTAATAAAATTTTTCACATTTAGATCTTAAGAGCTCAAGAATTCGACCTTAAGAGTATATCTTCAAACATTAAAAAAAAAAACTTATTAATTAAAAACTTACAGAGTTGAAAACGTTACAATCAATTCCACAATTGCCAGTTTTACTGTAGAGGTAGAAGCATACGAATTTTGTAAAAATGTCTTTCCACAAGCTAGAAACAAGACTTCATGCTTATTCTTGTTGTCTTCTTCTGTATTTAGCGTATTTGTAACTTTAGAGTCTTAAAAATGATCTGCAAATAATATTACCCCTAATGTTTTAACATTAATATTCACTTCTTTAAACGCATTTCTTAAGTTGACTGACAGAACTTTAAATTTTTTTGGATTTATAGAAGTAACAACATAGTTTTCAAATGTTAAATTTTATCGGCCTCCTTGCAGTTCCTATTTTGCCGTAAAGAAGAATTTTGGCCAAATATAGGGTCTTGAAAATTTTTTGAAAAAAAAAAACATTTTTTCTCCGAGAACAAATCACATCATATTCCAACGAAATCTTAACAAAAAATTATATAATATCCTTGAAGAATATATAATAATTAATTGTTTCCCCATTTGTCTTAAAAAGTGTAAGAATATAACGCATTCTTTATTTTCAAATCATTCGAAAGTAAACCGATAAAAATAAATGAAATTATGTATTATTCTTTTTTTTATATATGTACTTCTTCTACAACATTAAATTCGGCTTACATTTTTTTGAGACAGTTTAAAAGTTTTTATCGATATAGAAAAGTAGCAGTAAAGTAGTTAATCCACTATATTATTAGCGTTTATCTCAAAGTGATGTTTTTCCATCTGGTCTTCATAATTGATGAAAAACTGCTTTATCGATATTCCTCAAATTTTTACATAATAACCTGCAAAATAAAAAATTTTTGAATAAATATTTCAGGTACTACTTATGCCGAAAGGTCTCAGTTTATAGAAGCTTACTTGAAATGTTACCCCGCTAAAAATGTGTAAGAACCAACATTTCTAATAATAATTAAAAAACGAAAAATTGAAAAAAGTTTTACATCGGTGCAACAATGCAGATATATTTGCATTCGTAATAAAAGTGCAGCTAATTCTATACGAGTAAAGTTGCAATTACCAATTCTGCAGAGAAATAGTATCAAAAGAAGCTTGTTTTATGTATAAAAACTTTGGTAGATATCACATTTATGCTGAATTCTGTTCTTGGCAAAAAACAAAAAAAATATATTCCTACCGGAAACGACTACAATTCGGACTAATGATGAAGGTCCGGGAAATCAGAATTAAATGGCAACGGAAAGAAAAGGTACGAGCTTCGTCTAAATTTGGCATTTTAATGTTTCCGGTTTTATAATTTAAATAATATAGCATTAATAGTAGTAGTAACGTAGAAGAATCGGTGAAACATATACATACATCGGCTGTACAGCGTACATCAGAATTACCCTAGAGTTCAACAACGAATAAACTACTTAAGCCTAGCCCACATGCGCGCCTCGCCTAGTCGCCGTCCTTGTTCACCTTCATAATACTTTCGATGCCCGAGTCCTCGTCGGTGCTGTCGCTCTGCTTGATCTTGCCCGGCTTGAGGCTGCCGTCGGCCGCGTCGCCCTCGATCAGGATGAGCGCGGGCCGCAGGTGCTCCTTGGGGCCCTGCTCGTGGCGCCTGTCCTCGTGGAAGGAGCTCCGCTTCCCGAACGTCGTGAAGCTCACCTGCCGCTCCGAGCTCGAGCTCGAGCTGAGGGAGTCCATGGACCCGGTGCAGGAGGGCGTCGGGAGGATCGCGCTTTCCGCGAAGACGTCGCATGGCTTTGGTTCGGTTTTGCGCGCCCTCGAAAAGTGCCGGATCGGCTCCGCCGGCGGTGGAGGAGGTGGTGGGGGTGGCGGTGGCGGGGGCAGTTGCTGTGTGGATTCTACAGGTGACAAAAGTTCCAGGGGCAGGCGAAGCGTTGCCTTTGTGTGGCGGAGTTCTCCAAGCGAAACTCGATCGCTAAGCATCTCAGCCTGTGGAAGAGAAAAAAAACAAATTTTTAAGATTGGATTTTTAACCACGATCGGATTTTGAATCTTAATAAAAATCCAACCCGGCCTTATTTCATAAAACTGACAAGTGTTACAATGGCTACAAATTTTCAAATTTATATAAATGACCCCACAGAATCCTTATGGAAGTTGGCTCTTAGTCAAACTGGCTGAATTTTTAGTATGTTATAGTTCATGTTCTCTCGATCAAAACTTCTCATGGGCACAAGTCTCAAAAATCAGTACTTTCCGAGTTATAGGCTTCGAAAGGGGGAGATGAATTTTTTTGTATCTATGGATAACGCAATTTTGATTTTTACCATTTACAAAGCATCAAGAGGGAATTTAAAAAAATAAAATAAAATATATCATTCAAAAAACGTCATTGTCGATTCTCAAAGATAGGTAGGAAGCTGTGATTGATTCCATCCATGAAAACTCAGTGGATTACTGGAAGAAGATTTCGCGTGAAGTGCGAGACCCTACGACTCTTCCAATAATTGACTTGTCTTCCAGCAAACTAACAGACTGTCCGTTATTGTTGAAACCAAAAATAGTTCGTAGGGCTTGCACACGAATATAATTGATCCACGATATCTATTACGATATTTATTACATAAATCATTATTCTGATAATAAGCGATTTGGAAAGTTTTGAACCAGGGTAATATTGAGATGGTCAAGCTTAGCTCGGCTACTACCTCTTCAGAGTTTTTTGAGTGATAGGCTACATATAAATATCTAGACCGCAGCTTAGAGGTCCGCACTACAGAACTGTTTAAAAAATTTAATTTTTAATAGACTGAACTACAAAAAAATACTATAGCGCAGTCCATCAAACATCAACGTAGTTATTTTGTAGACATAGAAAAAGTGATATATGATTCTATAAGACTTTTTCCGTAGACTACGAATTCATGAACGACACGTTCCCAACACGTCACGCATTAGAAAAAAAAAATATTTATATTGTCATCAGCAAGGTTTCCTTATAGGTCCCAAATCGAAATCGGTTAAACACTTCGATTTTTCATTGTGAGAGGAAAGGAATCAATGTAACGCTGATGAAAAGCAGTTTTAGTTTATCTAAAATACTTTTATATTTATGCTATTAAGATAATTATTTACTTACTGATACTCCAACGCCGCTATCCGACCTTTTACTATCGTCGCTTTTGCTGTCGTTTCCAGTTTCCTCCTCATTTAACTGAAGAGATAAAGATTGGGGCCACTTAATATCTATGCTGCTGTAGGTGGCTGGCTGCTTACTGCTTATATCATGATCTAAATCCTGAATTAAATTAAATGCAAGAACGTAAATATAGCAAAAAATAATCTTCGCAACTTAATTACATACCTCAACCTGAGACCAGGAAAAATCTGAGTCTGTAGGCCAAGTGTGGCACAGTGCATTAAATTGGCTACCATGAAAAGGTCGCATTGAACTTGACACGGTAAATCCATCTGAATTATAAACTAAAATTATTCTCCTGGTTACGAATTATCGACGTATGGTTTGAACTGAATTATTTACCATAAAACTCTTCCATTTGATTCTTGTCGTTAAGTAAAGAAGCCTCTGAGACGTTGTTCCAAAGAAAAGGTTCGCTATAAGCGGGCGACAGGGCCGCCTGCTCTCGGGGGTACTCATAAACCGAGTGATATCGCTGCTTCTTAAAAGCTACATTTCGCCGTTTTTTATTTTCCTAAAAAATATACTGATTTTATTACTTTGAAATTGTCTTGAGTGGCTTGATTCATTTATAAATTTTAATATTTTTTGTGTTACAAAACTTTATACCAAACCATGAAATACGTAATAATTCAAAACTGATTTATATGCGATAGTTTTAGTAGATTAACATTAACCTAGAAAAGGATCCATTTGACTGAATTTTCCTTAGATAAAACTCGAATAATCCGCAGATTTAAGTTTTGAAATTCAAAATCGTAGATAAAGCTAGCTTTGAGTATAACGTCTAAGGAAGCGCGGTAGTATCGAAAACAATGGCATCTTCGAATATTGAAAAATCAACATTGTTAGTAGGAAAGCAGTTTTCAAGGTTAAAAATATTTGAAATATTATAATAGCTCCTGGTATTTTTTACTTGGCCTTAATTATGGCCTATTTTTCTAATAAATCCAATTCTTTTTAAACAATAGTTTGCATTTTGAGCCATTTTTAATAATGATTTCGGTGAAAACGCTGTGACTAAAAGGCTAAACCTTTCCAGACACGAATTTTTTAAAGGGGATTTGTTTAATTTTTTATAGAAAGCAATTCAGTAAGCAAGGAAAAACAATAGTATGCCAAAAGAAAGTAAGTTGACATATTTGATCATAAAGCGCTATTGGTGAAACAAATTTAAAAATATATACATAGAATTTGCATTAATTAAACAGACCACATTTTACACATTTGTTAAAAAAAACGTTGCGGTAATTAAAGGTAATGGATTTCAATTATAATAAAATATCATTAATACACACATGTGCCAGTATTCCTGAAGAAGTTAATGTGTTGTAACTTGGAAAACATAAATTTTACAGAAAATGTTTCCAAATAAGAACTGCTTCAGATAAAATCTGTTAACACTCCCCTTACTAAAACTTTTTTTGTGCTTGCACGATCGGACTTCGTTCTAGTGCATTGATTTTAGGGTTTATTTTTCTTAAATATTTATATTAACAGTTCAGTTTTGCCTATTGGAAATTATGAATTATGAACAATGGAGACTGGGAACATATGAAGTCTAAACTCAAGAGAAAGTGATGTCCAAATATTAATGGAAGGCCTCTAAAATCGAAGGTTTAAATATTTTGGCGGGGAAATTAATTTTGCTTTTGTTCATATATTTTTATTTGTAACATGGAGCTAACTATGAAGTGAATCTATTTAAGTTATAATCGTGGGAATTTTATTACATGTTATTCACACTTTTTGTTGGCCGGATATTTTCTGAAGCAGTTCTTACATAATAAAATATACGCTAATTATCCTATAAAAGAAAGTCTTAACATTTTTAAGAATTTATTTAATTAAGCTTATTTGTCAAGATGCAGCAGCTCTTTCCAAGAAAAAACAAGTAACCTGATGAAAAACTGACATTGCCAGATTTGTAATCTGTGGATATTTTCCAAAAGCTGATGTTTACTACCTTTTACCCCCTGTAAAATTAGATGCATTCCGATGGATTTATTTCGAAATTGGTTTTGTATCTATCTATCTACATAATAACTTGACTCGACTTTGTGTATTCAAAAAAGAAGCAAACACTCTATGTATCAGACATACTTACACTTTTGTTTTCTTCCTCCTGATTGGATTAAGGAATAGACAAAATGACATGCATTAATTGGATGATTTTCACAACATGCATTAGGTTTAAGCAAACTTGTGATTATATTTTATGAAACTAAGTTTTACTAGAAATGAAAAAAAAAACAAAATAAATTTTATGCTCACACTGCTCGATTTGTCAGGGCTCTTTAAAGCTGATCGGGCAGGCATCGCTAGTGAATCCCAGCATGAGGGAATAAATTCACCTTCAAATTCCGAAGAGCTTTCTTCAGATATTTCATCTTCTGCAGAGTCTATTAAACATATTGTTAATTATACAAATAACGAGAAATATTCATGATTACTTCTCATTTCCGCAGAAATTTTTTCTTCGTGCGAAGACCACATATTTGACTCGTAAGTACCATCAGATAATGAGAACTGTCTATCGGAGTTAGTGCCCTTTATTTTGATAACATTTGAAATTTCATCTTTTAGTGGGGTTCCCCGGACATACATAAACTCCTCGCTGCTGTGGCTATCATCGACGTCACTGTCCCATTCGTTTCCAGCAAAAGAGGTGCTTATCATGTCGGAGCAAGGTCCATTGTACCTGATATCATTCACCGTCTCAACCTGTAACATAAAATTTTTTTTACTGAGGCTGTTAAACATGATTCCGTTCACCTAGCCTTTACCCAAGGATCTTCCTCCCCTGATAAATGTCCAAGAATCTCATCAGCCACAATGAGACAATTATGCTCATTCTGCAGACCACTCACATCACTAACACTATAATTAGATATAGTTTGCTGATGTTTAGGTGGCAAAATTGCTAAATCGGACTGGTGCTGAAATTAATTACACAAATAAATGACCTTCAGCACTTGATTGCATTTGATTTGTTTTATTCATTGCATGCAGTGTGAAAGATATCGACGTCTAAGGTGCAGTTTATTGAATGTGTGTTTAGTTAGAGGGATACGAGTCCACCAACCTAATAATTATGAATAAGAAAATAAAGCAAGCGGATTATGGAATGGGAGAAACGTTGCTGTGAGTGTTAGAAAGAATTCAAACAAAACTCATATTTTTTTTAGCTAATTTCTTTTATTCCAATTATTATAAATAAACTGATAACTTATAAAACAAAGATATGCTTAGTATTTAAACATTTATGTGTATATCTGAAATTTAATCCTAATTGTGATTGAAGACTTTAAGGAAATTTCCTGATACTTTCCATACATGCTGCTTCAAATTCACTAGATGGAAAAGAAAGACAAAAAATCCGAGTAATTGCATTATTTTTAGGTCACTTGAAAAAGTAGTGCTTTTAATTTAACATTATATAAAAAAACAATTGTTTAATTTTTCAACCAATTTATAATTCATTTATTAAAATAAAAACAAACACAAGCATAAGACGAAACACAACTATGAAAATATAAGTTTAAATAAAATGAATGAATCCATTAGACGTTGAGTTTATTGAAAACAACAAAATATTTCCGACATAACTAATGCATTTTCTTCAGATTTTCTACCTGTTCTCTAAGAATTTTACAAATCCAGAAAATTTCTCTACTGCATCGAATTTTTATTTAATCATATTAAGTAGATAATATAAACTTATTAATTAATTTACAATAAATTTTTAGAACCAATTGCAAAAATATTCTATTGAGTATACCTCGCCTATTTTAAAATCTACAATATCACTTTAATAGATGTCATAGAAAACCTACAGTCACCTTGAACTGAGTTTGAAACACTATGCATCATAGAAGGAACTTATAGTACCTGCCAATTAACAATGAATTTTGAAATAAAGAAATTGCTTCTAACTTATACATGATATTAGCCAATGAAAGGTGGAATTTGTTTTTAAATTACAAGCATTTTTATAAACTAAAACTAAGATGTATGTAATGTTAGTAATTATATACAAAAAAACATAACCAAGTACACTTACACCATAAGAATTACAAACATTCATTACACACTTTAAAGACATACGTGTCAATACCAACTTCAAATAAATAGGCATGCTTTTATACAATGATTAGGTTGGTAGGTATTAACACTAAATAGAATTTAATTTTGACTACTATAACCATAGGATTCTCACTGCGTTTTCATCATGGTGGTCAAGATAGACGTGAAAGAAACTAGTTTGGAAAAAGTCAGTTTAGTTTCTTTAAGAAAATTAACATTACATTCATAAATTTTAATTTTATCAGCAAGCAAATTTATATGTGGTGACAAATGAAGACTTTTGTAAAAATTTAAATTTCTTGATGTAACTTTGATGCACACCCCGGGCCAAAAAAACCGATTTAGATTTTTACCTATTTTGTTTAAAAATGAAAGCAACCCTCATAAATGGATAATGATGAAGCATTGTAAAACAATTAAGGTAATTATTGCACTTTCTACCTGCAAGAATATATATGTGTCATATTTTCAAGTGATATTTGTTGCGCTCAGGTAATTGAAAGTGTTTCATCTTACAAACGAAATACAAATTTTAAAACAAAAATGGTTTTGAGTGAACGGGATGTTATGTACCAAAAACTCATCTAGATTCTGGGTACGTTGTATTAACAAAATCGACTGATGAATTGCTGAAGTGAAATACCCTTCAAATTTCGAGACGGAACATGTTCGAAATTTGAGGTATTTCGCAAGAATCGAAAGTCGCAACAACAATAATTTACGACTTCTCGAATTATGCTTGGGCGACACCCGTTAGTGCATGTATCCGGCAATTTATGCTGACACGCGAAATTTGCGCAGCAGAAGTAACGACGCACGACCCAATCAGACAAAGAAACGAGAGTGTGATGTACCAAATTTAGAATAAAGATAGATTTCAATATCAAAGGCCAAAAGACTTAGTAACAAGAGCAGTTTTCAGGTTCACAGGCCAACAGCCTTAGTAACCGCGAACATAAACAAACTTCCAGTATGTAAACAAACTTCCAGTATGTAAACAAAGGCTATCACACCCTGCCCCAATTCAAAGCGCAAGTTAAGCGGCGCTTTATGAATGAAAGTGCGACCTACTAAGTGACGCACTAATCGGGTTGCTATGTTGAGTAACTCAGGCAAGGCAGTAAGGTAGCTCGGTTTGTTTTTATTCACATACTCGAGCCGCCCAAGTTTGCTATTGTGAAATGGCCAAATGAGCTGACCAAGGGATAGCTGGGTCTTCGTGTAGGTAGGGTAGCAATTAAGCAATTATCGACTATCGATTAATGTAGATGTTAATGTAAGTAGTATAAATACCAGAAGAAATTTAATAAAGTCAGGATTCGATTTTGGATCACGAGACCGGTCTGTTCTTTTTGGAGTCGTGCTGTTCAGCTACTCCAAGTCAACCCCAACATAACTAGGAGTTAAAGCTCCCGAGCTGCTCCTGAGGAGTAAAGGCCTAAGTGGCTGCTCCCATCTTTCGACGCCTAAGAGAGGAACATTCTGCTCAGGAGGAGTCAAGGCTGAATTGGCTGATCCGCAACGCCCTGCATTTTTGACGAAACACTACAAGAGTATAATTCTGAAAGTCAAACCGCGCGGATATAAATCGTGAGAGTCTGATCTTGAATTTGGAGCGATGCGGTCATAGAAGCAATAAAGTATAAAAGTACTTAAGTCCCGACCAAAAAGACTCAAGTCATACAGTTCAGGAATCGCGAGTCCGGGATAAGTACCAGGTCTATACCTATGAAATGAGACTTTTGGCTATTAAACGCTAGAGGTCACTAGTTACAAATTGTTAAACGTTCCAAAAGTATAAATCAACGACAATTGGCGGATTTGAACCGCACTATACGTCAAAAACACTCACGATATGGAGATAGGCATCACAAAGTAATTTTCCTTGATGACAATGCACCGCCACATCGAACAAGAGCGACAAGGAATTGGTGGAGTCATACGATTGGGAACCGTTAACGCATGCGGCTTACTCACCAGACTTGGCGCCGTCCGACCACCACTTATTTGCATCGATCGGCCACGCACTTTCCGAGCAGCGCTTCGGTTCGCACGAAAACGTCAAAAAATGGCTCGATGATTGGTTTGCGGCAAAAAATCAACAATTTTTTTGGCGGGGTATCCATAAATTGCCCGTAAAATGGGAAAAATAATGATATTACTTTGAATAATAAATCTGTAACCATTTTTGCAAAATAAACGTTTATTTTTGAAAAAAAAAGTCTCATTTCATAGGTATAGATCTGGTAAAATTAAGTGCAGAATTGTATAGTTCCGAACTATCGAAGAGACAATAAATTGAACAATCAAAAGATAAGTGCAGTGTCTCTTGAGTTTGAACTGTGTTGTGGTCAGGGAGTCTAGGTTCCAGAAATCGTAGGCATCAAATAATTTTTGCCGACGCCTATGGGCACTGACTTCGGATTGCCCCGCAATCTCAGCAAATTCTATACGACGGCGATGGTGATTCCCGCTCAAAAAAAAACCGCTCCTTGGGTTTCGAGCGAAGAATTTTGGTCGCTGCTCAGGCAGAAAATTCACCCAAAAATTCATCGCCCGAAACTCAAGGAACGGTAAATGAAGAACCAAAAACCTCGGATCGAGCGAGGACGAGCCCTCAAGAAATTTAGTATTTTTCGGGACCGAGCTCGGCGCGACTCAAAATTCCTCGTTCACGTTGGGTTCCCATGTAAACGCGCAGCGACCGACGGGCTTGCGGTCCCAATTGTTCGCGGCCCCGAAGCCTGTTACCGGCGCCGGGCTGCCGGCTCGCGCACTCCTCGATGTGGGCGGGCAGCTTGCTCTGAGAGTGTGTGAATGGGCAGCTCGGCTGTGGCTAACGGTCCTTTTTCGGGAAACAATTCTAATACGGAGTTAAGAAATATGACAAATTCATTGTTGGCAAAAATTAAGTCATTTCAATTCATCTACTCTCTGCTTATTTGGTTCGAAATTTTAAGCAAGATGAATATATGTACAAGTTAGCAAGGATCTTCAAAAATCAGACGACGTATTGTCAGAAGCGGTGTTGATGCGATAATCGAGCCGGCCGGAAACACCATCGACGGATATCACTCAGCACACGCGCCCTGCGACTGCGTTTTTTCTATCGCAGGTCATCAACCACCGAACAGCGACCCAGCAAATTTGGATGGCATGAGGCGCGGGGTCAGCATTTGGGCGATCGATCGGGCGAAAAACAATTGAGAGCGGCGACAGTGATCGTAGAAACGCGAGCGCGACCGGACTTTGTATTATCGACACCTGTTCTTTGTTATCCTAAAAATTGTGTCTTTTATCATACTTATAACTCTTTAAAAATTGTACGAATCTTGTGAAATTATATTGTGTTTAACTGTTTTTGAATGTTATTGTAATCTTGGGGAATTATATTGTCTTTTTATTTTGTGTAATAAATTTCGTTGTTAAGTGTAACAGTGTTGTTTAGTATTCCCAGCCTTTCAGATCATCGGACATCGTCTGAGTATCCATCGCCAGCTGTTCTGCTATATTTTTTCAAGCGGTAAAAATGATTGGTCATGCAAAAATAAATTTGTCTGAATTCCGTAATGAGTCCGCTTTTGGGGAGTTTCTTAATAGCGCAACAACCGTAGCGGAAGAAGTCGCCGCCCCGCGCTCGTAAAAGGATTTTTAATTATGAGGCAGAGGATGAACCGATAACAGACGCGGAAACACATTTTAAAGTATATTTTTACTACTACCTATTAGATACCGCAATTACTAAGGTCGACGAACGCTTCGATTTTGGATTTTGTTTACGTTCCTACTAACTATCTACTTTTGTCGATAAAAGTTAAGAAAAGGACCTTCTTGCCATTTGCAATACAATATACAACTCTTAAAAATCGTGCAGCGCGCCCGTTCTACCTACTCGCTAGCAGCGCTGCCAATTTGATGTGAAAGGCAACTAAAAAAGTTCCAGGACGCAGAGTTACAGGCTTTGTTAGCAGAAGATAGCGCGCAAACTCAATAGCAGATGGCAAAGCAGCAGCAGCAGTAACCAGCGACGAGAAGTGGATCTATTTTGAGAACCCAAAGCGCAAAACATCGTGGGTTAGTCCAGGGTAGCCATCAACTTCAACATCGAAGCCCAATCGTTTCGGGAGGAAAGCTATGCTTTGTATCTGGTGGGACCAGAAAGGTGTGAGGTATCGAGAGCTCTTAAAACCTGGTAAGACTGTTAATACGGCTCCATACCAACAGCAATTACTCAATTTGAACAACGCATTGCTCGAAAATCGACCGGAATGGGCAAGAAGACACGGAAAATCAATTCTCCTCCACGACAACGTCTCATACCGTATTTACCCTATCTGGCCCCGTCCGACTAGTACCTCTATTCATCGATGTCACATGCCTTTAGAGAGCAACACTTCAAGACTTAGGAAGAATTCGGAAATCGGGTTGATGACTGGTGGCTTTGAAACCGGAACACTTCTATTGGAAGGAAATTCATAAATTACCCGAAAGATGGGAAAAATGTCTATCTACCGGGTGTGGCAAATGAAGTGTCCGTCGATTTCAACACCCCGTATTTTCGTCATTTTTCATAGGGCAGCACTGAAATTGGCCACAAATACTCTTTGACATATTGTTAGTTAACAGTTAAAACCATTTTGTTGTATGCTCTTTAGAGAATTGTTGGTCTTACTTAAAATCGAAGGTGTATAATCGAAAAAATAACAGCATCAACGAATTGAAGAAAAATATTGAAGAAGTGTGGAAAAATGATGACGGAATGAAGGATATGATAAAGAAATGTATTGAGAGCATTCCTCATAGGATACTTGCCGTAATAAAGGCTAAGGGAGGAAGCACTAAATATTAAAATTTTGAAAATTTGTTTTTGTAGAACGTAAGAATAACAATGTAAGAATCATATATATTATGAAAATATACAAAATATCCAATTAAATTTGTTTTATTTAGAAGATAAATAGAATTTCTTTAAGTTCTCTAGTCGGTCATAATTTAATGGCGGGTTACTGTAATTATTAAAATGTCGGACTTGGAAATTAAAAGAAATTCGGTTGTTGCTCTTCATTTGGAAGGGAAGACAAACGTGGAGATTCGTCGAGAACTGGCAAAATTACAGTTGAATGAGAAATTTGTTTACAGGACCATCAAACCATTTAAGGACAGGCAACATAAAAAAACGTTATGGAGGTGGCCTTCGGTGCACTGCAACAACACCAGCGAATGTTCAAAAAGTGCGATGCAAACTGCAACGGAATCCAGAGCGGAGTGCAAAGCAGCTGGCGAAGGATCTCAACGTGAGCAGCAGGAGCGTCCGGCGAATATTTAAAACAAAGTTAAAGGTTCAACCATTTAAAAAAAATAAGTGCCCGAAGCTCACACAGTTGCAACGTAGAAAACGATTAGAAAAATCGAAAGAGCTAATTTGTCTGCTTGATTGTGGCCAATTGCCAAATCTGGTCTTTTCCGATGAGTCAACTTTTTGTGTGGAGCAATTTTAAACAAACAAACTGATCGTGTTTGGTTGAAGGGACGTGTCAGAGATCATTCAGATAAATTAAGTGTGACTCGTCATCAAGGAGCCAACCAACCAACAGATATATCGGGAACAAGTGTTGGAGGCTCATTTGATACCGTGGGCACAAAATGAATTTGGTTCCGAACCGTGGACGTTTCCACAAACTCGGCACTATCTCACAAAGCCCAAGCAACACAAGAATTTTCAAGAGAAAATGTACCGAGCTTCATTTCTACTGACTTGTGGCCACCGTCTTCGCAAGATTTAAATCCGCTGGATTACATTATATGGGGTATATTAACCCCTGACAAGCACACTGGGTACAAAGTACCCACCCCAAAATTTTATTTCACTATAATTATCTGAATGATTTAACAAATAGCTTCCCCTTCCAGCGATATTTTGTTGAGACCTTGAGGAAGCGTGTTCAGTGGCCGTTGGTGAGATTCAGTTGTTATTACGCAGTGAGCGCAGAACGTTGTGGGTACTTTGAACCCAGTGTGCCAGTTGCGTGTAGTGAGTCACGTATTCAAGAATTTTTTCTCGCATCATATAAGTGTTTTTTGTTTTATTTACAGTAAGTAATAAATTATGATTACAACTGTATCACAAAATAATTATAAGTTTATGTAAATTTAAGTATTTATATGCATGTATATGTCATATATATATTAACTTATATCAAATATTCTTAGAGACGTTTTAAATAGTTTTGTTAATTGTAATATTCGTTTTAGATGAATAAACGAAGAAATTTTACGATGCTCATTAACGATGAAACAACTGATGATGAGATTACTGATGAAGACCACGGGTCGAGTGGAGGTGAAAATTATAAAATTTCATCTTTGTCTGAAAGTGAAGATGACGACGATTTGGATTATGATATTCACCAACCATCTACTAGTAATCTACGACATTCTAGAAAGAGACAGCGAATTGAACAAAAGCCGACCAGCGGTCGACCAGTGTCGGTTCTGAGGGGACAAGGGGACAATAAAATCAAATGGAGTCTAAAACCTGCCGTACGTCGTCTAGCACAAACCAGACAAACATTTTATTTACCTGGAGTTATAGGAGATGCCCGTCAAGCTGAAACTCCGATTGATACATGGTCCTATCTTTTTACAGAAGATATTCTCAATATAATTGTTGCTCATACTAATGAAGAAATAGATCGTGTACGTGCTAATATAGAACAACTTTTGAATTATCATGGTAAAACTGATATTGTTGAAATTAAAGCTTGGATTGGTCTACTCTATATATCAGGATACAGGAAACAATCTAAAGTAGCTGTGAACGAGTTGTGGGGTGAAGAATTTTCCGTTACAATATTCAAGGCTACTATGTCTTCTCACAGATTTCAATTTTTATTGAAATGCCTCAGATTTGATGACAAAAGCACCCGTAAACAACGTCGGAAAATTGATAGGTTTGCTCTGATACGAGAAATTTGGGATATATTCATATTGAATTGTGGAAAATATTACAGACCCTACGAAATTTGTACTGTAGACGAACAAATGGTTGGATTTAAAGGTAGATGCATTTTCAGAATGTACTTACCGAGCAAACCTGATCGATATGGTATCAAATTTTTTATGTTAAATGATTCTAAAACCTCATACATGATGAAAGCTATTCCATATCTAGGAAAAACAACTCAAGTATTACGTAATGAACCACTTGCGAATTTTTTTGTGAGAGAATTAGTAGAACCAATTCGGGATTCTAATCGGACAGTTGTGATGGATAATTGGTTCACGTCAATTGGGTTATTTCGAATACTTCTTGATGAATATCATTTAAAGGCAATAGGTACGATTCGTAAAAATAAAAAGGAGATTCCACGTAGTTTTACAGAAAAAGCATCACCATCGACGACTAAATACTGTTTCGCAAATAATCAAACTTTATTATCTTATGCTCCAAAACGAAATAAAATAGTTTTGATACTTTCAAGCAATAGTCCAGATACCAACATTGATCCAGAAACAAAAAAACCAAAATTAGTATTACAATATAATCAACACAAAGGTGGAACAGATTCATTCGATCAAGCTTGCAAATTATATACAGTTGCACGTCGTACAAGAAGATGGCCATTAAAAGTTTTTTACGGAATGCTAAATGCAGCTAATGTTAATTCAACAATTTTATATAATTTAAATCATGTAGAGGAAAAAAAGACCAGATTGACTTTCATGAAAGACTTGTCTTTCGAACTGATAAAGCCTTTACTAATTAGGCGGTATCAGATTCCACAGCTACGAAGAAACATTAAAACTGCAATAGCTCAACTTCTTAACTACGAAACACCTACTGTTAATTATTCTGACGTCATACCGATCCCAAAAACGAGATGCTCATATTGTCATTACTCATTGGGAGTTAAAACAACAATGATGTGTCCGCAGTGTGAAAAACCTATGTGTAAAAGACATCGATGCCCTATGTGCGTACAGTGTTGTAACAAAAATTCTAATTAACATATATGTTTTGTATTTATTCATATTTTCATGCTTCAAAATAAAGATTACAATGCATAATAAATCTTTGATTTCTTTAAAACCCCGTCCTGTACCTATTTTTTAGCATACGCCACTTCAATGCATCGAAGTCGTAAAATAATTATACTTTTTGGAGTGGATCAAGAAACGAGGTTTACCATCTTTTAAAGCGCTTTTTAAGCTTTCCGAAACACTATAATCTTTTATATTTTAGTCCATTAGAATCGAAGATACGGCACGAAAACCAAAAAATCTCAAAAAGGCACTTTTTTCATCTTCGATGATATTTTTATCTATTTCAATTGACGCCAATCGATTTAATATTATATCTATTTTATGCAGAATCGCCTGAGCTTTAATTTAAAAAAAAAAAAAATTCCCTAACTATATTAGGGACCAAGATATTTGAAAATGAATTGTGTTGGGTACTTTTTACCCTCAATGCCTAAAGAGGTATACTTTTTTGATGTGTGCTTGTCAGGGGTTAAAGGCTAAGGCCTACTCAAAAAAACATACCAGTTTGGAGGCTCTCAAATAAACACTTGCAAATGAATGGGATCAATTAAGCTAAAACGCCGTTCGAGCAGCGTGTATGTCGTTCCGGCACAGACTTTCGCTTGTTCAAAGCAAAAGGTGGAAACATTCCATTCCAGTGGAATAGCAATTAAAAAAACTTTAAAATACCTATTGTCTTCAAAATATTAAAAAATACTCACAAACAACGGAGAAATTTTCATTTGAAATAAGGACACTTCAATTGTCGCACCCGGTAATGACGGTGCATACTTTGAATAAAGAATATTTAACAGTTTTTTCACAAATATGGGAACCCAGGGTGGAATGGGGTACCGGGGTGGAATGGGGTACCAGGGCGGAACGGGAAAGGGGCAGGGTGCTTGCTACAGACGACAAAGGCGCTTGAACATCGCGCATAACGTTCAGTCCTCTGTGCTGCGATGTACAGAGTGGTCACTGTCAGTGTCAGAGTGCGCCTAGTTATAATTTTATCGAAGGTCGACGAAAAAGCTTGCAAATTCTAATTTGTGCTATGAAACATCAAGGTGTGTAGTGTATACACTATTCTTTGTTCAGATATTAACATTACATGTTTGTTTAAACATATTTTTGACTAACTAAAAGTCTAATGATCACTCGAGTCCAACAAGTATAACCGGCCATAACACTCGTGTTTATGTGATCGGTCCATCGGGGCACAATGGGGTATACCCCGTTCCGCCCCTGATGATATTTGTATTTCTCAGGCTGGTGTTCTTGTAGCATCTGTAGCAAATGGCACATTTGGCGTGTGCTGGTTTAGACAGTGACGACGATGACACTGTGTCCTCATCTGTGAACTGTGCCAGTAATTAATACCCTATCGTCCCCCGGGTTCATTTCCCATTGTACCCCGGGGGTTGGGGCAGAATGGAAAAAATCCCTTTATTTTTCAGTCGCTAATTGTTATGGTCGGGCCATAAAAATCGGGCGGAAAACATTTTCGCTTCCGCCTATGTGCAAGAGCACGCCGGGGCCACCAAATTTCGCCCTAAAATTCACGGCGCTCAGGCGCAAGTTACCGCAGCCTAACGGTTCGGCCAGTGGGCCGCGCCGCTCATCGAGTGCTCGGAGGCCACAAATTGGAAATTTAAACGCAAAATATTTCCAACTTGTGGCCGCCGAATATTCGAGAAGCGGCCGGGATCCGCTGGTCGAGTCCTCGGCGGCGGCTCCAGCGAAGAAAAGTGCCGGTGCGGCTCACCCACACATCTGCGGCACGCCTGACGTCAGCCGGCGCGGCGGGTGTGTGTGAGTTGCACCGGGACTTCATGTGGCGTGATCGGCGGAAGGAGCAGGCGTGCAGCTCGAGGCAGCGGGCCTCGAGAGAGTAGAATTTGGAACGCGGAGCCGGGCGGACAAGTTTTTCGAGTCGAGTCGGAAAAAGAAAATTTTTTTTTGGAAGCCGGGCGGACAAGTTTTTCTGAAAAGGCCGGGAATTGTTTTTTTGGAGAATCGTCGAGTGGACCGGACAAGAAGAAAGAAGAAAACCTCGGGAAAATTTTCGACGACGCAAGGGATTAACCGGCGCCCGCCCTCTCGTTCAGCCGCAGAATTTTCCTTTCCGGTTGTAGTGTAGGAGTGTAGGGAATGGGCATGTGTGTGAGTCGTGTGCTGTGTGGAATGGTATGAGTGAGCAGTGTCTCGTGCGCATACGTCAGATGGAAATAAGCAAGCGACGAGTAAGGTTGATGGTGCGCTGTCGAGCCGCGGAACCTAGCGAAAAAAGTGAATAATACACCGGTCATAACATTTCCCGCCATTGAATTGGATAAAAGTTTTGGTCACGTTAAAATGGGCAAGAAGTCCTTTACACCCGGGCTCGCGATGGGGCTAAATTTTGTTTTTGTGATCCTGGAGCCGGCAATCGGGAGATCCAAAAAAACGGTCCGTAGTTCCTGAAAGAGAAAAAAAAAATACCGTTACCCAGGGACCTCCCCATAAATTTTTTGGCCGAGGGGGGGTCACAGGGTGGTAGGGGCTAAGCCAGGAGGGTTCATTTCATCCGAACCCGCCCCCCCTGAGAGTCAATCACGGGCAGATGCAGGGGTTCCGCCCGCACTGTCCTTTTCCGCCCCTTTGCGATTTTTTTCGTGTCCTTGTGCGAGAGAATTTTTTCGTTATGGCTGGTGGCCGTTCCGGCGGCTAAAAGCGGTTTTTTTGGCAAACCCCCCCACACTACCGCAAATGCTAGCCTGCCGGCTCTCGCGGCCGCATACCGCCGTACGGGGTGCTTTAGCCGGGCCCCCGAGACCACACAGGATATAAGATAATTTTTCACAATAATTATTATTAATTTAGTGAAGTTTAGCTTTAGTTTCTTTGTAGAGAAATTAAGTTAATAAACTAACAAATTGACAAATAATGGTGTTGTTTCATTCAAACTCTCACAAATTGTAGCCAAAGCTTAGCTACCCTGTTCCACCCCGGGTTCCCCTATTGGTTATTTTTTGAAAAACCTCAAAGAAATTAAGTTCTACACTTGGTAGTTTAGTGGTTCCTAGTGAGCGCACAAAGAAAACACCACGATCACGAGAAGTTAAGCATTTCGTGCTGCTTCCGAGATCGAACCTGAAAATTCATCAGCGCCGAGACCTTAGAGTGGCAAGTAAAAAAAAACGAAAAGAGATTATATCCCCGCAAATAAAGAAGATAAATTTTCAATTATTATATTAGGCCCCCATACGTATATAACACCGGAAAATTACAACAAAATGTGGAGATCGCATCATAGTGGAGTTGCAGAATAAGCAAATGTTCCTGTCAGCTAGATATAGCAAATTACCAGACAGGACACTGGAGGAAATCTAATAGCGGGGCAACTTCTACGTAACAAATTTATCCTAAGTTTTACTCAACATGACAGCGCAGAAAACTTTGATTTGCCATACTTTGGGCCCAATCATTATTACAGCAATCATTAAAAATAAAATATATTTGTATATAAAACAAAAAACAGGGAGTAACTATGACTCTCTTAACCCTTTATCCTTTACCAACAAGGACCAAGTAGGTCACGGTTAGGCTGAAATGTGTGGGAAATCATGGTCCCCTAGGTAAGAATTAATGGTCGACCAAGCCGGATGGATGGGTCTGTTGTAGTACGTAATGCAGCAGGCAGTCCGTCCGGGGAGGAAGCCTTAGTTCCCCTAGACCGGACCATCGAGGACCCACACTGATTCCTAGCCGATGACTTCTCCTCAGGCTAAAAGGCACATGGTATTGATATGGAGGTCTTAAGCGCCTTTGTATCTTTTCACCGTGTGCTGATTCCTGAGGGCCATTCTATCTTTCCAGGGGGGGCGTAATGTTGTTGGCAAGACAGCTTGCCCTTCCCTGGTTACAGTGACTTCGTCACACTTATAACTCCTTGGACCAGGGGGGAGGTATCTGGACTGCCATATCCGGAGCCTCCTCCTAGATCCTTGGAAGTTGTGCTGAAAGCATAACCATTATCTGATTTAAATCAAATAGAATAAAATATTTATTTATAGATGAAGGAGGAACAAGGCCTGCCGAACCACCGGCAGAGCGCCTCAACTGGAAGATACTTGGTGGATGGGGGTAAGAAGTCTTAAACGTGCCTATCTCCACCTCCTCGTGGCTCCCGCCGGTAACAACGACTCGTTTGTTGGCTAACGGAGAAGGCTTAGGGTCCTGGGAGTTGCCAGCCCTCTCGACCGACTACTTGTTGGCTCTATAAATAACAATAATAATGGAAACCGGGCCGATACTTTGGGCCCAATCATTATTACAGCAATCATTAAAAATAAAATATATTATATATAAAACAAAAAACATCTTTCATATTTCCCAATAATATTCCCTGGCCCTCCCCAAATTCTACAAACGCGAAAAAATCATTGAAATCATTGTCACTGCACAAAAGATTTGATCGAATTTTCTCCGATCGGTCACCGACGCCGGAAAGCGAGGTTTCCTACGATAGGAAATTCGAGCACATACATATTTGAGTTTGAAGTTGAGTTCAATCACGAACGGTCGTTTCAAGCCGAGTCGCGATAAAAGTTAGAGTTCGAGTTCGAGTCGGGTTTTAATATTGATCGGCCGTCTTGCGCCGAATCTAAGTAAAAGTAAAGTAGAATCCAAGTAGTGAAACTACTTAGGAAATTAAATAGTGAGAAGAGATTCAATCGGTTATGGTTCACTTGAAGATGATCAGCGTTCTGGTCGACCTTCTGAAGTTGACGTGAACCAAATGAAAGCCATAATTGAATCAAATCTTCATATTACGGTGCGAGAGATTGCAGAAAGGTTAAATGTATCGCACACAACAATTGAAAACCACATACGATGTCTTGGACTTGTTAAGAAGTCCGATATTTGGGTTCCACACGAATTGAAAGAAATTCACTTAACACAACGAATCAATATTTGCGATACGCATTTCAAATGTAATGCAATCGACCCTTTTCTGAAACACATTATCACTGGCGATGAAAAATGGGTCGTCTATAACATTAATCGTTGTTTATGCTAAGGGGTTCTTATTTCCAGGAATTGATTCTCGATTCATCGTAATTGGCCCTATTTTTATTTTGTTTCTGTTACTTGGTTACTGTGTTTGTATTTAATTATAATACATTGTGAAGTAATTAGTGTGTAAAAGGTTAAAGATCAAGGAGGAAAAAGATGAAAATAATTATCAGTGTTGTAAAAGTTATCAGTTCAGTTCAGTCACATATATCCCTTATATTGTGTGAAAATGGCGCAAGTAAACCATTTGGTGCAAAGAGCTAAGCTAGCATTTGTAAATGCCCAAAATAATCGTGCCTTAATTGAGGCGGATGTTAAAGAGTGCTCAAGCAATTTAAGAGTGCTTCGACAATATTTAAAGAGGGCAAAGACTGTAGGTGAAAAACTAACCGAGCCAATTGGACTTCATCCCGAGTTCGGAGACCTGCAATACAATCCGCTTTTTGCGATCGGTAAGTAAAAATTTTAAAAAATGTTTAAGTCAAATCATTATTTGTTTGTTTTATTTTTCGTTTATAATATGAGGACTGGGGTCATTATAAACTTGACTCATAAGGAGCCAAAGGAGTTCCTGAGCGATTTTGTAGGACTTTTTCCGCCGTCCCATCAATAACGCCTTGAAGAAAGAAACTGCTCTTAAGGTTAATGCAGCTTTTTGTGGGGAGTTTAAGATTGTGAGAGGGGATAAGGAAGTGTTCGAGTTCAATTAAGTGAACACGAATGTTATGTACCAAAATCTCATCTAGATTTTGGGTACATCCTAAAATAATAGAAAATCACATAAATTGCCTAGGTTCAAGGGCCCTTCAGAATTCAAGACACAACAGGCTTGAAATCTGAAGCGGTTCAATAGAATCGAAAAGTCGCAGAATCAATAATGCGACTTCTCGAATTATGCTGCGTCGACCACCCGCGGGCGCATCGACCCAAGCTCACGTTGAGGCGACCGCCCGCGCGTGCATCGACCCGGGCAATTTATGATGACACGAGACATGTGCACCGCACAAGTGGCGACGCGCACATTTTCGGCAATTGGAACATTGGAAAGTTCCAATAACTGATCGAGGGACTATAAGTACTCGATCAGTCGAAGAAAGCGAGAGTCCGTGCTGAGTTAGAGTGTGTGGTTGATAAAAAGTCTGTGAAGAGTCGGTAGAGTGAAGTGAGTCGAGCGGTCCGAAAAGTAAAGTCAGAGAGAGTCGGTGAAAAGTCCGGGTGCAGTCGGTGAAGTTAAAGTCGAAAAAGTACTTAAGTCCCGCCGGAAAAGACTTAAGCAAGAGCAGGGAGTCGCGAGTGCGGTAATCTAAGGAAAAATCTGTATAGTGCCGAGTGCCGTTAAAGTGATTAAAAAACCTTGTTAAACATCAAGCGCAATGTTTCAATTGTTCAGGTTAAGGGGAGCAAACACAGCTCTGCTACTCCCCCAGCTTTAATTCGAAAACTCGATCTCGAGAAGTTAAAGCATCCGTGCTGCTTCCGAGATTCGTGAAAGATATTGCCAGGGTTATCTCAAGAAGTTTCGTGCTGCTTCTGAGAACCCCACAAAAGTACCTCCGCTACTACCCGGAGCCTTAAATTATAAGAGATCTTATTCACACCGAATAAGATCTCAATTGTTATTGTACGCGCACCACCCAGCGTACATAACACGAAGAATGCTCCCATCTACCAGAACGCGGATATTAATGAATGGTTCAAGCAGAATGTTGAGGAACGAGTAACGAAGAAACTGGAAGAGTTCCGGGAAAGACATAGCTAGATGATGCTTGTTTCGCCTGGGTAGTGCTTTCAGCTTTACATCCATTTAATCGCTTACAACACCCTGATAGAACATCATCATATCCTTAATATTCCACAGAACTAAAACTAGATGGAATTGTTTCCAGTGACAATAAATAAGATTCCTCGATTTGAGAAGCAGAATGATGTTTCCATCACCGTATGCATTCTGCAGAAGACTGGGAAAAAAATTTAAAGTTCTGCCAACATATTTGACTAAAGAAAAGAAAGAGCAGCACGTGAACCTTCTGATGATTCAAAATGTTTACTACGATGAGGATGGCGAAGAGGAGAAAAACAAGATGATGAGCCCATCCGATACCACCACGTTTGGATAAAGAACCGCTCAAGACTCCTATCATCCCAGCTGTCGAGGAACGAGCATCAAAAATACTTTTGCGACCGCTGTCTCCATTACTTCGGATCACAGGAAAAACTGGATCATCATGTAACTGACTGCAGGAAGCTCAACAACGCCAAAATCCGACTACCAACAGAGGACCAGAAGGAACTTAGATTTAATAATTTTAGGAATAAGGTAGAAATTCCGTTTGTATTAGAATGTTTAATAGTAGAAAATAGTGATAGAAATAAGTATCAAATTCATATACCGTGTAGTTTAGGGTTTTATGTGAAGTGTTCGTATGACCCCACGCTATCGGTCTTCAAATTATATCGCGGTGAGGATTGTGTCGAGTAGTTTGTGCGCGAGTTGAAGCAGTTAGCAGAGAATTTGGAATTCGTTTTTCTTCGCCCTCTACCTATGGATCAGATGACTGCTGAGGAAGTAGAATTTTTTGAGGCAGCCAGGCTCTGCCATATATGTGAGAAACCATTCACATCAGACGATAAAAAGGTGTGCGATCAATGCCACCTAACAGGTAAGTACAGAGGTCCAACGCATGAGGGATGTAATATTAATTTTCAAGATAGTCACACCATCACAGTTAGTTTTTAAAAATAGATGTCTTACTCTTGGCGGATGTTTTCGAACGCAATGTGTTATGGTCGGGGCATTAAATATGCGACAAAAGTATTTTGCCTCCGCCTATGGGCGAACGCAAGCAGAGGCCCCCCAAATTTCGCCCAAAAATTTACGGCGCTCAGGCGCAAGTTACCGCAGCCTAACGGCTCGGCCAGCGGGTCGCGCCGCTCACCGAGTGCTCGGAGGCCACAAGTTGGAAATTTAAACGCAAAATATTCGCAACTTGTGGCCGCCGAATATTCGAGAAGCGCCCGGGATCCGCTGGTCGAGTCCTCGGCGGCGGCTTCAGCGCAGAAAAGTAGCGGTGCAGCTCTCCCACACATCGGCGGCACGCCTGACGGCAGCCGGCGCAGCTGATGTGTGAGTGAACTGCACCGGGACTTGATGTGGCGTGATCGGCGCGGAGGCGCCGAGAAGGATTTCGAGGCAGCGTGCATCGAGAGAGTCACCTTCTTATCCTCGAGCTGGGCGGACGTTTTGGGAGCCGAAAAGTTTGATCGAGCCAACCGGGCGGCTTAAATTTTTTGTTACACGGGAGGCGAAAGTAAATCGGATACCGGGAAAAAGTAAATGAAGTGATAAATTGATTACGACGGAGAGGATTTTTGCCGTGGGTCCGAATTGCGTCCGTGTGCTCTGGAAATAAAGAAAAATGTCTAAGAATTGGTTTTAAGAAAGTTGTGTGGCTCGCCTCGGAGAAATTACAGTTGTCCGTGCCGGTGATTCCGGGAACTGAAAAGCATAAGGGTGGTTGGGGCATCGGCCATAAGGGGGGTTGTTTTTCCATCTAGAACCCCCCGCCGAGAGTCATTCACGGGCAGGGACAGGGGTTCGGTCCCGCCATGCCCTCTTCCCCGTACCTCTTTGTTTGATCCCGTCCGCGCGAGATTTTTTTTAGTTATGAGGTGGTTCGTCCTGGTGGCGAAGTGTGGCCTTTAGGCAAACCCCCCCACACTCCCGCAAGCTAGCCTGCCAGCTCGCGCAGCCACAAACCACCAGGCGAGGTGCTTTAGCCGGGCCCTCGAGAACTCTAACCTTTTCATAACAAATGCTTAAGCATACTAGCGTTACCCTGGAGCTATTGACTGATATTGATATGCTCTTATTTCTAGAGCGAGGTATTTGGGGCGGCCTTTGCCAATGCTCTTGTAATGTAAATGCGATGCAATCGGCCTGAGACCAACGCACTCGAAGTATTTGTAAACAAATGACAAACCGGCACACTGCCGAAAACGCGCGCCAAGCAAAATAACATGCTTGCGCTGATTGTGTTACGCCAGAGTACTTCACGCGGTGAGTGAAATACTTAAGTGCAAACGCGATATGGGTCAACCCGAGCGATGCACTTGAAGCGGGCCAGGTCAGTTGCATCACATAAAATTGATGATTTATGTTAACCATTAAGTAAGTATTGGAAATATGTGTGACCCTTAGGTAAGTGAACAATTTGTATAAATAGGCTAAGAATTCTGAATAAAGCAAGGGATTGTTATACCGACATCACGTCTGTTCACTTGGTGTGAGCTCGTTAGCGGCACCTAATTACGATCCCTAGGAGTTCTGCTATTTAGCTTGCTCCTAAAGGAGTTCTGCCTTTCGGCTGGCTCCGAACCTCTTTCTTCCAGGCTCTTGCGGAATCTAAAAGGCTAAAACGACCATCATTCCGGGACTGTCCTCTGGGATTTATCACATGGCGAGCGTGACTCTTTAGGAGATCAACCCGAAACCAGCAGCACATTTATAGACATATGGCAAGCAAGGCCATAGATAAAAAATTCAATAAGCTGTGCAGGCTTGCGCAGAAAAATCTACCGGAACAGTGCACCAGCGAACTTTCCTTATACCCTGGAGGACGTCTACTGGAACCATATGTACCCAAACCAGTAACCACAGTCGCAGAAGCCACAGAAATACCTGAATACATCGCGGGGCCGAAGAAAATTACTATAGAAGAATACCGAAGGAGGACATCAAGAACACCAATAGAAACAACGAAAGCAGACCAGAAGGCTCGCAAACCAACACGAGGAGGTCAGAGAGCGCGACTAAGTAAGGACGTACACAAGTACCAGGAACTCCTGAAATTAGCAGGAAATCTGCAAGAGAAGATTAAATACCAAACCCTTCTACCGATAGTTAAGAGAGAATTAAACAGGCTAAAGAAGGGAAAGGAAATTTAAAACCGGCATGTTTAACTAATTTGTTTCTGTCATATTCTTATAGTTATTATTTATATTATACTCTTGCACAAGTGGCAATGCACGCATTCTTCGAAATTGGAATATTGGAATGTTCCAATAACTGATCGAGGGACTATAAGTACTCGATCAGTCGAAGCCTAGTGGAGTCTTCTTGATCTAGAGTACGCGCTGAGTTCGGGTCTGCAGTTGATTTAAAGGCTAAGTCGAAGAAAGTGTGTGGTTGGTGAAAAGTCCGCGCTGAGTTAAAGTCGGTGATAAGTCTGTAAAAGTCGGTCTGAAAAAGAGAGTCTGTTAAGAAAAGTCGGTGACTTTGAATCGTTGAGGCGGTCCGAAAAGTGAAGTCGGCGATCACGGCGCGAACGCGGAAAGATAAAGGCTGTTATGTAACAAATATCGGCTTAATTAGCCGATATCGAAATTAAAAGATTTTATTTAAAATTAAAATATTTCATGATGCTGAGTGCTTCACACTTCAGCATAAGAATTTAACAAAACAAAATGTTCTTTGTTAAGCCGAAGTGCCTCACACTTCGTTTAAGAAAATATTTAAGAAATTAAATTCAGTAAAAGAAAAATATTTAGAAGCGTAAATGTCAATAAAGAAAATATTTAAAATAATTTATTGGTCTGGGGTGCTTCACACTCCAGACGGAAAACAAAGAAGCTAAATATAAAGGGAGAGGTACCACTTGAAATCTCATCCCAAGAAAAATGTACCCTTTGTACATTTTTTAAGTACGGTCGAAAAAAATGTGCCCTTACGCATTTTTCGTAAGTGCATCGCCCCGTGGTAAATTGATACTTAGCGCGCGGGCGACGACCTCATTATTAGAAGTGCTCGATAATCGAAGAAAATGCGATCATAGCACACGCGCAACAATGAAATCATTGTTGCAGCATAAAAAGAATGCTTGATCGAATTTTCTTCGGTCACCGACGCCGGAAACCGAGCTTTCCTGCGATCGGAAATTCGAGAGCGGATTGAGTTCGAATTTAGAGTCAATCGAGATCGGTCGCCTTAAGCCGAGCCGCGAATTTTAATAAGTTTCATAAGGAAGTTCGTGTCGTGAGACCGGTATTAAAAGTTAAATCGGTGATAATCGAGTGGCGGTAGTTTAACGAAAGAAACTTAAGTTCAATCGGTTACGGGAGAGTTATTCTGTGAACAAAAACCAAACTAATGTGCACGGTATTATTACCAGTTAGTTAAGTGGTTATCTGTTCGTCCCTCCAGTGCAGTGCAGTGTAGTGCTGTGCCGGGGTTTTAACTAGTATTGCGTAATTCACGCACTCTTGTGTATTTAGTGTAAGTGAGTTGAATAAAAAAAGAATACACGAAAATCAAATGAAGTTTGTCTAACTCCCGACCGACCGGTCCACTCGCTCTAGCCCTCTAGAGCTACTTGAAAAGTGCCTCCGAGGACTCAAAGAACAGGATAAGTATTCGCCGATAAATTTAAGCAACAAAAGTTGTAACCGCTCGAGTGTTGCAATAAAGAAATTTATTGTTGCAACACGCTGGGTGTAATACCCAGTACACAACAAGGCGAAGACTTAAGTACAAACGAAAGTACTTAAGTCATATCTAAATCGGGGAGTTGCGAACGCGAAAAGTTTTAAGCATTTTAAGTGTAAACTGTGCCAAGTGCCGTGCACTAATTTTAAATAAAGAAACCATTGACAGTGAAGTGCCGTGTTTGAAATACATTAGACCCGAGTGCAGTGAGCGGTTTTCCTAACTCCCCAAAAATCCGTGGAGTTGAGTGTTCAGAGCTGTTCTCCGAGAAGTTAAAGCATCCGTGCTGCTTCCGGGGTTTCGCTAGGGCTATCTCAAGAAGTTAAAGCATTCGTGCTGCTTCTGAGAACCCCAAAAAAGGTACCTCCGCCGCTAATACCCGGAGCAGAAACAAAAGGGATCTTATCGAGATCTCAATTGTTTACGTACGCACCACCCAGCGTACATAACATATATTATTATCATAATTGTACTATTATTGTAATCGTAATTATCATAATTATACTACTATTGAAAAAATATATATATAGATGTATAACATATAGAATAAATAATTGAATTAAATATGAAAAACCAAGTTTAAGCAATATGGGTGGAACGAGTTCAAAACAGTCGGACAATAACGGAGAAATAGTGAATAATCTCGTTATTGAGGATACAATTAGCGTTGAAAACAAAGAGATCCTCATCTTGCTTTTCATTTTAGTAGTCGTGAAAATAATTCAAGTTTTATATACGCTTTATAAGGATCACAAAAGAGGTCTGAAAAAGAAATATTTGCAGTCACCAACGGTATTAAAAGTATAATTATCAAAAATGCGAGATTTCATCATAATAATGATCGTGGTGGTCAGCGTGACAGCAATAGGATTTTTACCAGTAAAATTTCGACTTGATGAAGTGTTAGAATACGTTAAAAATCATCCATTGCGGTTAAGTCAATAGCGTGCACTAATTCGGATGGAAGAAATAAATATAATTAAAACAGAATTACAGAAAATTCAAATCAATTTTAATAAGAGCAAAAATCGGCCGTATACGGACAGAACATTACAAGAGAAAGAGCAAATAGTTAAAGATCTCTACGAAAAGGCTAAAAGATATATTAGTGTAACAGCTAGTGCGGAAACTATACTCCTACTAAAATCTATATTCCTGCAAATCAAGGAACTTGTTTGCAACATATTGGCGATAATAGAAAATCAGAGACAATCAAACAAAATGGCATTTGACATAAGAACAGCAACCGCACTCGTCCAACAGTACGACGGAAGTGAAGAAAACACTGAAGCATTCATTGAGTCAATAGAATTGCTAAATGAACTTACGCCAGAGGAACATAAAAGTGTAATGATTAAGTTCATTAAAACGCGAATTACAGGAAAGGCTAAGCAAGCGATTACTGCCGAAACAAACACCGTAGCCCTGATCAAGGATAAAATCTTGAAGAAATTTTCAGCGAAAATTTCCTCAGATGCTGTACTGGCACAATTAAAGTCTTGCCACCAAGGGAACAGGAAGCTGGCAGATTTCTCTGCTCAAATTGAGAACTTGTCGAGGCAGCCCTCTAGGAATTCATGCGTAAACCAATTCAGGCCTATAGTCAAGTGTGGGGCTACGATTGTAATATCTATATGGGATAGTGAGCCTCTCCCTGACATAAACGTAGGGCTGCCGGTGTTTAAGATACATAAGTTCCGGTTGTCTAACCACTCTGCAATCCTTCTCCCCCTGCGATCCCAATTCTCAGAGCCCCATAAAGGGCTGTGAGCATTAACATCTCCACCATAAATGGTATTTCGGGGAAGTTGGTCGGCCAGGTCACATAGGTCCTCAGACGTTAAGTCCTGTGGGTGCTCCAGATAAATTGAGGCAAACGCTAATTTTTTATTAGTTTGTATCTCGACCGCACAGGCCGATATGGGACTTACTATTGGAATGCGAGTTGTGGGAATTGAGTTATGGACCAGAACGGCCACCCCTCCATGTCTATGTTCCCTCGAGAAATTGTACCCAAAGCATGAGTAATTTCCCAAGCGATCTGGAATTTCATCATCCCTTAAATGGGTCTCTTGCAGCAAAAAAATTTCCGGCTTGTATTTAGCCATGAGCAAGTTAAGACCAGGACGGTTACTATGAAGTCCACGCATATTCCATTGCAATATGGTAATGTTCTTATTATTATAATGCATATTTTGGGCCTGAGATCTATCCATCTATATAACTAAGGTGGAGTAAAAATTACGTCCAGTCTACTAAAATTAAACTATAAGTAAAATGTAGCATAAAATTGTAAGTTAAGGAGGATATTTAATATATTTTAATCCGATAGTGAGGAAAAATCCCTCTGAGAAATCCATGGTTTTCTTATGGGCTTTCTTGGATTTTTTATTTGTTGTTTTCGTCTTATTTGGTTTATTCAAATTTGAGTGCGAAATATCTTCTTGCGAAGTATCGTTTGAAATCATTGTATCATTTTCCGGTTCCACTCTTTTTTCTATTCTAAGGCTGTTTTGCGCTATGACAGCGGTTTCTTTTGTCGTTGATTTCGGATTTGACAGGAGAAAAGGTTTGGGCTTTGACGTTTGTTTTGTTATGGCTTTGTTGCCATCATTTTGGATGTTTATTTTATTATTGAGGATAGTCGTGGCCTGTTGTGGATGATCAGAGGATTTTAAATGTTACGGAGGGTTCCCTTGTCATTAGAAGCCTGCGCAGGAACTCTGGCCACCACCGAAGCGAAGGAAGGAGTCGTTGGAATCTTATGCGTAGCATAAAATAGTTTGCGCGCCTCGTACATGGAACATTTATTTTGGGTTTTTATCTTCAGAATGTCTTTATTTTTTAGAAATTCTGGGCAATTACGGCTGAAGGATTCGTGCCCCTCCATATCGCAATTCACACAGAACTTCCTCTCACATCCTGTCTGTTCATGCTGACCTGAAATGCCGCATGTACCGCAGCGTGGTTCATAGTTGCAGTGATTTTTGGTGTGTCCTAATCTTTGACAAACCGTGCACCTCATAGAAGATGGAAAGTATTCTCGGACCTGTATTCTGGTCCATGGTCCTTGAATGTCTGTTGGCAGCTTATAAGCAGTGAAAGTCAGAATAACCAACCCGGACGGTACCCTGGCGCCCCCCTCGACCATACGTGTCATCTGGACCACGTCCGATACACCTTGATCTCGAAGGCCTTCCAGGATCTCCGCCTGAGTTAGACTTCTGAAATCGGGGGACAATGCCGTGCCCTTAACCGAGTTCAGACTGGGGTGATATTTAATGTCCACAGGGACTCCTGCTATTACCTTAGTTTTCAAAAAAATTTCAGCTATTTTCGTGTTTTTGACGAGAAGCAGAAGCGAGCCGTCCCGGAGGAAGCTGGCCGACTCATGCCTCGTAGATACCGCATCCACGCCCTTACGAATGATGAACTGATTGTAATTGCGTAGGGGCTTTTCCTCGTGATTTTGTGCACGAATGATAATGTATTTTGGGTGATTTGTTAATTCATCATTAGGTTTATGGGGTACCGGCAGCACGGGGAAACCCCCCATGTCACTGGATTGCACGCTTCGTTTTTTTCTTTTCGCAGGTGAATCCCCGTCATCCTGCAACAAGGCGAAAGCATTCGCGCTGGCTAAGCCAGACGCCATAATGGTGGAGGCCCCACTGGGGGGCGAAGCTCTTGATTCTTTGTTCGTGAAATAAACAAAAAATAAAGTGTGGTGAAAATAAAAGAAAACAAATTGTCTAGTACTGGTCGGGTCAAGTTGGTCTGTGCGTTAAGTCGATTTTATAGTCTCCTTTGTTAAATGGGGCCACCTGCACGGGACATATACGCCCTAAGGGGCAGCCGAAGCCCTTCGAGGCCTGCAGCTAATATGGAGACGCACCTGGCTTCTTGAAGCTTCTTGAAAAAAATTCCAATGTGAAAGTGCCGGGGTTGACGGATTCTTGCTTGTAAAATTGGGGAAATTCAAGTCTTCTAGAAACTAGAAATCTGATGTCGTCTTCTTCACAAATATTCCTATTAGATGGTCTCGTTGGATTTATTCAATTTAAATTAGATCAAAATTCCAATTTATTTTTCGGAGCTCTTCTTTTTCCGCCTTGACTTCTCCAACTTTCATGGCCAACTGTGCTATTTAGCTTGCTCCTAAAGGAGTTCTGCCTTTCGTCTGGCTCCAAACCTCTTTCTTCCAGGCTCTTGCGGAATCTAAAAGGCTAAAACGACCATCATTCCGGGACTGTCCTCTGGGATTTATCACACTCTAAAAGATCTTCAAAGGCCAATAATAAGTACATGACCGACTATGATACCCTGTTACGAACAGCCAACACGAAAATTTAAAAGTGAAATTTTTGAAATTTCAACTCCGCCAATCGTTTGTAACTCGTTTGTATCCGTTTGTATCAAAAATTATTTCGTTTGTATCCTTCTAGTTTACTAAAAATTAAGGTTTTAATTAAGGCTTACGATCAGCCAACACCTTTTTCAAAATCATTTAAAATCAATTGTAAAATAGACTTTTGGGTACTCAATCGATCGGAAATCGTTTGTATCCTCCGAATATGCTATTGAAAAGTTTTGTATACCGCTTATTTTTCCATAAAAAGCGAAAAATATAATCAATTTTTGTCTCAATTATAAGCTTCTTTTTTTTGCCACACATGTACTTGGCGCTTATGTTCAACGCCTTCTAGTGTAGCCAAAAGTAAACTTGTAGTGAAAATGACAACAAGAGCGGTATCCTGTACTACAGTGCGTTCCATATTTATAAGCCACCATCAAAATTCGAGTTATTTCTGCCTAAGAAGAATTTGAAACAGAAACAGTTTGTGAGGGAATTCCTCTATGAATTATTTTTAAGTATTTTTGCTTGTTTCATATTTCTAAGACAGTTCTACAGAAGTGCAAATCGAAGCAGCTCTTTTGTGCACAAGTTAATAAATTTTTATTTTTATTAGCAATTTAATTAAGTTTTATGATGCAGCCCGCGCGGTAAGTCACTTAGTGAAATTAAAAAGGGCAGCATTTTAGCCTTTAAGGAAGAAAATCTTAGCATTAGTGATTTTTCAAAAAATTTTTCAGAAAATCGCCCGTTGCTAATGTTTTGTTCGTAATTTTTTAAAAAATTCCAAGATATATTGGGAGTCAATCTTTCGTCCACTTCTTTTTGATTCCCCATATAACTGGAAATTTTTTAAAAAATTACGGATAAGACACCAGCAACGGGTGATTTTCTTTGAAAAATCACTAATGCTAGGATTTTCTTCCCTAAAGTCTAAAATTTTAATTTCACTAAGTGACTTACCGCGCGGGCTGCACCTTAAACCTTAATTAAATTGCTAATAAAAATAAAAATTTATTAACTTGTGCACAAAAGAGTTGCTTCGATCTGCACTTCTGTAGAACTGTCTCAGAAATATGAAACAAGCAAAAATACTTAAAAATGATTCATAGAGGAGTTCCCTCACAAACTGTTTCTCTAACTATTGTACGATTTGACACAGTAAATTGTTCTTAGGCAGAAATAACTCGAATTTTGATGGTGGCTTATAAATATGGAACGCACTGTAGTACATACAGGATACCGCTCTTGTTGTCATTTTCACTACAAGTTTACTTTTGGCTACACTAGAAGGCGTTGAACATGAGCGCCAAGTACATGTAGTGGCAAAAAAAAGAAGCTTATAATTAAGATAAAAAAAAATTGATTTTATTTTTCGCTTTTTATGGAAAAATAAGCGGTATACAAAACTTTTCAATAGCATATTCGGAGGATACAAACGATTTCCGATCGATTGAGTACCCAAAGTCTATTTTACAATTGATTTTAAATGATTTTGAAAAAGGTGTTGGCTGATCGTAAGCCTTAATTAAAACCTTAATTTCTAGTAAACTAGAGGGATACAAACGAAATAATTTTTGATACAAACGGATACAAACGAGTTACAAACGACTGGCGGAGTTGAAATTTCAAAAACTTCACTTTTAAATTTTCGTGTTGGCTGTTCGTAACAGGGTGACTATGATCCCTCTCAACCTTCAGTTTTTCTCATGGAAAATGATATTAATAACCAATTCGGTTGGGCAATGTCCCAACTTCTACCTCACAGTGGGTTCAATTGGGTAGAAAATACATCCTGTTTTAAGGTTGAAGATGTAGCCGATGATTTACCCACAGGTTACATTCTCGAAGTGGATCTAGAGTATCCTCAAGAAATTCATGATCTCCATAAAGTTCTCTTTGACCTGGTGAAGCAAAATGGATTTTTCCGTGGAATAACCGTTTATCTAATTACGCCTTAATGAGTTTTTCCTTCATCGTTGGTTATTGGCTGATATGCCGCACTTTTGTGTTGTCCGTTGGAGAGTTATGCCCGTTCTCCAATGCGCCGACCATCCAACCAAGAACGAACCAAAATCGCGCCATCGCACACATTATATTGCCACCATATTCCCTCTCACTCGTATTTTGGTCAACCTGGCTAACTTTTTCATGTATGAGTTTTAACCACATAGTACTAGTCGCCCATTCAGCAGAGTTTTGTACTAGAATAACTGTCAGTGAGACAGCTGTCCCACCGGTTGTTAAAAACTCAGTGCACTAATTTTAACATAAAGTGCTTGTAAAAATGTGCGCGGTAATTCCAGCCCAGCACTAAAAGTAAAAGTGAGTAGGTTTTTCGCTCAAAAAGTGAAACAACTCTTCCAGATAAAATATTTGCCCGAGGCACAACTACAGGCAAGGACTTGTATTTTACACACAAATTCAGGCAATTCAGCATTTTCGTTGGATGGTTCGTGGTTGGTTGGTCGGCGAATTGGAGAACGGGCATTAGTATCGTGAAGTGAGGCAAATAATAGAGAATATTAAAATAAAGCGTTTTGAAGTAAGATGGGATGAGGAAAGAAGGTGACCGACGAAGAAATTAAGATAATACTTAATTTGAAGAAAGATGGTAATAGCGTGGCAAAAATTGCCAAAACTACTGGAAGAAGTCGATGTGCGATAATGAACCTCCTCAAAGACCCAGAAAATTATGGAAAAACAAAGAGCCCGGGTCGACCAAGGGCTCTTAGTCAAGGGGAAGAGCGTGCAGTTTTAAGAGTGCAATCGAATTCAATGTGTACTGCAAGGCAAATCGCTGCAGAAGCGACTCAATTCAGCAACTAATCAAGTCCTCTTAGAACATCATTTTTTTAATCAAAGCAGCAATAAAATGAGAGTTCAATTTTTTTATCAGTCGCGAATATTTTCTCTTGATGTCAACAATATTTAAGGATTAAACGACTCTTTATCAATTATAAAATTTCATTTCATTTCAAAATAAATTAATAAAAATTATATTAAAATGGATAAAAATTAATCACATTATAGGGCAGACCCCTATAGGACTATAAAAAGATCTAAGCATCTGAAACATAAGAAAATGCAGAGACGGCCACCGTTAACTCCTAAACATAAGGAAGACAGATTGCGGTTTACCCGTGAGCACCTGAAATGGAAAAAGCGATGGAGAAAAGTTATTTTTACTGGCGAAAAACGTTTTTGTCTGGACGGACTTCGGGCAAAATGAACAGCAGAAATTACATTGCATTAATTGACGAGCAAATTCGACAAAATGGAGAGAGAATTGCTGAAGAAAATTACATCTTTCAGCAAGATAATGCAGCCATACACACCGCCAGGGCTGTAAAGGACTACTTTGAGGAACACAATATCAATCTTCTACAATGGCCTTCGAGATCGCCGGATCTAAACATCACTGAAAACGCTTGGGGAGAATTATCAAGGATCATCTACCGTGGCGGGAAGCAATATCAGACGCTGAATTAAAAACTGTAATTCAATCTGCATGGAGCACCTTGCCTAGAAAATATATTAAGAATTTATTCAAAGTCGGTGTTGTGCTGTCAATTGTGCTAGTTCGTTTCTGTGGACGCGATATTCACTAGATTTTGGACTATATTTTAAGAAACTTTTTTGTTTTTTGTTCCAGATTAAAAATTGTGACCTGTAGCGGTACGCCCATGTCGAAAATCCGAAATTTTTTGTTTTCCTTGCTGTGCTGCCATTTTGTATCGTAAAATTAAAATAAAACATATGTTTTGTAGTTAAAGACCAGTACTTTCATATGCCCAAAACCTCATATCGCTATCTAGTTCCAATCGTCCGTGAGACGTCTCAGAAAATCACGTAAAATTTAGAGAACACAAGGTGATATTACCCCTTAAGCAAAATAAGCAAGGCGCAGTTAAAGGACCTGAGTAACAAAGTATCTCAGTTTCAAGTTGAATTTTGAAGTGTTCATAGTGAAGTAGTGAAAAAATTTAAAAAAATTTGAAGTGAATCAGTAAAAGTTCAGACTAAAATTTATTAGTGATTTCATTAACATATTTATTTTATTGTTGATATTGTTCTATGTGTACATGTATTTTCGTAGTTATTTATATATTTAATAATAATATTTTTTGAAAAAATGTGTGGTTTTTATTTTTAATAAAAGAAATCCAAGCCTATTTTAGCTCATCCTATTCCGGGGCTTTTTGCGACCTATTCTGGGCATTTTGCGGCCTGTTCTAGGATTGTTCTCGGCCTTGTTGAGGCATATTTCTTGGCCTTTTGCGGCCAACTCTCGGGCTTTTCTCGACGTTTTGTGCGGCTTATTTTCGGTATATTTGAGGAGATTTTTCGGCCTCTTGTTCACTACCTGGGCTTGTATTCGGCGTTTTCCGGCTTTTTCTGCCATTCAACATATTGGGCCGAAATCAGCGAAATTTTCTTACTTTTCGTCGGCCTGATTTTTTTACTCGGGGAATTATGCTGCGTCGACCACCCGCGGGCGAATCGACCCAAGCTCACGCTGGGGCGACCGCCCGCGCGTGCATCGACCCGGGCAATTTATGACGACACGCAAAATGTGCACCGCACAAGTGGCGACGCGCACATTTTTCGGGAATTGGAACATTGGAAAGTTCCAATAACTGATCGAGGGACTATAAGTACTCGATCAGTCGAAGACTCGAAGAAACGGGGCTGTCTTCTTAATCTCGTCTTCGAAATCAGTTAATAAGCAAAGAAAGTCTTCTTAGTCGTGTCTTCCAAAAGCAGTTAATCAGGAGAGATAGTCTTGTCTTCCTAGTCAGTAGTAACAGAGAGTTTAAAGCGGCGCGGTTCTAAAAAGTACTTAAGTCCCGGGCGAAAGACTTAAGCAAAATACGACGGGAGTTGCGAGTCCGGTATCAACAAGTGTTAAGAGAACTTAAGTGCAAACTGTGTAAACGGTGCCGATTTGATAGTGAAATAAATAAGAACTAAAAGACCAAGTGCTGTGTTTTGATTCATAACCGCAGTACGTACCGATCTCGAGGAGTTAAGCATTCATGCTGCTTCCGAGATTCCCAGCAAAGAAGTACCTCCAAGGTTAACCCGGAAGCGAAGTAAATAACAAGAGATCTTATTCACATTGAATAAGATCTCAATTGTTATCATACGCACCACCAGCGTACATAAAAATTTGGCGCAGCCGGTAGGATCAGGGAAGCCTGGTTTTTAACAGCTATAAAAACCATAAGAGCTTGAAAAGCCTTGATCCTCGAACAAGAGTTCGATAAGTTGCTTGAGTGCAGGGTAAAACAATTTTTACCCATAACGTGAAGCAAAAATTAGCTTAGTTTTTCTGTGTTGGTCGTGCCTTGGCCTACCGTTTTACCTTTTTTATCCTTTTTTCTAGCTTGTGCCAGCGGCTTCTTTCGGCGTTTTAATTTTATTTTATTTTCCCACTGCCCTTGCGGTTTTCCTTAGTTTTTGCCTGGTGTTTGTGCCTCTTTTTTCTCGCAGAGATTTCTTCTCTGAAGCTCTTTTTGCAGGTTCTTTTATCCATTTTCTCCAGTATAACATATTATACTTGGGTTTGCGTCTTTGATTAGTATAGAATCGAACCGCCTTACTCCTATCCAATTTTGATCTGTGTCTTCAATTAGTTAGCATGGCCACCTGTAAGATTTGCAATTTCTCTGATTCGGACGATATTATTGCTTGCGATGGAATCTGTCAATCTTTTTTCCATCCCAGGTGCCTGAAACGTTCCATTAAGTGTTCTTCAACTACTTGCAATGAATGTGCGGATATTAAACCCGTTCATATTTTAAAGCTAGTGGAACACATTACTAAACCATTAATTAACGAGCAAACGGTTCTGATTGACAAGTTCTCCAATTTTTCTTCCGTTTTAAATTTATTTACAGATGAAATAAATTCAACTAACAATAAAATTGATACATTATTTGATACAATTGACACCTTAAATTCTAACTTTTCCTCACTTAACGATAAATTTCACTGTTTTTCTTCCAAATTGTCTCTCTTGTCGGCCTTAACCGACGAACTTCACTCGTCAATATCGAACTTTTCTCCAGTTCCCTCACGTAACTCTGATTCTACGCCCGTATTATGTTAATTTTTCCAAAAATATTACATTTAGATTTTCTAATTATCACACATTTTCGCTTATCTTAGCAGCGAATACTCATGTTGTGAACGCACCCGCAACAGGTGGTGGACAGCCCTGGCAACTTGAAATGACATTTGCAGGGAAGATCTGGTGACAGGAGAAGGCAATGGTAAGTAAACAAAAGTAATAATTAAAAATTTCTCATTTTCAGGCAAAATGGATAATAATACAAGGTGATTAGTGCATAAAATCGATAAAAAAATAAGTGTAGTGTAAAAAGGAGTGGAATTGTTCAGAAATCGAGGGATAAATTCGGGGAAAATATGAAAAATGTGGGTGCAAAATTTTGGAAATCCGCGGGAAAAAAATTGTTTTTTTTTGGGAAAATTCGTGTAAAATTTAATAATGCACCCACATATATTTGCATATCTATCCCATCTAAACCCGAAGCAAAAATTTCTGGACGATTTCACTCAAAAATAGCCACTTTCCAGGCGGGTGACTTAAGCCCTAATTTGTAATCACTCGGTTATTACTTGCCGCCTACTTGTAAGGATGTGATTTCAAGCTAATAAGCAATCGTAAAGAAAACAATTTCAGTCAGTCGCGACTCAATTTCATTTTTGATTAGTTCAATATCTAATTGTTTAAATAAAATAAAAATTTATAAAATAATATACCTTAATGTTAATTCAATATTTTATCTCAATAAATAATCAAATTAATTCTTAACTTTATTAAACATTTATAGGTCTAATACCTACAGTGAAGAGCAAAAGTGTCCCAATGTTGCGCAAATCTGGTAAGTTATACTTGATTCAGGGAAATGGGAAGCAAATTAGAAATAAAAGTCATGCCATTCTATTAGTTGTTTTATGAAAATTAATAATAGCAAATCAGAACACATATACATATGAAACCAAAAAATATATGACGAAAAGTTGTCTACAAGTCTATTGAGACATTTTTGCACTCTCTATATGGCACTACTTGTAAAATGTGAAAGTAACGGTTATTCAGATCCGATAATGATGAGACTATTGATTCTGATATTTCATGGATTCTGAGTTGTAATCTGAGTAAGAGCAATGCATTTCCACGATTTGCTAAGATAAAATTTATAAAATGAATGATATTTCAAAAGAAGTGAGTAATAGGGCTATTTTATTGTTGAGTGAGGGCAAAACTGTTCACGAAACTGCAAAATTTTGTAAAATTAGCAGAGCAGCTGTAGGCAGGGTACAGAAGACCTCCCAGTTCCGAAAAGGGGAAGAAAAAGACTATTAACCGATAGAAGAACACGAGAAATAGGAAGATTATTGGTCACAGGAAGAGCAAAAACCCCAAAAACAGGCAGCAATGGAGCTGGGGAAAAACGTCAGATGAGGTGCACGCCATTGAAATTTAAATAACTCAATTTTATATCATCATGTTTTGAAATAAAGGCATTCTTATCACTTCTACTTCGAATCAAAATTTTTATTATGTTTGGAATTCACAATAATTTGTTATCATGTTAGTTATTCACAATAATTTTTTAATTTTCGCATTCCTCTAAAAATACTTTTGGGTTTTGTTAAGGACTATAGAAAAATTATTTTGAATAACTAACATAATAACAAATTATTGTGAATTCCAAACATGATAAAAATTTTGATTCGAAGTAGAAGTGATAAGAATGCCTTTATTACAAAACATGATGATATACAATTGAGTTATTTAAATTTCAATGGCGTGCACCTCATCTGACGTTTTTCCCCAGCTCCATTGCTGCCTGTTTTTGGGGTTTTTGCTCTTCCTGTGACCAATAATCTTCCTATTTCTCGTGTTCTTCTATCGGTTAATAGTCTTTTTCTTCCCCTTTTCGGAACTGGGAGGTCTTCTGTACCCTGCCTACAGCTGCTCTGCTAATTTTACAAAATTTTGCAGTTTCGTGAACAGTGTTGCCCTCACTCAACAATAAAATAGCCCTATTACTCACTTCTTTTGAAATATCATTCATTTTATAAATTTTATCTTAGCAAATCGTGGAAATGCATTGCTCTTACTCAGATTACAACTCAGAATCCATGAAATATCAGAATCAATAGTCTCATCATTATCGGATCTGAATAACCGTTACTTTCACATTTTACAAGTAGTGCCATATAGAGAGTGCAAAAATGTCTCAATAGACTTGTAGACAACTTTTCGTCATATATTTTTTGGTTTCATATGTATATGTGTTCTGATTTGCTATTATTAATTTTCATAAAACAACTAATAGAATGGCATGACTTTTATTTCTAATTTGCTTCCCATTTCCCTGAATCAAGTATAACTTACCAGATTTGCGCAACATTGGGACACTTTTGCTCTTCACTGTATATATTGAAGTTGGCTAGTCTCCTCGTCATCATAAACGGAAAAAAAAAAAAAAAAAGTGCCATGGCTTCTCGATGGCACAGTAGACATGAATATGTCTTGTATAATAAATGAAAAGAAAGATTTAAATGGTTTTATATTGGAACCCGTCATATCTAGAGCGTGGCAAACCGCCGCACAGACTGGTATTTGGTCCTAAAAGTTGGCCAAAATCACTTTTTTTTATATTAGTTCTACTCCCTCTGCGCCATTGTTTTCAAAAAATAGTATAACCGCTCCATACAATAGCAAAAAACACAAAGCGATAGCGCCATCTAGCGCGCCGTGCGCTCAGTCGGAAGTTACCGTTCGCCTATAGTGTTCGTGTGATTGTTCGATGAGCTCAGATTTTATCGTTTGCAAATTCTCGCTATTTTGTGACTGAACGTTTTTGTGTTGGTTTTCATAATGGATTATGCACAACCAGGTATTTACTTTATTTGACATTTAATTTTAACAACTAAACTACAGTCTTTCTTCATTTATATGCCTGGGAAGTTAAGCACCAAGAAACTGCTAAAAAAACACATTTTGGAAGATTAAAGGGAATTTTAATATATTTCTCATCATTTCTAAGCCAAAATAGTAATTGCTTGTTATAGAATAGACCCTACAAGATATAAATAAGCACAAAACAGACACCCCAAAGTGTCTACAACGTAGCCAGAACAGCGAGCGGTCAGCGAACCCACTGCACGGCCGGATAGCCGGTGCACCGGCTGACCCAGCGGGTCAGTTTCTAGTTTCTAATTATTGATATGGGATGAGATGTATTTCCTATCTCAACATATGATCAAAGATCAATACAAGAATCCCTCTGTACAATCTAGACGAAATTCTAACATCCAACTCTCTAGATTTTTTTCTGGAGAAATTGATTTATATGACGGCATTGTAACTGATATAAAAGTTTCTCTTTTGGGGATTAGAGTGCCAGGAAAACTTAATGAAAAGATTTTTGAAGAATTTTTGTCTGAAAATGGTACTCCACTAACATCTTCTCAACCAGATAGCACAAAAATGCCCTCTAATATAAAACCATCAACAGACAATTACATATTAGAAGAACCGAATGAATCTCTTCAAGAATCTGATGATGCTGGACTTGCAGAAAATGTTGTCGGGACAGAAATACACCAAGAAGATATGGTGGATCTGCCGTCAGTTGATGTCAAATCGATTCAAAACTTCTGGGAAGAAATATATAAAGGCTTGAGCAGCATGACGGATCAGACTCAGACCACTGACAATCAAGCCATCTGTGAAACTATAATAGGATTATATTGTTTACATTTCATGAAATTATTGACTCGTACACCGGAATCAGCCTGGAAATCTATTTCTACTCGACTTAATAAGCATTTTTCTGATCTATATGGAAGAAGTAAATGGACCTATGATCTTGTTCCTCCACATATTAAGTCTTTGAGAGGTCTCTCTGCAACAATAAAATCTGCAGATTCTGATATATTAGAACTTCTATCCATCTTGATCGGTAAAATCATCATCTTAAACGCACAACCTTCTCCCAATATCAAAATCAAGGGAGTTTTATATGGGTCCTGTCTGACTCACATAGGAATGTACGGATTGGCCCCAATCAAATATATCGAACAAACCGCGATAGCTTTGAATATGAATATTGGAAAATTTTGTAGCATGATCTGCACTCAATTGGTAAAAAGTCAATTATTGCATGTTGTAAGCTTCTTGAAGGACATGAATAAATCTCCTGGCAAAGTAACATTATTTGGAGTTGAATATGACTTACAGGGTCAAATTTCCTGGAGATTTTGTAGACTTTATAATAATCAACATTTCTCAAGATTTCGAACGACTTTAAACACTAGATTAATTCTGAGGTATGCAGCATACCTGATGGAGACTGCAAGGGGTCAAAACATTGAAAACATTTATTTACTTCAGACTCCTATGAATAAAACAATATTCAAAAAGGAACAGCAAATAGCTCATCAATACATCAGTGTGACTGCTCAGAGCACGGATGTACCTTTGACAGCAATGTCTAAGGCCATCTATCAATATCAAGATCTCTCCTCACCTCCTGTAGACTTTTTACAATAAGAATTACCGTGCTAGACACTAGACAAATGAACTACTATATCATGGGGATTAAAAAAAAAAAAAAAAAAAAAAACATTGGTCCTTCGAGTCGTTAGTAGTTCGGTAGTACGGAACACGGTAGTGAACTAGACTATGGTGAGTTTAAGAAACTAGTGATTTTTACTGTGCCTTAAATAAGAAACTAGTGATTTTTACTGGTAAGAGGTGACTGTGAACTGTGGTTTAAAAAAAAGAAACGAGTGAATTGTGAAAAGTGTTTAAGAGGCCGTAACTGTGGGCTATATAACTACAAAAAAAAAAAAAAAAAAAACAGTGAACTAGTGATCTGTGAGAAGTGAAGAGCTGAGAGTGAACTAGTGAATTGTGAGAAGTGAACTATTGACCTAACATTGGTGAGCTGATCAAGGAAAACTATTACGATGGGCAAAATGGAAACATTCAAACAACTAAGTGAACAGCAAAGGAGGAGAGGGAGTGAGATGCAGGAAGAACTTATCGGGATGATGAAAGATAGAAATCGCCGCAAAACGCGTGAGTACATAAAAAAGAAAGAAGTTTTATTTAATAATATGTGGAAGGAATTTAGAGAAACGCACAGGCAATTAGAAGAACTAGATATGCCAACAGAAAAATATTTTACACAAAATTTCTATAGACAAGCGCGTGAAGTATACGAAAAAGCGATAGGATATATTCAAGAATACATGGTAGATTCTAATTCGGAAGTAGAACAAGGAGAAGAAGAACCCAATGCGACATTAGAAACAATAGTAGAGGAATACAATCCGGAGTCCGCAAACACGCGAGAAGAAGAAGAAAAACAGGAACAAATGGTTAAAACAAAAACACAAGGCAAGATCCAGGTGGATACACCAGATTTTGTCATTGAAAATTACGGGGAAACAATGAGCACGGAAGAACAAAAGATGCGAATTCGAAAACAAATGATTCGCATAAGTAACTGTAAAAGAATTATAAACGACGTAAAACAAATGCAAAGCAAAGAATCCAGCATGTATTACAAGTTTAAAATTAAAGAGTTATCAGAACTTTGGAATAGTATTAGCCAATTACATGAAGAAATTATGATATACGCTACGGCCGACGATATAGAACACGCATATTTTCAAGAAAATAAATACGAAATGATAGCAGACGAATACAGATCAGCAATGGTTACATTACATAAGTCAATGGAGCTCGCTACTACTTCAACAAAAAAGGAAGATTCACAAGAGGCGTACGAAATAAAACTCCCTAGGATTAGCATACCAATTTTTGATGGTGACTATAAAAATTGGACCTCATTTCACGACATATACTCAAGAGTGATCCATAACAATAGTCGACTAGGAAACGCTGAAAAAATGCATTACTTAAAAACTTCCCTGAAAGGGGAAGCGTTGAAAATTATACAACATCTTAACAGCTCAGAAGCAAACTACAAGGCAGCATGGGAGCTAATTAAAAATAGGTTTAATAACAGGAGGATCTTGTTTTCTACTCATATAGACACTTTACTGAATCAATCAACGGTGATAGGAGAATCCGCTTTGGCAATCGAACAGCTGCATGACACTACGAGGGAATGCATGCATGCTATTGAAAATTTAAATATTGATATAACCGGATGGAGCCCGTTAATTGCTCATACTATATTAAAGAAAATAGATAAAGAAACTCATAGATTGTATGAACAGTCTCTCAAAGAACCGCGAGAGATCCCACAATTGGAAGATGTATTAAATTTCCTTGAAAGCAGATTTCAATCACTCGAGGCAGTTGGTGAGTCGAAAAATCGATTTGATAATAGGAACTTCACATCAAAGCCAGAATACACGGGAAACAAGAAGCCAAATGAAAATGTGAATAGAAACTGGTCAGTAAGAAATCATGTTGCTACGACAAAAACATGTAAGTATTGTAACGGGCCGCATAAAATTTACACCTGTCAAAAATTCCAAGAGAAAAGCGTGGGCGAAAGACTCAACTTTACAAGGCAGAATAAACTCTGCATGAACTGTTTAAATCACGACTGAAAAGAAAAATGCTATAGTAATTCAAGATGTAGTGTGTGCAAACGGCAACATCATTCCCTTCTACACCAAAATATCAATAATAACTCACAACAAAGTAGCAGTCCGCGAAATGTCTCAGCACACACTACAATACCCGAAATGGCTACAGAAAATCAAGATCAAACGGGACAAACGAAACAAGTAACGGTGCATTTGGGGAAGAACGTATGCAATATTCTTTTGGCCACTGCACTCGTTAAAGCCAAAACAGTGCGTAACACATACGAATATCTACGAGCTCTAATAGACCCTGGGTCCCAAGCAACATTCATTACTGAAAATGCGGCACAAATGTTAGGATTACCAAGAATTAAAATAGAAACCCACATTTCGGGAATGGGACAAAGCGATTCGGGCATAGCGAGAAGTAAATTGGAACTGGAATTGGTACCGCGATACCCATCCAACTTCAAGTTATACTGCGAAGCACTAGTACTCTCTGCCTTAACGAGCACACAACCCGAAGCGAATATCGAGGTACAAAGGAATGATTTCGTCTGGTCCAACTTCGTATTAGCGGACCCAACATTTGATGTACCTGGGCCCATTGATTTAGTGATAGGAGCAGACATATTTCCAGATATAATTTTAGACGGTGTACAAAAACGGGAAGATGGAATACTCGCCCAAAAAACACAACTAGGATGGATATTATCAGGAAAGGCATGTCTAAAATCGGAACCGAGAAAACATATATTATCAATGGTGTCGCGGCTAGAAATCGACACACACTTGAAACGGTTTTGGGAAATTGAGGAGACAGTGAAAGAAGAGTCGATGTCCGCTGAGGATAAAAGTTGTGAAGAGTTTTATGAGAAAACAACATCAAGGAACGGTGATGGAACTTATACTGTGAAAATTCCATTCAAAGAAAACAAAAGTAAATTAGGAAAGTCAAAACCTAGAGCATTAGCTCGCTTGTATCAGATGGAAAAACGTTTTCAAAAAGATAACGCGTTACAAGAGGGGTACAGAAAATTTATACAGGAATATATTGACCTGGGACACATGCAACTAATAACACCCGAAGAGAATAAGAACACGGAGGAATCGTTAGTGTATTACATGCCACATCAGGCGGTGATCAAGGAAGATAGCTCCACGACAAAATTACGCGTCGTATTTGACGCCTCGGCAAAAACAAGTTCGGGACTTAGTCTAAACGAGGTAATGAAAAATGGACCGAAGTTACAACAAGATCTTCAATACATTCTGTTAAGGTGGAGAAAACACAAATACGTTTATACAGCCGACATAGAAAAAATGTATAGACAGATAAAAATTGCAGAAGAACATCAACACTTCCAGAGGATCTTATGGCGACACTCAACGGATCAAAAAATTCAGGAATATAAGCTAACTACAGTCACGTATGGAACGAAAGCGGCACCCTACTTAGCTGTAAAGACCTTGCAAACTCTGGCTCAAGATGAATCACAGGAATACCCACAAGCTGCGGAAATAATTACAAGAGACTTCTACGTTGATGACCTAATGTCAGGCACGCATTCTTTAGAAGAAGCGAAAAGAATACAACATGAACTCATCGCAGTGTTAAGAAAAGGAGGATTCAAGTTGAGAAAATGGAAAGCGAATCATAGAAACTTACTAGAGCATCTAAAACAAGATCTTAGGGATCACGAAGTAACAGAAATAACAAGGGAAGAGACAGTGAAAACACTGGGGGTTTATTGGGCTCCAGCAGTTGATAATTTTCAGTTCAAGGTTAAACCACAAGTAACTAAGGCAATACCGACGAAACGAACAATACTTTCCGATATAGCAAGACTCTATGATCCGCTGGGGTGGCTAGCGCCAATTATTGTGAAGGCAAAGCTGTTACTGCAAGAATTATGGGTTAAAAATTATGCGTGGGATCAGCCATTAGAGAAAGAATTAGCGAATAAATGGGAGAAATTTCGTAGTGAATTACCATCGGTTGAGCGAATAGTCATACCCCGATGGATAAATTATACGCCCTCTGTAAAGTCATTCGAACTGCATGGATTTTCGGATGCCTCGGAAAAAGCGTATGGAGCAGTCATATACAGCAAAGTAACAACTCATGAAGGAGAAACACACATTACTCTCCTCGCGTCAAAAACCAGAGTAGCGCCACCTAAAACAAAAACTAAAAGCAGCATAACATTACCGAAATTAGAGCTATGTGCTGCTGTACTGCTTGCGAAATTAATAAAACAAACAAAATGCTCACTACAATTAGACAACGTAAAAGTTCATGCATGGACAGACTCGACTATTACTCTCGCGTGGATAAGCGGATCGATCGACAAGTGGAATTCGTTTATTTCAAGTCGAGTAAGACAAATACACGAAGTGACAAAAGCGTCAGATTGGAAGCACGTTAGGTCAGAATATAACCCCGCAGATCTAGCGTCAAGAGGTATTGACCCACACGCACTAAAAAACAAAACATTATGGTGGAATGGCCCAGAGTGGCTCAAAGATGCAATGGACAGGTGGCCGATAACACGAACATTAATCGAGACGGAAGAAGGCAAGAAAATAAATGTAATGGTGTCGGAAAACAAAACAATGAAATACGATATACTTAGCCGCTTTTCGTCGTTCAAGAAATTAACGCGTGTGGTGGTAGCATATTGCGTTAGGTTTTTCATGATCTACACAAAGCAAAAGAAACTAGAATCGATAGAATTAACAGTAAGTGAATTAGAAAGTGCCACAAACCAAATAATACGCATGACCCAAGCAGAAGCATTTAAGAGTGAAATATCAATGCTGAAAGCAAAGAAAATACTACACGCTAAAAGTAAAATACTCTCATTGAACCCATTTCTAGATAAGGACGGGATCTTAAGAGTCGGGGGGAGACTTAAAAATGCAGAAATCCCACAGGAAGAAAAGCATCCCATAATACTGCCACATGATCATACTATAAGTAATCTTATAATAAGGGAATCTCACGTAGCGACACTTCACGGTGGAAATGAGGCAACTTTAGCATATATTAGGCGAAAATATTGGATTGTACATGCGAGGAGTAAGATAAGACAACAGTTGAGAAAATGTATTACATGTTGTAGAATTAAGGGTCAAACAATAACTCAGATTATGGGAGAGCTTCCCGCACCACGGGTCAGACCATCAAAACCTTTTACGCACACAGGGGTAGATTATGCAGGACCCCTGCAAATAAGAACATCAAAGGGTAGAGGAATGAGGTCATACAAGGGCTATCTAGCAATATTCGTTTGCTTATGCACGAAGGCCATTCACATAGAGGCGGTTTCTGATATGACCACTGAATCATTCCTAGCAGCTTTCAGAAGATTTACGGCTAGGAGAGGATCACCAACAAATATGTATAGCGATAACGGAACCACGTTTGTAGGAGCAAACAGAAAATTAGACAAGGACATGAAGAAAGCATTGAAGGAATTACCTGATACGCTCTTAGCCTTATCATCTGAAGGAGTTCAGTGGCACTTTATTCCCCCGGCAGCTCCTCACTTCGGAGGAATCTGGGAGGCCGGCGTAAAATCAGTAAAATACCACCTAAAGCGTATCATAGGAAATTCGACATTAACATTTGAAGAAATTTCCACGTTACTCTACCAAATCGAAGCTTGTCTAAACTCACGCCCGCTATATTCAATAACCAGTGATCCAGAAAATATGCAAGTTCTTACGCCAGCTCATTTTCTTATAGGACAAGCGTTGAAGACTCCGCTAGAACCAAACCGCCTAGGGGTCGAAGCTCACGGCTTAACAAGATGGAAGCTTATACAAAGAATGACGCAGCATTTTTGGAGCAAGTGGCAAAATGAATATCTCGCAAGGCTTCAGCAGAGAACAAAATGGAAAAGAGGTGTAGAAAACCTTAAAAAAGGGGATATAGTATTAGTGAAGGAAGAGAATTATCCTCCGACGAGATGGCCATTAGCGAAAGTATTGCAGGTGCATCCAGGAGTCGATAATATAGTACGAGTTGTGACAATTAAATGTAAGGACAACACAATTATTAAACGACCTGTGACAAAAATTTGTCAGCTGCCTGTTGCCGTCGAAGACTCTGAAGACGAAGTGCAAAATGAACAACAAGTGTCTTTAGGTGCACATATATCGACGACAAGGTCAAAAATAATGCTTCCTAGACCTCTAGAACAAGATGTAGCAGCAGCTAAGGCAAGGAAAAAATATCAACCTCAATTTTGCGGAACAATTTCATTCGTTTTAATGGCGCTTATGATTCTCGGGCGCACAACGCAAACAAAAGCAAGCGCACATTACGTCATAAAAAAATCCCCACCTGGACTTTATATTGAACATGCAGGGGACGCTAAGTTAGACAGAGGGACGTTAAGAATTGATTTAGTCACGGCATTCAATATAAGTAACGAATACGAAAGGGTTAAGCAAACTGTGGATAATATGGAGCAAGCTTGCACTCAATCAACTAGATTTAAGGCAGACACTCATTGCCAAGAATTACATGTGCACTTAAAAGAGAAGAAAACATCAATAGAAAATGAACTAGAGATATTGAGAAATTTGAAACTAAAACGGATAAAAAGAGGATGGTTTGGAACACTTCTAGAAACAGTATTTGGCGTTAATGATGAAGTCTACACGAGCTTAGAACAACTTGATAAAAATCAAGAATTGCTAAGAAGAGCAATGCACCATCAAGACAAAATGCTACTATCCACGAGTGCATCAATAAATGAATTACATGCCCACACAAAGCAAAAAATAGAATTAGTAACCGCTAAACTAAACAGTGTCATAAAAGAAGTCAATAAGATAGAAGGCTGGTATGAGAAGATTGATGCTAATAAAGTTGGGATACAATTACTGGCAGCATATCAAATTGCAAATGACCTCCTAAGCGATTTAGAAGCTATCTATAGTAAACTTGCAACAGCTGAAACGAGAAGTATCTTAGAATTTATATCTCCAAGTAAGTTCCAAAAAATTCTAGCTGATGCAAGAAAAAGGTTGCCAACAAATATTCGAATAATAGACCAACCTAAAGACAGGGTGCAAATAGGACTCAATGAAACCCACATGACAATAACAGGCTTCGTACATTTAACGGAAATCACCTCATATCACCTCAGCAAAATAACACCGATTCCTCAGAAAATAAAAGGTGGCAGATACATAGTTCCAGAGATATCAGCATCTTTCTTAGCAGTAGATTACAACAATCAGAAGTATTTTGAACTCTCAGAAGATGAAATTAAAGGCTGCATTAATTTACAAAGGCATACGATATTGTGTAGACCAAATGTGGTAAGTCAGATCGAAACCCACAAGAATTGCATCATTAACCAGTTATATCGCCAAACAATCAAAAACGAATGCCCGGTAAAGGAGATTTTCTTTCCGTCAATTGTATGGAAGCATCTGTATCTCCCTAACACGTGGTTATTTGTTGCAAGCACCGCGACAGAGGCAGCCATCATCTGCAATGGTCACAGAGAAGACATCACATTAGAAGAAATCGGAATAATACAGATTAATCAAGAGTGTTTGATTCAAACAAAACAAAATATCCTACTCCCAGAGATAAGCAGCCAAGTCAGCGTGAAGGGAACATTCATAAAGCCGTTAAACTTTACTCCATCTTTTCAAAATCTGGAAGTTTCTCATTTCAGATCTGGCAGTATAGAACCCATTCTATCTACAGCCGATTCTTGGACTCAGTTCGAGGAGAGGAAAACTCATAGCACAACATTAACGAAATGGCAACGGATTGGACACCATTCAGCAACAGCGAGTGTATCCATAACAGGCACCGTAATCATCATTCTTGCGATATGGAAATGCAGAAAATGTAAGAGTTGGATCCCTAAATCGGACAGCAGCAGTAGCGATGCACCTGAATTTGTGTTGGCACCACTAGAGGACATTTATGCACAACCTTCACGCAGGTACATGGAGCCACCACAACCACGACAACGGGGGGCGGCAGAATGTCTACAACGTAGCCAGAACAGCGAGCGGTCAGCGAACCCACTGCACGGCCGGATAGCCGGTGCACCGGCTGACCCAGCGGATAAAGCGCGAAACATGTAAATATTATTGAGGTCGCTCGTGATCGCGGGCAAAAACGCGACATATGTAAATATTATTGAGGTCGCCCGTGAAGCCGAAAATTGCTACATCAATAAGTTCAAGAACCGACGATCACGTGCCAAATCAATAATATACACGATACCAATGTAACATGATTAAGTTTAAATTTTGAATAAATCACTTTTGTACTGACTGGCAACTAGAGCAGTCTTTTCTTCCTCGATCAAACCCATTTACTTAACTCCACTAGCTCAATTTAAGAGCTAAACACAAAGTACTCCCGTATTTTTGGTGATTTTTTTCCGTGGGCATATTTCATACGCAGTAAATGAAGTTTTGCTTATGTTTTGTGTATTTTTGTTATAGGCTCTTCTGGAGTGAGGGTTTTAACTCGAAATGATTTGTTTAATATAATGGAATGCTTACATACCTCAACTTTTAATGAAAAGTTGAAATTTATGGAACAGAAACTGCTCAGTCAATACGCAGAAAATGACCAAAATTTTACGAACGTAAAGAAAAAACTGTCTATAATCAGACACCAATTTAAACAAAAATGGTCAGCTGCTTGCAACACAAAGGCCAGATTCCTAAAAAACAATGCCGAGTGGCTTAATGGAAGCATAGAGCCACCGAAAGCAGGTAGGTAATACTCAAATTCCATTAACTTTATTGTTTTGTTATGCTTTGAAACATTTTGTTTACCCGCACAATATGTAGTTTATTAATGGTAGTAACGTTTAAAATGTAAAATCTTTTTTTGAGTACAGCTATTGTCTTTTTGTTACAGGAGGTACTCCCGGTAGACCTCAAAAGTTATTCTTAGAATTAAGCGAAAGAAGTAAAAGAAGAAAAACTAAAGAACTTAGGTCATGTGACACAGATGAACTAACGTACGCAACACAGATGAAATTGCGGGAGAAGGGCAAAGTAGATGCTTCAAAAATTGTTAAAGATTTAACAAAAAGTCCCAGAAGAGCAAGGAAATATATGGCAGCGATAAAAAAAAGTAGAACTGAAGAAGAACAGGAGAAATCAAACAAATTATCACATTTACGTGCATTGTTTATGTATGTTGAAGCGGGACTAACTAAGGCCCAATATGAAATAGTGCGAGAAACTAATCCAAGTTTTTATCCGTGTTATTCGATATTGCAAAAGTTAAAAAAAGAGTGCTATCCTGAAATCCACATTGTAACTGAAACGTGCGCCGAAGTAAAGGTTCAAAATCTCATGGATCACACGGCACAACGACTGATTTTACATCTTGGTGAGGCAGTGGAACAATTGAGTGAATCAGAAAAACAATCATTAGTATTAATAAGCAAATGGGGCTGCGATGGATCTCAACAGATGCAGTATAAAATGAAATTTGAAAATGAAGCAGATTCTGACGCAAACATTTTCCAAAGTTCCATAGTACCGCTTCAGTTAGTTTACGGACCGGAAAGAAGGATACTGTGGCAAAACCCTACCCCATCTTCACCACGATATTGTCGGCCAATCAGAATACGATTCATAAAAGAAACTACAGATGTGACAAATGAAGAAATTAACTATATTAAATCTCAAATAACAGCGCTCACTAAAAGCGAAGTTAACAGTTTTTCCATCAAGCATAAAATGCTTTTCACTATGGTTGACGGAAAAGTATGCAATGCTGCTACGCATACAAAATCAACCATGAGATGCTACTTATGCGGCGCCACGTCAGCACAGTTTAATGATTTGGAGAAGGAGAGACCATGTAAAAAAGAAAATATGGAATTTGGCTTATCTTTATTGCATGCTCGCATAAGATTTTTTGAGAGCATTTTACATTTGGCCTACAGATTGCCTATAAAAAAATGGAACGTTCGCCTTACTGCCGAGGAAAAGCAAGTAGCAGAAAATAGAAAAAAAGAAATCCAAGATAAGTTCCGGGAAAAGCTAGGTCTGTTGGTGGATATACCAAAAGCCACCTTCGGCAATACTAATGATGGAAATACCAGTAGACGCTTTTTTGAGAACTTCGAAATATCGGCGGCAATTACTGGGATAGACCTAAATTTGATTTATCGATTGAAAGTGATTTTAGACACATTGCGCCGTGAGAGCCCCCTTTTATTATAAGGATGGAAACTCTTCCCATTTCTAGGAACCGGCAGTGCGTGGCCTGGATGCGTGTCATCCGCGGCGCTGATTCAGAGTATTTTATCGAAAAAAAGCAAAACCCACGTCGAAATATTGCATGTATAAACAGCCGGCGCGCGCAACTTTTATGGGTTCGTCGAATTTACACAAATCCATATCGTCCTGTGCAAAGAGAATTCTCTCATTCTCATTCACTAAGGACCCCCTCTGTCACTTCCCGCCTTCTTCTATAAACAAACGAAGGGAATGCAAAATTTTTGAGCTGAGATGAAGCTTCTTGTTATTTAGTCATAGTAACGATTTTTGTGACATACATTCTTTTAAATAGACCCCAGGGATAAGACATATTCATGTCAACTGTAGGATTAAAAGGAAAACCACTTCGACAACTGACCGGGAAATTATTCGGAAGGGTGCGCATTAACGCAGGGCACCAGTACGCGTACTCACTAGAGAGCTAAATGAGCAGGGAGTGAATATATAGGCGGTGAGATTTATATTAGAAGAAGATTTTATGAAGCCTCTCTAAAATGCAGACGGCCTGCAAAAAAGCCGAAATTAACGGAAAAAATGAAGAATAAGCGATTAATTTGGGCTTAACTCACCACGACGGGGCCGCGGAAGAGGCAGGGTGCCACCGTCCTCTGCAGTCACATCATCCCCTGCATCGACTTCACATCAGCTGCAGGTCATCACCATCTTCATCCGTCACCGTCATCGTCAACCATCATCTTCATCCCCTACAAGGACTCCGGCCGCAACGATCTTCAAGGCGCCCACCGTAAATTTTTGTTAACGTATTTTTAATTTAAAATATTTAAATACACAAGGTATGTCAGTTTAATTTAATTTTTTTCTCTTGGTCCTCTCCTCTTCAACTCTCTTTCAGCTGCATTAGCTCCGGGTAAAATTCTTTAAAAGGGACCTCCCCATAAATTTTTTGGCCAAGGGGAGGTCACAGGGTGGTTGGGGCTAGGCCAGGGGGGTTCATTCCACCCGAACCCCCCCTGAGAGTCAATCACGGGCAGGTGCAGGGGTTCCGCCCGCACTACCCTTTTCCGCCCCTTTTGCGAGTTATCGTTTCCGTCTTGCGAGAGAAATTTTTCGTTATTGCCGGTGGCCGTTCCGGCGGCTGAAAGCGGTTTTTCGGCAAACCCCCCCACACTACCGCATATGCTAGCCATGCCAGCTCTCGCGGCCGCATACCGCCGGACGGGGTGCTTTAGCCGGGCCCCCGAGGCGCACACGGCTTATAACAAATATGGCGCCAAACCCAAAGACGTTAAAAGAAATATTGTTAAAAATAGAATAACATTTAATGATTACATAAAATGCTTGAATAATAATATAGAGAAATTAATCCGTTAAAATTTAATACAGAGTCGAAAACATAAGTTTAGCATTCAGTATAAAAATTGAGCTAAATCCTCAAGATAATAAGAGGTATTTAGTACCAAATTCGAACGAAACGTTACCGTGGGGTCTATTATATACCTAAATCTCATCCAAATTTGGGATACATTGTATTAACTGAGATACATATTAAGGTCGTCTCATAAATTTCCAAGGTGAAGTACCTCTCAAATTTCGAGACGCAAAATGTTTGTTTGAGGTATTTCACAAGAATCGAAAGTCGCAAAACCAATATAGTACATTGTGTGACAAGGGCGGAAAATAGACGATTGCACACGAAGGCGGCATATGAGTGCGCAATCGGCTACCGCCCGTATTGCACATACTATTTTTTACCACAAATGCGGAGGTGAGGGCGCGGTGGGGTCTGTAGGGGGTGCTCCGCCCCTCGCAAAAAAAAAAAAGAAATTTTTTTTTAAAAATCATTTTTTTCACACTTCTTCATCGAGTACACTGCCAACAAACTTGATGATTTCAGATTTTCTGACAAAAAACTAAAATACGCAATAAAAACTGTTTCTGATAGCGGATTAATTTTATTTTTTGCTCGCCAATTCATAAATTTTTCATAAGCTTGTTCATACTTGTCTCGGGATTTGACAGGCAGCAAATTGTTCCGAACTTCGTTCGCCCGTTTACCAATATGATTGGGTAATACTTCTTCATCACTCGATGGATCACTATCGGGAATTATATCCGTTGGATTCATAATCACTTGTTTCTTCAATCTTCCACAATTGCGCACACTTGTTTTTAAAATTCCACAATAAATCAAACTAGAAAAGAGCGTGTTTTATTTCTATGTTAACATTTCTGTTCGACAACGACAGATGGCGCAGAAGACATTTGCCGTGTTTGATTTTGAGCCAGCGTGTTTTATTTTTTGTTCGACAATGACGGATGGTGCAGGAGCCATTTTCCGTGTTTTATTTTTAGTCAGCGTGTTTTATTTATGAACAGCGGCCATTCGTGGGAAATTGGTCATTTTCCGACCGAAAATCCGTAGGATAAACAGGCATTTTCTCCGCATGCGTGGTAAAATAGTACATTGTGTGACAAGGGCGGAAAATAGACGATTGCACACGAAGGCGGCATATGGGCGCACGAGCGAAGCGACAACGACAGATGGCGCAGGAGACACTTGCCGTGTTTGATTTTGGGCCAGCGTTTACAACTTCTCGAATTATGCTTGGAGGACCACCCGTAAGTGCATCGACCCAAACACATGTATCCGGCAATTTAGATATGATGACATGCGACATGTGCGCAGCAGAAGTATCAATGCGCACTGTTATGTAATGAATATCGGCATAATTAGACGATATCGGAATTAGAATTTATTAAAAGAAAACTTTCGACGCGCACATTTTCGGCAATTGGAGCATTGGAAAGTTCCAATAACTGATCGAGGGACTATAAGTACTCGATCAGTCGAAAAAATAGGCAGTCTGTGAAATAAGTCTGTGCAGTAGAGTTTGTCAAGAAAAGTCGACTAGTAGAGTCGGTCTGAAAAGTAACGGGTCTTTATTAAAAATACTTAAGTCCGACCGGGAAAACTTAAGTGAGTCCGCAGAGTCTATCGGCGTGAACGCGGAATTTAAATCAAATACTTAAGTTCTTTCGAAAAGTATTTAAGTGAATACTCTAGGGAGTCGCGAGTCCGGTGTAGTGAGTAAATAAGTTAAGTGCCGAGTGTTGGTAAAGTAAATAAACAGATTCAGTTTAACTTCAAGTGCAGTGTTTTAATTGTGCACGTCAAGGGGAGCAAACGCAGTTCTGCTACTCCCCCATCTTTAATTCAAAAACTCGATCTCGAGAAGTTAAAGCATTCGTGCTGCTTCCGAGATCCCCAGTATAAAGTACCTCCAGGGTTAACCCGGAGCAATAATAACAAGAGATCTTATTCACACCGAATAAGATCTCAATTGTTATCGTACGCGCTACACAGCGTACATAACACCCGACTGGAGGCTGCGCGGGAATAAAAACCAAAAAAATATATGTATTTACGGATTTATTGGCATAGCCGATACCGTTGGAGTTTCATCCTCAACCAACATTAAATCAGCTCGACACGTGGTCATCCCCAGCAATTATCTCTGCGGTAGAAGCGGCAGGCCTACGCCCAGCTACGAGTCAACCTTTTCGTCGGTGGACCCCAGCATCAGCGAGCCGCCGGCCATCTCTCACTTATGAGCGCTAGACGCTCCAGTATATATCTATCCGTTTAAGTAAAATTTCTTTTACATGGTTTTTTTGTCAGTAGAGTTGAGTAGGACGAGTTTAGGGCAGTTTTTTTTAACACGCCTAACTGTACCCCACAAGGAGAACGGATCGTTGGTTATTCTAACCGCTCCTCCCTGTGAGCGTTTTGTGTGTCCGACGGAAGTCGATAGCGTCGCTGCTAGAGCACAGCCTAATAGTACGGCAGGATCTCCACGCCCCCGGCAATTTTAGTTTTAATGAAGAAAAAAAAAACCCAACATAAACATTTGTCCACCAGGTGACCACGAAGGATTCCAGAGAGTCGACTCCAGCGGAACACCTCGGGAAGTCCAAACTATCTTATGTCTGAGTTTTTTTGAATTAGATATTTTATTCTAAAATATATATATATATATATATATATGTCTGTGCGGTTTAACAGTTCCCAACAAAAAAATAAAAAAATAAAAATTAAAATTAAAAGGGAGCCATTAAAGTTGTAAGCACTGTACTAGGGATACTGGCGAACCCTGGCCGTACCTTCTGTTCTAGGCATTTGTCAAATGCTATCATTAACGTTTGAATTTTCTCGGGTACGGACCCTTCTCCTTGTATATCGAATAGTTAAACAGAATCACTATATATTACGTAGGTGTAATTTTTTTTTTCATTAACGTAATACAGTGCTGTGCAAAACATTTTCAACTAAAACCACAATTTTATATGTCTTATCAAAAAACCCTTACAACTATAGAAAATAAAAAAGCTAATACAGTGTTTTATTCTTTATTGTATCTATTTTAAAAATACAGAAAAACTAAGGGTCAATATCCAAATATAAAAGAGCAACATTCATTTCTCAGTGTAAGATCCAATACTGCCTGTGCAAAACATTTGCAACTCTAAGACATTAAAAAAATTGTTGACTTGAAAGACATATTATTTTCAATATTTCGTTGAATACCCTTTATTTGCAATCACTGCTGCACATCTTCTTGGCATAGATTTTACGAACGACTCGATGTGTGCAGCAGGAATAGCATTCCGGGCCTTTTTCATGCCATCAAAAAGTTAGTCACGGCTGCTGTAGAATTTTCCCCTCGTATTTCTCTTAACCAGTTGCCGTAGATTTTCTATGGGGTTGAGGTCCGAGGGCTGCGCGGGCCACTTCAGAACTTCAATGTTTTGCTGCGAAAACCAAGCCTGAAGAAGTCTGGATGTGTGGAAAGTATTCACAAAGGTGGAAGACCCATGGAAACAACAGGCTGAGAATCGGAGAATTAAAATTTTTATTAAACCTCAGCCTTTCCTCACTTCGATACAGGCCAAAAATGAACTAAACCTGGTTGTGAATACTTCAACGATAAGAAGGCAAGCCATAGAAGCCGTTTTGAGGAGCTACAGGCCAGCGAAAAAGCCACTACTCTCCGAAAAAAACCGAAGAGCTCGACTTGTCCTTGCTCGAAGCTATTCCTTTGCCCTCTATCTGGCCCCACTTAGTTAAACTTACACTCATCCGCAAAAGGACCTTTCCAGGGACCATTTTGAATAGCACACATCGATTCGTTCGTAAAATCTATGCCAAGAAGATGTGCAGCAGTGATTGCAAATAAAGGGTATTCAACGAAATATTGAATATAATATGTCTTTCAAGTCAAAAATTTTTTTAATGTCTTAGAGTTGCAAATGTTTTGCACAGGCAGTATTGGATCTTACATTGAGAAATGAATGTTGCTCTTTTATTTTTGTATATTTACATTTAGTTTTTTTGTATTTTTAAAATAGATACAATAAAGAATAAAACACTGTATTAGCTTTTTTATTTTCAATAGTTGTAAGGGTTTTTTAGTAAGACATATAAAATTGTGGTTTTAGTTGCAAATGTTTTGCACTGTATCACTGAAAACTTTTGCTGAATTCTCGTATACCGGGCTGAAGCCCCTTTGTCTTCGCGATCTTTTAAGTGTTTCAATTAGAATTATTGTTCTTAGGGAAGTATACGGCTAACTTTCTCTTCGTCGAACTTTATATTAAGACCCACACGGTTCGCTTTTTACGATTTAAATAAGACCAATCAGACACCCCTAATATTTTTGCAGAATCTTGTAGATTATTAAATTACAAGAGTTTTAAAAAAAAATTATGAAGATCCGCTCAGCGCTTTCCGAGAAATGCGTAAAATACGTAAAATGGTTAAAATAATGCCTAATAAGTATTTTTCGGTTTTGTTCACAGTAATGTTTCGCGTGTATGAGTGTGTGTGTGTGTGTGTGTGTGTGTGTGTGTGTGTTTGTGTGTGTGTGTGTGTGTGTGTGTGTGTGTGTGTGTGTGTGTGTGTGTGTGTGTGTGTGTGTGTGTGTGTGTGTGTGTGTGTGTGTGTGTGTGTGTGTCTGTGTGTGTGTGTGTCTGTGTGTGTGTGTGTCTGTGTGTGTGTGTACGTGTGTGTGAGAGCAATTCTGCAAAACATTTAAAAATATCCATTTCAGGTTGAATCAATATTGAAATTGACATAAAATTCAAATTGAAATATACGAGTTGAATACTCTGAATAAGTTCTATTATTCATTGATACACTTATTTTCAATGTGTAAAAAAATTTACTAAAAAAAATCATTTTTTATACTTTATAATCAGTTTTTTTATAACATTTTAAATATAATATCAATTGTTAAATATGATGACAGTTATATTCACAAACTGCACAAAGTAATGTTTTGGAAAATTCAGGATTCAAAACTTTATATTATTCCCAGGTTATTTTAAAATCGTGATGCAACGACTCCGCTGCTTGTTCACTATAAAAAGCTAATACCTTATTACTTTTTGAACAAAATTGTGAAACGTGCTTCAAAATAGCCGGAATTTTCGGAGTTATCGGTATGTCAAGGTCCAGGTAGCTCCTTTTAAATTCTTCTATTTCATTTTGGTACGTACTTTTTACATCAGAAGAAAAGAAGCTATCAACAACTTTTCTTAAATTTTCAAAACATTTTACGAATGGTACGCATTCCAAATCAGACAGAGATCTCAATTTATCGATATTTTGAGCTTAAGTTGGACTAAAATATGTAATGTTGAAAGGTCGATGACCTACGGTTCTTCATCGTTCGAAGGAAATCATTGCAAGAAACCTTCTCGGAAAGCGCTGAGCGGATCTTCATAATTTTTTTTTTTTTAACTCTTGTAATTTAATAATCTACAAGATTCTGCAAAAATATTTGGGGTGTCTGATTGGTCTTATTTAAATCGTAAAAAGCGAACCGTGCCCAACAATTGTTTATTGGTCCTCGAGACCCCAACTATGTATAAAAGGACCCCGCACAGATTGTATGGAAATCCGGTTTCCGTCAAATTGGCTGATTTTTCAGTATGTTGTGTATTTTAGCTCCCTAATCAAAAGTCTCTATGGCCGCTAAGTCCTAGAAGCCCAGGATTTTGAGATACAGGGTGTAACAAAAGTTCCGAAACGGTCGAATATTTCGGAAAGATCACATCGCAACGGAAAACAAAAAATAGGGGTACAATATTTTTAAAAGAAGTACTTATTCAATTCTACTAAGCCTTACCCCCACCCCTACCCCTGAGGGCGGAAGAGGGGGTAACTTTTTTTCAACCCTTTTTTTCTGCAGATTTGGCTTCTACATTAAAAAATTGATAATTTTTGTCCAAAACATTTTTCCGCATTTGCTACACATGGCGTTGTTTGCGAAAAAATTAGAATTCAGGCAAAACATATGGGTTGTCTTATTTCAAGAAAAAAGTTACATTCACTTCTCCTTCCGCTCACAGCGAGTGGAGGGGGTGAGGGGGTGAGTCTTGATACAGTTGAATACTTCTTTGAAAAATATTCGACCCCTATTTTTTCGTTTTTTGGTGCGACATTTCCCATTCGAAATATTCGTGCATATCAGGATTTTCTTCTTTTTTACGAATATACAGCGCCACCTACGCCGAATACAAAAAAGTGTTTCAGACAAAAATTACGTATTTTTTCATAAAGAATCCGAATCTGCAAAAAAAATGTGTTGAAAAAAAAGTTACCCCCACCCCCGCCCTCAGGGGTGGGGGTGGTGGTAAGGATTGGTAGAATTGAATACTTCTTTTAAAGATATTGTACCCCTATTTTTTTGTTTTCCGTTGCGATGTGTTCTTTCCGAAATATTCGATCGTTTCGGAACTTTTGTTACACCCTGTATCTCAAAATCCTGGGCTTCTAGGACTTAGCGGCCATAGAGACTTTTGATTAGGGAGCTAAAATACACAACATACTGAAAAATCAGCCAATTTGACGGAAACCGGATTTCCATACAATCTGTGCGGGGTCCTTTGTAAAGAAGTTAATTAAAAACATGTCATGCACTACATAATGGTTTAGTCATTCCGGGCATGTGGACTCTTGATTCCGCCCCTCTCTCCGTTCCTTTCGTCGTTTAGTAGGCTGGGCACCAGTGCTGGATTACCCATTAGGCCCGACTAGGCCCCGGCCTAGGGCCCCCAATGATCTAGGGCCCCCAAAGAAAGGAAATAAAAAAGAAAAAAAGAAAAAGAAAAAAGAAAAAGAAGAAAGAAGAAAAGAAAAAGGAAAAAAAACCTAAAAAGTGAAGAAAAAGCAGAAACATGACATGTAGACGGCAAAAACATTCCCACTTTTCCACTGCGATCAAATTCAAATATGTCGGCAAGGACTGCTGCGACCGAATTCAAAAATTGACGAACTGCTTTTTCTGAAATGCAGATATCGCTTTAAGGTCGCTGCACACTTGCCGGCACGACACGATCCTGCACGACACAACAAAATATTCTTCTCTGTAAGCAAATGCACTCACGCACACTTACCGGCAACAGCACGACAACGGCCCGATCCGGCACCTACACTGTCGGTGGGTATCGTTGGAAAGAATTCCGACCGACAGTTGTCCGTCGCTGATCGGATTTCAAGAATGCATCAAGAGAAGTTAATTGAGCTTGCAAGGGAAAATGTTGCATGGCAGATAAAAAATATAGTGACAGTATTCCTCTTTTTATTTTCAGGACCAATTTGCATGCAACCAATCAAATTGGGCGACACTCATCTGGAAATATAAGTAGCATTTTGACTCATTATTTACAAGCGTTTTGTAAAGAGTCACAAACTCTCCTTCTCTTCTTCTGTCCCAGAATACATGTAGTTCTCTCGTATATTCTTCCTCGTCAAACAGCATTGCTATTGCAATTAACTATTTTTCATTAAATTTTGGCATCGTATATACATATTTCTATCTCCTTCGCAATTTATTTTTCGGCTGAACTGAAGTTCGGTCGTCGCCAACTGTCGGTATAGTGTGCATGATATTTGCCGGTGTCGGACGGTGCCGGAGCGCGTCGGTTTCGTGCCGTGCCGGCAAGTGTGCAGCGACCTTTATTTGCAATAGAAATAAATTGTTGCTGTCAAATGACAGCTCTTTATTATTGTCATTGTTAAATTGACTGAGGAAGTCGCCAAGTCGGGATTTAGGTTTGTTTATCTTTCCTTTTGTTATGTGCTTCTTTAAAGTGTACTTCAGCATTCATGTCGAAGCTTCGACACTTATTGTTTATTCATTTTATTGTTTTTATTCTATAATAATTTTTTCATTTCATTATCGGTTTTTGATTTTACTTTCGTTATCGTAACGAAATGTACTTTTTCTATCGTTTTCTAGATTTTTGTTATTATTGTTCCATTTCATTGCATGATTTTCTTTTGTCGTTCCTTAATTTTATTTTTTCCATTAATCTTATCATGTTTTGGTTTCAAACTTTTTCATTCATCAATTTCTTGGCATTTTCTTTGGCTTTTTACTCAATTCAAATTCGATACTTAATTTTATAAACTGGTTTTTTTTTCGCAAATCTACACTGAAGTTCATGCAAACCACGAATATTCAGCTGGTTCGTTTAGAAATGAAATAGTATGTTAAGATATGTTAATATTCTTCTAGATTAAACATGGCTACGAACTTATCCGAGTGGATCACAAAAAAGGAAGATTGCAGAGGATAAAAAAATAAAAAATGCTTCAGATTTATCAAAAATACCAAAACTGACATCATTTTTCAAAGGATCCGCATCACCAGCTCAGTCATCTGGTGAACAAAACGAAACAACAGAGAATGTAAGAATAAGTATTCAATTATTAATTTCTCGATGGTTTACTAAATTTGACGCATTCAATTTTGAGATAAACTTATATCAATTTAATTTTTCAATGCGATGAAAATATAAATAATTTTATCATATAACATTATTATGTACAACAATATTAGTAGTATAATAACTTTTAATTCAGTTAACTTTTCTTAACGTTTTGTAAAAAAAAATTCAACTAATCATTCTGCTATTATATTTGCAGATTCCAACACCGGCAGAAAAAACTGAAGATGCCGATAGCCCTGATTCTCCCGTTCGCGAAAATGAATCTATCATCGAAAATGACAATCGTTCAAGTGATCCTGGAAAGTGGAGCGACTTAACTACACATGATGTCAATTTCTGGATCAATCGTGGTCCAAAAACGTGTCAAAATCGTTCCGGACCATTCGAGCGTTCTCATCGATTTTATGATACAGAATCCAAATCAAGGTATTGTACAGAAAATATTTTCATTGGAAAGAAACCAAATGGAGAGAGGTTTTCGCGAGAATGGCTCATTTATTCTCCAACATCTGGTTGTATGTATTGTTTTGCGTGCAAACTGTTTTCCCCTAAAGAAAAACAGAAGAAACTTTCCAATGAAGGATTTAGTGATTGGAAAAATAATTCTCAATTAAGTCATCATGAGAATGGATCGCTTCACAGAGAATGCATGTTGACTTACATCCAAAGACGACAAAACAGTGATGTATCCAACGAACTTGAACTTCAGTTCCAAAGCGAAAAAAACCACTGGAGAGAAGTATTGAAACGTGTGGTAAGTGTCATCAAAACGTTAGCTGAACGAGGACTACCATTTCGAGGGACGAACGAGCATTTTGGATCTCCAGATAATGGGAACTACTTGGGTTTACTAGAACTTGTGGCTTCATATGACTCATTTTTACAAAATCATATTACCACATATGCGGATAAAGGTAAAGGAAATCCATCTTATCTATCGAAAACAATCTGCGAGGAGCTGATCGACTTAATGGGGAAAAAAGTGCGATCTTACATCATTCAAGAAGCTTTGGATGCTCTGTATTTTGGTCTTTCAGTTGATTCAACTCCAAACATTTCTCATATTGACCAATTGAGTATAGTTATTCGGTATGTTTCGTCAAAAACTGGAATGCCAGTCGAAAGATTTTTGACCTTTTTAGAGTTGAAAAGTCACGTAGGTCAGGAAATCGCGAAACAGACTTTACAATTTTTGTGCGAAATTTGTCATTTGGATTTTAAATATTGCAGAAATCAATCTTACGATAATGCCGCGAATATGTCAGGCATTTATAAAGGTATGCAAGCGATCTTGCTAACTTACAATAAATATGTGATTTATATACCATGCGGAACACATTCTTTGGATTTAGTTGGGCAATTCGCTGTAAAATGCTGCTTGTTTGCAGTAAAGTTTTTTTCCATCGTTCAATCGTTGTATGTTTTTTTCAAGTGCACCGCGTCGCTGGGCTGTTTTAAAGAGACACATAGGAAATGAGAAAGTAGTAAAATGTTTATCAGAAACGCGTTGGGAAGCTCATGCAAACGCTACCGAGGCAGTCCTCAATTCATTTTATCAAATTATAGAAGCGTTAATTGAAATCGCTTACGATCCGCCTCACAACCCTGAAACTAGGCATGAAGCTGAATGTATTGAAATCAAAATGCAAAATTTGGAATTTGTTTTCATGCTTGTATTGTGAAGCGACATATTAGATAGTTTTCGAGCCACAAGCAAAGCTTTGCAGTCAGAACAAATTAATCTGAAAACATGCGCTCTTATGTACATGTCGTTGGAAAAGTCCTTAGATGAGAAAAGAGAAAAGTTTGCCAAATTTGAAAACAAAGCCAAATCAATTTTGCCTGATACCGAATTCGTCGAAGAGCGAATTCGTCGAAGAACGATAAGACCTAACGATGGGAATGCTCCAGAAGTGGTAAATAGTGCTCGAGATAATTTTCGTTTAAACGGGTTTCTTCCAATTATTGATGCGCTCAGAAGTGAAATCAACAAACGAGGCAAAGTTTATTTGGAGATTTCGGAGAAATTTTCTTTTTTAGCTGATATGGAACTATCAGAAAATGCAATATCAAAGAGCAATTTCTAATCTAGTTCAATTCTATTCCGAAGATTTAGAACATTTTTATCCAGAACTGATACAGTTTCAGCATTATATTAAATTACAATGTCCTTTAAAAACTCAGTTCACTCATTCTGAACTTTACGAAATTCTTATTCGAGACAAGCTGGAGTCAGTTTTTCAGAACGTTGAAATTGCTTTTCGCATTTTCCTGACCCTCATGATAACGAATTGTACTGCGGAGTGCTCGTTTTCAAAATTGAAACGGATCAAAAGTACGCAAAGAAGTATGATGTCACAAGGACGATTAGACATGCTAAGTTTAATGTATATCGAGTCAGATGTTCTGCGGGAAATTGATTTTGATGACATTGTAGAAGATTTCATTGAACGAAAATACAGGAAAAAAAATTTTTGATTTATTTTACAGAAGTAAATGAATGAAATGTATGTATATGTATATATGATTTAATAAAAACTGTTCACCTTGAGAAAAAAACTCTTATATATACTTTATTAAATGTACAGATGTATAGGTGCTAAAAAATAAAAATAAAAATTATTTGACCAAAAAAAAAGGGGCTCCAAAAATCTGAGGTACTTGGGCCTCATTTTACCTTAATCCGGCACTGCTGGGCACTCACAACTCGTAGGGGGGTTGTGAGGCATTAGAGGCGGGTTAGAGGGTAGCAGATCTCAAGGAGGCAGATCTGCTTACCATTCCCCTATTGCGGTATCGGCGAGTCCGAATTTTTATCATCCTTGTTCCTGATTGTTAACAGTGTGGGGCATAAAAACAAGGGAAGGATTCTTTCTCCCCTTCCCTGGAGCGCGTAAAAATTCCCCGTGGTGTTTCATCGGTCGCAGTCTACCACCCACCCCACCGGCGAGCTAGCTCGTGCCGAAAGCAAGACGCTCCCCGGACTGTCACCCGAGCACCTCCTCTCCGGCTGCACGCCTTCACCCCGTGTATCTGCATGAGTCAACCCACCGCCTTGTTTTTGTTGAACACTGAAGGTAGAGTATCGCGGACTTACCTAAACACTAGGAGCCTCAGGGCTTCCCGTTCATGTCAGAGGCCGAGGGATTCGCAGTAGATGTAGTATACACGAGTATAGTGGTCGCAAGTTCGACTTGTTAACTTCTCACTAGGTGGCTCTAGCTGTTTCGTTTTGAAAATAATGAAACTAATTTTTGTTTTCAAAGAAAATCTAGCAATTATTTACATGCCATAATTATTAAAGTAACTAATCCTTCGCATTTATCATTTTTTCTTACTAAGATTATACTACCCAAGCATAATTTACGCATGTGACTTTGCTTATGCCATGTGGTCTGTAATTTGATCCCTTTAAGTACACGTTTTAAATTAGACTACGAATTTGAGGATATGAAGGATCATGCCTGATCATGTTTCAAGTACGCATGTGACTTTGTTTTAGTCATGTGTTCTGTAATTTGATCCCTTTAAGGACACGTTTTAAATTAGACTAGGAATTGGGGGACCTGAAGGATCATGTCTGAACATGTTTCAAATACGCATGTGACTTTGCTTTAGTCATATGGTCTGTAATTTGATCCCTTTAAGGACACGTTTTACATTATACTAGGAATTTGCGGATATGCAGGATCATGCCTGAACATGTTTCAAGTATGCATGCAGCTTTGTTTAAGTTGAGGGGTTCTTATTTCCAGGAATTGATTCTCGATTCAACGTGGGTTTATTTTTTGCTGTTTTATTTTACCTAGGAAAGCATTTTCCTTCACATTTGAGATCCTCGCGCGGGAGTATAAATAGCACTTTCGGAAAAATATTACCCATTCAGTGTCAATCGTTTGTGAGCAACACATCCTCGACAATTTATTCAATCTTCAGAATATTTTAACTTAAAGTTTGCACAAGTTATTTATTTACACTTAATTATCTTATGAAGTAATTAGCGTGTCAAAGTCAAAGACCAGAGGACAAAAAACAGTGAAAATAACTTTCAGTATTGTAAAAGTTATCAGTGCAGTGCAATTATATTGTTTAAAAATGTTGCAAGTAAGTTATTTAGTGCAAAGTGCTAAGCTAGCATTCGTAAATGCCCAAAACAATCATGGCTTAATTGAGGCGGGTGTGAAAGAGTGCTCAAACAATTTAAGAGTGCTTCGGAAAGATCTGAAAAGAGCCAAGACTATAGGTGAAAAACAAAATTTCATCAATGGTATAAACCTTGTGCAAGGATACCGTACCCAGATAAAACAGCTGAAATTAAGGGCAAGTTCTGGCCAATATGTTAACCATGCCAATTGGACTTCAACCAGAGTTCGATGGGAAGACGTGCAATCCGCTTTTTGCGATCGGTAAGTAAAAGCTTAAAAATATTATTAAATAGGGTAACTAATTTCGAATAAACCAAGGATTGTAAGATTAACCGTCGTAGTATTCACTTGGTGTCTGCTTCCTAGCTGTACTACTTGCAATCCCGTGGAGTCCTGCTCTAGTAGCTTTCTCCTCTAGGAGTTCTGCCTAAAGGCTGGCTCCGAAATTTCTCCCTTTGGATCAACACTTTAGCGACCGTGAATCTAATACACATCACAATATGTCTAAGTCACATCATTATTTGTTTGTTTCTTTTTCATTTATAGTATGAGGACTGGGGTCATTATCAACTTGACTCATAAGGAGCCAAAGGAGTTCCTGAGCGATTGTGTGGGACTTTTCCGTCGGCGCATCAATAACGCCCTGAAGAAAGAAACTGCTCTTAAGGTTAATGCAGCTTTTTGTGGGTAGTTTAAAGTTCTGAGAGGGGATGAGGAAGTGTTCGAGTTCAAGTACATGAACACGAAGAATGCTCCCATCTACCAGAACACGGATGTTAATGAATGGTTCAAACATAATGTTGAGGAACGAGTAATGAATAAACTGGAAGTGTTCCAGGAAAGAGATAGCGGTTGGGCTTTGTCAGCCATTATAAACTTAGCAATAAACATCAACAAGTTCACACCGCAGCTTGGATCATCATATATTGAGCTACCACAACAAATTAAACGCAAAGAGGCCTGCATTAATGTTAAAAATGCGGGCGATGCTTGTTTCGCCTGGGCAGTGCTTTCAGTTTTACATCCAGTTGAAAAAAATTCCCAGCGTGTGATGAATTACCGTCACTATTTCACAGAATTAAAACTAGATGGAGTTACGTTCCCAGTGACAATGAAACAGATTCCTCGATTTGAGAAGCAGAATAGTCTTTCCATCAACGTATACATTCTGCAGAAAGCTGGAAAAGAAAATTATAAAGTTCTGCCAACATATTTAACTAAAGAAAAAAAAGAGCAGCACGTGTATCTTCTGATGATTCAAAATATTTATTATGATGAGGATGACGAGGAGGAGGAAAAAGAAGATGATGAGCCCAACCGGTACCACTACGTATGGATAAAGAACCTGTTGTGTAACGGTACAGATCGATAGTATTATCGATATTTTGAAATTGTAACGATGGGTACCGTTACGCAACCATAACCCTCCCTCGGCAACATTTAAAGTTGCCGTAAACATGAGACGGGCGACAGCTCCGGTTTCGTCTCGCCCGTGCAAGAATGCGCTGAACCAGCGGCGTCGCCCACTGAGTTCGTGGGAAATGCGCGTGCAAGTGCAGCGTGAGAAACGCGCACTCAGCGCGTTTCCCGCAGGCCACCCGGGAACCTTAAGGGGTAATACTACCTTGTGATTTTTTTTTTTTACAATTTTTTTTTATTGGCTTAATCGCTTCTTTAACTGTTCAAGAATGATATTGAAAAGTATTTATTTCGGGAGAAGTTTTTAAACGTTCGAAAAAGTCGATTTTTTGAGTGGCCTTTTGGTGTCAATTTGCGTTTTTTTTTTTGAGAGCGAGCCTAAAATGCTCGTGAGTAAGGCCGGTTGCACACCGGGGGCTATATGCAATATACTATATGCAAGGAGAAATATATTCTATTGCGTATTGCATCTTTGGTAACCTTTTTACTGTTATTGCAAAATGGGAGCACGCCAACACAATCTTGCATATTGCATATTGTTCTGGTTGCAGCCCGCCTAACACGTGTTTCTCGTAATTGCATAGATTTTGTCAGTGTTTTTATCATAATTTGTTGTGAAAATGAGTGGAACTCAATATCAATCACGCAAGGGAATAAAAGGTGGTAAAAATAAAGTATTTAAAAAAAAATTAAAAGCCGCAATTTCAAAAATAGATATATGAAAGAGCAGGCAGCTGAGAGTGTCGGCACGTCTTCGAGGAAATTGAAGCTAACGGAAAATAATTATGATATTGATTACGATGCCACTTGTGGCTATCGTATACTGTGCTTTTCAACTGTTTTCTCTGTATTATCTGATGTATTAGTTTGCCGTACGTGCCACAAACCAATAAAATTTACAGAAGCAAATAAACAAGGATTGGGCTTCAAAATTGTTGTAAGTTGTGTTGATTGTCCACCCGTGCACATAAGTAGCTGTGAGAAAATCAATAACAAGGCATATGAAATAAATAGACGAATGATTTTTTCGATGCGTTTATTGGGCATCGGTATAAATGGGATAAAAAAATTTTGCGCATTTATCGACTTACCATCACCAGTGTTTCAAAGAAGTTACGACAACATTATTCAAACTATTAAAATTGCATCTGATACTATTTGTTCTTTTTCAATGAAAAATGCTGCTACAGATGAGAAAAAGAAATCTGTTGAGAAAGGTGAAAATAACGGAATAACTGTGTCAGGCGATGGTTCCTGGCGCAAAAGAGGATTCTCATCGCTTTTTGGAATTGTTTCGCTTATCGGGTGGTACACTGGAAAAGTTGTTGACGTTATAGTCAAGAGTAAATTTTGTAAAGCATGCAACATCCGAAAAAGTGAAAAAGACACGGCTTCTTATAGTGAGTGGACAATATCTCATGAATCAGTGTGCGAGGCTAATCACGAGGGATCGGCTGGAAAGATGGAAGTGGACGGAGCGATTGAGATGTTTTCTCGTGTTACCTATATCAATTATGTAGGAGATGGCGATTGCAAGACATTTAAAGCTATTGTTGAAAACAATCCAGGAGTTACAAAAAAAGAGTGTATCGATCACGTGCAGAAAAGAATGGGCACTCGTCTCCGAAATTTAGTGAAGGATAAAACTAAAAAATTTACTGGAAAAGGCAAATTAACAGGCAAGTTGATTGATAAGCTTACTATTTATTATGGATTGGCTATTCGAAGAAACTGCAATTCCATTGAGGACATGAAAAAAGCTATTTGGGCCACACTTTACCATAAAATTTCTACGAATGAAAAGCCCCAACACCATTTATGCCCGGAGGGTCCGAAATCATGGTGTGCTTGGCAGTTACAAGAGGCAATCGGAGGTGATGAAAGTAATTATGAGCATGAGCCAGCAATGCCACATGAAGTGTTTAAAGCAGTTAAACCTATTTACGAAGACTTAAGCAGAGATGAGTTACTAACGCGTTGCTTGGGCGGGTTTACTCAAAACTCGAACGAAAGTTTCAATCAGATGGTGTGTGTGTGATGGCTCCTAAATCGGTCTCCAGTGGCAAAAGTGTCCTCGATATTGCCTCGAATCTGGCAGTAATTTACTTTAATGATGGCTACAATGGAATATTGCAAGTTATGAATCAACTTGGTTTAACAATCGGACTCAGCTGTTATAATTTTACCTCAGAAGCTGATGCCACGCGTATAAAGCACTCCGAGCGTTCCCTCACAGAAGAGGCTAGGGAAGCCCGTAAAGCAAGTGTTTCATCACGGAAGGATGCGGAACAGGAGAATGTTCATTTGGAAGGCCAATTATATAGGCCAGGCATAGCCGATTAGAGGTAAAAAATTAATTTCCTTAAGATTTTCACACTCAAAACTTTAAACGCGTTTTCCTCGAAACCACTTTTTTTGAGTTGGGCGACCAACTATCTACCTTCAATTTTCAACCGATCGAGTTCAAATTTTAAATCTAGATTAACAATAACATTTTCTAGTGAAGTACGTAGGATTTTTTTGATAAACTAAAATTTAACGTTTTTATGACAGATTTTCGAGCAATTTTTTCGTAAAAAAAAATTTTTTCCCTTAAAACCGCCGCCAATTTCTTAAAAATCAATATTTTTAAAAAATCCTACGTACTTCACTAGGTTTTGGCATCTACTTTAAGAATATTTTTGGTTTATTATTTCAGATCAAAAATTACGACCTGTGGATGGTCGCCCAAGGGAAAGTAAGGAGTTTTTTCTATCACTGACTGCGCCGCCATTTTGTTCTAAATTGTTAAAAAAAAATTGTTTCTTATACATAAAGACCTCTATAATAAAGTTAGAAAAAACAGAAATAAAAAATATTTATCCGTTGTTTTTTTATAAATTTGTGAAAATGAGCCTTCATTTCATGCACACAAGGTGATATTACCCCTTAAGTTCGACGTAAAGAAAGTATAAGGATTGTGTTTGTATAACACTACATATAGTTTTTTGTAATAGACTGGCATAAGCCGTGAATAAAGCAAACCTTACGTGAATCAACCCGGCTTTCACTCGTAAAGTAGATACATTACTATTGTTGTACCCAGTTATACAACAAACCTCTCCAGGCTCCTTTCATCTCAGCTGTCGAAGCATAATGGGGAAAAATACTTTTGCGTAGCGGTCGCCATTATTTTGGATCAGAGGAAAAATTGGATCACCATGTAGCTGACTGTACGAAGATCAACAACGCCAAAATCCGGCTACCAACGGAAGACCAGAAGGAACTTAAATTTACGAGTTTTAGGAATAAGGTAGAAGCTCCATTTGTTATTTACGCGGACTTAGAATATTTATTAGTAGAAAATAGTGATAGAAATAAGTATCAAGTTCATGTACCATGTACAGACGTGGCCAAAAAATTACGATCACTTGAAAATTTACGGAATTTCCGGACGTTAGTTCCTAGAAACCGGGAAATTCCCACCTTTGCCCATCGGGACTCCTTTCGTTTGCATTCTCATTACCTCTGCTAGTATCCATAAAAAAATCATTTCAATAAAGTCGATTTTGCGTTCTGTGTTAATATTGAAAGTAAGTGAGTGCCTAAAATTGTGAACTACAGAGAATCAGAGTCAGTACTTAATTTGTGATTTTTCTCAGGAAATTGAATTCAAAAACTTAGTAAGTATTTTTCATTCAACTAAGAATAAGAAGCTAATTCATATAAAGGATATTCACAAAATATCCTTCTTTTATTTTTTTTAAATTTTGAATTTAAAAAATTTTTTTGGCGATTTTATAACTGTTTCGAAAAATTTTAGACATGGGCCGGAAAGCTGATATTACCAACGAAAAAATTAAGTTCATCAGATCGCTGTACAACGAAAAAAAATATTCCCAGCGAGAAATTGCAAAAATTGCAAAGGTTTCTCAATCCACGGTGAGCAAAATCATCAAGTCCTCGCAGGATGAATTGGTGGAACCAACGAGTTCAAGGAAGAACTGCGGAAGGAAATCAAAATTTTCTCCAAGGGATACGAGGCAGCTCGTCCGTACAACACTAGCTAACAGATGGGCTACAAGTACCGAGTTGGCAGCGCGTTTAAGCGAAGAAAGATTGGAAGTTTCGGCTAGAACTGTTAGGCGAAAATTGCAGGAACAAGGACTGAATGCCCGTCGCCCTCGAAAGAAACCAAAATTAACACCTAGGATGATCGCAAAACGCCTATCTTGGGCAAAAGAGCTGAGACATTGGTCTGCTGAAGATTGGGAAAATGTACGTGTCACCAAAATTCTAATTTTGCATGATTTCAGAAATTTTTCAATTTGCCACAAATTGGCAAAATTTTTAAATCTGATAATTCTTGCTGTAATTTTAATTTTGAACAATTTTGAGTTGCTAAAATTATGTGGTTTTGTTGCAGGTATGCTTCAGTGATGAATCAATGTTTCAAGTAAGGGAAAAAAGCGGTCAATATGTGAGACGGCGCGCCGGTGAAGCCTTCAGTCAAGAATGCGTTCAAAAAACCGTAGGGCATCCTCAACAAGTTATGGTCTGGAGCATCATTTCCTCGCAAGGTCCAGGACAAATTTATATTGTGGATGGAACAATGCGACATCAGCAATATTTAACAGTACTCGAAACTCAAATGCTTCCACGGCTTAACGAGTGGTTTCCAGAAGGTGGTGCTAAATTTATGCATGATGGAGCCCCATGTCATAAAGCGAAGGCAGTTAAAGATTTTCTGCAGGAGAAGGGAGTTGACGTTCTTCCATGGCCTGGTAATAGTCCCGACATGAATCCAATAGAAAATTTATGGAGTATTGTTAAACATAAATTATCAAAAAGGACCATAACCACAAAGAGTCAATTGATAGAAAATATCATTAATATATGGAATGAGGATTCCGACATAAAAAATATGTGTCCTTCGCTAATAAGGGGCATGACTACTAGAATAAATACTTTAATAGAAGTCAAAGGAAAATGTACAAAATATTAAAAAATAATAATAATATCCTTAAGTTAGTTAATAAACGATTTTATAACGAAAACTCGATTTTTCTTCAGTGATCGTAATTTTTTGGCCACGTCTGTAGTTTAGGATTTTATGTGAAGTGTTCGTATGATCCCACGCTATCGGTCTTCAAATTATATCGCGGTGAGCACTGTGTCGAATGGTTTGTGCGCGAGTTGAAGCAGTTCGTGGTGAATTTGGAATCCGTTTTTCTTCACCCTCTACCTATGGATCAGATGACTGCTGAGGAAGTGGAATTTTTTGAGGCAGCCAGACTCTGTCATTTATGTGAGAAACCATTTACATCAGGTGATAAAAAGGTGCGCGATCACTGCCACCTAACAGGTAAGTAAAGAGGTCCAGCGCATGAGGGATGTAATATTAATTTTCAGGATAGATCCCAATAATTGTTCTTAACTTAAGCGGCTACGATTCACATTTTATAATTAAAAATATAGCTGCCGATCTCCAAGGCCGCATTGATCTTCTCCCAATTAACAAATAACGGTATATTTCTTTCACTAAACACTTAGATGAAACCCCATTAAATTCCGATTTATTGATTCCTTCAAATTCATAGCAAGCAGTCTCGATACCCTTTCCTCCTACTTAACTTCTTTCCCTATTTTAAAATCCCACTTCCCAAACATAACAGAGTCCCAGTTTACGTTACTAACACGTAAAGGAATATACCCATACGATTATTTCACTTGCATGTCAAAATTTTTAGAGACCAAACTTCCTGGTATTTCCCAATTTTACAATAAGTTAAACGATACTAACATTAGTCAAGAAGATTATGCACATGCCGTAAATGTTTGGAATGAATTCAGCATTCAAAATCTAGGTGAATATTCAGATTTATATTTAAAGACAGATGTTTTACTCTTGGCGGATTTTTTTGAACAATTCCGTGCAAGTTGTTGTATAACATATGGATTAGATCCAGCACACTATCATACGCTTCCAGGGTATACTTGGGACGCAATGCTCAAGCATACTAGCATTATCCTGGAGCTATTAACTGATATTGATATGCTCTTATTTACAGAGCGAGGCATTCGGGGCGGCCTTAGCCAATGCTCTAAAAGATATTCAAAGGCCAATAATAAATATGTACATGCCCGACTATGATCCCTCTCAACCTTCAAAATTTCTCATATATAATGATATTAATAACCAATACGGTTGGGCAATGTCCCAACTCCTACCCCACAGTGGCTTCAAGTGGGTAGAAAATGTATCATCTTTTAAGGTTGAAGATGTAGCTGATGATTCGCCCACAGGCTACATTCTTGAAGTGGATCTAGAGTATCCTCAAGACATTCATGATTTTCATAAAGATCTCCCATTTTGCCCCGAACATAGAGCGTCACCTGGATCAAAATGTTATGTAACGAATATCGGCATAATTAGCCGATATTAAAATTCAGCATAAGAATGTAGTAAAACAAAATGTTCTTTGTTAAGCTGAAGTGCCTCACACTTCGCTTAAGAAAAATATTTAAGATATTAAATTCAGTAAAGGAAAAATATTTAGAAACATAAATTTTAATAGAGAAAATATTTAAAGTAATTTATTAGTCTGGGGTGCTTCACACTCCAGACGAAAACAAAGAACCTAAATATAAAGGGAGAGGTACCACTTGAGATCTCATCCCAAGAAAAATGTACCCTTTGTACATTTTCTAAGTACGGTCGAAAAAAATGTGCCCTTACGCATTTTTTCGTAAGTGCATCGCCCCGTGGTAAATTGATACTTAGCGCGCGGGCGACGACCTAATTTATTGAAGTGCTCGATAATCGAAGAAAGCGCGATCATAGCACACGCGCAACAATGAAATCATTGTTGCAGCATAAAAAGATGCTTGATCGAATTTTCTTCGGTCACCGATGCCGGAAACCGAGCTTTCCTGCGATCGGAAATTCGAGAGCTGAGAGAGTCCGATGTCACAACCCCTCGAGAACGGTCTTTTTAGCCGAGCGATTTTTAAAAGAAGAGTTCGAATTTAGAGTCAATAGTGAACGGTCGATTTAAACCGATCCGCGGATGCTACCAAAAGTAAAGTAAAAATTTAATAAGTTCGAAAGTGATTGAGTAAATTAGGGAAGTGGAAAAATTACAATCGGTTACGGGCGTAAAAGGTTCTGTGCACCAAGTGAGTGTACATTTGTGCCACGGAACAAGATTTGTGCAGTTAGTTACGTGCACTCATAAGTAACCAATTTATTTGTACTCAGTGCAGTTGATCTGTGCGGGGTTAAGTTAAAATTACTGAGTCACTCCCGCAACTTTGTGTATTTGTGTAGTGGAGTGTGAATAAAAATAAATACTCTGAATAGTTGAAGTTTTAATAAAGAAGTCCGCCTACCCACTCATCACCATATTCCCGAGTACCGAAAGAACTCCTGTTCACCATACGTTCGCCAGGCGTAAAAGATTAGTACTCGCCGAGGACCCAAATAAAAGAACAAGATAAGTACTCGCCAAATTTATTTATAAGCCACTAGAGTTGTAACCGCTCGAGTGTTGCAATATAAATTTATTGTTGCAACACGCTGGGTGTAATACCCAGTACACAACAAAAACAAACAAAACTTTTGGCTACACTGCACGATAAAACAAAATACGTTATTCATTATCGCATTATTTAAAACAAGCCATCCTTCACGGATTAAAGTTAAAGAAAGTACACCGGGTTCTCGAATTTAATCAATCTGCATGGCTTAAGTCCTACATTGACCTAAATACCGGACTTCGAGCATTGGCTAAAAATGATTTCGAGAAAAATCTCTTTAAGCTTATGAATAATACTGTTTTCGGGAAGACTATGGAGAACGTTCGGAAACATAGCATTGTTAAGCTGGTGACAAAGTGGTTGGGGCGATATGGAGCCGAAGCACTCATTTCTAAGCCCGAATTCAAGGCTTCGACCATTTTCAATGAGAACCTGGTAGCCATCGAGTTAAATAAGACAGAAATTTATTTTAATAAGCCTATATATGTAGGCATGTGCATTCTCGACTTGGCTAAAACTACCATATACAATTTCCATTATGATTATATGCTTCCTCAATTTAGATCTAACTGCACAGTTTGTTATACAGACACGGATTCACTCATTTATGAAGTGACCTGTCCTGACTTGTATCAAATTATTACACGTGACTGCTATACCCATTTCGACACAAGTGACTATCCACAAAATAAGATCTGGAACATCCCTCTGGTAAACAAAAAAGTGTTGGGCCTCATGAAAGCTGAAAACAACGGCCGCATAATGACAGAGTTTGTTGGCCTGAGATCAAAGATGTATGCGGTCCGGGTAGAGGGCCAAGATGAAACAAAAAATCTAAAGGTGTCAAAAGAAACATAGTAAAAAATAGAATCACATTTAATGATCATATTGAATGTTTAAATAGTAATAGTGAAAAAATAATCCGGCAAAATTTAATCCAATCTCACAAGCATCAAGTTTCTTCCATTACTCAGCTGAAAATCGCGCTAAGTCCTCACGATGACAAAAGGTATTTAGTACCAAATTCAAATGAAACGTTACCGTGGGGTCATTGCAGTATAATGGGAATAGATTAATATAGTTATATAAGAAAATATTGTAAATTAGATTAAGATATACACAAAATAAAAGAATTTTTATATATTTCAGAGCACATCGACCTTGGTGTATGATGCAAGATGGTACATTTGTTTCCAAAGTTGTTAGTATTTGTTGAGCCCAGCTCTTTACATAAATTATTTTATCCTGAGGTAGCGATTGATGGACTATAGCATATAATTTGTGGTATGGGATGTAATGCCCAATCTCCATAGGAAACCAACCAAACCAAAACCACAAAACCACTTCCTGACAAATCACATCTGCACACATATCATCAATGTAGTTGTAAAATGTCAGTCAGCCTTAGGTGCACTGGGCCCGTCCGACCTGCGGTGCAGCACGGGGGGGCGGAGCCGCAGAACCTTGCAGCACCTCTCGACCTAATTTAGCAATAAAAATCCGATGAACTCTAGGGCCCGGGATATTTAACCTCAATTTCTTGTTTACATATAGAAATTTTCAAGTACTAAACCTGTACTAAATGCGCTAAATTGAATGTGGCAATTACAATTGGTTTAAAGATGGTTTAACTCACACAGACGAAAAACTAGAGCATGTTGACCAAAATGAGCGAGAGAGGTGACAAAAAATTGCAATGCGATTGAAAGAGCTGCCAAGTGGTTTTGTGGTTTTGGCTTGGTTTTGGTTTGGTTGGTTTTCTATGGAGATTAGGCATAACCATCGCCCCATTTGAACCCATGGAGATTATGCCGGAGCCATTCAACATGCTTTTTTTCTGTTCGAGTTAGCTCCTTATAAGGAAATGGTGGTTGGAATATGTAGTGTTGGACTTGATTTTCACCGTTTAAAATCGCCAATTCTTTAAAAATAAATTCAGTGTTTTCTAGCTTGTATCCTTGAACATCGATGACAATAATTGATGACATTCTAGGCAAGTTTTTGAGCTTCACCGGTTAAAGGAATATATTCCACGATTCGATCATGCAGCAGTAAACAGTAAGCTGTTGTGTTGGTTGGGATGTTTTCACTCGTCTTGAATTCTAATCTTATATCCACTGGCCCAAATTTAACTGCCTCTTTTTGACGCGAACAATCAATAACTGAGATCGGTGCGTTATTTATAAACTCTTCCCTTGAAAGGAGTGGCTGTAACTGACGTCCATAGTAAGAAGTTTGAAATTTTATATACATGTTATAGAGGAGAGCATATTGACTCCTATCAAACTTCAAGTTCAAGTCATCATAAGGATATGATTCTGAATTCAAATGTACTTTAACATCTGTCAGTTTGCAATGATCAAACTTGCTAGCATCCTGTTTTATCATTTTTGCGATTTGTTTGGAGAGCTAGGATGATGTATCGGGGCTTATCCATTTGCGATGTTGTTTTAACAGACCAAGTGTGATGAGTTGCCGCTGGTAGTGCTGGATACTCGCATATATCCCAACTCCTGAATGATATTTTTATCTCACGACCACTTTCAATTACTTTTAAAAAGGCTAATTTTTCATGGTCAGCAACATTAACATGGGGAACACGCCACTGAAATTTAAATATTGAAATGTTTACAGCATCTGTTGGTGATACGACTGCATCTTCATCCGTTCTGCTCCGTATTAATATTAGTTCATGTTTAGCGTTTGCGATAATTTTCCTATAATCTTCACCAAAGCCTAGAAGTAACTTTAATGGTACACAGAAATTGAAAAATCCCTTTGCAGGTGCAATTCTTCGGGTGACAAGCCAGCATTTAGTAACATTTGGCTCTCGTTTTTATTCAGCGATATATAATTTTTCAGCGTCATGGCAATTCCAAGATTTCTCGTTCTATCAATTTCTATACCGTTGATCTCATATCGAATTTCTTCAAAGAGAAAGGCCATAGCATTGTTTGCGAGCTTTGCAGTATTTAAAACAGCTCCTGTTGTATTAGTTAGCGTTCCTTCAATAATGCTTTCAGATGGTAAGATATATAGATCTTGGTGTTGTATTTCATACATACGGATTTCATCACTGTTTTTAAATGATGTGAGGAATGGCGAATAGGTGTGGTAGTCAATTTTTGTTATGCTGTTATCATAACTTATGCTCCTAGTAATGTCCAAGATGTTGCTACACATTTTTCAAAATTAATCCTAACGAGTGAAGATAATGCTTATTATCAGCTCTCAGTTCACGTCTTGTTCGCTTTAAGTCTGCAGACTGAATAATAACTGAATAATAACTTTGTTTGTACTACCACTAATATATATTAAAACTAATTGCTTTATGATGCTAATTTAATATAATTAGTTGTCAACTTCGTCGGAATGGGTTGCGGGAAACTTCTGAAGGAAAAACAAACATTCCTTAATGACTTGTCAGCAGGTAGAAACCCTTATTTTCGAAGAAAAAAGAGGTAGGCCCATTCCACATAAATTACTTTCTTAGGTAGAAGTACCGCCTACTTAAATAGGATATAAATATACGGAGATATTCTAAACAAATCTATTCTGAGATTGTTCGTGGATAAGTTCAAGTGAAGTTCTGTTGAAAAAAAAAAATAAAGTGATTAAATTAGACGCTTACCATCTTAAAGTTAAAATTAAGAGATTTTTTGAAAAGTGCTAAAAATGGGTCGTGCAAAAGACATTAGTGATTTGAAAAAAGTTGCAAATTCAACGCTGTTGAAACAAAATATTTATTCCTATCGCGAAATTGCCCGAAAACAGTGCGTTTCTGACGGAACAGTAGCGAAAATTGCAAAGAATCTGAAATTAGGACTCTCTCCACGTGCAAATAAACGCAAAAACTGCGGTGGAAAACGGAAGACAACACCCCGAACGGACAGAAAAATTATTAGTACCGCTCTACAACATCGTAATGCACCGATTAGACTTAAATACAGCAATACGAGAAGAGGGAATCAATTTATCTGCAGTTACAGTACGAAGAAGACTTTACGAAGCCAATATATTTAAATAGTTCCGTGTATCTTTTATATTGGAATATAATTGAATCTTTTTCAACATCATGTCGACATTCAGTATCATTTCAGAAGATACCTTTTCAAAGGATTTATCTAATCCATCAATTTATAACAAGCTGATTGCTGGAAGATTGGTAACCTTTTACCATAAATCTTTTAAGGTCCTAGAAGCTACAGCCAGATCGATAAAAAGGCAACTGAATCATGTTCCATCTAATGAAGTGCCTTCAGAATTACAACCATTCTTGAACCTGCCAGATGAAGAATTGCGAATTGGAGGTGATGAAATAACTAGTTCTTGTGCAAAGATAGTAACAGACCTAAATTTCATCAAATTTGCAAGATCTGCATTTTTTGCTTTACCGGATGATCAATTCTTTAATAAATATGTTCAAAATTCGATGATACTTAAATTTTTGGCCATTTTAAGTTATATTCCTGAATTATCTGATTGTTTATAGTCCCTAAAATGGAAACAAAATCTTACATCAAATTGCTCCAACATATCTATTCACTAGATGATACAGAAATTAAATATAAAATGTAGGCGTCCCACTAAAAGGCCACGAATAACCGAAGCGATGAAGAAGAAAAGGTTAATTTGGGCTAAACTTCACAAGAACTTCACGGAAAGTGATTGGGATAAGGTAAATTAAAAAAATAAAATTTGTACATACTAACAGATTGATTAATAGTCGAGTTTTTTGTATTACGATTTTTTTAACTTTTCACAGGTTATCTTTAGCGACGAGTTTCGTTTAAGGCCTTGACGGAATCAACTCAATTTGTCAGAAGACGACCTCAAGAAAAGTACAATCGAGCATGCGTGGTAACAAGGGTGAAACATCCCCCCTCAGTGATGATATGGGGTTGTATAACATCCGAGGGACCAGGACCATTGCGTTTTGTATCACTCCGTTTTCCGCCATTCCACTTTGACTGCGTCCGTTAAGTTATAATTTTACTTATCCATTGAAATACAATTTGTGGATGTAAAATCAAAATATTTTTCGTACAAATGTAAAAAATTAGAATAATATTTAAATATTTCTGTATATTTACGTAAATAAATATTAAATTCGTTTGTAAAAGGGAAATACTTAGTCAATAGACATTTTGTAAAAGGAAAATACTTAGTCAATATACATTTTGTAAAAGGGAAATACTTAGTCAATAGACATTTTGTAAAAGGAAAATATTTAGTCAATAGACATTTTGTAAAAGGGAAATACTTAGTCAATAGACATTTTGTAAAAGGAAAATATTTAGTCAATATTATTCTAATTTTTTACATTTGTACGAAAAATATTTTGATTTCACATCCACAAATTGTATTTCAGTGGATAAGTAAAATTATAACTTAACGGACGCAGTCAAAGTGGAATGGCGGAAAACGGAGTGACAGATCGGTTGTTTTGCAAGTAATATGGCGGTTTGTTTACGCGATGTCGGTTTATTTTGCGTGCGGTTTTTTTAAAGGTATTTAAGTGATTTTCAAGTGATTTAAGTGAAAACTAGTGTAGTGCAGGGTGCAATAGGTATATATCGGTGAAATTGTGCAGGTAAAAATCAATTATGGAGGCGAAATATTCCACTTGAAATTTCAAAAAATTTCAGAAATTAAAAGTGGAATATACAAAAATATATTCGAATAAATGGCCGAGCGCCACCGAATTATATTTCCTCCTACTGTTTTACGTCGAATAGGAAGTTACCTGCACAATTTCACCGTAAATACAACGAAACACCTATTCTTCAGTTAGACCGGAATCTTCGCCAGAATCAATATAAAACCATTTTAGAGGATGAACTTATACCATTTATGGACTCCTTACCCCTCGGAAGATCAGAATACACGTTTATGCAAGACGGGGCACCTTACCATACAGCGGCATCCATAAAAAGTTTCTTTGACGAGGAGGAAAACATGGTTTTACCTTGGCCAGGCAATTCACCGGACATGAATCCCATTGAAAATTGTTAGGCACATCTGAAAACCCTAGTGTATCAGCGACAGAACACTAATATTAATATTTTAAAAGAAAACATTAAAGATGTATGAGAAAATAACTTAGATTTTAAGAACTTAGTGATAAAAAATATGAAGAGTATGAGAAATAGGATTGAAGCGCTTCTGAAAGCAAAGGGGGGCTTTACTAAATATTAGCATAGAATATCTCTATCACTAAATTTACGGAATTTTAAGAATAAATCATTAATATCAATTTAAAAAAACAGTTTTTTCTTCATTTTTGTAAATTCCCGAGATAATTAAAGTCGAAATCGTGAAAATTTTCAAAGTGATCGGTTGATCACCCACTGTATATACTCTATACACAAGGATGTAAGTCACTAAATTCTGTCTCTGACCTGGGTTTCGGTCATAAACCCAGATAATTAGTTCCAAAAATTCTACCAGAGGCGTTGTTCCCATATTTCATCTTTAAAATGTTGTCAGCTTTGACAATTCTGACGTTTCTGCTTTGTTTACGTTGATTTATTAGAGTTATGTTAAATGTATCTGAATCTGAATCTATTAGAGTTATTGAAATAATGGCTAATAAAAAGTAAGTAAAAAGTAAAAATGTGGTAATGTAAGTTATTATAGGAAGGAATGCCAACATCTTAAAAACAAATCGCTAATCCGGGTTTTTGACCTGAGTCGTTTTTTTCACTTAACGCTGACCCGGTCACAAACCCAGGTGAAAAAAACGCAGCTAATAGCTGCGTTCTTTTCATCGAGTTCAGGCGTTTTACATGCAAATACAACAAACACACCTAACCCACATATTTATCCGGTTCTTGATCAAAGAACCACATAAATAATTCCAAAATTCTCTAATAGAGGCGGTGGTGTCGAACTTTGTTTCGCAAATTTCGAATTTTAAACTGTCAGAAAAGTCAAGATATGAAATCGTTACCCCATTTCATCCGTTTCCTCCAAATTATAAACTAATTCGATTTTAATTGAAAATAAAATTATGTTTTACTCGGTGTTCTCTGTAAACAGGCAGAATTGTGAAATTTTATTCATATGTAAATCACAGCGAATCGCGAATCCGGATCGTTCTTTTCACATAACCCAGAACCAGAACTGGAACCCGATGAAAAGAACGCACGTAATATTAGCTGTGTTTTTTTCACCCGCATCCTGCTCTCGCTCAAATTTTTACAAGAGCTTACAACAACAAAACACTAGCCCACTTCTTTATCTGGCTCTATTTGAGATCCGAATTTTAATTCCTAACTTTTCTACCAGCCTTTGAATTTTTTTTTTAAATGTTGGTGGCACTTATCCTTTTTGTCATCTGCAAAGTGTCAAAAAATATTATAAATGGAGACTATGGAGAACAATAAGATGTAAGTCAAAATAAAACTTATATCCAGTAATATATGACTTTCAAATCATATTATTTTTAGTTCTAGAAGACACTGGACAAAGGAGAAGACGGATGCGCTACTCACAGCCTACGCTGGACCTAAAGTAGAATTTGAGTATGCGAGGAGGAGGAAATTTGCATGGCAAAATGTTTTGGAGGATCTCCTTTCCCAAGGTGTTCTCGTAAGTTTATATGTTAGGGCCTGTCCGAATCCAAGTCTTCGTCTTCGTCTTCGTCTCGTTATTACAGTTTATGACGTCAGCAAACAAGCTGATCTAGTATTCCAATTAAGACGAAGACAAAGCTTACCCCGGAGCGCGTTCAAAAACTAGACTATAGTTAACTATAGTTAACTATGGTTAACTTTTGTCGTTCAAAAACTCTGTGGTTAACCACAACATAACCACGAGCATAACTATTTGCCGTTCATAAACTCTCCATAGTTAACTATGGCGTAGTCTAATTTTAACCATACTCCTTGAGTATGGTCAGCCCGTGGTTAAGAAACACATTTAAATATAAAGAAGAAGAAGAAGTCTGTGAACTCTTTGAAAGCTGTCTTGGCGGGAGTTTTCACTGTTCTGGGGGCCTATTCCTGAAACCATGCGAATCGAATCCGATTCAAATGAAAAGAGCTTGCAAAAGCTCTTTTTGGATTTAATATTCTTGATAAAGCCGCTAAAATTATCAAAAATTGATTTTAGTTACCTTTGATTTCAATAAATTTTTAAAAACATAACGTCACAATTATTCGATTGAACTTGGACCGTTTATTATTTTGCAAAGATAAAATAACAATTAAAAAATGAGTTTCGTGCGAGGAGATGATGGCGAAGTGTATATTGAGATGCCTGATGGTAAGAAGAAAAATATTGATATAATTACACTAATTTACTTTGTTCAATGTGGCGTTAATGGATTTCTTGAAATTATCCACTGGTGTAACTATAGCCACTGATAATAATTGCTTTTTATTTTCATCCATTTTTTAAATATCCGACACTCCACTCTTTTCACTGACAGTTAACGTAGCGTAGCGTAGTTAACTACGAGTCGTTCAAAAATACCCTTGTGGTTAAGCATAACCCTGTGGTTAAGTGGCTTCGATAAGCATAACCATGGCTTACCACGGGGTTAACTATAGTTTAGTTTTTGAACGCGCTCCCGTTCGAATTCGTTTGCTTAGCTCGATATTTGATATTTTAAATTAATCAAAGTAAACAAAAAATGTACAATTCGACAGTATTCAAGGAATGCTCCTACAATTTTTCTCATTCCGTCTCACGAAGTCAACCCAGGCCCTGACTCGCTAATCAAGCTAAGCAATCTAAACTGTTATACTACGTAGCTAAGCTCACAGCATAGTCATGAATTCGGACAGAGCTTAGCTCGGTGTGACATGTTGATCACTTCAATGACTTTGAATGGCTTACATTGATAGAATATTTAGCTGATATCTTTAGTGCCCTTAACGAGCTAAACTTGGGTCTACAAGGGAGAGATAACAACATCTTCGAAGTTGAAGATAAAATAGAAACAATGCTTAAAAAGCTTGACCTGTGGACTAATCGTACCATTCAAAAAAACTATAACAACTTTCCTACACTGGCAGAGTTTTTGGAATCATCTGATGGAGCACTGCTGCCAACACGTGTACAAGACGAGATAATAAATCACCTCCGCGCTTTGAAGTCTTCGTTGCGGGAGTATTTTTCAGTACCTGACAAAAGTAAAAATTGGATAGCAGACCCTTTCACCACAGATGTTTCTGATATAACTGGCTTGACAACGGTGCAAGAAAACCAATTAATAGAAATATCCTATGATTCTGCCTTGAAACGTAATTTCAAAGAACGCTCCTTGTGTAGTTTCTGGGTGAATATAAAAAAAGATTATAAGGAAGTCTCAGAAGAAGCACTGAAACATTTACTGCTTTTCTCCACCACGTACCTATGTGAAAAGGCATTCTCTACTCTTGTATACATAAAAACAAATACAGGAACAGGTTACATGTGGAATTTGATTTGAGATTGCAATTGAGTAATAATATCAACCCGAACATTTCTAACTTAGTTGCAAAAAAGCAGCACCAACCTTCTCCTTAATGTTTTTCTACGAAAAAGTTTGTTTTTTGTTTTTTACTTTAATTAAGGAATACTAAAATATAATATTGTCCGAAAATTGCACCTTTTTTTCACTCAGGGGTCCTTGGCATTATGCTTGATTTCCTTGGGGGTCCGCGGCTGAAAAAGGCTGGGAATCGCTTCACTACAGCATGATTAAATTTCGATAGAAATTGCCAGCAAATCCAGCTTGCTTGCAATGCAAGTTGAAGAATTTGATGAGGGCTTACAAAGCGGCCAAGGACAATGCCAATAAGACATGATCTGCTCCTGTCAACATACCATTTGGGGACAAATTTGACGAAGATCAATATCGACAGAATCGACGTCTACCTCAGCACGATTAACACACTGACCGTCACCAACGCCTTCCTCATGCGCTATTAATTTGTCTCCTGTTGAAAGTTTCAGCTTCACAGCAGAAGAAAGAGCACTAAAGCCATGGAAAGCCACAAGAGCAAAGTTTTATGCTGAAAGGAATCTAGAAAAAAGTAGCTGAATCAGATGCTGGAGGAAAAGCGCAATATGTTTAAAAAATCAGAAGCTGAAAAAGATAGGCGACATAAAGAAAAAATGCAATTGATGAAAACAATTTTGGAAAATAAAATAATTAATTAACGCACATAACTTTTTACTCATATTTCGAAACATTTTTCTACCGTAAGTTTGTAATATTTTTTGCAATCAAATCCTGAAGGATTTCCTCTCTTCTATCGTTTTCTGCTGGAATTTCATTTTCAGTTATTTGGAAAGCCTGCCACCCGCAAGTGCATCGACCCAAGCACATGTATCCGGCAATTTATGCTGACACTCGACATGTGCAAAAGTGGCGACACGCACATTCGGACAATTAGAATATTGGAATATTCCAATAAGTGATCAAGGGATTATAAGTCTCCGATTAGACGAAGAAAGCAGAGTCTTGTCTTGAATCTTGACGGCGCGAACGCGAAATATAAAAAAACAACTTAAGTCCACGAAAAAGTACATACTTAAGTCCGTGAGATAGGGAGTCGAGAGTCCGGAATACAAGCAAAGTGTAAAGTAGTTCTATAGAAGCGGAATGACCTCCACCAGCTGCTTTCTGGGGATATTGATTATCCTTCTCTACTTCAGCGGATTTCTTTCTACACCAACCCCCGTTACGTCAGGTCGACTCCTCTCTTTCGCCCTGCTTACCACCGCACCAACTACGGGCTGGCCGAGCCTCTCACCCGAATGCTTCGGAAGGCCATCTCTCTTCCCTCCTTTGACTTCCATCTGAGTAAACCGTCTCTCAGGAATGAATTCCATCACCGCCCCTCTTGAATTTTATTAACATTCACAAGTTTTAGGCCCCTTTCCTCAGTTTAGCTTAACTTAAGCCAGCCTTCCCCTCTTCCCTTAACTTTAAGTTTTTTATTGTATGTACTAATATAGCTTGTATTAAGCGAATTAATAAATAAACAAACAAGGGCGGAGTCTTATTCACACACCTAATAATGATTCAAAATGTTATATTTGCAGATATTTTCAGATAGAATAATGAATAAAAAAGTTTTGTGATCGCGGTAAAAATTGTATAAAGTGATGATCGAAGTGAAATTTTTTAGAAACTCGCGATAAATATGCCAGATTTTTTTCCTTTGCATTTTCGAATCAGCTGGCTTCTGCATTTTCGAATTGTTTTTGAACTGTCAAATGCGACTTTGATTAAATTATCAGAAAGCATATGTGAAAAAAGTGATAGTCATGGCTTTAACTACCGAAGAGTATTTCGCAACAATAGCTGCAACTTGGTTTTCCATCACAGCAGGACAAATAACACCACTCACAATATTAAACAAAGTAAATTATCAATCGGTACTAATGACAAGGAAGTGACAGGTAATTATATGATTTCGAAAAACTGATCCTTCAAACATACGCTACATTTTCATTTGGAACAGGGCCCTCGCTGACGCAGAATTTCACGCTGTATTGGAAACGCCGCTTTAAGGAATTAACAAGGATTCTAGAAAAAGAAGTAATAGAAATATCAGAGCGTACGCTCAGGCGATGGAGCAAAGAAGTTGACTTTCATTGCAGACGTCGTCAAGAAAAAAAACCTCTGCTCACGACCAGGATGCGAAAATCGAAATAAGACTTCACAAGACAATTTCAAAATCTTATTGTTCTAGATTGGAAAAAGGTATTTATTATCCGTATAAATACTCGCTAGTTAAAATTTGTAATTTCAAAAAATCTAAAATTTTGCATTTGTTCAGATTCTATTTAGTGACAAATCGACTTTTCGCGCACAAACGGAAGCGTGCAATTTAGTTAGGCGGCGCCCTAGCGCAAAGTTTGATCCCTCCTGTATCCAAACAAAAGTAAGACATCAATACATATTTACAAGTACAACGAGAAGTCCTTTTACCTTATTTTAATCAATTAAGAAGAGAACATGCCGAATTAAAATTTATGCAAGATAATGCGTCTCCTTATATGGCAAAAATAATAAAAGACTTCCAGACTTACAAAAATATTCCAATCATTCTCTGGGTATTAATCCAATAGAAAACGTGTATATGAAAACTAGAGTAATAAAGATGATTTGGTTTTACCTTTGATACACCAGAAGGCCAAAATCCAACGACTAGTTTCAAAGTTACGGGGTGACATAGAAATACACACATATACTAACTAAAAACATAACCCTCCTTTTGGGCCCCGCCGCAGTCGAGTAAAAAGCCCGCGGCATTATTAAAATGGACTATAAGGATCAACCTTCAGAAATGACGACATCTGAAACGAATTCCGGATATTAGTGCAAAATACCCAGATACATTATTTTCCACCTTTACGAAAAACATAAGATCTAAAATTGCGGTAAGAATTCTTGTTACAAGAGCCTTCATCGCCTTGTATACCCGAAGGCAAACAAACCACTTTATGAACGTATTTTAAATTATTATTTGTATAAACTATTTCATAGAAGTTATTTGGTTATTGAATACGAAATCTCTCCAAAAGTATATTTTCAATTTAATTCGTGTTATTCTCCAACTTACTTTATTAGATGTTCGAGAAGTCGTCTTTCAATGTAATTTTGTAGTTTTTTGTCCATCCATATCGAAATATATTTAAGAGCTTTGGTGATGATTTGTGTATTAAAAATTAAATTAACTCAGAAAAATTATTTGTTGTATGATACTATCATAGTTAAAAACAAGAAAAACAAATAATTATTAACTCAAATTTGATAAGCGAATGCGTACAATAAACTAAAATTTATCTGTTGTCACCCCTTTTTCCAAAATATTAAAGTACCTATTCAAATGAATTCAATAAAAATTTCCAAATAATAAATAACAAATATCCACCAATTTTGACCATCAAAATCGCGTGAAAGCCAGTGAGAATCCTTAGTTCTTGTAGATACACAAAAATCGATCAGCGATCAGAAGGCCGCTGATTAGACCTAGTGAATATGAATACAATTGTGCAAAACTTCATGATCATAAACCAACAATTGTACCAAGCAATACAAAATGTGAGAAAAAAACAAAAATGTTAGAAAGGCTCAGACATACTTACAAACATATTGTCATGCACCCTACTGGATAAATCCTTCTCTAGCAAATCCGATGAAATATTTTTAGGTTTATCAACTATCACAGTGTCTTGACTATTCATTTGTACTTTTTGGTAAAAAATCTTGTCATTCTCCAGCGAACTGTTCAAGATCACGTTGATGATGTTTGGATCTGCATTCTCCTTAGAACCGTCAATATCTGCATCTCTTGGCTGTTGATGTGACACTTCTTTTTTGCTTTTCGCATTTTGACTAGAAGATAGTTCGACTTCGTTTCTCAAAAATTGCGCACAGTTTTCCCTTATCTCTAAGCTATCTATGTGTAAAGTGGATGGACTCGACTGATTCATAAGTGTTTCATTGCCTGCAAATGACTGCGTGGATATGTCATTGGTCAAGGATTTTTCGTCAGTAGAGGCCTGTGTACTATGACCGGAGTCATCTTGACCACTGTCTCGCTCGACGTCATTATTATGCAACACATTATCTGCGGGAAATTCCGGACTCTCCTGAATGTTTATATTGTCTGTCATTTTATCCTCATCAAAAGCCTCCTGGAAGTCTTTATCGAAATTGTTTACATTAAAATCTAAACTAGGAACATCAGTTAAGCTATTCAGTTCATATGCCCCATAAGAAGCAGTCGAGCCCCACTCTGGCTCAGATATCTCCGAAATGCGTTCATCGTCTTTTATAATGACGGTAATGCAAGTTTTGTCATCCACTGTATTTGTTGTGAATGTTGTATCATGATCAACAGTGGGAGAAATATCCGATGATACACGATCTGTTGTGCTCGATGTTCCTTCTGAAAATGTTTTTTGTTGATCGGGGGAACACAAATCATCTTGCTTCAATTCGCCCATATCAAGGAAATCTATTGTTTTTGGAGGAGATCGCCTTCCAATTACCACATTTTCGGCACTTTCTGAGGTCGACGCATTTGGTATTCGAGCTCCCTTACTAGTATCACTTTCTGATGTTCCCATAGAATTATCTTCTGCTGATTTATTGCTCTTCACCGGAGTATTCGCTTGGCTTTCGCTTCGAGACGGGATACGTGGGGAGAAAACATCTTCTTTTTCTCCTAGAGTATCTTCAAAGTTAAACAGAGTATCATTTGAAGCCATTAGGGTTTTTGTTACTCCCATTATGGCCTCGCCCGTATCCATGCACCCAGTGCTGTAAACAGAAAAAGTCCTTTGTAAAATTAATTTAGAGGTAGTTTACATCGATATTAAATATTGTGACATTTTTGCTTAATGTATTTAGTTTACTGTCTCCATAACGAAAAATGTTAGAAATAATTAAAATCTTTTTTGTATCTTTTATATAAGTTGGTCTTACTGAAAACAATTTACCAAAGGTTCATTACTACTAAACTGAAGATATATTACAAGCTGATAAATCAGCAACAATTGCCGATTTCAAAGCACCAGTGTTCGAAAAAGTAACTCAAAATTGGGCTGATAAAATGAACTTCGTTGAATACAGTTGCTTGGTTGGCTTACGCCTGAAGTCATTTTAAATTAAATGTTAGTGCCGTGAATTGATTTTCCGAATGCAAACGGTTTTTGAATAAAAGTTATCTCTTGTACCTTTTGTGTTAGTTTTAAGTTTAAAATATATCGAGTTTATAACAAAAACATATTTTTGAAATATTTTAAGAAAACAAAAAATAAATAAGGCGTAAATGAGTCAAGAAATTTGTTTCTCATTTGTCAGGTAAATATATGAATTTCACTTTTGAAGTAATAAGTGCTGTGACAAAATTCTATATCTCTTCTGTTGACCTATCTACGTACCTACCTAAATATTACGCCACGGAAACAGTAAACATTTCGATATTGTCATTTTGTATTTTGCAAGTATTTTAAATCAAGATTAAAAAGACTTACCTTGTACTATCCAAACATTTAGTTTCATTCAAAACAAATGTTTTACAGGTTTCTTCCTCACTTTCTTCAAGAATTGGAGATAAGGGTCGTTTATAGTTTATTACAACTTCATTTTGTACTGGATTTATGGTTGTGGGTTCATTGTCCATGAGTAGCCCAAGGATTCCATCAAGAGGAGATCGGTATTCATCAAAAGATCTAAATTATGCAACAATAATAAAATTAACATATTAACAATATTTTAAAAATTCTCACCTATGGCTTTGTTGTTCGTCTTCGTCATCTGAATACTCTGGGGGGCCTGTTATACTTTGAGGTTGAGGTAAAACTTCTGCTAGTTGTTTTCTTAATGTTGCAAATGTCAACTCCAAATTTGCCTCATCCTCAACATCAAACGTTTCATTTTCGTTTAAATCGCTACTTGTTTGTGGATGTAAGAACCAGCCTCCTGCATTTTCTTGATCTTCACTTTCAACCTTTTTTATATCTTCATTCCTACTAGCACTTCTTGTCATTCTATCCCAAGTATCATTAGGGTAATTTAATTCAATGGGAGTATTAACAGGTGTAACTGTAGTTAACTCCTCAAAATTGGTATCATCTTTTTCGTATTTAATCATAGGTAAATCACGTTCCAAGGCTTGCTTAGATGTACAAGGATCACCATGAAATGTAAAGTCCTCTTGTTGATCATCTCTTTCATTCAAATCGAAGGTTTTGTTCACTTCAAAAGTTTTGTTCACTTCAAAAGTTTTGTTCACTTCAAAAGTTTTGTCTACAATAAAGGTTGCATTACAATTGGCTAAATCTTTCAGGGCTTCCACCGAAGTTGTTTTCTTAATGGGCCGAAATTCTGCTTCGAGTAGTTGTGTTGCAACTACAGGTGAATCTTCATCTTTGCATTGAAATAGACTTTGTGAAGCTTTCCTGCTTTTTATTTGGTCAGAAGCAGGCAGCACAAATCGTTTATTTTCTACACAAGGCGTGCTGGTTTGAAGCAGTACACCCTCAGAAAAGAAGTCCCCAATTGATTCTGATGGCGTTAAAAGTGGTTCATCATAGTCAGTCTTTGGTATTGGCCCTGCACCATGTTCTGCCTCTAAGATGCTGTTTTTGCTTAAGTCAAAAGAACATTGCGTCACAGAGAAAATCTGTACGACATTTTTGCAGTTATCCTTATGAATCTCTCGCCTTTGCTCGGCTAACATTTGACTCTCCCCTAGCACACTATCAACAAGTGCTTCGGCCTCAGTACGGATGGTACGGATAGTTTCATCAATCTTATTGTTAACTAGATCAGTTCTGCTCCCAAAGTCATATTGGGTTATAGTGCCATTTAGAGACGTAAGGTCAGTTCTATGTTGGTCGGGTGAAGTCCGTGAAATTGTGGCATTTGGCAATAGTCCGTTTATTCCATTATTAATTAGCAGCTGTCTGATCACATTTTGGAAGTTTGTGGTATCATCACCAAACTCCTCATCAGGCAGATCATCTTCATCTTCACAAATATTATTTAACTCCTCTGCTTCTATGGCACTGTCTAGTACTCGGAGTGCTTCCTCAATGCTGTTGATTTCTGTACTTCTCTCTGAAGATTCACTTCTTATTGAAGTAGAATCGTCCTCTCTAAGTATTGATGTTTCTTCGACTAAAAATAATATAATAGACAGATTTGTAATAAAACAAGTTTTATTTTTTCTTGACTTTATAAACCGAATCTTTTTAATTAGTAACAGTTTCTGGGCAGAGTAGGAAAATGTGCAAAATTAAAACATTGAATTGTTCTTGTATCCCGAACATTGTTCGATGCGTATTTTTCAGCAAAAACCGGGGTCTCCTTCGAACAACTCGGATAAAAATATTCATGAGTATATATGTCAAAATTTCAAAGTTTAAACTATTTTGAAAGGGAAAATATCTACTTTGTGTTAGTACTAAAGCGAAATTAATATACGATTATTCTTATTTCATTGCAGAGTCACTCTAAAGCCAACCTCTCGAAATGTAAATGCACATCTGTGAAGGATATATTAAAAAACAAAAATAGATTTTGTTTCGTACCACACATTAAAGTTTTTTTCTCTAATTCGCAACCGATTGATGTCTAATCTAAAAACTGAAAAAGAATCTGCCATACGAAGATATTTTTCAAAATACGAGTGGGCCCTAAGCCTTTAAAACCCCTTTGGAAACACTATACTAAATAAAATTATATTGAAATCAGCACTTACCTCTTTCAGGACAATTAGAAATTTCAGCACAAGCATTGACTTCAATAACTGAAACCTGTTGATTTGTATTTTCTGATGGTGTATATTGTGATTCGATTTCAGCATCAGAAACATAACTAATAACAACTGTTGGCACGCTTCCTTGTACAAATGTTGCTCTATTTGGGCCTTCATTTTTAACAATCTCTGAATGGTTTTCTTCAATATCTTCTACTTTAGTGAAACAATCTACATTGCTACACTCTGAGGTTACATTTGGTTCACAAGAAACTGTGTATTGAAATGTAGGCGCAAAGAATTCAGTCGATGAAGCAATAGCTACGCCCTGTAGTAACTCCTCGTTGGTTTGTTCTTCCTGATCATATTGATGGCGATTGGCATTTGGTGAATCGAGTATATTTCGATTTCTTGAGAATGACGATGGTTCTATAACTACACCGATTTCATTTTGATTCTGAATGTAATCTACTGCGTTATTATTCTCAATATTTTCAAGATCTGTAGGTGATATAGGACCATTGTTGTTGTCGATATCGTCAACAATCAAATTTTCCTGTAGTTTGAAATATTCGACAGTTAAATATCTGAATTAAATTAATTTAAACTTTACAAACTTACGTTGCTGTTATTTACAGCCGGCACAACATTGGATGCTGACACGCTTCTTTGGCTTTCAGGTGATAATGCTCGGAATATTGGATATTCCGTTTTGTTTCCCTCAATTGAACCAGACTCGTTTCTAAACTCCTGAAAAGTTAGACAAATATTACTATGCGATTACGTTATTTCACTTTTTGAATAATACAAAAATATAGCAAAATAGGGTCAGTTAGTGCATTGGTTACAATATATTAAGTTTTTACTATAGAACTCAAAATGATCTATAAGACTTGAACAAACATTGTTGAATCATAGATATGGGTTTTTAAATAAACTAATGTAAAGAAAATTTGCTTATTTCTATAGTAAGGAGTATTAGTTGGTCTTTATTAGTTGTGGAATAATTGTGCAACGCATGCAGGCAAAATGCAAGAAAAGCATCTTCATATAACATATTTTAAGTTAATATTACCAAAGAAAAATAAAGTGAGAAAAAATTTAGTACCTACATATAGCGAAGACTTATTAAAGAAAACGCTGTTGATGATTACGATTTTGTTTGAAGCTATCCAAAATTTTACTGATTTAGCTGTATAATTAGAATTATTTCCTTTTTTAAAAAGGAAGGAAGTAAACCCACTTTTGAAATTTCTAAAAAAAAACACCCTATGACATTGGTAATGAATTATGTTAGAAACCCTAGATTTAAAAAATCGTCATATACTATATTACAATGAAAAATATAGAATTTAAATTTCCTTTAAACATCATTAACCTAAATCTGCGCGCGATGCAGGTCATAAACTCCGATAATGATAGTTGGAGCTTAAACTAATTTACTGTTTCACTATCTCTTTTGACTATTATATGTAATTTAAAATCAATTTAAGTGTTTAGAAAAATAATATGAATACAAGATAATGTTATTGTAGATTATAGTTCTGCGATTGCATGCAAAGAATATCGGAAAGACTACGAATAAAGTCTAAAAGAGTCACGTTATTTTGAAAAGCCCAAAACCAGCATCTTATATTTATATATATATATATAAGAACAACTTACATTAATATTCATGCTTTAGTTAGTAATCATCAAAACAAGATTAAACTTTTTATCATGCATTTGCTATTTAAATAGAGCGTGCACCATAAAACAGCACAAATATAAACAAAACAAGAAAACATTTGAGACTTTCAGTACCTTCTGATCCGATTCATGATTAAGCTGTGTCGAACGATATTAATCGATTAATGGGGATATAACACATTTGGATTTTGTTTGGGAGAGAATGCAGTCAATATATAGAATAAATACATGGAAATAATTACATACATCGGCGATGTACTGTAAAAAAATAAACTTACCTCAAATCCCTTCTTTCGGCGGCGGCAGCACACACATCCAGCCAGAATAGCCCCAAAACTTAGAAAAGCCAAAGTAGCGAGAAGAAATGCATTGCGTTCACCTGTAATTGATAATAACACGAAAAAATTGTTATCAAAATTGTGTCGCAGTACTAATATCATTAACGTTTAATATGTATGTCTATGATTTTAGTAGATATTTAAAATTTACACGAAAACCATACTTATTGAAATGATTTTCAAATTCCATGCATACTCGTATGTAAAAAAATCGAAAAGATGACGAAATAGGAGCAAAACTTGCAAATCATGACAAAATAACTATTTTAAAGCAAGCCGCGTACAAACAAAGTTTGAATAAAAATTTATTTAAGTCCCAATCTATACTTTTGTTGTAGTCCTTTTCGTCGTGGGTTTTTTTGTAAAAAGTAAACTTAGTCCATTTTGTATTCTTTTTATTCTTGTATCTCAATTCAAAGTCACTGACATATAAAACAATAAACAGCACTCGCAGTACATATTTGTTTCCAAACAATAAAAAGCGCTTTCGAGTAGACATTTACAGACCATGAGAAGATCAAGTCTGGAATGTCAGCATATTTTGAGGTCAAAAGGTCTTTCAGGTAAAGAAACTAATTGAACGATATTAAATATAAATAAGATTTTATAACAATTTCTTGTTGTTACTAACTGTGCCAATTCAAATTAGCGTTTCTTAATTTTGAATTTGTTATTATAATTTATGTTGAGTCAGACATTAATATAATTAATTCTTCTGACAATATCAGTCTTAAAAAATCCTACTTTAACAAACATAATTAATTGTTAAAATCTTAGACTAAATAAATTTGCAAGAACAATAAATTGGTGAACAATTTTTCCCAACATTCCTACTAAACATTGTAATCCTCTGGCATATCTCATTCAAGTTATCTTCTAATTTATAAATCAGCTTGACCAGCCATGAATGAAACAGCGCCATATGCACTTAATCAAGTCTGCCCAAATCAGCAAATCTATATTTAGATAGTCGCAAGTGCAGATGCAAAATTCACTTCGCTGCAACTAGCTTAGCGGAAGACTTTTGCCAGAAACCAGCCAACCAGCGAGACCTGAAGGTAATCAACCTCCCTCTAGTTGCGGTGCAATTAGAAAGACCCGTAGGAGTTCTGCTTGGCTAAAGTGCACAACGAGACCAGCGACTGCGGCGTCCCACGTGGTTGGTGTGGTGACTGGTTTGCCTCAAAGTCAATTGTTAATTTTTAGCAGCTTATTTGCAATTTTCTTAACTAGGTTGGTGCCCCAAATATGAAAGAGCTCGTCTTAGGGACAGGATCCGGTGTAACTACCTAAAGATGGAGAGTGACTACCACGAGCAAGCATTTTGATCGTGATGTCCACATCGAACAACAAAATTGTTCGATATAAAAGTTTAATATTCAATCCCGAAAACCTTAACTAATCTTACATTGGGGCAAAATGATACTGGTTACCCCGCATGAAGTATTAAGTATTCAAACATTTGATCCAACAATTTCAAAGCTAGACAACACTGTTTTAAAAATTATTAAGGAATTAAAAGAGTTGTAGAAGTTAGAAAGACTTTTAACTAAAGCCGCGTCCACACCAAAGAAACATTGTAAAAGAAACAAATCTAAAACCGAATTTTTGTACGAAAGAAATGTTTTCCATTTCTAAATTTATTTAATAAATATTTCCTAAACGTTTCGAATATATTTGAAAAACTTTTTCGAAACATTTCAAGACCTATTCTACAAGAAACGGGGAAACAATTTGTTTCCGATTTGTTCCAGTGTTCAATTTAAAATAAAATGTCTTTGCCTGATCACGCGGCACTATTTTCTGCCTGTTACCTTGTAATGAACATTTCTGTAAGGAAAATTAAAAAGAAAAAAATAGAAGAAAAGAAGTAAAGTGGCTTTAGAGCTTTAACACGAATTTCTTCTAATGATTTTTAGCATATTGTGATTTTCCACTGTCGAATATGCACTAAAACTATGGCTAAATTGAGTCCAACACAAAACAAACATTCATTGTTTCCCACTTCAAGCGCAAAACACTGAGTATTACATTTCTGTTTCCAGAAACTTAATAAATCACGTACACACCAAAGAAACAATTTAGGATATTTCTCAATTTTTCAAAAATATTTCTGAAACGGTTTTGGAATATTTTAAAAATATTTAAAAAATGTGTCGAATACAATTTGTTACAAAATCGTTTATGTTTCATAAATGTTTCTTTGGTGTGGACGCTTAAAGCGAGGTGAAAGAGCCTAAGTTGAAGCTCCAAGACTTTATATTTAAAGCCATTTTCGCTGGTTACTTCCCCATACCAAAAAAATAAATTTAAAGACAAGTTTTTCCTTTCTCTATGTTACGATTTTCGTTAAGACATTTGAAACCATTAATAGGATAATTCCTATTCTGTAGATATTTATGAATTTGATAATATTATAGGCAGAACTAAACGCCTTTTACTGCACCTCCCCTATATTTAGAAACGTTTATCTAAGAATACTATCACAAACACATAATAATAATTAATTCTTAGAAATATTTTATACTTTGTCAGGAAATAAGTCAAAAAGTCGTTACGTCACACCATGAAATGTATATACAATACTCCGTACTTAATTAAATAGTATAATACTATTATACATACATATATGGATTGAATTCAAATGAACACTACCAATTTTTTCAAAAGAATTTTTTTTAATTCCCCAGGTGAAATCCGTTTTCTTCAGGAAATACAAAAATTAAGTAAAAAATAACTTTTTGTACTATTTTCTCTAGAGGCCAATGATGTCAGAAGCTATTTAAAAAGGAACAAAACGTTGAAATAGCAAAAACCTTCACAGGTTATTATTCCTTTGGGTGCGTGACCCAGTTCACTTTGTTTTTAGCGTGCCTTCAACGGCTAGTGGGAATCAAAAGAGAATTATGGGATGGTTTTGCTTCGCCCCTGAATGTAATCGTGTCATTGTAATTAAACTAAAATAAATTGAGAAAAAATTATTAAAAAAAATGAATTCTCCACAGTAAACCGATGAGTTTAAATCCCAAATGATTATTTAAATTTACATATATGCCGCCGATATAATTTATTACAAGCTATTGAAGCCTTGTATGCAAAGAGGGCGTTATCATGTGAAAGGGCATTTTTTGAACGAAGTTTTTGATAGCGCGCACTATCATCCAGTAATCTAGCATGAAAGGTTTCATTTTGACCCGATTAAAGTATAAATGCTGTCATACGTGGGCCTTAAACAGTATTTTCATCTGAAATGACGAAAGCGTATGTCGTCGTTGACATGATAGTGTAATATTTGGAGCAAAATCTACACTTCACCCATAGGCATTGATAAATGCGTTTCTTTTTTCTTATGGTGATATTTACTATAAAGGGTTAACAGTGGGTTGAATTGAGTTTGAGTCCAGAGAATCATCAAACTAAAAGAAGTTGATTGAATGAATGTCTCAATGAAATACTCAATTAAAACTAAACCCTGTTCATGAAAACAGAATAATAGACATCTGCAAGAACTAACATGATCTTACTGTCTTAGTCTAGCCGTACACAATAGTCGAAACAGTGCGAGGTTTCTTTCAATACCGTAGATGCGGGTTACTTTGGCTACTTTTTTCTTATATCTTAAGAAATCGCTCTGATATGTAGATTGTGTTAGACTACTAGGTGTTATAATGTTTTCATTTGATAGATGAGGATAATAGCTAATCAGTAATAATCTTTTTTATAGCAAAGTTTGTAAAAATATATTTTTTATTATTCTTAAATTTGAGCCAAAGTTGTCCTTTGAGGAGGGTTACTTTGGCTTGCACATGGTTTGGGTACAAAACCTTTATACTTAAGCAAGTATTGAGCCAATTTAAGTCCTTTGAAATAATAGAAAATGAACAAATGAAGCATCCGAGGTACAAAAACGTTTAATTCCATCTAACATTTTCTGACGCGAACTATGTAGATCGTTTAGTGTCATGGCTACGAAGAGGTGGGAAATTCAATTTTTTTTTTTTTTTTTTTTTGAGCCAAAGTTACCCCCTAGAGCTAAAGTAACCCGCATCTACGGTACCTTAAACAAAATGCGTGTGCGAATAAAAATAAGAACCTCTTAGATTCCCGACGAGAAATTTAATATTTAAAGCCTATTTCGTTCCCATATCCCTAATATTTGAACATTTAGGTATTTCGTTTTATCTTTACTTTGAGAGAAACGCCAAAGCGACATGCAGAAGTAATTCATTCTCAAAATCCAATAAAGGAACCAATGGCAGAAACACGAAACCAGAATTGGCTGAAAGCATGGAAAATGTCACACAAATGCGACACTGCTGGGGTATATAGAATGTTTTCGTTCCAGTGCAAAACGTGAAGCAATTTTTCTGCTTAAAGCCTTCCATAGAGTTCATGACTAAATCCCGGATTTCCACAAGCATCCGATGAAAAACATTAAACTTTATACCCGTACGCCCCCCGCCCTGCAACCTGCACTGCAGTTACTGAGTTACCGAACCCGCCCCAACCATCAGCCCAACCGCCCCCTGCATTTAGCCTACCTTGAGGTGGAGCACTCCACGTCTGGTTATTGAATGGGCCTCGAGCAAGAAAGCAGCAAATAAACCCGACTTTTCCATTTGTTTATTCACATTTAAAACGTTGATTGAAAAGTTTCTGTGTTTCTGAGAAAAAAAAGATTTATTTTTTTGTTTTCCCAACGCAACCACAATAGAGGCCCAAGGTGGGTCCTTGCTGGCTTCCCCTTGCCTGGCTGGTTGACGATTGACTCGACGTCAGTGCAGCTTGCAGTGAAATGGCCGGGACCAGGAGGGAGTGCCGCTTCGAAACTTCGATTATTGCATTGGGGCACGTACATACCTGTGCCGCATCCCTGGGAGCACTCACGTCCCCTCGAATTGTCTCATGTGGACCGGCAGTCGGGAGGAATCAATGGCCAGTCCAGTTTCCATATGAGGCAAATTTGCAAATCATGACAGAGACTGTAAGTTCATAAAGTATAAATTGAAACGGTCGCACTGGGATTTTGAGACCCCCTATCATTAACATAAGTAGCCTCAGGAAATCCTTAAAGTATATCACTAAGCACATGCCTCCTCAGGACCAAGTCAGGTCCAGACCATAATAACTTAGCCTCAGCAGTCAGCACCATGAGATTTTCCTACTTACTTTTAGGTCGGAGTATCGAACAAAATAGGATAACCAAATCGTTCACACTACTAAGAAAACATCAGACTTTCCTGATTAGAACACTTATGTAGAACCAAAATAGCATATCCAAAACTTCCCTTTACTTATTAATTCACACTTACACTTGGTACGACAGCCAAGCTGATATAGCCCTAACCACACTGATAAGATCGGTTAGGTATTTTGATTGAAGCGGCCATCAATTTTTGGGATCATCTGCTTCAATGAACAAAAATCCTGATCAGATGAGCTTGATTAATTCTAAATCAGGTAATCCTGGTCAGAACTTGAGTAACCTTCTGCATTATTACCCTTAACAGGCACATCCAATCTGGTACCGATTAATTTCAGGCAAATTTTTCTAGTCGGGTAATGATGGTCAAAACTAATCTTTGTCTTTTAGTCTAAAAAATCTTTATAAGCAAGTTTTGCTTTTTTTTCTTAACATAAAGATCTTGGTAATTGAAGACAATTAGGAAATATATTTTAACCTTATTTTACAAATTTGAAAAGTAATTTCAATTGCAATTATCTGGCTAAATAGCTGAAAAAAATAAAATAAATGCTAGGAGAGGTTTACATATGCAGTAGTAACTCCCTTGAAGTTAAATTCACTCTTGTATACATTTATATTTTAAAATTAATGAGCATATCTTTTGCACAATCAAATAATTTCCATTCTACAATTTCGTTTTTCAATTACTAAAACAATATTTAAAACATATCAAGCAAGAATTTCAACTCTCAAAATCCCGGCCTGCAAAAAGATATTTGTATGGTCTGATTTTGATTTAAATAACTCCTTTTTTGTTTGATTCGGAATTGTCTCGAATTGGTTCCATAAAAATTCATTAAAATTCCACAAGAATAGAATACTTGTGGGGGTTTTGTGGGGGTTTTGTGGGTCATTTAGAATTAGAGGCAAGATTATTTTTCACTATTTTCAGTTACTGAGCACTTAAATTAAAATAAATAAATAAATAAATACACTTACAAATGTTCTCCTTACGCTTTAAAAATATTCTCCCTGTCGCATGTTTTAGAATCTAGATCCTTTTAAAAATATTTGCTCTTCTATTCTAAATCTACTTTGGCTTTGACTTTAAGTTACTGCATATTTTACAAAATCAGTGCGTTCCAATCGACGCATATTTTGAAAGTAAAGGGAAATGGCAGGCAGACAGAAAAGCGATCGAAGCAAATTAATTTCTGGCCAACCAAACGCTGTTCTGAACATTAAAAATTATTATTTTTGTCCTACAAGATTCACGATTTAAGCCACTGTGTGTGCAGGAGACGTAAGTAGCGAGAAATCGTAATGGAAAAAATGTTCCGCCTTGCTAATTGAATCAGAAAAAAAACGAGCCTATTAAGGCCGCACGGCTAATCGCCAACTGGCCACTTGCACGAGGTGCAGAAGAACCGCAGCTTTTTCTCCAGGAAACTGCACGAGAGAAAGAACGCAATCTTGAATGGGGTTTTATTTCTGGAGCACTGTCAAGGTCGACGATGTGAATATTATTGAATAATGAGAGTTTGGTCGATAGCACATGTTTCTGATTTCTTTTATGAAGCAGATAATTTTTGCTTTTTGAGGACAGCAGTATAATTAATCCCGTCAAATAGAGAATCAACAAAATTCATTTTATACTGGAGTCTTGCGAACATTCAAGCGGAGATTTACCAATTGAACCACTACTTTACGTCTAAAAAAACATCTGATTTCAACTTCCTATCTAAAATCTATTATACTAGATCCTACCAGGGGCGGCTCTACCTTAGGGGCTAGTGGGGCTTAGCCCCACCATAAATTTCAACAAAATTGTGTTAAAAATTCGTATTTTAAGAAAACGTCTTAAAACGTTACTGCATTTCTCTTGTCAGTACGTTTAAGCGACGTTTTTATCATCGACTGTAATTAACTCGATTTTGCAAGCCACTACAATCAGGAAATATCTCCTCTCTGTTACAGGAGCCAAGTAAAATCTTCATATTTGGCTATATATGTTCTGTGCAATAAGAGAACATCTTAATATGCAGCTATAGGAATAGGAAGAAAGGGCTAAAGAAAACGAGCCCCATAAGTCAAATTCACTTGGCGAGGGTTGCTAAGAGACAAGCAAGCAACTAGCAAGTGTCGCGAAGTTTTTTCTCTTAATAAATTTAATTTCATTTCTCTTCCATCCCATTGCTTTTCCATGCGTTTAGGGCTGAAATAAATTAGCCCTGCTGGGGCAGGCGCTACAGCTGCTTCTCTTACATAAGTTATAATTTCATTTCTCTTTCATCCGTCACAGCGCAGCGCAGCGGGCTAAAATTTTCTAGCCCCGCGGATGAGAGAGTTTTAAATATGTGTGCTAGCAATGTCCCAACACATGTAACCGATCTGGCGTGCACAGATAGCTGTGAAAGAGGCAGTTTGGGGCTAACGAGAGGGTAGCCCCGAAGGATTTATGATTCGAACTCATATGCACACAGTGTAAGTCGCGTTGAGTTTGACACCATATGTAGTAAGTTCGCATAAATTCTTAACAGTGTGAGCGAAAAAATTCGCCCTCTTTCATAGTGCATATAGTGTGTATAAAAAGTCCTGGAATGGTTAAAGATCTTGAGAAACACGTATCGAATTGAAAAACAAAAAAATACGTGTTTAATATTTTAAAAAGAGCTATTCAATGATACCAAACTCAAATTTACCCGCACCTACCCGGGAGGTAGGGGTAACTTTAAAATTTTAATTACGAAATTCTATTTTTTATTGCAGATTCGGATTTTGTGATACAAAATAGGAAAATTTTATCTGAAAGACTTTTTCCTATTTAATACAGGGAGTGCCGGGGAGGATGTTGTCCGGTGTAAAAATAATTTCCGAGATGATGATTGAATATCTCGAAATATATGTTCATCGTATCGAAAAAAGAGAAAACATTTTTTTGAAAAGCTATCCAATGACACCAAATTTTACAAGCGGGATAGGGTCGAGTTTCACTAACTTGCTATGTAAAAAATCGTGAAAGTTAAATTTGATACACTTTCCGGTTTCCGATTAAGCTGAAATTTTGCATACACGTTTAGTTTAGATGAGAATGCATGGTTATCTAACTTAATTGTTTATTATAGCAATCAAATTTGCTCTAAATTCTAAACAATTGAAAAAAAATGTATGCAACGAGCTCGAGTTTTTTAAACGGATAATTGTGTCTGTCATATCGCAAGTGTCACCTGAGGAAGCGAGTTTTTTATTTTTTTTAAACTATTTTTTACTCCTTTTATCAATCCGATGTGCATTTCTCGAGATATTTGACATTTCCGGGACTTTTTATCCACACTTTATATTATTCAAAACGCTAAGGAGTGCAGTGTTTTTAAGTATAAGTTTTTGTAAGTGGAATAGGCCTGAAAGGAGTTTTGCAAAGGCAATTTTTAAAATTTTTCCTGAAATATGTAAAGCTCCCTTTAGGGAATCCGAATACTTAAATTTTCTTCATGTGGTATGTACCTCTTGGATAAATCGGAAAACTGAATAAGTTCATTAAATTAGTTCGTTTTTTGTAGTACATAGTTAGCCCCACCAAAGCTAATTGCCACGAGCCGCCACTGGATCCTACTAGAGTCATGCTAAATGATTTGTCTTTCTTCTAACTTATATATACATAAGTATTAAAATTATAATATTATTTCTACTTCTACTATCCACAAACACTAGAATTAAAATAATATACTTCAAAATTCCTATATTGGTCCTCAAATTAGAAGGTTCTAGATAGAGATACAAAAGTTTTTAAGTAGTGTACGTTCTATCTACTTCTAGTATCAGTAAAATTAAACAGTTATAACGTAGTTAAAAAAAAAATATAGTTAAAAAATTATAGAAAGGCTGTCTATCTATCTATTATATCTGTGCTTTTCGATTTGCGAATGGTCCATTTTTAAAACAAAAATAATACGGAAATGCATTTAAACTACTTATTACTACATACGTATTTATTGTCTTTTGTATGAGGAAAATTCTCAATCAATAGAAATATTATGTAAAAGGAAAACTAATTCCAATGGCATTTAATTTGTACGTGGTTGTTGTTGTAATTTTGGGCTTATTTTTATGAATATTTCGAAAACGATGGGAGGTGGATTTTTTTCATTATTTTTCGCTTCTTTCTACTACAAGGTGCTTTCGAAACCGTTCTCAAATCGAAAAAGATGGGAAAAAATATCGAACATTCTTACCCTTTAACTATATTGTAATGATTTTATTAATAACATAAAATTCGTTTTATGCCCCTCGATATCAAAAAAGACTTCCGTTTCTGAACTTAATCAAATTTTTTTTTTCCCTCACACTGCCACATCCTGTGCAGCTCAGTGACCGCCTGAGAAATTCGAAATTATCTGACTAGCCTTAACATTTCTGTTTTATTACACTTAACCGATCAGAAACAAGTCGTGCAGTGATTATGGAATTGCAAGAGGAAGCTCGGAACTCGTTCTATAATTATTCAAATATGTAAATGACAACATTTTCAAAAAGTGGCTCACAGAGAAAATTACGACTTTTGTAGCCGCCTCCCCTGAGATTACTTAATACTACAATGCAGCTGTGTATGCCTCCCAAATAAATAAAATTTGAACATATTATAAATGCACCTCATCATAGTGCTTCACCTATTGTTCGCTGCGGCGTGATTTGCATGCTCAAATAGTCAGATTTTATAGTCGTGCAAACGACAAATTTAGACCTGACGCGGACGGTGCTGATTCGAAAATGAATTCTTATTCTTCCCGTTCGCCGATTAATCGACCGTGTAAATAATTCCGCTAAATTTGGCAATTTAACACTGCCGCGAATTGATGGATTTTATTCTCCTCCTCTGTAAACTATCAAAACAAGTTAGAACCTCTTTTTATGACGCTTTTCTTTTGACCCTACCGCCACTGATCTTTACGGAGACTATCAGTGGTTGATAGTCTCCGTAGAGAGTGGCAAAAGAAAATTATAAGACAAGTTAACGTTCGGAAAGTGATAGATACATCTGAATTAATAGGCGAAGGCGCCTAATGAATTCCGTGGGGTCAAGAGCACTTTTATTGCCCCCACATATGGAATGCATCCGAATTAAGAGTGACTTGGCTGAATGAACTGAATTTTTTAGCTCGTAACCATTTAAGATAAAATTTCTAAGATCTACACTGCCTATGAACGAAACTTAAAACAGTAGATGTGTAAATATTTACAAAATTAATTCCTTATAACTAAATAGTGCTGATAATTTTAGGCTAGTTAAGTATATGGCTCTGAACTCAATTCAAGTTATTACAAATAATTTCGGACTACTCAGACCTGACTTCAATTCGAAAAATGTTTAGCCATGTTTGAAATTGCTGGAGTATAAATCAATCTATATGCAACTTAAATTGCAGCATATTTTATACCTTTTTTGCTTTCTGGAAGGTGATAGTTGTCTTTGAGAGGATTATGTGGATTAATAAATGAAATGGAAATGTTGCATCGCATTACGTTTTTGAGAAACTCGCCACATTTTGGCTATTTTTGGGAATTTCTTAAACAAACAGAGGGATGTTTCCTGAAAAATCTGTTTAATAATGACTAATTGTTTTACTTGTTCTTTTTTGCTACAAGAAAAAATTGCTGCAAAAAATAGCACTTATTCCTTAAAATTTTGAAATTTAATGACGAAAAATTTCTTCAGTCAATCTAGCTAAAAGTTAATGCCTTTAGAGAAAACTATAGATGGTATGAAAACTCGTTAACATTTTCTTGCATATTAAATTTAGAAAGAAGCTACGGAATTTTTAATATGAAAAATCTATATAAAGATATTTAAGGCATCTTAACCCGTTTACACTATTTGCTTTACAAAGAAGCTGAGTGAAAAAAGTGCTCGGCAGAGCTGTAAGATACGACAAAAAAATCGATTTCATCCTCTTCAAACAAAAGTGTTGAGTAGTGACATTGGCGATTAAAGTGCTTTTGGCCATTGAGAAATTTTATGCCAACCACTTTAGTGAAAAGGAGCTAAAAAGCGTCTTAATCTAGGTGGCAATATGAAAAATTACCAACTAATTAATTGAAGTTTTATTTATTTAATTGTAGTTTAATACATACATATTTAAGCAAGGTATTTATAATACTTACAAAAAATACCTCAATTTTATTTCATTTCTGTATTTGCACAAGTAACGAGTATTATCTAAATGTTGTGGTTTATTTTTGGGGAGAGTAAATATGGGATGGAAACAGTTCAAATGAAGAGAATTGACTTTTCTCCAATAGGGATGTAATAGTTATTTAACTCTTTACGGTTAAAAGTTTCACTTCTTTTTTAAAATCGAATTGCAACGTTAATCAAAATCGAGTCTACATATTTATTATGACGATTCTTATTTTGGTAATTTTCGATTTGATCTTATACCCCTTTGGAGGCATGCGGAGCAGTCTTTACATTTCCGGACGTCGTAAATGAATTTCCAGGTTTTCTAGAAAGTGACCTACGAAAACATGAAAATTACCTCTACGTAGTGCTACGAATTTACAAAACATATTATATACTTACGTACTTATTGCTATTTTTCAGCAACGATTCGATTTCTTGAAAATTCTGGAGTGCGTTCATTTTAGAGCTCTAAGAATGACTTGAATAATTGGGTACCTATACAAGTTGAATTACTCAAGTACTCATAGTGGCTTGGATCAAACTTGTAACTAAGTATTCGAGTACTTGAGGGAAAAATTATCTAAAAGCTCGAATAAGATGAATATTTGCGTATTTATTCAATGAAAGTGTACTCATTCAATTACTAAAATACTCGAGTACTTAATTGAGCTCACAAATCCTCGAGTAGTAATAGCCCTAAACTATTAAAATTTTGGCGGGCATCTAAAAAGATTCATCACCACTGTACTAACTAGTCGTCGCGAGCGGATTGTTTTGATAATTTTATCTCATATTTTACAATTTAATCAAATAAAATATAAAAAGAACGGAGGGAAACGGTTGCGTCTAGATTCCGTGAATGCATATGCTGAACCGAAAGATTTCTAGTCGAAGTATAAAGTAATGCAACACAATTAGTCAGCGCCTCCGCTGGTGTGGTTTAATTTTAAATAAAGCTCAAGCCTCATTAACCGCTAGCTGTTAGCGGCTGTGGCTGACGTATAACGGCGTTTGCATAATGACTTCGTCGTTCGACCTGGCTGATTGCCCTCTAATCACTCTAGCTCTAGCCCAGTCTAGCCATTTAATAAAGGGAGAATAAAAATGGCATGTTCGCGACAAACCCATGCTCCCAGTGCTCCAGCTTCATTCCGGAGGAGCCGCGATAAGGACCCACGCGTGTATGATGCATAAGGTCGCACTGATCAAATGACTCCCTGATTAATCACCCAAAAGAGGTTATCGACTGCCAGACTCTGGATACAAAAGTTTTCTTAACAAAACGCCAGAAAAAGCGCTTTAAACCCAAAGATAACTCAGAATCGGAGCAGATGGTTTTTGTTTATTTCAACTAGAGCACGAGTAAAGTGACTGGGCATCAGAATGAGAACCATAGAGCACAATGGGCCGAATGTGTGCCGATCGCAGAACCGTCGACCAATTTCAATTGCAAATAGACCCGTAAATTCAATAATGGGAATGCCCCGGTCGAGTCGGGCTGACCTACCTAAAGCTGCAGACCGGATGGGAAGTGCGGCAGATAATCCAAAGATTGCGAGCGCGTACATTGCAGTGGTGAGGTGCCGCATCTTGGAGCTCGTTTCCTTTTGCCAGGAGGTTGACTAAAGTCGGCGATAATCCTTAGACGAATCCTAGCGGAGAGCGTCTCATAAAAACAGCGCAGACGTTGGGCACAAACAGTTGGACAAGTGTGTCTTCTCAAGAATTACCCAACGGTGGCATTTAATCATTTTAAGCAGCCTCGACTGCACTTATCACGAATGCAACTGAATTAAACTGAATTACAACAAATTTCTTTCACCGAGATTTTCTTCGAACGCAGCGGAAAGGCGAACACCTTTTTTCATTCGACGCATTCTTTTCGGCACGAAACACGCTCCATTCCCGCAATCGAGATACTTCACAAATCGGACGCTTGCACAAAACAATAAGTTACTTAAATTTGCACCAATTATTACTATTTAACCCAGTTCGAGGAGTTCAAATGGAAGAGAAATTGAAAATTCCTTCATTGTTCGACAGCCATTTGATGATAGATCGAAAAATTTCCTGAGCAGTCCCACCAACTTGACCAGCGCGCAATGGTCGCATTCTCTCGAGTGTGCTGGCATCTGCTCAGACATTCTCCTAGATAACTGCACATCGATAATGCAGTGCTCAGTTGACGTTTAACGTTTAATTTAAATTTCAAATAACATCGAAAATTTTAACCAAATGATAAGTCATTTTATGTTACGTTACGTTATTTATTTATGCAGTTTTTATATAAAAAACAATGATTTCGCTTTTGCCTTTAAAATGAAGAGCAAACTAAGATAAGAACGCCCGAAAAATATTATATTATCTTATATTACAATATGTTGTTGTAAGTCTTCTTTGTCGTGGGTTTTTGTAAAAAATAAACTTAGTCGAAAACTTAAAAAGATCTCAACGCGAACAGATATTAATCTTAACTATGACTGGCTAGCTAAACTAACCTAGTTAACTATTTATATGTTCTTAACGGAAAGGAAAACGAGTTATAACAATACTAGAAAAATCCAGGTAAAGGGCAAGTTTATGACGGTAATAAAAGTGTAAGGATGATTTAGGATATTTTCGGGGTTTCCAGGAGTTAATATTTTAAGGGAAAAGAAGATTATGTAGGTACATTTGTATGTTAAACATAAAAACATACTAAATGGTTTGCAAAAACTTAGATATTTTAATTAAAATGAGATGTCCTTCTACACTTAACATATATGCAGTGTCGCGATAAGGTACCTTAATAAAAATCGCTAAAGTACGGGTAAAACTTGCATCCCAGGAGTTACATACGTATTTAATATAAATTTGCTAATTGTTTAAAAATCATGATATGTTTTATTTTTCCTGTAATTGTTATTTCACCCCTCTTATTAAACAGATAAAATACTTTTCCATTTCTTACTCTGCATTCATATATTTAAAATCCAAATAGCGTTGTAAAAATCAAAGTATAATACGTAGTATGATTTAAAGTTAGAATATATTACCTGACATTTCGATTGATTTATTTTTAAAAACAATCCCAACATGAATATAGGTATGGTGCTCTTGAACAGATTCTAGGCACGAGTAAAGATATCATAAAACTTTTTTTTTCTTCAATTTGCTTAAACTACCTACTGTTTTATTCAATGTTTAATAATTTTATCATATTATTATACATGAAAACTTTTCTGATTCATCAAGATTGTTTTGTAAGAGGTTTCGTTTAAAATGATCCAGTGTCTGTTGAGAAAATCACGAAATCAGCCTGCGTTATTTATGTACCTTGTGATTTCTTTTTAACAATTAATTTCTCCTATTTCCAAGGAAGTCTTAATTAAGTTAGGTTGTGGAGCAATTTTGGGTGAAGAAAGAGCCTTAATTTAGGGGTTAATTGGACCATTATCGAGTGTCAGCATCGATCTTTAGGTCTCTAAATTGCGACGAGAAATTCCAATAAAACATATTTTGAAAAATATACACTTTTTTTAGTTGCTCTTAACTTTGTTTTAGTAATTATATTGATAGAAAACAATGTAAAAACCTTTTCGGGATAGATTATTATTTTTATATACCCCAACAACAATTATTTCGTTTTTAATGAATGAAAAATTTAAAAAAAGGAATTGGGGTAAAATCCCTAGATTCAAACTAAAATAAGTTTTTATGCAATTTGCTTTTATCCTAAGCACGAATTGTTAAGAAATAACCAACGCTTCAGGTTACATAAAATTCCAAATTGACTGAAAATAAGATTCGTTACTTACTTTTTTTCTGCCGTTTTCTTTTTATTATAATTAACAATATTATGTGTATTCACTGGGCTTCAATTCTATTACAATTATACCATTTTTCATTTAGGTATATACATTTTCCCAATTAAGCATAACCGGAATTCAATTTTTAAGTATCTTTTAAAACAAGCCATCTTTATTCAAATTTAAAAAAAATTAACATTTTGACAAAAGTACTGACAATCACCTGTTTAATTCTCAGATCCTTTTTATTTAGGGTAATTATTTCAAACGGGATGAATATGATGATGAGAAGAAACCGAAACAAAAAACCTTTATCTTTCATAGTAAATATATTTCAGTTATCGTATAAAGTGTTATAAATATACATCACAATAGATTACAAAAAACTGCAAGTTTTTCAAAAAGAATAGAATTTATAAATACATATTTTACCTAAACGATATTCAGAAAACCATGCGGAGGGAATAACAACAACGCAAAGGTTATAAACTAAACGTAAGCGCACGATAGTAACTACCAACCGATTCAGGGTGAAAAATCTTCAGGTGGTTTGTTGCTTGGAATAAGATCAGTCTTATGAAGACAAAAACTAAATAGTAGATACGTAAAAGTTTACAGATGTGAATTAATTAATATTTTCCTTATTCTCTTAATTGTTTTCTTACGATGCGACGCAACTGGCCAGACGTATTTTCCCAAGCTAAATTTCTATGCAAAATAACGTCTTGGATAGCCCCGCCGTTTTCGTATGACTAACAGAATACGGGTGATAATAAGGATATACTTAATGGCTTAAGGGTATTATGAGATTTCTGATGCTTTTCTTGCACTTATTGGTTAAAATATTCTTGACAATCCTACGAAATTAACTGATGTGAAGAGCTATGTGTGAATTGTGTGATGTCCATTGATATTTTTCGTGTGTACGATTAATTGGAGTGATATTCGCTCTTTTATTTTGTTGTTGTAAGATTTCAAAAAGTTTGCGTACTGCTAAGGTTTTCAATGGCAGTTTTAGTTATCTCGCTTTGAAACCACATTTTGCTTATTCTCTGCTCAAATATTATATCAATTGTTATTTATTAATAATGTGCAAGCTTAGTTGATTATTTATCGTATTCTCTTGGATTTTTTACTAAATGTCTTATGTTCAAAAAATTATTTCAAAAAAATTATTTACAATTTAAACAAATTTTTACATGTTTTATGTAACATTCTTATTCTAATGGATATCAACAATGGTGTCGAGAAACACCCACTTTTATTAAAAGATAAGTTCGGTAAAAGAAAAAACTTGTAATGAAATAACACACAATTTTCTTATCTCAAAAGGAAAATACCTTGCAATTTGTAAAATAGTAAAAATTGAATATCAAATTAAAATTTTCCATTTAAAACGTCATAAAGTCTTCACAATTTTAATTATTGTTAAAGTTATTGGATATTTGTAATTTTTTGAATCACCACCCATTTTTAACCTTCTAAACCAGATTCCCCTTTAATAAAGCCGAACAAATCGTCTGTTTTTCTTTTGTGTCTTTGACTTTGTTTTCTATTCCAATAATTTATTTTAAATGAATTCCATTTACGTTGGGAGAAAAGAAACGAAAATAATTAATAGGTCTAGGAATATGCAAATGGCCTTACAACAGTAAGATATGGATAAGAATCGCTAACCTAACTAAAATAATTTATCCCGCCATTAGTATTAGACCTAATGTATTAACTGACAAATGTATTTCACAAAATCAAAATAAAATTGAAATTCTCTTTTTAATTGTGAGTAAAAACTTGACTAATATAACAAAACGAATCTGCGTATGTTTTGAAAAATTTGGTCAATATAAATATGAAGACCCAAAAGTATTTCTGATTTATACACTTCATGAAGAATTGAGATTATGGATTAAATAATGTAAAAAAACGGAAAACGCCTATGTTTCGCAATAATAATAATGAAACAACTTAAAGGTTCCATATAAAATATCAACACCAAAGGCATATCCCTCTCGAGAATGTATGTCAATTCAATTGTTAATAAGACAAAGCAATTATAAATCTAATATAGAACTCCACTTAAATCTTTCATTATCTACAATTTAGAAAATTTCAATATTTCAGTATGAAAGCCTAGATATATCTTATAGTGATATATATATTCAAAAGTATAAAATTTCATACAATCCAAAGAATCAAATAAGTAAAACATGAATAGCGTTGAAAGTAAAGTGATTTCGATATGTAGAAAAATCCTGGTGTAAATGAATTATAAATAAATCTGATGACAATATGTACAATAAATAGTCTTAAAAGATTAAAGATCACAATTACTTTACATCCTTAACTTATAATAACACAAACGACTATAAACTCACGTTTATACCGAAAAATAACTATACTACAATTAACGCGAGAGCAATAGGTAATATCATTCCCGTAATATACAGCAATTTTACTAAAGACACTAAGCATCAGTATCAGGACGATTCCGATCTCTACTGCTACGCTGTTCTCTATTTTCTCGATGATCAAATTGTCGCATTTTCTTTTGGTATTCCTGCTGTTGCTTAATGAAAGAGCTTAGTCTATTCAATAAGAATTGTTTATCATGGCCTTCGAGGACAAGTTGATTTTTTAGAACTTCGACCATGTGTTTGTTGGCATCCGAAACAGCATAATAATAGTACAGGAAAAGCGTTAGAATTACGAAGCATGGTATAGCAAAGCCAGCAGTACCCAAAAAAAATATAATATTTTGAAATATTGTTGGCATTTTCATAAACGCTGTAATAGCAGCATCCCAGACTGATCCTAGCCCTCTAAATGGACCGCATGATCTCGACGGCATTATTTCAGCAATCGCATAAACAACCGGAACGACAGCTATGACGTACGAGACAAGCAAAATAAACATGAACAGAGATTTAGATCTAGAAGCCCTGTACAATATCGCGGATGGTCTGGAATTCACCAAACAAGCGAATTTTTTAATGTAAAACATGAAAAAAGTTAAAACTGTCGCAATTGCTGGAAGAAAGGGTGCATAGAAGCTTCCCAACCAACAAAGAGTTTGCGAATATACAACATCTAGAACATGTTTCGATAGTTCAAATTCCTGCTCGCCAACCAATCTTGCGATTTTCGTCTTAATGTGCTTAGCCAACATAGCGCGAGGGAAATTTATGAAGAATGTAACAAATATATGAGTTACAAAGTCGGTAATTACCAATTTATAAAACTGTTGTCCCACGAACGTCTCCCAGCACTGTGGGGTGCCCAAATTTTTACGATAGCATTCATTTCCACTTTTAGGGATGATCAAAAAATAAAATCTACTTAAAAGTACGGCGAGGGATGAGAGTCTCAAAAATACTGTTCGAAAGAGGCTAATCTTAATCACGAACATGGGAGAGTACTGTTCAAATTGAACCAAATAATTGAACAAAATCGGTACGAGTAAATTCAAAGTGACCGTCGCCACATAAGGCAAAAACTCGTAAAATAAAATCGCCAATTGCTGCTGATGTGATGTGATTGCCTGAATTTCCTGTTCTTCGCTCGATTGCTCTTCTGACGATAGTGGGTAAGTATGATTATGACTTTTTTGAAAAAGTGTGAGAGGCTCAGTCTGTCTGAAGTTCGGCTCTAGATATTTTAAGCTTACATTAAAAAGAACATAAATTATTAATGCCGACAATGCTAATATAAGCAGAACAAAAAAATTAACGATCAGGCGAATGATGATTAGCTTGCACATGAAATCTCGAGATCTATTATGTCGCTCATACTCCATCCTTTTGGAATGCAACAGGCCTTTTATCTCATTGTACAACGCTTTATGTTTAATATCAGCAGATTTCTCGTTGTGAATGCAAAAATCCCAACCTCCGAAAATCAAATTGCAATACTGGTAGAACTGGCCTTCCCCGTCGACTAGACGATCTTTAAATTCCCGTGAAGCAGCCTTCACAATTGCTGCCAGGGATATGAGAAAATATACAGCCGTAATACTAACATATGCTAAGGGAAGGTCGTAGTAAAACTCTTCGCTAAAATTGTTCAGACTAGAATTGATCTCATGGGGATGATAGCCAAATATTTTGTTTGTGTACATTCCGTAAAACATTAAAGTTTTTTCCATGAAGCCGGTACCTTGGATAATATCCAATATGTAAAATTTATCCGTAGTGCTATTGAAATAAGTCTCAGCGCAACATTGAGTGGAATTACTTTCTACAGTCTGCTCGCAGGGCTCATCTTTCGGCTCAATCAGTATTGTATGCGGTATCACAACGAATGACAATATCAAGAGAAATATCACCAAGTTTAAAAACATCAACCAACGCAGGAACAGGAAGTAAGCGACCACTCCGGTACCAAAATTCCCTTCGATCCTTTTGAGAGAATCACGCCAAAGTTCCATCTTAGTAACTACTTCCGACCATTTCGTCTCGCATTGCTGCCAGGCTTTGCGTCTTTGCCATTTTATTTGATCCAATCCTTGTAGTCGAAGTTTTGTGGCATTCTAAATGAGGGCATTTTGGAATTTACTCTAGTTACTACATCAATGTCAGTTACCTGGAGTTGAGCTTTCATTTCTTTCTTTTGTGCCATAGACACCGGCATTGTTTTAATTTCGTGTATCTCTTCCCATATGCGTTCTTCGTCTGTTAGATCTTGCGATAGGTCCGGCAACATCGCAACTTGAACTTCTTGGTACTGGGATCCACGCCGAACAGTCGAATTTCTACATCTTGTAGCAGTCTGTTGTCGTCGTCTTGTGCCTTTTGTGTCATGCTGATTCGATCGAGCACGTCTTGTAGTAGCTGGATATAAACATCAAGATATAATGTAAGTGATGAATTATTAGAAATTAACAAAAACTAAGAATGGATTGCAAATTTTATTAATACTTCGAAACACTGGAGTTAACGAAATTTTCGTACTTATACTAAAAGAAATTGAATTAATTGTATAATTACAACGAAACTTTCGCGATTATGCCAACCAAACTTCTTTTCGTAAATAAATAAATCCACTTCTCATTTATTTGTCTCCTAAGTTTGATTTATTTTTTCAATTCAATTTTCACAACCTGATGGATGACAGCAAACCTTCACAACGTTTCTCATTTTCTGATTTGTTTTAAAATTAAGTCAAACGCTAAAAAGTAAAGACAACTTTTGTTTGATGTGCCGTACTACGTGATATAATTCGGCTTATCTTATTAATTTAAAGCGCTATTTTTATCTTCACGGAACTGTTCTAGACAAAAGCGTTAAGCTCAATCATTTGCTAATTTGCTAATATCGTTGGAGTGGAGTAATTGCTCTGCTCAGTTTGTATTTACAAATCTTATGTTAGGCAATTTAATAAATTCGACATATTTATGTATGTGTAATTTGTTTACCATTTAAAGTTTTAAAGATACAGGTGCGAGACGAGGCATTAGGGAACCAATTTGAACTCATCCACAGTCTATCAATAATATATTGTTACCGCCCTGCCCTATTTACCTAACCTTCCAGTGCTTACCGCTTTCAACCTTAAAACACAAAAATGGTAAATTTGACCTCTAGAAAATGTAATTTACATAATGAAGGAAAGATTGTCCGAACATTATGCGACCACTCTAATCAAATTCGCTTTGTGTAAGATTTTTGCGGGAAACAAATTATTTTAACAATTATCAAATAAGATAACTAGTTGAATATTTTTAAAAATATATCATACTGTATCGTTTGAAAATAAATAGGATGAAAATTATTTAGGAAAGCTTACAAAATAAATCAATGGATCCATAATTCGTCAGGAGCTTAATCTGTCTAGTCAGAATGTGCATAGTTGACACCCACTTTAAAGTAACAGGTTTTCTGTTCACTTCACTTTAATTCATTTTCCACCTCAATTTAATCTAAAGTCCCACATTTGCGACTCACAAGTGTTCACTAATGGTGCTAAGCCTGCAAAATCTCCCAAATATAAATTTTTTAAGAGGATGACATTAGCAATAACCGAAAGAAATTTAAAACCGAAAATGTTATGCAAAAACGAGCTTTGAAATATGGATTTGCTTCAGTATAATTTTTGTACATGACTGGCTCATTTGAATAGCTCAGAATGTGGAATGCTTCAAGGGAAGAATGGTTCAGACTAAGTTAGCACCGAGCTTTTCTCTTAACAGTCCCAGTGGCATTTGTCCACGCGTTCGTCAAAACAAATCATATGAAATTGAAGCACATTCGAATTAATCTACAACTTCCGGCGCTGCGTTATTAAGTCACTGTTATGCCAGACGTTGAGGCATCATCACCAGCAATTTAAATTGTATGTATAGTGTTCCGTTGTTTGATTAAAGCACCTTATTTCCAGAAAGTAAATGTAAAAACAATTACTTACCTGCGCGATTTTGCTTCGACGGAAGAAGGGTGGCAATTGCGGCCGGATCTCGTTGAAAACCTTCCCAATCAGCTGGATAACTTTCTTGATAGAACTCGCCTCCAGCCTCCTCCCACCCCTGCGTCTTGCTTACGCGAGACTTCCGGTCTTTTCCCCCCGACATCTTTTCGATGACTCTAAACCAAGTATCTAAAATTGAAAAGAATGCAATATTGTAAATAAAATAAAACTGCACTTAGTTAGGACTATACCAATTAAATAATTATAACTATTAGCGCATAGCAGCTAACAACGATACAACTACCCGAAAATTATTCGAAAAATGACTAGAATTCGATTGGTAACATGTATTTCGATGTAGAGATGATTCACCAAAATTGCATTTGTAAAGATCCAAACGATCAGCTTGTAATCATTGCGATTCAATTGAACAACTGCGGTAAACAATTATTTTTGCAAAATGCTACAAAGCTTCGGATATCAGCCCAATAATAATAGAACTTCTTGTTTTTATTTTTATAAGACTAATTTTACACTTATTTGTTTTTATAACGTTTATTGGCATAATTAAGTCGTCCTAAGTAAAGTGGACAAAATGTTGTAGTTAACTACATATATATACTTTTAAACACGCAATTTTTTTTGAAAATTACATATTTACAATTATCACTGCTGAAAGTGTGTTGAAAAAACATATACATATATATCTAATGTATCCATATTATCGAGCGATATTTTGCACTGCATCTTATAGAGTAATATCACAGATAAATAATACAGATGCCCAGCCACCATGTTAAAAAATCGAACCAATGCAACATTTTCGCTAGCCAAGTTTTCGGCTCTCTAGCCAAGTAATGTTGCGCAGCAAATAAATGTTGAGAATTAATATTTACAAAGCAGTCCATTTCCTCAAAAATGCTCGCTCGTGTTCTAGCAACTTTGCAACAATTGGCCTGAAGGAGCGAAAGAAAAGGGAATATACAAATATAGGAGCATTAGAGCAATTAGAGAATCTATGAGGGAGCTCGTAATTTATATACAACTTTTTTAATACGGCCCGAGAAGAAGAAGAGTAGTGTCGGGGGTAGTAGACATGCTTATCACACAAGGTGCCCGGGTTCAATCCTTCGTCGGTACCTACATTTCAGTGCTATTTTTTTATTTTTCTATATTTTTTTCAGCCTGTTTTTGTGGAGTTTTAAAACCCAGATGTACTCCTTGTAAAATAAGCAAATTTCAAGTCAATTATAAATATCGGAAATGCTCCAACAATAAAATCTCACAAATCGTAGTCCAAGAAGGCAGAAAGTCGTGTTCTGCGGATTGATCAATACCAGCGAACCATTGTATTTTTCCCTCGTTGCTTCGCTAATTTTTCTAGTATGCGTGAATAATCCCCTTGCGCATTCTCTTTCCCTTTTTCTGCATCAGTGTATATTGACGCAGAATAGGATGGAACCATTGCAACATTGAAATTCCCTTACGCCTCACTTTCATTCAAGCGGGCGCCCACGAACACCGCGCTGCTCTCGTGTCCTGGCGCTCGACCAAGTGGGCAAGTGCAGAGGCTTCAGCTTCGATTCATATTGCTGATGTTGCGGCTCTCGACCAATTTACGCCTGAGGTTGCAAAATGTTTCATAAGTATTTCTCTCCTATTCTTCCTTATTTGCTTCCTGAGAGATAAAATGTAGCTATATGCATGTGCCCAAGAAAAAGGCAATTCGGCAACTTTGAAAATTTCTTGCCTATTCGACTGGGCATCTGTATTATTTATCTGTGGTAATATGTATCAGAAACGGGTTAGTTGAAAATTTTAAATTTTGCAGGAAACAATAAAATGAAATTATCTCAGCATCCCGGTGATTGAGGCTTGGTTCCCTTCATTAAGTAGGATAGTCTTAGAAGTCTTACTCTCTACCTACATAGTAAACAAGGTTTATTTTCGTTTTGTTGGTTTATGTAAAATACCCAACGGTAGACAATTTTCTAAAAATTATCCCCTCTGCTCATATTTCTTGTACTAGAAAATAATTCTAACTTAATTTTTACTGAATTTTATCAATTGTGCATATTAATACTGTGGCCTTATTATGAGAAATTGGTCCGTTTCGTCTGAATTTGTAAAAAAAAAGTATGGCATTTCGATTTCCATGCTACTATTTTATTATTTTTCTTGTGTTTTCTTCGGTTTAATTTAATTTAGGTCACTTATTGTAAATGGTATTAAGCGTAATGGGGATAAACAATATATCGATACTTCTCGGTATCCGGCACGCATTAAATATAAAATCAACATTTTAGACGCATTTTTACTAAGATAATGTGATTGTTACATTTAAATTCATTTAATGAAAATGTGCGTACTAAATAAAATATTTCATATCTAAAGCAAAATGCTATCAGTTTGATGAGCCTTGTTGCTTAATAATTTTGGGAGAAGCATATGTTTATTTGGAATTGTTTGTTGAATTGTTGTAAACCTGCTAAATACATGAACTGAATTGCATAAAACCTACTTTTTAATTCTGGTCTGGAGTTGCACGTGGGGTGTTGTACCATCAAATTTATTTTTTGAACGGACTATTTCGCTCTGAAAAATATTTGTGCTTGCATGAATTAGCAGTGTTCCAGGAAATTCTTGTTTTCGTTTAAATTCGTGTCCTTGAACATATTAGGTAACGGTTCTGCACACCATCTGTGATGCAGTCGGGATGTCGCGCTAACCGTAATAAAACCCTAAAGAGCGATATACCGTAATAAAAGAGAAACGTCCTGATTTGTTCCTTCAAAAAGAAGGCGTAGTTTTAAGTATATACATATGTAAGAAAAAATGTAAAAAGAAGTTGGCCACTTCTTAGTTTTTAAAAGAAGATTCGTGTTCAGTTTGAATTCAAACATCGTTGTGAAAAGAGTTGATTTTATAAAAGTTGTTAGATAAATAAATCAGGAGGCTTTTCCTCCTTACAAAAAAGTTGGAGTTTTATTTAACTTTACCCAAGTACCGAGCTGAGGAAAAACTGGCGTAAGAGACGTGGATTGAAAATTGAACAAACTGAAATATCTCGAAGCGAATAGGAATATTTGAAAACCAACCCATGTGCTTCGTATTCAAATATGTGAATGCTTCTCCGAGTTTCCTGTTTATATATGTATGCATTTTAACTGCAATCGAAGCTGAAGTATTCAGTTTCAAAGGAAACATCGCAAAAATCGTATTGTTTTTTTAATTCAGAAAAGTATTACCTTTAATCACCTTTAATTAAAAAGAAAAATCGGAATCGGTTAATTAAAAGCCAAATATTCGAGAAAGTAGAAAGTCAGCTTGGACAGAGCGATTCTCAATTCCCTTTATGGGTTGTTTCAAAACATACATATGGATATGCCTGATAGGGATTAAGATTTTTATTTATGTAAAGTTATGGGTACATTAACACCATTGTTATTTAATTCTATTTTTTATTTTTACATAATTCTGACAGGAAGTGTAAGACCGTCACCCTATTTAAACGAGGGACTTTTGACTACCTGATTTTGCCAAACTTAATATAAAATATTTTCACTTTCTACAGGACATTCTTATTTAAAATCAAGTTTTAAATAAAAAATACAAAAAACGGTGATAATCCTCGACAAAATTCTGAAAGACAGCTAAAGGTCGAAGAATTGACCTAGTTTCCGGTTTATATGCAAGCAGCTGCCCTTTAAGACGCACTCCGGTTTTTTGTAGATTCATTTAAACATCTCAAAGAGTTTTTAATGAATTTGGCAAAAGAAGTCATCTTGTTAAAGCGCCCGAGAACCGGCGGAGCGCCCGAAGCACAATTCGCCAGTGCACAAGGGGCTCGAACATTTCTGTCTTTCTTCCGCAAAGTTCAGTAAACAATGCTGATGACGGGCAGCAGTTTTTTTCCGCTAATGGAAACTAACTCAATTCGAGCTGTGCCCAGAAAAATTGGAAAATGGATTTTTATGCACCGAACAGAAGTGCCTTGCTCCCCCGTGCAACGGGAGGCCTCAAAAGTAATGCTCCGCTGGAAGGGGTCACCGCCCCTGCACCAAATGCGAGAACTTCTTTTGTTGTCAGTCACCTTATTTCAGAAAATCTAAGCGAGGGCAAGCTCGCGCTTCTTACATCAAATGAGCGCCTAAGATCGCTTCAAAACCATCCAAAGCGCCTGCGATTCAACTGAAAACGATTGGACACCACTCCGGTTAAACATTTTTCTTCATTTGCCATTCACTATATTGCAGAAAATTCGGAAAATATTCGCTCGTCCCGCACCGACCGACGACAGCACGCACAAGACGTCTAAATTTACAAAATAAACACACACATACGCACACCACCGCAGCCATAAGCTTAACGAAACTTTCGTTCAAATCAAACTGTTCTAAAAGGTGCTAAAAGTGGAAGAGGATCCACACTAAATATACTAGCGGCTACAGAAATCAGCCCGCACATCTCAGTTAGCACTTTGATTAAATATTACATCGGCTTTAAAATTCTTGTTATAAATTCCTAATTTAGTTTTAAAATATTTTCAGAAAGTATCAATTATATATCTATGATATAATGTGTTATATTTTCAGAACATAGAAAATGTAATTCAAGAATCTTTAATACTACTACAAATTATCTTGAATATTTTATATGTATAAAATATAATTGTTGCATTGTGTTTTTTCAATTTAAATATAATATGATAAATTTAATAATCAAAATATTTTTTCCAAATTAAAACTGATGGGCAAAAAAATTCAGAGAACATTTTAAAGCGTTTTTAAAGATATCACAGTGAGTAAAGATTACAGAAAAGATCAAATTAATTCGTTTTGTTCTTTTCAAATAATTGCTTTAACAATGATTACTTCCACCTGCGATAGACATGTCCAGTATTCATTCAACCCTACCGACGTTTTAGTTTTATTAAAAAATTGATTTCATTTATTTAATTAATATATTAAGAAACGAGCCACAAATTGTTTTATAAGAAGCTCGCATTTCGCCAAACTATAATGCAGCCTAATTCTTTCATTTTTAGAAAAATACTAAAGTTAAAAATTAGAGATTGGAAAACATACCTATGAAACATACTTTAAAATTCATTATAGTCCACTGTTATACTGTCCTTCAAGAGGTTGGTTTACACTAAAAAACAAAATAATCTTTAAGACGTTAACACAATTTTTACATACATATATTTACTAAAAACTAAGTAGCGGGAAGCATAAAATTTTTTAAAAATTGAAGCTGTTCACTCAAATTTTCTGAAATATAAATCTGTGTAAACTATGTTAGTATTTCAAAGCTTCAAAGAAGCTTTATACATTTTTAATATGTTAAAGATTATAGAGTATGTACCGCAGTTCGATCTTGTGCCTCTAAATGGTACATTATCTCACCTAATATTATAAAAAGAAGTAGAAATAATCCAAGAATATGTTGTCAAAATTAAAAATATTTAAAATTATCCCATAACATAGTTGTAAATATTCATGCATAACAAAAACGACTAGAGCTTATTGAAATAGCAAAATCAAAATCATGAGGTCTAACGTTTCGATTTTAATTTAATTAGATTTGTGTAAGACCAAATAAAGTTAATTTGTAATATAGTAAAATTTATTTGCAGGCGAATGAATTTAATTTGCAATTAGTTTTAGAAAACAGAAATAATTAAAAGCTGTTAATTTTCAAGTACTTTCTGCAGAATGAAAAATTTGAAAAACATCGAATAGCAAATCCACACTCCATTTTGTTTAGTTTGATAACATAGACTCAAACCTAGTACTAACCCCGTTCCATTTGGCACTTCCACTTTTTTAGCACAGTACTGTAGTTTTTTTGGTTAGGAAGATGTTGTGTTCGGCGAGTTGACATATTTGTTACGAATCGCAGGAAAAGTTTGAAAAGATTTTAATTAAATAACAGAGTTATTTATATTTTTACTGCTGATTAAGTACCGCGTGGACTTTTAAATGTTCAGACACAAAAGGCTGTGGATATTGTAAACTAGGAAAAAATAGGTAACATAAAAACATCGAAGCGCATGGTAGCTGCCCATCACACGCCAAATAATTCTGTCAGAGCCCCTAAAAAAAGCCAACTCGAGCCGTGCGTGGACTCTCCTGGCCGCGGATTCGGTCTGCATTTCCACGTTAAAAGTTCACGAATAATTTTGGCTGGTAGCGGATCTCCTGCAGAAGAAAATATTTGAAAAATCTGCATGGAGATACGTTATCTGATGGGGCGGCCGTCTTGCTTTGTTGTTCTAGTTAAATAAGTGTGCTTACTCGACAAAAGATTGTGCTCTATTTTAGGAAATCTAATTGCTAGGAGACATGGAGCAGACCTCGGGAGTCGCTGCACTGGCGAACGAGCTAGCCCAGGCCGTCGAGGTGATCATGAATGCACAAACGTCCCAGCAGTCCCGAATGGAGGCCTACGTAGCCTGCGAGCGATTCAAGGAGGCCTCTCCACTCTGTGCCCAAGCTGGATTGTACCTTTCCAGCGGCCAATACAGCGCCCACGTGAGGCATTTCGGGCTTCAGCTGATGGAGCACACGATCAAGTTTAAGTGGAACAGTATTTCACAACAAGAGAAGCTATTTATTAAGGCAACTACCTGTGCACGATTGCGTAATTTCGTCCAGTGACCACTAATGATGCAATTTTACAGGAAAATGCAATGAAATTGTTGCTGGCTGGCGTTGGTCCGGCAGAAGACACAACCCTTTCCTACATGAAGGACGCTCTATCTCGTGTTATTGTTGAGATGATTAAGCGCGAATGGCCCCAGCAGTGGACAACGCTTTTATCCGAGTTGTCGGATGCATGTTCCAAAGGAGAAGCACAGACTGAACTTGTTTTATTGATATTTTTACGGCTCGTCGAGGATGTAGCACTTTTGCAGGTAAACATTTTATGGCTATAACTTGACTTGAATGTTTACGATTCAGTCTGTAATTTTTTCATGAAAACAGAGTCTGGAGAATTACATATTTTAAGAAATATTATCTATTTTTACTCTGACAAAAACAACTTCTTATTCCATAGTTTTGTAATTAAGCTTAGCTTTTAGGTACCTAATTTTCAACACATGTATATTAACTTTTCTTTATTGTAATTGTTTGTCTTTCCAAAACTAGTGGAATTCATTAATGGAACAAAGTTACGTTCTTAATTACTATTTCTCTTTGACGTGGAAATTGATTAATTAGAAGATGAATTAGAAGTCAAAGCATTCTGCAGCTAGGCTGAATAACTGCAATATTGTTTTGGGGATGAATCCTAACGAGTTTGTGATTTTTACTAATTATAATTTATTGTTTATTTTTTTCAGACAATAGAATCCAATCAACGACGAAAGGACATATATCAAGCGCTCACAGTAAAAATGAATGAAATATTTGATTTCTTTTTACGATTAATAGAGCTCCATGTGACTGCATTTCGAGATACCACAGCCGTGGGTAACATGCAAAAGGCCAGTGCACACAGCAGAGTTGTGCAGGTTGTTTTGCTAACACTGACAGGATTTGTCGAATGGGTTTCAATAAATCACATTATGTGCGGCGATGGAAAACTGTTGCATATTTTATGCATTTTACTAAATGATGCCGCGTTTCAAGTAGATGCAGCCGAGTGTCTTTCACAAATCGTTAACCGAAAAGGCCAAATCAAAGACCGCAAACCCCTTTTGCTGTTGTTTAGTGAAGAAGCTATTGGCTACATGTATAGGGCCAGTAGTTCCCCACCTGTGGGAATTTCAATCGAACAAAATTATGCATTTCTAAAGAAATTAGTTCAAGTCCTATCCGGGTTGAGCCAACAGTTGACGGCTCTTTGGGGAAAGGAAGATGGAGCTATTGGTAGACCAACTCACTTCTCGACTTATCTAGAAACCGTTTATAACATCACACGTCATCCTAGCCTAACTCTATCGCATGGTGCTACACTTATTTGGAATACTCTGTTAAAACATGAGCAAATTTTTAAAGATAATGTATTCCTCGAATATATACCGAAAGTTATAGAAGTTGTCGGTCCCAAAGTGATCAAGGTAAGTCAAAGTTTCTTTCATTTCTAATAAAATAAGCTAAATTTTCGAATTACAGATTCCATATCCTACTGCTAGACCGATTGTAGTAGGACCAACCACCGAAGCATTCATCAGTATGGATTACGACAGTGAGGAGGAATTTACTATTTTTTTCCACCGGTGCCGCACAGACTTTCTAGAATTCTTTAGGCAAGCGACTTTAATCGCTCCTCTCGTAACGTTTGCGTATTGTGAACATTGGTTAAATCTAAGACTTGTAAAAGCACATTCCGAATCCAACACCACGTAAGTTTTCTTAAAGTACCCTTAAACAATATAAAACGAACTTTGTACAATTTAGATGCAGCATTCACGATCCTGTTTATATGGAATGGGAAGCCTTGGTGGCAGTGCTGGACGGTGTTCTCAGTCGCGTACTTCTAGTTTCCGAACGTCCATCAGTGGCATCGGGACTGCGGTTACTAGAGGAATGCTTAAAAGTGGATACAAGTGATCCATTGATTCTATCTATTCTCCTCTCCTGCATCTCGGCATTATTTGTTTTTCTTAGTATGTCATCGTGTCAAATAACCGCTGGAAATTGTGTTGCAATGACTGGAGTTTCATTATTACCAAGAGTTTTAGAAAAGATTTTCGCAGGCCTAGTTTTCAGCGAACCAAATGAGGCGAAAACTGCCCGGTCTCAAGCTGTAAAAAATTTACGACGGCATGCAGCATCATTAATGGTAAAATTGGGACACAAATATCCACTTCTTCTGCTCCCCGTGTTTGATCAGATTAATACAACAGTGAAGGGATTAATAAGGCAGTCCCAACAACTCAGCAAAATGGAGCAGGTCACATTACAGGAAGCTCTTTTGCTTATATCGAATCACTTTTGCGACTATGAGCGCCAAACAAATTTCATAGCTGAAGTGATGCATGAAGCCCAGATGCAGTGGGTTTCTCTTACTCCTATCTTTAAGTCATCAACTGAATTCATGAGCTTTATTGGCGTGGATAAAACTCCTGTGGAAAATATGAATGAAGACCCTTGCGCGCCTAATAGGGGACAAATAATTGATTCCCTGCATGTAGTACTCGGTGTTATAAAGCGTTGCACGTGGCCTGATGATCCAGATAGAGCATCTCGCGGTGGATTCGTAGTAGGCTTGACAGAATCAGGAAATCCAATTTGTAGGAACCCAGCCACCCCCCACGTAGTACCTCTTTTGCCCCATATTTTATCACTTTTGAGGGTACTTAATGAGTTATTTAGACCTGACTCAATGTCGCAATTATCCGAAGGCTATAAAAATGTTCACGCCATGCTAGAACACGAGAAAAAGACTTTGATGGGTATTTCGCCCGTACTAACTGATCCTATGGATCCAACCATAAAAAAAGTCCCGACAGCTCTAGATAAAATGCAACAATTTATAACATTAGTGTTTGAGGGCTGCTATCATATGATGGGATCTGCCGGGCCGTCGCTAGGTAGAGATCTTTATCAGTTGCCAGGAATTTCGGAGGCGTTAATCAACAGCTCTTTTGCAAGCCTAGAAAACGTCCCTGACTACAGATTAAGGCCTATTGTTAGAGTATTTCTGAAACCATTCGTCTACTCTTGCCCTCCTGCATTCTACGAACAAGTGCTACTGCCTATATTTGCCCATGTTGCTCCTTTCAGTAAGTTTTATTTTATTTTAGTAAATTGGATTTTGTTAATAATTTTACATATTCCAACAGTGCTGAATCGGCTAACTACTAGGTGGCAGTACATAAAATCACTTTACGAGACCGGAGAACTTAATGAAGAGATAAACGACACGCAAGAAGTTCTGGAAGATATGCTTAATAGAACCCTTACGAGGGAATACTTAGAAGTCTTAAAAGTAGCCCTTGTTGGTGGAACCCTGACAACAAGCGATAGGGACACTCTTGGAGCGAATGATTCAACAATGGATCAAGATGATCATTCAATGGACGGGCCGCCACAAGCTCTCACAAGAGCTGCACAATCTGCAATGACTTCTGAAGTAATTAGCGAATTGGGCGGAAAACTTCTTAAAAATCATATGACGTGCACTCCAATAGTAATGACAATTTTAAAGTAATTTGTTAGAAATGAATTTTAGAAAGAAGAATTTAATAGGTCTCAAAATATTTTTCAGTTCACTGTCATGGAACGATAGTTCATCAAGCTTAAAGGCTGTCTATCTCTCTGGTCCAATTATAAGATATTTATCGACTGAGCAGCTACTGACTCCAATTTTGGCGACTAACACTTTGGTTTCGGTACTTCAAGCATTGCAGGTGCATGGGCAACATGAATCTAATCAGGTAAGAATATCATTGAACACTTCGTTTTTAAATATCTCGCAGAAGAAAAGAACATTTCAAATTAAAAAGCGAAAATCCTGGTATATTGTATGAAAATTGGTGTATTTTATTTGTTGCACAGCATGCCACTTTTGTATAAAATCCCTAAATGTTTGTACAGTATAGAATTACAGATTAAGGTGCCAAATGAGTGCCTACTCTGCTTAAGAATTAACACGAAAATATGAAGTTATTTATTTTTTCTTTTATTTCGTTTTCAGTCGACCTTAATCACATTAGGAGTTCAAGTATATGAAATACTTCGTCCAAAATTCCCAAATGTTTTTGAAATAATGCAACAAATCCCTAACATAAATACAGCAGATTTACAGAAATTGGATGAAAAAATTGCACTCGGCCAAACGAAGGGCAATAAAATTGACAAGGCAAAAAAGGATCTTTTCAAAAAAATCACAGCTCAGGTATATTCTTCAAAAGCTCCTAATTAAACAGAGGACTTGAAAAATTTCACCATTTAACAGCTTATTGGTCGGAGCATCAATCAACTATTCAGACAAGAGATACAAATAGCCAATTTGCCTCCTATGAATTTGTCTTCTAGGAATCGACAGCACACAGGTGTGCTTGAGACCAGTGAGGACACGGGGCTCACAAAACTCTTTAGTCCAGCAAAGAGTTTAATTTAATTTATTTTTTTTTCTTTTCGTTAAATTTTTAGTGAAAAATAATGTAATTATTATTATATATTTTCATAATTTTACCGCTAAATTATACGACAATATATTGCCGATTAAAGGAGCCGTGCTCATGAATGTTGAAGGTGCGGATCCTGAAGCAAACAAACGAAGCATGTGAAATCGAATGAAGTTAATTGTATAAAATTATAAAATACTTATTTATTGTTTTTATCCGAATTAAGTAACATTTTTTACTTTTTTAGTTCTAAGTTATTTAGAAGAATTACAAATTATAAAATGGGCGCCTTTACAAGGGGCATTTAATGGCGATATTTATATAAAATAAGGAAAATGGAAATAATATTTAAAAGTTTTATCCCCTGCTTCTATTCATTTTACACGATTGAACATTAGAAATTCTGTTATCCGTGGCATATTACACATAGTGAAGTCATTATTTTGTTACTTCATTCCACTTTACTGTACGCGAGTTATTTTGACCGTATTCCTTTTGATATGTAAATAAATAAACAAATTATTAGGATTCTAATATACTTTGTATTTTTTGGCATCGAGATCGATTTTTTCCACCTTCTAAATGTTGTGTTCGTAATATTGAATCTAAAACACGTGTTAAACTACACTTTCTGCAAAAAAAAACTCCAAAATCCTAAGCTTTAAAATTTCTTGTCGTTTTGACGAAAAACTGTAAGCTACAATAAAATAACCAACATATACCCTCCTCCTTCAATAATTATTAAATAAAATTCAATTTAATAAGAGAACCCATTGACCCGCTATCTCGCTAAAGTTCGTTGCAAATCTCCTAATTCCAAAAATATTTTTGTGTTTATCGGACCCTTAATTTCGAACTTCCAATTCGAGCTTGAATTCCTATTATTCAGTCTGAACATTAAAAATTAAAGAATTTTATTCGTGTATTATGTGTATTTCATTAAACCAAACATAAAATTTCCAGATCTTTATACAAATTTGACTTGTATGAATATCCAGAAGAATGCTGCAGAGATGCTTACAACTTTAGCTTGGTGCGCCTCCAGTGACGCCTCTTGGCATTGTACCTGAAATAAATTGAAAAGATCACATTAAAGTTTAATGCAGTACATGCAGATATATTAAAATATTTTAAATTTAACTTATTATCAAAAAAAAAGGCATTACAAATAATCTTGCTACATAATTTTCATCTGCAATTTATGAACCTGTCTTACCGGTGATTTCTGTAAAGTGTTCACCACTTCATTTCGAAATGGTTTATTATATTTGCTTTCATGTTTTAAATAAAATTTACTTAGCTCTAATTGTTTTGATGACTTCTAGGAAGTCTTAATAACAACGAATTCACTTCACAATGTCCATTTTAATGAACCTTTCGTGTTAACTGTCGAACTCGATATAGGAAATGAATAAAGACTTTCAAAGTAGTACAAAATTCACCACGCTTTTGTTTGGAATTTTGATTGGACCCATAAATTAATTTCAATCAATCTACTTAAATTGTTTTTGAGCACATAAATTTTTACCTTGCTTGATACTATCGATTTTAGAGAAGTTAAAATGTTTTTACAGCACCTGATAAAGCAGTTTGATAAAAAGGAGGAACTAACTAAAGTCCTAGAAAGCGCCTTTAAATTATTTAGCTTGTATAATGCACCTTAATTTTATATTGACATTGCATTTTTTTTACTGGTAGTTTTTCTTCAGATACAGGAATAGCCGTCCAGATTAAGAAATTTCACAAGAAAACAAATTTGTTGGCGGTGGCATCAGAGAAAACATAATTAAAAATTATGGATCCCGGAAAACGAAAATTCTTCCGGAGGTAAGGTTCATGTTTCCCTGTACAGCAAAAAGCAATTAACTCGATCAGCACATTCACAAATCGTGTCAAAGGTGAAAAAACAATAACTCGAAAAGGCGCTCCATGTAAGCAAAAAATTGGAGGTTACTGTCAATTTTTGCCGGAAAAAAAGTTTATATTTTTTTAATGAATCTTGCAATTTTGATACACTTTGCGCGGTAATATCACAACTAAAATGATTATTGGACAATTGTTCTCACCTTATGGTATTGCCTGTACGGAGACGGATCCACTGAGGAACGGATCTGTTTTGCTTCAACTTCTTAGCCAATTTCTGTTTAATCCTGAATGTCTTATGCGCAGCCTATGAAAATAAAATATAAAAATTAATTCACTGAAACACTGAGTTCTATTTAAATCACAAAATAACATCAGATGTTTAAGATTTTAAGAAATTTTCGACAGCACATACCATTTCGCCTGTTGTCTTTTCTTTTGACAAGCTTTGAAAGGAAGAGAAGAACGCGATCGAAGCGACGTCTACAGTTTTGTTTTGAAGTTTCGAACTGTCAACCACATTTCCGTTTGACGAACGTAGTCAAATTAAATTTGTAATTATTTATTTATTATAAGTTATAAGTTTAAACAACCTTTATATAGTAATTATTATTATTTAGAATTAGACATTTTAATTTTTTATAACGTATTGGTTGATTTTTGGAGGAGTATCATAATTAGAAATTTTAAATTTACAATTTTGTTTTGGACAGCCCTGCGCCAACAGCTGTTTTACTGTCAAATCCCAAATAGTACCCCGGCAGTTGTCAAATGCTGGTAAAAATTTTATCAAGAGAAGATCAATGAGGGCTTTGCATTGCTGCAGTTGCAACATTTCTAGTATTTACTAGTGAAGGAAACGCGATGGATGAGGTGGACAACATCATTATCCATTCACTTCGTCAGATAGGATGGTGAGTTACGCTCGAACAGAGTCTCAACTTTGTGTTTACTTCTCTTCCTTTCAGTAACATCGACGAGGATGTCATAAGCCTATCGGGGTTTTCGCCGGAACTGCTGGTGGAAACAGTTTCGAGATGTTTACACCTGATAAAACCATCTTTGGCTCTTCCAAAGGCCCTGCCGCCAGGAATGGCTCAGAGGTTCACCGTCACAGCAACGCTGGCAGAGGCTTGTGCGGTACGCGACCTCAAATTCAAAAGATAACATGTTTTATTTTTCTTAAAATGTTTTTCTTCAACAGTCTGTAGGCTTTCGAGGGGACATTGGATACCAGACGTTCCTCTACTCCAATGTGACTGAGGTGAGGCGAGTTTTTATGTTCCTAATCGAGCGATTGCCGAAAGAAAGTGAAAAGCTACCCCTTACACAGCCACTAGGTGAGTAGCCTCTTTCTCTAGACTTTGTTACTGCTTTGTCTTAATTTTATTCAACAATGAAACAATTTCATAAAACGAATCGATTTTTTACATTTATATTGAAGTAAAGAAAAACGTAAAATTGCTCAAATCTAATAAATTTAGGAGCCTATCATCTTAAAACTCCAAGTTAGGCATTTTATATTTAAAAATTCTTACTGCGAAAGAGTACATGAACATAACAGAAGGAAACGATGAAAGTGTAAGGGCATTACACGAGTCGTGCCAATTTTACAATCCCTTTATCCCGGTATCAAATTACATGATACTGTGGCGTCATCGTAAGTTATAGACTGGGCTCAAGTATTTTCGTTTGGTTTTTTTATTCCTGACAATACACTCTTAAAAACTTAAAATTATCAAATTATGAAGTACATAATTGCTATGATTATTAAAATATCACTATAAAAGTATTCCGTAATGTTGTAAAATTAATGGGTTACATGGAGACTTGGAAAGGCAGGTAAACTTGACTTTTAAAGCGTTTCTAATAACTCAAATATTTTTCATTCATTAACATAAAGAAATAGTAATAAAATGTACATTAGACAATTTTTGTTTTTTAAAAGTTATGGGCGTTGTCCCGATATTCCTCGTTGCCGCCGTGGGCGTTTACTTGACCCGAAAAAAATAACACTCTAATCTAATTGGACTTAGTATTATTGAAATAAATGTATTAATTTTGAGCGTTATAATAATATGTATGTCATCCTTTCTTAACAGATAAATTAACGGCACTAGAAAATGAAATTTGTCGCACGATGGGTATTCAATTACTCAGTCCTTGGACACCACAGTATTGCAATAAGTCAGGGATGCGGAAATTCGATGCGAACACAGTATCACTAACATCCGAAAGTTGTAAATTTTCACCACAATTAAATCTTAATGTGCCGCATTCTATAGAAATTATACAAAAAACCGCTCCCGAATTGCATAATTATTGGCTGAAGCGTTCACCGAATATATTCCAACAGACGACTAGCCAAAACATTTGTCCATCCATTATACACAAAAACGACATCGAATTGTTTAGTGAAAGCGCTCCCCAAAATGCCGTGGATTTGATCAAGTCAATAGCGTCACAGTTTTCTATGACACAAACTTCGAATTGTGCCAGTGAAGTAGAAAATTCCGTTGATAAGTTAACAAATAATGCGAAAGTAAATAGAGTGGAGTTAGATGATAAGAAGAATAAGCCAACGTCGCTGCGGCCATCGTCTTCGAAAAATGAGCCAATTAAAACAATACAGCAAAAAGTCAACTTAATTAAGCCAAGTAGTCCTCTAGAACAAATTAATTTAGAAATAGAGGAACTGAAGGATTCTATTGAGGATCTATTAGGAAATAGAAAAAATATGCAAGCACAAATTCTTAAATTAAAGGAGACACGAATTCAGCAAGATAGTAATTTGCTTGTGCTCAAGGAGGAGCGTAAAATTAAGGAACGAACATGTATCCTTTTGGAGAATCCCGAAGTGAACATTTCAAAAATGGAATCAATCTTATCCGCTACGAAAGACCGAATGAAAAAGATCAGTGAACAGTGGGAACAGCATCGCAAGCCTCTTGTTGAAGCTTTAGAGAAATCGAGAATTAAAAACACCAATAAATTTGTAATAATGTTTCATTATTTTGTTGTTCTTTGAATCCTCATATGTATTTACTTTTTAGTCACAGAATAGAGCTGTGATGGATCAAGTGAAATCAATGAGAGAAAAGGCAGAAGAAATCAGTGAGGACCTTAAAATTAAAACATCATTGCACACGCAACTTCTGAACGAACTGCAAAAGGTTGACAAAACAATAAGTAGGTAGGTAAGAAACTGTCATAAGGTCTAATTTATTGTTATATGTTGTAATTTTGAACAATTTTAAATTCGATAGAACAATTCCACTTGGATTTCATATTTTTAAATTTAAAAAAAATATATTTAAATCACTCAAATTAAAAATAACATTATGGTTGCATCAATCTAACTGCTCTACTTTTTAAATGGTGTTTTTAATCGTAGTCCGGACATAGTTTTTAAAATTTATTTTCTTATTTCAATTCAATTAGCAGAATTAAAAGGCTACTAATACTTTGATCTCATCTTTCTTTATTTTATTTTTTTAAATTAAAAATCCATTTTTTTTTCGTAGAAGTGCTAACACCACACGAATTCTGGAAATAGTTGGTAATATTCGGAAGCAAAAGAATGACATCGACAAGGTTTTACGGGACACGAGAGAGCTTCAGAAGGAAATTAACAACATAAGTGGACAGCTAGATAGACAATTTACAGTGACGGATGATCTCCTATACAAAGTATGTAAAGCAAAATACTGAAAAGACAATTATTTGTTTACAAAAAAAATTATTCATTTAGACTGCCAAACGTGATGAGCACTCGAAAAAGGCTTATAAGTTATTGGCAACATTACATTCACATTGTAGTGAATTAGTTACATTAGTTCAAGAAACTGGTGCTGTTATGCGAGAAGTACGTGATCTTGAGGACCAAATAGAAAACGAGAAAGCACGAAATACATCGACAAATCTGGAAAAAATTACGTTCGATTTAAAGAAAATGGAGAAGGAGAGCAAAGATTTACAGGAGAAGATACGTAAGGTAGAGAATCAAATTACACAGGGTTAACTTTAAAATAGTAAATGAATGCAACACTCGTGATGCAGACAAAGTTTTTCTTTATAGAATATAGAATGAAGGATATGGATATGAGTAGATTTTTAAACTAAAGAATTGAATTGAATAACTAATATGCATTCACGTTTAATAGGGAAATTGAAACATTTACTGATGAGAAAGAGCAATTGAATAGTTTTTAACTTCTACGATCAATGTAAAATACTGCATAGCAACTTATTTAAAAAAGAGAAACATTATTGGATCGTTCTTAGGCTCGAGTGATTCAGCAAGTTTTTTTTCGAACGTAATACGCTAAATTCACTTTTATCCCCCTACGACAATTCCTGCTCATGAGTTTTCTTGGTAAGTTGTCTTTAAGTTCTAAATATGTCTCTAAGTTAACATTAAAAATTATTCCCGTTATAGTATAATTATATTTTTTACTCATATTTTATGTAATCTCACTATGCATTTTCTTATGAAAGTTACTGCTGTAGTCATTGCAACTATCGGCGAATTCAACATTAATCGAATCGCATCTGAAATTTCGTGGTTAAAAATAATTATCAATAGCATTCTTGTCATTAAATAATTAATAAGTAATATTACAAAACTTTTACAGCATTACGCAACCAATAAAGACTGTAAATTATTGTAAAAAGTAGAAATTAAAAAATAATTAAATTAAGAATTTCTATACATATTTGAAATAATATGTTCTATATTATTATTTACTTTGTTTTTGATGCTCATTTCTACTGAATTTATATTAATTTAATTTATAAAATTAATTTTGTTGATTCACATTTTAAACACTTAACATAAAAAGGATAGCTTAAAGAAATTATTCCTCATTATTACTCGGTACTGCCTTCTACTCACTCAGTGTTATCTGATAGTCTGATATCAATTCGGAATACCATCGAAAGCGTTGAAATAAAATTCGAATTCGCCGATAGAAGTGCACTAAGTATTCCACCACATCATTATCATTACCTCATGATCTGTTGGAACGCTCACTTTAATGTAGTATAAAACAAATAAAAAACAAATTCATTTACAAAGACCTCTAAATTTTACTTCTTCAAGAATATGCAATTCTAGTGAACAAATATTTATTCTACACTACTCCAAACAATTAAGGGAACAACAAAAAAAATCTAAATTTTGTAGTGATTTTTGACGGGTATCTAAGCGAGAAATGATCGTATCGAGGATCTAAAAAGAGAGTCTTAAAGCTCCAAAACTCTAGTTTTTGAAACTTTCAGCCAAACAATTTTCAAGGTCATGGTTCTCACGCAATCCAAAGAAATAGCGCAAAAAAAATGTTGCAAAATTTTTAGTATTTTTTCTTTCGATCCACGGACTCGGAAATTTTTTTTTTTTGATTTGACCATCCTATGGATCAGATAGCCTGTTAATTCAGCTTTAATTTTCTTTTTTCAAATCCTTGTTACGTTGATATGCAATATCCGATGTCCGATATTTAGCGAAAAACGACACATTTGTATTCAACCATCGATACCTCAGGAACCAATGATCGCACAGAAAATTTAAGCGCAGTTTCGAAAACTGGATACGATCATTTCTCGCTTAAGATACAGCCCGTCAAAAATCACTACAAAATTTAGATTGTTTTTTGTTCCCTTAATTGTTTGGAGTAGTGTATATTTATGCAATATTTTATACTTGACCAATCTTCGAAATTTGCATGATTTTATAGTGGATTCCGCGTGGGTCCCCACAATCTTAGCCGTCTTGTTCTAAAAAAGTGACCATATTTTTAAACATTTAATTTCAGGTCTCTACAGAAATTTTGATGAAACGCTGTAGAATTTAGATTAAGGCAAAAAAATCTTCTATTCTAATTATTTTATAAATACATTTTTGGAAACATATTTTATTATGAGCTTGTTGGAAGTTGTTAAGGTCAATTTGAGAAAAGATATTTGCATATAAAAAATCAATGCAGGAAATTCCACTCTACATTAAAAAAAATCTTCATATTTATAACATAACGTTTATAACATAGGCAGAGGAAAAAAATTTAACAAATAAGTATCACCTTTTAAAAGCTAAAGGTTTCATCTTCATAAAAATTTTAGTTATTATTTATATATGTTATTTAGCTCCGGTTTAACAGTCTTTTGTAAAAAGAATTGGCGCTTTTTTAATGGAACATTTACTTATGACGATGTGATGTCTCAATTAAATTATTGTTATATCTCTCCGGTATTGTTTAATAACATGTGAAAATGTGATCATTGTCCAGTGGTACTATTGATGTGATGGAATACTGAGTGTATCATTAGTGAAAAGCCGTCGAGTGGACGACATTCTCTGTAAAGTGAAGCATTAAAGTTAAAATTGATAATAATTCAAATCTTAGATCATAGAGTACAGGACACGCCATAACGTGTAAAAGAAGGGGAAATTTTTTACTACATTAGAGAGAGCGAAATGGGACTAGAAAATGGGAGCCAAATGTCATCGGCTATCAGCCTGCTTGGAGCAAATGGGAACACAATTTCATCGGCTATCAGCTTTTATGGGGCTCAAATCAGTTGTGTAGTATAAAAAATATTTTTGGAGGAACTGTAGCTCACGTTTTCGCGCCTTTATATATGCCCCTACTTTCCACTACATGAATATTTCAGCCTGCACTGAAATTACAACTACTTAAGTGAACACATTAACACATCAGGAAATTTGGGTCAGCTAAATCGGCTAATGTCGTATCCTCTACTTCTATCATCTAATTGTAAGATTCAAATCCTTCTAATTTTCCTATGACACATTTTTGTTACACCAAATACACCAAATCAAATCTGGGGTCCCGTTTATGAACGATGAAAGGTAAGAGTCACCTACACTTGCGTGCAGAAAAATCGCCCCACCTCGTACAAGTCGATTGGGAACATATTTAATCAAAAAATAAAATTAATAGAAAAAGTTGTTACTATTGTTTGCTAGACAAAAAGAGGTTTCATTAGACGTGTGTGAACTGTCACAGATTTTTTTTATTTCTTGAAAGCTTGGTTCCAATGTTCATATAATAAGTGATTGATAACTTATATTAATCTTTTTTTTTTCTTTCTTTTCGTTTACATTTTGAAGATCCACTATCTTTTAACCGAAAAACCGGCTTTTTAGAAAGTTTATTATCTGAAAATTCTAAATACCTTCGAATTATATAAAAACTGTCTTGTATTTGAAGATTTAAAGTACATATACGTCAGAATAATTACGAACTGAAAAAATGTTTTTTTATGAATTTATTAGCTCGGTAAAAATCACTAAAATTTTTGACCGAGAAAGTGCAAGATTCCCTTCATAAAATTAACTTTTTCATTTTAAGCTTTTCACTATTTTATATTTTATTAAATAGAATAGAATAGAATATGCTCCCAGAATTTAGAATTTTAAATGTTTTTTTTATAATTAATTTGTATTCACATGGGATTAATTTTATAATCATTCCTTTTTGTATGTATTCTTTTTTAATTTTCATTCTAAGTTTATAACTCATGAGCCGAAACCTACTAAAAAGCAATCAATTCCTTTATCACAAAAGGCTAACTATTCCGTAGAATCAAAATGGATAATGCTTGAATATCTTAAGCGATACTACATTCATTTACTCTTTGAAAGCAACTAAGCTTATGATTACAATTAATTAGAGAGAATATAAAACTAATAAATTAAAACCTATAAATTTGTAGAGAATTTTTTATAATAAAATGAATAATAAAAGAGCAATATTGTTTGTTTTAAACACATAGTTGTTTTATTTACTGCAACTTTATTCGCTTAATAGCATTATTAATCCAATAATTGTTAACAAAAAATCAATCCTCAAGCATAGTACCAACATCGTGATTGGGCAACATTTCGACGTCGACGTGCAAGGGAATAGTTTTGCTGCTAATAGTTCTTGTTTTCGTTTTATAGATATTTGTGAGACAATTTGAACATCACGTGGGGAACAAGGAGTTTTGAGGGAAATTAAACTATTTGTTCAATTTAACGAATCCAATATTATTTGAACATAAAAAAGTACAAGTGAAAAACAACATCGAAAGTTGATTTCTCAACTTTTAAAACTTTATAAACCGCATACTTACTTGGCTTGAATAATTTCTGTTATTAGGGTTTCCAATTTTCTGGAATCTATCGCAAACTTTCTGATACCATCGGAAAGCTTGTCTGTAGCCATTTGATCTTCATTCAACATCCAACGGAATTTCGCTTCATTTAAATTAAGTTTCTGGCAATTTATCCCCTTTGCTTTAGCTGGATCCAATACTTTATCGACTGGATCTGTGCTCTTTTCAAGCTCTTCTAACAGTTTTGGACTTATTGTCAACAAATCACAACCAGCCAAAGCTTTTACTTCTCCAGTATTTCGGAAGGAAGCTCCCATAATAACGGTTTTATAGCCGAATTTCTTGTAATAATTATAAATTTTTTTTACGGAGACAACTCCAGGATCCTGCTCGGGTTCGTAAGACTTTTTGTCTGTGTTAGCAACATACCAATCCAATATTCTTCCCACAAAGGGAGAGATAAGAGTAACTTCAGCTTCGGCACATGCCACTGCTTGGCAAAATGAAAACAGCAGTGTTAGATTGCAGTGCACACCGTGCTCCTTTTCTAGAATTCGAGCTGCCTGAATTCCTTCCCATGTCGAAGCTAATTTAATAAGAATACGATCTTTCTTAATTCCCATGTCTTCGTAAAGGCCAATAAGTTTCAAAGCTTTGGCCACACTTCCATCCCGATCGAAAGAAAGACGGGCATCAACTTCTGTAGAAACCCTCCCAGGAATAACTTTCAGGATTTCGCAGCCAAAAAGCACACAAAGCATGTCCATTGCCTCAGAAACTTTTTCTTCTTCGGTTCTGTTTAAAAACATAATATTTAAAAACGTAACATTACTACAAAAACTTAACTTACTCTCCAGTTTTCTTGCCGTGCTTTATTGCTTTCTCTATGAGAGGCTTATACTGATCCATACGAGCAGCCGACAGAATCAAGGATGGGTTCGTTGTTGCATCTGTTGGTTTGTAGGCTTTCATTGCTGGAAGTAGAAATATATAACATTTTAAATATTATATACCACGGAAGTAATAATTCAGGAAAAATTACGATGTTACATACACCCCTATCATGAATTCCGTGTGGAATAAAATTCCACTCGAAATCAAATTTCCACCGGAGTTCGAAAGAGTATCATGAATTCCACTGGAATTGATGAAGAGCATTGCCATCACTGACGTATAATATAATGGACCGCTCACGTACACGATTTCCCATAGAAGCGGACGGTGCGATTTTTGTTCCCTCTCTTTCGCTCTGTGGCAGTGACAGTTCGTGAAATGACGTAAAATTAACGTCCTATAATGTCAGAGATTTGTCAGCAGGCTGAATTGCAGTTAAAGATTTTTTCTGACAATTCTCTGGAGAATTGTTAATGACTACGAATTTGTTTATTGTAGCAAGTTTACTTGAAATTTCAATGCGAAGCCGCGCGGTTACATATTAATTGACCAATTTGGTTTTATTAGGACTTTCAGGGAAGCTACTTAGTTAATTCCAGAGCTAATTTTCGCCCATGTTGTCTTATTCCGGGTGAAGTAAAATATAAAATATCTTACAAAACTCCTTTTGAATGGAATTTCATTACAGTAACCATTGACTTCAATTAATTGTTTCGTTTAAAATTAAAATAATTCAATAGAAAAATCCAATCGAAATAATTTGAAGTTTTTCTGGACAAATTAATCGAAATCAGAGGTAGGTTAGGTTAGGTTAGGTAGTAGTAGTGCTCAATTGGGGCACACTTAGGCCGGAAAAAGGCCCGTTGTTATACCACATGGAGCAAGATCCCCCATAGTTAACCCTTGAACCATATAGAGCTCCTAATGAGCTGTTCCAGGCATCTAACTCATTTCCGACGCATCATAGAAAGAGAAGCTTAGACTGCGGTGTCTGCGTATCGCAAGAGCTGGGCATTTGGGAGAGGAAGTGCAGGATACTTTCCTCCTCCCCTTCATTAAGGCAGCTTCTGCCCTCAAAGGTAAATGAAATAAATTTGTTACAGTTTTAAGAATTTTGTTAAGAAAGCTCAATGCAAACAGAGTTTTGCGAGTTCTTTTCATTTCACTCGCAGAATGGAAAATGGGTATTAGTTAATTTTATCTGAGTAAGTGAGATTCTTTATTAGCTTTTAGATATGGTTCTTATCTCTTTCTAGCTCTTTAATATGTTCATTCAATTCCATGAACAAAAACAAATCTAATCTAATATTTTCATAACTTAAAATTTTTCAATCACAAATTCTTGAAAATATTGGTAATTTTGCAAGAATAAAAATTTAAAAGCATATTTATGACATAAATAATGATTTTTATTTACATTGATTGCATTTAAAGTGCATATTCTTTAAAATTTTTTTCAACATGTATTTAAATTCAAATATTTTTGTCAGCACTCAGCAATTCCGCATTCAAAAAATCTGCGGAATCGACCCATCCATGCAGTGCGGTAAAAATAGACAGCACTATATAAATTTTGATATGTCTCATCTCGTCCCTCTGTGGCAGTAGGTTGTCAAATTGGCGGACGCTTGAGACAGGAGATTGAGCGGTCCATGTTTTATATATGTCTGTGATTGCCATACGAAATTTAAGATCGAACTATCTTGCGAGTCAAATGTCAGACATTTCTTCGTTGTTTTTGAAATTAAACTGAATAGTTTTTATGTGAAAATGGATAGAGTTGGTTTTTTTTTGTTTGCTGAAGAAGAAAATAATTTTGCAGCTACAGAAATTTAAGACAAGAGAGGTGAAATCAAAATTATCCATTAAATTTGAGCAACGTCGCATACATTTTTCATTATAATTTATTCAATCTAATATACATTTAATTAAAGAAAAAAACGAATTTATAACAACTTTTCCAGCATTCGGGAAGCCTTTCGTTATGCACCCCCTTTTATATAACATATTTATTATTTTTTTGTATTACGAAGCAGTTGTCGTCTTCGCCATTATTTGGAAAAACCTGTTCAAGAACAAATTATTTAATTTTAATAATTCCAAACACATAATAGTGGAATTTCAATATTAAATATGTTTTCGTTTAACAAGCAAAACAAGCGTTAAAAAGGCAGATTTTACTTAGCGCAAATACGTAAAAAACGGTAAAAACAATTCTGTTCCACCGCGTTTAGCAACGGAGAGAAATTTGCAAAATTTGACGTTTCAGTGGAGATCCATGATACGAAAATTTCCACTGGAACAATGTTCGAAAATTTATTCCACTCCGGTGGAACTCATGATAGCGTTCAGTGGAGTGGACTTAAAATCGAGCCTCCGGTGGAATTCATGATAGGGGTGATAATTTTCAAATGAAATTGTGTTCACTAGTATGCAAAAGAGTAAGAGTAAATAATCTTAAGGACGTAGTATAAATTCAAATTTGCTTCCGCAGTTTTTCCTAGCCAGAAAGTGCTGCAAGGATCTGAAAAGACGAAACCAAACGGGATAAAGTCTCGCGAATAAAATAGAGACGGGGGAGAGCTTCACATTTTAGCATAGAAAACTATATAGTAACTAAACTATACATATGTGCAATATATGTAGATATAACAGATTAACAAGTTTCTGCCTTAAATTCAAATTTGTATGAGTGCAAGGTCTGATTAACATTTTCTATCCCACTTTCTTTCCGAATTATCTGATGTGTAAGTATTTTTAAATATAAGCCGTATCATAATGTATTTACTTGCATTTCATATTTAAGTATGTATATACATACATAAAAATTACCCTAAACAGTAAACAATTAATGCAACTTTAGAAATTCAACTTTATTCATATAGTTGTATATTTTTGTGTCTTTAATTTATTTTATTCCATTTTTAGTTGATTGCTTGGCATTATGTATTTAGTTTAATATCTGCACCTCTATGGACCTATAAAGAGTTAAACTCAAGAAAGCTTTTTTATGATCCAACAAAGTTTCAAATGGTTAGAAATTAGATATTGGGACACCAGCACGCTAGCAGAGGTGCAAAAGTATGCATTAAGCACAAACTTGCTTTCATTCCTACCGAATTCACTGCGGGCTCCAGGCATCTAGCGATTAATATTCACTTGAGTGCGAGTAAGAATCTTATGTTGCTATCGATAACCCTCAGGTCAGCACGTTTTTCATTGAGCAGGAGGCGGCCTAACATTAACCAGGCCGGGAGGCGTGATAGAGGGCTCAACTCATGGTCAAATTTCCAAATATGAAAAGCAAAAGCGCGGCTTTCCAGTCGACACCGATAAAATGCATTTTAGAAAGGTCACCTTGGAGTCCACCAGACGTCACATGCTTTTCAGGGCTGGTTACCATTACAAATCGCTTGGAAACTGGAAAAATTGGGCGAATTACCTTCAAAGTCACCGGTATCAGCGACTATCGTGGTGACGGCCTTTAGTTGGTCCAAACTCGACGTGATTTTCGTCTTCTTAACTTGTTGTTCACCACTCATTTTGGCTTGTAAAATTAAAGGTAATGCTTTAAAAAGTAAACAAACAGTTTAAGACGGTCTTGTTGCAAATTTCCTGCTCTACGAGGTAAAAACACCAAAAACGATCGTGCACAACCACTTGCTGTTTACGAATGAGATTGACTGGGAGAGCACGTAGTGTTTCATTTCTCATAACGTACCAGCGGTCGAAACCGCACCGCACCTCCACTAATTAATGCACGTTTACACGGTAGACCGTGCTTTATGTTATTGAGTATTTTCCATTGTATTAAAGACATTTTCTAAGAAAATAACAGTTCTAAGATAATAAAACATTTTAAATACCGTATAGATAGGGTTTTCTTCTACATATAATATAATTTCAAAAGTAACGATTGGTGGACCACGAGTCTGGCGCTGTGCGTTCTAAAAAGAAAATGAATCCTTAAAGCATGGTAATTCCAGCTCAAACTTCACTTCAGAAGTGACAGTTCTTGAAATAACCTATTTTCCTGCAGTCAGCACAATGTTTTGCCGAGCAAGGCTTTTAAAATGTTATTCTCATTTAAATAAAATATATAGAACATTGTTATCCGATGAATTCAAATGTACTAGCGAATGGCACTCTCGACTTCAAGCGCCCTTCATGCAAAGGGTCAACGCAGAAAATTTGTATTACGATATAGAGCAATCTTTCCAGCAGCAAGGAAAGGCCAGCGCTATCGATGTTGATATCTACGTAAACACGGTAAATATATGCAAATTAATTAATTCCCGTACGAAGAACCTAAGAAAAATTATAGGAAGAATATTCCATCTTCATTGCCTTTTCCTTATTAACATAGTAAGCTTAACCAAAATTCCAAAGTTATATGTGCGAAAAAATTCATAAATTTATTTACTATTATTTTTATATTCCTCCTCTTGTTGTGACTGAAAGGTTGGAGAACTACAAGATGCTCACACAGACGAAGTCGCTGATATACTTCATAAACTTAGATTAACTGAGGAAACCACAAATACCTTAGATTCCACCAGCCATGCAGTGATAAGAAGTTTTTTGGATAAAGGTCATTCTGAAGAACTTCTGCAAATACTGGATGATCGTTTAAGTTATGGAGTTTTCCTAGATAACTATATTGCCAGTTACGCTCTGGATACTTTCATCGAAAAAAATGATTTCCATTCTGCTGCTAGAATAGCATCATTTTTGATGTTGCAAGAAGACGTAGACAATCCAGTCAGCAACATCTTATCACTGTATGCTTGTTACCGTTATTTGGAAAAGAGCGAGCCATTTTATGCTCCCAAAGAAGAAGATAATAAAGAAGAAGAAAAAGAAGTGGTAAGATGTCTTCAAATAAGTACATATACCGAAAATCACTAATCGCTGGTTATATCTTTTACTCCTAGGTGAAAGTTCGTGTTAAATATATACGAAACGAATTTTTTGACGATCATTTCGATTTAAAAGATTCAAACCATTTGGTGGGAAAAGCAATGGCGATGATGGGACCAAAAATCAACTCTGCAATTGGTAAAAATTTTGAGTTACTAGGCTGGGTGCTATACCAAAAATATGACAAGGCTCTAACAACTCTAAAGTCCGGTGGAAAAAAATTCTATAAAGATATAGTAACAAAATGCATTGAAAAATGTCCAGAGTCAGCTGAGAATCCAGATTTAGATCAACTTAAAAGTCAATTAAACAAAATTCTCTCTGGAGGCGAACTAAACGGATCAAAATTTGAAACTAACGTTAAGCAATTAATGAAGGAAATAATTGCCAAATACGAAGCAATTGAAATAGAAAAACAGAAGAAAGTTTATAGCTCTTGGAACTTAATTAGAGAGCAGAAGCTTAAAGAAGAGCAAGAGAGATTGTTGCGCATCAAGCGTCTTAAAGAAATCGAGAAAATATCTGAGGAAATGAAGAAAGAAGAACAAAAATTGTGGTTCTTTGAGAATGAAGAAAATATCGATCTTTTGATTGATAGCAAGAAGGTAATTTATCCAAAGCGATGGTTTGGCAAAAAGAAGAAGCCAAGAGTTGTGGATACGGACTACGTTCCACCTGAAATTGTTAAGCAAAGGTCGTAAAAATATTTTAAATGAGAATACACAAGTAATAAATGATTGTTTTATTGATGAACCATTTTGATTTATTGCTTGTTCTCTTTTTCGGTTGCTTTAGACAGGAATTGAAGATATCGGATCTAATATAATAACGTCAACACCAAGTATCCGATTGAAAACCGAAAACGTATTTTTACATTAGGTATTAAAATAATAGCTTCTTGGCTTTATAAATTTTATAATTTTGTAAAAATAACGCACCAGTTTCCCTGGTCATAATAACATCTATTTACTACAATTTCTTCGACTTTTTTACATAATTCAACTAGTTCTCCTTCTTCAAAAACATGATAAAAGCGTAAAAACGTAGAGCTTTGGATTTCTTCTTGGTTTTTGTTTTTCAATTTCCAAGGTACAAGAACATCCTGTTCTTGAAATCGTGTACGATTCGTGTGAATGGGTAAATCAATATCTCCTGCTGGTATATTCCCTTGTATTTTTTCTGTTAATCTCAGTTCCTCTTCAGTTTTTCTGTTTTTATTTAATGCTTTATTTTGACGCAAATAATTAGATTTTTTTGCATCAGCCTGCTGATTTTTGGACCATACGTATATGAGAGCTCTGCCTCCTTTTACTAAGATTCGTGCCATTTCCCTTATTGCTTTAAGTCGTCTCTCCTATGTAAAAGTTACATTATTAAATAGGCTGGAATGGAATTAGTTCTATCAGTTACCTCTGATGCCAAATGGTGAATTACTGCTATACTAAAGCATCCATCAATTGAAGCATCTCTGAATGGAACTGCTAAGCAGTCGCATTTGAACACGTTGTATTTATAAATGGAGCATACCTTTAGAAGACCCTCACTACGATCACACCCGATCTATAAAAATTAAAATTTAGTGCCAAAATTCAATATAATTTTTAGTTCTTACTTTAGCAACACTTTCATTAACTTTTAAGTATTTTCCATTCCCACAACCGATGTCTAATAAAATTGAGCCTTGCTGGAAAGAATTTAGAAATTCAGAAACCTTCGGCCAAGGAGAATGCCTGGTTTCACTGAAATGATTTGCAATCTCGTCGTAGACTTTATGCACATTGTCAAGTTCCAGTTTCTCTGCTACACTACTTAGTGTAACCTTACTTTTTGGAGGGTTTGGTTTTCTAGTATCACAATGTGTAGGAAATGCACAATCACAGGGGCCCCTTCTCAGTTTCCTAAAAGTTAGCGAAGTACGATTTTCCCTATGCCTCGCTGTGAGCCCACCTGAAGGACTCGGAAGAAAATCTATGTGGCGAGGCACAATACCATGCGTCCAGTCATAACGCGATTCTCCACTAACTACCAAAAGGGATCGCTGAGGTAAATGAACGGAAACGTGATCGTTCTGCCTTTTAAATTCCATAACAGTTCCGCCTTCCAGAGATAAAGATAAAATCGGATCCAAGAAGGCACTGTGAGTGTCTACGTGTGGTGGTATTCCCTGACCAGGAGCATATTGGTTTACAGTCAATTGATCTGGTTCGTGCCAGCCTAAACCGGGCATTTTTTGTTTGAGCCGCGGCCAGAGAATTTCACATGCATTTGGAATTTTCTGTTCTAATGGACAATTAGAATCAACCTGATTGGATCCATAGAGAAACTCGTATCCGAAGTGTCTCACCTTCCTGTGCTTAAGAGCACCTTCAATTTTTTCTGCTTCGGAATCTTTAACTGCTTCCACAAGCTCATGTTCTTCCTCTTCAGTAATGAATTCCTCAATTAGGACCAGCCCCGGTGGTAACATTCGTCCCCAAGGGCTCTCGACGGTTGGAGTCCGAACGACATAAGAAAAGTAGAGAACTCCGTTGTTCTGGGCAAGTTTAGAGGTGGCATTCATAGCCTTGTAAATTTCTTCGGCGCTGCGGACATCGCTGCAGCATACGAAGCAATAGGATTTGTTGGGTATCATAACAACTCGGTCGACCTTGCCGTGCTGCAGAACTTCATCTAGCAAGGTCTCCTCCTTCAGTCCAGTGGAAAGACCCGCGTTACAGACTGCTAGAAACTGAGAAACGATTTTTTTCTAAATAAAGTACTAGTTAAAATTGCACATTTTCGTACTTGGGTGGGAGCCTCCGAACTAGCGATACCTGTGTCCTTTGTGATTATAGCTTGGCATCTTTTCTGTTTTCGAGCAATTTTGCTTTCTTTCGCTTTGGATAACTTTTCCATTGTACAAATGTAAGTTTTAATTTCGAACAGTGTTTGGTTGGTTGGCTGCTCTCATTTATTATCCTTCAATAGAGCCGCTGCTGCAAGTTTGATTACTAGAGATAGAAGAGCCCTCATAACATTTGCTCCATTCGAGTTATTTATCATGCTGGTGAAACGCCAACGTGCATGTGTTCAATTTTCACAAAAGGAACGATTGGAAATGGTAAATCGTAATGGAGCGAAATACAATTTGAATTTTCTCTATTTGTTAAATCCTCAAATAAATTAAATTTTTAATTAAGCACGTAAATTAAAAATTTATCTTGAGACTCTGATTTATTAAAAATTGATTGACTGACTGTAGATATTCGAAAACTTGTAAAATCAATATAAAATAAGAATACCCAGTAGCTAATCATCAAATTTTAGTTGAAATAAGTAAAATTCGATTTTTTCTAGAAACTTCAAATTTTCGAACTTAGCCCCAAAGCGACAACTGTCGGTGAAAACAAAAACAAGTTGTGACAGATTGCAGTCCATTGAACTAAAAGTTTTAAAGCCCAACGGTGAATTTCTGCTGTTTGCAGTCAAACAGTAACAGCTTGAGTTTGGGAGAAGTGCAGTATTTTAGAGATAAGAAGAAAAGACATAAATAGGGGATAAAAACTAATTTGAAAGTGCGGTGCATTTCAAGTTTTATAGCAAAGTGTCCAGGATGGCAGCATTAAATAAAGTCAAGTAAGTACCCTTGAGCATTTTTCTGTGCTGAACCTCAGTTTGCGTGCAAAAGAAGAGTTTTCCAAATTCTTCTAACTGAAGGATGGACCGCATCGTCGAGACTGGCAAATATTCTTGATATTTATTTCTTTACAATCGTATTATTTATGACCTTCACGAAGTTCTTGGCGTCAATAATTAGAACAAATTTTGTCTTGTCCTATGAAAGACATTTGGAAAGCCGCGGCGGGAATTACCCGTCTATGAAACGGACCTTAAAGTCATCCTTCTCGTTCTACCACGGTGCTTTGATTTTATCACTCCCGTCCACTTTAGCGGTATTTTAATGGTTAAAACCTGTTACCTGCCCGGTACGAAAGATAAAAGAAAAACTTATGTTTCTCGTTCCATCACAAATTTTTGACTTTAATTTCCTACAAATTGAATTTCATTCGCGAAAGTATTTATCACTTCTTTAAATCTCTTGTGAAACATTTCTGAAACAAAATTACGAACAAGAAAATGAGATGGAACATATCTTTTTACATGATTTACTTCTATTTATGATGTACAATTGGTTACTTAACTCTTATTTTACGGTATCTACTTGGATTTTCAAACTATACTACTTTTTCCCGTCAAGTCTCCATTATTTGAGTAATTTTTAAAAGATTTGTTTCCATGCATTTCATTACTTTCTTAAAAAATTGTTTTTTGCATAACCTTTAAAGTAAAATATATAAAATACTTTACCAGATTTTAACGGAACTATGGGGGGTCACGGGGATTCTATTTCTGAAGTTTTAAAGGAATATGGTTAGTTTTCGTGGACGAAATGAAATCATTCGGATTGTTTCAGGAATATGCCCTGCCTTAATTAGAATCCGAAATGCTTCACATTATTAAAGCTTTATTTGACCTAAAGCAGTTTTTATCAAGCAAGATAACATTAGTTTTCGCCTTATGTTGAATACCTTTCTCACCTTTAAAATTTGAATACCGTGAAAAAAATCATTTGTTCAATTTCTTCTTTATCGTCGTTTAACTTAGTGAAGTAATGTGTTTTTTTGGAACGATGTATTTTAAATTAATTTTTTTTAGGGCCGAGGTGGCGAGGAAAATACAATTATTGACGGAGGAGTGCTTAAATAAATTAAACCTTATTTGGGAAGCAACGTTTGAAACAGAGATTTGTGAGGACAATATGAATAAAATAATAGAACATGTTTCAGTTTTTTATAATGAGGTGATTGAAGAATCGGAAACAAGACGAGGTCGAATTATGGAGAAAATTGATAGTAAATCGTTTTCAATAACATATACTTTATAGATAATTTTTATATCATTTTATAGAATTGCGTGAAGAAGCTAATTATCTGCAGAGACTTTTAAAAGTTGATATTAGTTTAAGTCCGCAAAAGGGAATACCTTTATATACTGCACAAATGAGATTGGATGAAAAATTAGAGGAGCTTCGAGAGTGTTTGAAGAGGCGAAAGCAACAAGTTCACGAACTTTTATTAGAGCAAGACACATTATGTGAGGAGCTGGGCGAACCTCCAAAACCTCTTCTGGATGATCCTTTACCATCCGAAAAAGAGCTGAGTGATTTCCAGGTTCATCTAAATGTTCTCAAGCTAGAGAAGATAAACAGGCTCTCTGAAGTATCCACCCTTCGTCGTGATATTAAACATTTTTTAACAGAGTTAGAGCTGCAGGTTCAAAACGAAGAGGAGGATAGGTAACTAGATGTTAAATTGACAATTCCAGAATAACTTAATTATTCTTAGACTTTTGAATGATCGAAATATTCCTCTTACGGAAATCAACATTAATCGACTTAGAGGTCTCCGGGAGGATTACTTTAAACAGTTAAATGAAATAAAAGAATCAATTGAGACCATGAAAAAAAAATTAGAAAATTTATGGAACTGTTTGGAAACAAGTTCTTCTGTGCGGGAGAAATTTCAAAAATATAAAGATTATTCACAGACAACGTATGATAAGTTTTACAGGGAATTGGATCGTTGTGAAACTCAAAAGCGACAAAACATAAAACGTTTTGTCGAAAAGATTAGGGAGGAGATAATTATTTGGTGGGATAAAACTTTAAAATCAGATCTTGAAAGATCCAGATTCTCTGGCTTTACAAATGATTGCTACACTGAGGACCTTCTTGCCCTGCATGAAATGGAGCTGGAAGATTTAAAGTCGTTTTACTACGAGAATGAGTAAGTTATGGCATATACAAATTTTTTAATTTTGTCATTTAACTTTTTTATTTATTTAGGAAAATATTCGAATTGATATCGGAGAGAAATTTATTATGGGAACATATGGGCGCACTTGAGGCTAAAGCTTTGGAGCCGGGTAGATATAACAATCGCGGCGGTCAGCTTTTAAAAGAGGAGAAAGAAAGAAAGACAATTGCTAATAAATTGCCTAAAATTGAAGCCCAGCTTAAAGAGCTTGTTTGTATTCTATAGCGTTAAAAATATAAGTTTCGTATTTTTATTTTAATTACTTTTTTAGGTTGAAGAGTACGAGCTCCAACATAAGCGTAAATTTTTAGTTTATGGTGAAGATATTCTAGAGTTAATCGAGAGAGATTGGGAGAAAAAGCGTTCTGAAAAGGAAAAAATGATGAGCGCTCGAAAGACTGCGCTTACACCTTTGTCGAGAACAATTTCTAAAACTCCGTCGTCTAGAAGCCATCAAGTATCATCTATTAAAAAAGCGCCTTCCAGTACAAATGTGTAAGTGCATTATGTTAAATACAATTTTATGTATAGCATTTGTGTACCTACGCATTAAATATATTTTAGATAAATATTTACATACAAATATTATTTATAATTTTCATTATATATTTTTAATGTATTCAAAAATATATATTTGAAGATCTTCAGTTCCTTCGACTACCAAGAGAAAGATGGCCAAAGATGAGTATTTAGCACCGAATGCCAAGAGAAATCTAATCGCAGATCTTAACAGTCCAGGTACGTTTCTTAAGCCTAATCCTGTAAACAAGACGCCTCACAAGTCTCCTCTGAAGAAACCCAAGTTGATAGCAACCACTATCCAAAGAAGGGTACGTAGTCAGAAGTATGAGTTATAGTACTTATTTTATTGTACAAATTCCTTGTAATATAGTCAGGACGTTTGAGCGGAACAAGAACCAGGAGAAAATCCAACAAGATACGTAATAACGCCCCAAAGATCGTTGTAACTACTGCAAATTCGTTGGCTTCAGAAAGCTTTTCATACGATCATTTCGAAGTAAGTCTAAGTGTGTTGCATTAGAAAATAAATTCTGACCTTTAATTAAATCACAGGAACACATTGAAAAGGATCCGGCCTGTCGTTCCTCCATACTTAATGATAATGGACAAAGGGAGGTTCGCACAAGAAATCAGCACAAAGCAGCTGGAAGACTTCCAAATCCTAGAATAATTTCTCTGACTCCATCAAAAGCAAACCATACTCAGTTTTCTATTCGGAAATCGCCAGGATTAAGCAGAACGGGTTCACCAATGGCAGGGCCAAGTTCTCGCAAGCTAACTACGAAAAATCTTCCCATAATAATTTAGAGTCCATACAGATAGAACAGTTCGTATTATACATAAAGAATTTTTTCACTTTTACTTTATTATTTTTAATTCAGTTTAACTAGAAGTATGATAGAAAAAAAAATAAAACTTTTTAGTTACATTGAAAATTTTTCGCTTGCTTTTATTAAATTAATCCAACAGCAAGCTTAAAGCTTCACACAACAGGATATGGTTTACAATTATTAGATGTTAAAGAAATTGGTGCAGCAACATTGGATTTGAACAAAGCACAATGAATTCCAATATTTGAATCTCATTAATTAGGTCACCCTTTATTCTAATGTCATTAAAACTACTAATTTTTTTGTCATGCTTCTAATTAAACTGAGTTAACAATAATAAAATGAAATTAATTCTTAAATCCGTACATATGTACTGTAAACCGTATTTTAAATATACATAGACAAAGTTAGCATAAAATAAAATCTATTGTTGTATGCTTATATAAAATAACTTTCAAAAGTTAATTAGCAACTTCAATATTAGTGCAAGCGTTCAATAAAAAAGCAAAACACTTTCTTAGAATGCTCAATACTATGTATACACGATTTTAGTTTATATTAATTTTGTTTACATATGTTCAAAATACGGCTTGTAGTACATATTTTAATTTATTTTGCTGAGTTAAGTAACTTCAATGAGTATTCACAAGACAAAGGTTGGTGATGGCAGATTTTTTTTATATATAAATATTATTAGTGTATTACTATTGCGGACATGTAAGAGGTTTTTAAAAAATGGACAGTAATTTGTTTTTAAATGTATATTTCTTGTAAATATGACAATATGCTTTTTATGTAAATACGTTGGGGGTTCTCGCAATGACTTCAGAATAAACATTTATTTTCTTGAATTCATTTCTTATATCTTATTCTTCCATTAAAAGTCGAATTCAAAATTTTTGGGAATTGCCTCTTGAAATTAAAAACCAACGAATATACTTTTATATTGCAGATAAGGCAATTGTGGGTATTTTTACGAGAGTATTTAAACATGGGTTTAAAAGTAGTTATCGAAGCGCCATTTAAAAAAAAAGTCGTTTTGAGAAAAGCTATTATTTTTTATTTTGGTTGTTTTTGATTTAAAGAAATACGAGTTAAGAAAGCAATTCCTTCATTCCATTGTAATTTAAAGTTTTGTGACTTCTCTGATCCATTTCCTTACGGTAGCTACGTTCGTGAAAACGCCTGGTGAATTAGGGCGACCGCAACCATAACCCCAAGAAACAATGCCAATTAGTTTTCCTTCAGAGACCAAGGGTCCTCCAGAATCCGATTGGCAAGTGTCTTTTCCTCCTTCAGGGAATCCAGCACATAGCATTCTATCTGAAGCTTCCATCACTAACTTGCATTCGTCGGGCTTCCAGATGGGCAACTCGACAAACATAAGTGACCTAGGAAGGAGGTAATTGGCTTCTTCTTGTTGACCCCATCCACTCGCGATTGCGGTCGCAGCAGTTATGCGATCGTTCTCCTCAGGCAGCCTCACAGCCCGAACTTCGTCGTTGAATTCCAATGGGGTCTTAAGTTCTAAGACAGACACGTCGTAGTCGTAAGTGTTGTCGTCGTACAGCGGATGGTTGTAATACTTTTTGACTTCGCGTAGCTGACCCCCGATTTCCCTATTCAAAGTACCCGCGCGTATTCCTATCATTTCGGCATTTCTGTTAAATGTACAGTGTGCAGCAGTTACAATAAAATTCGGCGAAATAATTGAGCCCCCGCATTTATGCATGTCACTATATTCGAATGATATTTGGTAAGGGAACTGATTGGGACCAGCGATATCTCCTCCAGTTATATAAAATGTTGGAAAATCTTCCTCCGAAGATAAAGCTCCGGAGACCGCTAACACGAGCACCAGCGCGTACATTTTGCAGTTGATGGCTCTGTTCGTCCATCGTTCTTATAGTGCATATATTTTTAGAAAAATATAACCCCACCATCCATGAATAATAACGAGTTGCACTTGTTCAAACAGGTTGCATTAATTAAGCAAAACTTGCAGTAATTTTAATGTAAGCAAGAAGGAGGAGCAAATTTGTTTGACGATCTTTGCTTATTTAAATTTGTCTACAACTATTAATATTTAAACAGTGACTTATAAAATTGAATTAGATTTTGAATTATAGAATTACATATTACAGATACCCATATCCAATTTGAGATTCATAGATAAGGGATCACAAAAATCCGATTTAATGCAAAATTTGCTATTATTTTTATATTATCCAGATTGGGTAGTTAAAAAAGGAGCTATTATGTATAAGATTTGAAGTGATACGATAATAATTTTTAAAAATGTATAGATAAGGTAAGTTCGTTGTAGCTTGTTATTTAAATAGGTATTTAAATTGAAAATAAAAACGAATTAATTTGGTCCTTAAGAATAAATTATTACATAATTTTCTCCAATGAAGTTAAGTTTTGTTGCGAAACAGAGGAAATAATTCACTTTTCATAAATGTTTGCACCAAATGATTTGTTGTCATTGTCGCAGTTACAGCGATCGCAGATCCAGCGACATGATGCGACTAAAAGTATATCAATTAAAAATACAAAGATAAAGACGTTACCTGAACAGAAGTCCAATTCCTGCTGAAAGTCAATGACAGCTCACAATAATGTCTAGTATTCACTGTATGGCGAACGAATACAAATCAAATCAAGTATGCGAGATACTCAGCACTCGCCCCAAATGATGAAATCAAGCAAGCAAGACACTCAGCCGGTTTCAAGGGAATGAGAAAAACGAAGAGTCCTGTTATGGAAATTTCCGAATGTATATAAACGGTTGGAATTTTGAGGAAATTCAGATTCTGGTATACACCGAATCTCTACACTTCGAAAGCTCCGGTTTCTACCGAGTTTCTCAACCCATCACAAACAACTTAATAAAGGATTCTGGTTTCTACCGAATTCAACGTACATTACACAAAGAATATATTAAAAGACTAATAATCATTTCTGAAATTATTCATTTTGTAGATGGTTAAATAATTGAATGTTTGTTAACTAATTATTATTGTCAATAAAATTATATTGTTGAAACTAAAGTATTTCAAGTTTGAATATCCTTGAATTTCAGCACCTATTTTAAATACAACTTGCTGTAACCATTATAGGCTGCAACATATGGTCCTTCGAGCCGGATATTCAAGCCAAATACTTAAAAAATAAAAACATTCAGTTACTTATATACCTATTTTCAAAATGTTAAAGGTTTTGAAAAATCAATTTTCTCTAAAAAATAAATTAGATAGAGCATATGCGAATTTCAATAAGGAAGGCGATACAAAAAGCAAATCGTCATATTTATTGATACGAATAAAACATATCTCTAAACTTTGGATAGAATTTGATAAGAACCAAACAATCATAGATACAGATGATGAAGTTCAAGACATTAAAACTCAAAAATTATTGCAAGAATATGAAGAAAGGGAAATTTACAATGAATTCGAAGCAACCTACTTCAAGTTTCTTGGTGAAATGGAAGATTTACAAGAAGAAAATGATAAAAGAGATGTCAAATCCCAATCATCACAACAAAAACAATCAGAACAAAGAGTGGAGGTTAAACTTCCTCGGATAGATCTCCCAAAGTTTAATGGAGACTACAGATTATGGAGATCATTCCATGATCTCTTTGTGTCACTAATTCATTCAGATTCTAGAATTCCAAATGTGCAGAAATTACATTACTTGAAATCATGCTTGACTGGAGAAGCAGAAAGAATCAGTAGACAATATGATATGTTGGAAGACAATTATGCCGCTGCATGGCAAACATTGAACGACCGTTATAACAATAAAAGAGTATTAGTAACGAATCAACTAAAGCAACTTTTTAGCCAATCACCAATCAAGAGTGAAAATCAAAGGGCTATCAAGGATTTAGTAGATAAAATGAAGGAATGCCTTCACGAATTGAAAGCATTAGATATCCCAATTTCAGAATGGGATCTAATCATAATTCATATCATGGTACAACAGTTACCTCATGAAACCCATAAGTTGTGGGAACAAAATATTTCCACAAATGCTGATTTGCCTACATTAAAAATGTTATTTGAGTTCCTTGAGGCAAGGTTTCGCACTTTGGAAGCCTTAGATGAAAAAAGTAATTTCTCAAATTGGTCAACAAGTAGGACATCAACATATCACAACAATGAACAAGGGAATTGTATCGTTTGTGAAGGAAATCATCCAATCAAAAATTGTAAAAAATTCGAAACGATGCATCCAAATCTTAAGCGAGACATATTGCGAAATAATAAATTATGCTTTAAATGTCTTAAGAGGCATCTTGGAAATTGCCAATATTCCAACAACTGTTTATTATGCAAAGAGATGCATACATTATCTAAGTGTGATTCATTTAAAGGACTAGCCATAAATGAGAAAAAGAAATTTTTAGCAAAAAACAAATTATGCTATAATTGTCTATCAAAACATATGAACATAACTTGCCCAAGTAAAAATTCATGTTTCAAATGTGGTAAACGACATCATACGTTAATACATGAAGAAAATGAAAGGGATGAATTAAAGCAAGGTCAACCATCAATGAGTGTAACATCGTCAAGAGAAAATATGACACAATGCCATGTTAACAGGATTCACACTCAAGCATTGTTGGCAACTGCAATAGTTACAGTAGAAGGCAATGATGGAATTTCATTAACTCTTAGAGCCTTGATAGATTTAGGTTCTCAAAGTTCATTTATAACTGAAAGTGCATTCCAAACTCTAAGAATTAAGGGAGAATCTACCTACCTTCAAGTTTCGGGACTATCGTCAACCAAATTGATTACTGCTCGTAAAACAGCACACTTCCAATTGTATTCAAATACGTCCAAATTTGAAATACCAATTAAAGCTTATGTTATCAAGAAAATAACAAGCATATTCCCTCCTAAAAGTGTACCACGTATGGGTTTTGAATATTTAGATAATCTCCAATTAGCGGATCCCGAATATTTAAAATCAGGTCATATAGATTTATTATTGGGAGTCAATGTATATGCTGAAATAATCCAGAATGGTATAAGGAGAGGAAAAATTGGACAGCCAACAGTTCAAAACACTAAATTAGGATGGATTCTGTTCGGAGAAATATCCATATCTGACTCTAATATAAAATCAAATAATTTCTCTACATTTGCAAATGAAGATATAACAATTGATACCTTGAGTAAACAAATTCAACAGTTTTGGGAATGTGAAGAACTACCCATTAGGAAGTATACCAAAGAAGAGGAGGAGTGTGAAGAATATTATAAGCAAACAACCATCCGTCTAGAGACAGGAGAGTATCAAGTGCGGCTTCCGTTTAAAAACATGAAAGAACCGACATTGGGAAATTCTAAAAGACAAGCTATGTCAAGATTCCTTCAAATGGAAAGGAAGTTAAATTTAAATCCTGAACATCAGAAAGAGTATGCAGACTGTTTAAATGATTATATTCAAGGTCATATGAGTCTTTCTGTAAATGAAACTTTAGAAAATAAAAGTTATTATTTGCCACATCACGCAGTGATTAAAGAAAGTAGCACATCTACAAAGGTGCGAGTAGTTTTCGACGCATCAGCAAAAACAAGTAATGGTTTAAGCTTAAATGAACAAATGATGAATGGCCCGACTATACAACCAAAATTATTTGCAACTCTTTTGAGTTGGAGAAGACATGAATTTGCAATGACTGCGGATGTTCAAAAAATGTATCGAATGATTAGAATGCATCCTGAAGATCGAAAATATCAAAAAATCTTTTGGAGAGACAATACATCATCTCCAATTCAAGAATTTGAATTAAATACAGTAACATTTGGAACCACATCTGCACCCTTTCTGGCAATTAGAACCCTGCAACAATTAGCTTACGATGAAAAACAAAATTTTCCTAAAGCATCAGAAGTTGCATTGAGAGATTTTTATGTTGATGATGTTTTAACAGGAGCTGAAGATATTCATCAAGCAAGAGAGTTACAAATTGAATTGCTTACCATGATGAAGGCAGGAGGTTTTTGCTTACGAAAATGGGCAGCTAACCATGATTTCTTGTTAGAACATATTCCTGAAGTTGATCGTGAAGTCCAGTTGCCATTAAAATTATATGAAGATAAAAAAATCAAAGCTTTAGGGATACATTGGCATCCATCCTCAGATTTCTTCTCATTTGCCATAAAATTAGAAGAATTCAACAAACCTCCAACATCAAAAAGAATTATTTTATCAGAGATAGCGAAATTATATGATCCATTAGGTTGGCTAGCACCATCTGTAATACAAGCCAAAATTCTAATGCAACAATTATGGTTGTGTAATACGTCTTGGGACAGTTCAGTACCTCAACAATTCAGTGAAGAATGGAAAAATTTTAAAGAAAAATTGAAACATATAAATAACATTAAGATTCCTAGGTGGATTCACACAAAAACAACACAAATTGATTGTGAACTACATGCGTTTAGTGACGCATCTATGAAAGCATTTGCAGCAGTAATATACATAAGAATAATAGACGAAAAAAATAAAGTCCATATTCATTTACTAGCAGCAAAAACTAAAGTGGCACCGTTGAAGTCAATTTCACTACCTCGTTTAGAACTCTGTGGAGCACTTTTATTAAATCGGTTAGTAAAACAAGTAAAAATCGATATGAATTTACAAAATGTACATTGTTACAATTGGTGTGACTCAAAGATAGTATTATCTTGGTTAAACAAATGTCCTAATAGTTGGCAGACATTTGTGGCTAATCGTATAGCAGAAATACAAAGCAATAACGCAAAAAATTCATGGGATTATATAGCATCAAAGGATAATCCTGCTGATATAGCTACTCGCGGCATTTCTCCAGAAGATTTGGCAAATCATGAAGAATGGTGGAATGGACCAGAGTGGTTATATAAAACAGATGTGAAATGGCATAATGATAATTTGCATGATATAGAAACAACATTGGAAAAAAGAACAAGTAAAATGAAGGTTTTTTGTGCTGTCAATGATCAAACCATACTTACAAAATTTTCCTCATATGAAAAAACAATAAGAATATTAGCTTATTGTTTAAGATTTATTATCAATTGCAAGGGAAAGGAAGAAAGAAATATAGGAAATTTAACTGTGAATGAATTAAAGTCAGCAAAAATGTCTCTTATTCGTTGTTTACAACAACAATGTTTTCCAGAAGAAATAAAACAATTAAAGAAAAAGAAATTAATCCCAAAATCTAGGACATTAATAAAGTTAACTCCATTTATCGACGAAATGGGAATTTTACGAGCACATGGTAGAATCATGCATTCTACTCTTCCCTTCAAGACTAAGCATCCAATAATTCTACCAAAAAAAGAACATATTACAAATTTGATTATAGAATATTACCACAAGATATCATTTCATGGTGGTCCGCAACTAGTATTAACGACAATGAGAATGCATGGCTATTGGGTCATGAATGGAATGACTATTATAAAAGACAAAATTTTTAAATGTATAAAATGTATCAGATATCGAGAAGGGAAACAAATCCAAATGATGGGAGATTTACCAGCAGTAAGAGTGACAAAAGCTAGACCATTTCAAAACGTTGGTTTAGATTATGCTGGTCCTATAAATTTAAAAATGTCAAAACACAGAGGAGCAAAAGTATACAAAGGATACATATGTGTATTTATTTGCATGGTAACAAAGGCTATACATCTAGAAGTTGTGTCAGACCTTACTTCAGAAGCCTTTGTAGCGGCATTTAAACGATTTGTTGCTCGACGAGGCCTTTGCACCAACGTGTACTCAGACAACGGAACAAATTTTATTGGTGGAAACAAACAACTAAAAAAAGAGTTTCAAGAAGCTAATAATTACGCTGCAGAGAAAATGAAGATGGAAGAAATAAATTGGCATTTTAATCCTCCATACGCTCCTCATATGGGAGGACTGTGGGAAGCAGCAGTTAAAAGAATAAAATTTCATTTGAAAAGAATCTTACAAGAAAATTCGTTAACTTTTGAAGAATTAAACACATTATTAACGCAGATAGAAGCATGTGTGAACTCTAGACCATTATCCGCATTATCAGGAGATGTAAACACAGAACCGTTAACTCCTGGACATTTCTTAATTGGCACCTCATTACTATCACCCCCTGAAGCAGACTTAAGTGATAAAAGTGTGCCTCTAAGCGATAGATGGAAATACCTCCAACAATTGAGACAGAATTTTTGGAATCGTTGGAGTAATGAATATCTATTAGAGCTACAGAAAAGACAAAAATGGAATTCACCAAAACCAAGTTTAGAGATAGGTAAAATTGTTCTTATAAAAGATGAAAACTTACCACCTCAGAAATGGCTAATAGCTAAAATTGAAAAGACCCATCCGGGAAAGGATGGCATAGTTAGAGTAGTAACATTAAAAACAAAACACTCAATCATACAAAGACCGATAACAAAAATTTGCCCGTTGTAACGTAATTTCATAAAAACGGCACATAAATGAATTTCATAAATACTATACATAAAAAAAAAAAAAAAAACGAAGAAGCCCCCCGCCCCCGCAAAATCATCATAGCAGCAAGTTCAACTAGACCGCCTTAAACTAATTAACCTTCAACCTCTTGCGCTTCGCCGGGACGTCGCTGACATTGTCTTCGTCCACCAAGTACTAGCTGGTTCTATTGATTGCCCCGATCTCCTTCACCGCATCTCCCTTCACACTAACCCTCGCAACGTTAGATCTTTTCCTACCTTTCGCCTTGAGTGTCACCGTACTAATTACGGCCACTCTGAACCTCTCACTAGGATGTTACGGAAGGTCAACAACTCAGCTCCCTTTGATTTCCACCTGGACAAAGCCTCCCTTAAGTGTGCCCTTTACCTGTCCATCCCGCCTTCTCACTCTAGTCAAAATTAGATTATTAGGTTAATTTAGTTTCCGTAAGTTATAGTTAAGTTTATTTTAAGTCAATTGCCTGTAGCTTGTATTAAGCGAAACAATAAATAAATAAATAAATAGAAGTCAACGAAAAATCAAAGGGAAAATAGAATTGTAAAAAGGAAGATATAAAAAAAAAATGAATCTGGAAGTAAACGAAAACAAACCACAGCCTCTCACTCCGGGCAGAACGATTAACTGGAGCAAATTAGATGCGGGCCCTGTTCATCAAGAAAAAATGGAAGAAGATGAAGATTTCCAAGTAATAAGCGTAGAAGGACGTCCTCCTACACCAGGAATGAATATTCATCTTCCCACTCCAGAGAAGGAAGTTAATAAAGAAGAATTGGATTACAAGAAACTAAAAGAAATAATAGAAAGGAAAACGAAAAGCGGAATAGAAGAAAAAACATATGATTGTATGACGAAAGAAGGAGAGCCATTCAAGATAACATACAAGGAACTTCATGGAATCCCCTTTAGAGACATCAGGACCACAAAAAGGAAGAGATTTACTGTCTTCCTTAAAGACAACAACCGAGTCAGACTCAAGATTCACAAGTCAAAATTAGTGTGGTTCAATTTAATAAAAAATTAATGAGTTAAAAAATGATGAAGTATTTTACTCGAGGGGGGAGAATGTCGCAGTTACAGCGATCGCAGATCCAGCGACATGATGCGACTAAAAGTATATCAATTAAAAATACAAAGATAAAGACGTTACCTGAACAGAAGTCCAATTCCTGCTGAAAGTCAATGACAGCTCACAATAATGTCTAGTATTCACTGTATGGCGAACGAATACAAATCAAATCAAGTATGCGAGATACTCAGCACTCGCCCCAAATGATGAAATCAAGCAAGCAAGACACTCAGCCGGTTTCAAGGGAATGAGAAAAACGAAGAGTCCTGTTATGGAAATTTCCGAATGTATATAAACGGTTGGAATTTTGAGGAAATTCAGATTCTGGTATACACCGAATCTCTACACTTCGAAAGCTCCGGTTTCTACCGAGTTTCTCAACCCATCACAAACAACTTAATAAAGGATTCTGGTTTCTACCGAATTCAACGTACATTACACAAAGAATATATTAAAAGACTAATAATCATTTCTGAAATTATTCATTTTGTAGATGGTTAAATAATTGAATGTTTGTTAACTAATTATTATTGTCAATAAAATTATATTGTTGAAACTAAAGTATTTCAAGTTTGAATATCCTTGAATTTCAGCACCTATTTTAAATACAACTTGCTGTAACCATTATAGGCTGCAACAGTCATAATAATGTTCTTTGATGATTGTCTAAAATTTTATTTTTCAATTTTTTATTTTTTTATTTTTCGAGACTTGCTGTCATAACTTTTATAGTTTTTTCTAAATGAAATATATATTCACAAATGTTAAAACATCATGTTTTATTAGAATGTACATACATAATATTTTTATTGTTAGCTGGCAAAAGTGTAATTGGCTTAAAACAGTTGTGTTCCTTTGCGTTGTTCTCACATTTATTTTTATCGTGGTTAAGTGTCTTCCAATGTTAGGAAACTTTTTTAATTTATTTTATTAGATTTTTCATCTTTTCAATACAATGTCGCGTCTTTTAATCCTTTTTAAATTCATTCTAAAATTCCTTTTCATTCACTTTAAACTGAACGTTTATTTTGGTACCTTCGATACTGTTTAGATGCTCTACAAAACCACATTAACTTATTTCTTTTACACTTTTTTTTTAAGAATTTTTCGCAGATTAATCTTATTTCTTATGACCGTCTTAATCTTATGTACATTTCCTGCAATTACCTGAAACTGCTCTATTTGGCGCATTATCTTCATAGCGGAATTAGTGAGCAAACTAAAAGTCTTATCTGCAAAAGCACCCAACTGTTGTAGTTTTCTATAAATCTATGCATTATAATCGTATTCGAATCAGTTGTAGCCTTTTGAGGCGAAGTTAAACTTTGAGAAGGTAAATGAGATATAAATATATTAATTTGGTTTCTCGTGAATAAAATCTTAATGTTGATCGAGTTTTTTCGAGAAATATTACAGATTTGAATAAAAAGCATCAGTGCGTGAACAATGAAACAAGTTACCGATGTTAAAACTTTATGGTAGAATTAAAATTTCAGTATTGTTTTTGAAGAGATCTCGTAGTGGCGAATAAACATTTAAAACCTTTTGAATAACGAACTATGACAATCGTAAAACAAAATTGCTTTTATCTGCATTTATGCAACTATTATATAAATCTATTGTAATTATTTATTTTGAGAAGCAGACCAAGAACAAAGAATTTACATTTTCACACACAAATACTGAAAGTTTAAAAAAAACTACGTGGAGTGAATCCTTATTTAATATAAAATAATTTCTTAGTTAATTTTTGGTTAAAAGGTTTCAAATAAAAAGGTTATCAATTCGAGCGATGTATTTTTTTTTATATTATTTATTTTGTTTTCGAATCTTTTGTCCAATAGTAAAATTTCAAAATTATGTTATTTTAATGTACTAAATTTTATTAAAATCCCATAAAAATGGATATTTAATTTCAAATTCCTATTCCAATTTCGGAAATCCAAAATGACAAGTTTGTAACTCTTTGAAATTAAAACTCTTACACAAAACAGTGCAAGTGTTTTGGGGTTTGGATATTTGGCGCTGAATTTTAAAAATTCTATATTATTATTAAAATATTATCCTTTAAACTTTATTATTATTTTTATTTATGTGCGAAAACTGGCCGCATACATTCATTGGTTCAACAGGAATTTATCGGGAGACAGTTTGCCAGTTTTGTAGAAATTTGATATGGAATTCATTCAAAAATTGCCCGTCATTACACAGATAAATAAATCTTGGTCCCGAAAAGGTGGTAGGTGAAATCAATTGTAGCTTTTTATTGTATCAAATCTGAAAAATATAGGTAAAGAGTATGTTTAATATTGAAATGCATGTTAAGCTTATTTAAATGATGGTTTTATGTTTAACTACGGAAAATTTGTTTAGCCCTTGAAAAAAAACTCAAATATCATTTGAATTACATTTATATTGTTATTTAATTGAATGGGTGTAGGCATCTTGGCTACAAGATCAATCTATCTTTATAAATCATATTCTTTTTAGGGATATTGCACCCAAGTCTCAAAGGTGTAGACTGACCGTGATATAATGGCTAGTAAAATAAATAGCTTGTTTATTTTACTTACAATATCAACAACAGCCTCAGCTACAATAGGCTTACTTTTGGAATGGAGTGACTACAAGGTAAATAACAAACGTTTCGCTGCAATAGCAAACTTATTTACGCAGATAATTTTACAATGAAGAGAACTTATGGAAAAAACTACAACATATTTGAAGATGCCTATCGAAAAACCATCTTTTTGTCAAATGTAAACCAAATCAAATTGCACAATTTAAGATTTTCTCGAGGATGTGAGACATATAATTTGGGAATTAATCAGTTCTCTGATATGACCTATACAGAATTTGCAAAAATTTTTCAAGAAAGCAGCACTCTCCTTCCACAAGGAAGCCCCTATCCTCCCAAAGGATTTTGTAACAACATCAAAGATAATGCAACGCCCTGGCAGAACTTTGATTGGAGAGTTTTTGGAGGTGATACTTCTGTTAAAGATCAAGGTAAATCCATTGTATTATATAATTTTGTGTTTGTGTTTTCTTTAAAGAAAATATTTTTCAAGGCATCACCTGCAACGTCGGCTGGGCATTTGCAGCGCTAAGCGCTTTGGAAGGGCGCACATTTGCTGCGACACAACGTCTACCGCAATCTTTGTCAGCGCAAAATTTAATTGACTGCATCGTCCCCCAGACCTGCACAAGCAAAACCCCAATAGACGCCTACAACTATATAATTCGAGAACAAAATGTGAACACCGAGATTTGGTATCCTTACGTTGGAAGGCCCGGCACTTGCAAATACCTTTCCACAAATTTAGGGGCTACTTGCGCAAACTACGCAACTGAACTGGGTGGAGAAAATGAGATTGCGATTCTGGTGCTGACCACTGGTCCTATCGTCTTTGAGTTTGATCCCCTGAGCTTTTCTTTTATGCACTATAAATCGGGGGTGTTCCGCACCCCTGCTCCTGTCAGACCCTCAACAGGTCGGCATTACATGAGCATCATTGGTTTTGGAAATGATAGTCAGGGCGGAAACTTCTGGCTTGCCAAGAATTCTTTTGGAATCACATGGGGAGAGAATGGCTATATTCGAATTGCTAGCAACGATAGAAATGGAGGAATTAAATCACCTTCTTATCCTATTGTATTTTAATTAAATATGGTTTAAATCTTGAAAATATAAACAAGGCATAAATACTTTTTAATATATTTAATTTCAAGTAAGACCCCTTTTTAAATTGACAAGAAACAATAAGTTTTTATTTTGCGGGGCAATTTGATTATCATTAACACGATAAAGAGGTCATTTTTAAATTTTTTATTTTCAAACTCATTAATTATTACATTAGTCAACAAAAAAAAAAAATTATTTTCTGTTTTTTTATCATATCTTGGCATGAGATTAGTTAAAATACGTGTGTTAAAAAAGTTGAAACACCCATTTTCTTAAAAAAATATGTTTATATAAAAAAACCAAAATAATTGAGTTTTAAACGCATTTAATTTTTAACCCCCGACGCAAAAAAAGGGGTGTTATAAGTTTGACGTGTCTGTGTATCTGTCTGTGGCATCGTAGGTCCTAAACGAATGGACCGATTATGATGGGTTATTTTTTGTTTGAAAGCTGACGTGATCGAGATTGTTCTTAGCTACAATTTATGAAGATCTGTTAAGGCGTTTCAAGGTCATCAGCTCTTTGTTATATGCACTAGGGATCTTAGACGCATAGTGGGTATTTACTTTACTTTCAAACATATCTGTGACCTCATTTAAAAAGAATGAAATAAAAAGACAATTAAAAATTAAAAAAAAAAACTAAAAAGTAAAAAAATAAAATTTTTCTATCGGCATTTTAACTTCATTAAAAGAACATATTAATATTTTTAAGATAAATGTCGCCACGTCGGGGGACCGCTAAGTAAATAAGACGAAACCAGAATACAAATAAAAAGAATATTGATAATGATTAGCGGTCCCCCGACGTGGCGACATTTATCTTAAAAATATTAATGTGTTCTTTTAATGAAGTTAAAAGGCCGATAGAAAAATTTTATTTTTTTACTTTTTAGAGTTTTTTTTTGTGTCGGGGGCTACTTAAAATTTTTAATTTTATTTTTTTAGAAATGTTGTTTTTGGGCAAAGCTGAGTAGGGTTGAGTTCATGTTCGCAGAACTAAAAATGCAGCGCTTAGTTGTACAGATCTTAGCTGCAGCAGAAAGGTAGTCAAACTGCTAGAAATTGGCGAAATATGAGAACTGTTGGCTACACTGCACTAACTTTTGAATCTGCGGTACTACATCGCTTATAAGAAGAGCTTCCTTCTTCAAAGAAATCAGAATTAATAAGGATGATTCCGAACTAATTTTTGCTGTTTTTGTGTTTTATTTTTAAAGTCTTTCAAGACAATTACATAATACAAGACTTTTATTTCTTAAATTGAAACTTTTAAAAGTATTATTTTTCGGTTAAGTATAAAAATATTTTGAAGATTGTTTGGAATAAAATTCTACATTTTCTTCCAAGAGCAAGAGGCTAAAAATATTTTGCTTGTAATTTCTTTGCTGTAATCTGTAAAGTGATAAATCGAAATTCTGAATGAAAATTTCAAACGGTGACAAATTGTAAGCAACTGCTCTTCAAAATTGTTTTAATTTTCATTTTGTTTAGAACAATTGCATCTTTTAGCAGAATCAAATTAATTAGTCATATCATAGTCACTGAATAAAGAGAGATACTTATCAAAACCTGCTTAGCGTGTATTTTTTCTGTTTCTGAATGTAGGTAGATGGTTAATAAATTCACACAATCGTGTAAATGTAGCGGCTATTTCTTGATAAGTAGCCGCTGTTAGCTGCAAATCTAAATTAAGTAGGGGGAAGGTTATAAAAGACCACAATGGATCTTAAAAAAATAAGTCGCTGTTGTCATTCAGTCCAGAGTAAGTGTTTCTGATATAATTTGGGAGTACTTTACGTGATTTTCATGAATTAAATCTAGAAATTATCATTTGCCAATAAAATTACTCGTTGCTAGTTCCGTGTATTGCTACAGTTTACGATATTTTAATTATTTTTTTCGCTTTTTTAATCGCAGAAAATGAAGTTCTTTGTTGTGCTGCTTTGCATATCTGCTGCAATTTGTGTGTATGCTACGGATGTGGAGAAAGAATGGTCCGAATTTAAGGTAGTAAATACAATGAAAGTGGCGGGAGTTATTTGCTAAAAATTCATTTAATAGGTAAAATTCGATCGCAACTATTCTCCTGAGGAGGAAGAAACACGCAAGCAGATTTTCGCTGAAAACCTAAAGCGGGTTGATGAGCATAATAAGAAATTTGACGAAAAGATTGTGTCATACTCAATTGGGATTAATCAGTTTTCTGATTTGACCGAAGACGAAAGAAAGAAACTCCATGGTGGTGTTATTCTACCCAATGCAGTCAAAGATGCAGTAGATGAATGATGTGAATCTCCAAAGATTTTTTCTTGTTGAACATTTTTAACATACATAAATAGAAATGCAAAACATCCTACGAGGTTTTACTGGACCCGGGATATTTTTATATAATTTCGTGTACTATCAAGTGCTATGTGTTGAATGTGCTTTTAAACGGGCTTTTAATTTTAAACACCAAATTTTTTATGTAACATATGAAGTCAGCATGTCTTAAATTAAATGTAAACTTTTTGATACGACAATATTTTCCATGGTAATACATTTCTTATAAACACTCATAGTACAAGATAATCACAAAAACAAGTTCGGTTTATGTTTATTTCGAAATCTATAGTCACATTAAAAAAGTCAAGTTTGGTCTGGAATGATTAAAGCGTCTACTTTTTAACAATCTGAGAGCATTAAAGCGTCTAATGTTATGCATAAATCATATGTAGATCTTTAAGCTTTAAGCACAAGGTCAAAACCGTACTTTGAGAAAAAAAGAAAGAACCTATTTTATTTCTGGTATGACGTAACTTGGCATTATATAATGTAAGCTTACAATATTATAACTCAGCTACTTTGTATTTCATTGATGTTTTCTTTGATGTTATTATCTTAACCGAACATGCACAACCTAAATTACTTGCAAAATTTAAATCTGAATAATTTTGTTTTCTTTTTGGATAAATACATACTCATACACATACTTACAAGCATTCATAAATCATCATCATAAAAAAAAACATTAGCATAAATTAACATTTTTAACACACGCTTCATGTTTATTTATTTTTTGGACATCTAATAAATATAGGGTACTATTTCTGAGGTAATACAGCTGAATTTATACATTAGAATTAGATTAAACTAATATGAAGTGTGCGATCCGATATTAGCGAAAGCCATCTTCCGATTATGGCTGAAATTTTCATAAATATTGTTACCTGATTTGTCTTTCTTGTAATTCACGCTTGGAATTTGAATCATGGTGTAGATTTTTCAGCTTCAGGATTTTCTAAATAAATAAATACCATCAATGTTTTTATATTACACACAACCAAACATCAAAAGAAAAACGTCTAACGATTCAGTTTATGATTAACAGTGCTCAATTGGTCCTTATAAAGATTTTTGGGCTTTCGAGATGTTGTCATTTGGAAAAATCGCTAAATTCGGGCTAATGTTTCGATATCACGGTCACAAATATTAAATATTTTTTGATTCTGTATTTGAAAGTAATTAAACACCCATTTATTGTGTATACAAATTCGGAATAGAAATAAGAAAATTCAATTTTTATAAGGAGTTCCAAAAATAATTTGAATATATATGCAAATATAAAGAATATTTCACATCATCTCAAAAGTTGGTAGACTGGTAGAAATATAAGCCAATAAAACAGAAATAGAAATCGTCAAGTTCCTCCTTAAGAGAATAAATATACTTTGTTTCCTTTTAATTTTTTTTCACTTTACAGATGTAAAACTATTCAAATTATCATTTCACCTTTCACGAGAACTATCAGTTCGGGTCCTGGTAAGTTAAACAGAATGAAGGAGAAATACCTTCAAACATTTCTTAATATTTAATACATATTTGTACATTTTTTTCTTTCTTATCAAGAAGTCAAAACAGAAATTGAAGCAAAAGTCCTATTAATTTTAATTAATCTATTTTCGTAAAGCCACTATTAACGTGTTTCCATTCGTCATCAGTCCAATCTGAAAATTTATTTACACCCATTGTAAACGAAACGGATCCATTTTTGAATTTCTCATTATGTAAGTCTATTCTTCTCAAAGTTTCAGAAAATATAATTTTTCGTCTTTGTTCTTCTTCTAGTGAATTATAGGATTTATTAAATCTCCTCTGAAAAATTTGAAGACTATTTAATACAATTTGCACTGTAAACTTTATATTTTTAAAATTTACCTTAAATCCAGACCATCTAGAATCTAGGTCAATATTGATGTTTCTTGCATGAACAGCAAGAAAAACTGCCACCGCAAAAAATATCGTTATGAGTAGAAGCCGCATGTTTTCTGTATCTATAGAAATAAACGAAATTTGCTGCAAATAAAATGGAAAGTATGAAAAAAAATAAGAGAAGTATTTGAAAATTAATTAAATTAATGCTTCAATAATGGACAACATAATTAGGCTTAAATTATGCCGAAAGTAAAATCTAATTTTTGCAGATCAAGGTAAGTTGAAGTCTTCTTCAAGCTTAGATCAAACTAATTTAATAATATAATAATATTTTGTAGGCTATATATCCAGTGAGGACATTAAATCATATTAAGTTTTTGGGAAACATGGGGTTGCAAAGTAAAAAAAAGTCATATACTTATTTCGCACTTTTAAGATTTTCCTAAATTTTCAAAACGTTTAAATGTTACGAAATATAAACACGCTTCAAAATTTAGAAATAAACTGAAAACACAGTCGGTTAGGTTTTTGTGCAAGTTTAGGATAAATGTTACTTTCAAAAATATTTGTAACTTTCACGTCTGTACAGGCAGTGTACGATAAATATATATATATTTTTTGTTATTTAATGGGCATTTTACAAGCTGCTTTAAAACTAATCCGCGAAGAACCCTCAGTAAATCAGAGCTTCGTATAATTATAGACTTCTTTACTGGACACTATCCTCTACCTAGGTGCAGACCTTAACCTACGGGCTTGAGAACGAAGATTTTCAATAGAACTACACTAGGTACTCCAAACAATTAAGGGAACAAAAAAAAAACTTTAAATTTTGTAGTGATTTTGGACGGACTGTATCTAAGCCACAATAGTGCTGCAAATCCGCAGAGCGATCCATTGGACGGTTCCTTCGGCCCGATTTTTCAAAGTTTTGGGAAAAATTAAAGGAACAAGAATTGTGCTTTTAAACATCGTGTATGTCTTCGTAAACATGGAAAATTCATTTTTTTTCGACTTTTCTCACAATTATGCATCAGTCACTTGGTAAATTAAAAAAAAAAACGGAAAATAAAAAAAAACGGAAAATAAAAAAAAAATTGGAAATTAAAAAAAAATCGGGAATTAAAAAAAAATAATAAAAAAAAATCGAAAATTAAAAAAAAATATTAAAAAAAATAATTTTAATTTCCGATTTTTTTTTTTATTTTCCGTTTTTTTTTTTTAATTTACCAAGTGACTGATGCATAATTGTGAGAAAAGTCGAAAAAAAAGGAATTGTCCATGTTTACGAAGACATACACGATGTTTAAAAGCACAATTCTTGTTCCTTTAATTTTTCCCAAAACTTTGAAAAATCGGGGCGAAGGAACCGTCCAATGGATCGCTCTGCGGATTTGCAGGACTATTGTGGGTACACTGAGGTGTAAAAAAATCCACAAACCTTAGCCTTTCCATCAGTATTTGCAAAAACGCGGTCGATTTACCAAAACAAGGGAAAAAGTCACTTTTTTGACATTTTTTAAATTGAAATTACGGTTAAAAAAAAATTGTTTTTTTAAAAGCCTTGACAGATTCTTTTAGGAAATTTATTCCAGTTTCCGAAACTGTGCTTACATTTCCTGTACGATCATTGGTTCCTGAGGTATCGATGGTTGAATACAAATGTCTCCTTTTTCGCTAAATATCGGATAATGGATATTGAATATCAATGTAACAAGTATTTGAAAAAATTAAATTAAAGCTGACCTGACAGGCTATCTGGTCCATAGGGTGGTCAAATCCAAAAAAAATTGTCCGAGTCCGTGGACCGAAAGAAAAATTAGTAAAAATTTTGAAACATTTTTTTGGGCTCTATTTCTTTGGATTGCGTGAGAACCGTGGCCTTGAAAATTGTTTCACTGAAAGTTCCAAAACTAGAGGTTTGGAGCTTTAAGACGCTTGTTTTAGATCCTCGATACGATCATTTCTAGCTTAGATACAGTCCGTCCAAAATCACTACAAAATTTAGAATTTTTTTTTGTTCCCTTAATTGTTTGGAGTAGTGTATTTTGATAGGCTCAACTAAACTGAACTAATTCACTGAGGCACTTGACCAATTGATTTAAATTTTACAATTGTGAACACAGTTAGTTATCTTAAAAAAGTTATGAAAATAATAAAATGTAGTCACACAGTTCATATTCGCTAGATTGATATATTAAAACAAGCACTTGTATTTTAAATATAATAATAAAATAATTGTCTTAAATCACGAATTTGTCTATATTTTCATATTTTCTTTCTATTGGATGCTTTTTATTTAGGTATGTTAACTTTTCATAGGGCGCACTTTATTACTTATTTAGTATCTTAATAACAAATTAAACAATTGAATTTAATGTTAATATGAAGTATTTACTTTCAATGGGCACTCCTAAATTAATGAGGAAACATTACGCCGCTGACTACCTTTAACTTCCTCATAAGCACTAAATTTCAAGATTACTGAATTATTTCCTTCGGGTTCAATGTAAACTTTCTGAGAAAGCTATATGCATAGTTCCAACATTAATGAACTTGGTTTAAATCAACAAATCTTTTCACAATACAGTTACACTAGAGATGCAAACCTATGACTTCTTTTCCAAATAATTTATTTGTACAACTGCGTCAAGATAATTGATTTGTACCAACTGATTACACTAAGGATATGAGTTTTCTTGTTAAATCGAAGCTGTTTTCAACTTGAAAATAATAAATTAAAACTGTTGAGTGCATGCTGATACAGAGAGAGCGAAGAAATGAAAAAAAAGCGAAAATCACTACCAAAGTTCATTTTTTATCAGTTATCACCGAAACTTATGGATGGGAACAGACTTTTGGTTTTTACTTTATAGGTCGCGATATCACGTTTTGATCGCATGTTTTGAAATTTGGAAAGAAAACGAAAAAATGGGCGATTTTCATATAATTTGGGTATGTCAATCGTTTTCTTGTGTATTCATATGATTAACAAATATTTAAATATTTTTAAAAGAGTAATTTTGATTTTTATCTTTGATCCAGGATCGGGCGAATTTTCACTGCGGGGTGTCTACAGAATTCAACAAATTTATTGTTCAAAAAAACATTTGGAATTGAACGGGGGAAAATGTGTATATATATTCTAATAAATATTTATTGGTTAAACGAATTTTTCGAAATTCATAAAACGGATAAATAATATATTTCAAATCTAGAAACTACATATACACGTAGTTAAAACAATTTTCAGGAAATATTTTGTTATTATAATAAACGATTAAAAATAAAAAAGGTATAAAAAAACAGTAGAGAATCTTAGAAACCGTGGTTTTACCGAATTAATAGTTTAATTGTAAATGCTTCTATGTACATAATTCAATTTACCGAATATTCAATTTTTATTATTCAAACGCCTGTAAGTAGTCTTCTATAATACGAATAATTGTCCACTGATATTGCAATTACAAGCTAGAGATAGTATATTATTAATTCCTTCGCAAAAAATCTGTGTTTTACCTCAATTAGAAATCTCTCTCTCAACTTCTAATTTAAAACGATTCATTTATACATAACTGAGTACTAAATATATTAGTATTATATAGTAGAACTGTATGATAGAAATAGCTGACAAACATAACAAAAACATTCAAAAACTGGAATTTCGTTCAAAGTAGAATTAATCAAGTACAGTGGGTCATTGCTAAATTTAAAATGAAAGAATTTAAATTGTATAGTAGCATTACATATTGAATTTTTCTTCACAAGGTTAAAATAAAGATAGTCGGCAACCCGTGAATACTTACGTGTTTTGTGCGGCGGCTTGGATACATGCGTCAAATAATTGTTTTCCACTTGCCAAATTCACGAGTGTATTTGAACAATTGTTGATTAATTACACAAGGACTTGATTTCCGTAACGAACATTCAAAAGGTTGTCGCCTTTCACGTTAGGCTGATTTAACAACTGCTGAATTTGTTCTGAGAGGTATATAAATTTTCATCAGTCTTATTAGCAACCAGTTGAGTTTTAAATTTGAAGTGAACTTATTCACGTTTGATATACGAAAGTAATTATGAAGATTCATTTCGTTGTATTCATTTTATGCGCTTTTACATTTTTAAATGTATATGGAGGCTCTTTACATAAATATCCGGTAACATTTTATTTATTTTTTCATACATATTTTATTATTTTTTGTTAAATATATTTCACATAATAGGCAAGGATTATTAGAGTGCGACGTCAGCAACCAGTAACTGACGCACCAGTAACTGATGCACCAGTAACTGACGCACCAACTACTGCAGCACCAACTACTGCAGCACCAACTACGGCTGCACCTTCTACGGCTGAACCAACTACTGCAGCACCAACTACGGCTGCACCAACTACTGCAGCACCAACTACGGCTGCACCAACTACTGCAGCACCAACTACGGTTGAACCAGTAACTGATGCGCCAACTACGACTGCACCAGTAACTGCTGCACCAATTACGGCTGCACCGTCTACGGCTGCACCAACTACTGCAGCATCAACTACGGCTGCACCAACTACTGCAGCACCAACTACGGCTGCACCAACTACTGCAGCACCAACTACGGTTGAACCAGTAACTGATGCGCCAACTACGACTGCACCAGTAATTGCTGCACCAATTACGGCTGCACCTTCTACGGCTGCACCAACTACTGCAGCACCAACTACGGCTGCACCAACTACGGCTGCACCCCCAGGTTCAACTACTTCTGCACCAAGAAGAACAAGGTTCCGATTCAGAATTAATTTCAGAAGAAATAGAAACCCTTTCCCAATTTTCCAAAGGCCAAACCGCTTTCCTATTAACTTTCCTTTTCAAAGCAGTGTTCCCTTTGATCGAAGAAGACCCCGTTTAAGTTTATTTGGATCACAAGAGTCCAAAAGAGAATTTCTTCCAAGTTCTAATGACAGCCCTCTATTAGATTTGTTTTCTTCTGCACAAAATCTATTTGGATCGCAACATAACAATTTACGACCGCAAAGATCTCCAAAATCACCAAAAAATAGACCTACCTGCAACGATGCATGCAAAAGAAAAATGATTTAAAAGTGGATTATTAAAAAATTGATATATTAATTTAACTAAGGTTATACGTATAGTATATATAAAGTGCAACTTTCAAAAGCGCTAAAAGAAAATATTTTATTGCTGTTAAAATTACGCTAAAAAAACTGCTTAAATGCGATTTCATTATGATAACATTTCCATTAATAAACAATATTTAAATCTAATCGAGTACATACTTTAGTTATCTAAAATTTTAAATAAACGTTAAAATAAAGCTTAATGTTCCTACATACTGTCACAAAATTTTTCGGTATAATTCACACTTGAGGTTGCAAAAAAGCATAGCGAAGGAAGCGAAGCGAAGGAAAATTTTGTAACAATACTTATATGGTTTTAAAATAACTATATAGAAGCATACCATATCAAAATGTAATTAAAGTTGTCAAATAAAAGGACATCAGAATCAAATAATATTTTATTATTTATAATTTTCCAAAAAGGAATTACAGGAAAATCAAACAACCTCACCTAAAGAAAGACTTATCGTGCAGATGTTTATTCAGTTCAATTTCTAACATTTTCATAAATATTATATCTATTTCTGTTAATTTTACTTTAAAATTCCCCGAAGTGTTTGCAACGCGGCGACACCTGCATAAATATTATATCTAAATATAATTGTAGGGCCATCCGATAAACCCTTCCTTAGATTTTAATAATCGACAGTAAAAGAACCCATAAAAAGAAATACCTACGATAATTGAAATTATTATAAATTTTAGAGAAGGTCCCAAGGCATTTCTAGTTCGGTCATAGAACAACAGTGCACTAAAAGTGCGTGATAGGCGTAGTTCGTTTACGTTGTTAAAATTAACTCAGTGGAACTTTATACTGTGTGCTAAATCTTTTGAAAAAAAAATTGTCTATATATTTTATATTTCGGATTTACAAAAGTGATAATTTTTCTTAAGGTTCGTTTTTTTAGATTAAATAACACAATTGGAGTCGAAAAAGAAGAATGGAACTATTTCATTAGTCCCGCCAATGTTCAGTTGCCGTCGAATATTGACTGGAGGCAAAAAGGTGTGTTACTCCAGTAAAGGACCAAGGTAACAAATTTTAATAGGAGCTCCAATCACGAGTTCTGTTTTTAGGGCGATGTGGTTCATGTTGGGCCTTTTCTGTTACAGGGTTTCTCGAAGGGCAGCACTCACGTCTTCATGGGTTTTTAATCTCCCTCTGCGAGCAAAACCTTGTGGACTTTTCAACTCGGTTTGGAAATAATGGATGTCCAATGGATTTCCAATTCTTTCCGATACATTAAGGAGGGGGGTTAGGTTAATTCGTACGAAAAAAGGCATGTTTTTGTGCATTTTTTGTGAAGACACAGTTAAAATCTCTTTATTAAAATCAATAGTACATTAAAGTATGACATTTGAAGAATATTGTATAAAATTTTCACGAAGAAATATTAAAAAATACGGCAATGTCAGCAATTATTCGGACGTGTCTCAGAAAAAAGTAGAATTGCGGTGCCCCTCATAACTTGGTGCTGGATCATCCGAAATCAAAAAATCAAAGTTCATTCGTTAGATAATAGTTTTTCACTTTTTTGGAACACTTTTTGCGAAAAAAATCGGCTAATTTGTTATTGTAAAATAAAAATTATTAACAAATTTGAAAAAAAAAACTCTCCAGCGTTACCTCGTAAATTATGTACAGAAGTAGTGTTCAAATTTTCAAAAGGATCGGTGCAGTAGTTTTGAAGTTATGAGGAGGGCACCGATTTTGAAAACGTGAGTTGTGGGGAAAACGCTTCAAAGTTTTGAACACTAAAAAATCTGGTATAAAACGTTCATAAGCAAGGTATAAAAATACTCGTAACTTCGTCAATTTTGCTCCAATCGACTTGAAAATTTGACACAATATTCTTAAAATATTATGCATTCAATTAAAACAATTTAAAAGCCTCCCCTTAAAGCAAATGTAGGAATCGACATGGAAAAATCATATCCTTACGAAGGCATTAACAACATTTGTCGGTTTAAGTTTCAAAATGTTGGAGCTCACGTTAAGGGCTTTGTTGAACTGCCACAAGGAGACGAAAACAAACTAAAGGAGGCTGTTGCAACAATTGGACGATTCAGTAGGAATCGATGCCTCTCATGAAACATTCCAATTTTACAAAGACGGTGTTTATTTCGATAGCCAATATAGCTCCAAAAAAATAAATCAAGGAGTTCTAGTCGTTAGGTATGGAGTAGAAACGGCAGGCCAAGATTACTGGTTGGTACAAATTAATGGGGCTCGACACGGGGGGACCAGGGGTATATTAAGATGGCTAGAAATAAGAACAATAATTGCGGAATTGCAACTGATGCAATGTATCCTCTCGTTTAAGTATGTATGCAATTAATTGATTGATTGTTATTTAAGCGATATAGTTATGTAAATATGTATGTTTACTTTTTTCAATACAACATAAGTTTAAATTGTAAACTGGGACCAAGACCAAAATCTCTGAATAGGAGAAGTAATTGATGAAGTTAAATACGAAAATATATGTTTTTATATACATAATATATGTATAAATGCATGTCTAAAGAGTTTACTTTTCCATTCTAATCTATCTATTTATCTATGATTTGCTATTATTATTTTTAAATTGTTCAATGTAATAGGGTAAAAATCTGGAATTTGTTTTCCGATTTACGTCCTTGTCATGAAATCCACTGGAATCGAATCGAAAAGAGCTAAGAAAAACCCTTTTTGGATAAAAATTCCTTAATAAACTTCCTAAATTTTTTCTACTTCATTTTAATTACCTTTGATTTCAGTAAGTTTTTTCACACATAACGTCAAAATAATTCGATTGGATTTTTCTAAACACAAGAAACATTAAACAACTTTTAAAACATACCATTTTTGTATTTTGTGTTTAAGTTTTTATTTTTTAATGTATGTAATTTAAAACTATTTATTAAGTTTTTTGTTATCATTCATTCCGTTTTTAAACACAAAATGATTGATTACGGGGTATGCACTATATAAAGGTTAATAATTTTTGAAAAATCGATGTAATATTGGTAGTGATCTCTATTCGTATAGTTGATTGTAAATATCTTGCAAAAACTTAAGCTACCACAATAAATTCTCCATCTGCACCTAAATACACTTCCTCTCGCAACAATCTGGATAGGGCAATGAAAGGTCCACAAAATCTCCTTGCTTACAGTTGGGTATGTCATTAATGCCACAGCTATGATTTAAGAAAAAAAGTGATATAAATATTTAAAAAAAATTAAAATTGTCGTTTTTATATATCGCTCACCTGAATAGATCGAAAGAGCCGTCCTCATGACAAATGGCCATTTCACAAGAACCGGCAATTGTACTATTACCTTTCGGTAGCTCCATATCATCGTACATACACTTTCCGGGATAATCTATATATTTAAAATTATTATATAAAAATGTGGAAACAATGAAATGTGGCTTATTTTACCTGGATCTGCAGGAGCGAATGCTGTAGCGGCAAGGCATACACTGATGCAGGATATAAGAACGACTAGAACTGAGTTCATTTTTAAAACAAACGTCTCGATCTCGCAAAGTCAGTAGTAGAGCTGTTTGCAGAATATTTAAAGTCTTTAGCGGATCTTTAGATTTACATACATATATATATTTTTAATTCACGACAAATTACATCATTAGTTCATAGACCAAAAGCTTTTCATATTCTCTTGCTACATTAAATACATTATTGAAATGAGCGAAAAATCCTAGCAGCCTTAGTAAATCTAAATTAAACGTATTTCTTAGAACCATTCGATTTTTAGAGGATAAAAATGACGAAGTTTTATATAACGCCCAATTAGCCCGAACAATCAATAATTTAACTGCTGTAAGGCGGAACAGTTTGCATATTGAAATTGAAGTAAGTCATATGTGAATCACAAGAGCGTATGCAACAATACTTATGTTTACAAAGTGTGACTATAGTCACAACGCTCAGAATACTGGTTAATATCGAAACAAATATTTTCTTAAAATATTATTCTAAAAGTTTTTGAGATTGCATATTAGGAGTTGAATGATAGATTTCTTAAATTTAAAACAGTGTATCCAACATTGCGGACGGAAGATTTGAAATTAAATATTCGTAACTTGCTTAATTATACATCTTATCTTGTAAGAGAAATTGACGAAAATCTGTAAGCCGAATCTTAATAGCTGTGGTTTTTTTATCTGAATCTCAAATTTCACATTGAATTGAACTGTTTAAACTGTAACCTACAGCTACAACAAATTTACAAAAAGTTCATCAAATTGCAATGATTTTTGCCCATCCAAATTTCAAGTCTTGAAATGAAAAATTTCTTGGATCTAATTTTTGACTATTTGCAAATTTTAATTCAATACAAAATTTGCTGTAATCATCAATGAGAACAGCTAATACTCGTATACATATGTAGATTTGTAATCAGCGATACTAAATACTGTTATAAAATTTCTCTTCGTTGTAATTCACACTTGAAATTTTAATCAAGTGGATATAGGAACCGGCCTTCGATCCGCACAATAGTGGCGTCTGTGGCAAGAGCGCTGGCCATTTAGCTACACTGAATAGATCTGGGCTCAGCTGATCTTAGCAGAGCACCCTGTTTTTTTTAATATAAAGCAACAATTTTTTTCTAAAACTAATTAGCAACAAATTCACTGAATAATTTACACGTAGTCCCGATGATCTAAATACACTTTTTATGAAGGTGTTTTGCTAAGTTCAGCTGAACTTAGCAGAACACCCTGTTTTTTTTTAAATAAAGAGCAACAAATTTTTTTTTTCTACAACTAATTAACAACAAATTATGAGAGGGTTAGCTTTTTCATTCGATTTGATTAGAAAGTTCTAAAGTGGCTCGCGTTTTCGAGAAAAATAGAATCAAAAAATACAAAACATCGTATTTTATCTGTTTTTGACAATTAACACGTTGAGTGCCACGTCAACCACCGGCGGCTGACAGTACCACAATAAGCACTTACAAGCAGCGCGTGGCTTGACCGCGATTCCCTCATAAAAAGTAAAGGTTTATCATACTTAGATGCTTGTAACATGGCTCAGTTGAAAGCTTTAATTTTAATCTAGAAATATGTAATAGGTACCGGAAATATAAAATAATATATATTTGTTTGAAAAATTTGATGAACCTGTTTATCGTAGGTGGGCGCTTGTTATAATTTTTATTCACCTTTTACTGTATGAAATACTTAATTTTAAAGGAGGTCGTAGAATCCCTTTCTCTTTTACTTTATTTTATTATTATTATTATTATTATTATACACGGGTTATGAATTCGTTTATTTAAATAATGTTAAATACCTGCTTTTTATTTTTATATTATTTTATTTTTAACTGAAAAGCTCTCAAAACCGACCGAACACAATAGTTATCGCACAAAGAATAATTAAATTTCATTTTTTACCACGCTTTTATTAGTTATTTTAAAAACAAACAAATTCCTACAGCTTCTACAATACCACCCCTACTATAATAAAATTGTATCTAATTTTCAATAACTGCAGTAAATTTACTACTACGAAGCAATGACGCTTTTAATGAATGTCTATAAGAATTTCTAAATAACTAAGGTTTCATGGAAACTACCTACTACTATACTTACCGATTTCACACATATGCAAAGTTTAAAAGAGTTCTTTGTTTACATCCGCCACAGTTGGTATATTATAGGAGTATTTAGACAAGTTTAAACCTACTTTGATTTTTACGTAATTGTTTGAGAATTATCTTATTAACTCATAGAACAATTCGTTATTTTAATGAATTTTCATAAATGGTAAAAATAGGGTCTTTTGTATTTTTTACCCCTATTTTTATTGAAAACTGAAGTCAATTTAGTATTTTTATTTCCAAATTCGAAATGTAGGGAAAAATTCATATAGAAATTGTGTACTGCTTTTTCGGTTGCAAGTTTGGTGTTGACCTGTGTAATGACGGCGGTGGTGAGCTATTTGGGTCCTTTAATTTTCTAATTCGCAGTCTGTGGAAAATGTCCTATAGAATCGACAAAATTAATTGCGCAAGATTCAACGTGCTGAACAATAAATTTAAAAAATAAACAAATTTTTAACGCATACCTGTTTAACTTTATAATTTAAAATAATTTTCTTACGTTATCTCACAATTAGTCAGTGAATTTACTACTACGAAGCAAAGAAGCTTTTACTGAATGTCTACAAGAATTTCTAAATAACTAAGGTTTCATGGTAACTACCTACTACTATACTTACCGATTTCACACATATAAAAGTTTAAAAGAGTTCTTTGTTTACACTCGCCACAATTGGTATTTTATAGGAGTATTTAGACAAGTTTTAACCTACTTTGATTTTTACGTAATCGCTTGAGAATTATCCTATTCACTCATAGAACAATTCGTCATTTTAATGAATTTTCATAAATGTTAAAAATAGGGTCTTTTGTATTTTTCAACCCTATTTTTATTGAAAACTGAAGTCAATTGAGTATTTTTATTTCCAAATTCGAAATGTAGGGAAAAATTCATATAGAAATTGTGTACTACTTGTTCGGTTGCAAAATTGGTGATGACCTGTGTAATGGCGGCGACTGACGGTGAGCTATCTCGGCCCTTTAATTTTCTAATTCGCAGTCTGTGGAAAATGTCCTATAGAATCGAAAAAATTAATGGCGTAAGATCCAAAGTGCTGAACAATAAATTTAAAAAATAAACAAATTTATAACGCATACCTGTTTAACTTTATAATTTAAAATAATTCTTCTTCTTATCTCACAATTAGTCAGTGAATTTACTACTACGAAGCAAAGAAGCTTTTACTGAATGTCTACAAGAATTTCTAAATAACCAAGGTTCCATGGTAACTACCTACTACTATACTTACCGATTTCACACATATGCAAAGTTTAAAAGAGTTCTTTATTTACACTCGCCACAGTTGGTATAATACAGGAGTATTTAGACAAGTTTTAACCTACTTTGATTTTCACGTAATCGCTTAAAACTCTTGGAACAATTCGTTATTTTAATGAATTTTCATAACTGGTAAAAATAGGATCTTTTGTACTTTTTGACCCTATTTTTGTTGAAAACTGAAGTCAATTGAGTATTTTTATTTCCAAATTCGAAATGTAGGGAAAAATTCATATAGAAATTATGTACTACTTTGTTACTACTATACGAAAAATACGAATTGTACACAGCCTACTATATGTGTTTGAAATTGGCACTGTCAATAATAAAATTACGACAGTTTGACCACAGACTACTATGCGTTTCATATAGACAGTATGAACATAAGTAATGAATTTATTTTATTGAATTTTATGTATTTGTAACATATATTATATAAATATATATATAGTATATAAACTTTAACTATGCCAAATCTCACACCCCTCCGTTCGTGCAATATGCTTAAAAAGGGGTACAAAGTTTTCCCTTCACGTATTATTATAAAAATAATATTATAATAATAAATAAATAACTGAAACGACTCGCCACATTGTTGCCGTGACTCTAATGATATATGTATGTAGTTAGATTCTTTAGTAGATTAAGAAAAATAGATTTCTATAGAGAGAATAAATATAAAAATGATCTATCAATCAACACCAATTTTTGTACAAAGTTACCTAGCGCGCTTTCAAATACTGAAAAGTAAATTTCAAACTTAATCATCGTTGAAAAAAAAAATCCGTCAATGGAAATCAATTTACACACTGGAGGTGAAAGAACTGCTACCTTTAATTTGAGCATTAATAAGGCATGCAAGCATAAACACCACTATGCAGATCGAAGCTAATCGCAAAGGCCTAAAATTATTTCACTTCATTTGACCTTTATCTTTTAACCAATTAATCTATCAGACGAAAATAATTCCTAATTGCTGCCCGATAGGAACAGAAATTTGTGGTAGCAATTTATATTGACAAAAAGTATAAATTGAAGCAATATTTGAACGGAATGATAATTATAGAAAATTGTGCAAAGACATTATGTGTGCTGTATAGTGTATACACTATATGCCATTAATTTTCTACCGGTCATTTTAGAAGTAGCAAGACATGGAGACACTTAAGGCATTCGTTATCCTTCTCGGTGTTTTGTCAGTACAGTGTGATTTAAATTTGGCTGACTTTTTTAAAGTTGTTGCAGATTTCTGTGATACCCATGAAGTTTACAATTTTGTTGTGTTTTATAATGGAAATTCAATCGGTGCTACTGACATCAATAATTTTCAAAAGTTCATGCACAAGGAAATAATGGCTCCAACTGTTTTAGTATCAACAAAACCAAATCGTCCTCTTAACTATTTTCTTGGTGTGTCGACAGTGTCTTTTGTTTTTTTTAATCAAATGGGCGACGAAGCATTAGATTTTTTAGATTTCGGTCTGAGAGGCATTCATATCTCCAGAATAATTATGGTAATGGAGAAGACACCTAACGACAGGGAATTGGAAGAATTATTTGAATGGTGTTGGAAACAAGGGATAGTGAATGTACTTTTATTTTATCCAGACCAGCGAAGACAACTCCAGTTATTTAGCTATCAGCCTTTTCCAAAAGTTCAACTTGAAAATGTGACTGAATTATCTGCGAAAGATTTTTTCCCTGATCGCCTCAGAAATCTAAACGGATATCGTTTTTATTCTCCAGTACGACAAGATGCTCCACGAGTGTTCAAGTATGAAGGTAGTGATGGAAACACCTACTTTTCTGGGATGGGGGCAGAAATCTTCTTTGCCTTCATTAACAAATACAACGCAGATTTCGAAGAAATGGAGGTACCTGCTGAGGATGCCCAGTACATTGATATGGAGAAAATGCTTTATATGATTAGAAATAAATTAATTGATATATCACTTCATCCGTACGGACATTTTAATAGAAGAAAATATGGGGCTAGCTATCCATTTTTATCAGCCGATTGGTGTTTTGTGGTTCCTGTTATTGGAGAAGTTCCGGCCGCTATGTACCTGACTTTACCTTTTGACAGAGCAGTTTGGGTCACTGTTGCAGCAGGAATACTTTGCATCGCTGTTCTAAAACACGGATGCTCGAAATTCTGTAAAAGAAACTCAGATTTTAGGAAAATACTGAGCAATTGCATTTGTGGTGTACTTTATATAATGATACCAGCTAAGCATTTTTCCTGCAATAAACACAACATACTTTTCTATGGACAAATATTGCTTCTTGGATTTATACTCTCTAATTTATATTCATCGAATCTAACAAGCTTTCTAACTACAACAGTATACGGACCCCAGCTGAACACTGTTGAAGAAATATATAAAGCAGGCCTAAACATAATGTCCATACAGTTTGAGACATCATCTATCATAGGACAAGAAAACTTTCCAAACAAATATCAAGATATGTTTCATGTTGTAGATCCAGACACAATGGCCACCCACAGAAACCGACTGAATACATCGTACGGATATCCGATGACCACTGATAGATGGGAATTTCTTTTACAACAGCAGACATTTTTGAAGAAACCCCTTTTTCGAGTAACAAAATCGTGTTTTGGAACTTATCCTCTGGCTTTTCCAATGCAATTTGACTCACCATTCAAAGACCTTTTAAGCAATTTTATTATAGAAGTAAGGGAATATGGTCTTTACAATAAGTGGAGTAGTTATATTTTTAGCGAAGGTGTAGAGGCTGGAATGGTAAGTTACATAGCAAACGAAATCTACGATGGACCAATTCCGCTAACTGAAGAGCACCTTACTATTTTATGGGCAATATATTTTTGTGGAAATGCTTTCAGTTTATTGTGTTTTGTTTTGGAAGTCGGCGTTTACGTAATACAACAAAAGAAAAAAAGAATTAAAATGTGTTTAAACGAAAGTGAGAATTATTGTCCGTAAATTTTCATTTTTTATATATCCAAGTAATATAATAGATTGAATAATTTGCACTATACAGTTTAGCATCTATATGCATACATATGTATACATATGTAAAATATGTAGTTCCAGTTCCATTTTAGCATATAGGCTACATTTATTTGCATAAAATATAGGCTTTCAATGACTGTCGATTTAACAAAATCAGATGAAAATAAGTAGCAAGAGTATTTTTAAGATAACTGACTTCGAATCTACTATCAACATTTAAAAAATCAAAATGATACAGGCATTATGATGATGGATGTTTTTGTAATTCTAGAGTTTTTCATAAAAATTAGTGTAGGTATGTAATTGCGTGACATTAATTTCGAATCTAATATTTTATTTTTGAAATTTACGTTTGACGAATGTTCTTAATTAAAAGGATTTTAATAAAAATTAGTTACTAGTATAAGCATTTTGCGGAAATTTTTTTCGAACCTACATACCATAAAATTTTGTAAATTCGAAATTGCTGAATTCTTATTGCGAAAGAACAATATTCCAGATAATTCATTTCAGTTTTTTTTTTATTTATTAAAATTTGAAAATTTAAAATGCTGGATCTAATTGGGGATCATGACATAATATAATGAAATGTCTATTGTTGTTGATATAATAGAGGTATCGTACTATTTGGTTTATATTTTATTTTTATTAATATGGGCAATCAGTCATTAAATTCAATTTATTTTAAAAAGCTAATACTTCGGTCCTGTATTAAGATTTGAAGCACCAACCTAAAACTTGAATAAATTAAGAGCTAATACTTTTCTTATCTTTTTAACTTCAAAGAAAAGGCTTCTTAATGAAAGCCTTAATGAATTCCAGCACCTGAACTAATAAAAATGATTCTCACTCCTTATAAACACAACGCATTGTTGCGTCTTTTCGTTAATTAGGGTATTTGCGTTGTATATATATAGGGCTCAAATGAAACCCAGGTTTTAGTAAAATGGTTAGAGTTGTGCTGATAGTTTTATTTGTCCTTGTGACTTTTTCTCACTTCAGTGATGTTCATCCTCAGAAGGTAAACGATTTAGTTGAGGATGTTACTAAATATTACGATATTAACACGATCGTGCTCGTTAAAAGCAAGATTCGCATTAGTGATATATTTGACGATTTTCTTAAATTTTGTAATATACGACAGAGCACAGTGCCCATCATACTTCAACCTCCATTCTCTAAAAAGTTTTTACGAGATAAAATTAGTGTGAGACGAACTCTGTTATTAATTTTTTTAGAGAACGGTGCTGATAGCACAAAAGAAGACGCTAACATAGTCGTTACAGGCATGAGATCGGTAAAAACAATGATTTTTCTAGAAAATGGTGATATATCTACTCACAACTTAAAAAGCCTTTTTAAATGGTGTTGGCAGAGACATTTTATCAACGCGGCAGTTATTTTCAGCGGAAAAACAGATGATTTACAAGTTTATACCTATACCCCTTTTCCGAAGATTATTGTTCAGAATGTAACTAGCCTTGGAGTAGATACGATTTTTTATAATAAATTAAAAAATTTGAATGGATATACATTTAAATCTCCAGTGAAGCAAGATTTTCCGAGAGTTTTCAGAGACGACAAACGCTGCAAAGGATGCATCACAGGAACCGGAGGACGCTTACTGCTCAATTATTTTAAGAGAATCAATGGTACTTTTAAGGAGCTTGTTTTGAATAATCATTCCACTCACGTTAGCATTCAACAAATATTTGAATTGCTTTATTTTAACGTAATAGATATTAGCATCCACCCATATGGTCATTTTAGCAGATCTCTTTCGAGCGCTAGTTACCCAATGGAGATTTCAAATTGGTGTTTAATGTTACCTGTTATAAATGAAATACCTTCGTACGTCTACTTAATACTGCCTTTCCAAATACCTGTTTGGAATGTCTTGGCCTTAATGATTTTTATTATTACATTTATCCAGTACGTAGTTGCTCTTATTTGGAAGCAACAACCAGAAATAAGTAGAGCATTCTCTTATGCGATTCGAGCTTTCTTGTACACTCCAATTCCATACATAAGAAAGGGTGCGAAATGGCAAATAGAATTTATATTAAGCATATTTTTTGTTCAGAGTTTTATGATATCGAATTTGTACCTTGCGGCACTAACCAGCTTTTTCACACTAACAGTTTACGGGAAACAGATTCTTACTGTGGAGGATGTCGTAAAGTCAGGGCTAAAAATAATGATTGAACATCACGAACTGCAGACTTTTCTTAATACTTGGAACTTTCCCAAACAATTTTGACCTATTATAATCCCAGTAGATCCAGACACGTTGGTTTGGCACCGAGATCAATTGAACACCTCTTTCGCGTACCCAATTGCTGCGGAAAGGTGGTCTTACCTTGAGCTCCAAGAGCAGTACTTGCGACACCGTACAATGCGGTTGTCTAATATATGTTTTGGCTATTTTATTCTAGCGTACCCAATGCAATTCGATTCGCCGTTTATGGAGTCGTTAAAGCAGTTCATAATACTTTCAAGCGAGGTTGGACTTTACCAAAAGTGGAAATCAGAAACTTTTCGGGAAGGAGTCGAAGCAGGTCTAGTAAATATATTTCCGGCTCCAGAAGATCCAACACACCCTATTTCATTTACTCATTTGGCACTTGCATGGCATATACTTTTTATGGGATTTATGATTTGCTTCATTTCTTTTGTAGGCGAACACCTACGACATATTTTTGAGTTAAAGAATCAAAGAATTTACGCTATCTTTTCAAACTTAAAAAAGAAAATCAGTAATTTTAAGCAACAAAATAAAAATATAATAAAATAAATAAAGTTTTTGATCGTGTCAAATCAATATGAATCAATTCTACTAAAAACTTAGTACTTTTTCAAATATATTTTTATGTTAGTCAGTAAGCTTTATCTGCTTTACAAACGAGAAATATGTTGAGATCGGTGTCTTTTAATAATCACAGCAAACAGAAACTGAAAATTTGTCACTTTTCTATTTTGCAGTTATATTTCCTTTGAATTTTCTTGTAATTCAGTTTGCATAATTAAATTTTAAAAGATTTCTGTTAAAAAATAAAACTTTCAAAATGTTCTTACTAATATTAACCTAAATATTAAGAAATATTATATGTTAATGTATTATTTATTATTATCAAAAGTACCCAGTTCCTCCCATTCATTCTAATAATAACTATTAGAAATTAAGACCTTTACATAATTCTAGAGATATTTTAAGATTAGTATTAATGTTATTTTTAATACTTATTATACAAATTCAGTTTCATAATATGATTATTAATGTAAACCTTACAAATTATTGTATACTTCACTTCTAATAAAAAGTGGCTCTTATTATTTGTTATACGGATTGAAAACATAATTTATAATTTTAAATAAAGATTATGGTTATGATTTTTTGTTAAGAGATAAAACGAAGATGTACATTTTCTGTAAAATTTTTCGGATAAACAATTTTATGTAGTTAAAGTGAGCACTATTAATGATATTAATTGTCGGAACTACAACTCGACCAAAAAAAATAATGTTTTCAATTGTTGGATTAAAGTAAAACAAAAACCATAACTCTCAAACGGAAAGTTATAAAATGTGATCAGTACTTACACATTCATTGATCCTGAAAAATATATAATCTTTAGGGTTTTGATGCAAAAAATCACATTCAATCCAGATCTGAAAATTTTATAGCGAATGACGAATGGCGATCGTAAAGTACAATTCCCCACTTCAATAAAGCAGCATCAGCAAAATCAATCCAAATCCTTCAAGCATGGGTAAACTTTTACTGCATACGTGTTAAGGTATTTAGAATCATATTTCCGCGTAAATAATATTCGATTACAAAAATGTACGTTTTCTTTAAATCTTCATTTTTATTTAAATAATCAATTTACTAAACCATACTAAAACAGTAGTTACACCTTAACAACAAAGAATATTTTCATATTACAAATTAAAAAGGAAAAAAAAACTGTTTATAAAAATTACGCTTGCAACAAAAGGAAATGCCTGGCCAATAAGCACATAACAATAAAAGCAAACCTTCCAATTGTGTTCCATGCGGGAATGTGATTTGATAACAATTTTTACAAATTTACTCTCACGGTTCCCCGAAAAGCACTTCGGATCCTGGAGGTATTGCACTCTTATCAACTCCTCCGAAGTAATTCGCTGATTGGAACATATTTGAAACTCCCAAAACAGCTGCAGGCTCTTCCCGACTTGAGCCTTCCTGCGATATTTTCTGCGGCTCACTGGTTGGGACCGAATTATTTAAAGGCTGTTGCAATGTTAAATTATACGGATTTTGCTCATAATCGGCGTAAATCTCTGTGCCCGACTGAGCTACTTGCGCCTGCACATAGATCGGTGCAAAACTCTGCACTATTGACGACGGCGGAGGTTTGTTCAGACTGGGGTACTGATTGCCGGCCACTAAATGGCTCATTGGCACTTGAATCTTTGACTCCTCTGAAGATTCAGAAACCGTGTTAAGTGGCGGTGGGACGTGAACTTGTCCTTCCAGTGAATGTTTATTTAGAGCCTGCGCGGGCATGTGATTGTACTGGGCGCCATAAGACGATTCCAAATTTTGAATAAACGGTTGCTGGTATCCGTAGTGCATTTGATCTACACTTGGCTGAAACCGATTTTCTTGCATTTCATCTTGTTGACCTAATGTCTGTTGGCCACCTGCCATTTGTAACGTATCCTGCGCAAGAGGAGTGTCCGGCAATTCAATAACATTTGAAAATTCCGAATTATTTTTTATCTGGTAAACTGATCGATTAAAATTGATCTCGTGTTTGGGTGTTGCATCGGGGGATATATACATTTTCTCCTGGTCTTTAACTTTAGAAGCATCACTTACTAAATCTGGTAAGGCAGCGTCAGAGTTTTTCATATAATTTGTAGAAGAAACTTGCGCATATGTCGATTCACCGGTGATATTTGAATAAGGATTATTCTGTACTTCAAGGGAATTTTCAATTACATTATTTGTTTGAATAGAAGATATTTGGGGTTGCTGGAGTTGCTGGGGTAGCAAATGGGCTTGTGGTATTAATATGGGGACAGTACACTGCGGTTCTGTAAGATCCTAGAAAGAAAATTCAAATTTATTTTTCTAACAATAAAATTTAAATTAATTAAATTAAGACCATTGCAAGTATCAGTTTTCCATTATTTAAATTTTCAATTCGACTAAAAGACGATATTTGCAATGACCACATTGTATCATCTAAAATAATTTACCTGTCCTAAAATAACTGTTTGACGGGCAAGAACATCTAGCGGAGGCTGTAAAATTATACTTCCTCTTGGTGATGATATTTTTGTTTCTTGAAAGACAACATCAACTGGTAAGGGTAGATTTAAAGGATTAGAAGCTCCACTAGAAACTGCAAGAGCAGGTTGAACAAGATTTGCCTTTTCTGTTTCCGGCTGTACTTCGGCTGTTAAAGACGCCCGATTAACTGCGAAATTGTTCATAGTTCATAAAACAGTTCAGAATTCAAAAGTATTTCTTACTCTAAAACAGCATAAGGAAGAAACCTTTGAAGCGCAATAATAAATTTTGAAGTATTGCTCAAACAAAATATTGAAACTCACCTTGTTCTTTGAATAACTCATCTTTGAGATTGGGTAGAAATTCTCCTATTCGTTTCCATGTTAGCTCCCATAATGGTGCATGCTTGGTACCATCGTTATACTGAATCAACATCACGAGCAGCATATTCTTGACTATTTCCAGCATTTGTTCATGCATCATATCAGAGCTAACCTTCATGAATATCTCAATATAATCCAAGATTTCTAGCCAGAGCTCGTTAAAATTAGGCAGCTTTATTAAGTGCTCCAAATGATGTAAGAACACTTTGGACATTATCGTCGCAGATCGAATACGAGACTCTTCAAGAAGATCAGCGTCGAGGTGAGTAATAGAAGGGCTTTCAGGTAGGAGCTCATTGAGAAGAGGAAAGAGTACCTATAAGAAACATCTAAATAATTGAATCTACGATAGGTGGGTATATTTCTACCTGTTTAAAGCAGCGAGCCCATTCTGATTCCAGTTTCTGCAAGTCAGGAACCAGCAATGCTCTTTGCTGCAGACATGATATGGCTGGTATTCGCACTAATCTTCTTCTATCCATTGCTAATCGCGCTATACCTTGGAGTAAAGGGCACCATCCTTGAGCCCATCGCTCAGCTGGACACTGCGGCACAGTGTAGCCATCATTTGCCCACCAATCATATAGTTGAGCAGTTCGTGTTAGTAAAGTATACAAAAGATCGAGTAGTTGGATCGCAAGAGTTATATATTCTTGACTGAGCTGCTCATCTTCACTTTCGCTGCTGTTATCATCGCGTTTCCTATTCCTCGAAGTATCTTTCCGTTGCATTTTCTTTCTATGCAATTTGCCTGTTGCTAATTTACGCCTCATGCGTATCCCACCATCCAGACACGCTTCAACGAAGGTACGAATGCATCGTATGCAGCTTTCGAAATTGAATAGTGTTATATGGGCAACATTTCTGACGATAAACACTAAACTTTCCCCACATTTAAATAGAGCAAAAGGAAGATGATCGACAAGTTTACAAGGATATGCTAAACCACTTCCAGTGGGTGACTGTGGACGTGTTGTTACAGACAAATCTGAATCTTTATTAACTAGAATCCAATTTTCACCGCTGGGACTAAAGGGTGTGCTAGACGGTGAATTGGCGGCACTTTTAGCACTTACAACTTCTGAATCTGAAATATAGCCTCGGTCCGGGAGACCAGAGTCTTCTTCACTACTAAGCGCTCCATCTGATTTAGTACCAGCTAGGGGAGGGACATCATCAAATTCCGGTGGTACGCATCCTGCTCCGACGCATTCCAAAAGGGTAAATATGATTTGCCAGTCTGCTTTTGTATGAATGTTTTGAGCACTAGAAAAATTGTAAATTAGTCAACTTTCGGACGAGTGGCAACGTTTAGATACATAAGTTGAAAAATAGAGGACAGAGATAAAAATTGGGAGTTTTTAAAACCGAGGGCATCTTGTTAAAATTCAAATCCAAACAAAAAAATCTGTCATATCTTCTCGTAATAGATTTGATTCTCAAAGAAAGGCATTTTGAATTCAGCAAATATATGTATGTAAAGTTATTAATAGTAATACTACTTTATTAGTTCGAATATTAAAAGTTAAATGTATATCTCCTACAGATCTAAAATTAAAAAATATTTTGCCATCTTATAAACTAAAAAAAATATTGATTATAAAGAACTCTTACCTTGTTTTTAATAACTCGTACATTCCAATAGAAATTTGCTTTGATATTCTATAGATAACATTTGGTTTCAGGGTAAGCAACATTTTTAAACTTTGTAAAACAATTGGGCAAAGTTCCTCATTTCGCATTAGATAAATAGCTAATTTAAATAGTGCTATCGTAGTTCTATTGAGGAGGTAGTCATAGCCAGAAGACGCACCACCCATCAATAGTAAGTAAATTTGATCTCTGCAGGATGCCCAAAGTTTTGTCATTCTGTCACGATTTTGAATTACGATTCGAACTAAAAACTCCATCAAGAAAACCACTATATCTTCAGAGTAGGCCAATCCAACAGATTTATGAACTTGTGGTGGTTTCAGTGAGCCCAAAATACATTTAAGGAGCTCTTTCAAAGACTCGGATTGCACAAATACTGATTCTGATATTATCTGTTCAATTTGGCACTCTCGCATGCATTTCTTGGCTACTTTTATAATTTCCTGTTCTTCATAGGTGGGTTCTCTTTGCCCCTCTGAGCTTAGATATGAATACAAGCTGCTGAATATTCCAGCTTCTGGCTTTTGACTCGGCTTTTCATGAATCAAAATGGCTTTTCCATTAGGTTCACAAAAGTCCTCAACTTCCATTAGAGATTTTGGCAGAAGTTTCAATCGGAATAATTGAACTATAACATCTAGAATATGTCTCCAACTTTCTCGCAAGCATCCACCATATTCATGAACCAAACTAAATGTTGTCTTCATTGCAGCTTGCGCTTTTTGATTCAAGCCAAATGATACAGCAATAGTAATATCATTTGAGTCTTGTGGAATACTCATTAGAGAGGTGAATTTGCATAATGTTAAAATCAGAGCATCAAAGTCTTCATGTAGATTATAAAATGCTGAAATTCTGGCGCACTTAGTGAAACCTGCAATTATGAAATAAATAAATAAAATTAATTTTTATAAAAAGACATCATGATATAAGCCTTTTAAGATGCACTCTTCTATCATTTATGGTAAATGAAAAAGAATAACATCCATAGCTGTTTGCAAATTAAGTAGGTATTTAAAATTATTCCACTTTTAAAAGTAACATCAAGATCTGCAATATCTTAAGACATTTACTACCACTCACCTGTTAACGTCTTTTGATACCCATTGTCGCTGCTTTTATCAAACATAAAGCTCAAAGCAGCTAAAGAGGGTCCCCATATTACGCTAAATAGTTCTTTATCGTAAGAAGAATCATAAACATGATGAAATGATCCATCTTTTCCAGACCCTCGCCTGAGCAATACTTTCCATAGGTAATTTTCGCGTACAAGGCCTGTCTGTTCAGCAGGCATAACAATTTCTTCATTCCTGAAAAAAATCCGATTAGCTTAATAATCTTAACAAGCTTATATCCTTACTTTATTGCATTAAAAACATTTAGCAACATTTCTTGGTCGAAATCTTTATTTCCATTTAATCCTCTGAGATTTTTCAAAAAATCTTCCGCTGTCATCGGAACATTTAGTCGTTTAGCATTGTGATTGTGTTGATCCATATTAAGCATAATAATGGCATAGGCCAATTTAAATGCAGCATCCGTGTTCGCAAACGGCTCATTGTTACATTTCTGAAGATATGCAACAGTTTAAAATGAAAAGGCTAATTTATAATTGACTAGGGAAGGACGAGAGGTGTCCCATATGTATTTTATATGTATAAAAACTAATAAAAGTGCTACTCACATGCCAATGTTCTGCAAAATGTTCCATTACCAAAAAAATGAGTGGTGCTTCGCCAGGAAGTCTAAATGTTTCCAAATAAAGTCTGAGAGCCTGATCAATTCTGGTGTTTGCAAAATCAAACGACTTCACAAAATTCTCTAGAATTTTGCTTTCCACATTTTTTTTCTTGCTGATGTACTCCCCAATCATTTTTTTATCAAGGCCAGGATTCTCACGTAAAAACATTACAACTTCCATTGCATCAAGTACAGGGTTAAGAATTCCATTTTCTTGTAGAAACATAATTCCTTTTTCAGGCCGCTGATTAAAAAGATCGGTTCCCTGTGCTAGAATACGCTTCTTGTTTTTCAAATCGATTAGCTGATCTTTGGAAACCTTTTCTATTTCCTTTTGTTTGCTTTTGTGTTTATAGATGAATGTGTGAATGTTTTCTACTCCAGAGCTCTCGTTACCACTGGCGGTCACCTCACTCTCGATCGTTATGGACTCAACTCCGGAATTATTTCTCGAATGGCGAGTATTTTGTGAAGCAATTGTTCCAGGTTTTGCAGCAGCACAATTTCTCTCAATATTTTCTATGACACAAATTAGAGCGTCCATAGAAAATATATGCGTACTGTAAATTGCGTTTGTTGCAGAAAGTGAATTTTTTGATAGTAATTTTGAAATATCTTCAAAAAGATCAGAGCAGTACAAGTCGCAATCGTAGTTCACGTATAACTCAGCAACGAATCCGGGAATCTTCCAGAGTTGCAGCAGATTGTCCAGCGTGAGTTCCCTCATTTCATAAGGAGTTTTTGGATTTTCACTAACTATTATATCTGATAGTTTCCTCAAATAAAACTCAAGTTGAAATTTCAGGTGTGAGCGAAGGGACTCAAAAAGCAAAAAGCACAATTGTAGGTCCGCGGCGAAAATTGTTAAACGTTCAGAATTCAGTAACTGGCATGAATGATAATATAAAAAGTTAATAGCAATCTTTACTTAAATTCTTTATAATTAAAAGTCGTGAAGTGGAATCCGTAAAAAGTATCAAATATCAAAGTGGTGAATCCAAATGACTCTTTGTTTCATTTTAACAAAATATTATTATTACATTATTATTAAAATTCAAAGTTTTTCGAAAACTTATATTAAAAGGAGTGAAAAAAAAACATTAAAGAGCAAAATTGACTGGGAAAAGAGGCCTTAAAAATTTAAAAAACTTGGAAGTTTCCGTTCCTAATTACGATATTACCTCTTAAAAACTTATCATAAATAATTGTTAATCGCATTTTTTTTTCGTCCTAGGAAAGAATGAAGGAATGAAACGATTACACTAAAAATTTTTTTGTTTTATGTCCGAATCACTTACATCCTTCACGGCTTTGAATACTTTTAAAATAGCGCTTACTTACCGCGAATAAATTTCGACACAATTCATCCTTTACCAGTGTCAGAAGAGTGTCGTATTTCCCGATGTTGTCTGCTGCGACCTCAAAAGCTACAGTGAGCAGACTCAGCCCCATATGCATCATGGTATCCGTATTCTGTTTATCCAGAGGATTACAGATCAGAATAAGAAACCGAAGAAGTTCTTGAATGCAAGGCAGCCCATAGGGAAGGAGGGGATTGTAGCCCTCAACTTCAACTGATTTTTGATGGGTGAATCGGACTCCGACGGAGTTTACGTACTCCCCTCCCTCAGAGGCCGTCTTACTCTCCTCTTTTGTGTCTGGCGCTAGCTCGTCTTCGACATCTGCATCGTTGTCCACGCTTTCGACTCTTTTTAAAACCTTCTCTGTTGAATCTGCTTCAGGATTAAGGCCCTCCTTCGGAGTCTGACTCTCCTCTTCGCCATCTACAAGGGATGAAGTCGGTGTCTGGGCAATTTTTCCCTGCATGTCCACAATATTGCCTCCGGGTGTCGCAGGAGTCGTAGCCAAAGGAGGCAGTTTCAGCTGCTGCCCTTGCACGCTTGGTGTTTGGGGATCATGTTCAGTCGCACTCGAACTTGGGACTTTTTCATCACTTTTAATCATATTTATTCTGGGCACGTGCGGCTTTGAGGCGGTCGGTTTTTGATAATTTTTAGGCTTTTTCTTTTTGGTGGTATGCTCCATTGAGGCAGACATCATTTTATATTTTCTTATCAAACCAGACCTATGGCGCTCTTCAAAGAATTGCGGCAACCGCATGAAGAGGAGCAGAACCATGTCCTTAAGTGCTTGTTCGGCTGTCCGCCGCAGCAGCTCATTTAGCCGAGGCTCGAAACAGATCTTGAAGCAGCTCAGCATCACTTCGCACACACTTTCATTGGTTAGAGCGCTGCCTTCAGGGCTCCGCATGAGCGTGTGCAAAACCTCCACGACCCTCATGAGAGTCACCCCATCGGAGGCCTGATCAGTCCCCATGAACCTCGCGTGCGTAACTGCGTCCGCGACATTTTCCACTGTTGCTGCAAGTGTCGGATGAGTCGGATCTTGAAAAAGAAGCTTTTAGTTTGTAAAGATCTTAATTTAAAGTTTTTAAATTACCTATAAGACCGTACGACAAGAACTTATTCACTGCGGAAAGGGCAAGGCTTGTGACTGCTCCGGTCGTTTCCTCCGTCCTGATTACCTCCAGGAAGGGCCCCAGGAACACATTTGGGTCGATGTGTCTGAGATCCTCGATCTGATTGAGGATTACCTTCAAATCGACGAATTGCTTCATTAGAACGTCTTGCTCGTCCTCCTACATTGAAAAACATGCGGTTAACCAGATTTCGTTGTCAAAATTAGATTTTACTTGGTATGATGTGGAACTCCATCGAGTGCCTCTCCTCATCGCCGTCATTAGCGTCGACATTTCGCCTCGGACGACGAAAATTCCATTTCCTGGCAGGGCCATATCGCTGATTTTACGGTTAGAGGACTCCTAACTTGCAATTCGTTTATATTATCACGAAATAAACTTAAACCAACTTACAGCAAAAACTGCCCATCTCCCAACAAAACAACCCTATAAAAATTCGTGTTGACGTTTGACGTAATGACGTACACTCGCTTTTCATTTAACTTATCTAACCCACAACCAGATGGCTTCGTAATCGATTTAAAGAAACTTTGGTATCCTTCGCCGCAAAAGTATAAATTTTGTGGTTCAAAAGAATGTGAATAGAAAAATAAAAATCCGTTTTGATACCAACGGCGATTGCTGTGTTGATGAGTGAACAAAATGATTTTAATAACATTAGAATTTCGCAATTATGAAAAGGATAGTTTTAACGATAATTAAGAACTGTTTTCAAGAATTCAAAATCTTCTGTAGCTCTCCAGCCCGATACAGCTTCAGGAGCCAGTAGCTGGAAAAAATAATTTGTTTTTTTTTAAAATGGTCACAATTTGGTCCTAATTTTAAAAATTATTAGACTTTCTTTCATAATTCGCTCATATAGGTAAAAAGCTAATTTGATTAACATGGATACGAACATATAATATATTTTGTTATTTGAAAAACATTTTTGCTAAAATATCAAACACTACTAGATATAAATAAAAAAAATAAAATCTTAGAATGTGTAAATAATGATCTTTCATGCCATACCCTCTTTGGCCTAATAAAAGAAAAAATATTTGTTGTCCTGGGACATTTAAAATATAAAGTAAGGAAAATTGTTAGTATGTAAATAAAACGTACGACGGGATTTTAAGATAAATCAAGCCTAAACACTGCATGAATATAATTTATTTTAATATTGTTTCATTGTATATTTTTAGTTTATGTTTTCATTTTGCCTGTGTGCTTTTGTATACATACAAAGGTTTCCATTCGGATACATTTCCAGGTTGCAAGACTGGAGACTTTTTTGAAAAAATTCGATACTATCTTTCAATCTAAAATTATTATCACGTTAAAAATTTTCCATAATGATTCATACTAAACCAAGACTTTAGGTAAATAACTTCTTCCATATGAACAAACAGTAAAAAAAGTTCTATTTTTAATTTTCAGGGTGGTTATATCTTATTTAATGGTTTAAGAGGTGAAACTAGGAGTAATACCCCAAAATGATTAATATAGGCATTAAAATCGTTTATTTAAATTCAGTTCTGGAGTAAATTTATACCTCCCCGAACCCTCAGCCACAGCCTCCCTAATAAGAACAGAGCCATTAATTTCGGTGGATTCGATGGACAGAATCAAAAGATAATTCACAAAGCAAACTACATATTACTATTAACGTAAGGTGAGGACGTTTTATAATATCTTATTGCTAAATCCTTTTAAATGTAAGGCGACATCAGAATCAAAATTTAAGAGAATTGGCTCATAACAAAAAGAAAGATATTTCAGATGCGTTAATATCCAAATGCTGGATATTAATTATAATAGGAGCTTGTATAACTAAATTAATCTGCACGTATTTCTAATCTACAAATCCAGTGTTAAATATGTAATACTTTATATTTATTCAGGATAATTTAAATGTTACATAAATGTGTAAAATCGTTCAAGAAAATTATAATTGAGCAAAATAGCACAGTTGTGGTAAACGACATAAAATATAATAATTACTACAAAGGTGCGGCAAAAATTAACGCAGTATATTGCTGAAAAATAACTGATTAAAATTGTTTGCATTAAATAACCACTAACTTATCTATTAAATATTATCTATCACAATTTACTAAAAATTACTTGTTAAAATTTTCCAAACCCTTTACTTCTTCTTGTACACAAAAATGTCCCACTTGCACAAGTGCGATCACATAAAATAATATGTGACATCATTACAATTACACAAAAACAATGTTAATATTCGATAAAACTTTAAATTCTGATAACCCCAACATTTTACTGGGACTATTCTGTTTTTAGTTACACATTATGATGCAGCTAGTTTTTATAAGAATTTTAATTTCAAAGTTTTAATTACTTTAATCAAGTCTGTGCGGACCTTTAGGAAATATTCGTTTATAGATTTTTGTTATGAATACATATCCTTTTACGCATATTTATTTTGAAGGTCTAGTTTTACGGGTACATAGACAGCGGATGCTGCTTAAAGTTGAAGTATACATTGAGACAATTAACAGGCAATAGATTCACATTGAGTTGTAATAAATAAATGTTTCTTATTATACCCAAAGGAAAACCGCTTATTATTTATTTAACAAAGTTGGCAACATTTATTTATCTTCATATTTTCTCCTTCAAATGGTAAATGCTACCCGACGCATTTCGGAATAACTTTCTGTCATATGCCTCCTTCATTATGTTTCAATTTGTCTGCATAGAACTAATGTTTTAGAAACGGGAATTGTTGCATGTAATTCAACTATTAAATGAATCGTTTCAATACAAATTTCTGTGCCCATTTTCTCATATTCAAAGCTTCTGATACATACCGCTTAGTGGGTACTATAAACAAGTTACATATTTCGAAAAAATCACTACTAATGTTATTAATGTTTTTATGCAGCCAAATAGTGCCAACTTGTATTCAATGTACTTCCATTGTGATCTCCCTGAATCATATATTATTGTATCGATTTATTTATTGCAAACTTCAGTCCAACTATTCCAAATATCCCATTAACGATGATTTCGCCAATTATTAATTATTATTTTAATCGTTTTCCATGGGTACAGGATAAATATAAATGCATAACCGAATGTATAATACTTAGAAATTATTACAAAGTCAAATTTCAGCAAAAATATTATATTGAGTTCAAAATCAGTGTTTCAAATATATACCTTCTAACTGGTGATTATATTTACAAGAAGAAGAATATCAAATTAATTGCTTGAAAAGCTAATTGTGAAAGTAAATCCTCCTAAAAAAATTGTTTGTATGCAATAACTCCACGTTTTCTCGATAAATTTAAGCGGAATTTTCATTGTTTCTACGTGGAGAATTATTACTGGCATCAGCAGTATTAGTACTCGTGGCTTCGTTCTGTTCAGAATCAGCTGTATAAAGCGGCGGAGAGGGCGTGATATCTAGAGATGTTGTCGCATTTGGAGTGTCAGAGCTACTGTTGTTATTATTTACATTGTTGTTATTATTGTTTTCAGTTTCTGAAGTAGCCTCTGTTTGCAAATTTGACATAGCTGCTTGATAAGATGGTGGAGGTGGCTGCTTCATACTTTGAGCAATTGCCTCTTCGTAATCCGGTAAAAGAGTTGAATAATCCCTTTCTTGATTATGTTGTGCTGAAGGTACATACGGAATTATATATGGGAGCATAGACCTCAAGTTATGTTGACGCATAGTAAGATATTTATAGCAACGCCAAACAATTCCAATAGCATAAGCCTTTAGAAGTACAATGCTGACAAATGCAATAAGTACTACCATAACGAGAGCATCGGGAGAAAGTTGTAGCAATTTCTCCCGCCATGGCAAACGATGGCTTTCAGCAATTAGGCGATGAACCGATTGTAAGTAGCAGAGATATCCCGCTGCAGTGAGCCTGAAACATAATTATTTTAAATAAAACTATTATCAAATAACAGTATTCTCTATTACGTTGTGATAGCAAAATCAAAGAGTTGTAGGCAGAAAAAGGGCAGAAGGTGAGAAGGCTTTCCTTTAATTGCGCCGTATATCATCATCAGAGTGATCGCAATCATGCAAATACAAACTAGTCCACCCATATCGACATTATCTAAAGGGGAAGAAATTTAAAATAAATTTTATGTAGAAAATATTACGTACGGTAGTTTAATGAGTGATCCCTGTAGGCATATGGAGGATCAATTTTGCTTAAAGGGGTTGGCAAAGCTGGTGCGTCGTGATCAACCGAATCGTCATAGCTGCTCTCCAATTCATGCATCATTCCCGGATTTCGAATGATAACGGCAAGTAAACTCAAAGCTAGAATGTTGAGAAACTGAAATATATGATAAAATATTAATAATGATAATAATGATAACATATATTAGAGTTATAGCACGATACACGCTTTTGCTATCTGCTACATTAAATTTTATAACACATAGAACCGAATAATTGCAAATGAATGCGATTCAATTCACCTCATTATATTTTTTTCGTTGTTAAGAATTTCCATCAGGTCTTTTGACGTCAAAATACGTACTTAGTTTTATTATAAATTAATAATAAATTTTTATATTAGTATTTTTGGAAAATTTATACATATAAGCGAAAAAGAAATATTCAGAGGAACGTTTTTTACAAATTTAATCTATTTCGAGTTGTTAAATTTTTAAAATTAACTTGAATATGATCCTAGAAATGGCTGAACTTATTTTCACCAAATATAGTAAAGAAACGCAAAAACATGTTTTCAAACAAAACAGATATTTAAATCGGTTCATCCGTTCTGCAGCTACGATGCCATAGCCAGGCATGCAAACGAAGGCTTTGGAATTATAACTTCCTTCTTTTTGCGTCCAGAGAGGTACGTTGACCCGAAAGGGAAAAACTAAAATTCTGCGTATAGTAAGAACTGCACAAAAAGTTCGTGACATTGGGGTTTTCCTTAAAATTGCGGTAGAAATTCAGGTAAAAAACCCCAAGGAATTTTCGTAAGATATAAAGCGACCTTTGTGCTGTACGAATAATTGTGATTTTTTCTGTTCTTTTTTGGGACAGTTTAGTGATACAGTGAAAATGTCATTTTTTTATGTTTTGCATTTGATTGAAATCAACTACTATACAATGTAAGTACATAACTTATACATTGTATACTACTTTTATACTATTTTATGAGTTTTTTTTCAAAGATACAATTTTATAATCATGATTTCATTACTTCTCTCCCTAGAAAAAGTCAGTCAATCTGTATATATAAAAAGCAATTGTTGTTTGTCTGAATTGTATAGACTCCGAAACTGCTGGGCCGATTGAGCTCAAATTTTGCCAGAATACATGTTGCGAGTACGGGATGGTAGGGTTAATAAAAATTTTGAAAAATGTCCGATAGAAGGCGCGTCAAACACAATCAATATTTTTGCTGTTCGCTGCAACTAAGTACGCAATTAGTGCATTTTGTAAAGAGAATATTGGCACATGACATGGCAATAGACATAGCACAATGAAAATTTTTAGCATATTTAACTCTTTGAAGTTAACAAACTCGCCGATATATTAGATCTGCCATATTAGATTTAAAAAATTAACGCGGAAAAATAAGATCAACGACTCCAAGTCATAAATATTTTAGCTGACTGGTTCTTGGTACAGCTTAATCAAAACCTCGCTTTGCTTTCCGTCTATGAATGTAATATTATACTTAAAGGATTTTAAGCTTTTCTCATTTCTTTCATATAAAAAAATTGAGCTAGGAGAATCCGGTAGAATGTTTTGATGGCTATATCTCAATTCTTTGCAGGCTCTTTACTGTGGAAGTCAAACCCCACAATTTTTCAGAATAAATTCACTGAGAATAAAAGCAATCTATGGGTCAAGAACAATACTTAGTCAAGCGTTTTTAAACTTAACTGAATACCTAAGTATTTATATTGTATATATTTGAGATATTTGATAAGGACACAAATGAAATTAATAGCAAGAAAAATTATGCAAAAAACCAGATTATGCTAATGATTAATTGTTCTGCGTGGGTTTGGCTTTGGAACCTCTGCTGCTAATCAATTATGTAGGTGCGCAGTAAGCTCACCACGTAATATAGAAATGCTGTGCCAGTTTCAGCTGCTATCAAATATCTGGGAGAACATTTTTACCTTTCATCACTAGTTTTCTGTTTTATAGACTGAGGATAAGTTTAAAGATAGGATTTTGGTTTTAACAACAGTCGTGAACTTCTAATGGCCCAGAATCATAAACCGGCTACCCGCAGTAACTGTATATTTTTGCATTTCCTAAATTCCTAACGAAGATGAGTATCGTCAGAGCTCATCAGAGCAAGGCCAACCGATTTTGTGATTTTAGAGTGCTAAAAACACTTGTTTAGTAACCTCGCAAAAAGTAAGAAACAGAAAAACATGTTTTTTAAGCAAACATCGTCGAGCGCTGAGCAGTGTAGTCTGCATACTTTTACGTCAGCGACGAAATGCACTCGTTCTCTTCTCATTGGCAACGTTGTCGAGTGGCCCCTAGGCCCCACTGACGTCCCGAAACAAAAGATGTTGGCCACTGCATAATAAAATGTTGACGTTGCCGAAAAAGGAAAAAGGGGCGATCAGGTGCGGCCCAGGGTCTCCGGCAGGCAAAGATAGGGATTTGGGGCGCGGGGAGGTCTTCGCTTACCAAATGCCACAGGCCGATCATGATGGTCGCCGTGTGGACGTGCAGGCCGAAGCAGCACGTCCATTCCTTGCTCCTTGGTGGGCCCATCTTGACGCGGATTCTTAGCATTTCATTCAAGATCACAAGCTTGAACAACTATTTCGCAATACTTGGGGACACACAAGTATTATTCACATGTATTTTTTGCACAGTGCTAATTATGGCATCACATCTCGGCTCAGACAACCGAAATGTTTTGTCCGTTCCCGATGTCCACTTTCAGTCCTTTCGAAGTTATAAGCTTAGCTGCACTTTTGCACAAGGGTTTCGGCACTTTTCAAGGCTTCGCACAATCCCGAATAGGTCCGTAATAAAATTAACAGGACGTTTTCCGTCCACTCGCGATGCACAACAAATTTTTTTTAGCACTCGCCTTTTACACAACTGCAATTTCTGATTGGAATTGGAATAAGCCAAAACACAATGATTCTTCAGCAGCCCTCAAACTGCGTGAAATAGTTTGCTCTCGAACCTGGTAGATGGCACTTCCGAAATAATGTTTTTAATAACATTTATCTACAATAAATACCGAAAACAAGTAAATAATTCTACAATTCTTAAATATATTAAGCAAATTATCGGCTTAAAAAGTGAATAATTTGGTTTCACAATCCCATTTTGTTCATAGAGGAACAAACGGATATCAGAATTTTGTAGAACGTGGACCGGACCGGACGTCACAAAGCAGATTATTTTAACTGTCAAAAAAGGGGACATCCATTGGATTTGAGCTCCGAGTTTAAAAATTTTACTTTTGGCCTAAACAAGTAAGCAGAGAATGGTGCTAACCAGGGAATATCGAGTTTGCATGCCGCTAACTGTGGAGGAGGTAAGTTGCACAGCATTTAATTCATAAAACCGGATTTCCAGATTATAATTCGCGCCACCTTCAGTACCGCATCGGGCAGCTTTACATGATCGCCAGACATAGCCTGGAACAATCTGGGGACGGCGAAGGAGTCGAGGTGGTGCAAAACTACGAGTGCGAGGATGCCGAACACGGAAAAGGCCAATTCACTGAAAAGCGAATTCATTTGTCCAGGTAGGAAAAAAGCATGCTTTGCGTATTTTTCTCAATATTTTCATTTAACGCCAAACAGTCGACTTCCTTATTGGCTCCAGTCGATTTGCCCCAGAGTATTCTATGTCACGGAGAAATCGTGGAACTACTACCCGTACACCTTCACAGGTAATTGGTTTGATTTATTTTTGGGGCGTAATTTATGGGGCTATGACTCCTAGACGTGTTTATTTATGTTGTCTGGGTAATCGCTAAACGTCTGCATGTGAAGCGAAACCTTTTCTTGTATCTGGGGATTCCACATGAACCTTCTAAAAATATTCGTATGCGTGCACTAAATTTATCCGGTGGGTCGTAATACTTTGCCACTTGCTGGTAATTGCTTATAAATTATTGGATAAGGTGTGGACGATATCACAATTTCATTCAGCTGTGTAACTACGCTAACGTACCTTCCTCAGGGTTTCGTGATGTGGCATGTATACACTTCGGCAACGAATTACAATTCGAAGTAGGCGTGTAATTTCAAATCATAAATATATACCATAAGGACAAAATCAGCACGCAGTGAATTCCACTAACAAAACTATATAAGTAGGTATCCCATGGTTTCTGGTACTTCCTTTATTGCACCAAGACTTTAAATAATAGAATTGATTGAATTGTTTCCTCCGCCACATTATGAACTGCTTTCTAAAAGTTGTATTTTTATTAAATTTAATGTTGGTTATCGTTTAACCATTATTTTATCTTAATTTCCATTTGGTTTTTAGATAAGGAGTATCAATCAAATTTTATAATTTTCATTATTAATAAGACTTATTAGGAAATTAATTATGCAATAATGAATAATTGATGAATAATATTCTTTATATTTTCCTTATATTGCGCAAGATTTCCAGGCAATTGCTCTCAAAGTTGAAGCAAATTTTACGTAATGCGTGACTTTTCGTTAGCTTAAAAACTCATTTAAATACATATATGTATTTTCTAATATACATACATAACATACTCAATTAAAATTGCACAAAATGTTAGCCTTAAAAACATTACAAACCAATGGTTTTTGAATGACGTCAACTTTAAAACATTTTAAACATTTTTGCTATTCTCCAGAAAAGGTTTTTTCGTATGTTTATTTTTCCTCGGTTTAAAAGTATGTAGTTTAGAAACTTCCATAATTCAGTGTGGAACACAAACTCTTTGACATTTCAAGATTCGTAATTTGAGTACAATTAAGAATTAAACTATATATTTGTGATAGAAATTACAAAAGCTGCTATTGCAACGGTTTGAAATAACTTAACTTTCATTCCTTTTAACAACCAAGATACGTCTGTAAGTGCTCTCTCTGTATGGTTCTTGGAAGACCTCTCTATATGGTTCTTGGAAGCCCAGTATTTCTCTGCCTCCAAGACGGGTGGCAAGGTTGTGGCTTCTTTTGTCGAGTTTGTAAGTGTGTCGTCAATTCTTTCTGTAAAAGACCCAGTTACCTTTTTTTAACAAAATTGTGAAATTTAGTTCTAATTAGGGCACACATTTTTGCTTTCGGTTTTCCATTTAGAGTTTATCATTAATTAAAACGAATTATTGTTATTTTTTCCATAAAAGATTATTTAAATTCTAAGATTTATTTTGAATTCTTTCCATGCTGCTTCCTTCCCCCTCAACAGAGTACACAGTAAGTAGAGAAGATTATAAAAAATTATTGACCCGTCATGCTTACTATCTTCTAGTGCTCGTTTGTCCCCAAGCTCAATGTCTCTATCCGCACAAGGTATGAGGATAACAATGGATGCACTGAAAACGTAATAAAAAATTATATTCTCGAAGAAATACTGTTTAACTTAATTAATAGTGCTTAAAGCTGTGTGAGAATGAAATCAAAGAGCGTTTGGTGGATCATATTGATATTGCTTTTGATGATTTGTCCAGTTTGAAACACTACAAACAAGAGGAAGATCCAAAGTTCTTCAAATCAGTTAAAACAGGTTAATTTTAGATACAATTTTGCTAACTTTAAAATGTTAAATTTGTAATCTTCACAGGACGAGGGCCATTAATGGAAGGTTGGCGTGAAACTGATAAGCCAATAATGTGCTCTTACAAAGTAGTTAATGCAGCTTTTGAAGTTTGGGGCTTTCAAACCCGAGTTGAGGACTACATACAAAGAGCCATTCGTGAGGTGTTGCTTTTGGGTCATCGGCAAGCGTTTGCATGGATCGACGAATGGCTTGATATGACTATTGAAGACGTGAGGGAGTACGAGCGTCAGAAACAGGCAGAAACAAACGAAAAAGTTAAGGCCAATTCATCTATGCCAAATGATATAGGAAACTCAAATCCGGCCACTCCTATGGATGAAACCCCTACAAATTCTGTATAAGCTCATTTTAGTATAGTTTTTTTGGGTTTTCTAGATGAGAGAGTTTACCAAATTGGGGATGAATTCCATATTAACATTAATCGCAATCCTGCTCACAATTCTGTAAATATATCTTAGATGTAAACCATTTTTGTATGTGATTTTTTAACATTTTTATATCTGCGCACTTCCTCAGGTAAATTATGTTAGAAATACTTTTGTTATGAAATGCCTAAGATGTACTTAATATAATATTGCATCATACATTATGTAGCAATTTTATGTTATTTCGAAAGTTCCTTTTTTGAAGATTTGTGGATAGAATGTTGGATTTAAATAAAACGCACATAAAAAGTATGCACATAAAAAAGTGTTTTATTTTTGTTATTATTCCCTCAATATGAAAAAAAAGTAATGTACAAGCATATTTCCATGTATTTTGTTCCGACTTGTCGAAAGGTCGCTATAGTTTATATATAGCTGAATTCGTTTTGGGCGTACTTATAGGGTTTTTATATGTAAGTTGGTTATGAAACTCATTTTGGTTTATTTCCGGGTTGAAGCGTCTTCTTGAATAACGAAATTATTGGCCAACAAAATTTGATACTATGTAATCGCATCGGATTTTTTGACGGGCATCTATTAATTTTGAAATTATGCAGTTTACGTTCAAAATCTCATTTACAAAAATTTATTGTTTTTTTTCTATTAAAGTAATGGTAGCGTGGCGACTATTGTATATGTGTTGTTTCTTAAACGCTGTGCTTTGAGTGTGGCTGAAATCTTGGATAGGTATGTAAAAAGAAACTATTGGGTCCAACTAAGATCTAAATTTATTAAAACAAAAATATACATTTCTTTTTTTTATTACAAAACGAAATAATGTATTGAGTAACGCACTAACAGTAAAATAGAACCGGATCTAATGTCAATCAAGTTCTTATTTTGATTGCGTTATATAAAAAGAAACATCTATGGGGTGGCTGGTTAATAAAAAGTGTCTTACACTTTAAACAGTCCTAGAACTAAAAGTGTCTATTGTGACTGTGAGAATATTTGAAGTGTTTAGACCTTATTTTGGGAAAGCAAACACATTGGAAACGGTTCTATTACAAATTAGCTTTCCTTAAGAACAAAGTGGCTGTGGACGCGTTCAGACCCGCAGCCATTAGTTTGCATTTTTTTTTTTTACAGTTTTTATGTTACGAGTACTTATGCTTTATTATAAATTTTACAATTTCAGTTCTTTATGACTTCTTATTTTTCCAATTTTAATGGTTAATTGCAACTTTTTGGTTGCCTAAGTGTTACGTTTTCTTACAAAAATTTACAGCGTCTTCTTTGTCGCACAAAACAATTTGAAAATAAACTGAAATAATAAATTAACTCATAAGTTTTACGTTGATTTGTATGACAGTAGAGTCAATAAATTCGGTGGATGTTCAAACCGATCAATTGGTTCTTTTTTCTTATTCACATCGAGTTTATTCGTTTTAACGATGTAGACCTCGAAACGAAAATAATGTTAATTGTATAAATCTAAAAGTAAATTAAATAATTATAATATAAAAACTTTATTTGAAAAAAATCACTCTAAACTTAATATGGCACATAATTTCCCGATTCTTACAAAATTGTTCATTTGTTTTATGCATGTACAAATAACAACAAATAATATGTTAAATTCATAAACAAAAAGATAAAATGCTCATTAGAGACTGGTCTAACGTGGTATTACAAGTTTTCTTTAATTTTCCTTAATTTTTCTTGTTTTTTCTAATTTGAAAGTTTCGTGCCTCTTTTTAAATATAACTTGTTCATATGACGGCTTCCGAATGCTGACATATGATTATTATTATTATTATGATGTTATGAGGTTAAATACAAATCTGTTTAATTTAGAAAACTCAACAACGCTAAAACGGAAAGGATTAGGTGGGAAGGAATAATAATAATCTTATGGTTTAACTTTAAGCAAACATTCGATTTCGAAAATTTTCCTTCAGCCAAAATCAGTCAACATAGCCTGTGTAATACTTTTACATTACTTTGGGACACAGTGTAATATATGCAGCATAAAAATGTGCGTATTACTATATACTGGGCTCATTAATATTGAAAAGCGTAAATCTAAAAGTTCAGTATTTCCTTCGTGATATTTTTAAATAACATTTTATTATTGTGCAGTCAAAACATAAAAAAAAATAATAGCTACAACAGCCCAGCATTCGAAAGTCATGTTATAATAGTGACTATATTATTAAAAACTGAAAACAATATTAAATTGTTGGCACATCGCCGTATTATCATGGATACGTAAGCTTATTATTAAAAGTGATTTTTGAGATTCACCTTGCTCAAATATTAGTTGGCCCAATTACTGGGGTAGGACAAGTTAATTTGGTTAAATATCTTAGCTGGAAAAGAGCTGCCGTTTTATAATATCTGTGTTCATGCCTTATTGATAATGTATAATTTTTATTAAAAAAGCGATGATACTGATAGCCTTAATCCGCATTTATGCGGATATAACTAAAAGTTTTTACAAAATTTAAAGCAAACTAAGGGATCGTTCACAAATTATTTGATCACACTGTACAGGGGGAGCTTCACTGCAAACTTTATAAATATTTATTAATGTGGCAGAATTATTTTACAATATTATGCACACTTTAAAAGTCAAGTCCATCGTTTTCTGGTACAGCAGAATCTTTCTTATACAGTGAAGGATTTGTTAATAGTTAGCAAAGTAATTTAGTTAATTAATTTGATTAAAACTTTGTTAAATGGATTTTCACGGAAAAACAAATCCAATTAAACAATTTACTATAGCTAAGAATATATTTGTTTTTAATAAGATCTCCCATTAATTAATGTAATTGTAAAATGTTGGTCAGTAATTTGTGAGCGGCTCCAAACTCCTAGAGTTTTAATTAAAACAGATCCAACCCGGAATTATTTGGCTCTGAATAACAATATTGTCAATTTTTTAATATAACGTATTTTCTAATGTTACCGTCATTCTAGAAAGTCACAATTGTTTTTATAATTTAGTTCCAAATTATAGCTATTTTCACTCCAAACCTTAATAAGGGTAGGTATACATTTTTCCAAAAAGCGTTTTGTTCCTTAAGGTTCTAAGTTAAACATTTTGTAAAATATTGTAATCCGTAGTTTGGTATGGAAGCATGAATTTATTTAAATAAGGGTTTTATCAATACGAATCCGTCAATTTTATGTCATGAATGTAAGTTTGTGGACTCGTATTGTAGGTATTCCCTAATAAATAGGACCATATTTCTTTTCGTAACCGAGTCATTAATTTATTTACGCTTAATAATTTAAATGTTTTGCTCATTTTTGTAAAAAATTTTAGTGCTGGCTTCGAAATGTGATTTTGTATTAGGATGATTATTAAAATTATTTTCATAATACATAATACTATTCTTCGTACGTTTATAACTAAGATAAAACAATAACAACTTATTTTAAAAATATCTATTTTGAGCTTAATTAAAGCAAAAGAAAATACATTTTTAAAGTATAATAATATTTCCCAGTTTAGAAATAAATAAGCTGCCAAAAGTTACCGAATGCGTACGCTTCGTTATCTTTTCTTTTAATTTTTATTGTATTACATAGTTAAATTATTTCACACGCACGATATTCTCTTTCTTTTCATTCGTTTTGTTTTCTAAAAAGAGGCACAGTTATTATGTTCATGATGTTTTACATTTAAATTTTGTTTTTGAAGATGAACACATTTTTATACTTGTTTTAGTTTCTTTTTTCTAATAAAACTTTTGTTAAAAGTGATACAAGACAAAAACAATTTCTAAGATATTATGATAATGGGAAGTTAAAGTAAATGTTTTTAATACTATCAGACAAGTGGCTTGTTTTTTTCTTTCTAATGCAAAAACTAATATATTTTATTATTTTTTTCTCCAACAGATTCACTCATAAATTTTGGATTGTTCCCTATTAAGTAAAATTAGGATACAGATGAAGAATCTTCACAGTCATTTTTTGTTGAAAATATCAGCAAACCTTTTTTTTGCTGCAACACAGCCCAAACAAGAAGTGGTAGGCTTCCAAGAACCATACACGTTCCCATGCAGTAGAAACAAATTTCATAACTTCCAGATAAATCTCTTAGAAAACCAGCAAGTGGTGGTACTGAAATTGCTCCAAAACTTTGGAACATTCGAACTAATCCATAACTTGAGCTGATGCGGTCGGTGCCGAAAAGATCAGCTAGTAAAACTGGCATTAGCAAATACCAGCAGCCCAAGCAGAGACCGTAAACTCCTGCTGCACATCCGATGACGTAAAAAGACAAAGCCGATGGAATCGTTAAGACCGCAATACCAGCTCCGAGAATACTGAAAATGATAGACGAAAATTTTAAATAATTTGTTAAGGTAGGTGGTGCATGGAAAATATTTGTAATTATTTGATATGAATATCTTATGCTTGCTCGTAGTCATCAAAAATGAATTTAGTTTTGCAAATAATGATGTAATTAATTTATAATTTCAACCGATAAGTCTTATTAAAAGAAATGACATTTCATTACAATTTAATTTAGCTATTTTAATTTCATGTGACAAGATCACAATTAACATACTAAGGCAGGAAGTCAAAAATATTAACGTTAAACCCCAAAGATTTTGAAGTTCTCCATGTATTTGCTATATCCATAAAACCTAACAGCTTTGATGGAAAGTATTGGATTAATTATTTAAATGTTGAACTTACCATATAATATAGGTCTTTTTTCTATCGAATAATTGCAGATCAGAGAGCCATCCCAGACCCAAACGGCCAATTAAGTCAAGTGCAGCACTTACTGCAACCAAGTAGCCTGCTTCACTCTTACTATATCCTATAAAAATAACTACATAAATATACTATATTATTATTTATTGCTCGATGGACCTATTGATATAACATGTGCCGGCAGGTAATAGAGCATGTAAGGACATCCAACCGACATTAAAGTAACCGACAAGCACATCAAAATAAAGGTAGAGTCCTTTAGAAGGCTTATGTCCAAATACTCCTCGACCCGATCACAGCAAGTTCTAGGCTCGTCTAGCTCATCTTCTTCGTCATTTTCACAGAAATCGCTGACTGGTGTCGGGATTATCATACTCTTGCTTAGTCCCCTGTTAGCCGTTGTAGGTGTTTGTTTTTCCAAATTACTGGCTATTTTCGAAATAATTTCATCGGTGCTAAATGCATTTTTGTGTCGTCGTCTACTTCCTCTGTTCGAGTCTGTCCCACTACGGGTTCTGTAGACCCAAGTTGAGTCGGTGCTTAAGTCCTCAACAGAATGCAAAATACTTGAACTTCGGACTGATTTCATTGGTTTCATAAATGTCGTTTCACCAACTGTATCTTTGCATTCATCATCGCTATCGGGCTGCAAGTTTTTTTCATTTACGTTAACTGAAAATAAAGAGATTTTTAATAATTTATCTATACTATTCAATTTATTTATATTCCAATGTTGAGAAAAATAGGCCTAAAAACCTATAATATGACAATTTTTGTAAAAATAATAATGGAACGTCATAGCTTGAAATATAGTTAAAATGAGAGCTGAATCTAGCATTTAATATTTTATTTACACTTGTACTTTTGAGCTCTACATTAAATTTTTTTTTTTTTTTTTTAATGTTAAAAGTATGGCGTTTTATATAATTTGAATCAACTTTTTAAAACGAATTTCGTTGTGCATGCTCTGATAGAGTGATAGCAGTAACAAATTTTGTTTACTAATGTTATTATTGAGGTCAACCTACCGAATTTGTTGGTATTGTAATAGTCATTTATGCGATTTTTGGATTCTTCCAAGAAGAGATGTTCTATGAATTTTTTGTCCAATGGTTCTTCGCAAGAATCCAAATATGTTGAGTTGGTAAGAGGAACTCCATTAATACTGCTAAACGTTTTTTGATGTTCAACTTCTGTAGATGGTTCCTTTAAATCTTCTTTAAGTTCTACGGGTCTATATAAAGTGGCAGATGCACACACATGAAGCATACATCCTCCAAGAATAAGTATGGTGCCATGAAACCCAAAATGATGCACCAAATGCTCTATCAAAACGGGCAGAATAAAACTTCCAGCGGCAGTTCCTGAAACACATATTCCATTCGCTAAAGCCCGGTGTTTGTCGAAGTACTGTGAGACAATCACTATTCCAGGAGTTGTGGAGAGACCACCTCCAATACCTTAAGAAGATTAATTAATTTTTGATTCAATTGTACGAACATTAATTTCGAATGAGAGCCTCTAATTTTCCTTAAATTTAAAAACCAAAATTTGTATATTAAACCTAATTTATCCGAAAAGAACATTCGTTTTCGACGTTGGATCAGACGTTATTATACATATCTAACTATACACATATTATATTGTTTTTTTAATAAAAAATATCTATACAGGTTATTCAATAAGCAAGATTTACATGCTAACCGTAAAAGCAAATTAATCGTTACGAATCAGCAAAGTAACATCTATTAATTTTTTTACATCTGTTTTAATTACGTCTATCATTACCAAAAAATAACTGAAATAATTTTCTAATTAAAACATTTAGCTCTATAGATAAGTCAGATCATCTATATAGAAGTATTTATTATATGGGACGTAGATTTTTGGTAACTTGTTCCCAATAATTGATCATTCGATATTGTTAGATGAAAACGACTAAACGACGACCTAACGTGTAACGATGGCGGTTTTATTTTTTGAAAAAGCAGAAAATGGGAGACTAGCTTCGTAGATTCGAATTTACTTAAAGAAATTTACCTGTTAGGATTCCAAACGTAAACAAAAGATGCAGTAAATTCGTAGCAAAGTAACTGAGCGTCAATCCAAAAGCGCAGAATAATCCCCCAATAAAGACGACAGTGCGGCATGAAAATCGTTGGCACAGCGCGCTAGAAAGAGGCGCTAGAGCCAGACAGAGAGCGGACAGAATAGCTGGAATCCACGAAGCTACAGTGGCTGAGGTTCTGGGGAACGTCTCCATAATCTCGACGTAGAGGACGCCGTAGGACTTAACCAGGCCGGCAACCCAGAATTGCACAGAAAAAGCGCCAAAAACAATAAACCAGCCGTATCCACCGTCTGGGGGATCGGCACTAGATGCGGAACTGTCCTTGGTGTAGTTCTTCTTCTTCTTCTCAGCTAATTTATTTGACCTCAATTCCTTTGATTTTGCAATAAGCGGTCTTGCGGTGAGGCTGGACACAGTCAGCAGATTTTCGTTGTCATCCTCCTCAACTTCAGATGACTGCTGCTGCTGGAGGATGCTGGAGTGGACATTCCTCGCCGGACAGCACAGGGTGTCGATGGCGAGGGACGCTGGTCGTCGCGGCGTTTGGACATCGATGGCGTTGGTGCCGCTTCCCGTACATCCAAATCCCAGAAGGTTCTCATTCTGTACGATACCCAGGTCTGCGAGGGGAACTGGTGGCGCTGAATGTATGGAGAAGAGTGACCCAGACGACTGCTGGCATTCAGTGAGGAGGGACGGAGCTGGTGGTTGTGATCCCCCAACTGCTGAGTCAATGTTTGGCATGGCGGTTGGAGCGCAAATGAACCCTCCCGACTGGTACTCGATTCGACCAGTTGGGTCCGGTTCACTCGGGCAGTACACCGAGCCCCTTGAATCCTGAAAATGTTTTAATTAAATTACATTTTTATTACAATGTAAAAAATATCTGTGCAAGTTGATACAAAACACTAGATTAGATAAAAGATTCCAATTTAAATCTCTAGTGTAATAAGACAACTCTTACAACTCTTCGAAAGAATTTATGATACCTAACTTTGGCGATTCATTTTGGAAGTATGAATTCTTCTCACAGAGTTAACATATTTAACCCATATTAAAGTATGAAAAAAATAAATACAAATATTTGAAATCGCCTTTTATTTTAAACTCCTTCACGGGGGAAAGGATTTCTCGTAAAATATAATAAAAAATTAAAAAGTGTTATAATTTATATACTATTGCATATGAAAGTACGTAGCGTAGGTTTTTTTAATCAAATTTTGTAGAAATGGTGCAGTTTTGAAAAAAAAAAAAAATAATCGATTTTTGTCCAAAAAATAAGTAGTAAATTGTAAAAGTTTACATTAAATAAAAAAACGGCTTCGTACTTCCATATTAAATTTAAAACCAATTTATGCAATAGTGTTCAAGTAACCTTCTTTTCCCAGTTTGAAAAAAGTAGATTCGAGAAAAACGTTTTAAGACCACTTAAATCCTAGAACTTTGTTTTTACGTCTAATCTGATCTGATCTAACCTATGCATCATACATTTGGACATTCACGTTAATGCTCGCCTACCCTACAGCATTGCTTAAGCCGAAAATAAAAATCGATTTTTCCAAAATCTTGGAATGGTGTGGTGTTACTTCTTAAATTAGTGTCTAATCGTAAGTATTAACGTGGAATATAAAATGTTTTGTTTATACCATAAGTATTTGTGCTCGAAAAAGGCGAGTCACTCTAAAGAAGTCCTGGTTTTTAAAGTGACTATTCAACTAGCAAAGCTAACTACATAGCTGCAATACTCACGAAATGTTCAACCTTGACCTAGTATCTGACTGTTACTTAATCATCTAAGACTATTAAACTATGTACGCTTCGCGTTTTTAGTATTCCGAAATATGTATTTCATTCCTTTTAATTACGCTCCATGACAAACTAGTCATCATTGAAACTTCTATGTTAGAACGCATTAAAGCTTGTGTTACATTAACTCCCATCCCATTTTATAGGCGTACTATGACTAGCACTGCGTGGTCCTCCCTCATCGAGAATTTCCCTAGAATTTACTGAAATCTTAGTTTGGTAATCACCGAACTTAGAGACTACAGAAACATACTCGATAGTAACTATTTAATTAATTTGCGAGTCAACTGAAGAAGAACTAATTTATGGAGTTTCTGCTTTATGTAATACACTGATAGCAGACGTTAACCTAATAAAACATTCATAAAAATGTCGTGCATTTTGAAAATTATATTGACGGGGGAATGTTTTAAAGCTATCTACGATGTTGGCTTTGTGAAATCGATTGCAATTTATTTTGAAGGTCAAACCTTATTTGTTACTTTACTGTTTCCAAGCAAAGAGCAATTAAGGTAAAAATAACTCATAGTCATGCTTTTGCCGGTTTCAGTTTACCATAAATTTGCTAAAAAGAACAGACAAGGAATTTTTAAGGGCATGACTTTGTTAAATGATTGATTACAAAGAAATTGAGTATAATCACGATTTTCAATTTAATAATCGACCCTTACTTAGGGATACTGAGAAAAGTTTTAATATGTTAGAATTTTACGATTTGTATTTTTAATTTGCTCTTTCCTTCACTAATTTTTGCAATATTGAAATATGACTTAGGTATCAACTCTAAATTGTTTACCAAGTTTTATCGACAACGATTAAAAATATATGATGGATGTCGGGACTTAAAGATTTTTACAGAATGAAATATAGAAGAATGTATTTCTGAAATGAAAACTGACGCGACTGACACTGTTGTGTTTAAAGATGTCAAAAGTTTATTGAAAATGGTGCAAATAGTATAAGAAAAAACTGAAGTAAAATCTGCACAGTTCTTCAAAGTAGATTGACAATGTGACAGAAAAAAATCGTATCAATTTATACAGAATATGCCATAAATATCGGATAAAATTGTAGGGAAAGATGGAGGGATACACGTATTTCTAACAGCAACAAAATATTGAAATTTTGGTATCTGCCAATTCCTACGGGCTACAAAATTAGGATCAGTTTAATAATTTGTTCAAAAGTACCTACGTTTTGTTCGTTTCGTAGAATGTTAGCTGTGTTTTTTTCACAACGGGTCTGGTTCTGGGTTTACTAGGAAATTTTGCATTGAATTGAAATTTATGAATAGTTACCCATATCGAACTTTATTTTATTTCGTGAACATATGATCGAATTGCCTGAATTTATACTTACTTTGCGTCAAAAATGTAATCCAAAAATTTGCCTGGGTCAGGGTTTGAAGTTTGAATGGGCAAATATCAAGGCAATTTGATGCGTTTTTTCGCAAAACTTAAAATCTTTATGTAATTGACTGTTTTTTTAATTCAATTCAATGCCTAGTACACCCAGAACCAGATCCGTTGTGAAAAAAACGCAGCTGTTATCAAAGTTTACCTTTAAGGGGGAAGGCCACTGTGACGGGCCAAAAAATTGTGAATTTTCGCGAATTTTTTTGGGCAGGTTTAATTTATTTTTGAAGAATCGGATAATGGAATATGTAAAGAGTGTATATTCAACTATATGTACAAAAACTTATAATTACAAAATATACAAAATTCGATGATTTATAAACATTTTCGTAGTAGTCAAAAAAAAAATCCTTCTTCATTTACTGTGTTTCCATGAACAAGGTTGAGTTTGGGTTGAGTTTTCGTTGAGTTTTAAAGCACTGAGGTTAACCCTGCGGGTTTCCATGTACCTGGGTTAGTTTGACAGCTCTTGCTTTGGTGTATTTGCATCACATTTAAATTTATTTAAATATTTGTGTTTAAAAATGGATTTAGTAATGAAAATTATGCTATTATATACAATGTATAAAAGCTGAATGCCATTATTAACACAAAAGCAAGTAATCTACCAATACATTTGGATAACTCAGCTAAATCCGACCCCTTTCGTTGAGTTTAGCTGGGTTTAACGAAACTTAACTCAACCCTGGTTTCCATGGGACTTTAACTCGGGTTAACCCTGAGTTAACTCTGCATGGAAACACAGTAATTGTCAATAGTAGTTCTAAAAATTTTTTTAAATCGGCTACGTACAACCATAGTTACTATAATTATAAAGCTTTCAAAACAAAAAAAATTAAAATCGGCCCATTGGTCTTCCAGGAACCGTTGGGACAAGGTCAAAACAAGTTTTTTTTCGAGAAAATGTATATAACTTAACGAATTTGATATATTTTTTAATAAAATTTTGTATATATACTCTTTAAATATTCCTTTATCCGATCTTTAAAAAATAAATTATACCCGCGCAAAAACATTCGCGAAAATTCAGAATTTTTTTGGGCCGTCACGGTGGCCTTCCCCCTTAATCTTTATTATTGTTTTATTTTTTTACTGAGCTTAGATCTCCTCCACGCATTTTCCTATCAATATATCTTAATAAAACTTTTTGTTTTTTGCACAGATATCAAAATTGACATACATACATATGTATGTACGGTGTATGATTCGAGAGAAAGAATTGAAGAATAATAACCTAAAAATGACCAAGTACAGTCCCTTAGCTTAAAAGAAGCGAATTAATTTTACGATGCATATGAGATGAAAACTCTTCTTCTATTAAGTTTTGTCTTAGGTGAGACAGTCGTATAATATAAAACTCAGTTCAAACAATTTAGTAGTTTTTGAGTACTATATACAGGGTGACCGGAAATTGCTGGTATTCCTCTCGGGAGAATAAACTATGACTAATTTGGAGTGATTTAACCTATATCACTTGGGGGTCGGAAATGCACCATTTTCGAGAAAATCTATTTCGTATTCCTTTTTACAAAAATCCGAATATTCTCACTTTTTGGCCTGAATTTTTCCGTGATCTCATAGCTTACTAATTGGCCAACCTTCCTAGAGCTAAAAATCACAAAATTTCCTGTTAGATTTTATGTTGTGTTACAATAAATAAAAAATATAAAATAAAAATCCTTCACAGAAGTGTTATTATCATAAAAAAATTTATGGAACTTGTCGTAGAAAGCATTGTAAATTTGTAATTACATCTCAGTATCCTCAGCTATCCAAAAAGATATAATTTTCGACGAAAACATTGTTGGTTTTTTATTTTAATTTGAAAAAGTAGGAGTGGAGCAGTGTACAATAAGTAGATTGTCTCGAAAATGGTGCAATTACGACCCTCAAGTGATATAGGTTAAATCACTCCAAATTAGTCATAGTTTCTTCTCCCGAGAGGAATGCAAGCAATTTCCGGTCACCCTGTATAATGTAACTTTTTGTTTTGAAGGAATTCTAAAAATTATTTTTCAATCCAGGAACATTAACATTGTAAACATGTTATTCATCACTATGTATTTTCAACATGACAAAGTGTTGTTTTTATACAAAAACTAAATCAATAATTTTTAATTTTTGTGTTTATATAGTATGTTTGAATGAAGTGTAGTAAATCACCTTTTTGTCAAAGGGTTTGTAGAAGATTTATTGTTATTTAACATTCCGTTATTGAATTCTATTCGTCATATAACTTTTCTTGTGTTTTTCCAATCTTTGAAAATGAAAAATTTTTACGCTCAACCTTTTATACTATTTTCGAGCTATGCAAGAAGTATTTTATTCGTAGTTGTGCCGTCGTATAACATGGTTATCTTCTAGAAAAATACATACTTATTAAAAGATTTTAGTATGGACTAAGTGTACGATGAGTTAAAATTAAGACTACAATATTTTGTAAAGGAATTTTATGCTCACAGCTGAAAATGAATGAAAAAGCTTTCCAGATGATGTTTACTAAAGAGTTTCATTTCCCAGAACATATGACGTAGGTGGATGGTAACATTTCAAAGAAATCAAAGGGTTTTTCTGTTCTGTCCTGGGTCACGGAGGGTTATAAATACGGTGACAGACACTGCAGGCAATCAAGTCAGATGCAATAGCAAAACATTGGCGAACGAGAATCATATGAGCTGGGAAGGGAACACTCATGCGCGATGAAATTTCCCAGTATTTCTGCGAGGTGTTAGTAACATAAATACGAAGATTATCTACATAGGGATTTTGCCCAAATATTCCAGTTTTCAACGGCAGGGAAGAGGAGGGAGTGCAAAGTTTGGAATTTGAATCGCAGTGCAGAAAGTGTATCCAGTCATCCTGCGTACAAAAGACCCAGAAACCAGGCCACCGAAGTATTGACCTCACCTCGGACTTTAGTTCATTGCCTTGCACTTTTGTGCTCCGATAAATCCTCGAAGCGACAATAGGCCCCAAAGACACTTAAAGAAGGGACAAGGCTCCTTTTTGCTGATGCACCATTTTGATTTCTACCTTACCTTCGATGAAGTTTTTAATCTTTGTTGATATAAATTAATTTGTATCGGAAAACTCTGAAGGATATAAGAGTTCGGGGTAATTAAATAGTTGGTTGATTTTTTCGACTAGTCATTTAATTATCCCTTTATAATAAGAATATTACAAAATGTAATGACATGAACGTGCAATTTCTGAGCTTTTATAATTGAAAAAACAAAATAAAATTGTCACGCAATAACTCTATCATTTTGACTTATATATGTATATAAAAATATCACAGGGTTACAAATTAATGATTTTCGGATTTTTTTCTTTACATAGCACAAGTGCCTTCAGTACAAGAGACCTTTTGTGCTAAATTTCAAGATTCTAGGTCACAGGAATATACTCTATGAATTTGATGATTAGTCGGTTAGTGGGGCTTTTAGTATAATTTGAAAGGCCGTATCTTTTTATTGCATTGAGTTAAAAACTTGAATTTTACAGGACTATAAGGACTGTAGAAACGGTTAGAGGTATTGAATTGAAATTAATACCATTTTTAACACGATACCTCTAGCCATTTCTAAGAGAAAGATCTTCACACAGACGGGACTATAATGGTTTCTGGAACCCTAAAAACAGTTAAATTTTGTGACAATATTATCTTGCTTATTTTGTTTTATCAATTTTTCTTCGACATAAGTTTTGCAATTATACTTTTGAGGGAAGAATGGGGAAAAAATATATTTCTTCAAAATAGAGATACTCTCTGTAGTTGCCACGGATTATATACATATACATATGTATGTACTTGAAATTTACATTTAGTAAATTCTTAGAACGTAATATTGCAAGTATTAGGGTATTTTATACCTTTTATGATGTCTTTTTAAAATTTTAAGATTGCCAACATGATTTATTTTTGGTCTTACTATTTTGAATGAGTGAATATATAATAAACGTGTATGAAGGAAAAATATTAATTAATCTAGCATAGTATAATAGACCTAGTGAAATAGTTTATACAAATTACATATTCACATTGAAAATCCAAAATCCAATTTTGCTGGAAAATGCAACGGTTCAGCCAATGCATGTTATCCATCTGTGACGGCACACGGCAGGTAAATATTACTTGCAGGCATGTTTTTTTAGTTCTTTTCAGTTACGTTTTCCTACTAATCTGTCATATCTTTACACTCTTCTAATGTTTTCTGAAAAAAATACAAAATGGTAGTAACTAGAATAACAACTGAGTTGACATTAAATAGTCTGTATAACATTTTTAACATATTCGTAAGTCTATTTGGTTGAATATTTGATATTATAGGGTACAGATATTATTATATTATAGTACAGTAAAGAGTTTGTAACATAATAAACGCTATATTATGGGATTAAACGGATTTAAAATGTTTCATTATGCCACACAGTCTTTTGAACGCATTGAGAACATAAAGTCTGTTAAAGAATGCTCAATGCACTCGTTCAAACCTAATTATTTCAAGGTTAAAATAGTTCCATATTCTTTCATAGTTGAACAAAATAATTTAGAAGTATAAAGAGCAAACTAAAATTAATTAAAAATTAAAGACCGCATCGATCGTGTTTCTCGGAAAGCTATAATTTATAATAATAATACGTAATAAACCTATTATCGTATTTAATTCTAAGCAACATAAATTACGCAACAGTTCATCGATTATACACTTTATTTAAATTTCGAAGAACCGCATGTCAACTCTGCCGCTGATCGGATAGTAAGTGCTACGTCTGTTTGTGGCGTAAGCGTAAAATCATTGCGTGTATGATGAAACGAAGATTTCATAGAAGTCACATGAGTGTTGTAGTCTACTATGAAATATTTTTTAATTGTAGCATGTACAAACTGCATGCGTTTAATTTTTCATGAATATTATTTTATTTTATTTATGGTGGAGTCAACAGATTGAAGTCAATTTAACAAATTACCTGTAAGTTCCATTCCTGGGGTAAAGACATTTTTTGCTATGCGAAATTTTTCTTAATTTTTCACGTTTAAAACCTAAATGCATTGGTTTGATTTTGGTGTTTTGTTGAATCACTTTAGATGTCCTGGAGAAAATTTCCCTTATTCCAACCGTCACCGCGAGAGAACCAACAACAAAATCAAGGCACAAAGAAAATCCCTTTCCGAGCACGTCTCTTCCCTCTTTTTATCTTTTTGCACTCGAGAGGGAGATAGCGAATTTTAAACTAAAAACGTTATTTTGATAATTTCCCGACTTTTACCCCGCTTCACTCCCCAATTTCTCTTATATATGTGCGTCTCCTTGTAAACGTTATATAAATTCGATTTATTGATAGTCTCAGATATTCTTTAACGGAAAATTCTTCCCAGTAAAAAAATTATTCTAGAAAACGAGATTTTTCGTATTTAACACTATTTTTTATTTATTTATTTTATTTATTATAAAAAGGAAAAGCTTTTCTTTTTATTGCACGGAAAGCTTGCCGCGCGCACTTGAGAGGAAAACAATTTTCCTCGGCTTCTTCGAAGAAGAACGCCTCCTTTTCAGCCTTAAAAATCACAAAACTATAGCACCAGTGCAAATCTTCTTCTACTGTGGCTGAAATGAATTTTCGGCTTTTCGCTTTTCCAAGAAAGCACGGTATGGAAAATTTTATCCAAATTTTTTGTCGTTCCTCTTTTTCGTTTGCTTGTGCTCTTCTCTCCGTCTGAATATCGACTGAGGAAAATCGGCTGGGAAACCTTTCCCAACGATGGAAAAAGTGGAAAATCACCAGCAATCGATAAACTCAGCTGGTCGGCTCTTGTCTGCCATACGAGGAGCGTCATTTGTCGTAAGCCAACCTATAGCTATAAACTCGTAGGTGTAGGTTGTCTGACTCTGCAGGGTGTTGTTTTCAGCGGAAAAGGGATGGAAGGCCCTCCTTCAGGTGCAAGTGCCATGCTGTGTCTAAAGTACATAAGAAATCCATAAAATCTAACTGGTAGCTTCATCTATCTAAGATTATTCCAATTCGTGTAGGTTGCTATTCCACCCATTTCAAATAATTCATACATCCTTCGAATTTCAAAATATTTAACAATAAATAAAAATATAAAAAGAATTTGGAACTTTTATGGATCCCACCTTAAGCCATTTGTACATAGTTCAGTTTAAAGGGCACCCATCTGCTCCAGGCTCTGTCCTTTGAACCTGATAAGCTGATTATAAAACCTTCTCAATAGAAATAAAATAAAAATGGAAATACATCTTATAATTTTACTTTATTATTCCTTACCAACCTTTTGTATGCAGAACCAACCTTTTGTATGTAACATACAAAAGATTGGTTCTGCATACAAAAGGTTGTATGTACAATATAGTGAAAACTGAAGTTATTTAGAAAATATACTTTATTTTGTCATAATTTATTTGTTTTATAGAAACCTGCTTTTTAACAATAAATGGCTTCTTAAATTATTACAATTAATAAATTCTAAAAATTAACCAATTACCTAAATTGTTCTGTAAAATTTGTTTGATAACTGCGTCCTTTGAAGTGTATTATTCAGGATTTGTATGTATGTATATAAATATGTATATTTGATTAATTTAAAAATTGGTTCCCTTGGTTAGACGTAGCGTGGCGAACGACTTTTAATTTTTTATAATCCGATTTGACTTAAATTTGTTACCTGTTGCTTGTTACTGTAAGTAACTTTACTCATATGTTGATTCAATTCAAATTTCTTCCAAAGTATCCTTCCGGAGTCGGTGATTATGAATTCAAATTTCATAACCCAATATGGATGATTTTGAAATTATTTATGGTCCGATTCGTTAAAATTTGGGTGGGGTCGAAAATTAGAAATCCAAAACTGCAACGCCATAATGGCAGAAGAAATTAGTCTTTTATATTTTTTAATTCAAATTTAATATTAAAGAGGTTTTTGATGTTTCAAATTATGAAGTTTTGGTTCAAATTCACATATTCAGCTTGACATTAAAGTAATGAATAAACTGTTATTTATAGTTGGATAGCGAGAGTTTACGTATTCTTGGTAAAAATTAATTATTACATTACGAAATACATAATTATAAGACTAGAAAAGAGGGAAATGAATAAAATATTAAAAGAATTTATTATTATACAATAGACACTTTTTTTAAATTTTCAATGCAAAATTTCTTAGTAAACCTGGAGTCGGATTCGTTGTGAAAAAAAAACACAGCTAATGTTCAAAAGGATAAAATTGTTAAGTGAAAAACTTTTTTTTTCTTCTATGATTCAAATTTAATTGACAATATAATATAGCGACTTACTAAGCTTTACACATTTGTCCGTCTTTTTTCCAGCTAAAAGAAAAGAAAGCGTTCTATGATAAACACGTTTGAAATTTAATGTAGAATCTAAAATAATTCGAAATTTTTAATGAAATTTTTAGGGAAGATTCTTAAAAGTATTATATAAAAATTTATTTTGTAAAATTTTAAAAGTATAGAATATCCCCTTAAATATTTTATTTTTATAACATTTGAATTTAGTATAGTTTTTAGGAAACCACCAAATACAATATATTTGGCTAAGGAAAATGAATTTAAAAAAATAATATGATTTCAGTACTTATACTAATTACAAATAAATATAGTTAAATGAATTGTAGTTTCTAGCTCTTAAGTAACGAATCCTGTTGTATTTATCAAATATATGAGCCGTTAAGAATCATAATGGCGTAAGTCAGCAATTTTTAAAAACTGAGTTAAGACTAAAATTACCCGTCACCCTGTTAAATAAACTATTAAAACTTGGCCATTATGATTCTCAACGGCTCATGTATTATAAAAAATAATTATATAATATATTATAATAATTATACATTTGAATTGAGATATCTTTTGGCAATTCTGTAGTGGCTTTCGTTTCTTGCCAAAAGCTTTTAGCTCTGAGCTTTCGATTACCTTTAAAAAGTACCGTTTAAAGCTTCTGAGGAATCATAGACTTGACCTTTAACGCCCAAAGTGGGGGCGTTAAAGTTAAGAAGCGTCCCGCGGAGTCTCAGAAGCGATCGAAGACTAAAACTAATTGTTCTCTCCAGTCGCAAGCTCCAGCGAGGGGCTCCGTGGGGACAATGCGCACCTTGCAAAGCACCCGGGGGGCTTTCCTTATCACGGTCGGGCTCCCACCCGAGGAATCTGGGTTCGCCCCATTATCGAACGGCCTGTCGATTCCGAGGAGGATAAAGCACCTGGGAAGAAAGCCGCAGATGTAAAAATGCTGGCGACTGCATTCTTGGTGCATTTGATTGTGTGCCATTGACATTAGTCGGCTGCGGGGGCGTCGCGGCCGGGCGCTCCGCACTATGCAGGGCCGGAATCGGAATTCGCTGGAAGAGCGCCTGCCCCACATCCAGCGCTTGTCCCATGACTCATAAATTAGTTCATCATCGATGGGGAACAGTTTCAAAATCGTCCGATAGCGCGAACACGAAGGCGGCCGCGCACCGGTCAGCGCAAAAGAGTTATGAACCGGACTGCTGGAGGAGGCATAATGCCTCATTTTTCAGAGTTTTCGATTTCAGTGCTCCATAAGTCACAGCAGATTTAAATTAAAAAGAATCGGAGGAAATGAGACAATTTTATAGCCCTTAGAAACCGATTCGAGATTTCTGTACGTCGCATCACCTGATCGATGCACATTAATTTGCATATTTATCAGGAGGACACGCCGGTGCGATCGCACGGGCTCCGCAGGGGCAGAGGTGGTCATTAGGGCAACTACCAAAAGACCTCTTCAAAATATGATCGCACGAGGCCCAATTTGATCTACTCTTGCCCGTTTGGCCCGCCATTATTCTTCCACTCGTGCTGTTTATATCCGCTTTACGGCGCGGAATGATCGATGGGCGGCACATTGTCCGCTGCGATCGCGCAGCTAGAAAACGAGGAGTTTGGGTCGCGGTATTGATCTACGATCGCTGACAAGATCACTACGGACCCGCTTCTCGTGGATACCTGAGATGCCGCGGCCCGTTCCTGTTTTATAGCGCCATTAGTTGTGGCAGGTTGCTTCAGACTTACGACGCGATTGGGAAAAAAGGCGACGATTTCTTCCCGCGATCGCTGGGACTCACTCGTGAAGAGTTGAGGACTAATGAACACGTGATTCGTGACCTACAGTAGTGGAAATTCCCATAAAACCACTGACATTTATGCTATTTTCTCAAATAAATGTCGTTACAGCCCCAAATTTTATATTGCATTAGAACAGTAATTGGCTGTTATATACATGTGCATAAAAAAAATTTGATTCGGACTTGACTATAAAAAAAAAATTGGGAAACAAGCAAAATTATTAAAATTCAGGTGGAAATTCCCATAAAACCACCTAATGTTTTTAACAAACTATTAGCACTAAAAACTTACATTCATACTTATAATAACAAGTGAGTCCTCCTTTGTCTTTTACAATTCAAACATTTATCCTGGCATTGATTTAACTAGATTTTGGAGCTTTTTTACGGAAATTTTAGACCACGCTTTTGTAAAGCGATTTTAAACCTCTGAACGCTATTGTACGGTCGTCTTTGGGGTACACATGTCTTGAAAGTATTGACAGAGATTATCCACATCGTTTGAGGCCCGACTTTTTGCAAAATAAGCTTATTGTGTCGATATTTTTCTCCTCCAATCATTTAAAAATTGTCTTAGAAACTTGTATGCAGCGTTGTTTTCTTGGAAAAGCAAGTCCAAACCACACAAATCTTCTGCTCGCTGAACCATAACTTCTTCTAAGAGTTGAATACTCATTTCGGAACTCATTTTTTGTGGAACAAATGCAATTTTCGTCTTTTAATGAGGAGCAAAGCCAACCCACACCATCACACTTCCTCCACGGAAGATATGGCTCAGTCTTAACTCTTCATTTAGCCTTTTATCGTGCCAATACATATTGCCCAATTCATTTATCCTTTCGGCCAACATGTTTTGGTATGATAAAAGGCAAAATGAAGAAGTAAGAATGAATTCTTCCTTCGGTGGAAAGAGTGTAGTGATGTGGATCGACTTTGTTTTCATTTGTAAGATGGAAATTGCATTTGTTCCACAAAAAATGAGTTCCGAAATGAGTATGCAACTCTTAGAAGAAGTTATGGTTCAGCGGGCAGAAGATTTGTGTGGTTTGGACTTGCTTTTCCAAGAAAACAACGCTGCATACAAGTTTCTAAGACAATTTTTAAATGACTGGAGGACAAAAATATCGACACAATAAGCTTATTTTGCAAAAAGTCGGGCCTCAAACGATGTGGATCATCTCTGTCAATACTTTCAAGACATGTGTACCCCAAAGACGACCGTACAATAGCGTTCAGAGGTTTAAAATCGCTTTACAAAAGCGTGGTCTAAAATTTCCGTAAAAAAGCTCCAAAATCTAGTTAAATCAATGCCAGGATAAATGTTTGAATTGTAAAAGACAAAGGAGGACTCACTTGTTATTATAAGTATGAATGTAAGTTTTTAGTGCTAATAGTTTGTTAAAAACATTAGGTGGTTTTATGGGAATTTCCACCTGAATTTTAATAATTTTGCTTGTTTCCCAATTTTTTTTTTATAGTCAAGTCCGAATCAAATTTTTTTTATGCACATGTATATAACAGCCAATTACTGTTCTAATGCAATATAAAATTTGGGGCTGTAACGACATTTATTTGGGAAAATAGCATAAATGTCAGTGGTTTTATGGGAATTTCCACTACTGTATGAGCAACATCACGTAAGCAAGCCCACAAGTGGTGCTGCTGTTTATTTCATTGGTCGAAAATCAACATTTAATTAGTACCTAAATATATTTGATTTAACCCAGAATAGACAATAATAGGAAATTTATTTATGTTTTATTCTTTCTCTTAAAATTTAATGCATCTGTGATGACTGCTTTAATGGGACAGTCCCTTAGCACAAAATTAGGTACACCTTGCATTTTCAAAGCATATTTTTTGAGATCATATTTCGAAAGATTAAAATCTATTAGTAAAATGTTATTTTTCGAAAAGATTTTGTTCTGTAAATTTTTTGTGTATTATATAATTAACAAGACTTACTAATATTTAGTAACATTTCCTTTTTTTTTTAAATAAATGTTTCGACTTTTTTGACATATTGCTTTTGTAGTTTTTTATCATTTTGTTCATATCATTGGTATTCCTATACCACTTTCGATTTTAAAGTCCAACAATTTTCTATGGGGTTTATATCCAGAGAATTACCGGCCCCATCCTGCATAAACATTTTTTTTTAATGTAGGACTTTGAAGATCATTCTTCATCACAAAATCAAATAAAAAATTTATTTTTATTAAGTATGCCAATGAGAGTGGCTACAAATCTACAAAGCGATGTTTTGATATACTAAAAAAATCAAAAATTAAAGGAGTTTACATATCCAAATATTCTCACAAATTGCATAGTTGAATTTAAACTTTGCGCAATAATTTTAGGAAGTAACATATGTATATTAGCTATACATACTTGGTAACATGTTTTGAAATAAAATGCAAGCACAATAAAAGCAGAATACTACAGTCACTACTGTCTTTATAAGTTATTATTGTGCCATTCCCTCCGGCAAGCACCATAATGCAAAGAATAAGTCGGTTAAAAAGTGCTATTGCCACTAAAAAATTTAGAGCTGATGTAGGTAATCTAAAAAGTTATGACAGTAAAATACAAAAATACAACACAGTAGATCGTAAATTAAATACCAATTGTAGACTATACAACACAGAGAATTGTTAATGAATCATAATAATTTAAATAGTTTATTTAGTTATAGACTAAAGGGGGTTTTTAGAGAATTTATTTTATAAAAAGCTTTTTTTTAAACTAATCTACGAAAATCATATTATATGTTGTATATGGGAAAAACTGAAGTTAAGTTTTATTTTTATTATTTTTCTACTAACAGATGTAAATGTACTTGGAGTTTTGATAATATAATTGTATGTTTGTACGAGTATGCTTTCGCTATAGCTTCATTCTGTATTTTGAATTATGGTATTTATTTATTTATTTTAATATTAAATTTCGGACTTGCTATACATTCAAAAGAAAAAAAAAACATTTTGGAGTTCAGGTCTCACGGACTCTTTATATAAAAAATATATGTATAGACAGAAATATAATTATTTTTTTTTATTTATTTAAAAAGTATGAAATTGTGAACTTATTTTTTAATTATTTATTAATCCATGTTAGTAAAAAAAATTTGATATAGATATCATAAAGAAAGTACCCGCATTTCCTTATCTGTGACACGTTTTCAGATCAAACAATGGTCCGCTTCGGTTTGTCTGAAACCATTTCAAAACTGTCCAATTCAAAATTTGATTGATCGTTCCAGTCCAGCTCTAGAAAAAAGAGGGTGGGGAGACCTTATCAAAGTGGAATAAAAATGTTTTGATTGATTTATCGTCAACCCGTGACTGATAGCGTTGTCAACTGCAATTTTATCCCCGTGCAACATAAATTGTGCCACCTAAACCAACCACCGGCTGGACAGTTTGCTCCGGGGTAAAATCATTCATGTTCGGTGCTATAAATTAGTCGCAGCCGTTTTTGAGTCGAAGGTACCCCAATTACTGAGGATATGAATGACATGACACTCCGATATGATACTCGCATTTGGTCGAACATTTCATTTTTACTATTTGCTCTTTTATTTGAAATAAAAAGGTAATTGCCTTTCATTGCAGCCGCCCTCTATTATAGACGTCCTCCGAGGGACGGTTGGACAACAGGACGGCGGACGCTCCGTCATATGCCCGGCCAATTTGTCACGGCAATTGATGGATTCGATGAGCCCAATTAATGCCAAAGCAATTCATTGATGGTTTTGTAATTTGAAAAACTTGCTTCCGACACCTCCAGGTGTTCCGAGCGTTGAATGACGGGAAGGTGACTCTAATGGCTATATACTCCTAATTGAAGGCCACTGAAGAATAGAATCAGTTAAGGAACAATTAATTTAATTAACCATATAATTTTTGAATTTTTCGAGGTCTCTCGGATCCCAAATGTTCGCATTTGTATTCTATAAAATGCTTGTTCTGTATTCAGCGGCTGATTTGTTAATAATATTCGACTACAGCATTTTTATTAAAAATTTCCCTCACCCGCTGGGTTGTGAGACGTCCCGCGAGGTTTGATCATTGAAAGTGACCAATCGAACAAGATCATTAAGGCGGTTGACAAAATATCTCTTGCAAATCGGAACGATTCCTGCAGCCATCGATCTACCGGCATTCAATGAACATCTCACGAGGTGTCATTTTCTTGAAAGCATAATTATAGAGCTACAGCAAGAGGACCCCTGCCGTTTTCGTCGATTGATGCTAATCAAAGTGGAATTGTTGGCGCGCAGAGCTGCCCAATAGCGAAATCGTTCGGGGAAATTACTTATAGACTAAACTGTGCCACGCTTGGTATTTTAGTTTTGATAAAAAAATTATGTTGTCACTAATCAAAGCTGCATACAAAGCGACAATTTGTGGAATAAATTAATACTTCGATGTCAGGTGAAGGTTTTCTGGAAAAACGTGTCTCCGCACAAATAATAAATTTCTATTTCTGTTCGGAACGATTCACAAAAATATTTAAAGACAGAGAAACGTATTTTTTGACGATACATCCGAAATACAATCATTAATAAAAGTTAAAAATTCAAACGATATCTTAATATTCAGATGTGTCACCGGACGATCGATGAATAAAGAATTTTAGCCATCGACACGCATTGCGTCTGGACCGCAGGAGCAATTGAGGTCCATCGATCCGCCTGCTGGAAGGCCGGGGCAGATATCAAAAGAGATCAAATTCGATTTCGGAGGTGTGTTTTTATTTAGTCTGGTCAAGTGGTTCGATATCATTGAATTAGGGGGGCTCATCGTGCGTTCGCTCCGATTGATGGGTTTGACGAACTCTGAAAGAATGCGTCGAACATTCATTTCTTTGTCTTATCGCTTATTGCTCGTCGCGTTATTAGTTCCAGAACCTAAAAGACTTCTATAAGGAATTTGGCTTTTTATGCCAACATTAAATTTAGAGAATTATTTACGACTCTTACAAACTGCTTTCATTTTCATCAACTTTGAATTTCAAAGAAAGTCCCTGCGGTGTTTCATATAAGTTTCTTTTGTTAAGAACTTTGTAACATATGCAAACTATAAATAATACACTCTACGGAGAAAAAAAATTGGTAATATTATCGTGGTAAATGTCCAGCTAGAAGTATTTTTTCTATAAATAACAAACCTATAAATGTCCTATAGTTAAACTTGTTATGTGTATCTATTATGCCAATATTACAGTATAAATATATCAATAATTTTTAAAACAAAATTTGATTGATTTACTGCATTACTTCAGATAAATGTTTAGTTACTTCATTCTTGTTTGAATCATTTAACCTATTACCATCTGACTGATAAAGAATGAAAAATGGACTTACTCGAACTGGCTAATGAAATATACTGTACCCTATATCTGATAAGATTAGAAAAGAAAAAAATTTTAAATCCGCTCTGTCCTATGATTCAACTCGTTTTTACTTTTCGATTTTATATACATATTGTATTTTAAAGACATCCTAAAAATAATACATAATTTTTAATCTTATATTTTCTTATTTTATTAAAGATTTTATTATCTTTTTTGTTTTGTATAATGGTGCTAGCTTATTGCAAATCTTGCTTATTAGCGCGTTAGCCTTTTGTTTGTTTCAATGATAAAAACAAAGATAACTTCATTAATTTTATAAGAAGTAACTTGTCAATTTAAAAATAAGTTTATTATCATATTAAAATTGTCTTTTAAAAAACTACCTACGACTCCGTCAATTAGTTGTACGGAGGACGACGCGCTAGTATGTCTTATCCTTAAATACTACTTATTTCTATTGATTCAAACGTACATAGGTAGAACGCTTTGGATTTTTAGATTAATTAGTCCATAGTTAAATGTTTCTAAACGATTTAACAAAAAAATTCTTATTCTCGTGCTGGGCGATTATTTGAACATTCAAAGTTACATCCGTTGTGTTTTTAAAATGAAGCGTAGATTCGTTGTGAAAAGCAAAAAATCTTCAAGTAATCTTTTAAAAATGGGCTTGAGCAGAAAGTTCCAAATGCTCTTTTCTTCTAATAACATGTCTATGCTAAAAAGATACGGATCAGTATATACTCTAGTAAAAATATTTAAATTCTTTTTGCACGCCCGCAGCGTGGCCGATGTTCATCCAAACATTTTCCATTTTCTAAGATCCGAATCGCGCCAGGTCCAAGTTTTATAAACTATGTACTTATATCTTCAACTGGTCTACATATTGCTTTGATAACATTCGAACTTTAAATTTTTATTTTAATTTTAAACAGACATGTTAAGGGCGTGTTGCAAACGTCTGTATATGATTTTATTTCTCTTCAAAAATACTACGGGCTCGATTCGGGCGTATATCGGGCGCTTATTTCGCTTGTTCCGGGCTTTTTTGGGTATGTATTTTTACTGGGGTACGAAAAGGAAGAAAATCTGTGCTTCTGAAATTAGCTTTTAATGGTTAATAATTTGAACTTAACAAATAATGCAAATGTAACAATTCATAAGAGTGCTTCACAATTATTCTATCAATTATCAAAATGCTTTACACCAAGTACCTACCTGCAGTTTAACAATTGCCTCTTTTGTGAATATTTGCTTCTCTGAACATAATAATCCATTAATTTTAGTTTTAAATTTAATGATAAAAGCTGTGTTATAAGCACATGCTTGATAGAATGTAACAATTGACTGATTATCATTTAATGCTTATAAATAACAAGCTCGTATTCTAAACCTCCTCAACAACAAAGTTTAAATTTAAAACGTGTATCCACTTCTTCTATAAGAGGTGATCCGTTTTAAGCCTAAAAATGTACCTAAAGTGTACTCAATGGCATTTAAGTGAAATTACCGCCTAATCGCTGCACTTAGGCAAACTCTTTGCACTTGATTTCGTTAAAATAAGTCGCTTATCGGCTATTATAAAATTTTTGAAAATTAACTTTTACTACAGAAGTACTTTTATCTTCGTAACGAGCCTGCATAGACTGCGCCGATATACCGGAAGAGCGCTATCGAATTGAATCTTTTTTTGAGTCGGTAAACAAAACGTTGGTGGCGCGGCACGGTAAAATACATAAGTTGATTTCCGACAAACTTCAAATTTCGAACAAGGTTAAGAATATTGCGCAATTATTTCTGGTTAATCCCCAAAGGTGCAAATATGTTATGCTCAATACCACACTGGAGTACTATTTAGAGAAAATTTAATTGATAAGATAATTTGTTTATCATTAGGTTGTGTAAAGGAGAGTGGGCGGAGGTGTGCCAAAATTGGCGTCTTAGTAAAATACCAGACTTTATCAAAATTCACCTGAATTTCTCAAAATAGAATTTTCCTTTTAATTATTCCAGACAGGTGCTTTCGTAGGAAATCCGTAAAAAAGATAAAGATATAAGTCGGTGTATGTAGATGGCGCAATAAAAATTATACTCGAAATTTAAATTTATTTTGAATTACTCATACAAATATTTTATTAGATTTTTTTTTTGTAATAAAATTCCTGAATTAGTAAGATTACCGAAAATTAATTATCTGTTATTCCAAAAAAAAGATAATAATTTGTCACGAAGTCATTTTAGGATTATATTAACATGTCCAAATATTTGTGCAATCTGCCTATGGTTTTCTAGGAGTTGATAGCATGACAAATTGCTATCATTTTTTCATTAGTAGGAAAATATAGTCACTCTGAACTCATTTATACCTGAAGCCGTTCCAGATCAGAAGCAGAAGGAAAGGCTATCCTCGGCAACATCGGCAGATATTCAAATGAAATCGATTGATCTCTCTTTCAGCCAATTAAGGTTCTAATTGTTGCGTGTCCGCTGAGGAATTCTTTCGGTTATCGAGATATTAATGAGAGCACATGGACCCTGTCCGTCGACACAGAATAGTCACCTAATTGGATTAGCAGCGAGATCACTTAAATGCCACTATAAAGAAGGTGGAAGCGATAATTATGCGCGCATACAATATGTATTAGAAAAAAATCTAATTAAAGAAATCCCGTTAAGCTTTTTCGGGATTTGCATTATGTAAAAATGGATCTTTTTTCTTACATTTTAAAAAGAATATACCATACATAATGAAAGATTAAAGTTATTATTAAAATTGTAGTACAGTAGTATTTTGACCCTTGTTATTTTTAAATAAGTGCTAAATGATTTATTATGTATAACATTGTTGTCATAAATTACGAAAGGCATAAATTTATCATTAAGCCGCACTTTTGATCAAAAGATAAAGTTACGCAAAAATTAATGATCATTTTCGAAAATTTTGATTTTCGAAAATAATAAAACTCATCTATGAAGAAAATCGCTCAGGTTTAAATGGACACATATGTAATATAAAAGTTGTAACTCAAAGGTAAATATTTTATATCAAAATTGTTTTCAATTCTTTTGAAATTCCATTATTTTTATGATAAAAAATTTTCGAAAATTTCCAATTACAATTATGTACTAAGGTACTACTATTCATAAGGTTATTGCATATGCATACATATGAATTCAGAGCAACATTTTTGTAAAATAGAATAGTGGTTGGTTGCAAGTTGATATTTGCTTACTAATTTTCTACATAAGAAGACTGGCGCCACTTAAATTTATTACATATGTATATAGGTATATAGATAGATACTAATTTTCAAGCTGTTGTGTTATATCTCTAAATTTTGCTAATATATTCAATTTGTAAAAAAATGCATTATATGTCAAATATTATTTCGTCTGGCCAGCTTTACTTGATAAATTACTTATTTGTTTATGGCGTCTACAACATTTTCGCAATTTAACTTGACGGTTAACATGAGATATTTAATGGGATAAATGTAGTAGCGACAAGTTAAAAACTCGCGACAGTCTCATTTTAAGTTGATGGTAATCGGGTAAGAATTGGCAAATGCAATGTGTGAATGGGGTGGATAATTTTATGTCGAGATCATTTGCATTATTCATAGCATGTGCAAATGAGAGGCTGATGGAGGGCCGACTAAACTCATTCAAAGTTCCCTTGATTTGGTTACATCTCTCGATAATTTAAAGATGCAATGAAAGCAAAGCATCTCTGGTTTTGTCACTTTTCGAGTGGATGAAATAAATTGCCCTCTTTGTCTACAAAACCCGGTTTTGACCGTACTCACAGGCAGGTGATTTAAGTGTTCTGTTGCTGATTAATATCCCTTTCATAATTTATTAAATAAACTCTTTGTGGCTATTAAAAGGGAAGAAAATAATATGTCCTCTTCGTGCCTAAAAAACAAATGAGAAATACGGTACGCTTAAATATGTAGATGTGATGAACATTTCCTACAAATTTCAGATTTTTCAAAAAGCGTGTAATTCAGCTCAAAAACACAAAGTCTAAAATTTTAGGAACCAAGTAGTAATTGTAGGCAAAGAAAGATAGATATAAACGGAAAATTAGTAGTCGTGACAGGAAAACAAACGATGTCATGATAAATGGGGAATTTTTTCATGTTGTTTATAAAGATTAAATAAATGTGTACCTACTTATAAAAAAATTTTAGATTAGAATCTTCCGGAAGAAGTAATTTCGTAGTTTTCATTTCGCAACAAACTCATGATAGGTAGGTACATGAGTGTGTGAATTACCCTAGTTTACTTTGATCACAGTTTTGTCGCAAATCATGCTTGCAATGAAGCAATTCATTCGTGAATTAGATATAATTTGGTTTCAAAAGTCCCAAAAGTTGAAAAATTGATTTCAATTTTTTTAAAAATAGCTTTTCAAATAATTGAATTGCAACAATCAATAATAGAAGGTCAAAATGGCTAAATACTTGTCTCAAATGATCTCAACACCGCAATAAAAGTCTTTCGTCCAAGTCCTTGGAACAAAAATCGAAGATTATATGCAGAAAAATGCATAAATCAAAGTATGATCATACTCTAAACAAGTTTTCGCCGAGAAATGCGAAATATGTCGTATGAATTGCAGCACAAGATCACTTTGCGACTGGGCTGCTTACAAACAAGTGCTTAACCTTCGTCGAGCAGAATTGAGTCCCTAATTGGTTTGCAAATGGTTTGCTTCTTAGCTTATCTTAAAACGTATATCTCAATTTTGGCTCCGCAAGTACGCCAGGTAGCGATCGCAATACTCGGGATGGGTATGCAAGAGGAGAATAATCACTTCGTACTCCGGCTTGCGCAACAACGACAAATTGCACTCGCCACGGCTTCTGCAAGGAGCTAGAATAAGAAGACGACTCCTCGAGTTATCTTGAATAAATTAACCTGAAATTGGAGACAAATAAAGCCGGGCAGGGCCCACAGCGCACGATCAATTGGCCACGTATTAAGATATATTAGCGAGCTTCCTTCTTGAGGTCTTCTGGCCGCTTATTGACCGCGGTGTTGTAATTAAGGTGAGTTCAAACCCTTCTGTATTTTCGCCGACAAAGGTCGGATCTTCTCAAGTTATTAAAAGAGGAAATTCAATCATAGTGGACGACGGAAGACGCTTGCGTGAAATGTTGGACATATTTGCTGCAACCTTCATTGCTCCTTTTTTACTGATTGTCTGGTTATCTGATATGAATTTAATCGTGATAAGCATCATTATGTAAAACACGAGAACGGACGGTAATTATGTTAGTAAAGCAGGTCAAATACCACCAATGGTTCAGAATATAGATTTAGAACTCTTTGAATTAAATAGAAATACGTATAGTAAAGATAACCTTTTTAAATAGAAGATTTTATTGTTTTGTGTAGGTATATCTCCTTACATATATCTCTCGAAGACAAAGCTTCAACAGACATGTTCTAAGGTCTACATTATACATTTTAATACTATTATAATATGATTGCTAATAAAATACTAATATTTGACTGAAAATACATAATACAAATTTTTGAAAAGAGGCGCATTACTCAGAAAATATAATATTATTATTTATATCTTACAGAAGGTATGCAATGAGTCCTTAGGGTTCTAAAATTTTTGGCTTTAAAAAAAAGTTGATGACAAAAAGTCCAGACCTTTGTTTTTCCACGAGAGAGTATTGAAAATAACTTTTATTAATACTAGTGTAGATAAATTTCTTATTTTTTCAAAATACTTTTGGTGAAATTTTATTGAAGAATAATATAAACATATCCACCAAATTTCATCCAAATAAAATATATTCGACTTCAACCATTGTCGATTTGAAGTATCATATATGTATACATATATTTTTTTGCAATATATGCCGAAAGTTGAGCAAGTCCATTTTTCAAATAATGGTCTGGTTTTAATGCAATGACAATAGCATATAACTTGATGTGGCTCTGTTCAAATTTGGAAATGTCCATGCTACGCGTAATCTGACTATTTTGGGAATTGGAAAATATTTATTTTTTTTGGAAAAATCCATCTTACAAGTGCTTCCCATGGTACAATAATTAAAAAGTGTTACCCATCGCCTCTCGTTAAGATGAAGAAGTCAATTGCACGAAAATGAAGATGTTAAGCCGCTGGCTATTGCTACCTCTTCATGAAGACACGCCATCCTTCGAGACACGAATCGCAGCGCCACCCATGCAGCAGAAAAGTCCTGAGGCTGTGGCGTCATAGGTGCACTTATGCTGCAGCATATTCTGCGAGGTTTCCCGAGCTCCAAATGAAGACTTGCACCGAGAATGATTTATGCATTCGGCAGAAACTACGAATGCTCTTTTCGTGTTAACGTGATTCAATTAAACAACACGCGCCTCTGTAATTTACTTGTTCTTTATGTTCCGCAGCGCCTTTAAACAAAACGGAAACTAAGTGCAGGTGCAGCAAGCATAAGATAGATAGTGGCCCAAGGCGCCGTCCTGCTTCATCTTGCAACTAGACCATGCAACTAGATGCGCTTTTAGTGCTTTCGCAATTACTTTTACATGCACTAAATAAATTTTGTGAAAAATCTGCACCTGAGGGAACGTAGTTAATAGGACAAATTAACATTGGATACGGCCTTAAGGTAGTGCTCTTAAACTTCTATTTATTGATTTGATTTGTTTACCCATGCAAGTACCTATAAAAATTACCTACAATTGCAAAACATATCTTATGAGTGATCTTAACGAGTAAAATGTTTGTTTATACCAAGTCTCAAATTATGGGAGAAATAAAATAAGTACGGTTTTATGGGCTCTAGGATATTTTTCTTGGCCCACATCGTTTTTAGTTCAGGCAGAGTTTTTAGGGTCGGAAGTCTCTTCATCAACACTTATTTAGGGCGTATTATCAACCCCTTAGTCATTAATGTGTGTGACATTTTATATTTTTTTTTTTTTTTGAAAATTTGATTCTTTTACTTTGGATCAGATTCAAGGTTAACTCGTATTGGTTAGATTTTGTCGGGATCGTAATCAGTGGTCCTCAAAACCTCAGAATCACCATCATTTAGCCTTATCCACGGCTTATTTCGAAAATTCTATCCTTTGACCTTGACTAAGGTCCACTCGGATCGGTCAGATCTCCCACCCCGAAAAGCCCTTAATCACCATCAATTGGCTTGTTTTTTCAATTTTGAAAATTTGCCCTTTAACCTTGAAAATGTTCTGATTTTTCTGGTTTTTGATACCCGACTTCAAAAAACCCCTGAATAAACTATAAAAGTGCTGTTTTTAATTACAAAATAAAGGTTTATAAAGAAAGAAAGGCAAATTTTACCAGTATTTATTCAGAAATTACATTTTTAAGTGTCTTTGACCCACTTCTAATTTTCTTGAAAATATCAAATGTGTGTTTATAGTATAGATGAATATTATTCAAAATATTTTAACTTTTATGGATATTTGATATTTATTATCTTTATTTGTTCATTACTTAATTTCAATGAAGTTAATGCTCGTTCTTTGGCCAATGAGTGTTGTTTATTTCTGTATGACCTATTTAACTTATACGTTCTTTATCAAAGTTTTTATTACAATAACATTTCAAATCTTTCAAATATACCTCCATATCTTCCAATCTATATTTATGTTCAGTAATATTTTGATGCAAAGCTTTGGGTGTTAAACGTAAATTACTTTTTTGGTGACACAAGGAAAGCAGCAATAAACCAAAGCGAAAGTATAGCTCCCAACCATTCAGCTACTACACTATGGCAAAATAAGTTAATAAATCACCTTAAAAAGGCTATCTTGCCATTCCGTCAACGAAATTAAATTAGACAGTTGACAGCCAGTTGGTTTTAATAGGCTCCACGGCCCTACCACGTTAGCACCTTCGCCTCTCGCGCTTCCGACAGACTTTGGCCTATTACTGCCGTCCCGACCATTGAATGGTGTTGCAAATCCGCAAAAATCATTTGATCCGTTCAATTAAGATTCCGCATCTCATTTATTTGTTTATTTATCTCCGTGCATATCTTGGCGGTTAATTAAATTTCGTCGACCCCTGTCGGAGCGTTGCCTCCGCGTAATCGTCTTAGAGTCCCAAGAAAATTTTGTCGGCGAGTTTTTGACCCAAGGTGCACGTGCAGGTACGCAAATATCTCGTTACTTTTCAGGCATGGAGTTGGAGATTACTTAACTTTTCATATTTGCGTGTGGGAGATTTTTAGTTACTCATTTTTGGCGGTTGAGTGGCCTCAGTGTTATAACTTGGTTTTTAAACTTTTATCATAATTTATGTTAAGTCGATGCATATAATAATCAAGGTATTAAAATACACTTACCAATTTTCAATAGATCATCAAAGATCATCTGTTTCTAGAGGCGATCGTTTCTCCGCAATAAGACAGTCACTACCATCTGCCGTGTACGCATATTTGAATTTGTTTATTGAGTTTTTTGCTCATTCTACGCTAAGAAGTCGCACGAGATGCCATCGATCTGTGTGGTCTCCGGATTGTGAATGTGGCTGCGATCTATTGCGATCGCCGCCTTTCTTTTACCGTGTTCAACATAAACAAATGACCGCTGGAGTGGACATGGACTGGTTATGCGGCCACTCAGTTGCTCCTCCATTCGTTGTCACCTCATATTAAAGGGGAATTTAAGTTGAAAGGCGGTCTGATTGGGCGATCACTGATCGCAAAACCGTTTTGTTGTGACGGATGCATCTTGCGCGTTCTTGGAACAATCAAAATCGTGACAACTCTGTAGCAGCAAGTAAACACAACGAAGAGCCCCTCTCCACCTTTTGGACCAGTGAGACTAAACAAATCGAGTAGCGAACGTTTGATTGTTTACCTGACTATGAAATGTTGTCACTTCAGCACAGACGCCGCAGATCTTGTTAGCCTACATCTGTCGGAAATGTCGTAGGTATCCTTCATTTTGCTCTTCCACAAGTCCACAAATTAGTATGCAGCGGTGTACCTTTCATTCTACCATTCAACAATGGAGGACTCACAAAAATTAGCGAGTTTCATAGACTCACAGAGCATACTAACTTAGCTGAGCAACAAATTTAGCTTGGCTTGTATTTTTACGAACTTACAAAAAGAGTTTGCATTTTAAATCTATTTTAAGTACATTAACATTGAATAGCCTAGTTTTCATAATAACACTAGTTTTATATCTAGCTATTACTATTTTTAAAAAGGATTTTTTTAGATATTTGTAAAGCCTTAACAATTTATAATTATACAGCGTTATTATTTATTTATGCCCCATTAGTTACTTAACATACATACATAATTCAATTTGGCATAGTTTTTGGAAAGTTTATAAATTATACATATGTATATGGTATAGAAAAGGTTCAATTAAATTTTTTTAATCAAATAGGAAACAAACATTAGTTTATCAACATTTTGCAACTGAAAGATATACAATATACATATAAAATATAATCAGAATTAATTTTTCGCGTCGAATCATTCGTCATTTCGTTTTCATCTATCTATCCTTCGAATGAGTCTCTAACACGTGTATGTAAATTCATGTATTAAAAAAACTGTTAGTAAATATTATAAAAATTAATTGTGATCTTAATAATTTATTTGTAGGGTTATAAACACCACGCAGTTTTTCATACAACTCCACCCCCTTTTTCATAATGTTATCACGCTACGAATTTAAAGCAAACATTAGGTCAAAATTGTTAAATAAGTTTGTATTCTAAATCATGGATCTACGAAACGTCCTATTTTGATTGTCAACGTTGATAGGGACGGATTGGCCAATTGTAATAAATATATTATCGATCTTGCTTTAGGAAATTTTATTGGTATTTGTCTTACTCGATTAATTTCATAGTTTTAAATACATTTTTGCTTCTGAAAATCTTGATTATAGGTTGCTTTCTAAATGTTTTAAAGTACCTATTCGGTAGAAAAAGCATTATCAAGCAAGATATCTTTTATTGGTAGCTATTGATAAAATATAGAGTGCCGGAAATTTGCATAAAATCACTGTATTTTCTAAAACATTAATAAAATTAATTATTCAATAAGTGTGGTTTGAGTTAAACTACATACATTTGTTTTAGATCGAATAGCATGCTTCATGTTGATTGAGGAAAACAAAATCAACATTTTTAAATTAATATACAATATAATATATATTACAAAACTTCTTTAGGGCAAATTTTAAAATTTTACTGTTTAAAAAATGGAAAATTCAAATATCAATGTCGCTACAATTCCTCTTTAGTTTTAACTATGTACTTTCGAAAACTCTTAAACTATCTTTCCATAATAATAAGTGTTCACATTTGAGTACTCTCACCATATGCAGATGTTTCAATTGCGTATCTAAGATTTTCCAATGGTCGCTGAGTATCGGCGCTAACTAATAACTAATTCAGTGTATTAGCGCTTTTCTCGAACGAGTTACCAAGCCCTTTGGAGCCATTAGCTCAGTAGGCACGAACAATGGGCGCTGTCGGGTGAGCATAACATTTTCACATATGTGCCTTGAAGATACATATGTCAACAAAAGAGCTGGGTACGATGTGTGGCTGAGTCCACGAGTATTCCGTTAGTCTATCGTCTTCAGATATAACAAGAAACTTATAATGTTTACAGAGAAAAAGCGAGGCAGGAAATGTGTAAACGCCTGCATAATATTCCATAACTCTCCTCAACAATAGGAGAAATATGTCAATCTGAAGTCGAAGATGGGATCGTAAGTGACACACTTTCGGCACTTTCTTAGGTCATCGGGGAATGATCGTGTCTTTTTCAAAGTTCGTCGCGTTACTGATGTTAGACTTTAATTTTAAGGTTCCCTTTTTGTTTGACGCCATGGCTTGATGCACTTGATCAATTAACACGAAATGCTTACAAACATTGAGAGAAAATGAAAGATATTTGCAGATCTCTTCAGACTACAACTGAATGAAAAGTTTTTTTTTATTCATTCACGCATATCTCACTTTCATTCTTCTTAGTTAATCAAAAATATTATGTGAAGAGACGATAGGCATAAAAGCGAATTTTAAAAATTAACAGTCATGACTAAGTCAATTTTTTAAATATTTATGTAAAAACCTCGAGGATTTTGATATTTTACAAATTACAAATTAATAATACGTGATTTGTTTCGTTAATAAAGGTAATTATGCTTGAGACAAATTTTTGACTATAGATGAGTAATGATTTGTGCACATAACTCTACCTCTATTCTAAAAACGAAACTTCATAGTAAAAATTATATTGGTCATTAACTACGGCAGGTGGCTTATTGACATTAGCAGTATCAGATTTCTAGTGAAATAGTGAAATAAATACGAAGTGTTCCATTTTTATTACTCTTAAACAGATTATTTCTAAGTAGACGGGTTTCCAGCTGCAGATGTTTTCTATGAGTTTACTTTCTACAATATTTTACAGCGAAACCAGAGTTGGGAGCAGTTTGGGTACATTGTTTTCAGGTATTATAGGTAAAATTGCATAATTAAAGATTTGTTTGATTTGCTAATTTTCACTAGAATATAGCTGCTAGACAAGCTGGAGGTTTTGGTTTCTGAAATACGTAGGATAAACGTAAGGCATACCAATGGATTTCAAGAAATATAAAGTTTTTTTCAACATATCCCCTTTAGGTATGCCTTTAGGTGAAAGCAATTTTATTTGTTTAACTTATTTATCTTGTAATTTTCTCAACATGCATTCTATGTAAATTTCCCTTTTGCATTCACTTACTTGGCTCTTTTTCAATATAGTCAAACTTAAAAAATGAGTAAAGGGTTATTAGTTCTTAATGGTTTATTTAGCTTAACCCTCTATCAATTTTTGAACTTAAATACATATGTGTAAATACATAATTTTATAGGACTTCTAAGTTGTAACAAGAGATGAAATAAGAATTTTTTCAGACCAAATAACTTAAAAACAAATACGTTAGGTTTATGCTAAAAAAGTTGCAAAAGTTTCATGGCTTAAAAAATAAGCATTCTATGCAATTGTAAAATGCTCTATATTATTTGATTGGCATAAATTGAGTTTGAAGTCTTTTCCTAAAAAACTTTTCAGTCGCTTATACTATGTATTTCCAGAGATATTAAAACTTAAAAATTTTGAAAAGTGATAGTTTTTTGCCACAATTTCTACAAGTTTCCACAATTATTTGGTGACAATTAAAAAAAACCTTAAATTAAAAATGTTTCCCTCGGACTTCTGTAAACAAATCTACACGACTGCTTAAAATAAGAAAAAGTTTACTTCACTTCGATGTGTTACTTTATAAGAAAAACGTGGGCTTGTGTCCGGCGATAAGTTGAAAATGATATTTGTTTTTAATTCGTTAATTACAAAGATTCTTGGTTTAGATTGAAAAGGTGGATATATCATTAATTTAAGGTATTTATACAATTTGCAACGAAACTTTGTGAGGATATGCAAAAAGTAGTACCGTCAAAATGTTAATTTACGTTTCAAAGTTAAATATCTTATCAAAAAATTTTTTTTTGCATTTTCGAAAGTTTATACCTTTATATCTGGTGAGAACTTTAAGGTATTATCTTAAATATTTTGAGAATGGTAGTCTTCTAAAGAGCACCACTTTAACATAAAGATATCAACAGCTAAAACTTTACACGCGTTTTTCTCAAAACCGAGTTTTTCAATTTTACTGCAACTCTAACTCAAAACGAATCATTCGATTGGCTTGAAATTCTAACAGCATGTTCTACAAATGTTTTGTCATACAATGAAGCAGGACTTTTTTTTTATCGGACGAAAAATGTCAATTTGGCATCGGAAAAACAATGGTTTTTTTGGCGAAGTTCGATTTTTGTTTTCAAAACTCAATCAATTTACCAAATCTTCATATTTTTTTCAAAATCCTGGTTCATTGTAAGGGGAAAAACCTTCGAGTTTAGTGGTGTTTTTTTTTGTTTCAGGGACCATAGCACTTCAGTAGTGGATCAACCTTTTTTTAGGAGCCCCGGCAGATGGCGCATAAGTCGCTTGCATTCAATTATATTTGTTCCAATTTCTTTTTCTTTTTTGTATTTTGGTAGTACTTCATTTATACATGAATGCTTCCCTCAAGTTTGAAAACATTCGATCTAATAGTTTCTTTTAAAACCCTTCCTAAAGACATCCCTCATTTTAGTTGGTATAGCCCCTTTAATTAGTGAAATAAGGAGTAATAGATCTTGGAAGAGTGATAGCATGCCTTTGTAGTTTGTAAAGCCCTAAAATACATTAGTGTAAGCAAGGGCTTATGCAAAACATTCACGAATTTGCATATCGAAATTTTTGCGAAGACTATGTAATATGTGTAGTTGAAGTTAGTGGGCAGAGAGCGCACGACAACATAATGCCTGGATTTGACCTAGTTAAAGGCTTCACATAATCATGTTTGGAACTTTAGCTGTTATGCAATCGCCTTGAGACTTGCACTGAGCCGGCGATGGTCCCGGCTCACCCAGCTGACCCAGATTTATCTCACTTATCGAACAGCGCCACGGATGCTGACGAATCCTTTCGTGGGATGACACACAACAAGTGCGGCATACTTCCGAGGGGTCGGCAACAAAAAGGCAATTTATAGAAGAAGCTTATCAGACTGGCAGACTTCTTCTCCGGCGTGCTCTAATTTAAACATTTTATTAGACCGTGAGGAGAATGAGAATTTTTAAAAGTCACTGCCGCATAAGATTTCTCCAGTTGACGAGACTTTGTCTGCAATAATCCGAGATATTTTCCCAGGTGAAGAGGGCTCCACTTCTCAAGGAAATGTACTTCAGGGCGGGAGGAGCACTCGTCTGAGTTCCTTCAAAAAGATTCTTGCGCTTGGCATTGCGCCTTTAAGGGAAAATAATAATTGAAAGCGCTTCCAGGATAAATTAAATGGAATAACCTGGTGGACAACCGTGCAAATTAATTTTGGCACTGTATTTTCGTATTTTAAAAGTAGTAAAGTGTGAGGACGTAATGAGTTCGTACATCTGAACAGGCTTGGCAAAGTCTTTGTCAGTAAATTGGATTCAAGACGCCTCGAATGGGGCTTATTAATGCCAAAACTTTTTTGCTATCTTCAAGTTTTTTCATTGCCTTAATGCTTCCTTTTAGCATTTCACATTTACGAGTTATTGGCAAGAAAACTGGAAAACTTTTAGAATAAACTAATCCATTTATTTTGTAAGTCTGTAATCCTAATAAAAGTATCGCCCTGTCCCTTAAAGCAAATTTGCGTCAAATAGAAGCATGTTTTTGTTTTAGTTCGAAAATTAGTGTTTCAACATTTGAAGTGTAAATATACAGAATCTTAAATAGAAAAATATGTTTTAGGAAGTTTAAGACAATAAATTAATTGAATTTAGTGGCAATCACATTGAATTTATTACTTCTGTGGAGCTAAAGTTTCGATGGAAAATTCTAGCAATAAATAAAGTTTTAAAATATTTAGGTATAAGCGTGTAGTTTTTTTAAATTAAAACACATCTAGAACTTGAGTTTTTAAATCAGATACTGGATATTTATCAGTCTACAATTCAGTCTATATTTTGAATCGGAAAATTAAAACGTATTTGAAAAAAGTAGGTTTGAAAGTATGAGTGTATTTTTACAAATATATTGTTTATTAATTGTTTTTTATAGGGCTATGTTTCATCTCTTAAATTTGATTATTCGCCATTGGCGCGGATGTTCATTAACAGATTTTGAATTTTTCATATTTTTATATACATATAAGCATAAGGCCATTAAAGCGCTTTTTTCTAAAGTTCGAAAGATTTGAACATCTGAGATTATGGTTTTCTGTCCGCTACCGCAACTGATATGTTAACGATTAATAAAATTAATAAAATTGGTCCAAGGAGAAATAAGGTATCTCCAGAAAGCAAAATATTAAGAGGGTCCTCTAGTTTCTCGGCTGTTTTTTTACGGCTTTTTCAATAATTTTTTACGGGAAAACCATCGAAGTAATCAATCTCATTGTTTTTGCATAATCTTCATTAACAGTTAAATAAGTTTTACAAATGTTTTGAAGTCAAAATATATAATAGTATAAAAGTTATAGTAGCCGACAGGAAGACATAAAAAAAAAAGCTGCTTGACGGTGACCATGATTGCGGCTGTTCTGCTTATCCGAAATCAAAAAACCAAACGGCATTTTAATCTTCATATTTAAGACCAGCGATTGAAGTAAAGTGAAGTTTAAATTACAAAAATTGACTTTTTTATACACTTTTGAAAATTAAAATCTATTTTTTACTCATTTTTTCTTAAGTTTTTCGCTCGTAGAAAAAAAACTATCGAAGCAATCATGATAATCTTAGTTCAATCGCTGGCTTATAGCATATTAAAGATACTGTATTAATTTGAACAAGATCGGTGCCGTAGTTTCTGAAATATCGTGGTCACCGTTTCGAAAAATGATGTTTCGAGAAAAACGCGTTTGAAAGTTCGCGCATGTGAGTTATACTCCGTATATCTGCTCCGTTCCAGGGCCATAACTTGTGAACCACTTCGAATATCGAAAAATCCTTTGGCACACATTTTCTACACATGTTGTAGATGTGATTTCTGAAAAAAAAAAATCATTTTTTTCGAACCGAGAAACTAGAGGACCCCCTTAAGTAAGAAAAATGTGAAAAAGGATCAAATACTTTTTTAGTCCTTACTACTTTTGGAAGTGATTTAACTGTAGAACGTAATATTAAATAATTTCGTACACATATATCTACTTTTTTAAAGCCATTTACATACAAACGCATTTCTTTTGTGGAATGCGTCTTCGAGAGTTGTTGCATGCTCACGCATAAGTCCGCGACGTGACAACATAATTGCAACGAAAATCATCCAAAAAACATCAAACCTTATCTATAGCCATTAAAATGTGATACGATCTTGCATATAATTTATAGGACACCGTTCTGCGTAAGTGATCTTTCGATGGACTCTATTAAGCGATCAGGAATGTGATACTTTGCCTTACTCCCTGGCCATCTGATTTATTGCCAAAAAGTTTTTGGTAGTCCCGAAAATGGATGAAGAGTGTCATTAATTATGATCACATGACATGATGTGATTAGATATCGCATATGAGATCAAATTACCTGACATATATATGAGCGAACATAAATTCAACCTTTAGGTTAATTTATAGGTATCGCTTGGGTAGCCATTATGACTCCTGTGGGCGAATATTTGAATCGAAACGATAAAATAATTGAGAACTGTAAAATACCTCCTTTATTAGGTTATTATGCATTTTGTGGATGCGATGCAATGGCCCATTTACATATTTCGCAGATAACAAGGGAGATGGTTTTTCATTTCCATTAGATTTTTTTTAAATTGCTTTATTTGGAAAGAGTCACTTTTGCTATCAGAGTACGGTTGGTTTTGGTTAGTTAAATTCATGAATATATTTATGTATGTACATATTTCAAAATAAATCAAATTGTTTATTATGTTTAATGTATTGTTGCCTTGTCAATGAAAGGTGAATGAGTTTAAATCAGAATCATTTTTAAAATCTATATAATTTTCTAAATTTACTACATTTTGAACACGTATGGCAAGATATAAAAGTCGAGGACTTCAATGAATTTTTTATTCATATATTTCCAGAAAGAGTTAAAGAGGTTGAGCCATTCTGACATGAAAAATCGAAATATTTTTGAATGGTTATTGAGATAGTGTTTTATCTGTTATGAACTGATTATTGACTGGAAAAGACTCCTCATTTCCTCCAAATTAAATTTCGAGAGACTATTAAACTGCTTTTTAGTTGGTTTCCTTCCTACCCAATGAATGCCAAAATATTAACAAGCTCAGAAGATGTGTAATATATCCTCGCATGACGTTTTATGCAATTATCGTAAAACTAATTTAACGATTGATAGAAGAGCCATACATGGGTGCGTTCGGTCTGTGGATCGCAACATAAATCTTGTCTGATTGAGACTTTTATCGATCTCCCGTCTCACGAGTGATCTCATGTTGTAGCAAAGGACCTAACGTGGAGTTCCCAGCTGATGAATTAATGTAATTTTGATGAAATTCACAGCAAATACTTTCTACTTTATTGCCTTGCTGACAGCTGGAGTTCCAAAAGTATTAAACACGAGTATATTACCGCCATAAATTACGACTTTATAATCCCTAAAAAGTTGAGGGGATCATTATACGGTCATCAAGGCATAGCTGCCGTTTAGCTTTGCGAAAGTGTTTTAAAATTGCTAATATAAATGGTTATAACACAGCAAATAGCTTTAAATGGCCATGCAAAAGTTAGACGTAATACTAAAAATTATTGCTGCAAAAAGAGCAGGTTACAAAATGATGTGATTTATTGTTTTAGTTGTAGATGAGTAGGTCTACATTAGAATTTCGAATTCCACACTTCCTCCACTGGGTTCAGTCTGATTACAATCAGGGATTTATGAGCGGCATCCGTCTAGTTATCTTCCTAGATCGCTGATTCGCCGTGTCGAATTCGAATGCCGCAATATATTTGATGCAAGGAAAAGGCCAAGCACAATAATCACAAAATCGAACTTTATATATCGATAGCCGAGATCGCTTCTTCTGATAAAATATTTTTCCCATAATGAGCATCTCTTTGACGCCACGGCCCTGGCACGTTTGATTCGACTATGTCCAATCCTTTCCAATTTATTTCATTTCCCTCGGCATCTCGTCCGGTATGAGGGCTCAAATCGAAGAAATCATTACTTATCCTAGCCGCGCCAGATATGCCCCAAAGTTAGCAGTTAGCAGCGCTCAAGATTGAAGGTTAGTAGCACACCACCACTTACGATCCGTGCGATACCTGGTTATTTGATATCTTTAGATACGCTCGTTATTCTGGATGCCAGTTAGGTTCAAGCCTCAAGCTATATTCAAAAGTTGCCCAGGGGTCCAAGTCAAACATTCAAACAAATTCAACATTTTATTACTTTTTTAGGGATCTAATAGTAATACGATCATCTTATACTTATTAGCTGTGTTTTTTTTTCACATCGGATCCAGTTCCAGGTTTTGCAGAAATTTTGCATTGAATTGAAATTTTATGAGCAGTTAACCATAAAAAACAATTTTTAATATCGCGAAAATGAAATCAAATTGCCTGGATTTATACCCACTGTAAAACTTCCTGCAAAATCTGCTACCTACATTATGTTACTTGTTTTTTAAATTGTCAATTGAAAACAAAGAAACAATATGAAAGAATTACACTAAAAACTTAAAACTCTCTCTTAAAAGTAAACTCTTTAAAAAGCTAAACTAAATACCTATTTAACAATTCAACTCTCTTAGTTGCATGGTTTATACAAAATAATATAATTAAAAAACCAGTAATGAATCAAATGCGATTAATTTTTATAGCTGCAACTCAAAATAAAGGAAGTGAAATTTCATTTCAAAATCACGAAATAATGTAAAAATTACTCAACAAGCATTGAATTGAAATCAATATAGACGTATGATAAAATAACACTGATATTGCGTAATATTTTCATTTCCTTTGGGGAAATAACTTCAAGCCTTGCGAGAGAAATTCCGGATGCGTTGCAATCAGGGAAGTGTTCTATATATACACCCTCAATATGGCTGCTTTCATTGTAATCAATAAATCAATAATAATTGTATTATTTCTGGTTTGGCAGGAAGCATGAAATCAAGCAGAATCAAATTAGTTTGCTTCATCTGCATTGCATACATATGTATGTAAATAGAGTGAACTTTATGAGCTAGTGTATTAAATTCCAAATATTTATATTATAAAACAAAACAATATTAAGGTGCAATCTCAAAAAAAAAGTTTTTGTTTTTTGTATAAAACTCTTAAAATGTTTTTGTTTATTTTTTAAGAATATAAAAATACAAATAAATTTATTGCATTAATAGTTATCTACATTAAGCCATTCGCTGGCCAAACCTATTAACTTCTCTTTTGCACATTTCTGAATCTGAAATATTAAAAATGAATTATTTTAGTAATTTCACAACTTTAAAAAAATATTTTTGAATTTTTTTTATGTGTACTCAAATAAATAATGAACCATTTAAAATAATCAATATTTTCGAAAACAGATTTCTCATAGTAAAATCTTGATGAAATATTCTCGTCATTAAGGCGGCTTAGATTGTGGTGTCAAAAACGAAATTCGTCTCGACTATTTTCTTCAAACGGATATCTTTATATTTTGCTACATACATCTTAAAATTCTTGGCTAATAAAAAAATGTTGTGTCAATAGCAATAATGCGGAAAGTATACTTTTAATTTATTTTATTTAAGTTTGTACTTTTAAAACACTAATAATTTAAAGATGAAAAACGTTATACATATTATGTTTTTTTAAAGGTTTTTATCTTTTATATCTTAAAGTTTCAGAGGAAAAGTTAAGATACTTTATTATATAAAAAGTCCTTTTCCTTGAACATATATGTAGAAGAATATAAGTACCACAAATTTTAGGATCTTCGCAGTTTTTTTTTTACTTACCTAAATAATCTTTCCAGTGTATTTTGAATGAAAAAGCTTTATTCTTAGTAAAATAAGTTAAATGAAAAACAAGATTTCTTTGTATATTTTCAATTTATATTAATAATTTATTACAAAAGTCTGGATTACTTGTCATCATTGGAAATAAAATAAAACGAACATAAGGGGAGAAGTATCTACACAAATTTAAGCTAATGGTGGCGTTACAGAGTACACAATTGGAACATAATTTAATGAGCCGAAGCATTTCGCTTAGAGTAAATTAATTTTAGGTTAGTTGCATTGCTTCCATTACTTCACTAACTGCTTACTGCTGGGTTTGCTGCACTATTTTGTATAAATATTCGAGAGGGGAAGGCATATAGACATGGTACATGTATCACACACACACACGGCAACGACAGGAAATTTACATAAGGTTCATACGCTACTTTGACCACCTTTAAATTACTCATTTTTTTTAAATACGCTTACTGCTGCAGGTAATTTACATTAGCTTTATTGTCTTTCCAGTGAACGAAAAACAATAACTGGACCTAGGCTTGCATAATACAGGTAAACAGAGGAGGAATACTGATTAGTTGGCGCACTTTGTCGACCGTCGTCTAGGCGTCGACGTCGACGTCGACCCTCTTGCGCAATCGTCTAAGTTTTTGTCATTGTGGTTAGTTCGCGCTAACCCGGTGACTGCTATTTTGTTACTGGCATCTGAGCTTTGGTCGCCTACGACCGTCGATTGGTACGAAGCCACAACAACCGAAGGGTTTAAGGTTTTGTAATACTTTCTCGGGGTTTGGCTATCTTTGCTGCTGGTTCTCGTGATGAGGTTCACGTCGACGCTCCGATGACCACTGCTACTGCTACTTAGGTTGCTAATTGTTGCTCGTCTGCGGTTAGTGCTGCCTGGAAGTAAGGGTTTTTTGCTGTGCTGCTGCTCTGGCATGTGCTTGGTACTACTAATGCTACCGCTACTACTAAAAAGGTAATCAGTCGAACTATCCAAAGTGTTTGGCAAGTCTTGTTGTACTGCACTTGCATCGTCATTCGAGTATTCGTCTTGGATATTTGTTACCATGTCGCTGTCCCCGCTGTGCTCGTGCGGTTTTCCTTCGGCGAAGGTCTGCTGATGCTGCTGATGCTGATGCTGATGCTGCTGCTGCTCGTGCAGCTCAAGTGCAATTCTACGGTGAGCAGGGTCCTTAGGGTTCAAATACTGCTGCCTCGTCTGTCCATGTGGCAGTGCCTTCTTTTTCTTCTTCTTCTTTCGCTTACTGCCACTAACCTCATCAGGCACGTTGCTTGCTAACTGGTGATGCCTCAATCTAGTATGGACTTCCTGGGTCTCCTGCACATGGTGCAGTCGTCTAGGACCGATTTGTGTTCGATTTTTCCGATGTCGATTTCGATGCGTTAATGCTGAACTCTCTCTCTTAGCGCTATTTAAATTACTACTGCTATGTCTACTGCGACTATTACTGGTAGCACTAATACTATTGTTATTACTACTATTATGGCCATTGCTGCTGCTGCTGCTGCTACTGCTGCTACCTGCTGCTGATGTTGCTGCTATCGATGTTGTATGCGTGCGAGAAAATTCCGAAGCTGCAACTTTCTCAAAGTGGTAACAGGCGTCGGTTACATTTTTTTTCGGTCCTATTGGTTTACCTCGATGTGTAAATCCGACACGACGATTTAAATTTAGTATTGAACGAAATTCGAAATAACCGTGAACAATTGACTCCTTGAAGTAACAGCTGTCCTGTAACTTTTCCTGTAAATAAAAAATAATATGAATTTAGTAATTGGAAATAACAACAGTTACTTTAACTAATGTTAAATTTATGAACCTAACGAATATCTTGTAACTTAAATGTTGGGCCATGAATTGACGGATTGTTAACACAGAAAATATTTATATATACGTTATTAGAAAAATATAATTAAACTTTTTTTCGTATTTCCAAATGATGGTTGTGTTTAAGGGGTATCGACTTCGGTCGGTTTTAAGCCGTCGCAGTAGTATCTAATTGATATTTCCTCTCCAAAAAATAGAAAATTCTTTAAAATAAAATCATGGAACTTTTTGAAAAAATACACTTTTTTTAATGTATGAAAGTACTTTTCACGTCCTCTTTATGATTGTCATGTCTAGCTTTGAGTATAACAATTTTTAACAAACAAATCAATAGTTTTTTGGAAAACGGTGAAGGCTATAATATTTTTGAGTTAACACGTTCCCTGCGACGTGTACCGAAAACGGTACACAAATGAAAGCTCTCCCTCTCTCAGCAAATTCATTTTTACGTTTAAGTCTCTCACGAAATTTTTCTCGAAAATTCAGGGAACGATTTAAATAAATCTTCCTCCTTTAAACGAAAAAAGGAAATCTTTTTTCCAATGGACAATGGACAACTTTCTGAACATTGCCTCGTGTAAAACTTGTTCAAAAATAAATCTAATCTTTATGGGTATGGTGGGAAAATAAGCGGTTGATTTCATTACCATTTCATTAATCCAGATAACAGCAAACAAACCTATGCGTTTTTATTATCCGAAAGTTAAATATAAAAATCTAAAATTAAAAGGAAATTTCTGAGAATAATCCCTGCGTGTTAACTAAGGCCGTAAGTATTTTTACAACACCAATAAAACTTTCGTTTTAACTTTTAGATATTTTCCATATCTCCATATCTCACTCCTTTTGCGCGTATATTTTTTTTTTTGTTAATTTCTGCTAAAAATGACTATTTATCCGAAAAATTCACATATAATGCTTCTGATAAGAAAACTAGGTTGAGTGAAGTGGGAAAATCTCAATTAGTGCAACACCAGACAGAAAATTCTGAAGATGTTTTTTTCGTTGCTTTTAATTGTAATCTTAACTTTCTTAACCGATAAGCTACTTGGAACTTCGACAGATTACTTAAATATATTTTGTAGTTACACAACTTGTACAGTACACTAAAACGTAAGCATTCTTAGACCAAAAATTAGCCTATCAAAAACTTGTGTTCGGATAAATAGCAGAAAATTAACTTTAAGCACGCGCATTTGACGTCAATTGAAGAGAAACACGGACCACTAATTGCGGCGGTATCAAGTGTATTGACAATATTGTTGGCGCAGCATGTTTTGGTTGATTAAATTTTATTTTTAAAATATTCCAAATTTCACGCGAATCTGATTGTTTCTAATCCGAAGTGTTTTCGCTTATCTTACGTACTTATGTACCTGCGAGGCAATAAATGAAATTGAAGAGGACTTTCCACGTAAATTGGTCGTGAATGAAGTGGAAACGAAAGGTTTTCTATCTGGACCCAAATTATCAATAATACTGGGATTTTTCGTGCACATTTTATTTTACTTTTTAACAATACGTAATCATTTAAGTAAGCAAACAACCTTTAATGAGGAGGTATTTTCTTAATTTGTTCGATATCATTTTGCAATTATCAAGCCTTAAATGCTCTTTTTTTTTAAAGTGCGATTAAATAACTCAACACAATGAATGGATTCAACACATTCAGTTTAATGTAGAAACAAAGAAGTGATAAAATGTCAGGAATTCTTTAAAATGTTTTGCACATTTTTTAATGCATCACATATTTTAGAATGTTGTCATTATCATAATATAAGCTATCATATTTTGTATGTTTCATTTTGTTAAAATTATAAAATTTCTTTTTCGAGGCTACATCTTGAAAGTTAAGATAGTTACCTTGTGTTAGGGATTGGAGGGTTGAAAATACAGGGAATAGATTTTCACAAATGACTAGCACTAAATTTTATAATTTTATAAGTTTCAGAGAAATACAGAGAAATTTATTCAATCGATATTATTTCTATAGAAAAATTGCTTTTTAGTTTTGAAATGGAGTGCATTGCGTCAGAAGTTTTCCATTTTCGTTATTTGCACAGTATGAACTTAAATTGTTATAAGAAATTTCCAGCACTATAAATAAACTCCTATTCTGAGAAAATTTTAGTTAAGCTTTCTTCACGTTATTCATTATCAATAGAAATCATTAATTTTGTCAGAATTATGGCCTTGTTTTCTTTTCAATTGATATTAAAAACGAGATACCGAGCTTAGCAACTTACCATTCCTACTAGTCTCCAGTGGTTGTTGAAACACAAGTACATTTGCGTTTCTTTTGCGAACAGTGTTACTTTGAAAATGTTCGTTGCTAGGAAGTCTGGTGTGCCGGCTATCGTTATATTTTCTGTAATGAAATAAAATAAATTTTAGATTTTTTAGAACTTCTACGCGAAATTAAAGGGTAAAAACTTACAACTACAACATTTTATATCGTGTGATTCAAAAGACAAGAAGCAAAATAATAAACAATTATGGGTCGATATAAGAGTCACAGAGGGGAAATGTGATCGGGTTCACTCAATAAATCAATCAAATGTGTCACATATGCAAACAAGTAACAAGAGCACAGTGTTTTCGGAATCATACATGCATCGGGGCATGATCAATAATAATTGATCGCTATCGATCGTCTGGTCACAACGCCCACGCCTTACGACGGTAATGGGTCATACAGGCGTGACTATGAGATCAGAGCCTCGGCACGATTGTGATTGAATGGAGAACAAATGAAAATTTTGAGATTCTTTTCAACTATGTTGGCAGATGTATGTTTGAGGTTCTGCAGGGCACCTCCACGTTATTTTCTTATGCTCGTTGGCTGTTTACTTTCATCAAAAATGCTGCTAATACGACGGCAGTGTTGCATTATGGTTTTCAGCACGGTGTAGAATAATGCGTAAATAGGGCTAGAGCTAAAACGTAAGCATCCATCTTTATTCCGTCGCGACTTCTGGTTACCATGACTTTTCTATTGCCGTGTAGACGATCTCTAGGTGCACGATCGGTAGACCGACGGTGAAGATTGCCAATAGGGTAATGAACCGTTCCGGTAATTAAAACGCTCTTGGGGACAGAGATCGTGCACATGAAGAAATTAGTGGCGTGAATAAAGGAATTTGCGCTCTGTGACTTGGGTGTTTTATGGACCACTATCGTGCCAACGTGCGGCCTATTCACTGCCTTGAAAGGTGAGATCGGTGCGGTTAAGTAAGAGGAACATTAAAATGCCAACAACTCTAGGAAGAGTTCTTGCTTTGAATTGTTCTAAGCCATCTACGCAAGAAATGTGCAAAGAGCCCTACAGCTACGGATGCATTTCGCTCAATTAAGAAGTTCGAATGGAATTAAGATAGAAGCTACTTGGTAAATGCAGCACTTACGACATTCTACCCCATTTGTTTTGTATTATATTTTTATCTATCTTCACCAGGTATTAAATATTAAAAAAAAAATAGAAGGTAAATCAATTACTATTTATATTATGCAATTACTTATTGTGGCCTCTTATTTCATGAATTTTTTACCAGATTGCTATTTACAAAACTGATTGGGTTTGGTTGGTGTCTTTCGCCTTGTAGTTAAAGAATAAAATAGACATTTTCTAAACCTACTTAAGAAAACATAAAGTTAACTATGAAATTCAAACTTTTAAGCCTTCAGTATAAAAGAACAGGAATTCAAAGCAGCTAACTGGTAAATTTGTTGTAGTTTTTATTTTTTAAAACCATTACACAATTCAACATTAAAGCTTTTTTGGCAGATTAGCCCTCTCTAGGTAATTAAATTAATTAATTTTATTATTAAATACTGTTTTAGTTATTTTTATACTTAGTCTTGGTTTATCTTGCCTAAAATATAAGAGATATACGTAGACATAAAATAAATTAAACTAAAGATAATAGATAGCATTCTTTAATAGTTGTATCTAGAATTAGGAGACAACTATGTATATCACTTCCATAATTTAACAAGATTTCAATTTCAGGTTATAAATGTCTTTTACTACACAGTAATGTTAATTATAAAAAATTTGAATTTGATTTAACATAAAAATGTTGAAATTAAACAGGACACAAGAAATTAAGCAATTAACAACAGATACTTGTTGAATTTACAAGGAAAATGTGTTTCGATGAATATAAGATTTTTTTTTTCGTAGATTGCGAATTCGTAAGTGAAAATGCTCAATCAGTTTCTATTTTTGGGAAAACAAAAATATGGTTCAAAAGTACAAAATACCATATTTTGACCATTTATGAATCATAAATAACAAATTAATCTCCTAGCTATGTATGTATGTTAAATAAAAATACAAAATATTTCAAAATAATCTGTGAATTTGGTTTTTTTCTATAAGCTGATTATTTTATACTATAGATGGTGAATAAAGAATATGGCTTGCCTGCCACTTGCCTTTCCTCATAAAAAATTTGTTCATGAAGATGTGTAAAATGAGGTATACGGATAAGTCGTATATGCTATTTCTCAAATTTTCTTTTAGTTGATTGAATATTTTATTTTTATTTACAAATTCATAGTTTGTGAAAAAAAATCATACAGAAACAAAGTGACAATTGTGCGGATGGACAACAAAATTAATTGTAATCAGTCGTTTTGGAAATTTTGGAATGAAACTTTTAAATAGCATGAAAAGTGTTTCGGGAAAATGCCCTAAACTCGTTTACGACTTTACATTACCACTAATAGACGATGAAAATTGAAAATTACAACTGAATTAGTTGGGTATGTTTCATAACCTTTGAAATTTGTCATTAATCTTCTAGCACAAATATCTTCATACATATATTTATGTAGGATTATCCATGTCATTGAGAATCTCGTAATTGCCTTATTCAAATTAACAAGAAATAGAAATGAATAGTCAATGACAAAAACTTACGTGTAATTTTCTAAGAAAACGTTTGTCCATGAGGAAACTGCAGAACAGCGGGGACAATTTCCGATTAGTCAGTAAATGCTCATGTGAAAGGATTAAGGCAGTCGGAAGGTAAAATGCAAAAAATGGTGGCAACAAAAGCCGATTGATAGGGATTAAGTCGCACACCGCCAAAACAAAGTGTGACAAATGACAGTAAAGATGAAAAGTGATTAGCAGCATAAGCAATTTAAAGGGTGAAGAGAAATTAGACCCTAATACGCGGCTCGAGGAGACACGTCGGCCCAGGGTCAGGTTGTGTCTAATTTGAATTCGGCCGTATTAAATAGGGTTCTGAGCCTGGCCCCATGGGACGGAAATTTCTTTATTCATTATTGATTTATGCAGACATTTTCCGTCGGTTTTCACCTTTAGCCTGACACTAAAAAGGACAGTAAATTTATTAGCTTAGGATTGCGAAACTGCATGAAGCCAGAGTAAAGGTGGTACTGCCTATGCGGTCGCATCTTTAAAAAAAAATATACATATATTATATATAATAGAAGACCTGCCCGAAAAATCTTAGAATTCGAAAAGGCAGAAGCAAAAGGGAGTGATTATGGCCTCAATTGTTTACCTGGGTTCGGTCGCACAGGTAATTGTTTAATTCTGGCTCAGATGCTTACCTTTTTTTCACCTGAGATGAAAAGAACACACAAAGTAAACCCAGTGCGTGAGATCTTGCGATCCTCGACTGGGTTAAAAAAAAAGGAAGTGTTGGTCTAGGACAGACTTCGCCAGTATTTGTTTTAACAGTTGAACTTCATTCAGGCCGACAGAGACCGGCTCAAGGTGTAAAAAGTCAAGAGAGCTGTTTTTATCACGAAACAAGGTGAGATAAAAATTTCCGAAACTGATCGCGCCCCGACTGTGAAGTCCAGGAATTTTGGTATTTGAAGATTGCGTGCTTTGTCGACTGTGCGAAAAAAGAGCCTCACACAGCGAAGGTATTTTGCGAGGTATGAAAAAGACAAAAATCGAAAAGCGTTAAGCGATTAAATGATCAATTTACTCTCCGGCGGGGGTCAGCACACTCGAAATCGAAATTAAATTCCGTCCCAGCGGCTCGTAGCGCCAGAAACTGCGATTCGGTGCTAAGTAATTTCCATGCGGTAATAAAGGGCCGGTGGATAATGCAAAACGAGCAGGGCCCGCCTAATAGAGTTCTTGCTCCAGGACGAGATGATTCAATTTTCGATCAATTTGCATTTCACGCTGGGCTGGTTCGGGAGACGCCGCGTGAGAATGTGCAACCGCCCGACACGAAAGGTGCCTGCCCGAATGTGGGGCTCCCGAGGCGGACGCCTATGCGCCCGAGCCCCAAGCGGACCCCATGGCAGCGCACTGAAATCTCGACGTAAAGTATTTATCGTAATAACGCAATGGTGGGAAATTAATTGCGGTTGCCACTGCTGTCGAAAATTAATTGGATGTTATAACGAAAGTTTTGGCAAAAAATTTCGCTTACTGGGTGGCACTGCTGCGTTTTTTCGAAATATATTGTTACTGTCCGAATACAGGGTCGGCAGTAATTCAAATTGACCTGGTTTAAAAAAAAGACTTCTTAAATTTAAATGATTTAGGTTCTTTTTGTTAATTACTAATGGGCTCTATTCAAAATAACTTAAAAATAAAACAAAAGTGTCTTTTTGACTTATCTAATATAACACTGGACAAGACCAGTCAAGACCAAATTTTGTTTTCAAAAAATTATCAATTCGTAAATGAAAATGCCCAATCAGCTCCCATTAAAAAAATAGGATTAAAAATTATACAAAAGCGATGATAATTTCACCATTTATGAAAAATATCATAATTACAAAATAACGGATTGATCCAAAAGTTTATAATGTTGCTCAAATGATAGCTGAAATCTTAAGCTATTATAAAATTACAAAAAAGCATTGGAGCGTTTCGAATTAATCAGTAAATTTTACTTTTTTACATAAACTAGTTATGTCATATGCTATAAAAATAATATGCTATTTAAATCAAAAAAAAAAAAGAAAATCAAATTTGCTGATCAGTGTAATAGACACTTTTGGCTAATGTCTAAAAATTATTTCTAGCCGGGCATTTTTAATTTGCTAAAATTTATAAAATACTTTTACAACAAAAAGTATAAATATTGATTATGCTCAGAGTATGAAAACAAGGAAAATGCCTTTCGGTTTAATTCCGAAAAGTTCATTGTTTTATTAAACACTTCAAATATAGTTTTAGGCCTCTGACATGAGGCATTTCATTGTGGCTTTTTCCGAAATTAAACAACCAAATACCAAAGTATGTTTAAAAAAAAAACATAAAGGTCTTATAAAAATACCAAAATGCAACACTTTTTGTAAAAGTAATATATTAACTAGAAATGGACATGTAAACTGCCTAAACTCATACCTGGAAGAAAACTTCGGACCGCCTGGCAGCTATTCAGCAGTTTTCTTAAAGCGGCGTTTAAAATTCAATTGAATTACCCGAACAAAAAATGAAAAAAAATGGGAAGAGATCAGTGGAAAACGATCCGAATAGATGTTATCATCAAAAGAAGTAATGAAAGGAACCGTTTACAAGAAACTACCGAGGACCATTTAAAAGGATCCTTAACGCTGGCCACATAACCTCTGTCGGTAAAATGGGAGTGACGAAAAGATCCATTAAAGTCGGACAATGGACCAATTCTATAAATATTGTACCTGCTCCCATCGAAAGATCGATAAGTGTTGTATAATCTACAGTTATAGTTATTTGACTAAGGGTTTACCTCGAGGGCCTATTTCATTTTTATGGGATTTTATTGATCTTTCGAGAGTTTTGGTACTCAAGAATCAATTGACGGCCAAACATGATTACATAATTACTTCGGAGCACTGCTTGAGATGTTTTGGTAGTTGGGCCGTGGCATGTCCTTAACAGAAGTTATGACGATCTTGTTGTGTGGTACTGTGAGTTAAGCTTTATACGAGCCCATTTGTCGGATAAACCTTTTGGTGTACTGTTTTGACTGTTTTATTTATTTTTTCCCAATAGCCCTGTGGGTAGGAATTTCGATATAAGAATGCAATAAAAGTCGAAAAGGTCTTGTTTTTATTCTCAATAAATAAATCTTAAAGCCTCCGACCCAAATGCCAGTTTTTGAGCTTAAAACATGGTCCAACCTCAGGCGGTATTTCATGCGCCAATCAAAGCCCACGCATCGACGTTTTTTATTTTGTGATTGGGAAACGCTTTTCTCGAGCTGCTGGATACCCCGAAAGGTTGTGACAAAAAATTAACCGACTTAAACGATCTTTCGCTATTAAATGCTATTCTCACGCCCACTAATTATGGATTCGGCAGCTGTGCGGAACAATTTAGCAATAAAACGGCCAAACAACGAAACTTAGATAAAATTCCCAGGCGACGCGGCAGAGGCCTTTTATGTGTTGCGGCTTTTAATAATTCCATAAGGTATCAGAAACTGGCCGCTGTTAGTCCCTTAAAAGAATTATCATCATGGCTTTGGGCTAAAAAAAAAACAACGAAGACCCCGATAACTCTATTAAGTTTTAATTGATCAGGCTTTGGTGTTGGCTCGACGCGGCCGCCGATCTGAGCGAAGGGATCTCGACAAACGTGACCAGTCCCGTGTTTAAATTACAGGGCGATCAGTGATCTTCTCTGGTGGTCGGCGAATTCGTCAGCCGTCAGTGGAAGGAATTTAAATCTTTTTATAAGTGCTGAGATGACTAAGCCATCCCTGCCGACAGGAGAAAGTCTGAGTGATAAAAAGCGATCAGTGTCATTTATTTCGTCTAGCATTGTCATTAAATTCAAAGTCGTCGTTTTGCATTTGTCTGTTTATTCATCTGAAAGACTTTTACGTAGATATGAAAAAATGTTGTCCTATGCAATTTTTATAGAAGTATACATAAATATGTGTTCTTGAATATGTATATGCACATAATTAATATATGTATACATATTTCAATTAAAAATAACTTTTAATATTTTGTATATTTATCTAGCAATATCACTATGAATATCGTTGACTATTACACTTTGTAATTGAATCAAAAAAATATCAGGGGAAGTAGAAAAATAAGACAATCTGACAAGGCTCACTTATCTTAATCCAGGTAATGAAACTCTTGTTATTTGGTATACAAAATACATGTTTGCAATCGTATTCGGGGCGAATTAAATCTTATACTCATACAATATTTACTAGTAGCTCAAAATGTTATTTAAAAGGACTTTGGAACAATTCATTTAGTCCGGTCCAAAGCAAGACTGTTATCTTTTCAGATTTACGTTCCGTTGGCCACTTTATCGCCACATAATTAATGCCGTATTTTCTGATAGCATGATATTGTTAAAGAAATGTGCTTCTGCGATAAGATCACTGATCAAGATTTTGATAAATCTAAATAAGCAGGCAATTCTGTAGGTGTGATTATGCCGAATGCCATAAAATGAATATTAAATGGAATCCGTGGAAAGAAAAAAATTATTTAAATGTATGCATCGCTTTCGTTTCGAGATCGATCGCGTGCTATTGAACACCCACCTGCCAATGATTAATTTCTAAATGTGAATGAAGGCGAAGTGTTGGCGCCCCGCGTTTGGAAAAGCAAATAATTTTGTTCGATCGATATTAAAATGATTCAGTTATTTATTTTTAAATGCATAAAGCTTTGTTGGGCTTATGTTTTGTACTTCAATGAATGTGTTTCTCTAATTAAATAATCTTAATGATAGATTCGTAAAGCGTACTTCCGTTTATTGAAATATGTAAATGTTTTAAAAGATTTACTCATGCAGTAAAAGAATCCTAAACATCTCAGTAAAGTAGAATCTCTGTCACTCAAATGGCAACATATATAGAACATATTCAGTCTTCCCGCCTTTTTTTCGTTGAAAACCACGTCAGGTATGATTTCTGGTGAAGGAAGCGGCTTCCTTCTAAAGGTAAGGGAAGGTAAATTTAATGGTTCTCAAAATAACCAAAGAAACCTTGAACGTTGATTAGTTTTCGTTCTTTTAACAGTTCTGGTAGCGAAGGAGGGCTGTCTTTACACACATAATGGAAGATCAAAATCAAACTGATCGGTATCGCCACAAAACAAGATTATTTCCAGATATAATTGCTGGTTCGAAAACTCTGATCCTTTCGAATCGTAAATTTTTGGCTATTCTTGAGTAAAGAGAAGATCGTTTTCTGCTAATGGCGTGAATGTTAAACGGCACAAACGAACAAGAAAATTCACTTTAATTTCTTTGCACCAAATGCATTTTCAGATCGTCGGATACCAAATGGTTGTACGATCAGTTGAAGAAGTATTGTTCTATAATGTGGATAAAACGAGAAACATGAAATTAAGCAGGATCTTATTTACTATTTTGTTATTTATAAGTCAATTAAATACTTTTAAATATTAAGAAATTAGGTACGTAAGATTGCGCATTAAGGCTTCGTTCATGTGGGTCATTGAAGAATTCAAAAAGTCATGGAAAATTCTGTTGATCAATTTGGAAGGTAAATTTTATTGCGCATGGTAGTATCGATCGCTTTGCCTTTCATTCAAAATGAGCACTTATGCATCTATGTAGGCAGGTTTAAGTACCATTTAGAAAAAAAAAACTATCGCTGCCATCAGGGCACCGCAGGACTGTGGAGTCGTACTTATTTCAAGAGAAATTCATGTAGCGGCGTGATCGCTCAATTAGCACAAGTCAAGAATCGTAGAAGATAAATTCCAAGTGAAAATCATCTCATCGCTCACATGCACCGCAGCGGAATGGACCTTAAGTGAATACCTTCCGCACGGCGTTGGGATCTGTTTTATTCATGAGTCTCGAGGTGATAACGAGTGATTTGCATTTCGAAGGGAGTACTGTTTGAATAAGCGCGGCGAAGCGACGATTGCTAAAACTAATATTGTGATCAATTTTTAGAAACATCTTGGAAAGCTTGTTTACCTTCACCGAAAATAATCTTCTCCACCTTGGATCGCCCCCAAGTTCATTTACCAGCATAGGGATAACATAATAACGAAGAAAACATAATAACCACAATTTACTGTACCTAGTTACCAATGTTAATGCTGGGCATTTTCCATGGATTTTAATTAAGTCATAAATTTGATGCTCGTTGTACAGTGGGTAAATCTGTTTTTATGTGGCTACAATAAATTTCTGAACAAGATCAATAAAAATATCATAAAAGTTGTATTATAGCTGAGACTTGTGGGATGCTACCATTACGAACTATGTTCAATTAATTTAAGTTTTACTTGGGCGGCACAAAAATTTTATGTGTCGACATTTGACTTGATGATTTATTCGTAAAGGTAGCTTGGTAAATGTTTTAAGGGTAATTTAGTCATCAACCGAATTTTAAAAAAATGGAAAATTTCCAAACGTAAAATTTATTATTAGTGATGGTCACTTTGCTAATTATAAGGATGACAACGTTTTTATGACACTTATTAAATTCCATAAAAACACAGATCACATATGACGTATCTACTGCTATACCTTTCAAGAGGTAACACCATTTTGAAATCATGGAAAAGGGATCGTATATGAATATGAATATACATAAATGCTCCTTCATTAAATTACATTACATTTTCTTAAAATAAATTGTTAAAAATTGCGTTAAACTATAAATCCCTCAGAAAAGGATATCAAATAAATTTTGTTGGGAGATCTAATTGTCTGAGATTAAAAATGTTCTCCTATTTCGGTAGAATTCTAAATAACCGAATGACAAAATATAGGTTATGTTGTAATATGTAGGTCAAGCATTTAATTCGACTTTAAATAAAAGTTGGTAAAGTTGACTCTTCGGCTAAAAACTTCCGGAAGTTTTTTTTCAAGAAGTCCTTGAAAAATGCATACAGATTCTTTAGCAGAGTCCAAATAGTAAACAATAGAAGAAAATTGTTGAATATAAGAATGCCTATTTTCTCACTATTTTTTTGCCAACTGTTCAACAATTGCTTGCCATAAAACCATCGCCGAAGCGGTGCTGCATCACTGGCTTTCCTCTAAAAGTGGCTTTTTGGTGTTGGGCATGTCGCCTTAAATCATTTTTCGAAACGACATTCATTTTCCCAACAGGTGTGAGAAATTTATTGCATGCTGGCCTGAGTCAGCGTTTACAGTGTACAATTTACCTGAAGACGTCGGCGTACATGAAGATGCTTTCCTTTTCATGCCTTTCTTAAGCCTCGTACACAATCTCCAGTGAATAGGCTCGTGGTGCTAGTTAACATCTGCCTAAGGCTCCGTTCAGCTCACCATGAGAGGAGACAGATGGTAATCATGAGTGAAAGAAACTCGTCTAATGTACCATGAAATTTGAATATTGTGTACATGAATGCTTCCACTTTGGCCGCATTCCTGCAGGCTTCAGGCGTAGATCGTAATTATTTTCGCAAATTCCACCTGACAAATCCTCGTATTAGGAAAAAAAAGGCTGCCTCCCACTCTGTCACGTTTCGAGCTTCAACTTCAGCTTCAGATTGTCTTAGTCTTAGCAGTTAGAAGTAGAAGTGACGAGCCGCCAACAGCGTCGCAATGAGAATTTCTTAAGACGTACCAAAACCTTACGCGCCTTCTTAAGCGCGTTATCTTTGAGGCTCCGGCAAGTGGAAGCTGCCAGTTTTCGGGAAAGAAGTCCGCGTCGCAAGAGGCACGACGGTGGCCCCAAGGAGCTCCGCTGACCACTTTCAGACTCCGTCAGTTCCGTATGAGTTCCCGCTAACGCAGTATCAAACGAGCCGAAGATTTGTGTCGCTGGACGGCGGTTGTGGCGCGGGAACTGTCGCCAGCGCCGGTCAAGCATCATTGTCGTCACCATTAAACATGATGCAATCAGTCGTCTCCTACGGTGGTTCCGCGGCCCCAGGTATCCGCAGGCTCCGCCGAGGAATTTTAGGCTTTAGGCACCGTCTTCGTCGTGCTGGCTGAAGACGGCCAGGGGCACATATGATAATACAGAAGACAAATATCCATGCACCGAGAGCCGTGTTTTATTTGAACTCGAAATTTTCGATCATATGAGTTATGCAGCTTCTTCGGGAATAGGGAGTAGGGAAAAATTTGGACTCTGCGGTGCGCCTGGCTGGCGATATTTGAATTTCTTATTTAAATATTTCGGCTCCTTTTATTTATCTATTTGAATTGTCTTCCACGTGTGATTTAGCAGTTGAAGTTTAAGCATACATTACAATTTCTCTTGAAATCTAATTGCGGCATATATGTATATTATGGCATCGAACCACAGCTTCTGCATATCTAAGTGGTAATTTACTAGGTATCCAACTTTTTCTTTTGTTAGACTTTCGTACTCAAAAGGTATAAAAATGGAACTTAAGAGTGAAACTTCAGTGCTGTCTGTCATGTCCGGATGTTACTATTCTATTAAACAAAATTTTATTTCAGCGGATGCAACGTTTTACTTATCCACCGGCACCAAACAAAACTTTTATAAACCTCAGGAGGTGCGCTTTTGAACTAACTTTATTTTATAATTCTACAATATCCTTGACAGGACTTAGACACTAAACGCTCTTCAAAAAATGTAATTTTAGAGGGGGGAAAATGTGTCGGTATAAATTATTTGTTCTTAGAATAAATTGATATTGTTGAAGGATGTCTTTCCATATATTGAAAAAATTGAAATTGCAAAATTGCCTATTTGTAGCATTTTAGCATTATATGAAATTCAGAGGAGAAGAACTACATACCTATACATAAATATTATATAAATAATAATAATATGTATAGTGAAAAAGTCCATACAGAATAATATATTGAGCAATAGTTATAATATAAAACATTTTGTCGAAAAAAAAAATACAACATACGACGCCATAAGTATTCGTTCGTCAATGGTTTAATATGACAATTTATTAAGTAAGAAAATAAATTAAGAAATTCACATTCCGAACGATTTCTTTTATATTGCGGTTCTTCCAATCATTACTGCGTAAATTTATAAATTTTTTCTTGTTATAATTCACACATAGTATTTTATTCTTAAAAGTGTGTAAAAGAAAATGACTCTTTTAAAAATATTTTAATGTAAATGTAACGATACTTTTATAAGTACTTCCCGCTGTACAAATTTTCGTTGGTGCTATACATTATAGTTTCTCCCATATTATAAATTAATTATTATTATTCCAAAATTTTGTGAAAATACAAAGGACACTGATATTGAGGTAAACATAATTTTTCGAATATCATACATTTTTAGTAAAAATTTTATAAGTAAAATTTATAGAAGTCCATGAAAAATTGCCTACTGCTTATGTCAACAGAATTATCGTCATTATTTGAGGGACAGTTGTTATGTTGTTCAAAAATTCAAAGCTAAAACGAATATAATTTAGGAAAATATTTAAAAAGTACATACGTGTCGTTGGAGTATCTGTAACTGAGACTTTTCCGTCGTGAGCTATATGAATCGCTTTGTTGTGAGCACACTGTGACATTATTACATAATCTGAACATAATGCACCCGAAATCGCCACCTGTAAAAGAAGAAAAAATAATAATTAAAAAAATGCATTTATTGTGCTTTACTTTTAACTAAAATACGCAATTAACGAATCTACAAGAGAATTTGCATTAAAGTCAACCTCTCGAAATCTTTGATATCGCCAGCCTTTCTCATTTGGATAAAAACGAAAAACTATGTTCATAAGTGTGTAGTTTTGACTTTGCCGCGTTATCTTTATTATAATTTTGAGCGGTTAAAAGGAATTTTAAGCCCATAATCTTTTTCGTGTTAAAATTACTAAATGCTCGCGGCAATGACGATTATGTGCGGTTCTTAATTAATTGGGGAGACGTCAAAGATGCCTGACTGAGATAACGATCTGCCTTTAAGGAATTTTGCAGTCGGTGGCAGTTACAACTGGTGGCGATCACCGCGCACTTAAAGTTTTCTCATTTGTTTTAGTTGTGAATTGTGATTGCCTGCCCAAAAGACGATTTCTGCAAGACCGGTTGAGGATAAGAACTGAAAAGGCAGTAGAATTTCCTGCTCAGGAGTTTCGACTAATATACTATTGTTATTCCGCGAATTTGTTGATATTATTGGTTCGAGGACTTACAATAGTTAGTATGAACAGGCTTAGCTGATGCATTCATTAAAAACTGTGTTTCATTTTATGCAACGGACGTTCATTCCAAGAGAGCTCCATGCACTTGTTTACGCAACAAATTCTCAAACAGAACCACCGAAAACACGGTTTTAAAAAAGCACCAACTTCTTCAAACTTTTTCACTCTCCACTGTATCTTCACTGAGTGGTCAGTCACGAATCGCTTTTAAATTCATTGATGCCTTACTCCTTACGATTGTACGATTTTCACTATTATCTTTCACTTGGGAACAATTTCATTCATAACCGCGATAAACCGTGAAGAAAAAAAAAATAAATAAAATAGAATCTTCCACAGTTTCGTCAGAGAGACCGCAAAGAGGTTTCGAACTTCGACTATTTAAAGCTCTCCCGTCGACTTAATTTCTTAACCGTGTAACCGCATCGAGTACCTCGAGCAGACTGAAATTTTTGCTAGAATTTTACTAGTCCTCGTATCAACCTATCCCCTACCGGCCAGACTCGAAAAATTCGGGCCATCCGGCAAGAAAAGTGATCGAATTCAGATCGTACGAGGCGCTTTAACAGGGGCTCCGCATTTTACCCCGCTGATGGGGCCTTATCAGAGTTTGTTGTCGCGAGCACCATAAAAATTTATATTCACCTCAAAACGTGATATGATGCTGATAGCGGCCGATTCGACTCAAAACAATTCGATTCCGATGACTTGAGGTGCGGCGCGGCGCATTCTTGCTGTTGGCGGCAGTGCTCACCTAGCGCTCCTCACCTATTGGGGTCCGTGCTCTGGGGGCACTCCAGCGGGCCTCAAGAGTCTCAAGATGTTTTCTCAAGATCGTAGTAACTGCAGAGGTCTCTTAATAAAATAAAAAAATTGAATTGGATTTTTCCCGGCCACTATAACACTCGATATTCAGATACTTAGCGATCGTTTTGATTTTTTGGGTCTCGCGGCCGGGGGAGATATAAAGCCACATTTTTTTGTCTATTAAATTTTTTATTTCAAGTGCAAAGTGTGTCGACTGCAAATTTGCTGCCTCATTCGACTTGAAACTCGAGCACTTCCTCGTGTTGTACCTTGTTGATATTCGCAATTATCAGCACTGCAGTATTGTTTACTACGATTTTCGATTCCAATCAATTCAGACAGTGCTGATAATTAGCAAGAGCAAAGTTCTGCGTAAACCAGACTTTTGATTTCCATCGATTCTCTGTGACCTTCTCAAGTTATCTCTTTGGAACAAGTGGTTCAAACTATTTTCTCATTAAGATTAATTCAGTGCAATTGTACGTAACCGAAAAAAAAAAATTTTTTTTCCCTAAACATGAAACGTCTTAAGAAAAGATAATAATGATTACGACTATTAGTTAAGACATCACTTGGACTATAAAATCTGAATTTATTGTATGCATCTAGAGGTGTAAAGAGTTTCAATCAACAATTGCGTCACATTTCCCTTTAATTTACTACGTAAATCGTAAAAATAGAGACGTGGATTCATAGAGGAGTCTCAATGACAAGTAAATCTTCGCATTCATCTGAGGAAATTTTATAGAATTAGAGTGATAATTTGAACCCCCACTTTGTTTTTAAGTGTTAATTTTGATAGAAAATCGTAATAAACTATTTAATCAATATTTGCAGAAAAACTACAAACAATATACATTACTTAGAAACTATAAAAAGACCCTAGATAATGTTTCAAAAGATCCTTAAAATTCTAAATGCGCTGAAAAAGTTATCATTTTAACTAACTAAGTTTCATTTCATTTTATGAATAGGTTTACAAAACACTAATGCAATTTAGACTATAGAATGGATAAAGAAATAGCGAAATTCTTTATATACCCCAATGGAATAAAAATCTGAACTATGACTTTTCTTAGGTTATTTCATATTTTAGAACATTGACATAGTCTACAATTTATCTTTTTTTGTGATTATTAGACACAGGAATTTAATCACAAGTAAAAACATGAAAAGTCTCATGGTATTTTTCCATATACATAATGTATGGTAAAAAGATTTAAATTACTACCAGAAAATTTTTTATTTGATATGGTAATTAAATTATATTAAAAGTATACAGCGTGAGTATTGTTGTTTCTGGGCAGCAAAACAGTTTTCTACAAATTACACGTAACATTATGCATTATAATTTGTAATCTTACACCGCGCCGCTTAGATAAAGTTTTTATTTTAAATAATACGAAAAGGTTATGTAAGATATTTTCTGCTTGAAATGTTCTTTTAAAACACAATTATTATTTCATTGAATTATTCCTTAATTGTAAGATATATTGTTTATTTGCACAGTTAAAAAGAAATAAAAAAATTTGTTTATAACCTTTTTTATATATTTTGCGATGTAGACTTTTAAAAGTTGGTGATAGGCATATCAGCGATGTCAGGATTAGATATTTATAAAAAATATAATTATTTTGGAGGACATAGTGTTGTAAACAAAATTCAGTATAATTCGCTTTGATTGATGATGGAATGTGGCGTGTAGCTTTATGCGTATTTTACACAATTTTACCAAAATATTTTCGAGTACTTCCTTTTTAATGGAAATTGATTAATTAATCCTATAGTCTATACCAATAATGTTTTTTGTATAGGAGCTTCAATACGACGAATTATGATATCTACGACATATTTAAGAAAAACTAAAATTTTAGAACTTTTATTTTATTACACCCTAAACTTCTCAAATTCTATTCGGTTATATCAGGCTCAAATTGTTTTTGGGAATTTGCAATATTTATTGATCAATTCACAAAATTGAATTTTGTTTTTAAATTACCCCATTTTAGGGAATTTTTTGAAATGTATACATATGTTAAAAGTTACAAATGTTAATTACAAACCTTTGTGCTAATTCTTCGTATTTAATTTATTAATTTATTTAACCATAGAATTGACAGTGGCTTAAATAGTGAACCCTTATTGTATTTTTTAAATTAACTCTCTCGGACATACTTTTTGATGATAGGCCCATGTGCCATGGCTAATTTGAGGTTATCTTCCTCATCTGCCTCTAGGAAGGGGTTTGTAATCAGATTATCCGTCGCTTGAGCGTTCGCCACCGTGTCTGAGAGGATTCCAAACACGTGGCAGTGAACTCATTGTGCACGGAGACAATTCAATATCCCTTGACCTCGTGCAAAACGTCAATCAAAAATCGTGACACTTCTTTTATTACTGCTTGAGGTACTGCGAGATTTTGTTTATGATGGACTGAGATTACCGGGAATCCCACAAAGATAAAAGTTCCCCAGGCGAAAAAGGCAATAGCTCTGCTCTGTCAGCGGAAAGGCATTTACGTGTCTCCCCTGATTAGTTTGATAATCCGCACGATTATTTTGGGAAGGTTATACCTTCACGAATTTGCGGCTTAACGCATTATAAAAGTCAATGACAGCGACCAAACCTATCTAATTAAGGCTTAACTTTAAATCGCTCGTCTCGGGCTTCATTATCTAGTAATTCAGCAAAAATTTTCGACAATGCGCGTCGAGCCAGTTGACAAAATACGCATTTTCGCAGGTATTTAGAGCACTTTAAGTGTTGAATCATGGCATCCTCGAAAAGGTTCAAAAGAACATTGCTAGATATTAGATATAGCACGTGAAGCTCTTTTTCTTTTCCGCATTTAATTGTTGGGGCTTGCTTTATTGCTTTGATCCCCATTTTGATTGATCACCCCCACTTTAAACGATTTTTTCCGATTGACATTCTTTAAACATTCTCCTCATATTTCTCTTATCAAAAACTTTGACGCAATTTACGATCGCGGAACAAAAATATCTTTTTAAGAATCTTTAATCGATGTGTCGTTTCGTTTGTGTGTTTGTCCTGTTTACGAGCTTCAATCATACGAAGGTACCCTAATTTCTTATCTAATGCATTTTACAAATAGTCGAGTGAGTGATTCATTCGCCCGCGGAAGGTTTATTTTATTGAATACACCTGCCCGACATCACTTTCACCGGAATAACATTGGCCACATGAAAATAGTTTGCCAACACGCAAATTACGTGAAATATCGTGCCAAGTGACCTCGCGTGCCAACAGCACGTGAATTCACAACTTGAGAATTTTTCGGTTGAGGGGTAGGTTTTGGCAGGCAGACTTTGCTTAACGTTTTATCACGGTTTATCCCTGAAATTAGACAAAGCCGCGGCAGAAAATGTTCATATTTATTGACCTATCAGCACTTTATTAGCGGACGACTTCGGCACTATTTGTTCAAGGGCACCTTCTTACTTACGAGAATGGAAAGTCAATTGATTATTAGAATCGATTGTACCTTCATGATGGTAAAGTATATATGTACATATATATATAAGTAATATAACATTATTTGACTTTAAAGACTAAGTTTTTTTAGACGTTCTACTACTACTTATCGATATGAAATAGTTTTTGTTGATTTAATTGAGCCCTGTTAAATGCAATATGGTATTAAAACTTTACTTACGCCTCTATGATTCTCAACGGCTCAAATGATATTTGCATTTAATAAGATTTTAAATCGATAACTACATATATGTACGTCTATTCCCCTAATTATTTAAGATGTTTTTAAATTTGATGATTAGTAAGATTTTATACCAAGTAGAAAAATTGTTATACTATTAATTTGGAAACTTTCTCAATGCATATGCAGTAACTGGTGTGCTTAAGAGATTATGGCTTGATGATCTTTTTTTGATTGCATTTTTCGAAAGTACATACCTATACCCTACTTTAGTATTTTTGAGAGTATTATGCGAGGGTTGTAAATTCGAATTATTCACGATTTTTCATTACAAAAAAGCTTTAGACGTGTTTCGCTGAAGAAAACAACGTTTTCTTAAACCTCTTAAAAAATTAAAATTTACCAAAAAATTTAATTTAAATCTTCTCGAATTTTGTGTTTCAGGCGAGCTAACTCCGAGAAATTATCACCATCAGAATCAATAAAAATTTAAAAAATATATTTTCACATAATTGAAGACTTTATTAATAGAGCCCAAAAAATGCATCTCATTTTGTGTAATAAAATTTAAAACCAAAATCACAAAATTACACTTTTGTGGCATGATCCTTTAAACTAAAAATAGCACTTCAAATATTAAAATATTGGAAAGTGAAAAAACGTCACTGCATATTATTTTTGAACATAATTTTCACAATTTGCGAAACTATAGAAAAGTATTATTTATTATTATTTCATTCTTGTACCTTTCTATTTCAAATGACTTAAACTTGTACCGAATGGAAGATGAGTTTACCTGGTATAAGTTCAAAAGAACCATACCTAATGAAAAATTTAATAATATTGATATTCTCGTAGACTTTAATCACTTAAACAAATTTTTATTTTCAGATCTGGTTTCAAAACTTTAGATGAACCCTACCAATTTTGCTAATACTTTGGTAATTCTTATTTTTCCTACAATTTATATTTTTGTAGGTAGTTATTTTTGCTTCCATTTTTGCTCTGATCATTTTCGGTACCATCCTGACTCGCCCTTTTCCTGCATATTTAATATATTGGTTTTGTTTATACTTTTCCTTTTTTGGTTTATAATTTTTATACTATGTATGTTGGTATTCATTATATTTATGTTTTATTGTCCTTTCCATTTAGTATTTTTAAAATTAAATTTTGAATTTAGTTTCCCATTTACATAACCTATATTATATTTAAGATAACACTCAATAGTATATTTTAATTGGATTTTGTCTTTATACTATGGAATTAATAATATAAAAAAATAAAAATAAATAAATAAATTATTGAACTTTACAGGGTGTGTAGTAAATTTTGTTGCAGTACTTTTGATAGCAGATAATTTTAGCTCGGATAATCATTTGTGAAAAATGGTGCTCTTCTTTTTGAATCTAGTCCTTTTTGATTAAGAACAATTTTTGTAGACAATAAAAGTTACTATAGTTATAAACAAATAAAATAAAATAAGTAACCACCATTCATCTGCATTTCGCCATGAGTAACGTTCAGAAATGCAATAATCATTTTAACACTTTTGCTCATAAAAGCCAAGTGGAAATTTTCCTATTTGCTTTAACACTTTCAGACAGCACTCATAAAGCACAAGTGGCGGTGCGCACCTAGAGATTAACAACTGCTTTTTGCTTTGCTTTAATTCCTATTCACGGTTATGTTAATTTTATTGCTTAATTTAACAACATTTAGAAGACGTCAGCCCGCAGAAAAATAATGGCAGCCAAGGCCTGAACGCAATGGAACGCAATGGGGCGCCAACGCGGCAACACACCTCTGTTTGCGTTCTGCCACGGCTCTGGCAGGACTATAATTAAAATTTTACCATGGTGATGCAAAACCAAAGTTGCTTTTAATGCACCGAGAATTTCATTGGGTCATGAGTCCGGACACTTTCCCTCCGTCGCTCACGCTTTGTTAACGTACGCACAGGAGTGAATCTTGGGTCTCATTTTCTTTCCACCGCACGAAACGTTCGGCCAATTTAAAGTCCACTATCGGTCCAAACCCGGGACCTTCCAATCGACACGGACGCATTTCTGCAGGTAACCAACGATTTATTTATGAGTCACGATTTTGCGTGAATTTATGAGCATGTTCGCGTGCTAGGTGGACATTTCACTAGCTCTCAATCGAGTGCCAAAATTTTCGGCGGGCACATCGGGGATGTCGTTACCTTTTAGCATGTCATAAATTAAAATTAATAACGAATCCAGATCAAAATATTGACAACATATTTGCATATGAATGTTGCATGCTTTCGACAAATGGCACCATGCTGTGGGGCGTCGTGGTCTACCGAAGTACAAAATAATAACAGTCAACACTTACATGGCACGCTTTGGATGGGAAAGTTCAACACGAACAACTCGTCCCAATATGCGCAGAGAATGAAACACAATGTTCGACTTCGATTTTAACCTAAAAATTATTAAGTTGCTTATTTAGGTGAAATTTCATCAAAATAAACTTTAAAGTAAATATGATGGTCTAAGCTATTTTGAATGTTTACCATACCAAAGAACCTTTTATGAAGCGATTCTTTTTTTACTTTGAATTCATTGGCAGAGTTGTGCCAAACACCGAAAACCTACCATTAAAAGTGAAGATCAATAACACCTACTTTTGGGAAATACAAATTGAAAGTTTAAACCGCTTCAAAAGGTTAAATACATTTGTCCAGAATTTTTAAGATATCTTGGTTTATATAAAACATCGAATTTTACTTAATTTTGCCTCTACTATTACTTGTTTGATGATAACCAATTTAATTTAAAATGATATGAAGGTATGTATTATAATTTGGATGTCCAGATCCAACAAGATTGTGCCACAGATTACACAAGAAATGAAAAAAAATTATATTATATACGATCATACATGATAATTCAACTTTTCTAAGTAGAAAATGTCTTGTTCGGACCAACTCTCTCATATTTATGCAACATTTTCATTCTAAAATTGATATTTGGGAAAACTAAGTAAATTTCAGTAGTTATTATATAATTTCTAGGAAATGTGAAAAATTTTTCTACTTCTACAATTTTGTACTCTGTAATTTTCTTTTAAATTTTTCTTGCCACAGTTGAAATCTTATTCAATAGCAGACACTCTAGGATTTTAGTGGTTTTTCCATAATCGGATCCTGATCAGATTATTTAGGAAATTTTTCATTGAATTGAATTGTAATAAGCCGTCTCTTATATAAAAATTTTAAAATTTTCTTAAAGCACATCTAATCGTATGATTTTTATTCATGCAACTTCAAATCTTGAACCAACAAAAATTTTTAGATAACCTGTTTGACGCAAAGTGGGTAGAAATAAAAGCAATTCAATTTTATTTTCACGAAATATGATTTTTTTAAACATGGGAAACTGCCAATCAATTTCAATTCAATAAAAAATTTCCAGCTAAATGTGATCCAGATCCGATTGTAAAATCAAGTTGATTGATATTTTAGAATCCTTAAAGGATTATCTTTTCTAAGAAGGTGTTTTACCTAACCTCTTCATATTGATATTGAAATTGAAATTTAACAATCTAATCAAATATCTGAATTTTTCAACGTTTCTTTAAATTTTTAATATAACATATTTTCGTTATTACTTCGAAAAGAGATAACTATAAAACCTTGGCCTTAAAAACAATTAATTCTTTTGAACATTCTATTCTAAACTATTAATCATCATTAAACCCTTAATCGTGTCTGAAAAGTGAAATGAATTTTGTTATCTTTTCCACTTTTCCTATAGAATAGAAAGTATTTCGACGTCATAGGACCTCACAGCATTATATAAGCTGGTGGGCATTCTGTTTTATTACACGACGTATAATGTTATTTAAATTAATTAGCGACATTGTTTAGGTCCCCAATGTTGTGATATTTACAGGTACCATTGAAGTCGATATGCTGAAACCTGATTAACAATAAAAATAAGTTTCAGGACGATTGCTAAACAAATCGATAAAAGCTGGGAGCCCCACGCTGCGTTTATGATCCCCACAGAATGCTGAATTAATTAAAACAATCTGAGGTCTAAGTGAGTTGTGAACCCCATTGCGTCTTCCCGCGATTGGGTGCCGTTCAGAAGCTCATGCCGAAGGCAATATTATCGGACACGTAAAAGCCACTTGTGCATGCTCATTACGATTGGGTCCAGTTGGCATATTTCTCGTCGTAATGATGCCAGTCTGACATGATTGTTAAAAGCCGATGGCGTTTTTTTCTAATTGAAATAAAGATAACTTTTTCGAGCGTACAACACAGGTGTAGACTGAATGGAGGTGTATGGCGCACGTTATAAAAATTTATTTAATTAGAACCACCCAACGGTGTAAGCCTTTAACTGGCGGGCGTTTGAGATCGAGATTTGACCATTAAATCGGAAATTTCATTGTCCAGCATTTTATGATGGTTTCTTTTTAAAGCCGAACCTTTCAGTCAATTCATTAGGCACGCGTGCGTATCATTTTGAGTGTTTTGCGTAGGCTCAGAGTGTCGTTTTAGTGTTTTGAAACTAGTCAACAACTTGCATTAATTGAATTCGTATACAGCGGTCTCCGAAATCACCTGATTAAAAATTCAATGCAAGTAAGACCAGTGACGACGCGGAACTAGTAAAAGGTTTAAATAGAAGCATTTCGTGACATTGGATCTTGTATTCATGCTGTGTAAATCTCCGAAAAAAAACCACTTTTTTTTTGTGTGTTAACCTCAAAAAATGCAATACAAGCGCAAAAACGTGAGCCTTAAAAATTCTGCCTTCCGGCACGAGCCTTGTCGAAAACGAGCGAAATATTTTTGCTGCCTATCCGCACAAAAGATTAATTCTCTTCCTTTCGTTTATCTGATCGTATTAATCGCGCAATTTGTTGCTCCAAATTGAAAGGTGCTCAAACACTTGATTGGTCAGCAGTAATCGCTTTCCGGTTGATAAAGTGGCTCTGGAGTATGAGCAAAAATCATTCGGAGACTCTTGAGGTATTTTGAGCCCCCTTCGCACTACTGTGAGGTCCCTCGCAAGATCAAAAGATTTTGATTTTTGACAGTTACTGTTGCTGTTAAATGATGAACGATCTGATCTGATCTCGCTAGAATTGGATTAATTTAATTTGAAGCGTGATAATCGGTTAGCAAAAGGTCTACTTGATCGGTTTAACTTCTTGTGATATTCGATTGTATCGCATCGTTTTTATCCAAACTTAGAACCAGAAACAGAAAGGCAAGTAGCCAAAGAATGAAACATAATTGACGCTTGTCAGTAGTATTTTTTATTCTATATAAATTGAATTTATTGAGTGTGTGTAACTAGGAAAATGTGATGTATTTGAAAGAAAGAAATAAAAGTTTAATTTTAAACTGAAAGAGAGTGTTGAATCCTTTCTGTATTTAAACATCATCCTCAAAATCTTTAAGGATACACTTTCAACAACATAAATTCAATATATGAATGCTAGTCCAATAAAGTTAACAATTCATTTTCTGTTATATTTTCTATTCGATATTTTCAACATTGCAAAATAAAAAATACATATATAAACTAAATTTTATACACAATGTATAGGTTAAGGGTCAGGTCTTGCATTGTATTGTTGGAATTTTAAAAAATTGTAATTTACGATATTTAAAATTGTTTGGAGTTTGAAACCAAATTCGGGAATTCGGATTGGAGTCTATTGAGCATATGTATTTAGAGGCTTTATAAAATAAAGAGGTGAATTTTAATATAAATGTTGTTATACAGTAGTACTGACCCAAGCAGAAAAAAAACATGGAAAAGAATGAGGCCACCAAATTTTAACAATAATAATTATAATAATCGAATTAGCTTAAAAGTTTTTGTATTTTCAAACTGATATATGTATACGTAAACTTCGAGAAAATGTAAAAAACAAAAAAACGACTTTTTGGAAAGTCATAATAAGACATGACATGCGTAAGGAAAATTGTAAATTTTCTGTTTTGCAAAAATCGCTAGCAGTGTTGGCTTGTTCATGTTAATTATGGCTTAAAAATAAAATTTTCGAATTCTCCATCATATTGAATGTATTCATTAGATTATTAGCCATCCGCTAACTGCAACGATATTAATTTGAATGCTAAATGTCGTAAAGTGTCGATATGGAGCTAAGTACATAAAATATACAAATAAAGACACTAGATTATGAAATGAGATTTTTACTCAACTAGACTTACTTTTGGACTATTTCCATGAAAAAAGGTAATATTGCCAATCTAAAAAGGTTTAACAAGTGCAAAAAATTGATAAATTGTTATCACTAATTCTTTATTCTAGGATCTAAACTATTATTTCCATAGAGCTGATAATTTTGATTTACGTCATAATCACGTATTCATCTATCGATAAATATACTTTCAAGCATTACTTTGAACTTTGATTTGTACTAAAGTGCTCTGCTTACGTACATATATATATGTATATACTGAAGAATAACAAAATTCTTAATTATTTCTCTACTAAAATAGTTTCTTAAAACGAAATGTGGACAATTTCAAAATGTTTATTTCGATGGGTTTTATTTAAATGCCAATAAGTGTATAAAATATAGCCACATTTTGTTGTATTTGTAATGTTGTCGTTACTATGGTAACCAGGTTTTTCGCACATTTTACATCTTTTACAACCATAGGACAGCAAATTCAACAAAATTTGAATACATTAGTCAAATGCTGAGTTATCTTTATTCCATTTAGAGGTGGTCACATGGACTGGTTTGCTGTCGATCTTCTGCTAGAAATAACGTCTTAAAAATTTGAGTACTCGACTGACTCTGGTAATTTGTTCACACCATATCATGTGTGTTTGGAATTTCACTTTAAAAACGTCCGGTCAATGTCGTGAGGAATTCGTTTCTTAAAGGTAATTCGATTTCCAGACACGCTTAACAAACACTTCTATGTCGCGTTGTTCTATCAAATTTCTTGTAATACAACGTTTCAGATCATGTTCCTCTAATTGAAGTGCTCAAAATTTGCCGATAATGAATAAAAAAAGAAAAAGAAAATGTGCGTCAACAGCATTGTTAGCACCTTGCTCCAGGTGTTGTCAGCGAAAAAAGTCTTGCCTTTTTTATGTCGGCCTTCACTGAAGTCTAATTGAGCCTCAGCCGCCTGATAGCAACAATCTTCGTCTCATTTATTTTTTATTTTAATTTTGCACATTTTTGCTTTTATAGTACAAGAAGAAGATAAATTGGGTGACCAAAAATTTTTTTGGAAGTGTGCCTGTGCCATTTACAAGAAAAAGCTTAACGGAAAATTTGCATGGCCTTTTGCTAATTATTTAAATCACCTTCCGAAAAAATTTACATCTGGTCGATTATTGAATGAAGGAGAATGGAAGCACGATTTCAAGTTCGTTGCGGTGGGTGTCCTCCCCCACGATAGTCAAGATCTTAATGGCCAATAACTAAATGAAGAAATTCAAATTAAAAACTCTGAATTTACATGAAAATATGAGAAGTCATTCAACGATATTATTATATCCTAAACATCTTTGATGACAGTGACTACAAAATTTACTACAAAAATAAGCCAAGGATATAATAATCTTGAAAGGGTACTTTCTAAAAAAAATTATTTTCCCGACCCGATAAAGTGTAAGGTCAACACGTTCTTACTAAATTCTATAAAAACTCAGACAATTTTCTTAATTTAAAATAATGTAATTGCTTTGGAAGGAGTTTTAAATTTTAGGTCAATGACTATGACCACTTTTAATTTGAATGAAAAAGAATTAGAAGCTTATTTATTATTATTTATTTATTTATTACAAACTGATTAAAATATCTTTCAGGCTGTTTGTTCAATTCAACTTGAAATTTTTAACTTTATAGATTTTAAAGAGATACACCCATAGAAATAATTATACTTCCAAAGACAAAAATTAGTATATTTCACTGTTTTATATGTTTTGTGAATTCATTTATTTCTTTTTCTTAACACGTGATATATAATGTTTAAGATTAGGAGAATAACAAAGAAATAAACCAAATTTAAATTCACAAAATTAATAATTATAATAAATGTGCATAGGAAATAATTATACTTCCACTTCAAACAATTCAAATGAAATGCCCAAAAACTTATCTTTTCATAAGCAAAAAAGAAAATTAATAATGGGTGTGACTTCCGGAGGCTTGTATAACTTCTTCCATGCGTTGAGGCATTGAACTGATTAGATTTCTAAGTTCAGTAATAGATATTTCATTCCATATTTGGTTTATTGCTGTTCGAAGCTCTCTCAGACTTCCATATTGCCGACCATTGGAGTAAATCCGATTAGACATTATTCCCCATACGTTTTCGATCGGATTTAGATCGGGACTTAAGGCTGGCCAGTCCATTGTTTCGATATTTTTCTGTTGAAACCAATCTTGCACAGTGCGGGCTTTATGGATTGGTGCATTATCTTGTTGGAAAATATAATTTGAATCATTCAAATTATCCAAAAAATTGATAAGCACTTCATCTAGGAGGTTGATGTAACCAGCAGAATCCATTTTGTTGGTAATGAAGCATATTGGAGTTTTTCCTGCATGGCAAAAACCTGCCCATACCATAATATTGCCTCCTTGGAAATTTCTGTGCAAGCTAATTTCTTGTTTTTTGCGCTTATCGTGCCAATATCGTTTATAACCGTCAGGACCATCTAGAGTACATTTTTTTTCATCACTGAAAATTACGTGGTCCCACTGATCGATCCACGATAAATGCGACGTCGCAAATTTAAGGCACGCGTTTTTATGACGTTGTTGCAAATCAGGTTTACCTTTATTTTTAGTCCAAGTTAGAGTACCCGAATTGTGCAAAATTTGAGCAATACGTCTTGTAGAGACTGGTAAATCTAATTCACGTCGAATATCAGAAGAACTAAGTTTTTTCGAGCTTGCAGCTCTGATAATTTCACGTTTCTGGCGTGAGGATATTATTGAAGGTCGTCCTGGACGTTTTGTTTTTGCATACAACGGTCCTAATTTTATCACATTAGCTACGCCAACATGCGATCTGTTTATTCTTCGGGCAATTTCTCTATTCGACAGTCCGCATTCCTTGTACGCAATCACTTTTCCTATTTCTTCCTTAGAAAATGTTTTACCACGTGGCATTTCTGTATTTTAAACTTTAAATAAGTAAATTTAATTTTAACACAGAAGAAAATTATGCTCACTGTAAATTCCTTTGAAGTTAACACAAAAACAAGAGGTCAATGAAACACATTTCGCCTTTAGGATCAATTGGAAGTATACTTCTTTCCTTCTATGCGAAACTTTAACTTCAATAATTTCTCGTAGAAAATATCCGCATGACATGATCGTTCATAACGGTGCTTGATTTGACTTGCCAAATGTTATAACATCGGAAGTAAACAATTTCAGTTTTGTGTTAGTTAGTTATTACTTTTTTCCTTAGTGGAAGTATATTTATTTCTATGGGTGTATTTTGTTTACATTATGTATGTACTTAATCACCTAGTCTTGTTTAATGTATATATTTAGTACATTAATAATTTTATTAAAAGGTCGTGGGGGATTGACAAATAAGAATAAATTTATTATTTTGAAGATTAGTTAACTAAATTCACTAAATCCTTAAATCCGCCTTTTAATAAAGAAGTAACGACACTTAAATCTTCCCTGTGAGTATTTCCAATAGCAAGTCATAACCAACCACAGAGAGTTCAAACTTTTTATCGATGACAGAGGTTTAAGCTCAGAGAAACGACGATGGCCGATAAGCGCAACAAACCCGATAAATTGTAATTTACGCCGATCGGAGTGAAAATTCCTCAAGAAGAGCACAACAAAACCTGCCGCTATCAATCAAATGCTTGGGGCTGGCGTACGGAAGACATTTTCCCGATGATGGGTTTATTATGTTTATTTATTAAAGCTTGCAAATGGTTTTCGAAATTCTGTTAAATTCTTCTTACATGACCGCAACTGTCCTTTAAACGACGAAAGTTGCTTTGATGCCTGATAATTCCATCAAGAAAAAAAAAACACTAGATTAGAATGTTTTATCTTATTAAAATATGTTATATGTCTCATTACAAAACATATTGTGTAGTACATATAAACTACCCCCAATATGAATCACAACATATTTATTTTTTTTTATAATTATTTTTGAAAGCATGTAGCTACGGTCAACAAAATACCCATACAAAATTTCAGTGAATGTGAAGGGATTACGAGAATCTATTTATGGGTAACAGGTATGAAATGTTTGCTCAGTTGAGCAAACTAGACGCGAGGATAAAAGGGTTAACAACAAAAGTTTGCGCTGCTGTCTCGTATCGGATAGAATAACTTTTACGTAGGGCAGATGATAGTGGTTAGACTTCAAAATAAATTCGTACCCTTTTTACCTTTTATCTCAAAATAGATGTCATAAGGTTCTTTTAATAACTTTTTTGTCGTTAACCAAAATTTAGCGGAAAAATAAATATTAAATATGTATGTAACTTAAACTCATATACGTACATATACATATGTACTACCGGAAGGTGGAGGTGGTCTTTTCCTTTAAAATTTCAAAATTCTTTCAAAATACAAACGAAATTATGGCAAGACAAAAAAAGATATTTTTCAATGGATCTAACATCTCAGATCTAAAAATTTCAATGAAGTTAATTTTGAAACAAAAAATTAGTTTCGCTTCTAATGTTTCTTACATTTGATGATTTCATACAGAATGACCCAATTTTATAAACAAAGGTTGAAACTATTTGCGAATGTCAGCAAAGTTTCATCATATCGAATTGAAAACGAACGCCGTAAACAGACTACGAGTTACCTTTTTAACTTATGACAGCAGTCATTAAATAGGAATTTGTTTTGACGCAAACTTTAATCATAAGTCTCAAAAATACATTTGTCGTCAACATTTGTACTCGCAGTTTAGAACGCAATTAGTCTCCTAAACTGTTCGGAATTTATTCTAGATAATGAGCATTTGCATACAATGAAGTTAATTAAATCAATTACACCTCGATGTGACGCACTGTACACCTATGTAAATGTCGAGTATTTTTAATCGACGGTGGCACTGCGCCATTATGCAAGATGGTAGCATAATCGTGGCATGGACGTGCTTCACTAACATTTTACTTGAGAGCCAGAACCCTCGTCGTACGCGGGTCTCAACTTGCTCGCTTTGTCGCGCTCACGTCCAACCTTGGCCCCGTGCACTCGGCACAATCTGAGCCTCCGATAAATCGAGTGGGGCCCCATCGGAGCGGTTCTGATCTGAAAATTTCATAGTGTAAAATGTAAATAGGGAAACAGCCCCGGAAGTCCCATTCAGCGCCCCGAAGGAGCAGTTTACCTGAGGAGCAGGCTCGTTGCACCCTGCCCGGTAAGCGACATGACGCCGGAGAGTGTCTCGTATCTTATCACTCTATTGGGTCACATATTTGTAAAATTATTTACATAACAGACCCGTAATGGGAACATGTTTCCGTGAAATGTCGCCCAGCCGTGGAGCAGACACGCAGACACTCTGCTCTTTTTTGATGCTACTCGCCCAGCCCCGGGAACACCTTGAAGTTGTTTGGGTGCTGATTGTCGAGGAAAAGGAGTTATCTGCCATTGAAAACAAACTTTTGATAAATTTTCAAACAAATTCCCCGGAAAGGTGAATGACTTTGCGTGGATATTTGTGCATGCAGCTGAGCATTATCGGGGCGTGCTCTTCGGCGCAGAAAGCACTTTACACGCCCTCGCAATTCGCGGACGCACGCGGTGACGCTTCGGGAAAGCTTAATCCAGACGCAGACGCAACCAGCTCTTTTAGCGGTCTTGCGCAAAGTAATCCAAATTGCTAAAAAATTGATTCAGTGATTCAATGCATAGATTAATTAAGGAGTCTCTCGCGTTTTACTCTAGCAATCAGTTTTACTCCAATTTATTATGTATTTTACTATATTTTCAAAATAGGTTAAGTTTTGAAATCTGATCTCTCTCAGTTTCTTAAAGATTTGTATGATTCATTGAAATAACAGAAAGTCTTTAATTAAAAACAAGTCTCTTTTATATCAGCTTTAACTTTGTATTTTAGTATCAAACTTTAAATTAAGCAAGAATTGTTTGTAAACAGCGAATGACGTTAATCTCGAATTTGATAATGGAACACAATAACGATTACAAACCCCTATATACCGGCCATTTTTGTGTAAATTCAACTTAAATTAAACATTATGAAAACTTGATTAATATTTCAAGTGAATACTTCTCTGGTGGGTCTTACGTCACTAATCTAATCCAAAATAATTTTCAAGTAAATATTCTTCTAAGTGTTAAAATTATTCTTAATCAATTGTCAAGTGTGTCAGGAGTTAAACAACTACCTGAAGTAACCAAATAGATTTTATAGAAACAGTATAATCCTGCATAATTTCAACGCTTTATTATATTTGTTTTTTTGAATATTTTGTCCACAGCATCGCGATTATGTAAAAAGTAGATGCACTATTACCAATCTAGCATTATTCACAAAGTTTTAGTCTAATGCACACTTTAGTATATTGACTCTAATTGTTTTCAATGGGTTTCTTCAAACTTAAAAAATAAACAACAAATAGTAACAATTGATAACTGGCGTTCTAAAGTACTTGCTGCCGAATTGGTTGTGCCACAAGGTGGTCACTGTGGTCCTCTTTTATTTATTTTATTTATAAATGAAGTTGTCGAACGTTTCACATACGCAAATTGCCTTGCAGATATTTTCAAATTATTTTCAGCCACTTATGATTCTAATAACTGTTTAAGGTTTAAACAAGTTAACCAATTGGTATGTTATACATATATATATAAGCTAAGCTAGTTTTGAACTTATGTATCTAAATTCCGGGCAGATAAATTTTATCGTTTAACAACTCACATAGCATTTAACTATCTACTCCATGGATGATTTACTACTAGAACGTATTATTGAAACTATTAATTTTCGGTAGGAAACTCTCTTTTTTCTCGTTAAGTGTGTCATATTTAAGACAAAAAATTCACTTTGATTTTATTGCGAAACAGCAAAGAATTTGCTAACATTTTTGATTTCAAAGTTTTACTTATCGAATCTGGTGCTATTAGATGGAGTCCTACGTGTGCTGTACATTTTAATAGAATTTAAGCGGTGCAGAAATCTTTTACCTGATTTTTATGCTTTTATATGTTATGTATGCATCAGGGAAATTTTGAATTACCGGAAGATCATAAAAGTCCCTAAATCAAATGGGAAATTGTACCAAATCGTGATATGGTTATGTACTAATCACATGTTACTACATGACCTTTCATTGACAGTAAATTTGGTAAATTTTTTAAAGCATTTTTGTGCAACTTTGTACATTGAACATTTAGGTAAGTAATTATTTTATTTGGATTGATGGTTCATATTTGTACCTACTAGGTGGATATAATACTGGTCTACATATGTACCATCAGGTCTGTTGGAATATAGGTATACATATGTATTTGTATGTACCACATTAAAATCCTCTTGGTATATACTTACACATTTGTACCACCTCCCACCGACCATCTTGGAAGAATAATTTTACTTTTTTTATCAAAAATCTTTTATTCCATTCAAGAGCAATTGTTTTTGACCTTCTCTTTAATTTAGCGAAAAAAAAATTTTGTTCAGGGACGAAAGAGTTAAACTAAACTGGTGGAAGACGACTTTGCTTAGTTATGATTGACGATGATGTTATATGATTTTAAAATCCTTCTATACCGACGTGATGTGACTATTCTTGTGCTATATTCATTAAAGATTTATTGTGCAATCATTGTCCCAAGTTATTGAATCTAATAAATTTGTACGCTTTGGAAAAATGTCTTCTTCATTCTTTGTGAATAGAATACCTATCTAATTTGAACAATATGAAAAAAGCATTTGAATTGTTGACTTTGATCTTTTTAGCGAATTGGAACACTGTGCGTCAGCAGCGGTGTTCTTCTTTAAATGCTCAGGTGGTTTAATTTTTTTTCACCTTGATCGAATCGATTTGGCCGGTGATTCTAGATATCTTAGATAAATTAGATGGAAATGAATAATTCATTGTGTTTTCTAAATCGAATATTTATTAAGACCAAATTTCCATGTAGCAGCAACCCGCCAGAATCTGTGGGAGTTACTCAATCTTCTTTTCATCTTGAGGCGCCAAATAGTCATGCTTTCAGTATTGCCGAAAGTTGGAATTCTTCTGCATCGACTCATGTCTGATGCTCGTAAAAGCAGCGGTTTCTCTAGTTTCCGATGAAGAAAGAATTGTAACAAAAAGTTCCCTACCGCATATCGACGCATGCATTTATTATTCATCAGGTGGTTCGAGACCCAATTATCGCAGCGTGTCAAATTAATTGAAGCATAACTCAAAGCGACATCTAGTAGATGAAGATAAAGGTGAATTCCATATTTAGGGTGGCAAAAAATCCTCCTCATTTACATTTCCTCAGCATTATTTTTTCAAATTTTTTGTCTTTATGAATTTTTGATGGAGCTAATGTAGTCGCATCATCGTTTCGATTTGGTTAGAGATTTGGGTTCCACTGTAATTAATAAAAATGCATCTAAGATATGGGCGATCTTCGTTGATGCTCAAATCACTTGTTTCGCTGCTGATCCCTGCTGCTGTACCGGATTCCAAATGTGACAAAATCCATTGATTATTAAGCAATTAGTGTCTTCAGAAGCTGGAGGGTATCATAAAAAAATTCAACATAGATTGAGGACCTACGAAAGCTACTCTCTACGAATCATGAATACATTTAAACCAAGTTATTCTGTATTCATACCTACATTTATCAACATTTAAGACTGTTTGATAGCTTGGTATCTTTGAAAAGGAACAATTAGTTATTGTTTTCAGAATTCGATTTATTTCTTATAATTTTGAATTTAAAAAAAAAAAATTAAATGTTTTATATAGATTTTGGCTGCCTGCAGTTTTTTAGTGTTTGTTATGATAAAAATGAGAAACATCAGAATTTTTGGTCCTTTTGTGTTGGATTTTCTCTTCAAAATTGTGTTTAGCAACCCAAAACTATTAGAACCGATTTGAATTAAATACTTTTTTTTAAAAGGTGTTATTACGAGGATAGATTGAAAAGTTAGTCTCCCTACATAGAAGTAAAATAAGATATTATAATATATTAATATTATCCCTGCTATATTTGCAAATTCTAATAGTTAACATTTTATTAGATAATAATTTAAGTGAAGCAAAATTACACGTTTTTTTAAACAAATTCACAAATGTGGATTTGAATCACTCGCCTGATCTTACTCTGTCAGAATTTCATTTCTTTCTCAATTTAAAAAAATATATTTAAAGACACAAGTTTTCGTCTAATGAACAGTTGCATTCAATGCCTGTTTTGAAAGTTATTGCTTATTTAACTTGTCATTGGACTTAAGTCTTGCTCGCCAAAATTCATGGAATTTTATGAATGTATTAAAAAACGAGAAGCTATCTAATGTAGGATCAAAAGTGACAATTAGATCCAAAATTTTACTTTTATTTTTACCGTGATTTTCAGCATATTCTCGCAAATGTTTGTTCAGAATTGCAAAAAATTCTAGAATGATATTTCCAATATTATCTATAACCTTATTTTAAAATAATTCTAAAAATAATCAAATAAAAAAATTTTCCTAATTACTTTAATTTTATCGAAAAACATCCAATCCAAGGAATGTTAAGTTTAATCGACTCAGAAATTTATTTTAATTTATTTACTTTTCTAAATTGTTCACAGTTCATTCAATAATTTCTCAGAAAATATAATAATGATATTTTGTGCCCCGTCAATCGATTACTTATCAGATTTTATAATTGTCGTACAGTTGAGGTAAGAATGTAGCGTATAATTGGATTTCTCCAAAGCTCATAATGAACGTATTTAATATTTATAATAAAAGAGTAGATATAATGTACATTTCAAACATTTTATCTAAAATTATCATTATTATGAGAAATTTCGAAGGCTATCAATGTTTCTTGGAAATTTTATTATTTCGGCGAATGATTTGCATATGGTTAAATATGAGCCACAAGAAATTGTCGATACTTGTAACTGGTGAGGATCGGTAGAAGGAAAAAGTCTAAAATACACGTATCTAGATATAGTGAAATAAAAAAAAAAATATGTACGAATGTGCTTTAATGAATCATGTTATCACCTGTGATCTGTAAGTGGGATAAATATAAGACGAATCTAAAAGGCTGCTCTACGCAGCGAACGTGGCCCATATTTCAATATTTCCTAAGACGCAGACGAGACGATCGTAAAATGCCGAAAAAGAAAAGCAAGAAAAGGCTTCGGTAATGAATTCTTATGAATTTAATTAACGCCTGCGGGTGTCGATTGTACAGACAAACCCGAAGAATGAGCTCTATATGATGAAAGAATTCCCAAAGGCTAGATTGCGGCTATTGAAAATGAATGTCGTGGACGAAACACTCGACTGACACACTACTGCCGTTGCGTACTAGAGGCTAGCCGCTAGGACAAAAAGATTTTCGTCTCCAGTAAGATTCCTCGAGATCGAATGTATAGTTGTAGTGGAATCTAGCTGACGAGCGTGTTTCTGGTTTGGGCCATAAAAAATTGAAAGAAAGTGTGAAAAAGGAGAAAAACCCTAAGTTTATTATTGACAGCCGATGTCGGGGGAGACTGAAGTGGCGCTATGGACACATTAAGGAAGGAGCGCGCATCCCATTAGAAGATGCTCGACGGCGGGAGTGACTATGACTCACTGACACCATCCATGAAATGTGTCACTCAAATCACCATCAAGATCACCGCAACTGAGTGGGAAGTCTTCTGAACACTTTCTGGCTTTGAGAGGTCGCCCTGCGACTGCCCGGGAAGTCGGAAGAGTTCTTCGGATCCCAGCGGATTGCTGATCTTAAGTATCTCTCAAGTGAAGTCCGTTGATATTTCGAATGATTACCAGCAACCGCAGATAAAGTGCCATTCAAATTGATTTGTCTTCATTTCATTGTCTGATAGTTGCTCTCAAGTGGCGCGAGGTGTTGCATAATTTCGATTATTTCTAGATGATCAAATTGTTTAGCAACACGAAGTCACTTACTGTCTTAAAGCCTTCTTAGAATTACTAACCCATTGATAAGGCTTGTATGACATTGTATGAATAAAAATCGTATAATTTGGACAGGATTTGAATAAGTATGTACTTTAAACTAAATAGTATTCAATTCCAATTATGAGGCGCGTGTAGTCTAGGTTGAGAGCTAGATTAGAATTTGCCACTGGTTAATGTCAAGAACACGAGACAAGGCTTAGCAATTTGAAAATGTCTCAATGAGTTTTGTCATCTAGTAGAAATATAATAATTTTTGTTAAATAGCAAAATTCTCTATGCTTTTTTGAAAATAACGAAAATCTGATAAACATTATCTGGTGATTATTTAAGATGAATACTATAGCTTTTTATGAAGATTAGTATGCATAGATATATCAATTTTACCACAAATCGATAAAGGACATTTTAAGCAAATACTAGATATGCATTGCAAAATTTTAGTAAGATAATGGCGAAGGTTTTAAAATACCAAATACAGTTCGACATTTATATAGAATAGATAGATCAGTGGTTCTTATTATTAGTCTTTCCATTATGATAGACCATTCAACACAATTTTTGTCTTACCATAGACCACCCAGTATTTAGCGGTATACTACATATATGGTTAGTAGTTTCATAAAAAAATCCAAGTTAATCAACCAAAATTTTAATATTTGTTAAAAAATACACTAACGTTATAGACAGACTACTGCAATTGAACTAGTTCCTGACGTCACGTTCGATATTTAGGAATTAGTTCAATTAGTAGCTTTAAATATACAGTAAAGAAATGGCTGTACCCTTTCATTTTTTGTCACTTTTTGCAACTGCACTGATAAATTTTCTATGTAGTAGTAAGCTTAGATTGATATTCATGAGATGCTTCACTTTCAGCGGTTTATGTCCGTTCTTTTAGTGTATATTCAAAGATTAGTAGTGTGTCACCTATTCGATTCTGAACTGGTTCAGTTATTCTATGAGTGCTACGACCTGAAAATAATTTATTTAATTGCAAAAAATTTGCAAATACAGTTTGAAGTGATAAGAAGGCAAGTCGAAACTACAACAAAAAGAATGCAAAAGCTGAAATATTTATGTCTTTTGTACGCTTTTTTTACACTACTGGTGTTGAGAGCAGTAAAGGTTGTACAAATTCAGTTTGAACTAGTTCAATTGTGCTGATTTTGATAATCTGTTCATATGGAACTTTTGCATGGCCTACGTCATTCTGACGTCAGGAACTAGTTCAATTGCTGTAGTCTGTCCATAGCATAAGAAAAATTTGTATGGATTTGCATAGTTCGCTGTGTCAAAAAATAGACTTGAAACCTATTTCATTTCATATTGGTTTCCAAATTTCATTAAACTACGCTTCAATATTTGATTTCCATGTTTCAAATGGTGAAAAATTGTTATCTTTAATTCTATTATATTTATCCAAAGGTTGATTTTAAAAGATAAATGCCGTACCCACTGGTTCAGAATCATTGGTTTGGTATAAATAGATTATATGATAGATATAAATAAATAACCGTTGATCCATTCGTTTTGGTGTCTAATTTCCTTATATCATTAACTTAGCAAGAATGCTTATAATGAAAACTATTTAACAAATTTCTGATACGACTGTCACGTGAGATTGGAATCCGCGCCAAATGTATCAAAATTCTACACGGGCGGTCGACGTTTTTAATTTCGTTTTGATTTCCACATTAAGAGCGACTCAATGAATCTAGAAGACTTCTCAGGGCGTGGTGTCGCCACCAAGCCGACACTATTTTACCGCTGACTATATTAGCTCGTTCTACACGATTTTTACAAATCGTTTACATTTCGAGATAATCCTCGGTCATTAATCTTCCTTTTAAACTTTGTTTCCTTTAGTTTTTCGTCTTTTTTTTTGTTTTGAATAAAAATGATATTTTCATAACCGCCGATAAAAAGTGGCAATTTCCACCTGACATATGCCATCCGGCTTCCACCAAGTCATCATGGAATCATCTCCCTTACAGAAAAAATCTTTTTCTCTCCTTTTCAATTTATTCATTCACACTGCTATTAAAACACTTTTTATTTTTCACTTCGGCTTTGTATTTTGTATTATTATTTTTTTCTTTGTGGTTTCCCACACTGGCGGCGGGCGACTTTGTTGCCGCTCGGATCGTCATAATCCGATTATGAAAAATACTCTCGGGAGCTTTTTTGACGGATTCAATTATCGCGGATTACATTTGAGTTGTCAATGGACTTGTTAGGGATATTCCCTGAACTTCTGCAAACGCAGCATTTTGAAGGCATTACGAAGGCTGTCGATCGGATGGCGCTTCGTTTAAATTAAATACATTGTGACTATTCAGTCAGCGCGTATTTAATTTCCGATAACGAATCAAGTTTTTGCGTTAAAAATGAACAACTGAACTTTTATTTTGACAACTTATTACAAATTGAAATTTTGTATGCTGATATTGATGTTTCGCAAACTTTAATTTGGGTTTTTAATTGTTCAATTTGATTGGTTTCTATTAAATTCATATTAGGAGTATTTTTAGTACCTCAAATTAGGTCGAGCCTAATTACAATCTATGAATTCAGATTTAAGGCAATTCTGTATATGTAAGTAATCAATATTTTGAATTCAAATCAAATGTAATTTTTAACTACATTCCTACGATTAGCAGCAAAGGCGGGTTGTTTTCAGACACAAAAAGGATATATGTAAAGTCAATGTGACATGTCACTTAAATGCTCCTTTCAACGTTTTGGTTCTGTAACTGAGTTCCTTAACAGGACTTATGGGCATTTAAGTGAGCAGACATTTCAAAGGACTTATTTTAGACATGGAGGATATAGAAGAGAATCTTAACCAGAACTCTTCAAAGAATTATTTACCCCGAAGATTTTAATTATTTTTTGGTAGTCCGCCTGTTTAAAAGACATTTCTAAAATAATCTAATTATCTAAAAGATTGTACCTACATAGATCCAATATATGTAAAATTTTATAAAAATATAAATTAACGTTGCCTAAAAATGTGAAAGTAAAATTGACGTTTTGGATACTTAAAATCTCGAATTTATGACATTATTAATACATTATTAAAAAGCATCTAATTTTTCTAGTTTTTAAATGCTCAGCACATAAGAACATTTCAATAATTATTATCTTCATAGTCAATTAAGGTTGTTTGGGACATTTAGGTTCCATATATTCAAAATATTTCCTTAGAAAATTAATGGGTTAGAAATAAAAATATAAATGTTTTCTAATTTAGTATAATTTTTTGTATAAATAAAGTAGTTATTTTGCACAAGCACAATAATTGCTGGATTCAAAACAATTCTTGTTTTTTCATTTTTGAAAAACTTGCAACTAACAAGCCAAAATTGAATAAATACTATTGAATATTATATTTTAAAATAAAGTGACTTTTAATTGAATAATGAGATAAAGAGATATCTACGACTTTGAATTAAAAGTCAGTTTGTTGATTTTGTTTAAAAACAATATGTGTAAAAAGTAAAATTAATTAAAATAAAATTGATTTCTTTTAAAAGAAAATGGAGAGCATATCCCGACACTCCAAAATAGGATGCATTTGCGTTGTCAAATTAACATCTATTTAATCCAAACTCCTCCTTAAACCGATATTAATAACAAATTCTCTGGAAAACATTAAACATTTTCCAGAAGCCAGACTAAGATGAGATATGACACTATTGCATGATGGGTCTATAGCTTTCAGACAGCGTTTACATTTAAGTCTCATCGATTTTTTCAAATAAAACCTTATTAAAGGAAATCTACCTGAAAAGTGGAAGCTGAGGAGGGTTCGTTAGGCGCTGATTGATTTATTACAATGCAGACAGGACAATGCTCAGTTCTAGTGAGTGCCTGAAACAATGATTGATTTATGGTTGGAATACACTATACTAAATATATACAGAGTATCAGAACCATCTTAAGGAATTTTATACGGAATTTGTCTTCAATGGTTTTTGCACTCTTCCTCGACGTGAAATGGATCGGAAGAAGTGCCCTCGTCTCCAAATATTTGCGTCGCCTTGAAAGACAAATTGCCAGAAGCATTTTCTTAATTGCTTAACCGCTTGAACATAATGCGATGCCTCTGCAGGGGTGGCTCCCTCTTTTATCTGCAATTTGGACCGACACTCGTTATCAATACCTTCGCCGGGCCCCTCGGCCCTCATTGGCCTTGATTGACACAAACACTCAGTGATGACCCTTGCAGCGGGAGCCTTTTTGTCCCCGGCAGTCGCCTCCGGAGGGTAAAAGGGCCCCACCGTCCCCACGTGGTCCTCGCTCGAGGGGCGGAGTCTCTTATAAATGGAGATGTCATTTCGAGTCCCCTTGAACTTCCGCATATTGTTTTTACATTTTTTTTCCCATATCTCCGGGGTTATTGCCTCCGAGGTCGTCTCAGAGAAACAATTCTACACCACCGTCAAGTGGCCCTCAGAACTGACATAATTCTTCCAGTTTAGGGTCTAGGGCTTAGGGGTGGCTTCTTCAGCCGAATCCCACCAGATGGACAAAGTATTTCTTTATTTGAGCAGAGACGACAAGTCTCAAAAATTACAATTACCTTTACCGCGAAGCTTTCCTTTAAGATACTTCAATTGACAAAAAACAAAGCAAACCCGAGGAGCGAGGGCTGAGAACGAAAAATGAAACTTAGCCATGGGACTTCGTTTGAGTCTTGGGTTTGTGGTTCGTTATATTTTTTTTGCAATTTCCACCGAGGCGCATATCCTTGAACGAAAATTCGAGCCCAACGCAGCTGATGGGTGCAGACTGCGGCGCGCTGGTGACGCATCGGATCGCATCGCCGTGGCCCCAAGTACATGCCGCGGTTAAGGCCCGCGAAACCGCAAAGTCATACTTCTGTGGTTCTAATTTCAAGCGACAAACTCGTATTTATCTAAGACTAAGGCCCTGGCTACATCTAACATCCACGACGAAGCCTTTCCTTTCCACTTGGCTACCCTGGGCATATCTGTGTTTCGGTCTGTTGTGCAAAACCAAGAATGAGGGGCTCAAATTTCATAATAAGACTTGAACTCCTCATAGAGTTTCAGTGTTAGAAATGTTTTCAATGCTTCTTCTTCCAGCACTTACGACTCTTTCCCGTGAATGCAAGTTAGGCACAACACGCTGACGTCCTGGAACAATCGCTCAAGGCACCGCACTTTCAGCGGGTCTGCTTTAGTTTTAAGGCCTTTCCGCTTTGCCCGAACCTTACACTTTTCCGCCTCTTGTTTACGAACAATTATTTTACTTTTCATTTTTTTTAAACTCGGAATGCTTTTCAGTATCGCTAGTGCGCTTAATTATTATTTTGCCGGCTCCAGTTTGAAGTTTTACATTCATGCTTTACTTTCTGATGTAAAATCTCAAAAAAAAAAAGTTAGGAGGTAGGAGCTTAGTTTTGACAATCCTTGTCCTTTACTTTCTTATACTGTACTAAATATAATATGATAAAATTACGAAAATAAGTTTGTTTACTCCACTTTGACGCCTCTATATATATATACATATATTTTCACGATTTTTTTCCATGGAAACATCATAATTAACATTTTTAAAGTATTTAGTTCTTGTAAAGTATACCAAGTATTCAAAAATATATTTTATTTATTTTTTAAATAAAAAATGGCACCAATATACGCATTACTTAGTAGCATGTCAAAGTCTGCATCCTGGAACATTCAGACAAAAGGGCAATGTTAATAAACAGTATAATTTCGGTGAACCTATAATATATAAAAAAAAGATTGAAAATTTATAACAAATTGGAAGTTGTAAAAAAATGTGATTTTTTCCGAAGAATATTTGATTTTAATACTTTTTTTAATTTTTTTTTTTTTAATATGTATTATAGATGCAATGTGAAATTTTATATATTCATATTCGAGGCATTATTATTATAATGAACGTACAAAAAATTGGAACACCCTATAGATAAAGTAGATTTGAGATATCTTGCACGCCAATTTCGAAAATGTTGTTTCGAGAAAAACTCTAAAAACATTATTATTCAAGACCTATAAACTCAATCTCACATATAAAATTTCTATGAAAAACATGAAAATTGGTTTTTTTTAGTTTTCTATCACGGAATTTAACAAAGGTCGCATGGGATTAAATGAAAAAAGTCGCCGAAGAGCCTTTTGAATATACATTATACATATGCAGTAAAAAAAAGGCTGAGCGTGGTGTCTCAGTCTCACACACAAATTTAGACACTAAATACAAAAATGATCAGTGCAGTAGGTTAAGTGAGAAAAAATGAAGAGAGAAATTGAAAAATACTTTATTTAATTAAAATTCATATATAGTTCGGTGTCACTTTATATCAGGTGTGTGTCAGGGGACGTTGGAGTTGGGCATGTTTGTCGTTGACTACTTACATTTTTAAATCAAAACTAATAGATCAAAGAAAGATAAAAGGAATGAGTTTAATCAAAGGTCAGGTATCATATTTCATATTTTTAATAAGAAATATTAGTGAGTCTTTTTCCAATTTTATCAAGTAGTTTATGTTTATCATTATACATACATATGAAGGGGAAGCACCATTGGGAAGCACCGAAAAATAAGCACTTTATGATTTTATAGCTAATTGTTAACTAAAAGACTTTTGTTTATTTAATACTATAAAGTGCAAACAGGAAATACCTTTATATCAGAGACACCGGAAGAAACATAGTGTTTTAATTAATCGAAGCACTACACCAACCTTTACAAAGCACTTTAAAATATGTTTCTGCCCAAAATTCGAAAACTGCGTAAAATAACGTTTAAAGAAGAGCAGCGTATTTGACCTAAATCATTACAATATTTATTTATTTCATCGCATTATAATTAAATTTAAAACTACATAGCTACAGGGGGTAAAACTCATAGTAATCAGACTTCTACTATCATTGGACACTTGATATTCGTAATTAAACGACATTTGAATTATTATGAAGTACAACTAAAAATTTAAAGATGATGAGACCTTTCTGAAATGGCGAATAGACGCAGTTCTGAATAAGGTTAATGTATTTTAATTAAATTTTAATTTGTTATCACATTGTAGTTAATTTGTAGGTACTCCATTTTATTAAGATACTAAATTTTTATTAAGTATGTATTTCAACGAAATTGTTAATAACTAAAAATACCATATATGTAGTACCACTGAATCATTAAAGATAGCCGTACCTATACAAAGAATTAAATTGAATGACATTGTGACGCACAAAATCAATTAATTTTATAATTCTTAACTAGCGGGAAGCTCAGTATGATGTCTGGAATTCCAGAATCGGGCATTTTAACAGACAAGGAAGTGGCATAGACTATTTTGAGCATGCATTCACCTGACCATCTTCCAACTGCTTCGTGAAATTTTCGATTTCGAAATAAATAAAATAAGACTAAAATGCGTTTACTACACGTAGTACTTACCATCAGGAGGTACAAAATCTTGGCATAGACCGTAAGCTGTGGTAACCTGGAACGACAGCAGAAATTTTCATTGAGTTTGCTGAACTGAAGTTGTCCAAGTGTAAAAATAAAAAGAATTTCATTAAAATTAAATGTACACATAAATACTAGAGCTATTTAAAAGCGAATTTTATTTGCGAGTCTTGGAAGGTCACGCACGCTATCGAGTCGAAACCTCTTAATTAGCAAATTTACAACACGACAACTTCCTTTGTGGGGTTCAACCTTCATAAAAGTGGACGTAAGCCGGTGCTTCATGGCGCGTATTCGAGAAATTATTGATTAGGTCGAGATGAAGGGGTTGTGAGATTAGTGGGGGAGATTAAGTCGTTTTAAAGCGGTACTGGAATAAACGAAAAGGGTTTATTATCTTTCTGGAAGCCGTATAAATCCCGGGAATAGTTAACTGTAGCCTCAGCTTCCAGAAAATACGAGATACAGCGGCATCTTCATAGTCCCAATTAAGACAAATTCCACAAAGTAATAACATGCTTTCTGATCTCAGATAAAAACGCGAGGGTCATAGGGCAATCACCAACAAAGGCACATATTAAGAAAACAAATCCTCAGGAGTGGCATATTGTCAAGACGACAAGATTAATATCGTTGCCAACATCTCCGCCGCAGACGGAGACGCTGACCACCAAAGACCTGCAGGTCTTCGGATTTGCTAACTCAGAAGACGCGTTGCGGACTTTATCAAGATTCTTATTACATGCAATTTGTCTCCGGCAGGCGAGCGATAGCCTGTCTTTGGAGCAGATCTGATGTCACTTCAACGCGGAGTGCATGTGGATCTGCGGCCCCGAAGCGAAAATTATTCGGTGTCAGTGGGTAGATTACTTGTTAACACCTGTTCCCTCAGGTAATTCACGGTTCGAGTTATTAACATGACACTAGAACTGCCATTTAATATGTGGCATTGCATTTTTCTTGCTCTTTTCTGACCCGTACACCGTAAATTGTCGCGTACATTTCCATCTAATAAAATACATACGATTATGTGCGCCCGACATTAGTGGGACATTTTATGAGAGGTTTTACTGCTTTCTCTGTATTTTCAGAAAGAGCGGCAAGATCATGACAACATTTAAATTCAACATCTCAATTAACGAAGAAACAGAAAGACCTCTCGAGTAACATAATTGCTTTTCAGAAGAAAAGATAAATTTATTAAAAACAATAATTATTACATTACAATTTCGTACGCATTTTAATTCGGCATACATAAACTATACCTACAAATTTTACATTCATTTCATAGTAATGATAAATAATGGCATTGACCCTATCTTCGAGATATTGACCTATTAATCTTTTTGTTGGATCATAAACAACATTTTGAATATTAATATTTTCAGATATCTCGTTTACTAAATTTTACATAAATTGCGTTTTACGTCTCCTAACGCATTTTGATGAAACTTTGTAGGAATGTCCACTCAGGGTAAAAAATTGCGAATATTAAAAAAATAAATTTTCGGTCGCTTATATTTTCTGAGATATAACTTTAAAATTTTGAAAAATTACAAGTTTCCGTCGTAATTTCTCCACGGTCTCGTAATCTTTTAGAGAAAGTAAGAAAAGTTTTATCTTATTTCGATTTATAATTTTAGAGACAAATACTCGTCACTGTCGACAAGCCGAAAAAAAATATTTAGGTACCTTAATTTTGTTAATTTCAAAGATTCTCGGAGAATTCTTTAGAAATGTCATTAATTTAAGGTATTTATACAATTTACAACGAAACTTTAAATTTCAAAGATGATTATTTCGGGACGTAAATTTCTATTTGAGCGAACTGACTCAAAATATGTAGATCCTGATTTAAAATACAATACAATAATTAAAAAATCAACGTTTTTCTAGTTCCCTTTCAAAAATGTTTGGAAAAATTTGCCTAGTCTGAACTAATAATTTAAAAATAGATACAATTTTTTAAACAAGTGAAGATATTATTCGATTTTACAAACAGTTAGTAAGTTTGTTATGTCGGATTATTTTCCTACAATTTTTATCGTTGAACAATTCCATTAACAAAACGTTTTGCTTTCTCGGCACTTAATCTAAATATTAAACAACACGACCGCCATTTATAGAGTCATAACCTAAAAGCCTCATTTAAATCGTTTCAGTTGTTGCCAAAACAATTTTAAAAAACATAGGCACATAGATTAGATACAAAGAAGTAAGCATACATTTTTGGAGGTGCTTGAAAACTCAAAAAATCCCATAAGCTTCTGAACCTTATTGTAAATATTGCGATCCCCCGACCTCTAAAGTCTGCCCGAAGTTAAATATTTTTCATGCTTGTTTAAGTTTTCGCGTATCCACTTACAAGCCGAGTTACTATTGTTACTACTTGAAGTGTCGTATAAATAGAAAAAAATGTTTCCTTCGAAATATTTGCTAAGCAAGTGCTTTATCACATTGCGCGAAAAAAAAACAAGAAAAGAAAAAATAACTTTTCATTCTCTGACCGGCAAGTCCGGTGTGATCTTTTATTGCTGTTCATAAATATTCCCTAAATCGTAATCAGTTTTAATCTTCAAAAATCATAAATTGTTATGTTTACACTTTTTCAAGTGTTGTATAGATTTTTACAAAAATCTGATATTCATGTGTCAAGAGCCGGGGCTAATCGATCGGCAAGTTAGCCTCGGACCCCTGCACGTAATTGCAAACAATTTCCTCTTAAGATCTATGAAAATTTATTTGCATTAGTTCGATATCAAAGAAATCTATTTTATCAGTTTCTGATAACGTTTAAAAGTCGCAGAACATTTTGGGTTCGGCAATCGAAGGTAACTAGACAGAGAGAGCACGTGCGCTGAATTAATAACTCACTTAAGGCATCTCATTAGCTAGAAATTTCATTACAATATTTAAATAGCTTTTAAGCTGCAATAAAATTAATGGAATATTGTAATGAATATTGAAAACTTAGTTATTCACTTGTGTTTATTAAATGATACATTTTTCATACATACATTATATGTCAAAGGGGCATGAAAATTCAAAACAAATCGTTTCGCTTTATGTTTTTTAAATTGAAGTCTAAAACACCTAATTAAATTTAAAGTACCTAGTGTTTAATGAGAAAAATTGTAAGATTCTGCAGTTTTGTTATAGTAGTTTGTGAAAAGGAGATGTATGAAAAGAATCACATTGAACCTAAACGGGGGCATTATTGATTAAGTTTTTGTTTTCAAATAAAAATTACTGGTTCTTAATTGAAATTGATTTGAATTTAATAGGGTAAGAAAATAAAAAGATATTTGAAATAAATTCTCGTTTAGTTTAAGTAGTTATAAAATAATTGATTATAAAACGAATTAAAATGCATTTTGTTATTTCATCTTAAACAACTTCTATTCAACCTTGCAATACACTAACAGAAAAGTTGTTATGCATATATTTATACACCTATACATGTACATATACACATATGTGTTTTTTTCTAATGAAAGGGACAGATAATGAATGCTCAAAGTACCAGAAAAAGTTATCAGAAATGTACATAAAAATAACCTACATATAAAATAAATAAAAAATACTTGTTAATTACTGTCTAATAGATAAAAAAATTTAGAAATTTGCATAGGGTGTCAGTTAAGCAAATTAAACGATAAACTATTATAGATTAAATGAGAAATCACCAAAAACCCAAAACTGAAATTGATTAAAGGTAAGGATTAGTTAGCAGCTTTTTCAACAAATCGATTTTTATTTTAATTTTCGTAAAGTACAAAATAATATTTATTATTAAAATACTAGCTAATGCCTAGTGCGCTCTGCTGCACCAATACAAAATGTGTGGTTTTTTTTTCAAATTATTCAAATTCAAATTATATGGATAGAAACGTTCTTTGTAGTACCACCTGGAGCGCAAACAAATCTGTTGGTTTGCCAACGCGAGAGCAAGCTACATACATATGTATAACTGCCCATGAGCAAAACACGAATTTTCCAAGTTTATTTCACAAATTGCTGCAAAGAGTTAAATATGCTAAAAATTTTCATTGCGCTATGTCATGTGCCGTACCATGTCATGTGTCATGGCATGTGTCATGTCATGTGCCAATATTGACTTTACAAAATGCACTAATTGCGTACTTAGTTGCAGCGAACAGCAAAAATATTGATTGTGTTTGAAGCGCCCTCTATCGGAAATTTTTCAAACCTTTTATTGACCCTAAACCATCTCGTAATCGGAACATGTATTCTAGCAAAATTTGAGCTCAATCGGTCCAGTAGTTTCGGAGTTTATACAATTCAGACAAACAACAATTGCTTTTTATATACACTGAAAAAAATAGCAATACTAACTAATATTTTGTTGATTATCAGCCAATTAATTGAATTAGTTGTTATAACATTTTAAAGTAGTGAAATCAACTAAACTAGTCGAGAAACTAACTAATTTTGTAAATGTTTTTCTCACTGTTTTAGTTCTATCAACTAATTTAATTAGTTGGCTGAAAAATTAGTTAATTTTTCTAATATTTTTCTTTCAGTGTATATAGATACTTACATATTACTATTTTATTTTTTGAATATTTTAAATTTATCCAATAAATGATTTTGGAGACAATTTGCACTATTATGTGCAAAAGACTATAATTCAAGATTCTAGGAGATAATTTGGTTTAAAATTAATATTTTCTTTTAAAATTACGATGAAGTTTACTTTAAATATTGTCTAATATTTGACACTTAAACTAAAAAACAACATTTGTATTATATATATTTTACAAGAATTTAAAAGAAATTCCTATTTTATCATACTAATAACTTACTTTGAGAGGCCTTTTTCAGCCTATACGACTCACTCGGGTAATAATAATAATAACAATACTAACTAAAAAATCGCTAATCACATAAGCTTAAAGTAATAGTTACTCAAGCGAAAAAGTTGATAATGTTTACTTAGAATATATACTGGTTTCCATATTAATAAATAATAACTTTCATTTGCCGACATGATTAAAGTGATTAGGATTTGAACTCAAATTATTTTAAAGCAGTACATTCTCGCAATGGAGCTCTAGGAAGGGAAGCAAATGCTTGAAAATGTGTCTGATTTAAAGCTGTTGTTGAATCGTTACGAAATGCCCCACTTAGGCGGAATTAAAAAGCACTCACTCGCAATGCGCTCGGGCTCCGCATTCAGGCACGCCGGGGACCCCACCGCAGTGAGTGTCCAGTGGCAGTGGGGCAGCCCTCTTTCTTCCTGGAAATGGCCTTTCATCCCCGGCACAAAAATAGATAGTTGCTAGACCTCGTTCATTAATAACCGCAGCCTTCTGAAAAAAATATCCTTCATACTTCCTTGGACATGAATGCTCCCATGGCGCCGGCACGCCTTCATCCGCAAAACGCTCTCATGTAAGCGAGCCCCCTGCCCTTCCTGAATCAAAATTCCCTCTTGAATCCAGAATCTACATACAAAATGTAGTTCAATTTTTTTTTCTGGACCATTGTCTGTCTTACGTAAACATCTCAGGAGGAAGAAAGGATTTGTCGTCATCATGATGTAATTTGGGCTTTGGAGCTCCCTCGTCATTTGTCGACGTTGCGAAGCCCCGCGCCGCACGCCGCAGACAGCGCCGGCAGAATCGTAAGCACGAGGACGCGTCCCGGCGTTGTTCCATTGTAATCGGAGTTGCTCCAGTTTCGGTTCCCGCACCGCTTTCTGGGCTCACGTCGCAGCAGCGTCCTTTTGGTGCGCCGCGGCGCTCCTCCGTTCACTTTGGACGCCGGCAGACGCGATGTCTGTCTGTCTGGCGGGGGCAGGGGCAGGAGCACCCTCCGGCATTGTAGGCCTCCATATTAACTTCCGATTGTTAAGTGAAGCATAAAAATGCGATTGATCAGTTCTTCGTCAACCGCACTCTGATTTTTCTAAGTGAATGCCCATGCCACGGACCATGAGCGAAGCGCTTTTTCAACTCGCTGTTCTAAGCCGATTTTATTGATTTTCGCAGGGAAGTGGCACTCAAACAAAGCGCAGCTTGCTAATGCAACAAATTAATTTAGTCCCACGATATTGAAGACCGGCAATAAATAAGGCATCATGTAAATTGTCTCGTTTCCGTCCACTCTCCTAATTCCAACTACTTTTTATTTTTCCCTATGAGAATATTTACATACAACATACATATCTCACACACATATATACATATCTAACATAAAAACTCGTTGCAACTTACAATAATTTTATGTTTTCTTATAGTATCTTATAAATTAAAATTAAAATTTATTTGGATTTAACGGATTAGTATTCTAATTTTAATGATAGATTCGAAATCAGAACTATCGCGATCAAAAAATCGTCGCTAAAATCTCTTGTTTTCCAGAAAATTTTAGTCACTACATTATACTTTTGAGAAATTTCAGTTGCTAATGTTCAACCCAACACTTTGATTTTCTAAATTTTGATACGAGCTTCGATATAAAAAATTATATGCAGATTACCAAAATCCTTCTTTTTTGTTTTTCATATCTTTCAATTTGGTCTTAAAAAAAAAAATAAAATGGCTAAAAGGCAGACTTTTAAAGAAAGGCAAACGGAGTAATTTACATAAAAAAATTTATCACATGTTAGGTACGTTAGCACTCATACAATTTTTTACAATACTTTTCAAGGATATCGGTTAGTAGTAATTAATATTGTTTTCGAAAGTAGACTAATGCGCTTTCTGTCAATAAACTGAATTAGGTAATCCGCTGATAAATAATGGAGATATCGGTTCAAATGCTTAAAGAATATTTAAACTTTCTATAATATGGATTTAAAATTTTGGCGTATACTTCTTTTTCTTCATCAAGCAGATAATAATGAATGAATCCAAAATAAAAACCGATATTATATTAGCATTTCAGTCAAAAAGTCAATACTATTTCAAAACTATATGCAAAACATGGAACCGTAGAATTAACCCTAACTTTACTATTGTTATACGAATAGCGTCGTTTATTAGGAAGTTCTTACAATTAGACAAAAACCTCTCGCATATCTAACGCCTTATTTTGAGGACATTTTAGTTTTTCAACAGGACAACTCCATGATCAACTTAAGCAATTTTACACAAAATTGGTTTTCAAAATACATCATATGCATCATATACATAAATCATTTATTTATCGTAGGTAATTAATAATTATGCGGGCAAGTGAACGGCGGCGACTCGGCGCCGCTTCGTTCATAAGGTTTCAAGTTGTTTTCAATGGAACCCTAAAAAGTGACATTTCTTGGTATCAGGAACTCCGGAAATTTAACAAAATCGCAATCCATTCACTTGTGAGGGCGCCTTTGACTGACATTCCCTCTGCTAATCACAATTCAGAGCGCGTGCGCATTCGGCTTGAAACGTGCGCACCAGGAAAAATGCACAGAACGCAAACAAAAGACGCACGGAGCGAATCGTCGCAAACAGAAGCGCAAGATCAGATTTCGCGCCCTTTGGCCGTCGTTCGACGTCAGATTTGTCAACGCGCAGGACATACGACGTAATTGCGGCGGCAGGTTGACTGCAGTTCGCACGTCGCGGCGCTCGGCTCCTGCTGCAGCAATTGTCACCGCCGCGCCGCGCCAAGTGCACGTCGCAAGACCTCCGGCTCGAACCGGACTCGAGTGGCGTGCTGTCGCGCAATTGGCGGGCGTTCGCCGCCTGACGGGGCGCACGTTTCACCTGAGCACGTCATGCCGCCCGTCGCCGGTGATCCTCAAATATTTGCGCGGGTTATGAAGACCTCGATTGCGGCACTGCCCTTTGAAAAGGCTCGCAAGACGAAATTGCATCGAGGCATTGGCTGAATGCAGGCGATTCACCTGTCTCAGCACTTTCCGGCGTATTTGACACATTTTCGTTTGCTTCGTCTACCTTGGCGAAGCAGCGACATACGTGTGCACTTGGGAGTCGCGACAAAACAATACTTTTTCAATTTGTGCAGGTAACGAGCAGGCATTGCAAAGTTGAGAACTCAATTCGCCAAAATTTGTAAACTCTGCGAAATTCAAGAGTCATAAATCGGGGATGAATTTCTAATTATTTTTTGTGGCCTATATTAGCCAAAAAGAAATACAAACATTAGATTGGTATTAAATGGGCCTTATGAATAAAAACTGAAACTGAACTAGTGCTAATGCTTGACTATTTACTACCATCCGCAATGTTTCCGTTCCATTCTTTAGCATTCAGTAATATTTCCATAACATATAAGAAGAGAACCTGCTGGCAATATGTTTATAGCATCTTTTAGTTTTCTTAATAGTTCTTACAGTCATTTTTAAGTTCTCTTGGAAATATTCGCGGATTATTGTGAACAACATACGATTTAGAAAATTTTATATATATACAAGATGCAGGTATAACTCATAAATTTTTAGTAAATATTTATTTTCATACATTACCCTTCAAATTCAATAAATCTAAATAAAAAGAAACATCAAAATACAAGCTTTAGCGTAACATTCCGATTCAAATCATAAATCATGAAATTTATGACTTTTTACGAAGCTTTACATTTTCACACGATTTTCCTCGCAAATTTTATGAAATATTCCAAGACTTTAGGACTAGAACAAATTTATTAAGTTGGCAGGAAATAAATAAATATAACGATTTAGAAACAAAATCATTATTCATGATTTTAAAAGGGATTTAAGCCAAATGAACTTGAGAGAAAAGTAAGTTGTTTTAAAACATAACATGTTGAACATCTTCTAATAAATGTCGTAATTTTCTTATGTATGTATATTGTCTAATATTAGTGTTATACCCCAAATTCCATCATGTTGACACATTTTAAATAATTCAAGGAAAACTAAAAACTTTTTAGATGTTCAGTTTTACAAAAATTACATATTTAAAACCAGCAGCAGACAAATTCAACTTTGCATAAATTGGTATTCCGCTTCAATTTTAATACGTAAACATAAAACGTAAAGCACGACCTTTATTGTGAAACGACTAAATTTGAACAAAAATTCATATACGAGCGCCTTTATACCTTAATTTTAACATTTTGAATGATTGACACTATATTCAAAGGTTTAAGCCAAATTACCTTTATTTTCCCTTTAGGAAATATTTCTTACAACCTCCTCAATCGACTTCAATCATTAGTTTGCAGTACATACAAATGTTTTTAAATTTGTTTTGATTAATCTATGAGTTTAAGTTCAGAAAAATACATGAAACATAAAAGAATCTCTTACATAAGAGATAGTTCAAAGTTATAAATTACAAAGTTAACTGCCTGTTGCACAAGTTCTTAATAGGCAGTTTATCTTAGTAACTAATAAAGCCACTTTTCACATTCTAATATCAGTGTAAACATGAAGCGTTTAGCATTTCAAAGCGGAAGAAATTTTATAGTTTATGGGCAAAGATTAAGAAAAGATCAAATCAAATGGCACTAAACCGTTAAAGTGGAGATAAACTTTTAAGCCCTGAAGTGATGGGCCAACAAATCATAAAAATATTTGCCTTTGATGTAAAAAAAAACCAGATAAACGACATCTCACACCTCTGGAATCTCCATGAATTCAACCTCTCATTAGGAAAAAAATGTCTAATTAGGAACAACAAATAAAACTCTGAGAAAAATCCGAAAACGCCGCAAATCAACAACTTCATTAGATCACAGCGTCCGGCAATGTCCGCGACCTACATTCTGACAACAAATTTACACCCGTTCAAACTTCGCCTGGACGGTTATCAGCGACAATTACACGGTAATCACCAGAGGGACAAAAAAGTTTGCCACTCGTAACAATTGATTTAAATATCAGTCAAGTCAGCTGATAACCTCCAAATGACTTTCTTATCTTTTGCGGCACAAAGTGAAGTCGCTCGCAGCATGATCGCTTCGCCGGGTGGACCATGCGACTTATGAAAATTGTCGCGTCCTATGCCGAGAAGAGTTGAAGTAAGAGTTTTTAACTTAAATGAGATGCGGCCTTGAGAAATTTTTACTGATAATGCTATTTTATAACCAGTTAGGGGTCAACATATTTTTCTCGAAGTAAATAAATTACAAAACCATCTCTAAGAGTTAAGAAGGTCACGATCTTTTGGGGATTATTTTGAATTCCTTAAATTCAAAATTCCTTCCAATTAAAATATGAATACATTTATAATTTGTTTAAAGAATTTACAAAATGTGGAAAACTGGTCGTAGTAGTTTTCCCCATTTCATCTCAATAACAATAATATGTAATGTAGGCAAGTATTTAAAATTTAAAAATATTTAATAAGGTACAAACCATAAAAAATAGTTAAAAATAACTTAAAGATTCTACAAGTTTTTAGATCAGTTTTGATAATTAACTCTAAGACAAAGTGCAAAAATCTGTAAATAAATTGTGCATATGAGTTAAAAGCTGTTTTAAATTTATTTATTGTATGCGTTGTTAATTTACGCATTACCCTCAACAAATGTTTGACTTTTAGAACTGAGCTGTGTTCGTGGACCAACTTTGAAAATGGTCGCATTTAGCAAAAGAGATAATGAAGTTTTTAAATTTCTGTTTGGTATTATCATGTTTTAAAAGAAATTATAATAGACTTTAAATTAGTCCTGCAACTTAGTTCATAATAGTTTTCTGTATTTCTATAACCTTTTTCCTTTAATTTCTTATTATTCTTTATACTATTCAACGACAACATTTAATTATGTATACATATATGTACATATTTTCTAAATTAGGGATATTATTTGCCTTCAAAAATTTTGATTTTCGAAGCTGTGAAGGTACGAATGTGGGATATTAACCACATTTTAGGAAGTTAAAATTTTATTTTTAAATATAATATAATTAACAAATATCACACAAATTACAAAAGCTTGACCTATAACTTAGATATAAAAATCCGAACTTGATTGTTTTTATTTGAAAAGCCTAGTTGCATTATTAGCGAGTGTGACTTTGGCTTTCTTCCTTTTCTAACTAATGAATACTTTGATTCAAATAAACACAAAGTTGTATCTTGTCTCCACAACAGAATCAAATTTTTAAGCTTCTTTTGAAAACGGATGTGATCCTAATAATATTGAAGAATAAGTAATGTTAAAAACTTTTAATGACTCACTTTTTTATTTTAATTCTAAATGGTACCTGTGGAGAGACAGACAAACAGACATATTGTTAACTATGTATCAGACATTAGTTCAAATTGTCGTATATAAATTTTAAGAACTTTTGCAATTTCCTATCAAAACTTCTAAAAATATTATATGTAAATAATTTTGGTGTACAGAATTCGGATTTGGTATTCTTGTTTTTCTATCACAAAAGGTTATTGATTATATGAATTTACCTATACACGGAAAAAAATTGGATAGTAACCCAACCAATTCACGAACGTTTGCCATAAAATCTACAACATAGGTATATGGAAAAAGCAACAGCTACAGGAAATAATGTCAACATTTTACGCTGGCCCTTAAATTTTAGTTAAAATCCCTGTTTTTTTCACAAATGCTACCGAAACAATGCAATATCCCAAAATCCATCGGAAAATACAGCGCTATTTCCGATTTTTCCGTGTAGTAATGATTAGTATACTTGATTAGCATCTTGAAAGAACTATCCGCAAATTTAGTGATTAGTGATAATGAGAATTTCTAGCTTAATTAATTCGGTAATTAAGTAATATTAAGTATTTTTTATGTGTTTATATTTTTTAATTATTTTTTTGTTAATTAGTGCCTCTATAGGAAATTGTGGTTCAATTTTAAGCAATTTTACTCATGTAGACCTGTGTAATTAATATTGTAGCCTATAAAGAAAATATGCAATTAATAGAAACTCAATTGACAAGCTCTTACATCTTGGAGTGTCAGAACCATTCAAACCAAAATGAACTCATCTCCTTGAGCATTTCTTAGTAATAACTAAAGCCCAATTAGCCTGCCGTTCTGGGCGACCTTTTTATTCATCGGTAGAAAAATGTTGAAGCATTGAAAGCGAAGCGGAAGTCTACCTCCGCCGAAAAATATGATTCCCATCTCATTTTAAATTGACACTCGAACAAACTGCGGCCCCGTGCAGCCGCGCCAATCTCCCGAGTATTTGTATTGCTCGTCAATTTGCATTAAGTAGCCAGCATAAAAGAATGCTCACTAAAAATAAAACGGAAACTCCGCGGAGAAACCGGCGCGGCGGTCGCAGGCGAAGTGGCTGCTTCTGGCGCGTCCCCCAAAATCTTGAGGTGTCACTCGGAGCGCGGCTAAAGAGCCCCAGGCAGCGCCTGGAACACATATCTCACCTTTCGGATTCCTTTCGTCTCGTTACCTCTCCGCCTTAATAGCTATTTGTCATGCAAATTTAATCGTGATGAGTTCCTTATCATGTTGCACCGGTCGGGTTGCCAGATCTCCCTCGGCGCAAATGCACTCTCGAGTAGGTGCAGTGTCAACAGTCGCGGCGCTGTCTGAGGCTGCGGAGCGCTAAAGGGGCACAGGTGCACTCCGGCGACTCCTCTTTGATTTGGCGCAGCAATTGCTATTGCGTGCTTGTCATTGGAGTTAATATTTTCATTTGCGGCCGACGATTAGTCGGTCAAAGATCACAACCTCTATCGATCGGAATGCCGATGATTGACGATCGGGAATTTATTCAGAATTGACGTACAGGTGTAAATGAAATTTGCATATAAATAGAAGCTGGTATCCATCGTTTAAATAAAACGCAAAAATGTTTAGATTAAGTTTTGTGACATTCCAATTGGCAGAGTAAAACGGATATTGAATATCGTCAGGCTTAAAAAAATTTACCCGTTCACGGATGGTTTTAGCTGTTACGTCATTAGCGGCAATATACATCAATTCTCATTCCATTGCTATTAGATAATTTATTTTACGTCAATTAAATTATAGCAAATATCATTTATTTATTTATTGGGACGCTAAATCATTTTTGAGGGTGCGGTATTAAAGAATAGGTAGTTTAATTTCCATTTTTTTAACACTTAATGCATTTTGCAAGTCATCTGCTTTAAAGATAATTTCACAAAAAGCAGCCTTTTTTTCCAAAAGTTTTCTGAATTTTACCTATCTATCGCGTTCTTCACTTATTAATTTCAAAGCTCGAGATATTTGATAATTTATATTTTAGATACCAATATAAAATTATTCGAATGAGTCTATTTGGGTTTTAGTTTTGTTTAAAAATGGACCTGATGTACCTATGCATACAAAAATTCAGATTTCAAAGGTAAGGAAAAGCATGTATAAAAATGATAAAAAAGAGTCAAAAAACTCTATATTTCGCATACTATCATATGCAGATAACAATGTTTTATTGTAAAATCTACTTTTAGCTTTCAAATGCGATGAAGTAAAAGGTATAATATCAAACACTTGCCTGTGAGTTTTCGAGCAAACTCAAAAGAGTACACTTAACCCTATTAATATAGGAAAATTAAAATGACGAGAAACGAGAAACGAGAAGTAAATCTTGCGAGGTCTTTCTGAATCGACGCAATAAAAGATTACGCTTGATGAACACAATCAGAAAATCCTATAATTTGAACAAATATTTTTAAATTGTCCGTATATATAGCACAAAATCCACATAAGAAAAACAGTTGATGAATACCTTATGGAACTTCTGATAAAATATACAGTGACTTGCAAAAATCCAGCATAATGCGCTGTTGACAGCAATGAGATAAGACGACAGCTAAGCTAATTTTATGAATAACAAGATTGTCTTCTTCCAACGCATCCTTTCTAGATCAAAACCTTGCTGTTGAACAGCAAATAAAATAATATTGAAATAAAGTCAATTTTTATATGACTTTCAACATTTTAGGGAATAGGCTCCAATTTTGCACATGATGATGTCCAGCTTTAGAAAAAGTTTTTCATTAATTATGTATGTATGTATAATCGCACATAAATTACAAAATCATCACTTCATATACAAGAATCAAAGTTCAAAGTCAAATTTACATGCGATCATTAAAGCATCGCTCCAAATTAGGTATATCAAGCCCGCTTTTATCTTCATTTGATATCAAGCAATTCACATTTCAAAAATAATAATTAGGATGTTTGACCTCTTTATAATTTCAATTAAACCTGTTAAGTGCGGATTTAATTCAAAGCGATAAAGAGCTCGGAGTCGTTATAATTATTTTTATTTGATTAGTATATCTGCAATTATCATAATTTTTTACTTTATTTCCCAAAAAAAATATAAATTAAAGCGGAAGTAATTAACAAGCATGTACTTGCAATTAACAACTATGTATTTTTGTTTAAAAAGTATGCAAGATGTGTTTTGTAGCCAATTTTATATTTTGTGTAAGAAATATTTTACAATTAACATTATTTACGTTGGTTAGACTCGAGTCAGAGATCCATTCAAGATAACTTTTAATTGAATAAGTAGATATTATTTTAAAATTATTCAATATAAAGTCCTCTTTTATTGAAATTGCCTGAAGTATTTTTGTTTTTTAATCTTTCACCATACAAAAAAATAAGCTATTCCTTTTAGTCCAATCTCATTAGCGTAGCAGTTTCTAATGAAACTCTCAAGTAAGATTGGCAAATCTTAAATAAAATGTTTCTTATTTTAAAATAAAATGTCTAAAACCTATAAGGCAATTAAAACATTGATAGTGCTGCTTATTCCAGGCGATAGGTGATTTTAATTTATAATATTAATTTATTTTTCCAACTAATTAAATACATTTACTTGTACCTACAAAGTACCGCATATACAAGTTAATTTATTTCGCGACGAAAGACCAGGTTTTAATTTTTAGCGCTGATGTTTCATTTAACGCAACGCAACAGGTATCCTCAGATCTTGCAGCGCTACTTTTCTTCGAGTTGTGCCTACTCAAATCTAAATGCAATCGCACTCCGCCTCAACTGGCCGTTCAGAGCGCCGCAGATTGGTCAAATTTAAATTCCTATTTCCGAAATTTCCATAGGAGTTGGTGCCACCCACAAATAGTGCAACCACTCAAAACATGGCGTTGCTGCAAAGATAGCACTATCGTGAATGCACTACTTTCCCTCGTACAAAAAAGTTAGGTAACTTTAGTGAAACAGATTTTCTACTTTCTTCATTTTCTTGCACATTCCAATAATATAAAATTAGTTTTTCAGTTTATTCCACACGAAATGTTATTTAAAACGAAGTTTAAAGCCTTTTCTCTCAAAATGTATGCATCATAAATATATAATAGTTTAAAATGAAGCTCATATAAGATGCCTACATGTTACTTTAATTTCCTTGAAAAGTTAGCGGTCAAATTTGAAGTAGGATTTAGGATTAATGGATTTCGATAATCCCATTAATTCATTATTTTGTATAATTAAAAGTGTAAGTAGTTATAAAACAACCCAATTCCAGAATTCTTAACCAATGCCTACGAATAGTCAGATATATGTACATATATTTTTTGAGAATATAACTAGCGATCAATTGAATTGAATTTAATTAAGAGCAATTGGCTTAAAATATTATTAAAATTTCAATAGTTTAAAATTTATTTTACAAGTTTCCTCCAGAAACTTAGATATGCAATTTTTAGTTGTTAACTTAAAATATTGGATTATAATTGATATATATATATTAAATTACTACAAAATCAAAACAAACATTTTAAAATTGCAACTAAGGTACCTAATTTCACACAATGTTAGTTCGCTTTCTATAACTAAATAAAATCATCCAAAATTTATCATTCTAAAATCTAAATATCTATCACTTTAAAATGAAAACATCCAACGCACAATTCAAATAAATAAATTACAAGAGTTTACACAACTTTATGTTTATATGATTTAAAAACGTGAAACCATTTTGTAAAGGCGAATGAATTAAGATTCGGAAGAATTAGCATTTTTTAAGAAATAACTTTCTTAACAAAGTTATTGCAATCACATCAGAAAAGACCATTCAAAACTAGTTAACTAAGATACCAAAAATTTAACAATAATACAAGATGTTGCAATCTACAAGTTAATTAACTAAAAAATCTAGAAAAGCAACTCTTCTGGATATCAATGATTATTATACAATCGATAACGCAAAAGCTTTTCTCAATTCTCATGCATGAATAAAATTTACAGAATAACTTAAGACACTAAATTTACTATGGAAAGTCGTAAATGATGGATTTTTTTTAAAAATAAAATCTTAAGAAACTGAAAATTAAGTTTTTTATTATTTTTTCTTCGTAGTATTTTTAAAATGTATTTTAATGATCGATGTCTAACGTTTATAACATAAAAATCAATTTGGAATCGGTGGTTGCCTTCAAAATTTTAACTAAATATTCATAGGAATGCTTTTGTAATTGTGGTAGCTATTGTCCATCTTTTTGCCTACTAACAACTCAACAAATATGCCAATTTAAATTATTTATTGCAGCATTTATATTCACTTAATAAAAATAAAAATTTAATATGTTCCGACGTTTTCAGGGGACATCTGCTGCAATGCCGAAACAAAGTTTTAAAACCTGCGAGTCCAAAATCTAGAAAGCAGCATTAGTTGAGTTATTTAATTCTTTGGTTTCAGGACTCTTGCATAAATGATATATGTAAACATTATAATACGAAAACTTCAAAATGAAAATATCTTGTGATTTACAAACTACCGAAAAAAGTTTTTGCATATTTGTAACTTAGATCTCAAAGTCAGTTAGGAGATCTCAAACTCTGTTTAAGCCATTTTAGGAACTCTTTACCTCTACAACATTAAAAAGATATAAAGTGTTAAAAATTCGAAAACACAACGATAAAATAAAGATCACCGGATGCAAGTTATTTCTAAAGTAGTTAGTTATTTTAAAGCATCAACAAGAAAATAGCATTCCAGTTTTAAAGCAACTTTTAAAAGAATCTTAACGATTATTAGCGGGTAACTCGTATTTTAAGAAACAATGCGGTTTGAAGCTGAATAGCTTTTAATTCTCTTCTTTAAAGTTGACAAATTAAATTCAAATAGCTGAGGCGTTAAAAGTAAATTAAGATTGTAGTTTTTTATGTTTCCTTTAAATATTATCTTTAATAACTAGGTGTTTATTTTATAAGTTTGTTATGTTTTTGAATTAAAGGATAAAATTAGGGTTGGTTGCCCAAAACCTTGTCCTTGAGGCCTCGTGCCTTATACCTTTAATGACGTCGGCAACGAAACGAAAGTGTTCGCGGTTATGAATCGAATCGATAGTGTCGGCAGTTGGGAATTATCCGAAACCTGCGTGGGTTGCATAAGAGGACAATTCCAAGGCCATTTAAGGCCAATCAATTTCTTTTTGCATACGTCCATTGTGACTGATGGAGTCTATTAGCCACTGAAATTTTAAACGCGCCGTTTTGCATAACACAAGACTTTTAAGAGCAAGAACAAAAGTCTGGTTTGAATAGATAAAATGGCCCACCTAGCAGATAAATAAGAGTCAAGGGGTGCTCCGCCGAAAATAGTTCTAGAAAAAGCTCGTTAAAGCGAGTTTATGGATCCGAAATTAGCATTTTATCAAGAAAAATATCAAAGAGTGTACATATTTAGGAAGAAATCACTACTCACATCGTATTTATTTGGCCTCATTGTACCCATTTATTTTGCATATATTTTCACATTCGGTTACGCTATTTTGGTAGGCGTAGAACGATTGATTCGAGTATCCGTCGCAGTGCAATCCCAAGCGACCAGATTGACCAAAACTCCAGAAAACGGCGACGAAGGTGGCGATGATCGGGCGACGGCTTCTTCGAGGAGCTGCAGGTGCTTCTGAGATGCAGATGCGGTCTACTAAACGTAGGCAGCGTTATCCACTCACTCAAAAGAATTAAGCAAAAATGGCTTTCGAAACAAAAATATTGGATATATTCACTGCATAAAACACTCAAAAGAATGCGAACGAAATGAAACGAACAAGCTTTCTTCAATCACAGGGGAGATAATTTAAAAGATCATTGCAATTAACTAAAACGCACAAAAAAAAAAAAAAATAAAAAATAAATATAGACTTATAAAACTCCTTCTTGGACGTGGTGTTGGACACAAGCTAGCAAACAATTAAGAAACAAAGTTTTTCGGCATATAAACATTATACATTATTTAATATTTATAATAAGCAAGTAAAACGAAGGGAATTTTGTCACATTTTCGGTTTGTCGCAAGGGACTGTAATTATTACGAAACCAAAATGCGGGGAGGGGAGAAAACGACAGGTATGAGTTGCAACAAAAAGTTTTAAATTTCACAAAACACCTGCGGGGAAAAATGTGCGACTCGAACTTTCACTAGTTTTATATTTAATGCACTCGACAAGTAAAATCTCAGATTATTTTAATTCCTGGCGATTTTAAGAAAAACCGCCAGAGGTCTTGCACACTATTAAAAAAAAAAAAAAAAAAAACGAAAGGTAAATCACACTTGGTCCACTTCCTAAACGAAATTTAGCCACACTCCATCCGGGGGGAGGGCCAAAATGGGGCTGCACTCTCGAGGAGGCTCAGCCGGAACTGGAGCTCCAAGGAGCATACGTAAAATTTAAAAAATAATAAATTAAATAAATAAAACATCCGAATCACTGCTGCACCCCTGCACTGTGTCTGATTAAAAAAAGGTTTTATTATTTAACTACCGAAAAACCTTCGAAGCCGTTACCCTAGTTCTAGAGGTTATCTAAGATACAAAAATTTATCCGTTCCCGAACCACCGAACAAGTTTGCAGGCGATGTGAACTCTGCTGGCTGTGATACGAAACTGAGGAAAAAACGCCGAGGAGCCGTGCTCATGTCACAGTCACACAGTGCACAACAGCATGCCGCATGCTGACATGATGCGTACGACTCGCGGCGGCGGCGGCGGCGACGGCGACGGCGGGCGTTACGTTGCCCACGAACTAGATAAAGCAAAGCGCGCTCGGCGGCGTCGGCAGCGTCGGCGGCGCGGCGGCGGTCAAGACGACGGTCCAAGATGAGGCCGGCCGGAGCACCAGCGACTGGACTGCGGTGGACCGTCCCAGAGGAGGCACGCCGCCACCAGCCGAAAGTAGGACTCCGGCGGCGCAGCTCCCCAGCAGCCCTCCGGGGCTCCGCTGGCTAGAGCTAGAAACGCAGCAGCGCAACCAAGAGGCTTTCGTCGTCGAGGCCGCCGCCGGCCGCCGTGCTCGAACCGCCAAAATTCGCTGGGAATCGCGCCCTTCGCCACCTACCTTCGACCTCAAGGGCTCAGCTGGAGCATGCTTCGCCTTCGCAGCCCCGTCCGACTTCGACTGGGGCTCCGGTCGCGAACGGGGCCCTTCACGCCAAGGGACGTTTTAATCCTTCCCTTCGAATATCTCATGACAGCGAGATCATTGTGTCACGCCACTTTCCACGAACTTGCGCTCTGCCGGAGCGAACCTGCTCGGAACACAATACAACTCGATCGAACTTGCTGCAAACCTTTCGAACCGTTTCCTACCGCGGAACCCTTCAAAGGTCCGCTCACCTGAGAAACCCACGATTTAAGGTTTTCTTAAACGCGTGCCTCCAGCCCTTCAGACGCTGATTTCATCTTTAACACTACCTTGATTCTGTGAAGTGGTTTGATATCGAACCATGCAACAAATTCACAATAAAACTTTGTGAAATTAGACGAAATTACATGAAAAAATTACCGACTTTTCTAAAAGGACAGTAATTTGGAAAATTCCTACTAATGTTTAAAGCAATTGTTTTTTTCATTGTTGTTATTAAGAAACATAATAATAAACAATCGAAACTGGAAATAGCACCTTTTCATCGGACATTTTGCAATTTTCATATAAATAGCACCCTTTTGATCAATATTTATACCAATTACGGATTTATGTAAGTAAATAAAATTTAAATTTAATAACAATTGACACAAGCACAAATGCTTAGAAATCAATTAAACAATTAAAATAAGGCTACTATTAGTAAGGAAATCAAGTCAATCTTGATCAAAGGTAATGCCCGATTAGAAATGGAAATAGTCAAAAATCGCCTGAACAACTTAATTTTATTGCATCTATATAGAGAATTAAACACTTTTGAAATAATAAACCGAATTGCTAATAAAAAATCAATAACTGATTTTATTATTTGAAAATAGCGTTTTGTTTTTTAGTGAATGATTTTGCTTCAATTTAAATTATGTTTTAATTGTATTATTATTATAATGTTAATAACAATTTGAATTTTACGCTGTTCTATATATCAAATTTTTTTTTTTGTAATAAATACATCGATTTTTAACTTCGATATTTAACTTTTTTTAAATCAAATTCTCTATCCGCCCTCTGGATAGAGAAACAACTATTGAAATTTTTTAAAGCCTGTAAAAACCATCTTAAGTTCAAAAACAATATTCGGTGTATTTTTTTTTTTTTAAGATCAATACTTGCATAATCGCTTGAAAAGACAAGTGAGCAAACAAAATCACTTTTGTATTCATAAATATTAGTAATGAATTACAAAAGGACTTATGTAAATTGCGAAATACTGTTTTTTGTAAGAATGATTGTTGGCAGACATTTTATTTTTCGCTAAAACGTTGTACATAAAATGGTTTCTTATAAGAACAAAAATTAAAAAAATGTTTAAATTTTCGCAATATCCGAATATTTGAGAGAAAATGTTACTCTAAAATACCAAAGTCTTATTTTTAAAATTCTAAGCAGAAGTTTGATAAATCTAGGTTGTTGTTACTCTTTTGTGTTGTCACACCATGTAAAATAGAATTCAGCTTAAACCCTGCCTCGCTCGTTACAAAGACCATATACCTCTTAACATTAAATAAAGGATTTTTTTATCGAAATTGCTATTGAATATTCGTTGAAGTACAACTCTACAATAATTCGAAACTTCATAAAAGTATCCTAAAAAAATGATTAAACATTTAAATTGAGAAGATGAAATGGGGGTTCAAGTTCAAAGTTTATAATGGAGTAATATGTATATACAATATTGTACATGCATACCTATATGTATATAATTTTATATAAAAAGACATGTCCTCATAAACTTATAAACGATTTTATTTACCTTTACATTCCCTTCAAATTTTTCAACCAATTTTAACAATTGTTTAACTACTTCTACTCAACCGATTCGTATCTGCTGGTTTCAAATTTATAAAGTAGGTTACAAGAAATGAACTTTGAAAATGTTCTCGATTTTAAAATAAAACTGTTTACCTTGAAAAGTTTCCCTTTACCTATTTTCCTTATTCGAAATTGAACTCCTAAGGATGTATCAGGATATGTAATATGTAGTTTGAGGAATAATTATGGTAATAATTAGGCGCGAGCGAAGTCGAAATAACTCGCGATAGAGATGATTTTGGGTTTAATATGTAGTATAATTGCATTGTTAGCATTATCCGTAAGGATAAAAAGGCACTTGATGCTGTTTTCGCTGATACAGAGTTTTATCAACTTCATTAGCGCAATCTACATACACGCAAGAGTACATGGGGCGTTCTAAACTGCTGCGGAGCCTGGTAAAAGATAATAAAATATTCGAATGGAGTGTCATAATACGCGATAAATTCTGTGGGATTACATGTTAACACCTTCAACAACGACACGCACCTTAGCCTTGTACAGTTGGAAGTGACGTTCCCAAAATAATGACAAGTGATAAGGCAAAGGTCCAGCCGGTAAATCTGAGAAGATATCTCAAAGAGAAGTCGCAGCGGAACAAATAAAATGCATTAAGGTGGTCACTCGATGGGGATTAGATGACAACACTACAACAGGCCTTAAAACTTGTTATGCAACCGCAGAAGTTTAAAAAGCGCCGAATGGCGCATATGAGCTCTTTATGGTTAATAATTCTCCGGGGACGCCGCACCTTTGCCTTCAAATCGAATTGTTTGAATGATAGAATACCTTTTAGCATCTGCGGGCGGTACGGGCGTATCTCTAGAATGTATAAAAACTATGCAATGTGGCATTATTTAAACTGAATTATCTCATGCCGTGGTTTTCAATCAAACCTACTATTTTCTTCCATAAAACTTTAACAAATTTAAGTCACAGAAGTACCTACCCTTTCTGCGAACTTTTATTCCGCGTTAAAAAAAATTTGATTCAACTCCAAAATTCACAGATTTTTCGATTTTCTTTTATTTAACGAGATATATATGAATATAAAATTTCAAGTTCTCGGTACTATATTACATTAAAAACAACAATATGTACAATCCTACAAAATTAGATAGTTTTATATGATAGATTTACACAACATAATTTTCTTGTTTTAAAATCGTCCAAAGCATGACATTTTGCTTATGTATTAATTTCTTTGCCCTTTAGTTCATTCAACTCTAATAAAATGCCGATCTCAAATCACGTTGATTGGCATCGTCTTTCAATCGCATTTTAATCGGTTTGGTTGTAAAATATGAAACTACAAAAACAAAATCAGCTATATCTTCATTTCGTTGATTACATCGTTGTTATAAAGAAAACTCCATATTTTGTTATTTTGTATCAACAGCTTACGCAATCATTTTGTTCTCACGTTGATTGCTTCAATCACTTTTGCATTAATTCTAAACAAGTGGTGAGTAAATTTGCAAACTGATGAAAAGGAACCTGTTTAACAAAATAACCCGGAACTATGACCGAACTTTCTATCGTATGTTAAATATAAAAACAATAATTGTTTATTTATGGTAATGATATGTGGAAGTTTGGCTACCGCATATAAACTACGATCCAGCAGATGGCAGCAATCGTTTTTAAAACAATAAATCAGTATAAAAAATATGTGTTTTATTGGTTGCGAATTTTAATTTGAAAATTTGCTATCAATAGAATGATTAAGTTGTAAAAGTAAGGAGAAAACATGTCTAGGAATAAATTAAATTTAAGATAAATAACATTTTTTCTTTTTAAAAAGAACTCCTTATGGTAACAGAAAAGGTAGAAGCCAATCCAACTGAATTTATTATAAATTTAAAATTTGTAAGTTTAAATACCACAAAGGGTCTGATCAATATGAAGTAGTTTGTAAAGCATAAGAAATACATATATTTTCAAAATGTCAAATATTTTTTACTTCAGACTTTACTAAAATGTCAACTAAAATAATGTAAATATATGTAGTATATCTATAATATAATAAAATTCTGATATACATTAAATAAATTAATTTTGACTTTTAAACAAAATGAATGTTGCGCATGTATGCAAATATAAATATTTTTTGTGTTCAATATGTATATTTGTTTATACTTACTTATATTTTTTTCTATATGCATATAGAGACGTACGGAAAGTAAATTTCATAATCCCGAAAATTCCCAAATATCAAATTTGAGTCAGATAAAATATAGTTAGCCAAGTTGAGGTAAAAAAATGTAAAAAGCGTGTAAAATATACATATGCATGTATGCATGTATGTATGTATGTATAGGTATATGCTTCTTAACGAATCTTGGAGTAGTATAAATTGTTTTCGTCTCCGATTCGCTGAGAAATGTTACTTTACTGTATACTGCTTAAAAGATCCTTCAGGAACAAAAATAGATGTGCTGCTTTACTATGTGCATATTCACGAAAAAAAAATGGTTTTTAACTATTAAATTCTAAGAAAACCTCTAATTACCCAGAACTGCATTCGCGAAAATAAACTTGCTGAATAAATAAAAGACTTTTTAATGAGATCTGAATAAATGTAAGAGTTGCGTAAAATGTTGTAATATTATTTATGCTACCATAAGTATATTTTAGCATCGTAAATTTAATCACTTCTGCAGTGAACTATCGCTGTAGGGAGGTAATGAAGCCTAAACAAATGGGCGCACATTTCGTTCTCAAAAATTAATTTAAGATTGATGACTTCCAATTTGCGCTCATTTATGCTCTGAGCTCATACTTACTGTTTTTAGTGCAGACAAAGCAAGTCTGGACGGCAGTAAACATTTTTCATTTAAACTTGCCGTGTCGGTCAAGTGCCCTTTTTTACGATTCCCACAGAAATTTCTGTTTCGCGTGTTTATTTCTGGCGGCCTTCATAATTTTTGCATAAATCCGGTCTAAGCATGGTATACAGTGTGCAAAATTGCTATGTTTCACCCTCTTCCATATCCCTGAAGGACTTTTTTTAACGATATATCGTCGTATGTCAGTGGAGTTAACAGGCAAATAATTACCACACGTTTAGCCTCCACAACGCGAAAAGCATAAGCAATCCGTGAATATGAGATCCTCAAAAATGGCAAAGAGAAGGCGTGTTGGCCAACACCACCTCAGACGCCATGGCCATCAAGTGTTGGAGCCACTTGGTGGTATTAACGAGAAGATATCTGTCATACGCGGCTATAAATAATTAGGCGTCAGGTAAGAAACCGAGAACTTGCGGCAGAACACAAAGTTTTTCGCTGCTTTCGAATTTCTCTGACTTTAACTTCTTTTCTAAGAAAAAATAAAATGTTCATTTTATGAAATTACTGGAAAATAGGCATGTATGATAGGATACCTTCATCTTACATAATATACATACCTACACATACATATATACAGGGTAATACAAAACATACACTCAGGCTATTCAAATATTTACATGGTATTCCTTTATAAGAATATTAAAAACTGGTCAAGCGTTCCTTATTATTAGGTAAGAACTTGTAATCATGATCAGAAATTATCACAATTTAGTGATTGATCTTTTACATTAATTCTTTATATTAAAGGGGAATTTTAGATGCGTTCGTAAATTAATTACAACTTTCTTCTATTGTATAATAAACTATTTTTATATTTATAGTTTAAATAAGAGTACAAGAAATATTTTTCATAACTTACAGCTTATTACGTATAATCGTTTTCGTTGTAGACTTGGTAACAAAATGTGCTTAAAAATCTAAAACCTAAACTCAAATATTTAAAAAGAAACGTCTTTGGGCTACAGTATAATACACATTATGTGTGAATTTCAAGTCCCTGCCCAATTTTGTTTAGAAGCTAGAGGCCTGTGACAGACAGAGAGACAAACGGACATCGTTGGCACAATAACAGAAAAGAATTTCATTTGCACTGATTTGAAATATTTCCTCAAAAAGGACCAGGGTTACTGAGGCCGGTTTTCGGCCCCCTGAAAATGGTTAAAATGCAGTTCATTATTTAGACCCATTTAAACAATGTAAAGTTAATTTTAGACAAATCTTATACACCCACCTTCACCTTCTTTTCAGAAGCTATAGTTCTCTACAAAATAACCTAGAGGCTGTCCATAAGGTCCGTATACATTGGAGTGTTAAAAAATGCTATTTTTTATTAAAACAAAATACGTCTAGTTTAAAGTATTTTGCAGTTCGTAATGAAAAACAGGTTCATAATCTACGCACCAAAAAACATAAAAGTTAATGACAAAATATATTAAGACTTATTTTATATATACATATATATAATATGATATACGGGCTTACAGCGCCTTTCAAATATGCTATACATACATACAAAGGGAATACGCAATTTATAATCTTCTTTCATTCACAGATATAAAAATTCACTAATTCGTGAGTGGAGGTGACCCTAAAAATATAAGTAAATTTTCTTCGTTGACTCTAAATGAAGATACATACTATTTTTACCAAAGTTTATTACATTTCATTTTTAAAATTCTTGTTTATGTTGGACCACAATCAATGGCTCTTATGCATAAAAACTGATCAAATGCTCAATATTAATTTTTATTTAGAAAACCAGCGCTCAATATCAATTTGGGTGAATTAAAACTCGAGTTTTCTATATAAAAATTGAGATTGAGTATTTGCTCAGTTTTTATGCATAAGAGCCATTATCTAGCGGCCCATTCATTCGAATTTTAAAGTTATATGTTTGTTAGAATATAAAATTCTGAAACTTAAGCTCAAAAGGTGGGCCAAGCAGAAAATAAGCCTGATGCGAAAGGGGGACTAAAGCAATGCATTTATTTTAATTCCAATTAGCAAAACTCCTCGTCTTCACTCCCCCATTAATTAAGTGCATGCCGTCGTCTTGCCCTGCTGCTTAAAGAAACCCGCTGTGCAGATCTGCACCTTACCGGGGCTGCACACTGCACAATGTTGCAGATATAAATTGTCCGCGGCAGCAACTAGTTAAAGTCATATTAACAGCACCGGGCATGCGGCAATTAACCACCTCTAATCTAAGCGCAGTCGAGATCAATCGGATGATCCGGGGAGGAATCTCGGGTCCCACTATCTCCTCCGGGACAGAGAGTGATATTGGCAAAAAGGCCATTTGTTTGCACCTGTGGCCCGAGCTTAGCCTATCTGAGCATGAGGCTGGGGCAATTATAGCTCCATAAATCAGCGCTCCAACCGGCCCAATTGCACGCACAACAAGAGGCGTGCGACTTTACCATTAAATTGAAAAATGAAAAATTTCAAAATACACGTTCCGACGTCCGGTAAAAGAGTTTTCGAGGTAACTAGACGCCATTTTGATGGAACGCCCTCGTTTAGATTTAATCGATTACAAAGATTAAATATTGGATACGCGGTAAATGCTATTATTTGTTATTACTCCTCGCAATTATAAACACAATTACATGAAGCAATTTTCATTCTATTCTTCGTCTTTACACCAAATATTTTGTCCTATTTTTGAAGATAGCTTCAGTGAGATTTATTAGATATTTTTTGAAAACAGTTTACACTACCTATATATTTTTGTTTGTTTAAAGTAGCATGTAAAAGTTTAAAGTAAATCGGTTCAGTACAACTTGAGTTATTGTGGGTATCGATTTGAAAAACGTGGTTACGAGAAAAACGGGTTTGAAGCCTTGGATTACAATTACACCCAATATGCGTATCGAACTTCTAAAGCCTTTAATAGTCATTAATTTGACGAATTTTCAATTTGTGGGCATTTTATTGAGGGTTATTATTAGAATAAAAAATTACATAACAAAAATATCAATTTGTTCAAACCGCGATTACGAAATACCCCTTTAATTAATTCTCTTGTAGAAGACGAATTTTGAAATTAAACAACTAGCAAATAATATTAAGTAGGATCTTTATTTTTCAGAAAATCATCAAAGATAGTAGGGAATGTCTAGTATGTAATTATCGAAAAATCAGAGAAGAATAATCCTATTCCTAATTTAAATGGAAATCAAATGCAAACTTTTAAAGGTTATTCTCTTACTCTCTTAAATTTGTTTTTCAAAGCAATTCAATCAATATTTGAATTCCATTCGTTATTAGAGTTACTGTGGCGTAGTCTTATTATTATAAATCCTGGTTTATCTATGTATGCTTTTTTTTAAATTTTTAAATAATTTCAAATTCAGTTAAATATAGCGAAATTAATTAGGCTTTAGTACTTCCAATAATAAATAAAGAGATAAATGCGAGTTTACTTGCAACTACTAGAAGTAAAATAATTTGATACCAGCAAATATCTGGTAAAAATTAAGAAAGCAAGAAATGCATAGAAGATAGAAACTAAGAAGTATATTAACTTAAAATAGCTAAACATTTGAATTTATCAATCTAAATATTGTATAATATGTATAATATAAATATACCTAATAATAATGTATCTTAAACATATGTAGTTTAGTTACTTTTCAAGAAATACCGCACCGTACTGTCGCTTGAAATTGGTACATTCATTTTTAATAAGACATGCAGTACAAGAAAGAGCCTTTTGCTTGCAATACCGCGGCGGCATTTTGATATTCGGCGATGGAAAACATTCAGTTCGAAACGCATTAAAAGGGTTTAATGGATGCTGCGTAAATTGCGTTCATAATTTTCCATGATATACGACTGCAGCACATTAAATACGCGTACGAACTCGAACAAATCAAGTTATGTTGTTGTTGCCAACAAGTAAAAAACCGACGAAGCCTGGCAGGTCCGGCTGTCAAGCCTAAACGTTGCCAGCACGTTCAGGTTCAGGTTATCAGGTACAAAGTAGAGCCGATAACTCTGCATGAGAGTTTCCCACTGCCAAATCCTCGTAAGCATGGCGGTTGCCCGCAAAAACAGCAAATACCAATTCCTAATGCCCGCCGAGAGGTAACCATGGCGCGATGTCCATTGCAAAATCCGAGTAAATCTCTGGATCGCCATAAATTGTCAATTTGTTATGCGCATTAATTCCAAAGTTAGTTATTAGCTTACCGTCATTAACTGTTGAAGTTCCCCGCCAGACGAGGCGAAGACGCGACTCTTATTGAAATGAGAATTTGTGTTCCTAGTAATGGGCCACATGTTTTATTGCGATCTCCAAGGAGCAACGCATGTTTCTCGACAGGGAGTAATTATCATTTAAGTGATTCGATGCCGCACCTCATCTTTCTTGGTTGCGCATAAATACATATATAATATGCACTGCAGGCAATATGTTTGCTAAAAATGTACTAGAATTCAAAATAATTAGAACAAATAGGTTACGGGTAAATGAACTGTATAACAACAATATAATGGAAAGTTTTAACAAGTCACATTCGGTCAATTACTAAAATTGAAATCTTAGAACGCTGAAAGAATTATTTCTGCGAATTTTTCCGTTAGCAACACAAAGATGGTGATAATCTTAAGAAGATCTCTTGACAATTACTTAAGTTTTCTTTTCTAATCAAGCGTTCTACGGACACCGCAAAAAGATCACATGTCACCTAACTCTTCGCCTTCTCGTTACCAAAAATACAATATTTTTTTTCTGGGAAACTCTCAATGTTCCCACTGTAGTGTACATAAAAAAAAAGGCTAAATCAATGCTAATTATTCGATTAGCATGTCATTTTTCCCAAAAATTTAACAGGTTGTCGACGGTATCTAAAATTTACATGCAAGTGCTAATGCCATATCCCGTCAAAACGAACACCTTGCGAAAAATTTAATCATCTCTAGACAAAATACAACAAATCCCAACCGCTGACGCGTTTTGGAAGTCCCTGTTTATGTCTTGACGGTGATGATGCATTCAGCATTATTACCATTTACAAGTTCGAAATGTGTCACATCTAATGAAAAAATCAACGTCTCACGACAAGAGATTGAGATCAGATTACGTAACTACAGATTCAGTCAAAACCATCTTATTTGCCTCATTAAATTTAATTTGACCTGCAAATGGTTCTTCACAAATTGTAATATGCGACATACTTATTTAAATCTAAAATTACGTCATCCATAATCTTAGATTACATAAGGCAAGAATCCTAGATTTAAAAGTTAATCTATTAACTACATTTCAGAATATTTAAATAGAGTAAAAAAAGAAAGGTGATCCTTGACTCTATTTAAAAAGTAATATCTGTTAAAACTGTATTTTACTCAAACACATAATACACCTATTGCAACTAGTATTTCTACTTACTAATGAACAAAACACAGTAAATTTGAAAATCTGACTACTACTTAAAATTTGCAAAAATGAGTGCTGTACATATAAAGTGTCCTCCAAATTTTCGTACTACCTAAGCCATATATAAATTTATTCATAATTGAGCAGCCACATATGCATCACAAAGTATCCATTGTAATTAATAATTAAATTGTTGGTAATTAATATTCGACGACTATAAACATATTTCGAAGTCTATTAATGCTAATTTTTTTTAATTAATAGAAAGTTAATGCACTTTAATGCAATATGAAAGATACAGAGTGACAAAATTTGTAATAAACCTTTCCATATGTTTTACGATCATTTTTAGGATTTAAGTAGAAATTGTGTAACCAATACTTCTATATGATTTTATGGAAACCCTTTAAACCTTAATCCGCTATGTTTAGCCACGTTAAGCTTCTCAATAGCTTAATATTTTGATTTATGGTAAAAAACTCTTCTAGATATTATGACTAAGATGCTTTTTGAAACCGCACCTCAATTGGTTTAGCTATTAAAATCTTAGTAGATAACGGAGTTACCTACAAAGTTACTGCCATCGGTGGCAAAAATGAAAGTGGAGTCGAAAAGTAAGACCACAAATAATTATGTATTTTCATAATGGATTCGAACAAGTATCGGGGGAAAAAAACGAAGTTTAACACTTCCGTAAAGTTTGCACAAAGAAGGTCATGCAGTCGCAGCGGATAAGTGGCAAGAAAAAGCGCAGATTAAATTGGATCTGATCGACCGCAGACATTTTGCCATGACTAGCTTGGATTAACCACAACCACAGCGGCTGCGCGGCGCGGCGCGGCGGCGTGACGCATAAGTTTTTATGAAGTCGATGCTTCTTTACCGCCTTTTGCCTTTTGTCGTCCCGCTCAGGTTCCAATACCTCGGCTCAGATGAGGCGGGCTTAATATGCTCATTTGAGATCGTCTTGAGTGTCGAAGGTTTCCTTGCCGTGTTCACCTGGATAAGTTTAATTAGACTGCACGATTAACCGAAAGCCGCCAATCCCCGGCCGTTTAATTAAAACTGATTCGCTCGCACGGTTAACAAGTGCTCGTCATTGTGCGCGGTTACCGCCCTACCTGCATTTAATGTAAATTGGTGCGGTGCGCTTTTCTGCTGCCCGCCTCGTTGGTCCGTCAAAGTTGTCATGATATCCACGTGTGATTTGTATCTTGACGGCCTACATGAATTCTTGTCAAAATTTGTAAGTGGCGCTTTCTTTGAATCAGCGCCGCCGCGTTGTGCATGCGCCCCTCACTTTCGCGCCTTGAGACGTCTGTTCTCACTTTATTTGTGGCGGTCGTTTAAAAAAGTGCTACTCAAATAAAATGGAAGCATCCTTCAGTTTATGAATTCTAAAAGATGAAATGCTAATTGCCATGAGTACGAATATCGTTTTCAGGCATCCTGTTGTTAATACCTGCGTTATATTTATTTTAAATAAATCGTATGGGTAGAAATCCTTCATGCTTTCTTGAAATTTGTGTGAGAATGTTCTTTACTCTTCTATCAATAGATAAATGGTGGTTGATTTTTAGTTGTTTAGCTTCTCTGCGTTTTAGATGGTAAATTTCGGGATGGGGTCCCAAAGGAAGTCCCAAAAAATTTTAAAAGTTTATACAGAAAACAACATAAGTATTAATTTGTTTTTATTTTTGCTTACAAAAAAGTGAAATATTTTTTGAAAGAAATTAAAGCAGTAATAACATTTCCTAACTGATTAATTCACCAACGCCGAGTCGAAACTGCGGAAGCTTACATGAAATTTAGATAATAGCTTTCTTTTGTAACTTGTAACCTATTTCACTAAGGAAGAATTTTACTAAATTCTCTTAAGGGGATAAAATAAGGGATGTAAGTTTTTATGAGAATATTTCGCCATTTGGTTGGAAACTAAGAAAGACCTGTTTCAGTGTTTTTTGAAAATCATCTAAGGAGATAGTGAAAGTGAAAGTTTAAGAGTACCGTCATAAGATTAAATTAATTAAAAAAATTAAAACCCTGGAAGTTAGTATTAGTTAAGGGTTGATTTCCCCATAAACCTTAGGCATACATAAATACTTTGATTTTCTGCACAAAAACATAAAATTCTGCATAACTTTTTATAACTTCATTTCATACCTTGATGGCCGTTCTATACACGTAAAAAAATTTGTCGGGAATATCGCGTCGTTTCTGGCAATATCCCTGTATTTTCCGATGGATTTTGGGACAGTGCATTATTTTGGTAATATTTGTGAAAAAAACAGGGATATTAACTAAAATTTAAGGACCAGCGTAAAATGTTGACATTATTTCCTGTAACTTTTAAGGAGATCTGTTGCTTTTTCAATATATGTTGTGGATTTTATGGCGAAAACGTTCGTAAATTGGCTGGGGATTTTTGCTATCCAAATTTTTTTCCGTGTACTATAATACCTTGGAAAATATAGTCGAAATAGCATTAATCTTTACATGTAAAACTTTTTAATGATATCGTCCCTCTTATGTATATGTTAGAAACATGAGTGTTCAACTTTTCTGTTTTGGGGTTTATTAATAAATACCAATTTGTGTCAGAGTCGCAACACTGTAGAACGCCTGATAATCGTTTGCATTTATAAACTGAATTAATTTAAAAATAATTTTTTATTAATCGACCAGAATACAACCTAATCCGAAATAGTGAATATGTAAAATTTCCACACTCACTGTAACACAATAACGAGAAATTGTTCTGAGAATAATAAAGGAGAAAAGCGGTGATAAATTATGTTCAATAAATGGTGCTCTACATGGATTCTATCTGAAGCATTTATACATTTTTATTTGAGTTTGAGTCAAAATATTAAAATAATGCATAATAAATGAAGTTGAAGTAAATTTTACCCTTCTACTGTTTTTCCTTGGTGGTTAGACCGTGAGATACAACGTGGCCTCGACAAGGTTAAATCCTGAACGGCAACAAATAAACGGCTGTGGAAAATTGCAAAACATAAAAATATTTGTCTATTACTAGAAAACTGCTAAAACTGCTATGTCAGTTCACACCACTCACTTACTTGAGTGGCTGCATGCGTAGATAAATTTGAGAATTCGCTGAGAGATTATGCCCAGGCAATTGTTGAATATTACAGAAGACCCTCAACATTCCAAGCGCCGAGTGCTTCACCAGTTGCCTAAGATATTCTTTAGAATCAAAAAAAGATTTCGAGTTCTAAGAAAGCCTTCCACTGGTATGCATAGGTCAACAACGTTGACCACTGGCAAACAAATTTTTGTAAATAAATCAACAAAAGTAAACCGCGTGAGACGGCAACCGCCACGCAGCCAAAGTCTCGACATTTAGCTCTCTTGCCTCCGCCGGATCTCAGATACAACACTTGACGTTTATTGAGGAAGGCCCAACATCTTGAGGCTACTTTTCATTACCTGGATGGTTTGACATAGAAAATTTCTCACTTTCAGCCGGTGAAAAAACGTCCTCGCCTGCCGCAGCAACTTTCTGCAAATTGGAAAACAAAACACCGCTGAAGGTGCATCTGCAGATGCAAATAGTTGCAAAGGGCGGCGTGGTTCCATTCCGGCACTTGGCAAATAGTTACTTCGAGGTGGACGCCGGACTTCCACCGCGGCTGCGCTGCCAACTGCAATAATAATCACTTGGCGGCGGCGCGGCTACTTCGCGAGGACAGAAAGATAGACTCCGGGGTGGGAAAAAAGAAGGCGCCGCGACGACCCTGTGAATAAATATTTGCTCGTCACTTTTGCGCTATAAATCGTATTTAGATTTGGGTAAATCGTTTCAGAAGCAGGGTGCCATCAACGATAAGCATTTTGTAGCTTTTACAATTTAAAAAAAAAATCCATTTTTTAAATTCTATAGACAATTTTAAAGGATAACATTTACTTGAACTTAAAAAAGCGAATTCGACCGTATCAATTTTTCTTTCTTTCAGAACGGATATACATATGTACATAGATGAAGAAACCAGTCTAAAAACAAACTAATCTAAAAACATATTTGTAGCCATTGGTCAATTAATGATAACTCCAAAATTTAAAATTGTTCAGGCATATAAGCTTTTAAAAGTTCCGACGTTGCGTAGCGAGAGCAGTTTGATAGTTAGTACTGTATACAGTTGTATAATAAAAACAAGTGACACAAAATAATCCTCTATTTTGGAGTTGACCAATGGGCCTCAGATAAAATTTGACAATTTGATATATGTATGTATTTATATTTTATATGCTATATACGTTTATTTCATAAAACACAATAGAAAACAAAAATGGATAAATTTTTATGAAAATCTTTAACATATCCATATTTTTCTAACGGGACATAATTTTATTGCAAATTAGTAGATCTTATTTCAAGATTACGTCGAATATGTTCGATATTGCAGATAGCACAAATTAACCGCTCAATCAATCTTAAGGTCTAATTAACATGCACATGCTTAGAATTTTCAATTAAAATTGTATTCAAGTGGAGGGTTTGCCTCATATTATGTTCGTCTAAATTACTTGAAGCATCTTAATTTACTGATTGCGATCTGTCATTAACTGATCTCAGCTAGATTATCAAGAGAAATAACAAACTGCTTTGAAACTGATGGATAACGATATTAAGGAGAGATCTGCAATTTAGCAATAGGAAAACTTTTTAGTGTAAAATTATAGTATTACGATAGACATACTGTGAGGTAATTAGATCTTTAGACTTCAAGTAGGTATTTAATTAATCATTTTATAGTTACGTTCATATACATACATATGTATGTATATATTTTAGAAGAAATGATTATATAAAATATAAATGTCATAAATACTCTGAAATGCATTAGTAGATTGGAATTTGTTTGCGTCTTTCTCTTCGTCTTCTTACCGATCATGCATAAAAACTATAATCAGTATTAAATCTTAAGAATTTTTTGAAGAAATCTTACATTAACCCATTAAAATATAAGCCGAATGTAGGCCAGATAACATCAAATCAATTGTTTCGACAAAATTATTTAAAGAAATATTGCTCGCTTAATACAATTTATTTAAACTCAATAATTTGCCATCATTTACATATATGTATGTATGTACATTGTATATGTATTTATGAAGTTATTAAATTGTGTCATCCAAAAATCAGAAAAAGTTTCTAAATACATATATGCATTGAAAATATTCTGTAAATTGACCTTCAAAATTTAATACATATAAAGAAGAATTTATAACTTTTTTTTTTTAATCTAGCTTTTCATAGTTTTTGAGCTCGTTCATCATTATATACAATATTATATTAAGAATACAATGAACTTGATTGCTCAAGTAGGTACCTACATGCGCTAAGAATAAAAAACATTTGCAATATCATTAACTTCAATTCAATTCTAGATTAATTGTAATAAATTTCAAAAAGGTAAATTATTAGTTGATATAGATGAAAGCGGTTTGAGTTTATGGCCAAGTGCCAAAGAATTTATAATTGGAATTGAAAAATAATTGTGAGTCACAAACAAGTAAAAATTACCTCAAAATCACTTTGATGATTAATAGCACATTCCAGGAATCGTTGGCTCCATAAAATTCCCAATCAGCTGGAGGTTTAATGATTGAAATGACCGTATAATTGCCATAGAGACCTCCATTCCAATCTTATCGAATAGCTCATGGAAAGTCCTCCCATTACGTGCGAAAAATTCGAGATCGTAATAATTGAAAAATGAATTGGCCTCAAATAAAGCCATTAAAAACACCCCGCTCATAAATTCCTCGCTTATCGTGAAAAAGTATTTTATTTCTAATTTAAACACATCTCTGAAGTGCTCCTAGACGCCAGCCTTTCGCGGTAACAAATCGCGCTATCGACCTGCCTTCGCTGAACATTTTTGCTGTGAACAATCTTCCGAAGTGATCTTATCTACGATTTTTATCGTTCCATTGCACCTGAAATGATAAATAGATTCTGTATATTGCAGCCGGCTTGGAGGGACGGAGCCGGGAAGATATTCGGAGCAATAATGCAGAAAATGTTGCAAAAATTTGGCGCAAATTCGATTCGCGTGAATTTTACTGAGAGTGAGTGTCTAGAAAATTCAAATTCAGACATTTTGAAGCTGCACCCGAAGCAGCTTCGGCGGCATGATGAATTTCGCGTTTGGATTTTGCAATCTGAAACAATTACAGGACGCACGGACCCTCATGTCTGGAACATAAATCAAATTCCTCCGGTTGGTGCACCTGTAGCACGACTCTCGAACATAATTCGTGGAACAATCACTTTGCCAGGCACGTTATGAAAACTGAATACCTGATAACTCGCTCACTTTTATGTGTCGATTTTGTGGCGCGCAGAGAAGACCTCAGGAATGGCGCAACGCCGATCAAATGAATTATTAGTGGCAGTTAAAAAGCCCTCATTAGCGTTCCCCGTGAATCAATAACTTCTTGTTAACTACTTCGACCTCCGCATCCAGATCCAGGCGGAGGGAACAAATTTCTCGAAATTTTCTTGGAGCGAGGGAATCACGGCAACAGCATCACCGTGATATATCGCTCCAATCGCCACGACGTGAGGGAGGTAGCTTTTCACCTGTTCGACGCGAAATTACAGACTCCTCGGATGCGTAAGGAGATCATCAATTGGGCTCTTGCGTGAGCCCCTCGGCTCGGTGCTACCCGGGACTTGAACTGCTGCTAAATTGCACGAATTTCCCATAAATGCTGCTTAATGTAGTCTCGGACTACTTTTACGCGCTCACTTAATAAGCGGCCATTTACCTAGATGGCTCCATAGAATTTATAGCCCTGAAAGGGGAATGCGCGTGCAAAAATTCATAGGCTGGTTTTTCCCTGGATCGCTCGTTTTGACAACAAGCGCAGCAGATAAAATTGTTTCTGCAGAAAGAGCACGTTTACTTTAAACACTTTTCTTCTCCTTTTCATGGTTTTATGCCCCTGTATTTTTGATTAAAAGTAGGTATTTGAAATTTACTAGAAGACCAATAACTTTAAAACGATACAATACAAAACCAGTCTATGAAAAGGTTGCCTATGTCCATTTATTTAATAAGTATTGAAAAGAATTTGGTCTCTTACAATAGCGTTCGTATTATGTGAATTATTTCTTATACTGGTCAACAAAATTTTGTCATAGAACGAACCACTGATTATATCATTTCTATAGGACTTTTTCCTAATATAACGGATTTACAAATGAAATTGTTCCAACACTTCATGTTTAAGAGAAGTAGTTTTCAAAAGTATGTATTTTCGACATTTTTAAAAATTCGTTATTACATATATGAAAATAATGAAGTCTTTGAGATTTTTTGGAATACTCTATGAATTTCACTTTATTTTTTCTGTTAACTTGGTATTTCATACACATTGAGATAAGGATTTTAGGCTCTAATTCGAATACCAAAAAAATACGAACTGTTTTAGGTTCTTACCCTACTTATGTACAATATTTTTAAAATTTAACAAAACCATCACATAATTTATATAAACAATTTTCTTTATTACTTTAAACTTATGCCAATTAATTGGACATTTATTTCAAATAAATTAAACTGCCATACATTACAGAAAAACTTTATATCACTAGGTAGACTTCAACTTTTGTTCAAATCACGACAACGATTCTATTTGTTCGTTTCTTGTTATTTTTTTTCTAGTTTAATTTTTTCAGTTTACCATCATTTAAGTAATTTATTTGTAGTTTGTATTAAGTGAAAATAAATTTTATTGTAATTCTAATTCAAAACTAAAATCCTTCTTTTTGTTTGGGGCTTTTTACATACATAGTCTACAAAAATTACATGCTTAAATAGTAATTCACAAAAATTAAATTCTAAAAATTAGAAGGCTATTTATTTATTCATTCAATTTTAAAATAGATTCCTTCGGTTTCAACCAAGTTGCTACGGAACGAATTTATATGTTGCCTCAATCACATTTCATGCAACTAAAGCTGATGATGACCCGTGCCGTGCTGGTATCAGACAGCGGGTCACGCGTGAGCGGGGGCGTGCATACCTTTGGTATGTTTAAACGAATGTATGAATTTCTATCCCATCGAGCGGTTACCTGCAAACAGAGGTTCTTACTAAAATTGACGAGGAATACCTCGTTGTTTCACAGCGGGAAAGACATCCAAAAAATCTGGCTAAATCTCCTCAAGAAGATCTCGAGATGAAACTACAATTTTACTGCAAATTAATGTTTAGTTCACCATATTTTAAACAAATTTAGTTTCTGAGGTTCTAAGTTTGACAACTATAACCGGATCATTTGGCTAATTCAAATATCATTTGTATTCTGCACGTGGCTAACATAAATTTTAAAAGAAATGTTTGAAATAATATGTGGTCAATTGGTAATGATTCAATTAATCATCAATTCCTTGGCAATTGCGGATAAAAATTTGCAATATTCTTCTCATTTTCTTCCTAAAAGTGAATTGCAAAAAGAAGTGTTCATATCTGCCCTCATGATTTTTTAAAGAAGAGTTCATTACTTTTCATTTCACGCTATAAACCTATCATTTTCACTGCTCACCTCAACCACATTATAAAGACCGTGGAGTTACTTGAACACTTCTCATTTCATGGGCATTCAATAACCGGGCGCCTCAAGAGAAAATTACTGGTTATACAAAAATTAATAGTCCTCCATTACACACCACCTAAAGTGCAATATTAAATGGTCGCGTTCGGAATTGACGGACGGATATTTTTTGATAATTTTACTTATGATTACCCTCACTCCTTCTGAAGTGAGCTTCGGTTCCATCAAAGTGAGTCAAGAACTTCAAGCAACGCTTTTGATCCTCAGTTAATTTACTGGAAAAATATAACACTTAATGACTGTATTACATTTTCTCTATTATTCTGTATCCGTATTGCACTTATCAAAAATACGTTAGTTTTTCGATTAACGAAAATTATTCAAAATTAGAACTTATAAAGTTCCGTCATAATTTATACATTAAAACATTAATAGTGCATTTAGTAGTAGTTTGCTTATTATGGCATTATTTTCGTAAAATTTCACATTAAATACAAATTTATAGTTGGATGCCTTTCTTATTAAAAATTTCTCTAAAGGCAAAGATCTAACATGTGAAATCTAAAATATTGCAAATGTTGCTTAGATTTTGCATAATTACCTTTTTCTGTTCAATTAAAATGAAATTAATAAGTTAAATTCATTTGATGGGTTCAGTACCTTCGTGAAAACTTGCGATTTGACATAGTAATAAAATGTATTATTGTTGTTTACCCACATATTTTGGACTAGTTAACTTTTTTATAAATAACATATGTATGTATTCAAATAAGAATTAAAGAGTGCGCAAATTGGATACTTACATACGTACATGCGTACATTTGTTTTTTTTAATTTTATATACATACCATGTGAGAATATTTCAAATGATAATTCGACTTTTAAGCAAAAATATATCATCCCCCTTTATATTTGAAACTACTGAACCTACAATTTGTTTAAAATTAGGAAAAATAACGCTTTACTTAAAGTTTACAGAAAAATTATAACAAAAGTTCTAAGTCATAGATTTTTATATATTAAATACAAACTCATCATTTTATCTGCTATTGACTGCGATAATGCGATAATCGTCCAGTAGGTGTCCACGTGTAGTGCTCGGTATGAGAAAAGAGATTTTTTTTCTTGGTCTCAATTGGTGTATTAGTGAACTGGAAACGTAGAACAAGGAAATTTTCAATATACCGTAGATGCGGGTTACTTTAGCTCTAGGGGGTAACTTTGGCTCAAAACAAAAAAAATATTGAATTTCCCACCTCTTCGTAGCCATGACACTAAACGATCTAGTTCGAGTCGGAAATGTTAGATGGTTTTACTGACGTCTATTTTTAATTGGTTGCAAGAATTTTTTCAAAATTAAAACTCATTTCATTTCATTTGCGCTTCAAACTTACTTGCTGTGAAAACTTTCTTGTGTAACAGAGGGCTGTAGAAAAGTTAGTTTTTGTTAATGTTTTGTTGAAAATTAAACGTTTTTTTGCGTCGGATGCTTCATTTGATTATTTTCTACTATTTCAAAGGACTTAAATTGGCTCAATACTTGGTTAAGTGTATAGGGTAGGTGACCCGGTTCTGGCCACTGATCCAATTTTGGCCATTTTCAACTTTAAAAGCGATGCTAACAAGGTACAGATAACTAAACAAGTCTATAGTATGTGAGTTACAATCACGAATTGTGGCAACACTAATGGAATTGTCAGCGATCATCACTGAGATGATAGCAGCCATGGGTAAAATGTGGCCAAAAGTGGCTCTAACACCATTTCTGACTTTTGTTTTTTATTTTTTTACAATCTATTGCGAGTTTTGTAATTACAAGGTTCTATAGGGTAAGATTAATATATTTTTGATGACTTAAGATGGACATGAAGTCCGAGATAACTAAAAAGATGAATAACCAAACGCATGAGTGGGTGAAAAACTCTTAAAATGGCCAGAACCGGGTCACCTGCCCTACATAGGTGTTGTGCCCAAACCATCTGCAAGCCAAAGTAACCCTCCTCAAAGGACAACTTTGGCTCAAATTTAAAAACAATAAAAAATATATTTTTACAAACTTTTTGCTATAAATAACATTATTACTGATTAGCTATTATCCTCATCTATCAAATGAAAACATTATAATACCTAGTAGTCTAACACAATCTACATATCAGAGCGATTTGTTATAGGATATAAGAAAAAAGTAGACAAAGTAACCCGCATCTACGGTATGATATGTATTTCGAAAATATGCATTCCTGAGCAATGTTGTATAATTATATAGAAAACAAAGATGACTTACATTTAAAAAAAGTATGCACTAAGACTAAAGACTAGAACCATCCAAATTAAGACGTAGAAATAAGACTTCAGATTTCAGCAACGAGAATTTTGTACTGCATGGAAACTTATTTATTATACTCGTATATACATCTGTTTTGTCTATTTTTAAATATTTTTAACTACATACATTAATAAGTACGTAAGTTAGAAAATAAAGATATTTTTCAGAAATTTTAAGGAAATCTTTATTTACAACACAATAAAGATAAATAAGAAATGGGGACTATTTTTGATAGCGTATGCGTGGAATAGTTTACGATTTAGCTTCTAGTGGTTAATAAAAAAACACAGTGTAAATTTATACAGATTTTCAAGGCCTAGACGATGATCCTTTGTTTAATCTCCGCGAATTCAAAAATATTTCAAGTAATATTCACAGTAAATTAAAAACAAAATTATTAGCAGTTTTAAGCAGCCTCGTAGCTCTGTTGTGGAGAATGTAATAAATCAGAAATTTTATTTGTCGTGCGTGCGCCTTGGAAAGAATGGGCAATCAACAGAAGGAAGGTAAACGCCATCGCGAGCGGCTCTATTGTGTCCTCTAGACTCTAGAATCTAGATTCTAGCCCTACTACTTTCAATTAAAATTCTTCCACCCGTTGGCCATGCTCCTCGAACGAACGCAGCCGCGCTGCTGCTGCTGCGCGGCCAGAGACTGTCCCTCAACAAAGGTAATTCATAAGTAAACTATGAAACTTAATACTTCAAGTATTTTCGGTTTTTATTTCTCGAGCTAATTAGGATCAGAAAGGTGGTCGGATGTCTGTAAGCAATGGCATCTGATAAGGGTTCATTATTCGCATTCCTTATTTAATAGTGAAAGGTCGTTTGTAGGCCACCCTCTGCAACCGACTGCTTTTAATATCGTCCAGAATACGTTCCCGGAATCAGATGTATCGAGCAGATATCGAGCTAAAAGTAGTTATTCGAACATAATTTAACAGAGCCTCTGGGACTGTCAAATATTTATTTGTATTGATTTAACCTAGTTTTCGGCGGGCACCATCTCATCAATTCCTGGCAGCCGCTTCATCAGATAGCATTTTACCTGATTTCAATCAATTTCTTTAAAAAACTTATCCATTCTATAGAAAAATTACGCGCCGGTTTCGCCTGCTGAGTCAAATCAAAGCTCTCTCATTACTTTTACGACCACTGAATTAAGACTACAAAAAATTATCTGTTGGGTTTGTCAGATGTCTGAGATTTTAAGTGGCGATAAAATTTGTCCTTCCACTTTGGTTGCAGCTAACTTGGCGGATTTTTCTGATATTATTATTATTTTGTTTTTTGTTCACATAAAACGAGTCATCATTTGATATTAACCTACAGAATTTTTACGGTACGATGGGAACTACCATTGTCCACAACAACACATCGGACAAGAGAGTCAAGTTTCATGCGTATGTAAAATGGTGCATACTTCAAAACATAATGGTCATAATAAAACACTGGAATTACGTGGAAGAATCTAGAAATAAAATTAATTTAAGTTCATTTTAAAAACGAGAAAAAATTATCGCAATTTATATGTAATTGAAAGCTATACATACGCAAGTTTCATAAAGCAAGATTCAAATTTTATAAAACTTATGCTTTTTTAATCCTTGTCAGTAATCAAAAGGCCTAGGAGAAAGGCCAGTTGCATTAAAAGGAACTAATAATAAATTAATAAGTTTCTTTAAAGAGATATGTTACCTATAGTAATATTTAAATAATTAAAAAAATGAGAAAATAGTGGTCAATTGCTTGTTTCCTCGAGACAGCAGAGTTGATCTGATGAGATGGGAAATGTTTTTTGAGATTTGGAGCTTTCGGCTTGAGATTACGATTTCAACTTCCTTTTAACTTTTTATACATATATATCCTATATACATTTATCGCTTTCAGGATTAAGACAAATCAAAATCTAACAAACCATTTGAATGCTTCGAAAGTATTTTAGAGAGGTCATATTACTTTTATTTGCGGATCAAGACGAATCTCAGAAAACACCATCCTTTGCTTATGCTATTAAGTAAAAATTGCGATTGTCGTCCTTTTTTAAGTTCATTAGCGTATTACATATACATACGGATAATTACAGAGGCCTGCAAAATCGTTTTTAATTTTAAACAATTGTTTTATGTAGTTTTTGGGGTGCTAAATACAAAATCAAAAATAAAAATGTTCTATCACATCACATTTTCCATGAAAATTGCGTTATTAAGTTAAAATGTTCATTTTCGTCAATTTTTGAAAAGCTTTTAAAAAATATCAATATCAATAAAAATTCGGACATTCTGCTGAGTTTTTAGTTCATATACAATAAATATTGAATGAATCAGTGTAGGGAGGAATTACTTCAAATACATGTTTCCCGCAAAACTAAATGTAGATATTGCTTGTTAATTATTTTTTGATAACTATAGCTAAGGTAAATTCACCATAATTTGAATTTCGTTTTGAGTTTTTTCGACACTCAACGATTTTCGAACAAATTTTCAGAAATGGTCAAAATACGCACTTTCTCAAATTATGTTAATAATGAATTTGTAGTTCAATTAAGCCAAACTAGGCATAATGGCACACAAAATTTACTAATTGATTTTGTAATGATTTAACTATTCGTTGCAATTAAAAAACAGGTGAAAACTTAAATAAAGATACTAGTACCCAAGTAAAACATTTTGTTTGAGGACGGTGTATGAAACATCACTTCTTTAAAGTTCCCGCAACAGGTAAAAATGGGCAGTTTATTGCATTTCTGGGATATTTTTGGCGGAACGTTGTCCGTCTGGATGCTGCAGAGATTATCCGGATGAGATAAATAATGGTTAGACTTATCTGTAATAATTATAATTTATCGATCGACGTCCTTTTGTCGCCCTTTCGTCCGCGTCCCTGTTCAAACTCATCGTTCAGCAAACAGGCGGCTTGAGAAATTTAAACGTTGGAAATTACGACGGGGAAACACAACATTATCGTTTGATTTCTGTCCAGGGATGGACGTCGATAAACGAAAGATTCGACAGGGACTGATATAGATTTCAAGATGATCAAAGGGAGATAATTAAAGTTCGGCCTCGAAAGGGGGTTAATGAAAATATGCCGGATAGGTGGACGATCGGATCAAATCTAATTACTAAGCGAACCTTTAGTCGCGTCTTCCTGGAATTCCTCCCGTGCTGCTTTGAGTCCTCGTTCCGATTATTCGGAAATTTCTGTAGATTGTCGATTGTGTGCCCCGTCTAATTTCCAACGATTACACGCCAATTCCTGAAAATAGTCCAAGAAAAGAATAGCTTCCTTTGAAAAAATAAGGCTGCTGATTCAGGTCAGATACCCGCACGGTAACTCAGAAGTAATTTATTTAATTGTAGGCGCCAGCCAATTTTTTCAGGCATAAAGGTCAATTCACACTTCTGGCTGCGCAAAATATTTCATCGGGACGGCGCTTCTGTAGTTTTTTTCTTTGATAAGTTACACCTGACAGGTTGACATGGTTCGATGTTATCAGACGGTTTGTCTGCAGTGACCCGGGCACCATGTCTTTTCAAATAAATATGTCAGTGTCACAGATAAACCTGCCGAACTGATAACGCGACGTGGTTACAAGGTGACTAGGCCGATTCCCATCTCGGGTCAGAGAGCAGTGCCCCTGTTAAATCGATTTTCCAGGTAACACATTGACTTAAATAAATGCAAGGCAATTAGAGCGGTCGAGGGAACAATTGGAGGCAACATGCTCCGGGCTTGTACCCTGCCAAACTTGCTTAGGGTTTCCTTTTCATGTGCAGGGGCAATCACGTGATGCATATTTAAGATAACGCACTGCGATCTAATTACTCTTTTATTGCTGTAACCCACATTATCAAATTCACATTAACAGTATTAAGAAAATTGCACATACCTACGTATACAAACTGAATCCTTAAGATGATCATTCTTAATCTACAATAAGTGCGTTTTTTGCACAATCAGATCTAGATCAGAATAGTTAGAAAATTTTTCATTGAATTGAATTCTATAACTCGTCGTCTACACACAAATTTTAAAATTTGCGAAAAGCACATCCAATTGCCGAATTTTAAATGTGCATGATTTCAAATCTTGAACCGAATAAATTTTTGGGTTAAATTTTTGACGCAAAGTTATATATCAAAGTAATTCGGTTTTATTTTTACGAAAATTTTATTTTTTCACACTGAAATTACACAGCAATTACAATTACAATTTTTTGACAAATGCTTTAAGAAAATCCTCCAATACTAGAGCTACGTAAAGTAAACTCGTAATAAATAGTAGTCGACGTTTAAAATACCAATAATATTAATAATAGATAAGTAGAATAGTTCTTCATTGTGTTCTTCGTGCAAAAACTGTACTTAAATATTGAAATAATTAAAATAACCTTAACTACATATTTTGCTAGACTATATAAGAATATCATATTTGAATGAACCCAGATTCTGACACTAACTATAAGATCCTCTATTGTATAAAAAATGGTGTATGGTATTAAATCATAAAATTATATAATAATAAATAACACTAACAATATTGAACTTATTCAATGGAAGTAGGTAACTAATGTCAGTATAAACATTTCAAAAGCTAAAGCAACCTACATTTTAAGAATTAACATAATTTTATGTTTTTCAAGCCTATATGCATGTATGTATATACAAGGATTGCTCGATAAGACACAAACTTTAAAAAAGCCGAACAAGTATGATTACAACTTAAGTTACATATAAAACAATTACACAGAATAAGAAATTAATAATTTTTAGATTTTTTCTTTTCTTATTTTTTTATTTTATTTAGGTTTTGATAGCTAGCCAGGGCGTTAATTAGTCTGTCAGTATGAAAATACACTTTTAAAGGCGGTATTTTTAGTTTTTAGTTAAAAATTTGTATTTTGTAGATAGATAGAAATTAGTATTAATTTCAACTCAATACCTCTAAACATTATACCAAGAAAAAATGTCTTCACAACAGACAAATAAAAAGACGGACAACAACATTGTCATATAAGGGTCCCTCGAAAAAAAAATGGTTTTACTTATAATTATTCGTTTGAATGGAAGTTTAGAAAAAACAAACTTTAAGACGATTCAAACGATACCAACATTTTTTACTTCCACGTTTTACATTCGGAAAATGGAAAATAACAAACTTGATTAGGTTTAGCCATAAATTTAAAAAAGTAGCTCATTTTACAATATATTGAGCAAATTTTCAAAAATAAAAGACTGATGAATATCTCTGCGATCGGATCGGCGGCATACACCTGTTTCTTAAATTGGATACCCATACCCATACCATGACTTTGCGAAAATTAAAAGACGAGTCAATTAATTACAGTAGTCTCCTCCCTTTGATACTAATTGGTTGTAGTTGCCGAACGTAACATTTGCATCAAACGCCGAAGATCATATGGGTGATCTGGCCTGAAGGATCAATAGCCAAGTCATCCTGTAATTTTGATGTATTTTTTGGACAAATTAATTTTTTCGGCTCTCTGATCGCGTTCAAGAAAGAAAAAAAAACTTTAATAAATTGATTTCCTAATTATGGATTCGATCGGTTTGAGATCAATCGATCATCGATTGTGAAAGATTCTCGGACGATACGATGATCCTCTGTACGTGATTAGCATAACACTAAGGCGACTTGGTCCAGATAAGGAGAAAATTATCTCAAATTTGGGCATTTGTGCGGTATTCCAGAGTTCTGGTGGAGGGGTTGATGATAAATTAGCCCTAGGGATATGCTAATTAAAATTTATGCCTCAAATTTACATGAATGAAGAAAAAATTGGTTTCGGCCTTTGTTGAATGGCTCAGTTCTCGCGATCCGGATCAATTTCGTCTTTTTATCGAACGATTGTCGCCAGTGATGATCGCTCCTCATGTCTATAAATATTTACATGATAGTTGACAGCGCCTGCGTGAACGTTCCTTTGTTGGTTAGGGAAGAGCAGAAAAAAGGCTGCCCCTTTCTCACCTTTTCGGCGTTGACTTATTACGTGATATTCTTCAATATGACTGAATGCGTCGATTAAATGTGGTGTTGCGTTTCAGGCTCAAAGCAAGACATGTCGGCACGATCATATGCATACTTCGAAATTTTTTTCAATAATTGTATTCTTACGTCGAACTTATAATTACTTTCGATATTGATAGTTTTGCCCACTTTCTCTTAATGTGACGCCAGACTGTTCGTTGGCTGTGTCAACTCCATTAGTTGTCTAGTTGAATGACAATAAATACGTATGTTCTTGGCTTTTATCGTCGGATTGAGCCGCCCAAAAGTCAACGGACTTCAGACATTATTTGTTCAGGGGTAATTAACGATTTTTGCGGCTTCGTTTGACATTAAAAAATAAACAAGATATTTTGAGCCTACTGGCGCTTACCTTGAGCAATCTTTTGCGCCATAGGCACCTTACCGTCTTTATTTCCTCTGTATTTGTTTGCTCATACATAGCTCATGTTTATCTTTTGTTCGACGTCCATCGGAACCTGAATAGGTAAAAATATTTAAATTGCACTGTCTGAGCTTGATTTATGTGTATGGTTGTTGCTTTGTTTGTAGCATTGTTTGGTTATAACCTGCAGCCATCCTTGACAAATCACGAGACTTTTTGACATTCTGCGTCCACTGTGTCGATTTGCATTGTGAGGCAAATTAAGTAGTTTCTGGTTTTGCTTTGACTAATGATATTAGCAAATTGGATAATGATTAATGTTTCAACATCGATTTTTATTTGGTAAAACACATTTTATAGTGACGTTTTCTTATTAGTCATTGCTCATTACTTATGATTAGTAAATATTGGGATATAATCTCTAGAGTTACACAACATTTTTAAAATTGGCGTGACCAGAAACGGAGACCAAATTTATATAGAGTAGTAAGAGTATCCAAAATTTGTTATATTTTCTATTATATCATTGCACCGATTGTACAATATGTACTTACATTAAATGTTTACATGGCAGCAGACTTACTGACACATTTCGTAAAGATACAATAACAAACAGATTAAGTCGTAAATTAGCAATTTGATCACTAATTTTTTCAAAATAGTTCGTAATTTTTACTGGAACAAATTTGTTGAATTTCAAAGAAATATTATATTTCTGACACTTATACATATGTATGTACCTACTGCATACTTTTAATATAACGAAATATTGCGTACTTTATGAAATTAATTTTCCATTAAAAAAACGATTTTAAAGTCAAAACCAGATCTTATTTACGTTCAAAAACTAATAAATGCCTTCCAGCTCCATTGTCAACATCTTAGTAATATATTTTAAAAGTTTCAGAACGAAATTCGGATTTTCTCCAGTGCCATTCGCTTTAAAGGTAACGCTCCGTCGCGGTCGGAACAGAAACTTTAGACGTGTTTTCCTCAAAATTACTTAATTAAATTTAAATTATTTAAAAAATTCATAAAATCTTTAATTTCTGGGCCACAATTTAGTTTATATTATTGGAAAATTTGTTTAATAATGTGTTGCACAAAAGTTTACGCGAGACACCCAAAGGAATTAATTAGGTAGAATTTTCCTTCTTCTAGGTACAATATCTATATATATTTTACTTTATTTACTCTTTGTTACGTTGATGACAAATTCAGTTCTTTCAGTAATGCAAGTACAAATATTGATAATAATTTAATGATTATTGGATTTTGTTCTGAGGGTTCAACCTCAAGGAATCACCTTTTAAGGAGGAGTTATTTAGCATAAATTTTTCACTCATCTCCTTAAACTAATTTGTGGATAAAGCTATCCGTTTCACTACACAGGTGACAATAACCCTCCTCTGGAAATTAGCTTTATCGGCGGTCTGTGGTCTCACGTTAAAATGTTTGGTCGCTACCATAATTGCGGCAACAAATCAAATATAAACACATGAATAAAAATAAATTATGTAAAACAGGATGCTTAGGCAAAACCGAATTCCTCTATCGTCTTAGGACTTCAATTTTAATATCATTATTTTATCCACCAGAATTATTTTATAAAATAAAATAATAAAAAAATTCTGAAATATACTTAATATGTGCACTAACTAACGAAAAAATAGTTAAGATACCTTAAAAATCGTACCCCGGAGTCTCTTCTTATTAAAGTAAATTACAACCTTTAGAATTATTTTATTTGTATTATACACTTTACTTTTCTTTCTTTCACCAATTTTTAAAAAACATAAGAATCACCTTAATTTCCATTTAGTTCTTATAACCAACACTAAACTAAACAATGAATTTACACACAAAAAGGGCTCCCGCGATTGATAAAGGAATTTAAGGCGTCAAAGGGACTTAAATTTAATCCAGCCACTCATTTAACACGTTCGGATCTCGACGGTTACAAATCATCAATCTCTAAAAGGTAGAAAATACATTCATCAAATGGATGTTTTGATGTCGGCGGGCGATCACTCGACCGGGAGATTTACTTAGCCGGAATTGCACCTTACACTTTGTGGATGGAACGCATTCCCCTGAGGTCGATGGTATTTTTTATGGACTACTGCGGAGTCAAACACTATTAATTCCGCCACTTTAGTTGAACCTACATCAATTTCAGTGGAAAATTAACCGAAATTGAACACCCTTGCGGTTGTATAAATCTGCATAATCTTCGATTTCAGTTGCTTCCAATGAAAAATGATTTGTTTCATTAGACGTCGTGCTGATTGGACAATATTTCATTTTTTGAATTAAGCAAAAGAAAATGTACTATTGAATGTTAGTGAAAAATGAAGCAGTACAAATACCACGAAATAGTAGTATTTATAAAATTTTAACTTTCAGATGTTTCTTAATATTTTGCAACTTTAATAAAATTCCTTCATAAACTTTGTGAAGGATCTTTACTTTTATTTAAAAATATTCTTTATTTTTATTTAAAATAAAATGTTAGAGCGGAATCATCAAAAATAAGAGCTTTGAAAAAGCATTACTTTTTTTGTTATTTTATTCCATATTATTATCACTACCATTTACATTTACCACTTTATCACTACCATTTACATATCTACGTACCTCCTTAAAACGCCTCATTACTGTAAAAATTGAATTAACCAAGGAAATTTGAAAGGATTAATAAAAATACTATGAACGTTTATTTTTTACAATTTCCATGTAAAACTTTATTGGAAAAAATACAAACTAAAAATTATTCTAGTGAATATAAAAGTCCTAAAGAAATTTTTTTTACTAACACGATGCGAGGATTTTCATAAACGAGTTTCATTACAAAAATATCGAAATGCAAATCCATGTCATTCGAGACCAAAATTGTATTTTAAACCGATTAAATTTAATTACGGCACCGATACAGGAAGTCTCAAAATAAAATTTTTAAATTATAAATTTTTCAGTGAATTCAATTCATCAAATATTTTCTCAAAATATGTGCTTATGCAAGGGGATCCGATCCTCTTCTGCAAAACGCTTGGATCTAAATCGCTTTTCTATTCAGGAGGGTTTGAATAAAACGCGATAAATCATTTTCAATTCGACTAATTTGTTAACGAAATTAAAATTAAAGACTTCTAAAATTTTAGTTTCGTATAAATTTCGTTTCGTGCGAAAATCAGAGCAATGGCCATAAAATATTTTGGAAATACCTTTGAAATTGAACCCCTTTCAAAAAACTATATTTACGAAGTGTCTAATATTGCACAAAATATGTAAAAATAATTAAATTCCCATATGCGTTTGCTGTAATGCGTTTTTAAAAATCTCCTACATCATTGTTTGTTAATATAAAAGCAGAAAAAAAAATACAAGAACTTCAAAAATATGACAGCATTATTCTAATTAAAATTTTTATGTCCAGTCATAATTCCATATTTATACACCTGATTCTATTGAAAAGATTGTTCTTATGAGGTCAGTTATTTCACCTATACCCTGTCAAGCCGTCTCGAATCGAATGTGGGAGTTTTCTAAGTTCTCGCTAGCATTACTAGAATTGGACTTGATGTTTCGGTCTTTATATTCTGGGTATATTCTATTGATCCGATACCGCGAATTCGTTTTACCACTATCGTTGTTGCTATCAAACGTGGTATTGGGTTCCTTGATTAGAGGCAAGTGCCTTCTATCGAACTGCGTACTCGATTTTATAGGACCATTTCTCCAATTTCGATTTCCAATCGGGTGTCCAAAACACGAAGTATCTGAACTAGCTCTACGATTTAAATTCCTTTGATAAATGTAATCTGGAGAACGCCAATTGTCAACAGTTGATCGAGTCGAATCGTTATTAAAACTATTATGACGATTTTGTCTACCGGGTCGGCGATCACTATAGGTGGGTTGGTAATTGTGATAAGTGGACCGATGCTCGGGATAGGTAGATTGTTGGTCGGAATCGGTGGATTCTTTAAAACGCAGCGATTTAATATAATTGATTCGTTCAATAGGATGTCCTCGTGCATCTTTGAATCCTAAAAAAAACTTTAGAATCTAAACAATTTTAAAATTGACTACTTACTCTTAATGGCGTCTTCCGGCATAATGCAAAGATCAGAAACCATATAATCGCAGATGAGGTAGCCTGTCCTATTGACACCGTGTGTACAGTGCACCCCGATCAATTTATCTTGAATGATTAAAAAGAAACAAAATCAATAAATCAGAAATTGATAACCCGAGAAATCATTCATGTAAACATCGTTCCGAGGCCTCTTGAATCACGATCTGAGCCAAGATGAGATCGTGCCCATAATACACAGCGGCACGCTGCCAACAGATTCCTATTTCGTTCATTTCTTAAGCATATGATGTTAATGAAATTTATTGATGTGTAATTTCAATTTGTACATCATCTCGAGACAATTCTTCAAAGCCAAGGCAACCTCACTCGCGTATGTAACTCAAACTAAATGAACTCCTGGCTCAGCTCAGACAAGTTATAAATGCATGCGCGCCGCAGCGTTCGCCTGGCCCACGCGCTTCTACCCAGGAGATATCTGGAGAAGACAACGAAAATTTAAATATCTTTGACCATGCATCTCTAAAATTTTATCTCCTTCGTTGAATGCAATGGACGGAGAAGTCTTTTTTTGTATTTCAAGAAGACCTAGAACGGCTAAGCTTTGAAGGCTTTGTGAACGCATTTTTGAGCTCTCATGATCGTAATCATGATCCTTCTGGTCTAGATGAAACTGAAACACTTTAATCTGACCGGGTTTGTGGGCTAGATCTATCTAGTGGTGCATATGGCGTTTAAATATCTTCTCAGTGTAATTCTTTGAATATTTTCATGTACTACAAAGCATTCGATCACATTGCAGTCGTGCTCAGATTCTCAGATTTTCTGGCAAACTCTGCTCAACAAAAGGATTAATCGTGGAGAAAGAGAACCTATCTTATTTTATCAATGTTTCCGGAAGTTTACCAATGATCTTCATAATACTTCTAAGTTTATAAATGGATGAAAACTCGAATATTTCTAAAATAAATAGACCAAACCTGAAACACAAATGAGCGCAATATGAGAGTATCAAATTTTTCTTGATGAAATAAATTGTGTAACAGAGATTCATTTCTTTTCGTTTTTAAACCAATTCCATTTCAATTTTAAACTAGCCTATTACATTTAATTTTTTCCTTCCATACTTTTGATTAGTTGCTTGAAGTCTCTTAAATAATTTTCGTTTTATGCTTTAGAACCGATCTTTCTAAGTTTTCCGCTTAAATATGTTTCCAAAACTAATTTCTATAATTAGTTCAAAACGAGTGCTGCTAATAGGAATATTAAAAGAAAATTTTAGCTATTTTTCAGCAAATATAATTAACATAATAATAAAATAGGAAGGCTGTGATTGATTTCATATCATATTACTCCCTTAAAACGTTACGTAACACAAATATGAATGTTTATGAACATATCTAGAAATAATCTGAAAAAAAAATTTATTTTTGGGCACAGTGGGGTAAGATTCCTAATGATAATACTTCGTGTTAATTAAAGGTCAAGTAAAAAATAGATAATTATATTAACTCACCATTGTCAATATTGTTATCCAAAAAATTTTTGATAACATTCCGGAATCTGAAATAAAAGGAACAACAAAAATTAGCTGAATGTACAAGTTTCGCTCAATTCGCAAGTAAAATTCCATAACTAAATAATAAAAATAATCAAATACCGAATGATTCTTGTTACTTATCTTCAAAACGATTTAAAAATTATGAAAACTTGAAGGAAACAGGAATCCAATTAACCTTTTTTAAAAAACGTAAAATACTCACTGTGTTCGTAAACCCGTTGTTGGAACTTTATGGCCAGGACACATTATTTTGATATGTTCCACCCCTCTCTCTCGAAAGTCCTGAATTAAAGCGGACTATAAAATCCTGTGAATTTAGGAAAATAGGATAACTTACCTCAGGGTTATAATATCTTTTTGTATTCGTAAGGTCTATGACCAGTCCCAAACGAGGAACCTTCTCCAGGAGTTTTTTGATATCTAGACGCGTCGAGTAATCTGGAACATTTTCACAAATGCTCTGAAATCATAAAATATGCAATATTTAACATCATAAATTCAACCGAAAAGTCAAGAAGAAATACTTTTCACCACGATAACTGACCGTCCCTTATTTGAGGGGGAGTGCGATAAATCAAAAATTTAATCTGTCTCGCCATGGCTATAAAGCTGCCAATTGGGACCAAAATTGATTGCAAATTGACGAGATGACTGTCTCCGGGGGCAGCCATTCCGCCGAATTGAGTAAAATTAGCAAAAACTTGAGCTGGTCGCCATAGATAAACTCACTCTATAGTGGACTCTTTCGAAATTGGGGAAAGGGGAATTACGAAAAGGAAATGGAAAACTTTTTCAGACATCCAGAATTGCAGTAACTTAACAAAATGGAGTGAGAAATGGCGACAAGAAGCAAAAGTTGCCAGCCAATTCAAATTTCGGATTTGACTTTGAGATTCGTGATAGATAATCCTATTAGGGGATTATGGTGCGTTGTAAATGACGAATATTATTGATTGATACGCCACAGTTTGGAAAATACACTTGCAAATTATGCTAAAGGAATAACCGAATAATGAGGAAATGAAACATTTTATGTTTTACTTAAAGGATTCCCCACAACAGCTTCGAATGATTGGATTAGCGAGTTTATTCAATCTAATTTATACAAATAATGAAAGTTATTTTTTCTGTAAAAATACTAACTTCAAGATATTGTACCTATAACAAAAATAAAGATACAGATAACTGAAACTAAGAATACTCAGTTTTCAAATAATTCCCTTGAAACATGAATTACACCTTATATCATACATATAAAATCGTGTATGTATAAATTCCATGTATACAAATCTATATATTATTTTATTTTAAAACTCTATTTAGATTTGAGATAAAGAATACGCGTACAAACTTCGGATATAAGGGACAAGGCTTAAAATTTGTACATTTTTGTTAGTGAATCAAAAACTGCAAAATCTAAAGGAAACCGCTTTAGCTCAACCAAATAGTAAATAATCCAAACTTTTAATTTTTTAGCAAGAGGTCAAAAGAAAATGTAGCCGCTAAAATAAATAAAGTATACCTGAATAATTCTCGTTAATCCCTCTGTCAGTCTCCAACAAATCCTTTAGAACTGCGATTTTTCACAATTTTACCTCAGCAAAAGAATTATAATTTTTATCTAAGACTCTTTATTTTTCGGGCACAAAACAAAAGGTACCTACCATAAAACCTTTATCTTGCCATGGAAAAAAATCCTTCTTTTACCAAAAATTGGAATTATCTTAATCCTTTTGAAGATACATATACATTTTTCAAGATAAGTTAGTAAATATTCAAATTTTTCAAATTTTTAATCAAAAGGTACCTTTAACAAAAAATTAAAGGTCCTTTACTTAATCCATTTATGTACATCTCATAGAAATTGTATTTAGAAAAATTATAATTTATATTTACTAGCATAAATTATAAGTGTAACACTTAAGCCAGTAATAAAGATATAGTATATACTGATTAAGTCGACCACTTTTGTAGCAGTATCAATATCGAAAAATTATGTACCTACATTAGTACATATGTAAGCACAGTTTTTTTTTCAGAAAAGAATCGTATTCCTCTTGTTGACATAATTTCCGAAAGAGAATTAACCATACAAGTTTCTGTCTGTTAATGGTCCAATTAATTGCGACACTTGATTAGTCTATATCTAAAATTCACTTAGCGCATGAGAGTTAAGGACTGGATTAAAAACGCCGGCACCACTTTCAAATAATGCTACTCAAATTTATCTGGCGCAAAAGTCATTGCGGCGCGGCATAACCTCCGCGGTATAAAGGCGATCAGCAGCGAATCTGACTTTGATCATTTTGTGTTAATTAAATGTTTGGCGCGAAAGGCAAACGCAGCCGAGGCAGCGTGAGCCGCGCGCGCACCTGGCACAACGACACCTGAATATTTTTGTGGCAGCATCTGCACCAGAGCAGCAAGGAGGAAATAGTTTTGAGGTTTGATGCAATTTTGTCAAGCAGTTTGACGTAAACTCGGAAAGGTTACGGCTTAGTGGAAAAGAATATGACGTGAATAGCATTTGGCGGTATTTTACTGTGATTTTATTACCCAAGCAAACAGCCAGCACTTGGCCTCTTCTGGCGTCAGCACGGGGACCTCAATTCGAGTACTGCTCCAAGTTTGTCGTAAAGCGCTGCGACATCTCTTTAAACTTTTAACGAGTCTTGCGGCGGACCATCTTAGCAAAAATTGTTAAATTACAAATTTAAGTAAATTCCCGTGTGGGAGTTGAATTACGTAGTAATTATTTTAACGACATTTTTCATATTCTTCATTTGATTTGTGGGCAACAAGAGTACATTTAAAAGACATTTATTACTTGTTAAGTTTTATAATTCGAACAAGTTAAACCAAATAAGCATCATTCATCTTACGTAGATATTATGTCAATATTCGAATACATAAATAATAATAATATCAATTGTCTGATTCATGTATTTGACGGATTCACGTATCCCGAAAGATAAATTTGATAAGGTTACCGAACTTACAGTTTACAAAAAACATAAAAATGTTTTCAATACCGAATTGACAAAAATTTCAAAAGATTCCGCGAAGAATTTGGTCGAGTTCTTATAACGCAAAATAGCCAAAGACGACTGCTTCAAAAATAATCTAATTTTACTGTATACACAGATATTAAATAAAGAATGTCTTTAGGACAAAATTAGCCTCATTGATGGGCCTTGAATTTTAAACCAAAATATCTGCGAAATGAAAGTTTATAATGAAATACTACTATCGAAAAAGTTTCAGGACGAGTATGTATATATTTTAATTTTGAGAAATGAATGGTCAAAATTGACTAAATCGACTTGAATAATGTGTTTTGGGGGTTGATTTAAAGGGGTTACTGTCTACGAAAACGAACCAAAAATGTTTGATAATTGCTATTTAATGATCAGCTTAATCATTCATAAACGCTATCATTTTCGGATATTTTATAATTTATCTCACTCACTCACTGTTACTGACATTTCTGATAAACCTTATTAGCCGTGTTCTTTTCACATCGGATCCAGTTCCGGGTTTTGCAGGAAATTTTGGATTGAATTGACACTTTAAAAACCATTACGGATATAAAGATTTTTAAATTTGCGAAAGTCGCATCAAATTGCCATGATATCTAGCCATTCAAACTTCAAAGCTTGAACTAGATAAATTGTTGGATTAAATTTTTGACGCATAAGTGTGTATAAATCCAGGCAATTTGATTTTATTTTCGAGAAATAAAAATTGTTTGATATGGTTGCTGTTTATAGAATTCAATTCAATCCAAAATTTCCTGAAAAACCCGGAACTGGATCCGATGTGAAAAGAACGCGGCTATTATATCTTTTCATTCTTGAGATACATATGTATTAGATTTTGGAAGTCAATTCGATTCGATTGCACTGAAACTCATTTCATTATTCAACTCAATTTCTTTAACTTTGGATATTCATTTTCCAAAATTGAAACAGATACTATTCTTGTAACTTCTCTGAGAGTAGTATAGTATTTTATCATAAACTTTCATTAAGCACACATTTTGTTTTTAAAGTAAATTATATTTATACATTAATTAATTAATTTAATTAAATAAATAGGCTAATTTTAGGGTCACTCTTTGTACGCTCAATCATGTTTATTACTATATACGTAATTTTCTCCTACACCTTTGTAAAATTACATCTTTAAATAAGTAATTTTTTAGAATAAAAAAAAATTGGTCTAAACCGAAAGAAGACATATAACAATGTCGAAACAGTTTGTTTGTTCTGTTAATGCTTGAATTGTTTTTACGTTTTTTAATAATTACTATACGCAATCTTAGCTTTATTTTATACTACTAAAATTAAATATATATTAAATTTTAATAAACTGCCAGTGGTGGTTAAAAAATTCACTCCCAGCCAAATTACACATTTTAACGAGTCCATTACAAGTGATTGACATCATTCTTCTCGATCGCTTACGATGCCATCATCGTCGTAATCGAGTCTGAATAAATAACATTCAGCAGCACCCAGGGCATTTGAGCATCATTGTAGGGTCCCCGTGGCATGCATGAGCATGACGAAAGAGTTATGGTCATCACTCAGTAGTTCATCAAGCCCTGTCTCCGCATTTGGTATTGGCTTTTACTCTTTTCGCCAGTGCGAACGATTATCAAGAAAGACTATGGGCTGGTAGCCAGATACCACACCACTCCTGCCGAATGGTGGTCCCAATTCTCTGATGGACAAATCGCTTTAAGAGCTGTCGGCGGTGGTTGCTGAAATGATTAATTTGACTAAAACTCAAATCGATTGGCAGATGAATCAGTTTATGTCGCGACAGTGTTGCTTGCCTTGTATACATAATGAACTTATTTCAGGTACTCGACGTTGGCTAATTTGAAACGCGCCCACCAACAAAATAATTGCTGTATTCTGGCCACCACCCAGAAGTTAGCTACCTTCGAGATATGCTAATTCAATTTGGGTCTCGTCCCAAAAATTAATTTATGACCAATTTACTTCAATTGATTGCCATTCATCATGGATTTAAAGGGGACCACATATGAAACAATTTTCGAATTTATTTATTCCCTAAAAAGCACATACATAGTTGGTTCTAACAACTTCTAATATAAAATATATTTTTATATCACACATTCAGAATAAGTGCAACTTATCGCACACTATTGCGTGCGACAAATTGCCGTTTGCGCACGGAAATTTGACATGTGGAAACTGGGGCTGATTAAATTCCCTCTTGAGATGACGCATAACTGAGAAAAACTAAAAACGGGGACCTTAAAATTTAAATTTTTGCGTTAAACACATGAAAATTTGACGAATAAATAATGGCAACTCAAGACTACGAATTACACAAGAACACTTCGGCATTTTTCTACCTGAACCCGACCTTGTCAATGAAAATCGTTGAATTCGAAGGCCTTATTAAACTTAAACTTATTCATTTATTTTATGGAGTATCTAACGAGTATATGTATATAACGACTATTCAGAACAAATTTTAATCACTACAATTAATCAAAAGTTAATCCCGACGGCTGGTCTTGTTTTCAGAACCGACCCTAATATGTTATTGTTCCCACTACGACTTGATCCTACAAAAGTCGCAATGCTGAAAGCTTATGGCAAAACTTTAGTCCTAAAAGAGGAATAAAACACCTTAAGTTACTCCGTAAGCATCTGCAAAAAATATTACGAATATCAAAGATTAAATGATTAATGATTGACCCATTCGCGGAAACGAGTTCAGACATTGTTGTCTAAGAATATGTATATTCAATTCAAAAACATTGCCATTTAGAAAAAACAAGGTACGAATTGGTTGTCGAAATATATCATAATGATTAGGAGAATATTCTATTTTTATCTCAATCTAATAAATATTAATCAAAAATCCTACTACGCTATTAATTTAAGATCATTCGTAGTTACCATTACTCATACCTTATGGAAACATAAAGTTGAGGAGGCTCGTCTCGTCTAGTTGTACGTTAGGCGACAAATGTTCAATAAAAAACAATACCATATGAATATTAGTTATGCATAGATCTAATCCATAAGCTGAAATAAATTCCAAGAAGTTCTGAAACACAACTTAAAATATTTCAAAAAGCATTTATTAAATTCCGCGTAAAATGCCACAAATATTTTCTGCGCTATAACCAATTGTTGCATCATGGAAGTTTAAGAGAACAATTTGCAGGCTACGGCGGCATTTTGTTTAGATGTTGCAATGCGAAAATCGCGTTGAGCAAGGCGCCTTTGGTTAATTTAAAACTGCTATTCCTCAACAATAAAGCCAATATCCCATGGCAATAACGTAGAAGAATTATGTCAACTTGGCGAGTTCAGATATACTTGAAGATGACACGATTCTATTGGTGTAGAGGCAAACATCCCAATTATCACTTTGGGGCTTGTTTATTTTCGTAAGAGATATGAGCATTCGATATTTATTTGTTCAATTTTGATTGCTCTCCCAGACAGCACACTTTCAGAGCTCAAGTGTGAGGCTTCGTAAATAATGAACGCGATACATGAGCGCATTGTAAAAAAGATTCAACGCGAAACTTCCTTATGGCATCTAACTTTGTGCAAAATCAACAGAAATCTGTTTGTAACATAGAATAACATTCATGAAGTTAAATCTATTAAATATACATTAATTTAACTTAAACAGCATATAATTTAATTTAATTAGAAAAACAACATACAAATTAACAGAGCATAAATAACTTAAATTTGTCACATTACAAAGGAATGCTGAACATATTTCCGAAATATCCGACAAAGGGCCAGGGATACATTTTAATATCCAAAAGAAAATTTATAGCTCCCAATATCAATAATCACAATCAAAGAAAGTCCTTTTTCCCCGCACATTTTGTCATTTAAAATTAATGAAACTACCTGCAGTCTCTGAATTACCAAGTTTTAATTTACAAGATCCAAACATTTGATCATGTGGGTCCACTATTTAATTTCAAATGTCAGAAAACACACTCTCTATTAAGTCACATTTATGTACGAATCATGAGGGAAAGGGTCCTTTGTAGTTTTTGAAGTGCCAGAAAGAAAGTATGAATGATTGCCGGTGGGAACTGCTTTGTGGAACTTATCAGCGGAACCCATCTTTCGATTTGTTTCTAGTTTTAGATAATTTGCTTTCCCCTTTATATAATTTTGTTTGTTTATTGAATTATGATTCATAACTATTTGGAAATAAAAAATGTTGTCCCAATAATTACTTCAAAACTTTAATATTAACTGCATTTAAATTTCTTATTTTTTTCAGGTTAGATAGCAAATATTGCATTGAGTTTAATTTTAAAAGCCCTCACCGTATATTAAGAATTTTCAATTTGTGAAAATTAATCTGAGTGTAATTTTCAGTAAAAATTTTCAAAGCTGCGATCACAGGGTTTTCAGTATTGGTAGCTCCTCCTCCTATATATATATAAAAATATGAATCATCAGAAGTTATAATAATAAAATTGTTTTTAGCTTTGTAAATACAATAACTAATAATTTAAGATAGTGTTATTTGTGTAACATGTCAATAATTTGGCAATATATGATCTTTTGAGACACATGTAAATAAATCGCAGTAACAGTAGGGCCCTCTTATCCGCGATTTCACTTATACTACTAATTACCGAAAAATAAACAGCTCGTGAGATTTCGAGATTCTCCATAAAATGATAGATAGGTATTTTTTTTTAAGTTGTTTAAAATGACAATAACAAGCCCATACAAAAATCCAGTTTTATGGGAAATTTTCCACAGACGAATCCTAATTTGACCAGACTGTTATAGCAATTAGCGTCCAAGTTCAATTTATCTTTTTATCTACAACTTCATAATCACTCCCACATCTTTTGAAGTGAAAAGGTAAATAAGCCATGTGAAATACGAATAGTAAATATTGTAATGTTCCGGTAAATATCCCACAACCCAATACTAATTTACAGGATACGCTATATTTCCGCTATTAAAGTGCACTGTAAATAATAGCAAAAGATGATCGAATGTTGTTTGTCGAAAAGTGCTAATGGCATTTGCAGAAAAGTCAATAGTTGGGTAATTGAAGAGGTTCTTAAATACATATTCATATATGTAATTATTTTTGTATAACCATCTTTTACATGGACGGAGTTTGTTACAAACTTGACTCCTGTGCCTCCTTCATACTTCTAATTTACTTCGGATTTTCTGACTTTCTTTACGTTTTTACGTTTATTTTCTTGCGATAACTCATCGGATTCCTAAGGAAAGCAGCAAGTAACACCTACAAGTCTTAATAACAGAATCAGAGCGCTTCCCAATAAAGTAGCTCATTACTCACCGCGGTTTCTACCATTGTGTTTCCTGACACCTCTAACAGCAGAAGCAAGAGAATCTGTCGAGAAAGGTGTAAATTTTAACCTTGCACGAAAGAGCACCCACGCTTCACGAAAACTGATTCGTTTTATATCAACCAGGCACCGCATCATTCTCACGTCCGAACAGCATGTAGGAGTTCTGTCTGTCCTTGTTTCTAAATTCTTAGTGATATTTCAGTCCTTTGGCCGAGTGCCGACGCGCTGAGACTACAAATGTCCATTTCTTTTTTTTCGTTTACATATTTCGTGATTTCTAACGTGTTCCTTACAGGGCAAGAAGGTCGTCAGATAAGGACTTTAAGTGAAGATTTGCACACTCCATTTTCTACTGATGCAAACTAACTTTGAGAAGATTGGTTGTAAATTTATGAATGACCTGTTTGACAAACACTTTCTTGTTCGTAATGATACATACAGATTTTTTTATGTTCTTTCACATACAGCACCTTCAGATCAATTGTAGATCCATGCGCCAAATAAGATACAGACTCAAAATAACTTATTAAAATGACACTCCAAATTTAATTTATGCATATTGTATATACCTATACCAGTAAACAATTATGTTACATACACATACATATGTTCTAAATTGTATTTGCAAGGTTTTATTTTACTGATACCTAAGCTAGTACAAAAAGTTTGTGATCAAATTACAATTTAAGAATAAATTCTTCAAAGGGTATGCAATTCTGGTGAGATTCCATATCCGAGTTGCACTTTTAAGTCCTTGGGCTTGTTTTCTTCTTTTCATTATCTGTATATGTATGTACTACCCATAACTCTATTCGTTATCGACCTCTGTAACCTTTTGTTATATTTTGTTAACGACCATTAAAAAAAATTGGTAATTTTACCACGTATCTTTTCATAAGTCCTAGATATAAATTTTCATTTTAATATCAGTCCAGCCTCTTACATATATGTACATAACTTTCAAACGAAAACATCGGCACAGCAGTAATGAGCTTTTGCTTTTACCCCAAAAATTAATTAAATATTGTATATGTAGAAAACAGATGGACATACAGACGTTCTTTTTTTTTCTTAAGAATTTACTTTATAAAATGTTCACATGGACAATACACGACCCAATAGCACACGTTACACATTAATAGTTTTATTTAAGTTTTTATTAAGCCAAATGAATAAATATCAATAGTATATTCAGAGATAACATATTACTACGTCTAGATGTGCAAAGTCATAGAAATTTTTCGTCAAGAGCTTTCACTTTAAAAACCTCCAATCTACTTCCAATCGCACATGGCCTAGCCCTAACCGAAGAGATCGTGAGTTTCTCTCTTAAAACAATGCTCACAGACAATGAATAAATCATGCGCATTGGCTGTGGCAGCTCAGGTTTGGCATGCGCACACGGGTTAAAGAGTCGCGACATCACTCTTTGCTGTTTGCTTCGCTGCAGACCCAAGCCTGGCCAAGCCAATTAATCGCTTTTAAGAGAGTGGCCCATAATAAGAGAATTTTAAACGAAAGCCCTTTTGCCTGAGAAGCTTTCATTTCATGCCGCGAAAAATTTCTATAGGATTGCACATCTATATATTCGTTATCTCTGGTATATTACTAGTCAATAGTGATAGGCAACATATGTATAGTATGTACATATGTACATACATAATTATTGGACTTGAGCCAGACTGAGGTCAGCTTCGCCTACACCTAATTTGGTTTCAGCCAAGCTTAGGGCCAGATTCGACTATGTTTCTTACCTCGTTTATGATCTTAAGTTTGCATCCGGATTGAAATTTGAGTCGTATTGAAAACTTTCTTAAGTCAAGATTATTTTGAAGATGTTTACCCCCTTTTTCGATTTTCACAAATAATACTGAAATGATTTTATGAAAATTTTAGGAACTTAAGTAGGAATTTTTATCCAAAAAAGAGCTTTTGTAAGATTTTTTCGATTCGTTTCGAACGGAGTCATGTATTTATAAAGCCACAGGTGTTTATGGCACTTTTTGTTATGGATCGAAAAATTTCAAGCTGCATCGAAATGAGGACTCATCAATCCGGTTTGAAAGTTTCAATCCGGTTCGAAAAAGTGCTTATTAAAGTGGTTCGAGTCGATTTACATCGATTGAAACCGGCTTAAAAGATTTCATAAACGAGGTTCATATATGAAACTTAAGAGTCCACCTATCTATAAGGAAATAGATGCGTAAACACGAGAATTATACTATATAAGTCCACTGACAATACCGCGCTTGAATTAAAAGATTTATACCTTCTCTAAAACGAAAGCACCTTATAAAAAATATATATATATATGTATATATAAAAAAACAATTAATTAAACTTTTTATTTCCCAATGGCGAACGTTTCGCACAAAATAAAATTAAAGCCAATCATTGCAGTAGTTACCGTCTGGCTTTCACCTGAGGGTTATCTCATGTGTCTTAAATCAAAATTAACAATTTAAGTGACTTATGGCGGTCATGATATTTCTCAAAAGATTGCGTCGATTGGACTTAAATTTTTGTTGATGTCTCTTGCTGTGCAACGATAATTTTGCGGTAATGGTAAAACACCGGCGGTACAGGTCCCGAGCTGCTCTAAAGGCCGGCGCACACCTCTGAGGATGCGACGGTTGGCCAGTTAAATTCGAGCGGTGCGTCGATATCGAATCATGGTTATAAATTTAACCAGACCGGCGGCTCAGTTCCTTAATTAGGTGCGTGATTTCATGATCTGATGGCGGTCATTTTATGTGACAAATCGAATTCTCCTCCATGCAGGCGGTGAAAGGCGTGCGAATGAATGGTGGGAGTAGCTCCGGCCTCTACGTGCAAAAAACAAATCTCAGAAAATTATAGAAATGTAAAAGGCGCCGGTAAATTCAGCAATTTGAAGGACAATAACTGGGCCTCTTCCACTGAATAAAAAAAACGCTATATGCTTCCTTTGTAAGAAAATTTCACAAAATATACACAGAACACTTCCGCCAAAATGTAGCGTTCATAAATCAAAGGGATCTCTGCAGGATACCTTTTATTGTCGGATGATGCCACGATAGTATGAGGGCCACATTCAGACCACAAAATCCTCCTCCAAATGAAATACTTTTTCCGACAACAACAATTAGGGAAACGAACACGACCATGGGATTTTGAGTCCGATGCCAGACAATTCCAATTCCAGGGAAGAATTGCCGGATGAATTGTCCGGAGAAATATGGCTGCAGAGGTAAAAAAGTGAAATAAAATAAGGCAACGAGGCGCGACAGAGGCTCGTTGTGATGGGCCTCCTCTGTCCAAAGATGACCACGATAATTGTTGTCAGAAAAGGATTGTTCTCGGATTTCAGCTGCTAGGCCTGCCGGATTCAATATAATCGGACATGGACTTACTATGCGCACCAGAGGACTTCGCATCTTTTATTTATTCAAATTCAGGTTTAGGGTCAAATCGTTTTCGCACAAATTTTCTTTATGCCCCATTGCCGCTATTCATTCACAGTCATACATGACAAAATATTGTAAAAGACTTGAATCTTTATGGTTTCTGATTTTATATTTCTGCAAAAAAAATTATAGCAATAATAAGCGCTTAACACACATTAGCAATATTGTAAGAATACAAAGAAGTTTATTTTACTGTAAGTTGTATTTTAAATTTTACTTTTCTTAACATTTCCATTTTTCGATCATTTATTACATATGCAGAGAGAAAATGATAGTACGTGTTGAATTTAAACTAAAATGCTCTAAAAATTGTACATTGCCTACCAAACACTGGGGTCGATTGAGTACCTTGAAAAGAGATATGCCTATCGGTCCTGAGAAAGTCACATTATCGTTATTAGTAATTCAAATAGATTTTAAGCACATCCGTTATAGTCGTTCTTTTTATCATTGTCAAAAAAATCTGGACTTTGGAAACAAAGCAGTACTAAAAAACAATTCATACTCCTATTATTTCGAATAGTAGGTGCTACATAACTCAATATGTATAACAATTTATAACATAATCATAGAAAAATCTTCAACATTTTTTAAACCAAAACTATTTAAATTTTTCTCCAAAAAATTATTTACTCGGGACTACCCTCCATATTTTGCTATATTGAAATCTTTGAAAATAAAACAATAACAATCCACCAAAAATTTTATTCTTCAAATACAATATGTAATCTTTTCCGGATTATAATTTTCGATATTAATGCTGCGTGAAAAAGTTATTAATATGTGTTATAAAGAATTTAGTTCTCTGAAGAAAAACACCGTAAAAGTATTCAGTGAAGCTCACGGTTACGGACTACTTGACTGGACTACATAATTTTTCGACAATTTGCAGACTATCTGTTTTTTAAAATTATACAAAATCTTAAGATAACCATAACGACAATTATATTTATTTCTCACTACCTAAAAATTGTATTTCATTAAAACGACCCAAGCTACCTCGAAAAAGATTTCGTAATAAACAAAGAATAAAATTAGCGCAGGTAGAGATTGAAAAAGGTGACCTGTAATTTTCTTCACAATAAAATATTTATAATAGGCGGAAAGCAGTAATCCAGCGATTATCTTATAAATCACTTCCTTTGGCCTCCAGAAATTTTGGTCAGCATTCCCCAAACCGAAACTTCAGCCACATAAACAAAATGTGAATGCTATTGATTCTCAAAATCAAATATTTGTTTCTTCGATTTCCTCCCACCGGTTAGCCGCTTACCTTTTAATTAGAGGTGCAGCGTAAGGGAAAAACACTTTGCCCATTTCGCGGCTTTCGTTTCTTCCGAAAAACCAATAACGTTGCATGCTCGCCTTAAATTTATTGAAACCACCCAACCAGATCAAAGCGTTCAGATAACGCGCGTTGGCACTTTGTTGCTTCGGTTTGCCTCGAGATTTCTCACCGCAAAGGTGTTGATGAGAACAGCCTCAAGGACCGATCGGACGCTTTGTGATACCAAAGGGTCTTAAATTGGATGATGCGGTTAATTTAATTTCGCAAGACAATTTTCGTTTGTGCTGTACGTTTAACCGCAGCCGTGGCCACAGCCGCTGGCATGCAACCGCAAGAATATTGTTTGATGTGTGTGACAAGTTACATACAAATTAATATTTCAACAATTACTTTCCTAACTTCGTTAAACTCTGAAGCATATTTCGAAAATTTTTAAGTAAAATTAATTAAACATGTACTCACCGGTCTAAGAGGAACTTTAAAAGCTATCAAACGCGTCCCAAGAATTTGTTTTCCAATGGGCGTATAATTTAGCCATCTAGAACATAAAATAAAAAAAATAAAAATATTAAGCATTTTTGATTCTTTAAAATCTCAATCTAACCATTAATATTATTTAGCAAATATGTAACTCTATATTAGCTGCATTAATCCAAATATTTGAACTTTAACAGAAAATAAAGTTGAATAAAATTGGGCAACAAACCGCTAATAAAAAGATATATTATTACAGAAATACTCCGTAAATTGTTGGAATCGGTCAAACAAATGGGGATTAGAGCTTCATACCCTAATAACAAGAAATTAATTCCGATTTGTCTCGTATTTCTTAATCGCTATACATAGATTAGTTGAGAGGGCTACACTCCTTCCTAAAAATTACTTTGTCAGCACGATCGCTGTCGTATTTTTTAATTGATGTTGATCAAACTTTAGTTTTGTATTAATTGGATTAATGTTTTATGTGTACGTCATATCTTAAAATTGAAGGGATACAATACGAGAAGGGGAGAGAATTTTAATTAAACTTTATTCATGCTTTAATGCGATAAGTATCTCAGTTGAGTTTGGTAATGCAAACAATTGGTTAAAGGCATGAAGATCTGTACTTTTTTATGTACCATTTTATGGATATTATAATTCCCATATTTCTAACTCATTTTCGTTCAAATTTTGCGTATACCTTTTTTTTGTAAATTAAAATCTTGATATTTTTAGACAAGGCAGTAGGAAATATTCGTTCTTGTATATTTTATTTGTATTTTTTAGCGTTTTTAATATTTTCAGGTTATTGTCATGTCGATCTGAAAGAAAGTGGTTGAAAAATAATTGCTTTAATCATATTAAATGAATTTAGTTAGATTTTCACTCTCCTGATTGTAAGTGTCGTTTAAGTACACAGAATTATTCGTGATCTAGATGCGTATTTTAATAGTAATATAGTTTGCAATGATCGTATCGATTATATTTTATAATTTCAAAAGCTTTTGTGATGTTAGAATTTATTAAGAGCATATCGAAGGCCTGGCCTTGATACTGAACTTTTAAGAACTTTTTAAGGAGCACATAACGTAACAATGAGCCGATTCTTGAAGATTTTCTAATGAGATTTATAATATGATGGATTTATGCACGAACAGAGTTACGGGAAGCGTTCGAAGAGTTCTATCAAAGACTATGTATATATTAAGACGTCCCAAGCGGTAATAAAATTTAGGGATATATCGAGAACATATGTAAAACACACCCAAACGATTTGCCTTTTCACCCCGTAGAGTCCGCGCCCTGCGAATACATCTACGCGCAAGAGAGATGCGCTTGTTCAGCGGTCGGAGCTTTTGACTCAGAAAAGTGGACGACAAAATCAAGACTCCTCGGAAACCTCTGACCTCTGTCTGCTGATGTAGCATGCCTGTCGTTGCTTCAGGAAAATATGATTTGCACCGCTTGGGACGTCTTAATATATACAGTCTTTGGTTCTATAATTTCGTATATTTCACATACTTACTTCTTTTGTTCTTAGCTTGTTTATAACTTGAAGTTTGCGTCAGTAAGTAGGGATTATTATGTATTTGAAGTAATTTTATTATTGTAAGCCTGTGAAACAGAAGTTCTAAGGCGAGATCAAATAAATGAAAGAACTATAGGTACGGCCCATATCGCGTTCAGAAGATTCGTTATATTCCATATTCCAGACCGTTTACAATAGTATTGACGTAGTTCACTAAGGCCGAGTTCGCAATTGCAATCGCTCGAGCAAGCAGATTAAGCAGATTACGCTCTGAGTACTCGCCAAAAAGATCACAATTGTGGACACAACTTCAGCTGTACGAGCGAAAAGAAGAAGACTTGTGTTATATGCTGACTGCTGATTTGAAACCAAATAATGAAAGAAGTTAATTTAAAAAGAAAATTAATTGTTAAGGCCATAGGTATGGCCAACGTATCTTTTTTTTTGAGTACGAAGAATAAATTAAGAGGTTTAAGAGAAGAAAAATTCATAAAAATCAATAAAGTTCAAAAATTCGCTTAGCAGGCAATGGTGTCATATTGGGACAAGGGATTTCAATCCCACTTTAGACTAAAAAGACAACAATTCGAAAATGGCAACAAATAAATGTTAGGATAGATCTGTTTAATCGGTCTTCACCGCCAGAGCACATAGAGCACGCTCGAAATGATCTGAATTGAATTTACGGACACAGATCAGATCATTCCGAGCACTCAGATCGTATATGTGGACACAATTGGGGTGCTCGGATTAATCTGATTGCAATTGCGATCTCAGCCTAAGTATCTTTTACAGTACAAAGCACTTTCTCTGCAACTGCCCAGCCTTCTCCCGTGCGCGCATTACGGGGTTTGGTGCTTATGTAATGAGAATGAAAGACTTAAGTTCTCAATCTCTATCTGATGTCCTTAGATTCATCCACTGACATCACTGACATATAGAACTGGACCGCTGATCCAAAGCAAAATCACTCCTCAAAATTGAGACTACTTTTTGACATAAGATTCCTATCTCTTTCCCCCATCCGGCCTCCAGGCGAAATGCATATGTAAGACAAAATAGAATATGTTTTTATATATCTGACTCTTCTGTTCTTCCGGCCCCGAGCTTGTTGGTGTCGTAATGTTTTTTACCAATTACTCAAAATGTAGAGCGAAATTAAAGGGGGTGTTTTGTGACAACTTATATTTATTTATTTTACTTATTTTACCATACATTGCAAATAATTTAATGTGTTTTTATAGCATGAGTTTTCTAAAGTAGGCTTACATCCCCACTTAGAATGGTTTGCATTTCCACTTAAAATTGTCTCACTTTTCGACCGCCAATCAGCAGTTCAGTTCTATGTCAGTGACTGACATATAGAAACTGGACTGCTGGTCCTGGCTAAAAACTCACTTCAAAAACGAGATCAAATTTTGGCCGAAATCTAACTATCTCGTTCCCCCGCAGATACCTCAGGCAGGCAACTTAATAGCACTTTATTCTGGTATTCGAATGAAAATAATGCAACCCCAATAGATACAGTCCACTTCATAAAACTTTTTTCTTCATATTAAAATTATTTTTTTGAAAAATGCACAAAATTGGGCAAAAGTAAAAGAATAAAAACGAAATTAAAATCGGCTGTTGCAATAGATTAACGATGACCAACAGATGGCTTCGGCACTTTGTGTCGCATTACTCCCTATGGGAAGTACTGCATGCATTATAAGGAAAAATTCCAGTTGTACTTTTTTGAAAGTATAAAGGGATGTGTTCTTGTGAAGTGGAAAAGAATATTCCTCTCCTTTGGACGCCTCGTCGATTTTTTTTCCTGTTGAATGTTCCCAGTAGGAAAAATTGCGATGCCTCCCTCTAAGAGGTATAAGGGATTTATGTGATCTAAAGGGGAGATCCTAAAGGAAGTGAAAGTGATGACAATAGTTGTTTAAGTCGCTCGTCTACCAATGACATGCTAATGTTAAAATCATGCCAAAAGGAGACGTCCTAGAGGTATAAAATCTCTTTTAAGAGACATCCAGGTTTAATCTTCGATGCCTCTTTTTCCTACTGGGTTATTCCACAGTATTTTCTGACTAGTCGCCTGAATATCTTTTAGAATTATTTTAAGCTTCTTTAATAAACTGTTATAAGTTATATATTTGAACAAATCTCTACACATTTTCTTTCGTTTTTCCTCGTCGTATTTAAAGGCACTTCTTTAATCATTTCACCTAAAATTGAGTACATATTGAACTCTGGCTGTAAAATGACTTTTTAAAAATCGTTATCACGCCTTTCTCGTGTCCTAAAATTATACGATATTAGACCAAGATTGTCTTATCGTTGACCTTGTTAGATATATATTAAAATTAATCAAATTCACGAGGTCCCTAAGGCAAAAAATCTAGTTTTTGTTTACACATTTCTCCCCCATGTTTATCAACAGACGAGGAAGATGTCACGTGCTATTAGAAATCCTCGAATTCTTCAATCCAATTTCTTTGGAGGTGAATTTATATTGTTAAACGGACAATTCTTCTTTTACCTGTCAGGTATATTAGGCATTCTTGGTTTTAAAACAGCACAAAACCGCAAATTTTTCCGTTTTTCACACGACGCTTTACTTTTTAGTAATACTCTGACATAACTTACGTCAATTTCGACATTTGTCAGGTTTATTTTTTGCACTCATCCACTGACATATTTTACAGTGCACTCATCGCATCATCCAGGAATCAGAAATTTTTTCCTAATTATAATTTTTAAAGAATATAATAACTTATTTAAAGTGAAATTTGTATAAAATGCTTTGTTTACTATTGAAAAATTACAAATATGCTCAATTTTCAGGCAGTTTTAGACTACGCCGGTTTCTTCATATTCCTATCGCCTCCACTGGTTATTATTTTGACATTTTCCCTTCTGACTCCTGTCAGTCCGACTAGTACTGCAGTGAATTCCGCTCCATTATTTTTATGGTAAAATAACCCTCCCCCCGCGAGTCATTTATTTTGTTATTGTTTTGTGAGAAAAATGAGTGCAATTGAAAAAACCCAATTCGAAATTATAAGCACCGACGACAGCTTGAAGGCCGCCTTCGAGCGTCCGCCGAGCGATGAGCATTTGCCGTTCGCACCCGCGATGGGCCATGGCGACGCCGAGGAAATCCTGGAGGCTGCCGACGCTCTGGACGCTGACCCCGGGGACCTGCGGCAGAAGCTGGAGCGGATCTGCAGGTGCTGCCTGGCCGAGTCCGACGAGTTGAAGTCGATTTTTGAGCCGGACGACTGCATCTCGTCGATGATTTTCTTGTTGACAAGTATTCAGGTGATTTTGACAGTTTGCACACTAACGCCAGTGTTGAGAGCTTCATAAAAATTTCCCTCTAGCGCAGAGTTCTTCAGGGTTCACACCAATTGTAGCTATGTTTAAATTAACTGATATATCTGGGGTTTAAGGCTAATTAACCATCTCGGAAGGTTCATATGCACTGAAAATAAGCAAATTTGCAAACATTTCTTACCAGCAGGGCATACATACTTTTTCAAATATTTTATTTCAAATGTAAAAATGTTTTCTTGTAAAATCCAAGGGTTTCATTAAAACCGCAAAAACACTTTAGATCTGTTCTTTGAGAAAACTATAAAAACTGTGTCGGACCAGTGCGTCGCAGGTTTTCGTTTTAGTGTTCGTTGAGAATTTTTACATCAAAACCGGGGCGCCACAGTATGCAATAAAGCGGCGTCCCAAGTTTGTTTTAACGAATTTCTCAACGAACAGACCTTTTAATACACTAATCCCGCACAAAAGCCTAGAAGCATTTCGTTTAGAGATTGTCGTGGAAATAGCTCATTTTATTAGAAGGAGACCCAATGAAACCCCAAGAAAACTACCCAAAGAAAACCCCAGTCCTATTTATTAAGTCGGGTGTACACAAATTGAAGTAAATTTTGTATTATAAATTGAAGTAAATTTTATATATATTTTTAAAGTTATCTAAGGAGGATGGATTTCCTTCGAATGTCTGCATGGAATGCCTTTTACAACTCACACGAAGCATCAACTTTAAACAGCAAGTAGAAACAGCAGATATGACCCTCAAGAAGTTTGTAACTGAGGTGAGATTATTTAAAAACATTTTTGCTCATTTTGCATTTTCGATATTTTAGGGATATTTCCAAGGAATGGTTTTACAGAAAGTAGACATAGAGCAATTGGCAAAGCGGCTGTAAGACTTAAACCTAAAATGTAACTACTGTAATGAGCTTGATATTTACTTTTATTTCAGGTCAGAGGACAATGAGTTCGATTTTATTAGCGTTGGAAATGACTTAGATATATCTGATACTGAACCGATGAGCAGCGTAAATGATTATGCAGTAGAAATCACGAAAATCGATGAGAGTAATATTCCTGAAAGTAGTTACTGCAATCAAACTTCTGAAATAAGTAAAAACAAATTAGTTCGTCAAGATAAGAAGCGAGGCAAGACGAAAAAGAATAAATGGAAATCAATACTCTGCATACTATGCGACAAGAATTTTTTAGGTAATTCATAAACGTTTTTGAAATTATCTCAGTTATAATTGTACTATGGACCAGATCCTAAAGATTATATGAGTCACATGAAAACGCATCCTGAAGGAGAGGCTCTTTTCTGTTGGTGCACCGTCTGCAACCGCAGTTTTAAAGATCACAACTCTATGGAATACCATTACCGTTGTCATGAAAACAAAACTGAAATGAACGAAACTGAAAAACTATTTAAATGTAAGGACTGCGATCAAAGTTTTGCGGTTGAGGCTGATTTATATATCCACGGATCAGTTCATGAAACAAGCGATAAAATTATTTGCCGAAAATGTTTAAAAGAATTTCCAAGTTAGTAGTATTTTTATTGAAAATAGAAATAAGTTGTAATATAATATCTTTACCAGGTGAACGTAAATTGAAACGACACATTCGCACGCACTTTGAGGATAAACCATATAAGTGCGAATTGTGCGGGAAAGGTTTCCCTGAAAAGGGATCGCTAACCAGACACTTTCGTCTTCATACGGGAGAAAAGCGAGAAAGGAAGCACGTATGCAATACCTGCGGGAAGAGTTACTTTGATGCCCATTCTCTTTCAGTTCATAAACGCACCCACACTGGAGAGAAGCCGTGGGTGTGCAAGGAATGTGGTAAAGGTTTTATTGATTCCAGACTTCTAAATTCCCACCTAAAGACTCATAAAGAAGAAAAAATGTATGCTTGCGACAGGTGCGGTAAAAGGTATGTTGAACATGAGTATTTTTAGGAGTACTGTGTTCACAATCCAATTTATTATAGATTTACACATCAAAGCACGCTAACGACTCATATACGAGTGCATACTGGCGAAAAACCTTACGTCTGCTATATTTGCCACAAGTCGTTTATTCAATCATCGAATCTCAACTTGCACATGCGGGTTCATTCCGGAGAGAAACCTTATCAATGCAAAATTTGTTCCAGATCATTTGCCAGCTCCTCGACTTTGACGGCACACATGCGAACTCATACTGGAGAAAAGCCATACACTTGTCCGCAATGCGATAAAACGTTTGCTCGCCACGATTTAAGTGCGCATATACGTTCCCATACTGGTGAAAAACCATACACGTGTGGCCTATGTTCCCGAAAATTCACAACTTCTGGACAACTAAACCAGCACAAACGGGCGCACATAACTGAGAAATCTTTTGTCTGCAAAATCTGCAACAAAAGTTTGTTGACAGCAAATTATTTGAAAAAGCATATGAAGACCCACACTCATCCTGAAATTGAAGATCAAACTTTTCAAATGGAGAAGCTCAATGATCTACTTGCAGCTGTCGTCGATAGTAATTGAAACGAGAAAGGAAGGCACTTTGATGTGATCTTGAATGATCTATGTACATGCACTGATTCGTTTCGCAACGATTGCAGTCGACTAGATTTAGAAGAATTTTTTGACTCGGAACGATGTACATATATGGGTTATATGCAAGTTTTCTATATTTAAAGATTAGATTCTGTAATGGAAGTAAGCTTCAAATGCGGTTAATATTAAAAAATTTTATCGAATAAGGTGTTGCCTGATAAATTATATACCCGTGCGATTTTCAAGCAAATAAATGATAGTAAAGCTTACCCCGAAGTGTAATTATTTCCCAAGATTATTGGTTCCTGGCAGTATCTATATATTAATACGTGAAGGGAAAACTTTGTACCCCTTTTTAAGCATATTGGACAGACGGAGGAGTGCGAGATTTGGCATAGTTAAAGTTTATATAGAGAAGTGCAGAAAGCTAAAATTTATATATAATATGTGTTACATTAAATTAAATTAAATAAATTCATTATTTACGTTCATACTGTCTATGTCAAACGCATAGTAATCTGTGGTCAAACTGTCGTAATTTTATTATTGACAGTGCCAATTTCAAACACATATAGTAGGCTGTGTACATTCGTATTTTTCGTAGTAACCCCAGTAGGTCGAATTTCGACCACAAGGCGACCACTAGTCTTAATAATTTGATAAGTTATAATCCGAATACGGGATTTATACAACAGAGGTTATGCCACTATGAATTGAATTTACCTTCGAATTTAGGCTGGTTACACTAAGTTATACTTCAAATTATTTATTATATTTAGAGACTTGTATAGTATATCAAAACTTCCAATATAACTGTTGAAATAAATTAGAATAGTTTCATAACTGCTACGGCTCTTTAATTTTGCACAAACATTGTAAATGCTTTGTAACTTATGAAAAACTACCCAAGATTACAGTCTTGTATGTAGGTACATACATACATATATACCTTTTATCAATTTCGAATATGTTTATCATTTTCTGGTCATCTGATTTTTATAAGGTTACTTAGAAGTTATTCTAATTAGCTAATGGTTCGCATTTTTATTATTATTACAAGCTTTTATTTAGTTTGACCTGTCTCTTCACCTGTCTGTAATGAAATCTTTCAAGTTAAATTTGACCCACTTCGCGGTTTCCGATTGAGCTGAAAATTTGCATGCATATGTATGTATGGGTCAAACGCAAAAATAATGTTCGGGCAGTGTAAAAGAAAAAAACAATTTTTTTGGTTCTTTTTTTGTTTTATTCTTTATTTTTTGATGAATTACAAATAAAGCACCTATCAAGAGTAACCCTATCCATAACTTTGTTTAATTCTATAATTTATTTTAAACTGATGATTGAAGCACAAATAATTTGGGAAAGAAGAATTTTCCACGGAAATTTAGAGGTTATTTTTGAATGATTGGAGGAAAAATGAATTCATTATTGTAATTAAAAATAGGTAGTACTAAGTTATATTGCTTTTAATTGAACTAATTAAAGTAATCTTGTATAAAAGACCACTTTTCGTCTCTTCTGTGGACACACAAAAGAGACAGAAAAAATTGAAAATCTCCGTTTTTTCAGTCAATTTGGTTGAACGATTTCTATTTCTTTTTTTCTAGTAACCAACACGTCCATTTAGAAATTAATAAGAAACATAAAAAAAATCGGTGCTGATTTTAACTTAATTTACATCGACTGTTTTGCGTTTGACCCGTATATCAAAAGCTTGTTTTTAAAAAAAGTTTTGTTTACTTATTATTTTTAAATCTACAACTACTGGCGCGCGAACCTGTAATTTAATAAATTTTTAAATTTGAATCAATAAGTATAAACGGAAAATAAAGGTCTTTTATTATTTCTTAATTTTCAATATTATTAAACTTTGGCATGAATCTAAAAAGAATTTAATAAAATATATAATTAAATAAGGGGAGAAATTGAGTACCAGTCAATTTGACTGGCCTTGGTAGTTCTAGTGTTAAAGAAAGGGGCTAAAGACAAACATGAATTAATTTTCTAAATATTTTAATATCTAGCCGCATAGAAAATATGAGAGACCAAGGTATGTATTTTTATCATATTTAACAATTTCTCCTTAATACGTATATGAAGCAGTGCCAAACCCTAACAAGTCCATATGTCCATCAATCCAATTTCTCGCGAACGCTACGCTGGCGTAAACCGCAGGCCTGTCTTGGTTGCATCCTATGCCCCAGGAAACTATTCCGCCTTGAACGTAGCGATTCTCAGCCGGGGGGCCCACTGGACAAACGAGGGGAGCACCTCCATCTCCTTGGCAAGTGTCGATGCCTTCTTCACCTCCAGCACATATAAAAGTGGGACTTAGGACGAATCTTTTGCCTAATCTTGTTTCCCGCAAGATATTTTGGCACCTCTGGTTATCGACAATTGGTAGCTTAACCCTTTTCATGATAACACTGTATTTTCCAGCTAGGCCAAAGACATCCTTTCCCCATCCGCTTGCGTAGCACTCGCGGCTATTAAATACAGTTCCTTGTGCTGGCAAGCAGATTGTGTTTATATGATCTGCCAATTCGAAAGGCCGCTGCAGCACCACCAAGGCCTAAAAATATGAATGATTAATTAAAATATGAAAAATCAGCTAAGAATACCATAATTTGCGGGCAAAGATTTGTTTTTCTGGCAGTATAATTTATGTCACTGTTATAATTGATCGTTCTGGACCCTTTTATTACTCAAATAATGGATAATAGATAATAATGGATGGATAATTGATAATAATTAAAATATAATTATCATCATCACTTTTAAAAAATATAATAATGATATTACAATACATATTTATATGTAGAAACTGATAAATAATTAAAAATATTTGATTACCTATTTAACCACTATTTTCTCGATCTATTTACGGCTATATAAGTAAAAAAATATATTTCATCGCTGCATTACTAATTAGTTTTTATAAAAAACATTGTTTCTTAGATAATTGGTAATATTCTCCGAAAATGATGAAGAAAAATTATATTTCTTTTCTCATAATATAACTCTTCTTCCAGCCTTTTTAATAAACTACTTTTTTTTTACATATGGGGTGAATCAAATTTTAGGGCAATTCGCATGATTTTTACTTAATATTGTACATACATAATTATAATAATCGGTAAAATAAAATAATTAATTAAATTTACTACTGTATAAAATTCAAATGTTAATTATGTACTTACAGTATTATATGCAAGGGTGCGTTTGTTAAATTGAGGATGTGTAATAATTTGAGATGCAACACGTTCTTGGTGAGGTAATCGCTCCTTTGTTGTTTGTGTATCCCACTCTCCTGCTCGAATTTTTATACTGTTGGGTACTGCTCTAAAAATTAAATAATTTATTATAAATATTATATAATTATACGAATATTTTAACATACTCATTTACACAATGTGCCCCGGTGAGAATTACTTGAGGATGGATTAAAGATCCGGCACAGATGCAAGAATCATTCAAAGTACTAATTACTGCTACTGTCCAAGGCAATTCGCCAAAATTGGCTTCATTGTTCTACAAAAGGGAATAAAATTTAACAATTTATTTTTTTATAATAAATTAAAAGTATTCTTACAAAATTTCCAGTTATTTGAAAATCTACACCATTCACGTTACGAATTCCACAGCCCTTTGGTCGGTTCGGTTTTTCATCAACTGGAATAACTTCAATGGGCATCTCCTTTCTTCTTTCTTCTGTGCAGCAAACATCAAGGACATCTTGACAAGTTCTAGGATCAAATCTTATATCGATAATTCCAAAACCGTCATATTTCCCATCCGTACTTATGGTATTATTTTCAGGAGAGCATAAAAAGTATGGAACGCATATGCAACTCGCACCAGTATTAGTTGACAAAATTTGTGGCTCTCTAGTTGGCTGAAATGTTATTTTAAATATACATATATCAAAACAAAACTTTTATATTTTCTAAGTATAAACCAAAATTTATTTGTATTTATTTATTTATTTGTGTTGGAAACTTTTAAGGTGACACGTATAAAAAGACAAACCCTTTTTCAATGGAAATATATCGCATAAAAAAATTTTAGCTCCAATTGTTATACACAATTCATTCTTTTGCTCTGACTGATTATGTAGCAATTTCGTTATTAATTTCAAATCGATTTTTGATATTAAAATGTAACCTTGGACTGTTGCGCTATTGTTGACATAAAATTTCTGAATAGTAGCAAGTTGCTCCTATTCTAGTGACTGTCTATCTGCATTTAACTTTATTAAAATTTGAGCAATTTTAGATAAGTATCAGTAAGATTACCTATAGGAAGTTCTCAATTACCCTAATAGTTTGAAATTAATACAAAAGAAATACAATTTATTTTCTGGACTATAAATATACGAAAAAAACTTTTCAAGTTTTAGTTCAAAATGGGTTTTACGAATCAAATATACAAACTTTTATTTTTTGTCCTAATAATTTGCGTATCAGGTAAATGTAATTCAAGCGAACTTGATTCGTCGAGAAACGGAGCGCAGTTTCAAAAAAGCAACTCATCATCCGAACAATTATTTGATTTTGACGACATAATGGCGAGTTGTAACGAAAGTTTTAGAACGTCACTGGGTGAGAGTGAATAAAAAATTAATTAAGTATGTGCGTTTAAATTCGGTTTTAATTCCAGATTATTTACGAGAGTTTAACACTACGGGAAGATTTCCTGATGAAACTGATAGAACACCTATGGTAAGCTTGAAGTTAAATATGAAGATGTTTTTATTGAGTTTTTAAAATAATTTTAAAATGTTTTCTGAACATTTAATAACAATTTGGAAAATTATTTGCATGCAAAAGTATCTATGCCTCTTAAAAGAATTTGCTCGTAAGGTCAAATTATTTTGGTTTTTACGTCAAAATTCCTGTCTTATAAAAACTACTATTGAATCAATAAATCGATAGCATTTAAAAGATTCATATTTCATAATTTAGATTTATTATTCCAGTGTTACATCCGCTGTTATTTCGAAAAATTAGGCACTATTGAAGGAGGAAATATAAATAAGTCAAAAATTGTACAGATGTGGCCTGAGACTGTAGATTCAGTGGATATTTGTCAGAAAGAAGGAGGTATTAAAGTGGTAGTTAAATAAAAACAAAATAAAGTATTTTTTTAATTATAGAACTGGAATCGAATCCGTGCATGGCTGCATACGCAATCATTAGTTGTTTAATGACGCACGCTCTAGTTGTTGATTCAAAAAAAAATTAAATAAACTAAATATGTAGTTAAATCTTGGAAAGAAATATTTGTTCCTAATATGTTATTATTCATATGCACAATTGCACATACATACATATATATTGTGAACTTTGTATTCAATATTCCAAATAAATTCTTTCTCTATTCTGTTTTTTTTAATAGAAGCTGAACATAGGTAAAAATAGGACGTTGCCCAAAATTTGCTTGGAATGAAGGAAAAGTTAATAAAATATTTTTCATTTCGTTTTTATACTTTGGGATTTTTTCTCATCAAGTTTAGTTTCCTACAATCCTCATATAATTTCTTACACTTGCACTATATAAAATATTTCCTTATAGGTTAGGGTGAAAAAAACTTTAATAAAAGGAAAGAAAAACTTCCACGATTAAGAAATATTGAGTCTATAATGGTAACAAATTGAAATAATGTCTAAATATTAAACCATAAAATAATTTTTAAAAATGGGTAAACCTTCTTATCTCCTCGCTCAATTAACGCCATTTGAATATGCGGTGAAGAAATCAATCATTCTCTCTCGTGACAACTTTTACGAATTTAACCGAGATAAGAATAGGCAAAATTTGTCGTTAAAAATTATCAACTTCTAATCCAGAATCGCCTTATGCCAATGAAATCAACAGGCTTTATCGCATCTTTCTAACAAATTATTATTTTGAAAGTTCGTAAAATAGAATAATGATACGTATTTTCCATTAATCGGTTAAGATTAAGGCAAAAGAGTTTCCCCTCAAATTGATATTGATTCAAAATCACAAACAGGTTATCAGTTTTTGTCGGGCTGTTGCAGGTTTCCAAAGTTACAAAACCTATACCTGTTCTTTTTTGTGACTGTTAAAAGGACTAAAGCAATGGTTATTTCTTCCTATATATATTATTTTCATTAATTATAATCCTTGATTTAAAAAGTTAGCATCAGAAAACCGAAAATGGTTTTGTGTAAATATAATACATATAAAATACAAGGTTTGAATCATTCCAAAGTAAAAATCCCCTTTTATTGAAAAGAGAAAAAAATAAGAAATTTGTAACAAGCGTTTTCGCGTAGACGACTTCTACTAAAAATTTATTTACACAATGAAGGTCTAATAAAAAATGATTCGCTCTATGATTCACTATCAATAAACAAAAAATCCCCAAAGGAGGTCAACTAAATGGGGAAAAACAGAAACCTTTACTAATTTTAATTACTTATAATTATTCACAGTGCATAATAAATAACTTTATTAAATGTTTTCTTAGAAAATTGACCGCTTCGACAGAAATCTACTAAAAAAATTTAAGAGTTCCAATACGAATAACTAATGATTTATTTCCGAAGATAAGTTTCGAAAGATAACCTTGACTCTGTCTGTTGGCACTCACCTCAACGATTGGTTCAGGCGTTACGATTTCTCCGAATCCTCCAGTCCTCCTCGGGGTGCTGGGGGTGTCGAATACGTTCGCAATAACATCTGCAAGATTATTATCATCTTGTTGCGGCCTTGCATAAACTGCACCAACTGATATTAACAAAACCACAGCACACTTAAACATCTCACCTTATGAAAACTGTAAGAAAACTAACTGACGAACGAATTGATGAGCATACGCTTGTAAAATTATCGAATATCACTGGTGTTGCTGCTCGGCCAATGCTTAGACGAGTTTTCAAGAAAAAATCGCACCCGAACCGCTCCGAAGCAGAATGAACATAAAACCATGAGAAAATTATAAGAAAACAAATTTAAAAACTCGCATATATCTGGCTTTCTGCGGCTTGCTGAGTATTTTGAGATTTAATTTTTAATTTTTTTTCTTGCAGCGGTCGAGCCAGAAACATCGGCTTGATCGGTTGACTTCTGGTCAACCACTTGGAAAGATAACTGATGAATCTCCTCGGGGTTTTTGATGCTTTCGACTGTTTTCAGTTAGCGAGCTTTGGTTGTTACCAATAGAATCAGCAATATATGTACGTACAATTTATAATTTAGATTAATATAATCAAAATAATAACACTAATGCACTTATTTTCGCTTTTAAAGCTCTAATAGTCTGCATGTCGACGATGATTGAACTCAAAGAACACACATATGTATTTCTTAAACAGGTTAGAATTCCCTGTTTAAAAAATAGTCATTAAAAATTATTTGAAATTTTAATGTTTAATTATTCACATGAAGAAAGCTTTAGTTAGCAAACGTTAGTGACAAATTGTGCATCTAATGACCCATAATAACACCTTATCGTATAATAATGACGATTCAACACTAATTTTAACTGACATTTATTTTAATTTATTGTAGAACATTTATGCAAACGATGCAGAGTAAACATTAAAAAAAAAAAATTAAAAATAGTTCATTTTAAAGTAAGATACCTAATTGGACTGTTTTACTTTTTTCAATCTAAGATTATAAATGAGGTAAGATTTTTAGTAAGGTCTAAATTTATTCGTTAGGTCTACTCTACTAAATGCCGCGATTTACATAACAAAATTTTATCATTTCCTCGCTTTTAAAGGTAATTGTCTTAATACGGCTTTACTATAAAAAAAAGGCAGAAAGTGGATAGGGCAGGTATATTTTATTATAGTATTTCGTGGTTATAGCATATTTACCCTAATCCGTAACTATAAATAGTAAGACAATTTAAAAAATATAAGCAATTATACGAAACTGCATCTTGTTTTGTTTGACTTCTAAAAATATAAATGTGCTTTAATTTAAATTACTGATCCCTTAAGAGAAATTATTATTTTTTTGTTTATTTGTTTTTATATTTAATTAAAAATATTCCAGATGTAAAATCCTTTAATATAAAAATCATACCACGCAATTTAATTTCCACTTTAGAAGTCTTGAGACGACAAGTTATAGTTAAGAATAAAAATTCATTTTAAATGCAAAACTTGTTTCTCACAAAAAGAAGATTCGTTCATACGTGACAGTCACCTCTACTTGTTGAAAACCAGTTTATAAGAAAAATTAAAGAATCAAATAAGTGTTGGTTGTGGCGTCATGTCTGGCATTCGGGAATAACAACTCTTACCGCAATTAAGCCTACCCGTCGAGATAAATTGCACTTAAAATTTTTGAGCAAAATTCTGATGACGTCTTTTTCATGCCTATGTAAGTGCGATAATTTATATTTGTGCTTCCCATTTACCTACTTCGTGGAAAAAAATAAAGAAAGTTGGAAGTAATTTAAGATGTTCGTACGATGTTAATTATTTGGTGTTTCCCACCCTTTGTATGCTTTGTATGAGCATTTATAATTGTTTGGTTTACTGGGTTTTATAACGAAATAAAGCATTTTTTCCCAAAATTTTATATTAAAAAAAAATTATATACCTTTACAAGATTAGCTTTGATTTTTACCAGATTGCAGTTAAAGAAGAATGTACTTCCAGGACTAAATTTAGTAAATTATAGTATTGAATTTGCTGTTATTGTTCAATTTTTAAACTGAACGTAAAATACAACAATGCGTACAATTTCATATAAATTTTAACTTTTCATTCACAATTTAGCTTGGGCTGACTCTTTTTTTAAAAACTACTTATTACTATTATTTACTGCATATCAAGCTTTGTACAATCAATTAAAACTCTGGCCACAAGTGTCGTACAAAGCCGTTGTTTCTTACATTTTATTACGTCTGTATATCAAAACGATTTACTGAAGATAAAGTAAAATATTTTGAAATAAATAAAAACATTTATGCTTATTAAAATTGACCATATATTTCGAGAACCCTAATTACATGGCTATTTATGGCTTATTATAGTGATCACAAATCTTTTTCTAGGCAATAGTATAACTATCGATCGTAAGTCCTCTTCCTTGAACAACTCTGTCAATCCATCCACGAGACTTGGCGACGTTAGAGTACACCCCAGGTATGTTATTGTCGCCACAACCTATACCCCAAGCGACAATCCCAACTTGATAGTACTGATTTCTGTTTGAGTTGGACGAGCATATTAGAGGAGAGCCGCCATCGCCATTGCAGGAATCCCTGCCTTCTTCTCCGCCAGCGCAAACAAAACTATCGTCCAACTGAAAATACTTTCCTAGTCGAGTTGTTTTAAGAATGGCCTCGCACTCAGATAAGGGCACGATAGGTAAATTAACTTTCTTCAAAACAGTGGCATAAGTCGCATTAATTGAAAAAGAATCCTTACCCCATCCTGAAGTAATGCACCTCCGATAATCAGAAACAAAATCTGACGGTGGCAAACAAATGGGTCGGATGTGATCTGCTAAATCTATAGGTGAAACTAGAAATATTAGCGCAACATCATTTCGCAAGGAACTTGGATCGAAGTTATCATGAATAATTATTTGTCCTATTTCTCGATCCTGGTGGGGATATAATTTATGTTTTGCTTGCGTGTCCCATTCACCAGCCCGAATTCGGAGACTATTTGTCGAAATGCCATGGACCCGATGTGCCGCTGTTAAAACTACAGACGGATGGATCAAGGAGCCACCGCCTTGATAGACGTTGTACTCGTCTCCATCGGCCGTGTAATTCTTCATAAGTATAGTAACCATCCACGGAAATTCGCCATAATCCGCCTGATCATCAAGATCAGAACTTATTCTCAGGCTTAATCCACCTACGTTTCTTATACCACACTTGCCTTCCACTGTGGATGCCCTTGAGTCCGTTGTTAGCGATGTTGCATTCTGAAAATATTAATAGAATATAATTAGAAGTAAAATAGGAGATTTCATAAAAATACCTGCAAATCTTTGAAACAACAAACTTCTGACTGTCCAGGACACTTTCCAAGAGTTTCGGTGTTATTTTCAGAAGGAATATCATCGGGTTCTAACTCGGGTTCTAACTTTGAACTGCAGTTTGATCTTGGAGCGCATTCATAATCCTCTGGGCAAAACTGACTTAAGCTTTTGCCTGACTTTATTGAATTTTTATTTCTGTCGTAAAATGTGTCGACAATTGGAAGATTTTCAATTTGCGATAAATTTTGTATTTGTTGAATCGCCTCAGCAGGACTTCCTAGAACGCTTAATTTAATATCCAACTGAGTTATAAAAATCAAGCCTAGAATTAACCCTCGATTGTATTTCATCTTTCCTGTGTTAGAATAAAAATGGAAAGGCAATTAGACAATTTTTTCTATTGCTAAAAATTAATCGTCAATCAACTTTGAGAATTACAAAAAATCAGTAATTCTTGATAGGGTAACATAAATTAAAAGATTATAAAAAAAATTAATATGCAAAAATTCCTGTTTGATTTCGTCGAGTTTTTGGACAAAACAAATCAAATATATTTTTACGTTTGATTGCCAACAAACTCTATTGTTAAAATCAATAACAACTCGATTATCATTAGAAATTTTAATACTTATTCAATCAATTTCGAAAGTTTTAATTTCGATGGTATGTAACAAAATTCATGAAAGTCGGCCCTCTGATTCCCAAGCAAAAAATATTAACTGAAACAATTTTTCTATTGTATCTAGCTTAGTAAGCTCGGGTTTTAAACTTAATAGAAAAAAAATCGAATATACATATTATATTTTGTATACAACTCACAATATTTAATTAAAATGTAGGTAACATTTACATATTTCTGCACTGAACTTGATACATTGAAAAATGAAACAAATATGAAAATATTTTAATAATCTTCACGATTTATACCTACATATATTAATGTAGGTACATGGCATGCTACTTAAAAAAAACAAAATATAAGAGATTAAAACACAAACTTGCCCGGATTTTTGTTAGTTAAAGTCTCTCAATTCACGATAAGTAAATAAACGGAATAGAATTTCAGAATCTACATATACATATGTATATATATTACCCTTAAATCACAATTTTAAGATTTTTTACGCAAAGAGAGCGTGTAGCCGACGCTAAATTCACTTTAACTCCTCGGACGAACTGCGAGAACAGGGGGTAAAATGCATCTGATCTGAAAGCTGCTTTTACTATCTTTTCTCGTTTACAACAACACAAATTCTTAGAACTGGATTTGTTTTAAATCAAATAAAAAGCTTCATCACAACATCATTCACATTACATACTAATTAAAATTTATTAAAACAGGTTTCGGACAGTCAACTTTAGAATAGAATATAAATTTTCCCAAAAATATTAAATCTTTATCCTATAAAAATAAAAGTACGGCACACGCATTACATCAACTGGCTTTTAAGATAACCTTTCCCAAAATATTTTATATTCACATAATCATACAAGCAATGCCGGGTGTGCATGGTTTGAAAAATTAAAGTGAAAGAATGCAAATCCGGGGAATTTTCGTCATTTAAAACGAGTTGGACTTCGTGTTTTTCTTATCTTTTTGAAGATGCTCGTTTTGTTAAATTTTATTTACGTTGGTTTTCCCATAATAAAAATATTTCATTTAAAATTACAATCGTATTTTTAATAATGTGTATATGTATAAATTATGATCATCCTTTATCTTAAAGCAGAAAAAAAAAACACATAAAGCATATAAAGTCATCAGGTTAAAGATAAGTCAATTTTGTCGAAGTATTAAAAGAATGAAATAGCGTATATTAGGGTATCTAATTTTTGACCTGTGTTCCAAATTTCAATGCCCTTTAACTTTTAATAAAGAGTTCAACAGTTCAACTGTATTTAAAGAATAAAAAACACATCTGTGTAGCCATTTTATATATAAAGTTATAGCGACTCATGCATTTGCAGTGCTTCAGACGTAAATTTTTGTTTTTAAATAAATAAGAATAAAGATAACACGTATTCAAATTAAGTAGGTAAAGTGATTATGTTGGCACCGCGGTAGGTTTATTTTCAAAATAGCAGCCTGCGTTCTTACATACAAGATATTTCTTTATAATTCTTACGATAATATTTTAGTGTACACTAGATTCGATCTAAACGGTGAAATGCGAATTAAAATCCTGATTAGTTTTACTTATTTATTTTTAAATCGGGCTTATAACAACTAGAACCATATGAGAAAAATACTTAAAATGAATATTTCTGGGTACATTAAGAACCCTTTGAAAAATATCTTATTTGAATAAATAGAAAAATTCTAAAATTATTATTTTAGTATGTGCTGTTTCCTTTGTTATAAGCCAATTGTTCGTCCATCCAGGATCTAAATTTTGCCACATTGGCGTAAACTGCAGGAATTATGTCATCGCAACCATAACTCCAAGAAACAATGCCGGCTTGGTAGTATCTTTCGGGACTTCCAGGAATTGGACAAACTAATGGTGAGCCTCCATCTCCCTTGCAATGGTCTTTTCCTACCTCACCGCCGGCACAGATGAAAGAATTATGCAATACGAACTGATTTCCCAATCGTGTTTTACGCAATTCAGCTTGACAAGTATCACTGGGCACAATTGGAAGGTCAATCTTCTTTAAAATAACTTGGTATTTCCCATTTTGTCCGAATGTATCTTTTCCCCAACCCGTAGTAAAGCAACGAAGATAATTCAAATTGGCAGTTGCTGGTGGAAGACAAACAGGCTTCACATTTTCAACTATTTCAAAGGGTGCATTTAAGATCAACAGGGCGATATCGTTAAAAAGACGTGCTCGGTGGTAGTCAGGATGGACTATCACATCAACAACGTTGCGTTCTTGATCCGGCAATAGCTCTGCTTTGGTTTGAGTATCCCATTCACCAGCACGAACCCTTAGGGTTTTCGGAGCCCTTTCATCAACACAATGAGCCGCAGTCAATACAACCGCTGGTCTAATTATAGACGCCCCGCACTGATATATGTTGAAAATTTCATTTCCAGCCTGCTCTTCTCGCAAAATAGCCACCATCCATGGGAACTCTCCATACTGTGTTTCCTGATCTGTACCAACCGTGATCTTGAAACCAATTCCATTTACATTTCTGAATCCACATCCCTCTGGTGTTTCCGTAATTTGAATCAAGGATTCGGTAACCTCAAAAGAGCAAAGTGTTAATATGACTTGCATAACCAGCCGATTTCCATACCTTATCCTTGATAGAACAACAAACCTCCAGAGAAGAACACTGCGGTATTGTATCTTCAACATAGTGGGAATCAATTAGTTCTTCTCTGTTTATAAGAATCTTCTGATCTTTGCAAAGATAAAATGGGACGCAATCACATCCTCTATTTTCGATGTTAAAACCAGATTGCAGATTCGTTTTTTTAGTAGTTTGCCCCGGTAAAGATTCATTGAAATCGTCTATAACTTGAGTACGCACTTTTGCAAAGAAGAAGTACAAGAGGTAAATTGTAAGTCTCATGTTATTCGTATCTGAAATAGGCGATTTAAAAATACTGTAAGAAAATTTTACTATTTAGTTAGTTTTTAAGAATCGAAACTTTAGTAATAATACGGTATGATATTATAAGTGGGTCAAACGCAAAAATAATGATCGGGCAGTGTAAAAGAAAAAAAAAACCATTTTTTTTTGTTCTTTTTTGTTTTATCTTTTATTTTTTGATGAATTACAAATAAAGCACCTATCAAGAGTAACCCTATCCATAACTTTGTTTAATTCTAAAATTTATTTTAAACTGATCATTAAAGCACAAATAATTTGGGGAAAAAGAATTTTCCACGCAAATTTAGAGGTTATTTTTGAGAGATTGGAGGAAAAATGTATTCATTATTGTAATTAAAAATAGGTAGTACTTAAGTTATATTGCTTTTAATTCAACTAATTAAAGTAATCTTGTATAAAAGACTATTTTTCGTATCTTCTGTGGACTATTTGGTCCACAGAAGAGACAGAAAAAATTTAAAATCTCCGTTTTTTCAGTAAACTTGGATGTACGATTTCTATTTCTTTTTTTCTAGTAACCAACACGTCCATTTACAAATTAATAACAAGCATAAAAAAAAAAAATCGGTGCTGATTTTAACTTATTATATTTACATCGACTGTTTTGCGTTTGACCCAAGTACCTTATTTTATAACGTAGTAGTTTTAGGAAACATTACTTCAAAAACCGTCCGTAGTACATACAGTGATTCCATTACTCTTGAAAATTTAGAAACCATTTTGCAGAATTAATGGAATCCGTTTTTAAAACTAAAACCAGTAAAAATCTGTCAGTTCGATTCGTAAAACTGTAATTTTACTATTAATATGGTTTTGCGTATTAAATTGATCAAGAAAATAAATACGTAATAAGATTATTCTTATTATCAAACCAGTAATTACCTGCCATTGATTAAAACCAACTCACTATTTCACAATTAATCACAGAAATAAATTATACATTCACGCTCTATTATCATCCAAGCAATACTGAATTATTTAAAAAATTTATCGTTTTTATGCATGCCAAGCCACATTTAACCACCACGAAAGCTTTTGTAATTGGTAGCCGTTCGGGGTATAACGAAACCATTTAATAGCAGCCGTTTCCAAACGAGATTCATTTTTCTTTTCTTATTTTAAAAATAGAAACATATCATGAAATCGTAATTGCTGTTATAATTAATAAAGGGTTCTTCACTAATTTTGAAAACATGATATGAATTTTAATGCCCTTGCCCTTGTTCCTCTCAAATCAAATCATGTAATACATTTCGAGATCATATTAACTTACAGAAAACGTAAGTAAAAGAACATATCTAAACAAATGGTTATCAAAAAATACGAACATCTATCTGATTTTGATCATTCAGGAAAAGAAAACCATCAAACCAACCAAATTAAAACAGTAGAAAGAAAGAACGGAATTGTGAATATAAAATTAGTTCTTTTAAAAAACGCAAACAAAATTGCAAAATCATTTTTATTTTTACCAAAAGAAAACAAATCATTTTGCTAAAGTTATGTTCTTAGGGTGTATAAAATGTGCTATCTATTCTCTTATGAGCCAATTGTTCGTCAATCCACGGTCTCAATTTTGCCACATTTGCGTAAACTGCAGGAATTGGGTCACCGCAACCGATACCCCAAGAAACAACGCCGGCCTGGTAATATCTTTCGGGACTTCCAGGAATGGGACAAACTAAGGGTGAGCCTCCATCTCCCTTGCAAGTGTCTTTTCCTGCCTCACCGCCGGCACAAAGGTATGAATCGTGCAACTCGAAATAATTTCCCAGTCGTGTTTTATGCAATTCCGCTTGACAGGTATCACTGAGCACAATTGGAAGGTCAATCTTCTTTAAAATTTCTTGGTATTTCCCATTTTGTCCGAATGTAATTTTTCCCCAACCCGTAGTGAAGCAACGAAGATTATTGAAGTTTGCCGTTGCTGGTGGAAGACAAACAGGCTTCACGTTTTCAGCTATTTCGAAAGGTGCATCTAAGATCAACAGGGCAATATCGTTAAAAAGACGTTCTCGGAGGTAGTCAGGATGGACTATCACTTCAACAACATTGCGTTCTTGATCCGGCAACAGCTCTGCTTGGGTTTGAGTGTCCCATTCACCAGCACGAACCCTTAGGGTTTTCGGAGCTCTTCTATCAACACAATGAGCCGCGGTCAATACAACCCCTGGACTAATTATAGACCCCCCGCATTGGTAAATGTTGAAAATTCGATTTCCAGGTTGCTCTTCTCGCAAAATGGCCACCATCCATGGGAACTCTCCATACTGAGATTCGTCTTTATCCCCCGTGATCTTGAAACCAACTCCATCTATATTTCTAAATCCACAACCCTCTGGTGTTTTCTTAGGTTCAATCAAGGGTTCGCTGACCTAAAAGAAGAGTTGAAAAGTTATCTTAAAGAACCCACAGGCAATTTACCTTATCCCCGATAGAACAGCATTGTTCTAACATTACACATTGCGGAGTTGTATCAGCATCAAAACGAATATCAATTAAACTTTTTCCATATCTGAATAATATATTATTTTCATTGCAAAGATAAAATGGAACGCAGTCACTTCCCAAGGGGCACCTTAAAGTGTTATATTAGGGTTCGGGCGCTGCTCGACAATTGGTGTTTGTGTGGTAGTCTCGTTCCCAATAGCATTTTCTAGCAACTCATGTATATTTTTAGATCGAACTGTTGCAAAACATAAAAGGCAAATCACAAAAATTCTCATTATTATTTCACTTGAACCTGAAATTATACAAAAGAAAGTATACAAAATCGTGTCGTCACTAGAAAACTCGTAAACATGGTTTAGAAACAAGAACTTGTAATAACTAGAAATAAATTCTCACAAAAACACATTAATTAACAAATAAAAACATGTTTCATGGCTAGATTTCCAAAGATTTTTGTTTAAACTGATTAAAACTTCATTTGCTGTTAATACAATAAAAATATAATTTTATGAAAATTAAAATATCTAATAAAGTCAATTTTGGAACCATTCTCTGAAAAGTATAAAAATCTTCTTAGTCCCAACTGAGCACGTACCACTTTTTTAAATTGCAAATAAGCTAAAAAATTCTAAATAGTAGTTAAAATTTCTATTTATTACGTAACTCAGAATATATAAATCAAATTTTAAGAAACTACTAAAAAACTCAAAAGTTGTTGACCGATAAACTATAATTTGTTAGGATTGGATTTAAATTAAATTAATATTCGTTCTCTATTACCACCGAAACGTTACTAACTTATTTACTACTTTTTATTTCCTGAGTGCTCTGAGATAATTTAAGACTGTTTACGTACTAACCCAAAAAAATAAATTTGTCATTTCTTCGATTTGGAAATTCCTGAAAAATTAAAAGATCTTATATAAAAATGTACATAATTATAATTTCCTTTATCAAAAATGAACTTCAACGACTTTCTAAACAAACAGCTTTTATACTATTCTTTGAACCGAATAGACCCGGCGTGCTTCTATTAAGATCGCGTGGATTTATCTACGTATTTCATTTATTAAATTTTCTGTGAAAGTGGTACCCGGAACTGTTGTGTGTTCACTTTTTATATAAAAGATATTATGAAATAAGATTAGCTTTATTAATATCAGATATACAGGACAGGTCCTAACTGGTTGGTGGGCATGACTGGACTGCCTTGCCGGAAGTAGTGGAATTATATAATCCTATTCTATTGTGTATTCTAGTGTTACTTATATTATAAAATGTATAAGACTATTTAATAGAATTCCACAACAGGAACTATTGTAGAATGATATTAATATTTGACCAAACTAAAATTAATTTTTTAATTCAATTATATTTAAGACTCGTATTTATTGGGTTGTTGAATGTAGTAAGCAATATATGTACATATATACATGGCACAATTTCCCTATAAATTGCTGTTTAAACTCAATGGTTACCCAAGTATATCTGACTAGTTAGCAACATAAGGATAAAATTTCATTTTACTAATTTTTATCACAATTGTTTTCTATGCATCCGCAGGACTTAACGCCGTGATATTGCTTTTCATCTAACTTATTTAACCAGTTAAAATAAAGAGATGCTGATGATAATTCGCGCTTTGGAATTCTCCATAGCTATTTATATTTAAAGCCTAAGATTTTACTAATGTTTGAAATCGATGAAACACTTTAATAGAAAATCGACGATACTCAGTTTGGTTTTCACACATCAACTTCACAAGATACATTTACATGTCCATATGTATGTATATATGTAGTATGTACATAGATGAGAAACATTAGGTGTTTTACTATAAGAAGAAATATGAAAGCATATACCTTCTACTTATTAACCCAATAGGTACTAGGTGAGCAACTATAAGTTTCCGGGTTTCACACATGGATGCTGCTAACGACACATGTAGTTGATACACGGTATAGGAATACAAGGTACCTATAGTAAAGAATTTCTTGACATTTAGCTGTGGCGTCACGACAACACGACTTTGTATGAAGAGCAATGAAAACATAAAATAACTAGTATATTAGGTGTAGTCTATATCTAAAATTTATTACTAGAAGGTCAATTTTTACAATAATATTTTACACGATTTTCACCAAGCAGAGATAAAAGACAAACCTAAATTAATTTCAGGCAGCAAAGACAACATCATAAAAGAACTATTTTTGACTTAAAGGTGTAGTTTTTAGATGAGATATTTTAACTTTAAATAGTTATTAGCCTATTGCTACCTAAAATTGTAATAATACTCTTTACTTTGTATGTATATCCTTCAAACACTATTGGAAACGGCCGTCTATAGACTCTTCCGAGCATACATACATACACACATGCATACATACATACATACATACATACATACATGGGCAGTGACCGCAAGATGGCGGATCCAGGTTCAATTTTACTATACCTTGTAATCTCTATACCGTGTACATAGTTGATATACATACGAGTATACATATGTACATATATATGTCAGAAGTTGCGTTTTTTTTATAGCGTGGATAGCCGTTAACAATAACCAAGTTGTAATACTAACACTAATTGCAACGCAAAAATATTTTTTCTAAGAACGAAAATGTCGAGTTTTGTACCAAATAAACAGCATTTGCTGGAAGCTTTGCTTTTCTCCTTTCTTGAAAAAAAATGCAGCTCAAGCACCTCATTTGCTTGAGGAGGCCTACGGAGAACTTGCACCATCGAAAACTACCTGTGAAGATTGGTTTAAACACTTCAGAAGTGGCGATTTCGACACTGAGGGTAAAAAGCGCTCCGGAAGACCAAAAACAATTGAAGACGCCGATCTGCAAGCGTTATTGGATGAAGATGATACGCAAACACAAGTTCAACTTGCGGGGGCATTAAATATGACTCGTCAAGGTATTTCCAAACGTTTAGATGCTATGGGAAAAATTCAAAAGGAGGTAAAATGACTTAACTGAGAGACAGATGGAAAATCGAAGAGCTATTTCAGAAATTTTGCTGTAACGGCATGAAAGAAAGAGCTTCCTCCTGCCTCGAGTTGTTACTGGAGATGAGAAGTGGATTTATTTTGAAAATCCCAAACACAAAAAATCGCGTTTTTCACCTGGTGAAGCATCAACATCGACGGCACGGCCAAATCGCTTCGGAAAGAAGACAATGCTCTGCGTTTGGTGGGACCAGAAAGGAACCGTGTACTATGAGCTGCTGAAAGCAGGCGAAACCGTCAATGGGCATCGCCACCGACAACAACTCATTCAATCTGAGCCATGCATTGCTCGAAAAACGGCCAGAATGGGACACGAAACACGAACGAGTGATATTGCAGCACGACAACGCTCCATGCCATCGCGCTCCCATCGGCCATCGTCCAAGACACCATCAAAGCGCTGAAATGGGATCGGCTACCGCACCCGCCATATTCGCCAGATTTGGCCCCCTCAGATTATCACTTGCTCCGGTCGATGGCGCATGGCTCGGTCAATTTCGAAGAAGTGAAAAATTGATGAATGAATGGTTTCGGTCCAAGGACGCGTCGTTTTATCGTCATGGTATTCAAGTATTGCCGAGAGATGGCAAAAATATGTAGGTAGCGAGGGACGATACTTTAAATAAAAAATTTTTTATACTTCTCTTGAAATTTTCCATTTTCCCTTTTATCAGAAAAACCCGGAAACTTTTTTTTTCAAATGGTAACCGCGAATTATTTTTGCAGATTCGAATTCTTTATGAAAATATACGTAACTTTTGTCTGAAAATTTTTTTTCAATACAATACTACCTACCGCTGGGGTTGGGGGGGAGGGAGTCGA